>CM053149.1:549312-1749312 GCA_028571685.1 Heterohyrax brucei | reverse complement strand
GAGCTGAACACTGCAAGAAAGGAAACACACTCATGGTCTCATGTGCTTAGTAGCACCTCTAGCCACCTGGTGACAGGATCTCAAAAGTCTCAAGAGTGTCAACAATGAAACCAGCTCACATGACCAGCCTTTTTGGTATTTCAAAACAAAACAGGATGCTAGAACACAGAAAGCAAACCTAAAATACATGTAACAACTTATTGTTGGCACAGAGACAACACCAGTATCAGATCAATGATGACATTACAAAATTAGATGATGCAATGAACAGGCAGAGTAGGAGTTGAGGAAATATTACTGAGACTGAGATCTACATACTTGGGGAAAAAATTAGATAAAAGAATTTTAAAAAAATGAAGATTTACATGGGACTCTACCAAGAGGAATAATCTGTGAGGGATGGGAGTACAATGGGTAGGGTGGGGGAGATAACAGGAAAGACACAGAACGCTTGAAGACTTGCTAACAAAACTTCCCTGATGTCATGAAAGATGAGAAAGTATCCAAAATGTTCATCGAACTCCACACAAGGGAGATACCAAAAGACAGACATCAAGGCATGTTATAATCAAGCTGGTGAAAACTAAAGATAAGGAAATAATTTTTGAAAATTGTGATTAAGTGAATGTATACAATCCAAATTGGTTTTGCATGGCCACCCATCTGTAGCTCCTTCTGCTCTCCCCGCCTGATGACAGCATGCTCCTCCTTTTCATTCTGTTTCTACTGGCCTCTTAACAAGCATCTGTCCCCTCCTCAGGAGAGAATGTTAAAAGCAGCTAGGGATACCCTGGCCTCCATTGTCGTCATGAGTTGGATCCGACTCAACAGCACTTGGCTTGGCTAGGGATAAACAAAAAATGATCTTCCAAGGAGAAGTACGACTAAGCTCAGACCACTTAGCAGAAATCAAGCAGGCAAGAAGGCAACAGGATGACACATACAGGCCTTGAAGGAAAACAACTGCCAGTCAAGGGTTATACTGTCCAGCAAAACGGTCTCTCAACTCCACGAAAAGACAGCAATTCATGGTCTGCTGGCCTGGGGTTCCCCTCGGAGCACAGCCCGTAGACCTGCTGCTGCCCCTGACCAGAAAACATTACTGAGGTCAACTCTTTGGACAGGAATGAACTGGACGTGGGGACACAGTGTGACCACATGGTGCATGTACTTTATGGTTCTATGACTTTATAGGATGCTGTCCTACTGGCCTCGTACTAGAAGGGGGAGGAGAGGGTGGAGCGGAGGGGACATATATAGAATGAAGAGTGTGCTGTCACCAGGCAGGAAGAGCAGAAGGAGCTGCGGATAAGTGGGCATGCAAATTTAATTTGGATTCTATGCTTTTACTTAATCACAGTAAGGGAGGGAAAAAAAAATCTGTCAACTAGGATGCTGAAATCAGGATATTTCCAGAAAAACAACAAAAATACAGACTGCAAAAACCAAACCACAATTAGAAGACATACTACAGGGAGTCCTTCGGTTAGAATATCAGTAACATCATGTAACAACCCAAGACTAGAATGCCCGACAGAGCCAACAGATAATCAACCCTGGTAGAGAAATCACAAAGCTAAAACACTGAAAATAGGGAAACAGGTGTCGTATGTCAAACACAACACTAGCAAAAAAGACTAAAACTGTAGTCACAGATCTTTGATATGGAGAGCAAGTCAAGGCAGTACAGAGAAATAAAAGACTGGAATACATTTAGAAAAACAGTAAATATTAAGGTAACCACAGAGAAAATGGATCCTACACATAAAAACAGTCTCAGCAAATACAAAACCACCAGATGCCCAACAACAGATGAATGGGTACATAAACTATGGTAAATACACCCAATGGAACACTATGCAGTGATAAAGAACAACGATGATTTTAGGAAGCGTCTCATAACCTGGTTTCAACTGGAAGACATGCTGAGTGAATCAGTCAGCGGCACAAGGACAAATATTGTATAAGACCCTGCTATAAGGACTTAAAAACAGACTCATGTACAGAAGGAAAGACTCCTTAATGGCTGCAAGGGAGGGGATGGAGAGAGGGAGAAGGGTGGTTATAGATTAGATAGTTGATAGAAATTTGGTTGGGTGCAATCAGTGACAGCACACATTAGAAAGAAGACCAATTTAACTTCAACATAATCAGAAAATTCTTCCAATCTTTACCCAATATTGCAGGGATAGAGTAGCAAGTGTGGGGTCCAGGGACCATGCTGTCAGGGGACATCGAGGCCAACTGGCGTAACTAGCCTACTGCCAAGAGAGTCTTCTGCACCTCATATTGGTGAGTGGTGTCTGGGGTCTTAAAAGCTAGCAAGCCGCCATCTGACCAGGTACGCCAAATGGTCCCAACTCAGCTGGAACAGATGACCACCAAGGACAACAATGACATGGGGGAAAGAGAACCCAGAAGACAGAAGATGCATGTGGATAAATGACTACATTAGCATGTGACCAGAAGAAGCAGATGGTGCCAGCCACCACGAATGAGAGGGTACCCTGAGAACTCCACTAAAAGACTGCACTTGATAGTCCAAAGGCCTGGAGATTCCCCTGGGAGCATGGCCCCTAGACCTGACTGCCCCTGATCTTAAATCATTACTGAGGTCAACTCTGCGGGATTGGACTCGGGGACAGACAGTGGCCATATCATGTGCATTTTATGGTTCTATGCATCTATAGGATGCCATCCTATTGGCCTCTTACTAGGGGGGAGTGGAGAGGGTGGAGAGTAGAGGACAGGAGATTGTTAAGAGGTTATGACATGTATAGAATGGAAAGGATGACTGTGCTGTCAGCAGGCAAGGAGAGTAGGAGCTGCAGAGAGGCCAGTATGGAAATTTAAATTGGATTGTACACTTCCACTCAGTCACAAAAAGAAAAAAAAAGACATTCCAGTGGCTGAGAAACACATGAGCCAATACTCACGATCATTAGCCATTAGAATAATGCAAATTAGAACAGAAATGAGAGACCACCTTACCCCAAGAAGGCTGGCACTTACCCAAAACACACAAAATAATACTGGAGAGACTGGAACACTTCTACACTGCTGGTGGGAATGTAAAATGGTACAACCACTTTGGAAAGCAATTTGGCACTTTTTTAAGAAGCTAGAAACAAATAGCATACAATTCAGCAATCCTACTTCTTGGATTATACCCTAGACAGATAAGAACAGCCATACAGACAGACACAGGCACACCAACGTTCATCACAGCACTGTCCACAGAAGAAACAATGGAATCAGCATAGGTACCCATCAACAGAAAAATGGATAAAGGAGCTATGCCATGGTTCCACAATGGGATATTACACAATGACGAAGAACAGTGAGGAATCTGGGAAACATTTCATGATGGAGGAATTTGGAAATCTAACAGTGAAATCAGTCCATTGCAAATGGCCAAATGCCATATGAGACCACTATTAGAAGGCCTCAAGAAGAGGTTTAAATGTAGAAGCTATCTGACGGTTATGAGGGTAGGGACAGCACACAGTACACAAGTCCGTAAAACAATCAAACCAACAGCTAAGAAGTTTTTTAAATACAACCACACATATTTCAATGGACGGAGCCACAGGGATGGGTCTGGGGACCATCGTTCCAGGGGACATCTAGGTCAACTGGCAGAACAGAGGTTACTGATATGTTCTACAGTCCTCTTTGGTGATCTCTGGGGGCCTTCAAAGCTAGCAAGTGGACATTTAAGAAGCATCAATTGGTCTCAAGTTGCCTGGAGCAAAAGAGAATGAAGGATATGAAAGACACAAGGAAAATATGAGCCCAAGAGACCAAAAGGGCCACATAAACCAGGGACGCCATCAGCAGGAGGCTAGAAGCAGCACACCGCACCAGGCTACCACCAGTGACCGTCCTCAGAGGGAACTCAACAGACAGCCCTGATGGAGCGGGAGACACGGGGTAGGAACCCAAAGTAAAAACGACCAGGCTCAGTTTGACAGACTGGAGGGTCCCCAGAAGCCGTGGTCCTAGGTGCTCTGTTAGCCCAGAACTGAAACCACTCCAAAGACTGGACTGAGACACAAAGCGGTTCCAGTGCAGAGTGTGCTCCTGGGCTGCACTGGGTATAGGCACCTAAGTGGGCAGCTCCCGTCTGGAGGCGAGAGGAGAAGACAGCGGCACAGGAGCTGGGTGAGGGGACATGGGACATACAGGTACTGAGGAGGAGTGTGGTGTCACAGTGGGGGAAAGCAACTAGGGTCACATAACAAAGTCTGTTAAGACTTTATATAGACAAACTGACTCAAATTGTGAACTTTCACTTAACATACAATAACAAATGAAAAAAAGAATAAATATACATTCATTTCTCCCCAAGTACAGAGAAAGGGTCTGTTGCTGGACCCAGCAGGAGAAATGTCTAAAGCTCCAAGGCCAGAAACCCTTCCCTCCTCAGCTGGACTGGAAACCACAGCTGGAGGGTCGCCACGCACTTCCTCCCAGGAGCCTGCTCCCACCTGTGCCAAGAGCTCTGCCGGGCACCAGGCATTCTAACAGCCCATGGCTTGCCCTGCTGGGTCCCCAGCCTCCCATGCTGGTCCCAGCCCTGGGAGCTGCCGGGCACTGCCCTGCCCTGTATAGCCTGCCCTGGCCAGCAGTACAAAGCCCTGGAGAGCTCCAGGGGAATCCAGATGCTCAGGGCCCTCCCTAGACCCTCGGACTGTGAACCTCAGGGGCAAAGGCACTCCAGCAATTCTGCCGTGCAGCTGGAGTTGGGACCCCCTGAACTATGGCCAGACCAGACGCTGGTGGGCAGTCTCCAGGGCCTGTGCCGCCTGCATAGCCCTCCCCGAATCTGCTAACCGCCCCACCTAGTCACCACCCTTCACCCAGTCCACAGATGTTCTTAATGCTCACCCTGCCAGGGATGCAAGTAACGAGGCCAGGTGAGCACGCTGGAGAGAAGTGGCAGGGTGTGGCGTAACAAGGCAAGAGAGTGAGCCCCAGGACACAGGGCACGTGGCCAGCTACTGGAGGGGGACTTTCAGATGGAGTTCAGAGGCTCAGGAGTCATGCCACAACAGTGAGACTGTTCGGACAGGGCAGAGGGGAGGCGGGGAGGCTGCGGGGGCAGGCAGCATGCTCAGAGCAGGGAGCGCCACAGGCCTCGTGGCTGGCTGAGGACGTCAGGGCCAGGGGGCAACCGGGAGATGAGCCCGCTGCCAGCACGGGGGGCAGGGCTGGAAGTGCCCGCCAAGCAGCAGCACTCTCTCCCTGTCTCGGGCGCGTTGTGGAGTCGCTTGTCTGCTCTCTCACCAGCCAATGCTCCCATCTATCCCCACAATGCTGTAAGCGGAAAGCTCAGTGGGTCTGAAATCTCCACAGGAAAAGGGCCTCAGGCCATTGCTATTCTGGACCTAGGCACCAGGAGCCATCCAGGCTGCCCTCTCCCCGAGTGTTCTGCCCTGACCCCAAGTACTGCCGATGGCATGTTCTTGCACAGCGAGCCAAGAAGACCAAAGTCACTCCCTAGTGTGCCAGCTTAGTCATTTACCGGACAAGGGAACAGAGTCCGCTCACAAAAAGCAGAACAACAAGCTGACCACGGCTACAACCTCAGGCCCCAGGCAGCGCTCCCTCCAGTCCCCAACGGCCTGGCCAGCCTGGCTCGGCGCCCATCACACAGCAGGGGAAAGGTTGGGTCCACCTGGACGCTGGGCGCCTCGTGGTTTGGTGTCCCCACCTGGCCCCCTCCGCCCCAAGTCTGGGCTCTCCGGAGCTGGGGTGCCCTCAGGACTCAAAGGGAACAGCCCCGAGCCAGCACCCAAAAGCTCACCTGAGAAACTGGGCGATTCGAGCCATGATCGCCCCGGCCCCTGGCTGGAGCACATTTCCTGTGAACAAGAAACCTCTGTTGAGGGCTGGGGGCCATCTGGGTACGAAGGCCCGGCTGTGACTGCCACTGCTGTCACTGTCGGCTCGCTCTTCAGGAATACAGATCCTCAGCAGCCTCACGTGAGCTCTGCGATTCCATCGTCTGGAGCAGGGGGAGCCAGCCAGACAGCTCATCCTGCCCAGTCACACACCAGTCTGCCCACCCAGCCACCCAGCTTCTCCCAGTCTGTGCCAACTGGACAGGGTGCCTGCCTTTAAAGGTGACGTGCAAGACTGTGAGAGGACACAAAGCTTAAAGGTTGACACAACTGGTCCTGTCAGCCCACAGTCCCTATAACAGTGACTCTCTACCTCAGGGTGGCACTTGTTTCAAGAGGCTCGAGGCACATGTCCCACTGGTCAAGGCTGAGGCCAGATGGGGTGAGAGCTGCAGGGAAGCCGTAACAGCCCCAGATCCAGGTGCTGAATCTGCTAAAAACAGCCTGGACCTCAGTTTCTCCATCTCCACTGGCTGGACTACATCGGTTTTCTGGTTTTTAATACATGTATTTTTGAAACCCCGGTGGCATACAGATTAAGTGCTATGTCTGCCACCCACAAGGTCAGTGGTTCAAATCCACCTACTCAGACCTCTAGGGTTGCTGTGAGTGGGAATGAACTCGACAGTGGTGGGTCTGGTTTTGGTGACTGTGTTTTCAGTGAAAGTTTACACAAGAAATTAAGCCCTTATCTAACAATTTTATACACTGTTGAGCGACACTGGTTAGAGTCTTGACAGTTCATCAGCGTCCTCCTTGGCTCCCTCCTGGCTGTTCCGTTTCCCTGGACCTCCGTTCCCTGTCCCCTCCAGCCTCCTCATCTTTGGTAAACGTTGGCCATAGAGTCTCATCCAGATAACTGAGTAGCACGGTCCTCTTGGGTGACACTGTTTATTTCTCGGGTCCACCTGGCAGAGCTCAGAGTGACAGCTCTGAAGAGCATCTCAGGGTGACAGATGGCTTGGGTGATTCCTCGCCTGCCAAGGCAGACAGTAGATCAGGTGCGTAGACAGCTCTGCTCTCCTGCCTTCCAGGGCATCCCCAAACCCACTTGGAGTCTCGCTTTCTATCACACCTTATAATGGGAGGGGTCTGGCCCTAACGAGGGCCTTAGACCCCGTATGCACACGACGCGGTCCTCGGTGAGTAGGGGTGGCAGGCGTGTCGGGGGCTTTGGGAAACAGGGAGGCGGGTAGGCCGTGCCAGGGCTGGGGGTACGCTCACCCACGCAGATGTCCCCCAGCGCCGCCGGACTCAGCTTCACGTCCTGGAGAACGGCGGTCACGACGGCCGAGAGGAGCTCGTCGGGGGTGGTGTCCTGCGGCGGGACGCGCGCAGCGGTGAGCTCGGCCGCCCCGCGGCCCCCGCGCCGCCCGCCCCACGCCCGCTCCGGCCCCAGGGCGCACCTTGAAGCCGCCGCGGCCGCCCCGGCCGATGGCCGTGCGCCGCCCGTGCACCACCACCACGTCCGCCGCCGACGCCCCGGGGGCGCCGCCGCTCAGGCACGGCGCGGCCCGCAGCGCAGGCCCGGCGTCCGCCTCGGGCCGGCCCCTGAGGTGGCCCAGCACCACCTCCAGCCTCCGCATCTCGCCGCCCGCCGCGCCGACGTCCGGGGGAACACCGCCAGGCCGCGCAAGTGCCCGAGCCGCGCGCCGCTTCCGCCACCGAGCAGCGCCGCCGCCCCGCCCGACGGCCGCCTCCTCTCCCGGGGCCCGCCCACCCCGCCGCAGCCAACCAGGAGGAGCTCCACCTCCAGCCCAGCCACTCACAGCGGGGCTCACCCGCCCGGGTCCTCCCACCCAGAGCCCCGCCTACCTGGGCCCAGCGCCCAATCCGGAGGTGACCCCTATGAAGCTCCGCCCACAAGGCGAGGGCTTTCCCGCTTAAGCCACGCCCCTCACGGAAGTCGAGCGCCTGGGCCCGGGGGGTGGGTCCCGACTCCCAGCGAGCCTGCGGCTCAGCGAGCGGCCCCCGGTGGAGGTTTCTAGGGGTACCTGGCGGATTTTAGCCGCGACGTTGACATCAGCAAACGTAGCCCTCAGCCACTACGCCGCTAGCCAAGCCAAGCCAAGTGCCGTCGAGTCGGATCCGACTCCTGGCGACCCTAGGGGCCAGGGTAGAAGTGACTCCCCGAGTATTCCAGGAGCGCCTGGTGGATTTGAACTGCCGACCTGTGGGTAGCGGTGCTAGCACTTAACCCACTCCACCACCAGGGTGTCCCATTGCGCCGCCGGCCAGAAAGTCTTCTTGGTGTCTTGAAACAAGCCGGCTCCTCCCTGGAAGCCCTCTCCCCACGGCCGGAGTCCCCCGGGATGCGGAGGGGCTGCCCGGCCTCCCTTTCCTTCCTGGTGTCGTAATGGCTGAGTGCTATGGCTGCTAACCAAAAGGCCGGCAGTTCGAGTCCACCAGGTGCTCTTTGGAGACCAAGGGGCAGTCCTACTGTGCACTGTAGGGTCCTTATGAGTTGGAAACAACTCCAGTGACAACAGATTTTTTTTTTCTCTGTCTCTGCTCTTCCCTCCATCTAGGCCCAGCCCCCAGGTTGGAGGACCTAACCCACAGCCAGACCCCAAAGTGGTCGGGCTTTTCGTGGAAGTGTTTGGATAAAACAGGGAATTTCGGGTTCCTAGCTAGAGATGGGGAATCTCTGGTGGCATAATGGTTAACTGCCGGGTCTGCTCACCAAAAGGTCGGCAGTTCAAATCTGCCAGGTGCTCCTTGGGAACTCTATGGGGCAGTTCTCCTCTGTCCTATAGGGTCGCTGTGAGTCAGAATCCACCTGACGGCAGTGGGTTTCGTTTTTGTTAACTGGAGCAGGGGCACCACGCACTTTTCGGCCCTGTTTATAGGCGTTGGGGATGACTGGATTAGTGCTAGCTTTCCCCACTAGGTGACCTCCATCAAGCCAGAACAGGACTGAATATCCCAGGAGCCTGTAACATGCCTGACAGTTAGTAGGTGACCAACGAAACCCTGTTGAGTGAATGCAACGACCAGGGCTCCCCAGCTCAGGACGACCTCCTGCAACCCTAAAGCATGCCAAAGGTCAGGGCTCTGTGTTTCCCCCCCGGCATGAAAGCGGTCCTCACTGCTGACACCAAAGGCTAGGGGCCTCGTGGCCCCAGCCCCACAGGGTAGGACCACGACCCTTCCCCTCGATAGAATTAATACCAATCCCCGACCAAACGTACTGCTGTCGAGTCCATTCCAACTCATAGCTGTAGAAAAATGCTCAGCTAGCGTCTTTCTTTTCTTCTAGGAAGCAGACACATAAAGAAAATTTGTAACCTCCCTTCTTGCTGGTACTCAGAGGTTTTGAGGTTGTTTTCCCAGTGCCTAAAGCCACTTGTGACCACTGACCTAACAGACTGACCTGTCAGCTTGTAGCCCACATCCACATAAGCAACACCATTCCTGGGGAAAAAAGAACCCCCATCTCCAGACACCAAGGACAACTTGGCTTCAAATCCAGAAACTCATGTTTCTCCACCAAGCCCTTCTCTCAACAGCCACACGCCTACCCCCTCCCTTGCCTAAAACCTCCTATAAAACTTGCCAGCCCGGACTGAGATGTTAAAATGGCTTTTAGGGTGCCAAGCTGTCATCGTCTCAGCTTCCTGGCAATCAGAATCAAGTGTTCTTAAAAGATCCAATCCCTGTCTCCACGTTTGGCTTACCAGGGACAGGCCGCATGAGTCGGCCACCAGATTGTTTCCAGTGACACCTTCTCCAACCGCCACGTCCTGCTTCAGACCCCAGAGGGGTCGCTCCCGCTATTCCCTCCCCAGGACTCTCCGTCTCCAGTGACTCGGGGGCGCCCCGCTGATCACCCATCCAGTATGAATCCCCCCGAATGTGGCCACGCCGGATCCCCAGGGCAAGACCCTTGTCCCTCCAACCTCCCGAGGGACAAAAAGATCCCCAACACAGTGCCTTTGAGTCTCTTCCGTCGGCAGGAGGCTTCGAACTGCTGGCCTTTCGGGTAACAGCCCTAAGCGGTCAAGCACCGCACCGCCAGGGTCTGGGCCCTCCCGCATCCTCAGGCGCAGGCCCTCCGTTCCCCGCGGCGCACCCCCAAGGGCGGCGCGCACAGCCGGGCTGCTCCCCGCGCCGCGCATCTGCGGCCCCGCCGGCGGGCGGGCGGCGCTTCTGGGAAAGCAGCACCGGGGCGTGGCGGGCGGCCGGGCAGGAAGGAGGAAGCCCGGGCGGCGGCGGAGCGGCGGGCCGAGGCGCCAGCGCGACCCGCCATGGCCGCGGCAACGCCGGACGCCGGCCCCGCGCCCCCCGCGCCCCCCGCGGCCCCCGCGGCCCCCGCGCCCCGGGTGCCCCTGGCTGCGCTCAACATGCGAGTGCGGCGCCGCCTGGCGCTGTTCCTCAACGTGCAGTCGCTGGTGGCGGCCGACTGGACCACGCTGGCCGAGGAGCTGGGCTTCGAGTACCTGGAGATCCGGCAGCTGGAGGCGTACCCCAACCCCACCGGCCGCCTGCTGGAGGCCTGGGAGGGCCGCCCCGACGCCTCCGTGAGCCGCCTGCTCGAGCTGCTTGCCAAGCTTGGCCGCCACGACGCCCTGGAAGAGCTGCGGCCCAGCATTGGTGAGGATGCCCCCCTGCTGGCTCGGTGCCCAGGGGGTGAAGGGGTTGCCCTGTTTGGCCTCAGCACCCAGCCCCACCTGGAGAGGCTCTCAGGGCCCCGCCGGGGTGCGGAGGGGGAGGGATGCTGGAGGCAGCCTACGAAGAGGAACTGTGCAGGCCATGTCCTTTTCTCAATATTGGGACCCACAGGGACAAGGCCAGCAGAGGTGGAGAAGGGAAGGGAGTAACTCAGGCAAAGGCCTTCGGGTAGGGCCAGGAGCCGGAATCATGAGGTCTGAAGGTGAAAAACTGTCTTGGAAACCTTGGGTCCCAGGGACACATAGTTCCCACTTCCTGTCCCTCACCGCCTGGGTGAGGGTGCCAGCCCACAGGCAGACTCCCATGTAGTCGGGGCTCCTAGAAAAGGAGGCAGGCAGAGAGGGACAGATGAGACCCGGGCCCTGACCTTGGGGGCCTCCCAGATAGCCAGTGGGATGTCTTCCCATGAAAGACACCCCTTTGGGAAGGTCAGAGCCAGGTGTGGGCTCAGCCTCTCAGAGCGGCAGAGCTGGGGTGCTGCCAGTGGACTAGGCAAGCGGGTTTGGGTCTTACCTATGGAAAGAGGGCTGGGGCGCCCTAGGGAGCCCTCCACGCCTGCTCTGTGCCCCGCAGAGGAGGACTGCCAGAAGTACATTCTCAAGCAGCAGCAAGAGGAGTCCGAGAAGCCGCTGCAGGTGCCCACTGTGGGCAGCAGCGTCCCGCGGGCGGCAGACATGGCGGGCATCACCACACTTGATGATCCCCTGGGTAAGGACCGGTCCTGCTTCCTTGGGCCAGTGGGGACAGGTGGGTGCTGATGGCTGTGGGGACATGGACAAGGCCCTCAGTCTACGGGAGCCTCTTCCCTCTCCTGACAGCTGTGATAAGTCCTACCTCTGGAGGCTATGGGACTCTCTTGAGAGGTCTGTTTATGGGTTAACGTTTGTCTGTTGAGTGGCCCGGGACTGTCTGGGATTTGGTGGGATCATGGGTGGGGCCTGGCTTCAGCTGTCCTCTGCTTGAATGGGAACTTTCTCAGAGTAGTGTCATCTCAGGGTGGGTGTAGGAAGCAGGGCCAGGGTGGCCTAGTCTGGCCCCTTCCCAGCCTCCGTGTGGAGCCCTGCCCGTGACCCTCGCCCTCTGCCCCAGGACAAGCGCCCGAGTTCTTCGATGCCTTCATCTGCTACTGCCCCGGCGACATCCAGTTTGTGCAGGAGATGATCCGGCAGCTGGAGCAGACCAACTACCGGCTGAAGCTGTGCGTGTCTGACCGCGACGTCCTGCCCGGCACCTGCGTCTGGTCCATCGCCAGTGAGCTCATCGAGAAGAGGTGGGCCAGGGCAGGCGGGTGGGTGCATGATGCCCTGCCCGGGGAGCCAGGTACCAGGGTTTCTGCCTGGGCATCAGAGGTCACTCCCAGGACTGTCGTTGGCAAGACAGGGCTCTGCCCGTTAGGTCCCCGTGGTGATCCCCACCCCCTGGCTAGGTCGTCGTGGTGCCCACCACCCACCCACTTAGGTCGTCCCAGTGTCTGCCACCGGCCAGCCTAGGTTACCGTGGTGCACACCGCCCACCCAATGGGTCACCACGGTGCCCGCCACCCGCCTGTTAGGTCATCACAGTGCCTGCCACCCACCTGCCTAGGTCACCACAGTGCCCACCGCCTGCCCATTCCCACTAAGTGTCACCTCAGTGCCCGCTACCCACCCGCTGGGTCACTACCGTGTGCCCCACCTGCGCACTGGGTCACGCGTGGTGCCCGCCACCCGCCCACTCCCCCAGGTGTCGCCGGATGGTGGTGGTCGTCTCTGACGATTACCTGCAGAGCAAGGAATGCGACTTCCAGACCAAGTTTGCGCTCAGCCTCTGTCCAGGTAAGTTCAGCTCAGCCGTGGCTGGGGAGGACGCCGTTTGTCCCTCTCTTGGCTGGGCAGGCGGGGCCTCAGGGTGCCAGGCTTTCCTCCCTGCGGCTGCAGAGCGTCCCTGCACAGCCAAGCGGGGGTGCCTGTTGGTGTGGGTGAGTGCACGGGGCTGCAGGCATCTTCTGTCGGCCCCTGTGCTGCAGACAGGCCCTACTCGGCTGTGAGGCCAGGGCCGGGTGCCAGCTCTGTGCCCGCCACCCGCAGGTGCCCAGCAGAAGCGTCTGATTCCCATCAAGTACAAGGCCATGAAGAAGGAGTTTCCCAGCATCCTGCGGTTCATCACCGTGTGCGACTACACCAATCCCTGCACCCAGTCCTGGTTCTGGACCCGCCTTGCCAAGGCCCTGTCCCTGCCCTGAAGTCTGCCCCGGGACCGTGGGGGTGCGTGAGTCTGTCTGTCTGTCTGTGCGCCGCTGCCCGGGCCTCCTCCTCCTCCGGCTGCACGGACTCTGTGCTGCATCACGTGAGATTCCAGGACACGCCGACCCCAGCGATGCGTCTGCAGGCCTGGGGACTGATCCAGCCGTCTCCCGCCACTTCTCCTGTCCTGCGTGGAACCAGTGGCTGAGGGCTGTGTCCTACAGGGTGACCAACCAGGACAATGGAGAGCAAGGCTACCTGGGACCACAGGGAGCCAGCTCCGGCCTGCTGTCTTGGGCCTCAGTTTCCCCACCTGAGGCTGAATAGGCTGCAGGGGAGCAGGCAGCATCTGTGCTTGTGTGACCGCAGGAAGTGTGGCTCTGGGTATCCTGGGGAGACCGTCTTGCTGTGAGCCAGCGGGCCATGTGGGCCTCCTGCCGGGCAGCGCTGAGACCATGCCAGTGCTGCTTCCACAGTGGCACCTGCTGATGCCCCAGCAACTCAACAAACGCTTCATCTTCCACTCTTGAACCCAGACCTGCTGCTGTGGAGACTCCAGCAGGGGAGAACTGTCCCATGGGGTTTCCAACGAGCAGCCAGTGGGTTTGAACGCTGGCCTCCTGGTTAGCGGCTGGGTTCGTGACCACGGTGCCACCAGGGCCCGTCTCTTCTCCTGGTCATGGGAAGACCAGGGTGCAGGCAGGGAAGCAGGCTAGCCCCAGCTGGAGCCAGACTCCCTGCTGCACCCCCCTCACTGGTCTCCTCAAGCCCCCCAGCCTGAGGCAGCTGGGGCTGCCTCTGTTGGGGACCTTCGGGATGCCCGCCCTCAGGCTCTCAGCTCTGCCTGTCAGCAGTTGGCATCCTGGCCCCTGGCATGTCTGTCGAGGGAGGATTCTGGGGCTGGGTCTCCACAGTGAGGTGAGCAGGAGCCTCCCACAGCAAGCTTGCACCTGACTTTCTGCACCCACAGTGCCTTACGAGTTGTCTGTTGCAGCCACACAAGAGTATCCTGCTCCGATGCGGACAAATGTACACACCGTCACGCACACACTCGGGGGTCCCTCCGTGCACATGGTTCCCTGGGTACGGCTGTTTAGAAAGAAGTCCTGCCACCGAGGGGGCTAAACCTCCCCCCGCCGGACAAAGAAGGGCCACTCTGTTCCTCCTCTAGCCTTTCTTTACCCTATACCCTACTCCCTGAAACCAGCCTGTGGAAAAGAACCAACACCCCGGCATTGGTACCTTCAGAGAGGAGGAGCACTGTGTGAGTCACACAGATTAGTGCAGACAGCTGACCACGTCCCTTCGTTTCTCTTTCAGGGAGACAGTGACGTGGTCTCAGGTCTCCGAGTCCTTTAGAAAAGGGCTGTCTGTGCCCTGCCTCCAGCCAGGCCTGGGACAGGAGGCGCCCCTTAGAGTGTCTGCCCCCTTTGGTAAAGGGGGGACATTGAAGGCAGTTTCCAGGAAGCACCTTTCAGACTTGTTTTGCACGCACCATGAGACGCTCAGAGCTGCCCCTGGCTGCCTGCTTGCCTTTCCTCTATATTCTGGGTTTTCAATAAAGAATTGTCGGCTCTGGGAACAGTAAGTCTCATTTGTGCCTGGAAGGAGATAGGGAGCAGTAACTTGAAGCAGCGTGCTCCTGGGTAAGAGAAGCTAGCCCTTTGGACAGTGATTTCCTGAAGGCTTGGACACCTCTGTGCAGGCTCCAGGCCTCAGCAGGAGTCCCTTCTTGGTTTCAGACACTTGCAGACCGCTGGCCTCTTCCAGAACTGACTTGAGGTCCATGTGGGGTGGGCTGTGCGTCTGGGTCCTGGACTGGTCAGTGGAAGAGGCCCCTCCTCTGGACCCCAGGAACAGTCTGCAGGCCACATCTCCTCCAGTCCACGTGTCTCCTGTGAACTCAGCTGTTTCCAATAACAGGCGCTCCTTGGGCACGGCTGTCATAGTCCCAGGTGTCTACGTCATCTACAGCTGCTCTCATAGAAATACCCAAGTGGGTGGTTTCAGCAAGAAACTTATTCTCTCACACTTAGGGGACAGAAGTGTGAACTCAGGGTGCCAGCTCCAGGCGAAGGCTCCAGCTGTCAGTTCTGGGGACAGGTCCTCTCCACCAGGCTTCCCCAGTCTAAGCTTCTCTGAGCAGGAGTCAGGTCCCGCGGACACGCTCTGCTTCTGGCTCTTCATTCCTGGTATGAGGCCCCCATGTCTCTGCTCACTTTTGTCTCTTTTTTGATTGTGCTTTAAGTGAAAATTTATTATTCAAGTCAACTTCTCATACCAAAACTTATACACACGTTGTCATGTGACGCTAGCTGCCCGTGCACCCTGGGACAGCACGCTCCTCTCCACCCTGTATTTCCCATGTCCATTCAGCCAGCTCCTGTCCCCCTCTGCCCCCTCATTGCTCCTCTGGGCAGGAGCTGCCCAGTGGGTCTTCTGTCTTTTCTTAAGCCCAGAAGCAGCCTCTTGGCCACCATCCCTTGGCGTCTCATGGTCCAGTCCAGGGTTTGTCGGAACAGCCAGCCTCAAAAGAGACTGAGCTAAGACACAACCCTTTTGTCAGTTGAGCTCCGCTTCATGAACATGACCTCCTGTCTCATTAACATTGTAGAGATGGATTTACAACGCACAGGAAAATCACCTCGGGTGACAAAATGCTGGACAGTCACACAACACTGGGAAACACGGCACAACCAGACCGACTCATTTTAGGGGGCACAATTCCATCCACAACGTGGGGGTAGTGATCTGTTTCATTTATAAAATATATCTCTTTTTCACTTTGTTCAAGAAAGTTTGGAAAATAAAAAGGAGAAAATCAGCCCCAACCGTACCCGCAGAGAGGGGCTCTTGGGATACTTCAGAGGGCCTGGACATTACTGAGGAACCCCAGGGACGCAGCAGTGAGGAGCTGGGGCTGCCAGCCAGGGTGTCGGCAATTCACACCCACTAGGTGCTCCTCGGAAACTACAGGGCCATTCTACCCTGTCTATAGGGTTGCTGTGGGTTGGAATCAACTCAACAGCAGCAAGTTGGGTTTCTTGGTTTAGACGTTACTGTGGCCGCCTCGTGTGTAGAGCAGATGTGCTTCACAGGGGCCCGCGGAGGAGTCTTTAGGAAGCAGATTGCCAGGCCTTCTGAGGAGCCTCTGGCTGAGTGCAAACCAACCTTCCAGGGACTAGCTGAGAGCTCAACAGTTTGTGCCACCCGAGGACTCTGACTCAGAACTGACCAGTGGCGACGGGTTTGTTTTGATTCAGGTATCCTATCCATGACTGTAACATTTTTCTCAACAATCTCTCTGTCACTGTGACCTGGCTCAGGAGCTGCCTGGATGCTGAAAGCATCATTGCGATGAAATTCTCTTTAAAATGACGACATTGTGGAGGCGGAGACTAGTGGATGCTAGTGGTTAGGAAGGGATCCCTGGAAACACAACTCTTAAGTACCTAGCTGTTAACCAAGAGGTCACCAGTTTGAATTCACCAGACGGTCCACGGGAGACAAGGCCGGGCAGTCTGTGCCTGGACATACTACAGCCTCGGAGGCCCTATGGGGCAGTTTCAAGCTCTCCTGTACTGTCACTGTGTGTCAGAATGGAGTTTAGGGCTCCCAGCAGTGACCGGGGCTTAGGGATGGCTGGGAGGGAAGCGGGTGTGACCAGAAAGGACAGCCGAGGAGATTTTTGAGGTGATGTAGAAGTCCTGTTCCTCAACAGTAGTGGGGGCTACGTGAACCAACACACCGTGCACAGGACTGCACACAACCCGCCACGGCCAAGTCCTCCCCTTGGTGGCGTCCCACAGTTACGTACGCTGTGACCACTGGTGGGAGGGTGTGAAGTGGCACTATCTTTGCAACTTCCTAGAAATCTGTATTTCGAGATAAAAAGTTTAATATAAAAATACACAAAGCCTCTGAATATTTATGCAATGACGGAGGCTTAATTTTCCATTTTGCTTTAAAAACACGTAATTTTCTTTACGGGGGCTATCAGAAGAACGTGGAGTCAGGTAAGTTATACGTAAGTGACAGTGTGTGTATTCTTAACCACCACTTCAATTTATTTATGTTGAGAAAACAATTTATGTTGAGAAAACATGAAGACTCGCTATTGTGGCCCAGACTGACGGCGGACCGCAGTGAGGGGGCGCCCCGTCCTCAGGGGCCCAACAGCCCTGTGGAAGGTGGACCACACTGAGGGGTCGCCCTGTTCCCAGGAGACCGACAGCCCCGTGGAAGGCGGACCGCAGTGAGGGGGCGCCCCGTCCTCAGGGGCCCAACAGCCCCGTGGAAGGTGGACCACACTGAGGGGTCGCCCTGTTCCCAGGAGACCGACAGCCCCGTGGAAGGCGGACCACAGTGAGGGGGCGCCCCGTCCTCAGGGGCCCAACAGCCCCGTGGAAGGTGGACCACACTGAGGGGTCGCCCTGTTCCCAGGAGACCGACAGCCCCGTGGAAGGCGGACCACAGTGAGGGGGCGCCCCGTCCTCAGGGGCCCAACAGCCCCGTGGAAGGTGGACCACACTGAGGGGTCGCCCTGTTCCCAGGAGACCGACAGCCCCGTGGAAGGCGGACCACAGTGAGGGGGCGCCCCGTCCTCAGGGGCCCAACAGCCCCGTGGAAGGTGGACCACACTGAGGGGTCGCCCTGTTCCCAGGAGACCGACAGCCCCGTGGAAGGCGGACCGCAGTGAGGGGGCGCCCCGTCCTCAGGGGCCCAACAGCCCCGTGGAAGGTGGACCACACTGAGGGGTCGCCCTGTTCCCAGGAGACCGACAGCCCCGTGGAAGGCGGACCGCAGTGAGGGGGCGCCCCGTCCTCAGGGGCCCAACAGCCCTGTGGAAGGTGGACCACACTGAGGGGTCGCCCTGTTCCCAGGAGACCGACAGCCCCGTGGAAGGCGGACCACAGTGAGGGGGCGCCCCGTCCTCAGGGGACTGACAACCCCGCTGACTGCGGTGGGCACACAGGCAGCAGAACTTGGACCCCCCTATCAGGCGCCCACACTGGTACCAGTGGCAGCGCGTGTGGCAGGGCCTGGGACACGTTTCTGTAAACCAGAAAGCCTGGAAAAGGCCTCCAGAGGCAAGCGACTTGGAGCTGGGTTCCACAAGGTAATGGACTTGGCAGGGGAGAGACCAGGAGGAAATGGGCAGCCAGGCGGTGAGGACCACGGAGGGAAAGGGAGAGGTGCGTTTAGGGTTGAGGAGCAGACTGGGGCCGGGAGGGTGGCAGGCTGGGGACCTGCAACAGGGGTCTAAACTGTGTCTGGGCAGGAGAAGGACTGCAGATGCCAGACTGCACAGTCGATTAATCCAGTGGCTGTACGCACAGCCGATCAGGGAAGTGGGTAAGCACAGTAACCATTTCTACTTCAGCCAGTTACCAAAGCCAAACGAGAACGGAAGCGACCACAAGCAGATGGGCCTCTGGGCTCCCGGAAGTTCCTCTTCCCACAGACTGAGCCCCACCAGCATCCCCAGTCCAAGTACTGGCATCAATTCGACCTGCAGTTACCTCAACTTGAGGTCCTGAGGGTGGGCCAAGTTCAAGGACCCGGATGGTAAGTCTCCCACGGGCTCTGTTTTAGCTAGGCTCTTGTGGGTGAGTGTCCATAAGGGAAAATGACCGGTAGGCTACCCGTCTGCAGTTGGGGTGCCCACTCCAGGGGAAGGCTTTCCCTCTGCTGGCTCTGGTGTTGCATCAGTCTTTCGCTGGGGAGCGTCCTGGTGTAGGAACCTCTCAGGTCTGAAGGCTGTGCAGTACTCACAGTGCTGCTTTCTTGATGGTGTGAGGCTCCCAATTCTCTGCTTGCTTCTCCTCTCTTTTTATTTCTCGTAGGATGAAAGGGTAAAAGGTGGTACAAGGCACACTCTAGGGAAACTCCCTTAGCAAGGGTGCAGCAGTCCCACCCTAATCCTCTTTTAACATAATCGTCCTGTCTACTAGCCGCAGGCAGAGGCTGGGAAGTACTGCATAGGCAAATCACAAAATACTGTGAATGACGGCCCAGCCAAACGGCTACACACATTTTTGGGGGAGACAATTCAATCGATGATAATCACTATGGTTCTCCTTGAAGTGCTCCCCTTGGGAAGCTATGCATTGGTGTCACTGCCCAGCCCACCCTTGAAAGCAATTTTGGAACTCTTTTTCTGGGATGGCCATCAGAGCTGTCATCGCATTACCCTTAATGTCCTGAATGTCATCCAAATGACTTCCTTTCAATATTACTTTTATCTCCAGGTAAGGAAAAAAGTCCCTGGGGACCAGATCAGGTGAGAAAGCCAGGTGTTCCAATACAGTTGTGTACAAGCTAAAAATTCCCTCACAGACAACTACACAATTAAGTCTGTGAACTTGGCACTGTGCCACTCTGTGCAATGGCCATTCCAGAGAGTTCCCAAATTACTTTGAAAGGTAGACTGGGAGCTGGGGTCAGTGCATAGCTTCCCAAAGACAGTCCTTCCAAGGTAACCACAGTGATATCCAACAATGAGGTAGATTGTACTTATGACAGTGAAGCCCATGGACCTTTTACAAACTAAAACTCAACGGATGGAAAAACATGTATCAAACCAACAACATTCAAGAAAGAACAGGAGTGACAATGTTAATCTCTGATAAAACAGATTGTAAAATTCACCACAATGGATAAGGAGGGACACTACATGATGCTTGTAGCATCAATACCGCAGGAGGACACACATATTAAATATCTACAAACCCAACCACAGGGATTCAAAATACATAAAACAAACACTGTCTGCATTGAAAACAGAAACAGACAGCTCCACAGTAGTAGCAGGAGACCAACACACCACTCTCAAGAAAGACATGGAAGATTTAAATACCACAATTAATCAACTTGACCTCAAAGACACATACAGAACATTCCACCCACCAGCAGGCAAGTATACATTCTTTTCCAATGCACAGGGAACATTGTACAGAACTGACCACAGGTTAGGCCACTAAGAAATCCTTAACAAAATTCAAAGTATTGAAATTTTACAAAGTATCTTTTCAGACCATAATACCATAAAAGAAGAAGTAAGAAAAAAGCAAGGGAAAAAAAATCAAACACATAGAAAGTGAAGAACACTTTGCTCATAACCTACTGAGGTACAGAAGAAATCAAGGACAGGATCAAGAAACTGACAGATTCAAATAAGAATGAAAACACATCCTACCAGAGCCCACGGAATACATGGAATACAATTTATCTCAGTAAATGCAGACATCCCAAAAGAAGAAAGTGGTAGTATCAAAGAATTAAACCTACAACTCAAGCAAGTAGAAAGAGAGCAGCAAAAGAACTCCTCAGGCACAAGAAGAGAGCAAGTAATAAAAATTAGAGCAAAACTAAATAAATTAGGGAGCAGAAAAATGATTCAAAGAGTTAACAAAACCACGAGTTGTTTTTTTGTTTTGTGTTTTTTTTTTTTTTTAAATTGGTAAACCATTGGCCAAACTGACAAAAGAAAAACAAGAGAGGATACAAATAACTCAAATGAGAAATAACAGGGACAACATCACAACAGACGCAACTAAAACTGAGAGAATCGTAACAGAATAATAAAAAATCATACTACAGTAAATTTGAAATCCTTGAAGAAATGGACAAATTCCTAGAAAAATACAACCTACCTAAAGTAGCCAAAACAGAAGTAGAACAACTGAACAAACACATTACAAAACAAGAGACAAAAAAAGTAATTTAAAAACTTCCAACCAAAAAGAGCCCTGGCCAAGACAGCTTCACTACTGAATTTACCAACTTTTGGAGAAGAGTCAACACTGCTATATTAAAGTATTACAGAACGCTGGAAAGGATGGAACATTAACCAATTCATTCTATGAAGCCACCATAACCTTGACACTCAAACCTGGCAAAGATGACACAAGAAAAGGAAAGTTACAGGCCAATATTTCTCATGAACTTAGATGCAAAAATCTTCAACAAAATTCTAGCCAAAAGAATTCATCAACGTATCAAAAAATAATTTACATACTGACTACACTGAATAATGAGATCGATCATTCTACAGTAATAGTGGGAGACTTCAACACTCCACTTTCAGAATTAGACAGACCTACAAAAAAGCTCAGTAAGACACAGAAGACCTTATGGCCACAACTAACCAATTAGACCTCATCAATATATACAGAACTTTTTATCCATCAACAGACAACTACATCTTCTTCTCCAATGCACATGGAACATTTTCCAGAATAGGCCATGTGTTACGACATACAGCAAATCTCAACAAAATCCAAACCACTGAATTACTGCAAAGCATCTTCTCAGACCATAAAGCCAGAAAAGTCAAAATCATTAGCAGAAAAAACTTTTATGGAAACTGGAACTCATGGAAACTGAACACCACCTTGCTCAAGAAGCCATGGGTTATAGAAGAAATCAAGGATGAAATAAAGAAATTTATGGATTCAAATGAAAATGAAAGCACATCCTACCAGAACTAATGGGATATAGCCAAAGCAGGGCTCAGAGGTCAATTTATTTCTATAAATGCACACATCTAGAAGGAACGAAGGACCCAAACCAAAGAATTAACCCTACAGCTTGAACAAGTAGAAAGAGAGCAACAGAGGAACCCCACAGGCACCCGAAGAAAACATGTAATAAAGATTAGAACAGAACTAAATGAATTACAGAAGAATAGAAGAAAATGATAAGACTAAAAGCTGTTTTTTTTGAAAAGATCAACAAAATTGACAAACCGTGAAAAACAAGAAAGGAAACAAATACTCTGAACAAGAAATGAGATGGGAGATGTCACAACAGATCCAATAGAAATCAAAAGTATCATAACAGAAGACTATGAAACACCGCACTCTCTTTTGAAAACCTAGAGGAAATGAAGAAATTCCTAGATTCATATCACCTACCCAAATTACCACGAGGAGAGGTAGAATGACTTAATAAACCCACCACAAAGCAAGAGATTGAAAAAGTCATCAAAAAACCTACCAACCAAAAAGAGCCCTGGCCCAGATGGCTTCACCACAGAATTCTACCAACCTGTTAGAGAAAGGTTAACTCCAGTGCTGCTGAGACAATTTCACAGCACAGAAAGCGGTGGAATACTCCCAAATTCATTCATGAAGCCAGCATAACCCTGATACCAAAGCCAGGGAAAGATCCAACAAAAAAGAAAAATTATAGACCAATATCACTCATGAACATAGATGCAAAAATCTTCAACAAAACCCTTGTCAATAGAATTCAACAACATATAAAAAAAAATAACTCATCACAGCTAAACTGGATTCATATGTGGGATGCAAGGTTGGTTCAACATCAGAAAAATGATGTGATCAACTACATAAATAACACAAAAGAATCATCGGATTTTGTCAACTGATATAGAAAAGGCATTCGACAAAGTCCAACACCATTCATGCTAAAAACTCTCAGCAAAATAGGAATAGAAGGCAAATTCCTCAACGAAGTAAGGGCCAGCTACACAAAGCCAACTGCCTACATCTTCCTGAATGGAGAGACTGAAAGCGTTCCCCTTGAGAACAGGAACTGGACAAGGATGGCCACTCTTATCTCTCCTATTCAACACTGTACTAGTTTTAAGTTCTGTCCAGAGCAATTAGATGAAATGAAGAAATAAGGGGCATCCAGATTGGCAAAAAAGAAGTAAAAATATCCCTATTTACAGATGATATGATTTCATATAAGAATCCATAAGTAAACTATTCAGACTAAGAGTGCAACAAAGTATCTGGATATAAAATAAACATAAGTAAATCAGTAGGATTCCATAATACCAACAAAAAGGTCATTCAAGAAGTCACCAAATCAATATGGTTTACTATAGCCCCCAGGAAGATAAAACGCCTAGGTTGTGGAGAGGTTGGAACTCTTTTACATTGCTGATGGGAATGTAAAGTGGTAGAACCTTTTTGGAAAACCATTTGTCACTTTCTTAAAAAGCTAGCAATAGGAATACTATATAATCCAGCAGTCCTACTGCTGGGAATAGATCCTACAGAAATAAAGGCTGTCACACAAACACATACATGCATACAGTGGTTACAGCAGTGTCGATCACAACTGCAAAAAGATGAAATTAACCTAGATGCCCATGAACAGATGAGTGGATAAACTATGGTATATATACACAGAGGCACACTTGCAATGATAAAGAACACTGAGGATTTTATGAAACATCTCATAACCTGAAATCAACTTGTAGATGTGTTGAATGAAATCAGTCAGCTGCAAACAGACAAATATTGTATGAGGCTACTATTCTAAAGACTTGAGAAAAGATTTATGCATAGAAGGAAATATTCTTTGATGACTACAAGAGTGGGGAGGGAGAGGGTTCTTTATCAATTAGATATTCGACAGGAATTCAGTTAGGTGAAGAGAGTGACAGCGTGCAGCAGAACGCAGCACAACGGGAATATTCCGTAAGTCAAAAGGTTTTCTTAAATTCAACCCACATTTCAAAGGCCACAGTAGCAGGGAAACAGGTTTGGGGACCATGTTTTCAGGGGATACTGAGGTCAACTGACATAACTAGTCCTTTACTGAGAGACTTCTGCACCCCATATTAGTGAGTGCCATCTGAGATCTTAACCAGCAAGCTGCCATCTGAGGAACATCAATTGGTCCCAACCCACCTGGAACAGATGACAACAGAGAACGTCAAAGACACAAGGGAAAACGAGCCCAGGAGGCAGGACTCCTACGACTGGGAGACTACTTCAGCAGGAGACCAGAACAACTAGATGGTGCCCCACCAAGAAGTGGATGGACAACCACCAAAGGCAGTTCTGATAGGGGACACAGTGCAGAGTCCCTGACACAGCACAAACAAAAGGGGTGTGCAGATCAAGAACTCTGTTAAAAGACTAGACTTAATGGTCCCACAATCTGGAGGGTCCCCTGAGAACATGGTCCCTAGACTTGCTGCTGGCCCAGAGCAGAGACCAGTATTGAAGCCAACCCTTCAGACAAAGAGTGGACTGGACTATGGGGCACAGAGTGATGCAGGCAGTGTGTATGCTTTGTGGTTTAATATATATGTGATACTGTTCTACTTGTTTATTTTTAGAGGAAAAAGGAGAGGGTCAAGAGGAGGGGACAAATGTTGGTTGAGTGTATACTGGAAGCAGAGTAGAAAGGAAGAGTGTGCTGTCACAGGGTGAGGAGAGCAGATAGAGTTTTCAAGGGGCAGGTACTTGGGGTTTTATATGGAAGACTAACTTGGATTGTAAACTTTCACTTAATTATAGTAAAAATAATAATAAATACCAAAAAAAACCCCACAAAACCCAAAACCACTCTCTTTGTTAAAACCATCCACTTGTGGTATTTCTGTTATAGAGCAGCATTAGATGACTAAGAGTGTATCAGCATGAGACCAGAACTAGATGGTGCCTGCTTACTACCAATGACTTCCTTTATAGAGAACTCGACAAAGAGTCTGTGCTTGAGTGGGAGAAATGTGGGGTGCAGAACTCTAACCCCAGCAGAAAGACCAGACTTGATGGTCTGGCAGACTGGAGGGTCCCCAGAAGACATGACACCCAACCCAGAACTGCAAACAATCCAGAGGCCAACTGCTCAGACAAAGACTTCACTGGTCTACAAGACATAAAATAATACTGGTGAAGACTGTGCTTCTTGGCTCAAGTAGATATGTGAGAATAAATGGGTAGCTCCTGTCTGAGTGCTTCAGTCTCTCTACCGTTTGTTGTGTCAGTCTTGCTGGGGTGAGATAGTGGATCACTATAGTTTTGATTGTGATTTTTTCAAAGGCTAATAATTCTGAGCCTTTCCTCATGTACCTGTCAGCTGCCTGAATGCCTTCTTTGGTGAAGTGTCTGTCCATATCCTTCACTCATTTTTTAATTGGGTTGTCTTTTTGTGGTTGAGGTTTTACAGTATCTTGTAGATTTTAGAGATTAGATGCTGATTGGATTTGGGGTAGCCAGTTTTCTTCCCCAGCCTGTAGGCTGTCCTTCTCCTCTCTTTGTGAAGTCTTTGGACGAGCCTGTTTGATTTGGAGGAGTTCCCAGGTATCTAGTTTCTCTTCTGGTGTTTGTGCTTTGTTAGTAATGTTTTGTATTCTGTTGATGTCATGTATGAGTGCTTCCAGTGTTGTCCCTATTTTTTCTTCCATGATCTTTATTGTTTTAGATTTTATATGTAGGTCTTCAATCCATTTGGAGTTAGTTTTGTGCCTGGTATGAGATATGGGCTTTTGCTTTCTTTTGCTGACAGATACCCAGCTAGGTCAACACCATGTCTTAAAGAGACTGCTTTTCCCCAATTTACACACTTTGGGCCTTTGTAAAATATCAGCTGCTCTAGGTGGATGAGTCTGTGTCTGGATTCTCAATTCTCTTCCACTGCTTTGCATCTGTTGTTGTACCAAGACCCCAAAGACTCTTCCAATGGCTTCTGACAAACGTGGATAAGAAGGCTGTGAGTACTGGAGCCCCCTCAGCTGAAGCTGAAAGAGCCAGCCTGTGTGTGAAGCTTGTGAGCAGTGGAAACCCAGGTAGGTACCATGGACATCCTTTGAGCCCTGCTTCAAGTCTCACCACTGGAACTTCCAGGTGAATGAACCAGTCAGTTCCCTATTTGCTTACCCTAGATTTGGCTGTGACAGGTATTAGCCATCTCCCCTCTCAACCACCTCCCTCTGTTCTCTGGCAGGCTCTGGGCCTCAGGGTGTTGACCTTCCAGGGTGACACCAGCAGGCTCCCTTGCCCACTGGTTTCCTGTTGGGCTTGGCCAATGGGAGTCGCTAGAGAGCAGGAAGCAGATGAAGTCAGAGCAGTGTGACTCCTTGGTTCCCTTATTGTGGGTTGGCTGAGGGCTGACTGTGCCTTCTCACCAATCGGCCACAGCCACAGGTAGGTAACCTTCTTCTTCACCTCCCCCCTTGCCCCCAGCTCCAGTAGCCTCTGCCATCTTCCCCTGCAGGTCGTGATGACTCCAGAAGTGCCATTCCCATTCACGGTGCTGGTGCTGCCGTCGAGTCAGTACCGACTCACAGCGATCCTACAGGGCAGAGTAGAACGGTTCCACGGGATTTCCAAGGAGCACTGATGGATCTGAACTGCCGACCCTTTGATCAGAAGCCCAGCTCTTGAGCACTGCGCTCCCAGGGCTCCACCATCCCCGTGCTCCTGCACTATCCTCTCTGACGTCCCTGTACCCTATTCCTGCCTTTACAGCCTTTACAGCACCTTTACTCAGCTCTCCTCAAAATATCCATCCCGGCTGTGCCACTGATTTTCTGTCAGGACACTGACGAACATGGTACTGGTACCAGGAATGGCCTTGAGGTGGGATTCAGGAACTGTGTTGTTCATATGTACGGGGAGGAGTCCTGGTGCCCCACTGGTAACAGCACTTGGTTGCTGCCTGAAAGGTTGGTGGTTAGAACCCATCAGCTGCTCTGTGGGAGACAGAAGTGGCCATCTGCTTCTGTAAAGATGACTCAACCCAAACCCAGTGCCGTCAAGTCGATTCAGACTCATAGCGACCCTATAGAACAGAGTAGAACAGGAAAGCTCATGGGACTGGTCTACTTTGTACGTTGGGGTCACTGTGAGTCAGAACTGACTTGACAGCAGCGGCTTTTGTTTAGAGATATATAAGGAGAGGAAGGAGCCCTGCGGGTACAGTGGTTAACAGACTGGCTACTAACCAAACGGTAGAGAGTTCCAATCCACCAGCCGTTCCTTGGAAACCCTGTGGGGTAATTCAGTAGGGTCCTACAGGGCCACTATGAGTTGGAACTGACTCAGCGGCACCTAGTTACAAGGAGGACCGTCTTGTTGTGGTTAACGGGACCCTGGCCATCCATGGCAGGCAGTGACATCACAAATACGTAAATTATCACTGGTGGTGGCATGGGATACAGCACAGGTCGAAGGCAGGACTCCGGGGACTCAACCAATCCGAAGTCCCTTTCATGAACTGGTCCACTTAAAATTGTGTGGGTGTATCAGGAGGCTGTGGTCAGATGGAAAAGGGTATACTGAGCAGGCCTGAGGGGCACAGTGGACAACCACTTAGTGCGCCCAATCCCCCGCCTCGCGCTGTGTCTTCTTCAGCATACTCGCTCTGCCCTCAAGGGGACACTGCATGAACAGCTACTAAAGAACTCGAGAAGCACGGGCCTCCTTCCCAGATGGATGTGCACACTGATGAACTGCCGCACCACAGCTCACTCATGAGGGGCCCCAAAAGGTAGTGCAAAGGGATTTTCTGAAGTAGGCTGTTGTCTAGTACAGACCTGCCCGAGGTAAAGATTTGCCAGGACTCGTGCCCCATGGCTAATATGGTCACCAGCTGCTCAGGGGTCTGGGAAGAACAAGACCAGCAGATTGGTGACAGGAGGTTTATGGGGAGCACGCATGGATGGACTTCTCCCAAAGACCAGTGTGAAGAGACCGTGGCTCAGGTCGATGCCCATCGGAGGTTGTCTGCTGTGGATGAAGCTCTCATTTGGCAGGACTAGATGTCCCAACCTGATAGCAGCTGTCCCAGAACATCTGTAAGGCAGAACTGAAGCCCAGAGCCCAAAGACCTCTACCCAGAATCCAGAGTGTGGCCAACACTCAGGGTCTGGGGGGGCCAGGCCCTCAAAAGACAGAGGACTATTTTCAAGTCTCGAGAGCTAATGCAATGTGCTCTGCGGACTTGCTGGATGCCTGTTACTCTTTCTTGCCAATTTCTCCCATAGTAATGGAAATCTCTACCTTGTGCCTGTACCACCACTGAACTTGGGAAGCAGGTAACTTGTATTCTAGATTTCACAGATGAAGAGGAATTTTTGGATTTTTTAACTTGGAGTTGATTTAAGACTCTTGCTATGGTAGGATGGGGTGAGCATGTTTTATACGTGGCATGGACATGAATTTTTGGAGACCTCATATCACCAAGAAAGCCATGCCAGGAGCAGAGTGTGGCCTTTGGACTGGGGGCCTCTCCACAGAGAAGTTCCTGGACTAAGGGACGACCAGGGGCAGGGACCTCCTCTGGAGTTGCGGCCCTGAATTTGTACATCTAACCTCCTCCTATACTGGGAGAAAGTAAATTTGTTTGTTAAAGCCATTCACCTGTGGCATTTGTTAGAGGCACTAGATGATAAGGACACCGCAGGTGGCAGTTGGCTTCTTCCTTGGGCTTCTTAGTGCTTGTGTAATAGGCTCAGTTACAAAGTGGGCATGGCCATGAGGAAAGGGCCATGCATGGGTCACGAAACTGGTTTGCTGTCACCACGCCTGTCTGGCTGCTGCTGCTGTGGTTTTCTTAGTGGGAAGGTTTGTGACTATCAATTCAAGACATTGTAATAGTCTATTAGGAAATCTATGAGGTCTGCCAATTAAGTTCACGAACTCATCCTAGAGAAACTGCTCCATACCTCATTGCTGAGTATCACTACCTTCCAAGCACTGCCCCTGGGAAGCTGTGCACTGACACCAGCCCCTACTCCACACTTCAAACCAATTTTGAAACTTTTTCTGGAAGGGCCATCAAAGCTGTCGTTATATTACTCTTGATGTCCTGAATGTCATCAAAATGTCTTCCTTTCAATATTTCCTTTATCTCAGGTAAAGAAAAGTCATGGGGAGGGGCAGAGCAGGTGACTAGGGAGGGGGCTCTAATACCGTTATCTGTTTACAGGCTCAAAGCTCCCTCACAAACAACTAGGCAATTAAGTTGACCAATTTGCCACCACATGCAACGGCCATTCCAGGAAGACTTCCAAAACTGCTTGGAAGGGTGGGCCAGGTGCTGGTACAGGTGCAGAGCTTCTCAAGGGGGAGCCCTTCCAAGCCAACTGCGGTGATATTTAGCAGCGAGGTGCGCAGCACTGAGAACAGTGACATTCAAGGCCTTAGTTGTCGGATCTCGTATTTCTTCTGGGTTCTGCTTTCCTAGTTTGGTAGTCTTCCAAGGAATCTGTCCGCTTCATCTACACTGCCAAAGTTACTGGCATGAAGTCGTTCATGATATTTCTGGATTACTCTTTTAACATTGGTAGAAACTGTAATGATGTCACGTCTCTCATTCCTGTACTGGAAATTTGTGCCTTCTCTCTGTTTTTCCTGGTCCGTCTGGCTAGAGGCTGGAGAACCTGACTGAGTTTCTCAACGCTTCGACTTTGGCTTTCACTGATTTTCCCTGTTGTTTATTATTTCACCCATTTCTGCTATGGTCTTTGTTATGTATTTTTTTGGTTCACATTGCGTTCAATTTAGCCTTCTTTTTCTGTTTCTTTAAGGCGAAAGCTGAGGTGACTGATCTGAGATCATTTTTCTTTTGTGACACCAGCACACAGTGTGACAATTTTGTAAGCACTGCCGTAGTACGCCCAGCTTATTTACAGGAGGGTGTGCCAAGCCCAGGAACCGACAACATTTCCCGGAGGAGACCAGTCAGACACCCGGTGAGACACCCGGTGAGTGGCCCGTCCAAGTGCTGGGGACAGTGATTTGTCTTCACAGGAATTCACTTGTTACGGTCATGGCGGAGCCTCCCCTGCCTGGGGCACAAGCTGCCACCACTACCATTTGGGGAGCAGAACACCTTATTCACTACAGGACACTGCTTCCACCTACAGGACACATTTGATGGCAAAGAGAGTTATGACAGTGATGTCACACTCCTGGAATTCCTGGTTTGACCTTGCGCCCTGTCACCCAGGAAGAGCTGGTCTAGTAGAACTGGATAATGGCCTCATTTAAGGCTCAGTTCGAAGCCCTACTGAGCCCTGGTTTATAAGCCTAAACCAGCAGCCAATACGTGATGTCATCTCCCCCAGAACCAGAAGGCACAGGTCTGAGAAACAAGGGGAGGAGGAGGAGTTACTCCCTCATGGTTACCCCAAACCAACCATTGAAGGAGTTGTTAAACTTTCCGGCTCCACGATTTTGATCTCAGTGGGTGTGGATGTCCCAGCGTCAAAGAGAAGTACACTTCCACCAGGGAAAACAGCCCTGGTCAGCGTGGTTCCCTCACACTGGAGACAGGAACTGCCTCCTGAGTTCAGACGCATGTCACCACAGGGACGTCCCCAGCTCCAGTGGGCCACCAGTCTTCTCCTAAGACCACCTTCTCCACATGGCTCCTCCACTAGACATGATTACCTGAGGCACACGTGTGTACCCTGACCATGGAAGGGAGTGCCATGACACCAATAGCCTGCAGGTAGCAGAACAGACACCTGGAGGACGTCTGAACCCAACCTGGAACCCAGGGCCGGGCCCAGCTGGGGGCAGTGTGGGTAAGCCAGGCACCAGCAGATTTACAGGACTAGTCCAGCCGATTCTGACTCACAGTGCCCCTAAAGGACAGAGAAAGGCTGCCCCATAGCGTCTCTAAGGAGCACCTGGCTGGTGGATTCCAACTGCCGACCTTTTGGTTAGCAGACACAGTTCTTTACCACGACACCACCAGATCTACAGACAGGGCAAAAGAAACCAACGCTGGCTGCTATAGGCCACTGACATCTCGTGGCTGTCACCAGGACCTTCGTGGCCACACTCATGGGGATTCTGTGTTTGGCCATGGGGTTAAACCAGAAGCAAAGGGTGTTAAGAGGAGGTGGTGCGTGCAGCTTTGGGTTCATGGCCTGAAGAGGGAGGTGTGTGCTCTCTGCTTCCGTGCCCCCTTCAGGCTGCAGGAATGTGGGTCCAGTGGTGGGACTTACGGCTCAAAGACAGTGGACACAGTGTCACTGACCATGGGGATGAACTGTCAGCCCAGCACTGCTTACATTCAGACTTTATTTCTCCTTTGGCCACTGTCGCAGCAGGAATGTCGGGATCCTAGTGTAGGGGAGTTTTCCGTCACTGGCAACCGAGAGTCCTAACTGTCCAGGTGGGCTTTTCTCAAGTGTACCGCACGATGACCCTCTGGTCCACTATGGTCTCTTCCCAGCTCTGCCCCTCTGCTGCGGGGGGCAGGGTCCACAGCCGCCCGATTCACTCCTGCTCCATCACAAAGGCCCCCTGCTAGCCCGTGGGCTTATCAGGGCTTCACGGAAGTAACCGGTCACTTCACTGTGCTTGTCCAGTGGCTTAAAGCACAGATGAAGTCAGGACAGGGCCGCACCTCCACCTCCCTGCAACTCAGGGTCTTTGTTTTCTGTCCTCTGATCTGGCCAAGGAGCCCTGGTGGGGCAGTGGTTAAAACCTCGACTGGTAAGTGAGAGGTCGGTATTTCAGATTCACCGTGGGAGTCTCATGGGCCAGTTCTGCTCTGTCCTACAGGGTCTCTGTAAGTCGGAACTGACCCAGCGGCAACAGGTTTCGTCTTTCCCATGAACAGTGACTCTGCTGGTAAATACAGGCTTGCCTAATTAGGAACACATCATCTTAAGAGCCAGCAGGCTGCCATCTGAGGGACATCTGTTGGTCCCAGCGTACCTGGAACAGATGACAACTGAGAACACCAAAGATACGAGGAGAAAGGAGCCCGGGGGCCAGGCGGGCCCGCAGGAGGGGGAGGCTGCGTCAGCACGGGACTGGAAGGACCAGACGATGCCGGGCCGCGACCGGAGACGGCCCTGACAGGGAACACTACGGGGAGTCCCTGACGTACCACGAGAAAAAGGGGTGTGCAGATCAGGAACTCTGCTAACGGGCCAGAACTGATGGTCTGACAGCGTGGAGGGTCCCCCGGGAACATGGCCCCTGGACTTGCTGCTGCCCAGTCCTGAAACCAGTACCGAGGTCAACACATCAGCTGAAGGATCGCCTGGACTCGGGGCACGGAGTGCTACAGGTGGTGCGCGTACCCCATGTTTCATAAGAGGCCCCCCCTACTGGTTTCTTTTTAGAAGGGAAGAGGAGAGGGTGCAGAGGAGGGAACAAGTGTTGGGTGAGCGGACACCAGACGTCACAGGGTGCAAAAGAGGAGTGTGCCGTCACGGTGAGGAGAGCGGACAGAGGTGCAGAGAGGTGGGTACTTGGGGTTTTGTGCGGAAAACTGACCTGGATTGTAAACTTTCACTTAACCACAATTAAAAATAAAAAGAATACATCAGATTCTTGGAAGGAAAAAAAAACCTGAAAGCAAACTGCAGGTTAAAAAAATAATCCTTCAGTTTCCTCCAGACCAGACAGCATCTGGGGGGGGGTGACATGGTGTCTCTCAGGTGAACGCTCACTTTTTCAGGTTTCCTTCCTGCTCCCTTCACCCTGGGGACACAGGAAGGGGGAAGCTTGTGCAAGCACGGCGGGAGGAAGGGCCGCCTTGGGTCTGGCACAGGTCTGTGCCGTCACCTGGCTCTACCACAGAGGGCCCAGCCTGCTTTGGCCCAGAGCCGCCATGCATCGCCCACTGAGGCACAGCCGGCCTGGTCTGGCCTCTGCGGCGTGATGCCGGCCCCTGAGCTGAGGACCAGGTCCTGACTCTGCCTCTGGCCACAAAGCCCCACCCCTGTAGCGCCTTCATTTCGGCTCTCGTTCTGCTGGCTTCCTGGAGCGCCTTCACTGGGCCCTGGGAGGCGTGAGATGGAATGCACTGTTCGCACGGACTCGGGGCAGCCAGGCATTGCATCCTGTATCCGCTGGCCTGGACCTGCCCTCTGTCACTGCCACACTGTGGTTCCTACTGGGCACTCGACAGGCTGCAGAGGCGAGTGATGCACACTGGGCTGCGCCTAGCAACAGGTGGCCTCTGCCAAGCCACGCCAGGGAAGCAGCCCACAGGCCTCTGATGTTCCACACCTGCCCTGGCCATCTCTCTAGTTCTCCCCACTCAAGATCTGAATCAGCCGTGAGTAGGGGGCACGTGGGAAAGGAGGGACCCTGGGCCCATGGACAGTACTCCTTTTTCTTCCCCGTCTACTGCAGGGGAGTGAGCTACAGGGTCTGGGCATGACAGAGGCTTCACCCACAGTATGGGAGGCACCCCAAGATCTAAGGCATGATTTCTGATGGGAGGGCTACACAACAACTGTGAACCAGGAACCTCCAAGGACAACTGCGTTGACAGCCCGTCCCCTGAATCTTACCCACACTACAACGTGAGCCCCGTTCACTAGGGGGCTCGGTGGGAGCCTCCCCGCTGCGGGCTCCACCCTGCGGCCCTCCGTCTGCCCACTTCAGGCATTCACAGTGCGAATCTCTTTCCCACCCATTCTGCACCCCGGCGCTGTGGCCCAGGGGTCCAAGCCCTCGCCCCCCAGGCAGCTTGTGGCCACACTCACGTCCTGGCAGTCCCTCCCCCACAGCCTGCTCTGTCAGTCTAGCACGGCGTGCTGACACACACAGCTTCAACAGGCCTGTCCGAGAAGTCCCCAGCCCTCCCCGTGGCCTTCCTCTGGAGGTCTCCCCACCAGAGAGCGTGTCAACACACGCACCACACGCAGTATGTGCACCTGTCCGCGGGACATACTGAGTGGGGAGGTGACCAGAGGCAAACAGCCTGTGCAGCCCGGCCTGCTGCAGACAGACTCGGCTTGGGGATACCGACCCAGTCAGTGCCTCTGTTAGCTCACTGTCAGCTGCGTCCTGAGTGTTCTCAGGTACGTGACAAGTCCTGCAGCCGCACTAACTCTTCTGTAGTGGTTACCACAAAGCTGCCAGATCTACACAACGATTTTCCTTTCTAGGATTTGGGCAGCTGTAGTCCTTAGCCAGGGCTTTCTGAAGTGTAAGGGGTCAGATGTCCAACTAGACACCCCAGGAGGGGTAGTGTGAGGACATGGGGCTGAATGGACTGAGCCAGAAGAATCTGCTATCGGTAGGTAACGCCTTCCCTGTCGCTGGACGGGGTGTGCAGGGCTTACACTAGGCCGCGCCGTCACAGGGCCTCCCTCTGCTGTGGTCGACTGCAGCTCACCAGGGAACGAATGCGGGTTAGGGGCCCAAGTCCCCGCAGACGATGGGAAGTGTCCTCTGTTCAGGCAGACTGCTGACAGGTGCTCATGAAGACAGCGCATACATGTCCCTGTGCTGCGCCTGCTTAGCCCTCAGCGACAACTCATGGTGCAATGGTCAGGGCCTCCGCCGCTAACCAGCAGACTGGCCGTTTGAACCCGCCAGCTGCTCAGGGAGAAAGAGATGTGGCAGTCTGCTCCCAGAAGTCTGCTGCAGTCCCCCTTTTTTGTTTCTTTGGGGGTGCCTGCCCATTTTACCAGACAGAGGGATTTAAAAAAAGAAATTTCAGAGATTTCAGGCTTTAAGCACCACTTGCTGCTCCACCTGAGAAACCCTGCCTGTCATTTCAAGGCATTCTTTCCTTTTTTTAATTGTGCTTTAGGTGACAGTTTATAGTTTATCTCACAGACAAACATTTACACACATTGTTATGGGAGCCTAGCTGCGAGCTCTGTAACGTGACAGCACTCTCCTTTCCAGACCGGGTTTCCTGTGTCCACTCGGCCAGCTCCCGTCCCTCCCTGCCCTCTCATCCTGCTTGCCGACAGGAGCTGCCCACTGGGTCTTGTGTATCTGACTGAACTAAGAATAAGCACACTCTTTGTGAGTATGACTTTATGTTTCCTAGCCCAGCCGTCTTCATCTCAGGAGTGGACTCGGGAATGGTTTCAGTTCTGGGCAGAGTTGAGGGGCCATGGCTTCAGGGCTTCTTCTGGTCTCAGTCACACCACCACTGTTACGGGCCATCACAGCCGCGCTGATTCACAACAATCCCACGCACAATGGAGTGATAAGCTCCCTGGTCCCATGCCACCCTCTCAATGGTCATTTTGCTAGAGCCCATGGCTGCCGTAACAGTCAGTCCATCTCCTTCAGGGTCTTCCTCTCTTCCATGAACCCTCTACCAAGCATGAAATTCTTCTCCAGGGACTCTGTGTCAAAGTTTGTGAGACACTGTCGCCTTCCTTGCTTCTAAGAAGTATTCCGATTGTACGTCTGGGACAGATTTATTCCTTCTCTTGACATTCCATGATAAATTCAATATTCCCCACCAACAGCATGATTCAAAGGTTTCCATTCTTCTTCCATCTTCCCTATTCATTGTCCAGTTTTTGCATGCTTATGAGGTGACTGAAAACACCACAGGGTGGGTCAGGCGCACCTTAGTCTTCACGGTGGCATTGTTGCTTGCCAACCCTTTGAAGAGACCTTCAAGGCACATCTGCCCAACGCGACGCACCGTTTGATTTCTTCACTGCTACTTCTATGATGCTGATTGGGAATCCAAAGAAAACGAAATCCGTGGCACCTTCCATCTTTTCTCTGTGTATCATGTTACTTACTGGCCCAGTTGCGGGGATTTTTGTTTTCCTGATGTTGAGGGGCAATCCATACTGAAAGCTGCGGTGTTTCACTTTCATCAGTAAGCGCTTCAAGTCCTTTTCCCTTTGAACAAGCAAGATTGTGGCCTCCGCGCGTCACAGGTTGTCAGGCCATAAAGTCTGGTCGTTTCCAGTCAATGTGAGTTCCTCTCTGCCCTGTTCTCCTGCTCTGCCAGACCTTCAGCTGGGTTCCCTGTCAGGGCAGTCACCGCTAGTAGCTGGGCACCATCTAGTTCTTCTGGTCTCAGGCTGATGGGGTCACTGTTTTCTGTGGCCTGCTCTGTTCTCTTGGGCTCCTATTTTCAAGTCTTCAGTGTTCTTCATTCTCCTTTGCCCTAAGGGCGTTAGAACCAACCGATGTATCTTGGATGGCTGCTTGCAAGCTTTTTAAGCTGTCCCATACCACTCATCAAAGTGGGATGCAGATCACTTTAATACTCTGTTATGCCAATTGATGTAGATGTCCCCTGCCCAGCCTAGCTACTTTGTCCCTCAAAGTGTGTGAGATGAGGGGAAAGATTTTAATTCCAAGTGTGAAATACATATATTTACAAAGAGCACACAGGCATTACTGTGCACTTGTGTACCCAGATTCAGAAGCAGAAGACGACATCCATCTTTTAAATCCTCCACCTGGCCTGCTGCACCTGCTTCTTCCCCCTCTCCTCCAGAGCTAACTCCTAAACTGTATTTGTTTCCTTGTTTGTAAGTATTTAATACATAATTTTTTACTCAGTCATGCCTCCTTTTGACCTTTATGTGAGTGGAACCATATTGTTTGTCTTTACTTATAGCTTTATGTCGATTGGCATTGTTGAGATTCCTTCAAGGTGTCCCACGTAGCTGTAGCACATTGTTTTAGGGAGCTAGCACGGCTCGAACACAGACGTCCACAAAGTGGATGGCTTTAATGAGAGAAGCTTATTCTCACACAGTCCGGTAGGCTACCAGCCCTCATTTAGCATGTCCTCTTCAGGGGAGGGCTTTCCCTCTGTCGGCTCTGGAGGAAAGTGTGGTATTGCATCAGCGCTTGTCCAGGGAGTGTCTTGGCACAGGAACCTCAGGTCTGAAGGACATGCTCTTCTCCCGGTGCTGCTTTCCTGATGGTGTGAAATTCCCAACTCTCTGCTTGCTTCCCTTCCCTTTTTTATCTCTTGTACAATGAAAGGACAAAGGGTGGTATAACCCAGGCTCCAGGGAAACTGCCTTACAGTGGAGCAGGGAGGTGACCTTGGGAAGGGATTTAGTCCTAGTCTGATCCTTTTTAACATGCAGCATAGGAAAACCACAAAACGGAGGGAAATCACATAATACTGGTAATCACAACCCAGCCAAATGTCCATATATATTATTCTGGGGCTGAAAATAAACTGAGCAATTAAGGGGATCTTTGGGAACACCTGCACGTGTGGCCATGAATCTCAGAAACGCAGGAGACATGCCACCACCCTTGTAGGGTGCAAAGTGGGCTTTGGGGGATACAAAGAGCTGGCAGAGAGATCTCGTGGCCCCTCAGCTTTGGTAATAGGGGAAGGGCATGCAGCCTAACCGCCCATCCAAGCTGCTGGGGGTACCAGCCAAAGGTGCACCCCTTTTGCATCACTCAACCAAGATGGCAGGTGGAGGCCGACTGAGAGTTCTCTGTTGCAGTACACCCTCCAGAAGGCAGCGGGGACCAAGTATCATCTAACTGTCCCCTTCAGGTCCCCCCTCTAGGGTACATAACAGCAGGGGCAGACGTTTTCCATGCCTGCTTCTGTTTGCAATAAAAGCTACTTTTCCATGTGCGAAGGGCTCCGCTAACAAGAGGTCGGCAGCTCAAATCCCCCAGCCGCCCCTTGGAAACGCTATGGGGCCGTTCTAGGCTGTCTTATGGGGTCGGGAACCGGCTTCACCCGCGGTGGGCTCGGTGCAGGTTCGGCTCAGCACACACAGCGCTCAGGTCTCATCCATCACGGCAGTAACTGTCTGCAAGACGCTCGACCGAGCCACTGCTCACCCAGCCCCATCCAGGTCGACGCTGCCTCTCTTCCTTTTTTTCCTTTCCCCCGTTTTACTGCGCGTGTTCACAGTCTTCAGGTGGTCACCCGATAAAATTTAACAGAATGAGGTTACACGAAGGTCACGGCTCCTAAAATAACCCAAACCAGAGTGGACCTCATCTCGCGGCCCCTCGGCAGGCGCTGTTCGGGTTCCGGACCCGAAGTTGAGAACCCCCAGGACCCCCTCCCCCTCAGCTGGCTGCCAAGGCGCTGCACAGAGAACTTCCGCCTCGAAACCAAGGGTCACGCGGCGGCCTCCGGCTCCGCTGGGCCCCGCCGCCCGCGGCCTGCTATCCGCGCTGGCAGCCGCCCACGCCCGCGGTCACCCCACCCAGCGTCTCCCTCGGCTTCTCCACACCCAGCGGAGCGGCTCCCACGTCGCCAGCGCGCCGTGACGTCACTCCCGTGCGCCGGGAAGCGAGCGCCTGGCGACCCGGGAGCTTGGGGGCGGGACTTATCTAGACCGACGTCTCCATGCACCCATCGCCTTTCCAGTTCCTTCTCAAACGAACCAATGAACACTAGCATAAGGACGTCAACGTGCCCCAGTCTCTCCAGGTGGCTCCGCCCCGTTCTCTTCGTCACTCTTTGGTCTCCATGTTTAATGTGGCTACTAATTCTGTGTTGTGTTCTGTTCTTTCCCGAATGTCCTACGTTCTAGACGAACTTTTTATCCGACACTCCTTCGCTCCTTCGGTCAACGTCTATCTTCCCGTGCGCGGTTTTGGCTCGCTCACGGCCAGTCCCGCCACACCTTCGATGGCGGCAGGGGTGGGCCGCGGCGGGGCGGGCCCGGCGCGGTGACGTCAGCGCGCCGCGCGGCGGCAGGTGGAGGGAGAAGGGAAAGTTTGGGCTGTGCGTGGGGCTGCCGCCGAGGGCGGGACGGAGGGGCTGGGCCGAGCCGAGGTCGTCTAGGGGTGCCGCTGCTGCCGCTGAGGCCGAGGCCGGGGCCGGGGCCGGGGCCGGGCCGGGGGGTGCGGGCCGCCGAGGCGCGAGGGGCGAGGTCGGCCGGAGCCGCGAGCCGCCGCCGCTGGGCCACGCGGGTCCCCGCGGCGGGCTCCGGGAGCCGTAGCTGTTTCCGAGGCGGTCGGTGGGGGCGCGGCGGCGGCGGCGGCGGCGGCGGCGGCCGGTGGGGGCGGGGAGAGGCGCGGCGAGCAGAAGAGAGGTCAGCGAGTTTGCGGGCTGGCCGGAGCCGCTGCCGCCGACATGACCGAGGACTCGAGCGCCCTGCCCTGGTCCATCAACAAGGACGACTACGAGCTGCAGGAGGTGATCGGTGAGCAGGCGCGGCCGGGAGGGCGCGGGGCTCGCGCGGTCTGGGGCGCTGGCGGAGCGCGTGTGCGGTGGACGAGGTCTCGGGGCACCGTGGGGGGCGGCGTGGGCTGGCCCGAGCGCTCTGGAGGGGCCGTGCAGTGGCAGATGTTTGCCCGGGAGCGGCAGATGTGTCTCGGAGAAAGAAAGCGGCAGGTGTGGGACAGGCCGCCGGGCGGGTGTGAAATGGGGCATAGGGGTGTGGACACAGCGATGCCCGGCTGGAGTTGTGGAGAGGGCTTTATGTCATTCTCACGTCCCCGCGGGACCTCTTGAGTGCCCCCAAAGTGCCAGGTGACCTCAGTGCAGCGAAGATTCTACTCCAGACTCCTGGAAACTGCTTTGTAGCCAGGGAAACAAACAAAAACCGCCCAAATCCGTTGCTGTGGAGTCGATTCCCACTAACAGTGACCCCACAGGACAGAGATCCCCAGGGCTTCCAGGGAACAGCTGGTGGATTTGAACGCCCGACCTCGTGCCCAGCAGCCCATCTCTGAACCCCGACGCCACCAGGGCTCCCTAGCTGGGGACAGAGGAAAGAAGTACAGCTTTGGGCAAGGGCTGAAAAGAAGGAAACCGAGTATGCGGCTGTGGAGTCACCTTGTGACTACCTGGGGGCAGATTTTGGGGAAAATGGGTTTTCTGAGATGCTGATGTTTCAGAGGAACCCTGACAGGTGAGAGGGAGTCTGAGGAGGACTTCCCCACTTCGGCAAGGAAGGACAGAGAGGCTCTGCAGAAGGGAGAGCTGCATGGGATATAGGACCCCGAAGAAGACAGGCCAGGAAGGGGGCAGTGAGGGAGGGCCAGGGCTCGGGGACCCCTCTGCCATGGTGAAGATTTTGGAGTCTTATTTCTGGGGTACCTGGAGGGTTTCAGGCTAGCACCTTACAGGAACTGATAGATCTGGCCGTTGTTGTCGGAAGGGCCCCAGGAGTACCCGTGGCAGGGACCAGAAGGCCCACAAAGCAAACTGGGACTCTCCTGGGGTACACAGTGTTGGGAGCCAGGAAGTGGGGAGGCTTGGAGAGATAACAGTCTGGGGACTTAGAGTTCAGAAGGGGTGGGTTTTGCTGAGCAGAACTCAGTCCATTTAATGGGGCAGATGGGTGTGTTGGTACAGTTGCCAGCTTTGCGACATCTGCACCCCATGTGAAAGTTAAAATGAGCTTCTTGGTAAAGACTGGGGAACATCCTCTGGCTGCCTTGGGGTTGTATTTACTGCAGTGTGTCTGTTTTAGAGAAGTTTTGTCTTTTTTAACCTTACTTGTCTCTTGTTTTAAAACAAATCTGGCCTGACTTTTTCTTGGAAGACTCACTTTTCTCTCGTGGCCCGTGTTCTCTGCAGCCTGGGCCTCAGACAGGCACTGGTTTTGTTCCGAGGACAGCTAGCTGGGCCTCTGTCTGGGTGGATCATTGCTGGGTTCTGGGGTGGTCCCCCAGGCAGGGGTTTATACTGAAGGAGGGGATTAAGTGGGAGATTCCAGAATGCAGAGTGAAGAAAGGGGGTCCCTGTCTTTGTTTTTGAAGAGAAATCATATTCTTTTTTGTGGGGCATATGTCTTTCTGGTTGTGGCTGTTCTTGTTATCTCGGCTGGTGAGATGGTCTAGTGTCAGAGATGTTGTCACTTATTAGTGTAGCGTTCTCAGACGGCGTAGAGCGTCAGACACAGTGGCTCATTAGCGTGGTGTCCCCAGATGGCACAGAGCGTCGGAGACGCAGTGGCTGATTTGTGTGGCATCCTCAGGTGCTACAGAGCAACAGACTGCTTAGTGTGGTGTCCTCAGATTCACAGAGTCAGGGGTCAGCTCTGCGTCACCTCACGTTGGACTGTGCTCGTGAAGGGTTAGGGGTCCCTGTTTGATTTGACCACCTTAGAAAGACAATAAAGCAACCAAAAAATGTCTTTATTGAGGTATGGTTAAAAAACTTGACTGCTTGAAGTGTAAGACTCCATTGTTTTTGGTTCCTGTGTCGTGCGTCCTTCACAGTCACCTGGCTTTAGCGCATCTCGCACGAGATGGCTCGTGCACGCTGACACTGAGTTCCCATTCTCACACGCAGCCCTCATCAGCCACTGATTTCCCTTCAGTTTCTATAGGTTGGAATTTTTGGACCTTTTGTATAAATGGAATCAAACCATAAATTTTTTTTTTTCATTTCCCCTAATTTGTTTCTTAAATGACTTGATTGTGTCATCACCGACCTTTTGCTCACCCGCCTGGAGCCCTCAGCAGTTTTTATGCCGTTTATAGTCTCTCAGTCTCCACCGGGGTCCGTTTCCATTTCCAGAGTGTTGCCGTCTTGTGTGCCAGTGAGACGTCTTGTGTGCCTTTGCTGTGACACCGTGTTCTGCCCTCAGCCCCGGGCGACTGCAGTGCACGGCGCCCTGGCCCAGGTTTCTGTCCCCTGGGTTGTATGTACACAATCCCATGACACGTGCTCCTTTGCGTATGGCTTCTTTCATTGAGCATAGCGTTGCTGCCGTTCTTCGTGTAGCATGACCACTTGCGTGGTTCCTTTTCACTGCCAACCCGTTAGCGGACCCGGGGTTTTGTGGTTGTTGGGGTGCCTGCTGCTCCAGATATCCGTGGGTGAATCTTTGTGTGACTCTTTACTTCACTTTTTCCTGGGGGTGTAACCAGGAGTGGAATTGTTGGGTTGTATGATAAACGAGTGTCTAGCTTTTTAAGAAACTGCGAAACGCTTTACCAGAGTGACTGGGCCGTTTTGCGTCCCCAGCGACAGTGTCCGTGAGCTCTCGTTTGCCTGCCTCCCGGCTGACTTTGCTCACTTTTTATTTTTGGAGTGGGTACGTGGGTAACAACACATTGGCCATTTTAACATTGTCGGCTCGTGCTGCCCTGTGGCTTGAATCCTGTCCGTCGTGGCGTGCAGAGTCAGCGCCTCTGGCTGTCGGGGAGTCACCAGTGGACTCTGGCCTCTGTGTGTCTGCTTAGGGAGACCGGGGTGTAGTGTGGGGGTCACAGCCACACCTTGTAGACCGTAGGGGGCCGTGCTCCTCGGCCCTGTAGGGTCTCTGTGGGTCGGAATGGACTTGATGATGTACATCAGGTGTTTCATGTAAAGGGCATACCCTCTTCATTCTTGTCTGACTGACTTCGCTCAGCATGGTGTTTTCAAGGTTCCTCCGCGCTGTAGCCTGTGTTGAGACCTCATTTCTCTGTGTGGTCGAATAACACCGCCTTCTGTCTCTACACACTTTGTCTCCCCGTCTGTTGATGGCCGTGTAGGGGGTGTCTCTCCTTTTGCTGTCTAAGTAGAGCCGTGAACATGGGGTACAGCGTCTCTGTGCCGTCGCATCGTTGAAGTGTCTGACCAACAGTGGAATGACTGGGTCCTGTGATGGTTCGGTGGGGTGCCTGGGGGTGGAGCAAACGCAAGCCGAGAGCGTGATGGTTCGACCCCATCCCGAGAACCTTCGGAAGACAGGCCTGTCCACCTGCTGCTGAGAAGTCACAGCCAGGAGAGCCCCCTGTGGTGCTCTGCACACCCGGGTCTCGGCTCCTGGGAACGGCCTGGTGGTTCTGTGTCGGTGGCTTGAGGAGCTGCGAGACGATTTCCCAGGGAGGCTGTATCGTTTGCAGTGTCAGCCAGCAGGGGACGGGGACTCCAGCTTCTCCACATCGTCCGCATGCCTCTTCTCTTCAGGTGTTTCTTCCCGTTACCGGAGCCGTCTCGGCAGGAGGCGAGGTAGCGTCTCCTGGGGGTTCGATTCGCCTCTTCCCAGGGATGAGTAGCTGGAAACCCCAGTGGCCTGATGGTTAGTGCTGTGACTGTTCACTGAAGGGTCAGCAGTTCAGATCCGCCAGGTGCTCCTTGGAAACTCAAGGGGGCGTTTCTACTCTGTCCTATAGGGTCACTGTCAGTCGGTGCTGGAGTTGGACCTCGACTCAGCGGCCCTGGGTTCGGGGATGGAGGGTGCTGAGCGTCTGTTCGTGTGCTTCTTGACCACTTACCTTCCTTCTGTGGCAGAATGTCTGTTCAAGTGCTTGGCCCATTTTTTGATGGGATTACGTTTGTTATTGGGTTGTGGTTATTATGTATTCTGGACACGGCCTCTTATCAGAGATCTGCCTCCCCGTATTTTCTCCCAGTCTGTGGGTTTTCTTTTCAGCTGGTTGGTAAAATCATTTGATGAACTGAAGTTTTTAATGTCAGGGAAGTTCCTTTTATGTTTAATTTTTTTCTTTCCTGTCTGATTGCTGGCAGAGTTCTCAGTGTACAAGACCTTGCCTTTCTTGGTTAAAGTTCTTCCTAGGTATTTTATTATTTTGGAAGATGTTGTAAACAGAATTGTTGTCTTCCTTTCCTTTCAGAGTGCTCATTGCGGAGTCTGCACTCAGCAAACCTGACTGATTTTCGTGTGTTGACCCTGCACCCTGTTACTTTGGGCAATTCATTTATTAGCTCAGCTGCTAACCAAAAGGTTGGCAGTTCCAATCCACCAGCTGCACCTCGGAAGCTGTGTGGGGCCGTTCTTGTCTCTCCTGTTGGGTCGCTGTGGGTTTACTTGCTGGCACCTAACAGTGGCTGCATGTACGTGTAAATGTACATGCACGTGTCATCTGTTCTGCGTGTTATTCTGGGTACATGTGTGTATATTGTTCTTGATCAGATAAATTCTTTCAAGACTTTTCTGTCCTTATGTACCCTGTTTTTTCACTTTCTTAATTATGTCTTGAACTCTAAAAGTTTTGAATTTTGATGTTGAGCGTGTTGCCTTTGTCTAACTCAAGATCCTGAAGCTTTCTCCCAATGTTGTCATCAGAATGTTACAGTTTTAACTCTTACATTTAGGTCTCTTGATACGTTTTGTGTTATTTCTTTTGTATATGGTATGAAGGCTCTCTACCTTATTGTGTAGATGAAGACTCGGAAGAAATCACTGCCTGAAGCCCTAGGGCTGGCTAGTGGCGGAGCAGATGCTGGCGTCCTCCTCTTCTGTTGGCTAATTCAGACGCTCCTGCGTCTGCTGTTGATTGCCTTCTGGATATTAGTTGGAAGGTGGTGCTCGTAATCTCACACATTAAGGGACATGTGGCCTCACAGCGAAAGAATTGTGATATGAGCAGAAAGTTTTAGGTGGTCCTTCTAGACGTAGTAGGAGTTGTTCTATCGTGAGTGCCCTAATTTTTAAAAATTACTTGTAATGTAATTTTGTCATTGTTGAGGACATACATGCAGAAGACACACCAGTCGTATAGTTTCTGCAGTACCATGTATGACGTTGATGATGCTCTTCAAGTTGGGTGACTGTTCCCACCTTCCTTTTCTGAGTTGTGCCCCCCCATTATGGTAAGTCCATTGCCCCCTGAAATTGCTGTCTAGTCTTGCCAGTTGATCGTGTTTGTTTGATTCCATGTAGACAGTTCTTAAAAGAAGCAGTGCCCAAGGCAGGCATTCTTCAGTAAACTAAACTGTTGCTTGATTTCAGGAAGACTGCAGTTTAAGGTTTAAAACGATTTGGGGGCTGTAGCTTCAGGGCTTCACCCAGCCTCCATGGCTCCAGCAAGTGTAGCGTCCTTGAGGAATCCTGTCTTGCATTTTTCCCCCTTTTGATCTAGGTTCTTCTATGGAATCTTTGATCAAAATGCTTAGTGATGGTAGTTACATACTATCTGGTTCTGGTCTCATGGCAGGGGAGGCAGTTGTTGATAGACGCAGTTAACAGTGTGTTCCATGTCCCCCTATTCATGACTGCCGTCTCTGCTGTTCTGGGGAGTAGAGACCACGTTATAATTTTTGAATGTACCCTTGCTCATTAGTTTCTGAAAGTTCTTCTCCTTCTTCCACGGTACTGTCTGTGCTCTCTCGCTCTAAGCTCTCATTAGGAAAGAAAAAAGAGTTACTCTTTGAACTACAGTGTGATGCAGATAGCAATGCTCAAACGAGCAGAGTCATCTGGCTTTGTTTCCATGCCCCAATATCTGGAAGGCAGTGTTTTGTAATGATCCGTGGTCTTCAAAATAATCTTTGTGATTGCTTCAGGTACTCTCATTTTTTCCAGGAACAAGCTAATTGGAGCCCAGAGAAGAAGATTTGAGAAGTCATTTAAATTTCTTTTTTTGAAGTCTGATTTCCACAGAAATCAGTATAGTGGTGTTCCCCTCACCACCAAACCATGTGTATTTATTTAAATTCTTGATTTTTTTCATATATGCTAGCCCTGTATTGTTTATGGGGTTAGTTATTTTTCACATGGCTTTGTTCTCCTTATTTATGGTTTAAAAAAATAGGAAAAAGAAGAATCTCTAACTTGGAACATAATACATGTGGGATAATGCAGAGTTCAAAAAACTGTTTAGAAGAGTCGTATGATCTTAAGCATGCTTGGGCAAGATTGGCAGTTCTTTAGGTGTGATTGTTTGTGAGAGCTGTTAATCTTGTTTTCTCTACCACTCATCTCCTCAGTGTTTGAGGGCTCCTGCCTAACTCTTATTTGTGTTGGAATTTCTAAGCAGATATTCTCCCATAATTCAAAGCAGCTCTGTTAAAGCTGTGGGGTTTTGAGGCAAGGCTTTGCACTGATTTTTCCTGGTATAGTCATGGCTGAAGAAGTGAACACTGGAACAGATCTGAGCTTGTAAATTTTAGGTGAACTGCAATGGGAAAACTTACAGGTCAAAGCCCTGCTAGAGACTGAATCTCCCTTGTAGAAAACAAGGGCAGCGTATGTGTTGCATGGCAACCAGATCTCTTGCCTGTTGGATTTGGAGCAGAGTGGGAAACAGTAGTGTTCACCTCAGAGGTGGCAGCTGACTGTGCCCCTTTGGACGTGTGTCGCTCTCCACCGTCCTCTGTTGTGCGTCAGCCCCCTGCGGGAACTCACTGCACCTCTTCCAAGTCACCTGTTCCAGAGCTCCCGTTTGTAATTTTTCCTGTTCCCGGTTATTGTTCCAGATCACACAAGTCGTAAAAATTCTCTTCTGTTCTGGTTTCTGTTAGTCGTAACAGAACTGGTTCAAACCTGTTTAATCCTCTGCTCTGGGGTTGGGTTGACCTAGCTCCTGCCTCTTGCTAGCTGTGTTATGATCTTGGATAAATTATGTGACTGGTTTTAGTGTTGGCTTTTATCTGTAAATGAGGATAATAAACGGGAAGTCAAACCCACGGCCATTGAGTCACTTCTGACTCATAGCAGTCCTGTGGGACAGAGCACAACCACCTCATGGAGTTTCCAAGGAGCGGCCGGTAGATTTGAACTGGTGACCTTTTGGTTAGCACCTGCTGCCATTCACCACTAGACCACCAGGGTTTCCCAAATGGGGATAATAAAATCAAGCCCACTGCTGTCGAGTCAGTTCAAACTCACAGTGACCCTGCAGGACACATTAGAACTGCTCCACGGTTGTCAAGGAGCACTGGGTGGATCCGAATTGCTGACCTTTGCATTAGCAGCCGTAGTTCTTAACCACTCTGCCACCAGGGTTTCAGTGGGATTAATAGTAGTATCTGTGTAATCGGGCCGTTACGTGGAGTGAGTGTAATTGCTTATGTAAAATATTTGGTTTGTATTAAATGCATCATACCGGCAGGTTTCACCTCTGGCTTTCTTTTGTCTCTCCTTGTTTCTTCCCCTGTTTGTCCTTTGCCCAGTTTTTGGTGTTGCCGTGGCATGAAGTGCTATGTGATTATTATCTTATGAAAGCTAAATATTGCACATCTGTTTTAATGCTGACTGGAACATCGCTACAGCTTTTTTCTCTACTTCATGTCTCATTTGAGTTTTGCTGGGGATGGGGACTCATGGTGGACGTGGGAGGGAGGGGGCCTGTGCAGAGTGCCCCCTTGGGCGTACCGTCAGCAGCACAGGGTGACCTGAGGAGGGAGACGCCCTGGCCCGGCTGGTTTTTATTGCCCTTCGTCTTGAAAGGCCTCCGTAAATGCTCACTGTTCATCTCAGACTAGCACAGAGGATTGCCCCTTAACGTCTGTGTTTAAGCCCGAAGAGCTAGATAGTGCCTGGCTACAGCCCCTGGCCACTCTGACCAGGATCACGGTGGGGGTTCTGGACTGCGCGGGAGGGAAAAATGAACAAAATTCAGATTCACAGAGACAGAGCGTCTGGTGTGACAGAGAGTGGACAAGCCTGAGACTGGCTCCTGGACCCTCAGCCAGCTCAGAACTGCAGCCTCTCAAAGCCCACCTTGCAGCCACAGGTGAGACAGGCCTGTGGAGCCCCGGAAGACAGCTGAGGACTGCCCCTCTCAGCTTAGTCTTGGTGGGGGCGGGAAGGGACAGGAAAAGGGAGTGAGGATGCAGGCAGGGAGCCGTGGTGCATGGGCAGAGTGCGTTGGGAGGGCTGCAGCCGACGTCACAAGACAGTTGGTGTATAAATTCGAAACTTCATATAAGAAACTATTTGCGCCGTGAACTTTCATTGACAGCGTACTGTAATTGCAAAAACCCGTTAGAGATGACTGTGTTTAGTAAATGGTGCTTCACCTGGCTGGACGTTTAGGATGGCACCTTGGCACTTTGATGCTTTCCTGCCCCCTGCTCGCTTTATTCTCGTGGCTGTTTGTGGGCCACAAGCTTGTTGGTGTTGAAAGCAGCAGTGTCCTTGAGCCCCCTGCAAACGGAAGTGGTGCTGCCTGGGAGATCACCAAAGGTGACATTTTCAGTAGGGCAGGATCGGGCAGGCAGCCACATAGGGTTGTGTCAGGGATTGCACTTGGATGCATGGGACGGAAAACGAGTGACTGAGTCACAGCCCTTCTCCCTCTGTGTAGCTGGAAGACTGGAGGAGGTAGCCTCGGTGTCCCCAGGGGCCAGGCTCCTGGGCTTTCCCCCCTGCGCAGTGGTGGGCACATGACTGTCATTCTCCTGGGTAATTGTTCTGTGCCAGCCGACGCTTGTGTTCCAGGCCAGGAGGATGTGGCAGGAGGACAGAAGGCACTTGACTGTCGGGAAAGCGCCCTTCGAAAGGGCTTTCTGTCCTGGAGGCCTTCTCACTGAGGCCCTTTTCTATTTTTATTGGCCAGAAGCATGGAATTTGGACACTTGCAGGGGAGGCTAAGCAGCAGAGTTTTTTAACTGAGCACACTGTTACCTGAGACACAATTGTTGGGGCTGTCTTACCAAAGGTGTGGAGGTTTGTGTTAGCTAAACAACTGAGCAAGCGTGGCTGTTTTTTTTCTTAGGTGAATTAAATAAGGATATTCAGATGAGGAATTGAAAGTTGGTAAATGCTGACTTTGATCTGATGTGAGTTTTCCCTGCTTACAGGGAGCGTGGTTTGGGGCCCCGCTCTGCCTCTTAGTACCTGTGTGCCCCTGTTCTTACCTTTACACCTGTGTAAGATTGGCAGGATCACACCTAACTCAGGGGGTCACGGTGGGGCTGGGGAAGAGCAGACGTCAGCTCGGAGAGGCCCCGACGGGATAGGTGGCCCACTCAGGAAGGGCTCAGGGGACACTAGAGCTTGTCATGGTGGTAATCGGGTGGCACCCGTGGAGTCCGGGCGTTCCACTGTGTACCTGACTCCATCCAGCAGGTGCTCCCTGACCTCCTGTGATGTGCCGTGCCCTGGGTGCTGGCAGGGGCTGCCGGGAAACACACCCTGCCTTCGTGGGTTGCATTTTTAGAGGAGGGCAGAAGGGAAGTGGTGGAGGGACACCTACATGGTCCAGAGTCAGCGCGGGAACTTGGCCTTGGCTTTGCATGAAACTGAAGTCATCCCAGGGCTGTGAGCAGTGGATCGGCTGGGTTGGCTGTGAGAAAGAGGACAGGCAATGTGACTGAGATTTGTGGCTGGTGCACCTGGAAGGATGGGGCTCCCCCCACCAGGGCTGGAGAGCCAGAGGTGAGCCCGCGCGTGGCCACGAGGCTGCTTGAAGAGTCACCAGAGTGCATGGGGGCGCGTCTCCCGTTTCATCTTCCTGTGGAGACAGGAGCGTGGTCTGCAGGCCGACTGCTTGCGGCTGCCTCTCCGTCCCAGGAGCCAGAGGTTGAGCATGGCTCTGAGGAGGACAAGACGGGAGTCCCTGCACTGTCTCTGGTCCAGGTGACAATGCCATAGTCATCTTTCTGAATGACCAGTGTGGGCTAGTTCATTCTGTCACAAAGAATAACTTAAAGCCCCGTCTTTAGGATACAGGCCTTGTATCCTAAAGCTGAGGGGCCCTGGTGGCCCGGCGGTTCAGTGCTTGGCTGCAAATCGAGCCGGCCATGTTTAGAGCTGCTGGGTGCTCTGTGGGAGACAGGGCCTGCGGACCTCCCATGCAGACTTCACCTGGTCGCACCCCGTGGGGCGGCTATGGCCTACCGTCGAGGGTCCCCGAGAGTCGGGACCCACTGGGGACACAGCAGCAGCACGGTGGTTAGAGGGCTGGTGGGGTGCCCTAGGGGGATGCCTTCGGTGGGTCTCACTTGTTCTGGTTACCTTCCTCACAGGTGGTGGCAGTATCCTTTTGAAAAAACTAGGCTGGCCTTGTAATAAAGCCAAGCCAGCCAAGTGCCATCGAGTCAGAGCCGACTCATGGCGACCCTTGTAATAACCATTCTTTTACTTCTTTTTTACATTTCTGAGTCTAATACAGTAGAGACTGGGATTTTTTAGTCCCCCGGTGCCTCTGGGCGGCTCCATTGTTGTTCCAGGAGGTAGATTTCCCAGCTGAAAGCAGCTCGGGAGAAGGCATGTTGGTATTTCTGTGTCACCCCGTCCTGGGGTCATGTCCACAGAGACTGCAGGTGAGGAGCTCGCAGAGAGAGGGAGGAGGGCCCTGAGCCCAGCCAGCAGTGCGGGCTGGTGACGGTCAGAGTAGGGGATGGCCGGGGGCCTTCTGGGACTCCCGTCACCTTGCGCGCCGACCTGCAGCCCGTGCTCAGGGCAGGGCGCCGAGGAAGCAGCTTCTACCGTGGGAGCCCTCCCCAGGAGAGACCGTGCACACATGTGTGTGTGTATTTAAGCTGAAGTTAAAGTTTTACAGACTGACGTTTATCTGTGCGCTGCACGGAGCTCACTCATGGTTTTTATTTGATTCCTGTTCAAGAAAAATTGGTGATTGAAACCCAGTCACTTGACTTGTAGTTTGAAGAGCAGTGTTACAGAACCTGCTTGAAAGGAGAGAAGATGTTTTTTCACTTGTGTCTCTAACTCAGCCTTATGGGTTTTTGGAAAACATTCGGAAAAATACAGGGCAATTCTGAATAAAATTATAAGGGGCTCATTCCACCCTCCTAATTCATTATTGTTCTTTTCTATGAAATAGTGTTTTTCTAATGGAAGATTCCACATCAGTGGCTGTTCTGAATCAGTGGTATTAAAATAGTAATTGTTTTTCTTTTGCCACTTTACGTGTTTTTATTTCATACCGTTCACAAGGATAATCTATAGTACTATTATATATATTGTTGGAAAAGACAGGTATTCACAACGTTTTCAACTGAACATTGTTTAGAAAGCAGTGAGTTCTTGTATTCCTATTGTCTTGTATGTTGGAACCTTAAAATACTTCTAAACTGCTGGAAAATATTTTGATGTTCATTTTGCAGAAGTTCTTCGGGCGATCAGTGGAATTAATCTTCAGCATGGCAGGGCTGGAGGCTGGCCCCGGCTGTATTCTCAGGGGTGGGCAGTGTTAGTGGCTGGGCTTTTCGCCCGTTGCTTAAGTCATACCAGGACTTAGGGTCTTGCTTCCGGGAGGTTTGTGCTTCAGTGCGTACACAGCCAAGGTTGGTGATGCCGAGATCTGGTGTTTTCTTTTCGTTGAAATTGATGGGGTTTAATGATGACCAGGAATTAAGGGACCCTCAGGTGGTGTGCTCTGACTGAAGGGTCAGTGGTTGGACGCACCCAGAAGTGCCTCAGAACCAAGGTTTGGCTCTGTGCTCTGAAACGTCACAGACCTGGAAACCCTCTGAAACACCATGGCGTCACCATGAGCTGGGGTTGACTCACCTGCAGGTTTATGTATTTTAAGAAGAATTAATAATAACCGCTCTCTGGAGCTCCGGTCACACGTTGGTGGAGAGCCGCAGCTGTGCACCAGCAGGTTGGCACGGGGGCTGCGGTGCTCTGTGGGGACCCTCTGTGGCCGCTCTGCCCAGTCCTCTGGGGTTGCTGTTAGTTGGAATTGACTTGAGGGCTACAGGTTTTGGGTTTTTTTTTGGTTAAAATATTTCCATATCTCTGTTTTTTAACCCGGTGATGGTTTTGTAGACATACCATTACTATATTTAAAGCTGGTGTTCCAGAGTTTGTATATATAATGTAAATAGCATGTGTTAGATAATTAATACTGGTTTAAAAAAAAAACCATTAGATAGCACATTTGAAAATGAAAACAATGAATCAGCGAGCGTGTCTGCACAGTAGGTAGGGTCCAGTTGTGTCTTCTGTGACTGGAGGGTGCCTCTCCTCTCTGCCAGGCCCGTGTGTGGCCTGGGGACTCTCCTCTGCTCCAGTGTCTCAGCTGGGGTCTCCCAGTGGGGAGCAGCCCCCGTTGGCTGAGTTCCATTCCTGGGTCCTTGTCGGGGCTCACGCACAGGGCGGGCACGCAGCATCAGCACTGCCCGCTGTGGGGACGGACCCTTGAGTTCGGGGCGCCTGGCTGAGAGGCAGACCACTGTCGACTGTTCAGGTAGCCTGCTGGATAGTTTTCTTAAAACGTTTGTTAGTGCTCTAAAGGATGGTTGAAATAGTTCAGGGACATTGTTAGTTGATGTCACTGAATAGTAACAGCGCTCTTAAATAATTGGATTTTATTTAAAGTTTTGCATTACGTGTTTTTGTGCAGAGCTTTGACTTTGTTACAGTTGTAATGTGGATTTACCGATGTGGGTGTTTATGATGCTTTTCCACGTGTGTGGCCTTAGTCACGGGTTTTCAGACAGATCAAAGCAAATGATGTTATGTGTGTAATGTTTTCAAATTTTAAGTTACAGCTCATTGTGATTAGAAATTTAGTGGCACACTTGGCACCGTCCTTGTAGCAGCAGCCTTAGTGCATGATTTGCGTACCCTAAACTTCACTCTTTTATTGTGTGCACTTCAGCATATTCACAGTTGTGTGCTTCGCATCACGGTCTGATTCTCCCAGCAAGACCCTCCTTTCCTCGCTGTTAACCATCTTAATGGCTTCTTGTGAGTCCTTGCAAAGAACCTGGATGTGTTTGTATCTTTTTACTGCAGTGTTTTTGCTCTTTGTGTTTTCAATTAGAAATTAAAGTTTCAGAGCCTCGATGCTCAACTGTCTTGTATATAAAGGCTATGAAAGCTGGAACCCGTGTGAGACAGAGAGCTGTTGGAGAGGAACTCTGTCTTTTCCACTAGCAGAGAGCACTAGGAAGGGGGGAGCCTGCACGTGTCCCAGGCGGGAGCCGGGGAGACCCAGACAGACCAGTCAACCCTGGGAGGCCTGGCTCTCACCGGTTTCGCTGTGCGTCCCTTGAATTGACTCGCTGCCTCGTGGATCTGCATGGCTCATTTTACAGGCCGATGTGGGATCTCGAGGGTGGAGGTCTCCTCCTTCCACGGGAGGGCTCTGTGGGCGAGTCGAGGTGGCGTGGCCTCCACGTTTTCCATGACGCGTTCTGATTAAAGCTGCGTTCTCGTAACAGAACTGTGGCAGTGCCCATGGCACCCTTTTGTTCCTGTGCCCGCTCGTGGAAACCTTGTGGCATAGTGGTGAAGCGCCACGCCTGCTCCTGGAAGGGTCGGCGGTTCGAATCCGCCAGGTGCTCCGTGGAAGCGCAGTAGGGCGGTTCTGCTCTGTCTTACCAGGTCGCTGTCAGTTGGAATCAGCTCGGCAGCAGCAGGTTTGGTGGTTTTGTCCTTTTTTGTACACCTCTTAGAACGGTATGTAATGAAATCATTTTTTATTTGGGAAGAGGCTGAGCAAATGAAGAGGAAGGGGGCAGGTTTTGCACGCTTCTCCTTTCTAGTGCTCCCAGGTCCTCTCTCCCCAAGGCGATCTGTGCAGGAGAGCTAGTTTAATTCGTGGTCCTAACTCACAGTGTTAGAGAGACTGCAGTTTTAATGACTGAATGGAGGTGGGGAGCTGGTGGGGACAGCTTACCTGGGGGCATTTTGGTAAAAGATTTCGAGTGGTTAGAATCAAATTAGGACGTGTCATATGCAGGGTCTTTGACGGGACAGGAGCCGGCTTTTAACAGTTTGTTTAACAACCACATAATAGGTAGATAAATACACAGTAGTGATCATCTCAACTTTTTTATTGGGCTTTAGATAGAAGTTTGCAGCTCAAGCTGATTTCTCGTTCAGAACTGTATACACCCTGCTGTGTGACACTGGGTGTAGTCCCGGGTCTGATAGCACCCTCACCCTTCCCGCCCTGGTTCCTTCTGTCCCCTTGTCCACTTCCTGACAGGGCCATTGCTAAGCACTGTGTACCAGGCACGCAGTCAGGAGACGCGACGCCTGCTGGTGAGTTGGGCGCAGCTGCAAGCGGGCACCTTGGTCCATTTCCTTGGAGCTGCCTGAAAGGGGGCGCATGGGGGGCTTTGCAAGGAGGGGAGAGGGTGTAGAAAGGTGACTGGGAGAAATGTTGACTTGTCCTCAGTACCGAGGTGGCAGGTAGCTGCCGTGGCTCAGTGAGCTGAGGACTGGTGTTTGAGGATGATTCGGGATTGGTAGAGGGTGGGTTAAGGCCTAGAGGGTTTTTTTGTAAAATCATGGAACGTACACTTTATCAGTATACTACCTTCGTTTGTGTGCGTGTATAATTCCGTTTAGCCTTGTAACATCTTACACTGTTAAATGTCACTTCGCCCCAGATACAAAACTCTGTAGACTCGTCTCTGCAGCTGCAGCTGCCCGCTCCCCACGTCCCCGAGCCCTGGCCGTCGCTCATCGGTTCTCCAACTCTGATTTTACTGTTTCAGAAGTGTTCATGAACGTAATCGTGAAGTGTGCAACTTCGAGATTGGATTTTTCACTCAGCAAAATGCCCTTGAGGCTCACCCAAGTTCCGGAGTGTGTCAGCAGTGGTGTTTACTGCTGGGTGTGTTCCATGGGGTGGGTGTGCACCACACTCACTGTGTCAGTAGTGTTCTGTGGTATGGGTGTGCACCTCACTGACTGTGTCAGTGGTGCGGGTGTGCACCACGCTGACTGACTGTATCAGCAGTTGTGTCCCTTGGGATGGGTGTGCACCACACTTTGTCAGTGGTGCGGGTGTGCACCACACTTACTGTATCAGCAGTTGTGTCCCGTGGTGTGGGTGTGCACCTCCCTCGCTGAGTGTGTCGGTGGTGCGGGTGTGCACCTCACCGAGGGTGTCAGCGGCCGTGTCCTGTGATGCAGGCGTGTGCTCACTGGGCGCGCCCCTCCCCTGCTGAGGGGTGTCTGGGTGGTCCCCACTGTGTGCAGTGCAGCCGCTGGGCGCGTTCTCGGGTGAGTTTCTCTGGGAGCGTTTCTGTTTCTCTTGAAGAAAGGCCCGCGGGGGTAGTTGCTGGATTTTTCGATGAAACCTGTGTTTAGTTTGAGAAGAAGCAGTCAGCGCTGTCCTCCACCGCGGCTGTGTGTACCAGGACGGCCCCGCCGGCACCTGGCTGAGAGCGACCTGCTGCCACCGTATCCCGCACCGTCAGCTGGCTTTGTCCCTTTGTACAAAGTCTCCTGAGTCCTGATGGGCCGGTAGTTTTAGCTTTCGTTTCTCTGATGGATGGTGTTGGGCAGCTCCGCGTGTCCTTTTAGATAAAAAGCCACGTCTTTGGCCCATTGTCCCGGTGGATTGTTTGGTTTTCTGCAGTGACCGGTTGTGTTGGTTCCACTCTGTAAGGTGGATGTGGGTCTTCCGTCGGACGCGGCCGTCCTTCCCGTAGGCCCTTTGGCCGGCCGCTGACGTCTTGAATGCGACGAGGTCCCATTTGTCAGCGGTGCCGGTTACGGGTCCCGCTGTCAGCGTTGTGTCCTTCTGCTGGCCCGCGTTCCCCAAGATTTCCTTTTGTGCTATTTTCTGGAAGTTTGATAGTTTTATACTGTGTATTTGAGCTTGTGGTCTGTTTCATGTAAGTTGTGAGGTTGGGTTAATGTTTGGCTTGTGGCTGGCTGTCTGCTCCCAACCGTTTGTGGTAAAGGCTCTCTCTCTGAATTGCTTGTGACCTTGGTTATAGGGCCTGTTCATGTGAACTCACGTCTGGGCTCTCTGTTCTGTTCTGTCACTGTCGTGTTGACCCTCTTCCAGCTCCTAGGGCGTTTGCTTGTACTTAGAGGGGAAGAGCAGAGACCTGGGCATGGTACTGAAGTACTGTGGTTGCTAACTGAATCCACCGGCGCTGCTTGGGTGCTCTGTGGGACAATTGTCGTGTGTCCTCTGGAGGCTCTTTGAGTTGGAACTGACTCCCGAGCAGCAGGTTGGGGTTATTTTTGGACTGGGGAAGGAGCAGGGCAATGTGAGCCTAGAACCAGAACCCTGACGTTTGATGTTCTGTCTCTTTATTCGCAAGTCTGGAAAATGGTTGAGGCTTTTTCTCTTACCGATATCCTGCTTTTACCATGTTTCTCTGCATCTGTTACTCAGTGTAGGGACAGACAGCAGCCACCTGCTGCCATCGAGTCGATTCTGACTCACAGGGACCCTATGGGACAGAGGAGAACTACCCCCATAGAGTTTCCTGACGGTGCCTGGCGGATGCGAACCGCTCACTCTTTGGTGAGCGGACAGCACTTCAGCACTGCACCACCAGGGTTCCACTATAGGAACAAGATGAGGGCTCTTCTTAAACTGTGTGGAAAGTAGAAACAGTATACATGTATACTTTAACCTCTTTATCCATTTGTTTATTTATCTACTTGTTTGTTTACTTTCAGGGAGTGGAGCGACTGCTGTGGTCCAGGCTGCGTACTGTGTCCCCAAGAAGGAGAAAGTGGCGATCAAGCGGATAAACCTCGAGAAGTGCCAGACGAGCATGGATGAGCTCCTGGTGCGCACATCTCCTGTATCATGTGGGGGACACACTTCTGTGTGCCCGTGTTAGAGTGCACACGTCTCCTCTGTGTCACACAGAGACAATCCTGTCTACTCGTGTTAGAGTGTGCTGTCTCGTGTGTGTCGCTTGGAGAGACACAGCTCTGGGTGCTTGTGTCAGTGTGCACATCTCTGTGTCACACAGAGATACAGTCCTGTGTGCTTGTGTTGAGTGCACTGTCTCCTGTGTGTCACCTGGAGAGGCATACTCCTGTGTACTTGTGTTAGAATCTCCTCTGTGTCACACAGAGACAGTCCTATGTGCTTGTGTTAAGAGTACACGTCTCTAGTGTGTCATGTGGAGAGGCATGCTCCTGTGTATTTGTGTTAGAGTACACACATCTCTGTGTCACACAGAGGCAATCCTGTGTACTCATGTTAGAGTACACTGTCTCCTGTGTGTCATGTGGAGAGACACAGTCCTGTGTGCTCATGTTAGAGTGGAAAAGAACCTGAAGTTTGGAATTTGTGGTGTCTTGACCAAGGAATGTTTATTATTAAACTCATAAAACCCATAGAAATTGATAGAAGATTAGTTGTAGTTCTGTGGCTCTGAGATTATCATTTGCGCCTAATTTTTCCAGTAACACCATTGGACACTCGCTCTCCAGAGCATGGGTGCCACAAGCCCTTTGCGGTGGGCTGCTGACCAGAAGGCTGGCCACTGGGACCTCCCTGGTGGCTCTGCAGAGGAAAGGCCTGGCCCCAGCTTCTGCAGGGTCTGAGCTGGGGAGCCCCACTGGAGTGGCTGTGCTGTGTGACCCGTGGGGCTGGCGTCAGCTCTGCGCTCTCCCGCTGACGGCAGCAGCCTGCTGGCTCTTTGCACAGCTCAGCAGAGGCAGCTTTCGGAGTTGGGAACGGGGCCCGTGTTGTTGGCAGTGAGTGCAGAGGACGCCACCGCGCAGTGGGGCACTGCTGATGGAGGCTGTCCTCTGACACTAGCTGGTGGCCTTGTTCCCTCTGCGTTCTACAGTTTGGGGCAGTGCTTGGCTTGACAGCTCTGCTGCTTTGAAGTGATACCATGTGGTTGGGATTCCTGGATGAGATGGAGTAGTACTTAAATGAATTCTGGCCTCCTTGGAGACACAGTACACCAACTGGCGTCCTGATTACTGATGCAGGGTGAGAACTAGAGGGCCCCAGGCCCTGTGGCCTTCCCAGCAGCTGGAGGAAGACACGGGAGAGGGGGACCACGAGGATGGACAGCTCCAGGGGTGCTCGAAGACACGGGAGAGGGGGACCAGGAGGATCGACAGCTCCGGGGGCGCTCGAAGACACGGGAGAGGGGGACCAGGAGGATCGACAGCTCCGGGGGCGCTCGAAGACACGGGAGAGGGGGACCACGAGGATCGACAGCTCCGGGGGCGCTCGAAGACACGGGAGAGGGGGACCACGAGGATCGACAGCTCCGGGGGCGCTCGAAGACACGGGAGAGGGGGACCACGAGGATCGACAGCTCCGGGTGCGCTCGAAGACATGGGAGAGGGGGACTACAAGGATCGACAGCTCCGGGGCGCTCGAAGACACGGGAGAGGGGGACTACGAGGATCGACAGCTCCAGGGGCGCTCTCTGGTGTTAGGGGTTACACTCAGGGTCGCTGGCCTCTGCCTGTCTGTGCCCTGTGACACCCAGCGCAGTCTGCTGTGTGTAGTCTGTGCTGAGAAAGGGAGATGAGGTGATTTTTCAGGTTATTTGTAAAGCTTTTTAAACCTCAGGTTTTTTGCTTAAAATGGAAGGAATACTCCCTGCTTTGTCTGCCTCCTGAGGTTTTTCTTCAGGATCAGATGATACAGTGTTTGAAAACTCTACACTGCCCTGTAAACGTGAACTACATTTTGATTTATTAACTGGTTTCTCTAAGATGATCTACAACTCCTGATAAAAAGGGCAGGGATTAATGTTTGGACTTCCAGACAGTCTCCGTGGGGAGAGGACGTGTGCTTGGAGGGAGACGCTGGGTGAAGTCCTGCTCAGGACCCTTCCAGAGGTGGCAGCCTCCCGCACAGACCTGCCCCTCCTGGAGTCCCTCACCCTGTCCAGAGCTCAGAGGAAACGCAGGGAAGCGCCTGGCGCAGCGCCTGAGTGCCTGCTTCGAGGGCGTGAGATGCCCAGGGTGCTGTGGAGTCCCCACCGCCCCGGCCACACTCAGCGGTGTGGTTTGTGTGTTGTCTGCTGCACAGCCTTCTGCCGGCCCACACCGGGGAAAGCAGGACTTCCGGAGGGGTGCCCCTTCAGGCGGCTGGGAAACCATCCAGCCGTCTTGAGAAAAGGAGTTAATCAATCAGAAACCAGCCCTTGGTGACAGTCTTGGGCTCACCAGTGCGCACTGTATCCTGGAGCATTGTTTGGACGTCTGAACTTGGCTGATGATAAAAGAAGTCTGTCGACGGTAAATTAATTTTGTTAAAGAAGAAATTTTTTCTTTACGTGTTAAAACTGGGATCTGAGAAGCCCATCAGGCATGCCGTCCACTTGTCACTGTTTTGTGTGGGCCTGGAGGTGCTGTGAGAGCGCGTGTGGGTCTCGCTGGGCTCTACCTGGCGACTCAGGAAACAGGCCCCGGTCTCTGGCGACTTGACCAGGGTCTCAGGGCGTGGATGACAGCGTCAGCTCTTCAGCCCCAGGGGCTTGTGTGCCCTGGGGGCTGGGGCTGTGAACCCCTTCTTCCTGGTTCAGTCACGGATGAGGAAGTGAGACTAAAACAGACTCCAGTATTCCAATTTGGGGGAATCGGGCCAGAAAAAATGACAGATCCGAGCCCTGCTGGAAGCCCGCGCTCCCTCTCAGAAAAAGCAAGGCCTGTGTACGTGTTCCGCGGCAGACTGGGAAATGGGCTGACAGTGCCGCTCTGAGCCTGTCACTCTCCACAGTCCTGCCATTGTCTAGTGTGACCCTCAGGCTCCTGAAGGGCCTCACTGCAACTCCTGAGTTCCCATTCCGCAGTTTGATCCGTGATTTCCCGGGGTCTGCCTGGGAGCGGAGCTGCTGGGTCAGTGGGACCTCCCAGGGCTGCACTTGGTGAGGACTGGCGAACCGTTAACCAGGGCCACCCGCCTGGGCCACATCTGTTCCCGCCGATAACGCAGGAGGGCTCCGTTTCTTCTTTGCCAGCGCTGTTGCGGTCCCTCTTTCTGTTGGGGCCCTTGTAGTGGGTGAACTCCTAACAGCCGTCAGGGTGGGGTGTGGGCCCAGCTAGCGGGCCTGGCTGGAGTCCCGGTCAGTAGCTTGAGGGCTTCACGGTGACTCACATAAGAGCTGTGCGGTGTATCACGGCCCGGAACCCGCGTTTGCGTGTTCGTACGTGATGGAAACGTTTTGTAGAAGGGCTCTTCACCATGTCACGTGGAATGTGTCCTGATTTTCTGTTCCTTTTTTAATGAGGTATGCTGAGTTTATTTATGACTTGTTAATAGTTGTAGCCTCTTAACAGATTGAAGTGTATACTCCTAAGATATCTTTCATGAATTCCTGTCCCCGTGCCTGTGGAGGCACCCTGGTGGTGCAGTGGTTAAACCTTCAGCTGCTAACCTGGCGGTCGGCAGTTCAAATCCAGCAGCTGCTCCTTGGAAGCCCTGTGAGGTGCTTCTCTGTCCTCCCGGCTTGCTGTGAGTCAGAGCCGGCTCCATGGAGACAGGTGTCTGTACCGCAGCCAGAGCCCTGTCGGTGCCGTGGCTGAGGATGCGGCTGCTAACCAGGAAGGGCCCCCAGTTCAGACGCAGCAGCTGCTCCTTGGAAACCCCGTGAGGCGGTTCCTCCTGGTCCCGTGCATTCGCTCGGAGTTCACTCGGCTTGACAGCGGTGGGTGTGCTTGTGGTTGGGGGTCTGGTGACTCAGTGGTCATAAGTGCTCAGTGACACACGGTGGTCGGCAGCTGGAGCCCCCCCGTGCTGTGTGGGCGGGGAGCCCCGACCGTCTGCCCCCATGAAGGTGGTCGCCTGGACACCACCTGGGGCGAGTCACTTCTGTCCCTTAGGTCACCGAGTTTGGCAGCTGGAGCTCCCCCGTGGTCTGCAGGCAGAGAGCCCTGAGCATCTGCCCCCGTTAAGGTGGTCGTGTGGACACCCCCCGGGGCAGGTTGTCTCTGTCCCTTAGGTCACCAAGGTGCGCAGCTGGAACCCTCCCGTGCTCTGTGGGCAGAGAGCCCTGACCATCTGCCCCCGTGAAGGTGGTTGCCTGGACACCCCCTGGGGCAGGTCGCCTCTGTCCTTAGGTCACCAAGGTGCGCAGCTGGAACCCTCCCGTGCTCTGTGGGCAGAGAGCCCTGACCATCTGCCCCGTGAAGGCGGTCGTCTGGACAACCCCCGGGGCAGGTCACCTCTGTCCCTTAGGTCACCGTGACTTCATGCCGGCTCGGCTCACACTCCGCAGCCGCACACCTGGGGCCAGTGCCATTCTTGGCTTGTCAGTGACGCAGTGTCTGTGTCATTGCCGCTGGGTGCCACTGAGGGGGTTCCAGTCATGGCAACCCTGTGCCCCACAAAGAAAGAGCCATCCTCACGGCCCCTGCTGTGCTGTGTCAGTCCCTCTCGCAAGAGAAACAGACCCTCTACCTGACCAAGCATGATGGCCTTCTCCAGGGATGGCTCCCTCCAGATGTCGCCTCCCAAGTACGTGAGGCAGAGTCTCACCATCCGTGCATCCCGACTGCCCTTCCAGGTTGCGTTTGGTCATTCTTCAAGCAGTCCCCATTGTGTCCAGTGTTCCTCAGCAGCACCCCAGTGCAAAGCTGTCAGTCCTCTGGCCTTCCTCAGTCATTGTCCAGCGGTCACAGGCCTCTGATGCAGTTGAAACTACCATGGCTTGATGTAGGCGTACCGTAGTCCTCCAAGTGACATCTGCTTTGTGACACTTCAAGGGGGCCTTTTGCAGCAGGTTTGCCTGATGCAAAACGTTGCTTGGCATCTTGATTGCTGGTTCCAGGGCTCTTGATTGTGGATTCTGGCACAGTGAAATCCTTGACGTCTTCAGTCTTTTCTCCATTTATCATGATGTTGCTCATTGGACCGGTGGTGGTTTCCCTATTGTTGAGGTGCGACCCACACTGAAGGCTGTAGCCTGTGATCGTCCTCTTTAAGGGCTTCAAGTTCTCTTTGCTCTCAGCAGGCGAGAGGTGTCACCCGCACGTTGTAGGGTGCTGCTGAGTCCGGTGCTGCGTTCTTCACACAGTCTAGCTTCTCGGATCATTTGCTCAGATCACGGATTGCGTAAGGGTGGTGAAAGGCCACAACCGTGATGCACACCTTTCCTGACAACTTTTTTCAACAAACAGTGACTGTATTTATGGACCTTGCCGGATGGAATACACAGGAATCAGATCTGTGGGAAGAGACAATGGAGAAGCCCCTGTGAGTCAGAATAAGGTCATGGGCTGGCGGCTGAACGGTTGTTCATATGCAAGTTCAAGTTGAAGCAAATGAAAGCAAGTCCATGAGAGCCACAATACGACCTTGGCTGTGTCCCACCTGGATTTAGAGACCTTCCTAAGAGTAGATTTGATATGTGGAACACGAGTGGCTGAAGACCAGATGAGTGACTGGATGACATCAAAGACCCCGTACACAAAGAAGGCAAGAACACGAAACAAAACAGAATCTGTTGCTCTCAAGTGGATCTTGACCGACAGTGACCCTGGAGGACAGAATAGGACTGCCCTGTAGAGTCTCCAGGGAGCGACTACTGGATTCAAACTGCTGACCTTTTGGGTTGCAGCTGAGCTCTTAAGCACTGCACCACACGGACTCCATGAAAAAGGGAAGAGAGGGAAGTGGGCGTCAGAAGAGACTCGGAGACTTGCCCTTGAACAGAGCGCAGGTCAGGCGAATGCAAGAAATGATAAAAAGAGTTGTACACGGGATTTGCAGAGGGTGTCTCTTGAAGACAAAGGGAAGTATTACAATGAAATGTGCCAAGACCCCGAGTGTGAAAACCAAGGGGGAGGAACACACTGCATTTTTCACCTGAAAGAACTGAAGAAAGAAATTGCAGCCCTGGGGGACTCTATGGGCAAAATATCGGGTGATGCAGAAAGCATCCCGAGGAGATGGAGGGGACACACAGAGCCACTGACCTAAAGGAGTTGGTGGCATGTGATCACGCCCTGGTGGTGCTGAAGGAAAGCGTCTGAGCCACAGCGACGGCACTGGCAGGAACCGAGGTTCCAGGGACACCAGTTGCACGTCTCTGCATACTGCCACCATGCTTCGTGTAGGAGCCAAGGGTGGCGCCCAGGTCAGTCTCTTTTGAGATAAAAAAGAGCAGGTCAGGAAAGCCAACAAGCCAGCACCGATGAAGGGAAAGCTATGCGCCACTGATCCCCAAGGAACTTCGGAGCAGAAGCCTGAAAGACACAGGGCCTGTCCTTCAGAGTGCGCCGAGATGCCCTCCCTGGAGCCTTCTGAGCGGCAGTGAACCCCCTGCACCCTGCTGAGCTCAGTCTGCCTCTGGGCCCTCTGCAGTCCTCGTGGTCACCCTTGCCAACCCGAACTGTTCTCTCTGAAGTCTTGTGGCCTTTGGTGTCTTGGCTTTCCTACGGCGGGTGTTTGTTCTCCTGCAAGTCCCTTCGTCCCTGAATGTGGCTTACCTTCTCTGGTCCCCTGTGGCTGTCTCGGCAGTCAGAGCTTGCCTTAGTTCTTATGTCTGTTTCCTTCAAAGACTGTGAGGGCGACTTTGGGGCTTGTGGAGATCAAAATCCTTGCTGTGAAGCAGGTTACATTGGAGAGGATGAGGGAGCAAAAACTGGTTTACTCAGCACTTGTGAGTAAGGGATTTTGGAAAACTTTCACCTAGTTGGTCGTTTTGAACAAATGCTCCCTGTGAGGGCCTAGTCGAGTGCGTGAACAAGTGAAAAGCTGTCTAAGTTTCTGTAACCGCTTACCCATTGCAGACAGCCATTGACAGTGTGCCATGTGGCAGACAGCGTGCCATGTGGCAGGCTCCGTAGTTGGCAGGAATGGAGCCTTGTGCCTCACTGGGACTGTTGTCCTGTCCGACTTGAACAACACAAACAGGCAGGCCCAGAACAGCAGGAGAGTCCCACCGTGGTGAGGGGTCAGCTTGGGAGTCCCTGTGCTCCCAGTCGAGCAGGAGAGACGGACAAAACACGGGCTGTACTGTCCAGTGTGTCTTGCTCTGGTACGGCAGGAGGAAGCCAGAGGAGTCACCCAGCTCGCCCTGGGGCGCCGAGGTCGGGAGGAGGCAGAGGCCGGATAGGCTGAGAGGACGGGGAGAGCATCTGTGAGGCAGAGGGGCTCACACGGGTGGGCGTCCGGGGTCACTCGTCTGCTCCAGCGCATCATGGGACTGGGTATGGTGCAGGCTCAGTTGAGAGACCAGGAATGAGACCAGTGGGGTAAGGAGGCCGAGTCCCACATCACTCGCTTGATCACACCAAGTCCCGGTCACATTCAGAAGCCGAGATCGTGCGGCTCAGGCTCCTGGCTCAGGCCTGTGCCCTGACTGAGCTGGAGAACCTCAGTCCCACCCGACGTCTGTTTCACCATGCTGCTGTTCCACGTTAGAACTGTCACCCGGCCCACAGCAGTGGGACGGACTAGTAATGCGTTGCCCTAGGTACCGATTCTGCCAACATGTCTGCTGTCTGTTAATGTGTAAAACCTAATTCCCCAGGAGTATCTAGAGGTACAGACTGTGTCCCCACAGAGGCCCCTGGTGTGTGCCTGCCTGGGGGCAGTGACCAGGGCGTGTTTCTGATTGCAGAGGTGGCTGACGGACTGCAGGAGGGAGGAGCACCAGCACGGACTGCGGGAAACCAGTGTTTCTGTCTGTCTGTCTGACTGTTCCTAAAGAGGGTGGGGTCCGTGGGACCCCAGCGAGCTGGGGGCGCAGCGCGGAGATTCTGGGTCTGCGCTGGCTGACACGCGGTCTTGTCCTCGGTCTCTGGGCCGTGGCTCACCCTGCTCTCTTCTCTCCTTTGCAGAAGGAGATCCAGGCCATGAGCCAGTGCCACCACCGCAACGTCGTGTCCTACTACACGTCCTTCGTGGTCAAGGACGAGCTCTGGCTGGTCATGAAGCTGCTGAGCGGAGGTGAGTGCCCAGGGAGGGGCTGGTGGCGGCCGCGGGCTCAGAGTCCGGCGACCGTTCCTCGTCGTCTGTTTTGTATCCCGGTTTCGTCTGCTTGGATGTTCATGTTGCAGAAGTCACAGAGACTGGAGGGTCTGCTGGGGCTGCAGTCGTTGCTGGGTGGTGCGGCGGGCCACATGCCAGCCCGGAGTTGCCCGGAGATGCCTGGGAGGCGAGTCCTGACCCTTCCAAAACAGCCAGTGAAAAAACCCGATGGCCTACAGTGCAACTGGGACACGCACGGGGTCATCGTGACTTGGTGGAACGCAGAGGCCACTGGTTCCTGGTTAGAGGTGCAGGTGTGCGTCCTGGGACAGGTCCCACACGTGGTATGTCGGTGTCATGCCTCGTCACCTCTGAATTCAGGATGGCTCCCTTCCCATCCCGCGGCACGGGCTTGTCAGAGGGCCTGGGCCAGTGGCCTTGGGGAGTCTCTCATGTTCTACGTGACACAGGCTTGTCAGAGGGCCTGGGCCGGTGGCCTTGGGCAGTCTCTCACGCTCTGCATGACCTGATGACTGCCGTTTTGTGGTACTAACCCGATTCTGTTTTCCTGTTTCTTACGAATTGAAAATGAGGTCTTTATTAGGTTCTACTTAAAGATGTTTGGGGACAGAATCTTCTGCAGCTGACATTGTGCACGTCCTGTGGCTCTGCTCATGTACACGTTAGCTGTCTGACCAGACCTGGAGTAGGGATGTCAGTGTGGGCTGCTCAGGACGCCGACAGCCGGACCTGTCCGTGGACACGTGTTCAGCTAGTGAGTCGTCTGTGAGGTGACCCAGGTCCTGCACCAAGTTCCCCATCAGTCTCTGTCTAATGGGTTTAGTGTCTTCAAAAACCCTTATTTGGAGACTTTTTCATTAGGGGTTGGAAAAGGGTGGTTTGTCTTTATTTTGGAATTTCTTTTACGTTTATAAACTGGCATTTATCTGTGAAGCGGAATTTTGTCTTGTCATCTGGGGCACTTGGAGTAATCTGCAGTGTGATTCTTATTGAAAAAGGCAGAATAGATACTTGATACTTTTTTTTAAGTACCAATTTCAGGCGCAACAGGTGGCCTAAGGTCCCTTCCTGTAGTAGCGGAGGACAGGCCCCCACCGTTGTGTTTCACCTGAGTGGGCTTTCCTTTGCTGAGTATCATTGTGAACTCGTGGCGTTCCATGTGCTGAGTGTCTTTCTGTTCATCGTCCTCGATTTTCGATGCCTCAGTTGCTCAACATTCTGTCATTGGGAGCCACTTACAGCCCATCAGTCTCTGATGACCACTTAGCTTTAAAATTCAAAATACGATTTCCTAGGCTGCCATTACATTCCTTCTCCCAGACTGGAATCTGCCAATGCTCCGAGAGGCTCTGGCCATTTTATTAGGGAATGGGATTTAGGAAGCTTAATTTGAATGCCTGGGTGCTTACCACTACTGAGGTGTTAGTGCCTGTGAGCTTGCAGATAGAGTGTATTATAAGAAGTCACGACTGAATGTTAAGATTTCCAATTAAAGTTGAGCATTAAGGCTTTAAAACAGACTTCTTCAGCATTGTACATTTACCTCTTCTGTCTTACACAGAAAGTCTTGATCCCCACAGTAACGTAATTATTTGTGGGCTTTATATGGTTATTTCCCATTTAGTCCTTACAAAAAAATTAAGTAGTGCTGGTTACAAACAGTAGACACTGAGCATGTGCTCGGTTACCTGAAGGCCCGTACTATGTAGCAAATTAAATGAGTCACTTTGCTCAGGCTTGCATGTGAGTCAGAGGGCGAGACTGGCTGACTAGTTAGTGCCACCTGGCCTGGTGACCACTGCACTTCTTGGTGTCGGTTTGCGTGTGTCTTTTGTGGGAGAACCTTGTTGGCTGTTTTAGAATATGGGGTTCCAGAAAAGAGGTCCGCGTGGTGTCCAGCCTGCACCTTCAGTGTTGTACCTCTGTGAACAGCTTCCTTCCTCAGAGAGGCTGCAGAGGAGGAGCACAGGCCTGCGGGTTCCGTGCCGGCTGCCTTCTTGGAAGTTACCTGCCGTTAGGCCAGCTCTGTCAGCTGTGTGAGCCTGTGAAACAAGGATTCTTTCTGCACTTGAGGGTGTCTATGAGGAGGACGTGTGGGCCGCTCTTCCCACTGTGCTGACATGTCGTTAATAACAGTGACGGTTCATGACTAAAATACAGACGGGGGTCGAGGGAGTACCTTGTTGTTTGATGGTTTTCAGTGTAGCCAGGATTCCCTTCTTGTTGTAATCACGTTGTGACACTGGGGAGTCTGGGTTGCTTCCTTAAAGGCCCCGTTCGTGTGGTGGTTGGAACCCTCGCTGACCCCAGCCGCCTCTCCGGGAGGCGGCCCGGCCGGTCCTGGTGGTGTGCACGGGTGTTCTCAGTCGCCTGTGGCTTGATTTTCTCCGTGTAGTTTCTCCGTGTAGTGTACAACATTGTGGATTCCAGAGCTTTTAAGGTTCTGCAGAGGAGCTCTCTGATAACACGGGGGATTTGTGTGTGCGGTTCTCTTCTCTGTGCCTGTGTGCTGGCCTTGTCCTTCTGCTGTTTCTATGCAAAACGGCTGTTCACATTTTTTTTAATTGCAATTGAGTGAAAGTGTACAGTTTAAATTTGCATGCTAAATTTTTTTTTTTAGAATCTGTGTTCATCTTTCGGCAAGTGTATGTTGTGGTCACACAAAGAGCAGGCTGTGTCCCTGGGGGGTCATCTATTAACTGTGACTCTCCATCCCCCCTGGTCTTAGTGTCCCTGGAACGGCATCCAGTGTGTCTAGATGAGTGCTTGGGGTAGTTTTCAGATGTGTTCTAGGATCCGACTCGATGGCACCTGGCTTGGCTTGGCTCTGTGGATAATGTTTTCGGCAGTTACTTACATCTTAGGAGTCAATGTAGTCATAATATCTAGTTTTAAAAAATATTAAAATGTTGGCATAATTTTTTAGAATAGTAAAATCCTTTTATTAAAAAAATGAGTAAACATTTAAACTGAAGAGCTACATTAAACAGTGTTTAGAAAACAAAAGCTACAACTTAGCACAACTTAAATTTTTTTTTCCTTTGACGTAGTACGAAATTGTGCCAGGCTTTATAGCTGGGTTAAATGCCGAGTGTCAGACCCTCCTGTTGGCTAGCGTGTCGCTAATCAGACCGTGGCCCCGTGCTCTCACAAGCCTTGTACCGAATAAGGAGAGATTGTAATGAAGTCATAATTTCCCGGTCGAGTGCTGTGAGAAAGGGCCGGTGTCACGGGAGGAGGGTGGCAGGAGAGCTGTACCGGTAGAGGAAGGTCGGACGGGGTGAGGGCTAGACAGGCTCCCTGTGGGAGAGCGCGTTCAGCTGAGGTCTACTGTGCCCAGTGGGAAGGGGACAGAGGTAGTGCCAGGGGCAGGATGGAAGGAGTGCCCCAGCCAGAGGGGACACTGTGCAGAAAGAGGGTCTGGAGGCAGAGCGGGGTCTCAGGCACTGACAGGAGGTCCGACCTGGGACAGAGAGGCAGGGAGGAGAGCATGGGCCTCACAGGACGCGTGGGCTCGCGTGGCTGAGTGGCGGCGTGATGACCAGAGTCGCAGAAACATGGTTCAGGTGCCTGGTTTTACACCAGCTTTTCCAGCCAAGGTCCTGGAAACAAAGGCATATTTTTGACTTAGCAAGCTGAAGCTAATTAAATTCCAAAAGGAAAAGCAACTTGGTTAAAGAAAGCTTACTGAAATTTATCAACACTGTAAGAATTCTGTAGTGCTTCTTCGTAATGGCAGTGTTCTTGTCTTTTGCTCATTAAAATCTTGAGGCTGAATGTTGAGATTTACTAAAATTACTAACAGGAAGTTAATCTTTAGAATTAGGAGCACTTTTGATAGACACAGCTATTTCCACAGTTTGTTACCCTCAAAGTACAGTCTAAGGTTTTTGTAAACACACATAGTTACGACAGCTTGTGAGGGGAAAAGAGAAAAACCTACCTGTGAAACATGCAGGGATGGAGTGTGGGAATGGAGAAGTCTAATGTAAACTCATTGTCTCACAGAGTGAACCTAAAATTGGTTCTCTTCTACAAGATGAGAAGGGTGGGAGTTTCCTTGGTAGAGGCCAGACCCCGGTGAGGTACCTGATACCCGCTGAGCAGCGCTGGCTGTTCAGGCCAGTGGGTGGCCTGTGAGGCGCAGCCTCGGGGTCCTGTCCCGCTCCCCAGGTGACATCTCCCAGGCTTTCGGACCCCGCCTTAATTGCTGTCTCACCCAGTCATCCTTCACGCAGTCAAATTCCGAACCCGTTGTTGCTGTGGGATCATCTCTCGCAGGCTCTGCCCAGAGAAATGATACTGTACGTGTTGCGTTGTTGTCATCTAGTGCTTCTGGAACACAAATACCACAGGCAGGTGGCTTTGACAAAGACAAGTTGGTTCACTCGTTGGTTAGGAGGCTACAGGTCCAGATTCAAGGTTCCAGTTCAAGAGGAAGACTTTCTCTGTCAGCTGTAGGAGAAGGTCCTTGTCATCACCCTTTCTCTGGTCTAGAAGCTTCTCAGTGCAGGGCCCGCAGGTCCCAAGGACACGCTGTTCTCTCGGCACTGCTTTCTTGGTGGCATGAGGTCCCCGCTGTCTTGGCTCTCTTTTCTCTCGTGTCTCAGAAGAAGGGGACGCCACCTCATCCTGTAGGTGAGTCCTGCGCTTACCATAACTGTTTCTGATTGTGTCTCAGTAACCCAGGGAGGCAGGATTTACAGCACCTAGGAGAATCCCAGAAGATCGCAGAAGGGTGGATGGTCACACAGGACTGCTACTCGAGGCCTGGCCAAGCTGGCACACATTTTGGGGAATGCAGTCCAGTCCCTAAAGCTCTGTTAGACCTCTCACGTTGTTCCTCTCTCCTGTGGTCTTAATTTGAGCTGTCGTCTAGTGATGAGCTCCAGTCTCCTTTTGCCTAGTGTATTTTAATTTCACCTTTCCCTTAAAGCCCCAAATACCTGTCACCCTGGCATCAGTTTGATCTCACAGTGACCCCAGAGGACAGAGGAGAACTGCCTCCCCAGGCTTTCGCGAGTCGGCTGCTGGGCTCAGACCGCTAGCCGTTTGGTTGGCAGCTGAGCTCAGGACCCCAGAGCCTTCCCCGTAGTTGGTAGGAAGTACCCTGTGTGGTTTGGGGTTTGGAGAGAAGAGAGTGCTTACACCGCGTTGGAGTCAGATGCCGCAGAGTACTCAGGAGTCAGTGTGGGAAGGAAAGGGGACCGTCCAGGCAAATGCTCGTCACTGATGGGCGAAGGCCTTAGTGCCACACTGCTGCCTCCGCTTGCCAACATTTCATTGCTGGGAGGAGACTGGAGCTGCAAAGAAACTGCTGGGCCAGGGAAAGGGGGGCTTTCTGTAAGCCCTGTTCTGAATGATCATCATCGACAATGGTTAAGGCTTTGAAAACCGGCTCCTGACACCGCTTCCTTCCTCAAGTCCTTTAAAAGTGCAGCTTAATTTTTTCACTTGCCCCGACTTTGACATTTTGTTCTGTCTTGGTCATCTGGCCCTGCTCTAACAGAAATGCCACAAGTGGGTGGCTTTAACAAAGAGAATTGATTCTCACACAACGCATTAGGCTACAAGTCGGAATTCAGGGTAGCTGCCCCAGGGGAAGGCTTTCCCTCTGTTGGCTCTGGAGGAAGGTCCATGCGTTGCATCAATCTTTGTTCAGAGAGCATCTTCGTGCAGAAACCTCAGCTCTGAAGGCCACACTCTTTTCCCGGTGCAGCTTTCCTGATGGTGTGAGGGTTCCAATTCTCTGCTTGCTTCCTTTTCCTTTTATCATTCGTAGGATGAAAGAATAAAGGGTGGGGCAAGCCACACTCCAGGGAAGCTCCCTTTATAGTGGAGCAGGGAGGTGACCTTAGGAAGCGTGTTAGAGTCCTCCCTTAGTCCTCTCTAACGTAATCCACTCTGTTAACCACAGGCAGGATTAGGACTTACAGCGTCAGATAATTCCAGAATGAGGGCAGTCACAGAGTATTGGGGATCCTGGCCCAGCCACATGGCTACACACATTTTTTGGGGGGATGAGACACAGTTCAATCCATGACAGTACCCACCCAGAATCACCTTGGAAGACAGGCCTGGTGATCTGCTCCTGGAGAGTCACAGCCTTGGAAAGCCTGTGGCACAGCTGTACCCTGCACACACGGGGTCAGCACGAGGCAGCATCACCTCGAGCACAGCTGGCAACAGCAGCAGAGAGGCCTTTGCTACCCTGTCCTTGGCTCTCCCAGACCAGAAGTTTCCTTGTTGTATAGCGGTCATGTCGCATGTGTCTTAGTGTGCCTTTCAGCACTGAGTCCCGTAGCTTATGTGTAATAAGGCTTAATCAATTGCTGAATGAATAAATGGAGTCAATTTGTAATGTCCAGTGAGAATTGCTCCCTTTGTGTTCCTTGTTTTGAGTTACAACATGCAGCTCTGTCTGTGGGTGTTTAGATGTTGCCTTCTTGCTGAGTAGAACTTGTGTGGCCTGGATTTCTCAGAAGAGTGACGTGTGGCCTGTAGGTATAATTGTTTTACTCTGAGGATAAATGTGTCATTGATGAAACAAAATTCCCTTTGGCGTCCTCACTCGTGGGCCACAGTCTTGATCACTGCAGTGCAGAGAGAAGGGGAAGCCCGTGTTGTATGTCTTAGGAACAGCTCCATGGAATCTGTCCCCTCTCTGGTCCGTTGTCCACAGACAGTGAACCCCCTGTCTCCTGCTGGAACTCTGGGGAGCGGTGGTAACCTGGCTGCCAGGGGAGGAGTGGGTATCTGGGAATCCAGTTATCATAAACAGACTTTCAATCAGTTTTCCTCTTTTCAGCATGGCTTGCAGTCCCACCTCACTTCCTCTTATGTGGCACTTGGTGTCTGTAGCTCTGAGTCCTTCTGGAGCTCAGAGGATCTCCTGTTTTTAGTCAGCATCTGTCTGTCTAGGCCCCACACTTCAGACGGCTCTGCTGGGTCAGTGAGCAGGGCTCTTTCTGCTTCCTGTCTTCCAAAGAATTGCTGACTTCTCTCATGTGTTACTTGCTTTTCCTTAAGGATTTATGCCCTTGTTACCAGTTTATCACATTCATGGGTTTCTAGTGGGGCCCGAAGAAGTGTGTGTTGGATCCCCCATGTGTGTGAGCAGTCCCGTTAGAATCCCCTCCGACTGCTTTCCCACGCGTTTGACAGTATGGTTTTCTTTTTAGGTATGTGAGATAAAAGTACCTACAAGGGGAAGTTCTCAGAAACCTGTCAGTGGTTGTTTTCATTTTAGGCTGGGTCACTGAGGTTCTGTGTTAGGAAACGGGCACTGAGTCTCTTCAGTGTGGTCTAGGTTATGTCATGTTCCAGACTTCTTTGTTTTTATTGTAGTAAAGATATATGTTCAAGCTGGATTCAGAAGAGGGCATAGAACCAGGGACATCATTGCTGATGTCAGATGGATCTTGGCTGAAAGCAAAGAATACAGAAAGATGTTTTCTTGTGTTTCATTGACTACATAAAAGCGTTCTACTGTGTGAATCATACTAAATTATGGCTAATGCTGCAGAGAATGGGAATTCCAGAACACCTAATTGTGCTCTTAAGGAATCAGTACATAGATCAAGAGGCAGTTGTGTGAACAGAACAAGGGGACACTGCATGCTTTAAAGTCAGGAAAGGCATGCATCAGGGTTGTGTCCTTTCACCACACCTTTTTAATCTGTATGCCAAGCAAATAATCCATGAAGCTGGATTATACGAAGAAGAATGAAGTATCAGGATTGGAGGATGACTCATTAACAACCTGCATTACGCAGTCGACACCACCTTACTTGATGGAAGTGAAGAGGATTTGAGATACTTACTGATGAAGATCAAGGACCACAGCCTTCAGTGTGGATTGTACCTCAACATCAGGAAAACAGAATTTTCCCAACTGGACTGGTAAGCAACATTTTATAGATGGAGGAGGGACTGAGGTTGTCAAGGATGTCATTATACTTGGGTCCACAGCCAACACTCATGGTAGCAGCAGTTGAGAAATCAAAGACGCTTTGCCTTGGGAAAATCTGCTGCAAAGGACCTCTTTAATAAAGATGTCACCTTGAAGATTGAAGTGTGCCTGACCGAAGTCATGGTATTTTCAGTTGCACCGTATGCAGGTGAAAGCTGGACAGTGAACAAGGAAGACAGAGAAAGAATTGATGCCTCTGAATTGTGGTGTTAGAGAATTGTGGTGTTGACTGTACCATGGACTGCCAAAGAACCAACAGATCTGTTCTGGAACCAACAGAGTGCTCCTTGGAAGCAAAGATGGCAAGACTGTGTCTTACATACTTTGGACATGTTATCAGGAAAGATCAGTCCCTGAGAAGGGCATCATGCTTAGTAGAGTGGAGGGTCAGCGAAAAACAGGAAGACCCTTGATGAGATGAGTTGACACAGTGGCCGCAACAATGGGCTTAAGCATAAAAGTGATTGTGGACGTGGTGCAAGACCGGGCAGTGTTTCATTCTGTTGTTCACAGGGTCGTCGTGAGTCGGAACTAATTGATGGCACCTAAGAGCAACAACAGAAAAGATATATATAACAGAACATTGGCCACTTCAGTTTTTTTCACGTATTCAGTTTAGTGACGTTGATGACATTCATCATGTTGTGCAGCCGTCAGCACTGTTTCCAAATTACCTCAACGCCAGTGGCGGGGGAAATTCAGCTCCATGAGCACTGACTCCTCCTGTCCCCTCACTGTTACCCGTGGTAGCTGCTGATAAACTTGAGTCTCTATACATGTGTCTTTTCATTTAAGATATTTCATTTAAGTGGGATCATACAGTATTTATCCTTTTTGCGTGTTAGACTCGATACAGTCCTGAGACTATGAATGAGTTCATCCCTAAATCTTTGAGTTTGTATGTAAGTCAGAACAGTTAGGCATGGTTTGTATCTAAAATCCATTATTCATGTGTTCACCTTAGTTTATCACGTACCTTTCTGTGCATAAAAAATGTTAAAGAAGCACTTCCAGATACACTGAAACATCTGTAACATAGTAATAATAATACGGTAATAATAATAAGGAAATCGTGGTGGCGTGGTGGCATAGTGGCAGCTGTTGGCAGCTCAAGTCCCCCAGGCACTCCTTGGAAACTGTGGGGAGTTCTGCCCTGTCCTTTAAGGGTTTTTAGGAGTCAACTACTGATGCCACGGCAGTGGATCTGATGATGACACTGTTTTGATGCACGTTGCAAAGCGGCCCCCATTTGTTGTTACAGACCCTTGTATGTATCTTGAATTTTTATTACACCAGGCTCCATGGAGGTCGATTTGTAACTCTGGGTTGTACAGAAGTCACATGTTTGTAGATAGGACTGCCTGTAATCTCAGCTTCCCTGTCTTCCAGTTTGCTGATTCTTTCTTCTGTCAGATCTGCTCTTGAGCCTCTCCAGTGATTTTTTCATTTCTGTTAAACTGCATTTTCATCTTTGGCATCTCTGTTTGGTTCTTTTGTGTAATTTCTCTTTGTTAGAGTTCTTGTTTTATCCTTGGGCGATTTTCTGATTACCTTTAGTTCTTGGTTCATCTTTTTCTTGAGCTCTTTGAGCATCTCATGTGTCTGTGTGTGTGCGTGCGTGCGTGTGTGTGCACGTACATGTGTGTGTACAGAGAGATTTACATCAAGGAAATGGTCACAAGGTTGTAGAAGCTGGGAAGTCCTGTGGCCAGGCTGCAGGCTTCCCCTGAGTAGTAGCTGCAGGGGCTGAAGAACACAAGACTGGTGGGTCAGACAGCTGGTCTTTTGCCCGCAGGCTTCAGAGGTTTGGTGATGAAATCCCGAGATCAGCAGGGAAGCTGTTCGTAGGTGCGGAGGTCCGCCATCAGCCTTGTAGACAAAGTCACGAGCTCCTGCAAATGACGGGCTGAAGCATCTCACCTGTGACATGTTTTTTAGCCTACTGTCCTTGATATTATTTGGCTTCCTAATCAAATTTTCTTCAAAAAGATACCCCCTCCTCTCCTGGCACAAGGATCAGGGGAGATGCCTTCTGAGAGGGGCCCCTTTTACTACCCCCTTGGTCTATGAAATAATATCGGGAAAACTGTACAGGAATTTTCTGAGGAAAAAGAGCTCAGAGGAATGATCTCTAACACAGCCAGCTTTGAGAGCAACGAGGCCGGCCCAACCCCTGCTGACTTCCCCCAACTGCACATCCCCACCCATGTGAAAGGAATTATCCTCTTTAGAACAGCTTGAGAAGAACATAGGGTGGGGGACAGTAGATGTTTACTATCCCTGCAGGAGGAGATAAAGAGCAAAGTAGGAACAAATAGAGATCATAAACTTTAGACCCTTCCTCGTGAACCTTTTAACCTTGAGGTATAAGTAGGGCTGATTGAGCTCGAGGCATCCATAGGCCATTATCTAAAAAGCTTTGACAGTTAAAAGGATCACCAGGTTTCAGTTAACTAATAGCTCATGTGGCGGGGTAAAAAATTACATCACCTCAAGACCACGAGGATTTTGGTTTCAAATTTGCCAACCACGAGGTTTTGGTTTTGAACTAGCCAATAGATTGTGTGGTCAGTGGGCAGGTAAAATTCACGTCACTCTTACTATAAAAACAATAAAGACAGACAGCCTTCTCTCTTGCTCTCTGGGTCAGGCTGCCTTAAACCAGAAAAGTCTTTTCTGTCTCCTTGATTCATTTCCCGCCGCGCCTCTCCCTCCCTCCGTGCGTGACCCTGTAAAGTGTCGGGGCTGGCCCCCGGCACGTAGGTCCCAGGAAGCAGAGACAGCTGCAGCAGCTGGAGCTGGAGCCCACCGAACTTGACAGAGGCCCCCCTGTGTGCCCTGCCGGCCCTATCCCCAGGGGAGCTTCCTTTCAACCAACTGGCTGCTCGGAGCAGATCCTGGCATGAAGGTGGTGACATACCAGGTGTCGTCACGTAGTGATCACATCATTACATACGTGATAGCCAAACCACTGTTGACGCATGACCGCAGTGACCATGTGTTGTTCTGTAAAACGACCGTGCTGGTCTAGTTCACTATGTGCTCTCTCTCAGGGGCAGTTGCTGTCACATTTTAGCCTTTTGCATGCACCCTCCTTTCCTGTTTCTTTGTGTGCCGTGTACTACTTGGTTGACGCTGGGTCGTGTGACTCAGTTGCACTGTGGTGTACCTGGAGATCAGCTTCTTCCCCTCCCTCTTTGTGTGTTCAGTTGTTGACTGCTGTAGTTGTGTGTTTCCACTCCACACTCCCCACCTGGGTGCATCTGCTGTGGCCCCTTGACCACGGGTCTCCTTGTTGGGGATGCTGGCTGTGCTGCATTGCTCTTAGGGTTCCTGATGGGGACACTGGCCCTGCTCATCTGTGGGTGCGGTAGGTGTGGCTGATGGACACCAGGTTCCCTGGCCAGGAGTGCCAGCTGTGCAGTGCCAGTCTCCTTGTCTGGGGACAACAGCTGCTGCAGATCACCGCCAGGGTCTCTTCCTGGAGTGACACCTATCGCTGCTTTACCCCTGGGCTGTATCCCGAGGGTGCCAGCCGTCACTGACGCACCATCAGGGTCTCTGCCTGGAGGTGCTGGCTGTTTTGCTCTGACAGGGACTAGCTGCCTGGAGGGCCGATGGCTGCAGTTGCTCCAAGAAAGCCATGCTGCTGGGGAGGGTGGGTGTGGACAGGTGGGAGCCGCTGCTCCCCCACTGTTCACTGGTGTGTTGCTGGTTTGTCCGACTGAGTGTTCACCTTGGTGCTCGGGTCCTTTGATGGGTGTTCAGACTGCTGATTCCACCAGCGTTTGCTTGCTGGCTTCTGGGTGGGTTGCATGTGGTGGGCAGTTGAGGATGGGCCCGTGCAGCTGGTCACACCGCTGTCTTGCTGTGCCCTCGGTGCTTTACCTGGCACAGTTTCTGATACTGGAGACTGTTGTGTTTTTCACCTGTGATTTTTATGGGCTGCTGTACCGGCAGGCGTCACGAATCTCTGGCACACTTTGTATTACCGTTGTCAGGGTAGTCAGTGTGTGGTGATTCTGATGATCACACAGAGTGCCACATTCCCGTCTTTGGCAGGGCACTGCTTTCTGTCTTGGGAGAACGGGGTTGATGGAGCAGGTGTGAGAACAGTTACGACCGTAGCTGGGCTGTCACTGACACACAACTGCTCCTTTTATTCTTTTCCTCTTTTCTCTTTGCCTGGTTTTATTTCTGTAATTTATTAACTTAAAAAATCATTTTGGCCCTTAAGTTAACTTATGTACTGGTATAATCTTTACTTTCTGAGTATTTCTTCCTTAATTTGAACTTTGTCTCAGTTATCTTTGTATAGCTTCATCAGACAGCTCTGTCTTCTCTGGGCTAATGCTGTAAGAAACCTGTGTTGCAAATGGTCCCAACTCAGCAGGAATGGATCCTCACCGAGGACCAAAATGACATGCGGTAAAGACAACCGAGAAGATAGAGAGACCCACAAGAGTGGGTGCCTACATCGACCTGGGACCGGAAGAACTGGATGGTGCCCGGCCACCACCAGAGATAGCCACGATGGAGCTCACAGAGAGGAGTCTCACTGGCAACACAAGAATAAAAAGGGGTGCATCCTGAGAACTCCACTGAAAGGCCTCAATTGATGGTCCAGCGGTTTGGGGGTTCCTCTTAGAGCATGGCCCCCGGCCCTCATGCTGCCCTTTCCCATAAATTATAACAAAGGTCCACTCTTTGGACAGGAATGGATTGGCCTTGGCAATGCAGAGTGACCGTATATTGGAAGTACTTTATGGTTCTATACATCTATAGGATATCATCTTGCTGACCTCTGGCTGGAGGAAGGGGAGTGGACAGAGGGGAGGGGAAAGGAGGCTGTTGGGAGGATGAGACATGTATGGAGCAGAGAGGAATAGTGTGCAGTCACCGGACAGGGAGAGCAGTGGAAGCTGAATATAGGGGGGCATGTAAATTTATACGTGAATGTACATTTTCACTCAGTTACGTTAAATAAAAAAAAAAAGAAACCTGTGTTGGTTTAGGGTGTTTTACAGTAGAGTGTCATCAGTGAGTTCATGTGGGGACTCTTTAGTTAGGGGGTTCAAAATCCTCCACTGTGCCTTCCAGATTCTCAGTGGATGTCTAAAGAGGATGCTGGTGGAGGATGGTTATGGGGTGTTAACAGACTGCTTTCTGTCGTAGAGGCAAGTTGGCAATTACTAATTCTAAGCTTTTGCATTTCCTGTATCCTGTTTCTCCTGTCTTTGCTACACAGTTTATGGAGACGTTGGCTTCTGTTTCAACTCTGAAGTGACTCCAAATGACACTGAATGAGTTAAACATTCATGGAAAACTGTCTTCTGTCCTCAGGGTCCGTTCTGGATATCATCAAGCACATTGTGGCAAAGGGAGAGCACAAGAGCGGCGTCCTGGATGAGGCCACCATCGCCACCGTGCTCCGGGAGGTGCTGGAGGGGCTGGAGTACCTGCACAAGAACGGGCAGATTCACAGGTACGGCGGCAGCGGCACCCTCCGTCTGGGGTCGGGCGGTGCACACCTGGGGTCAGGCGGTGCGCCCTGCTGCCTCGGGTCCCAGGGGCACTGGTGTTCAGGCCCGGGGAGTGGTCACAAGTGTCAGACACCGTGGTCAGGTTAGCGTCGTGGTCCTCGGCTGCTGAGCATTTAAAAAGTAACACCTGTGTGCTCGTCAGTTTGGCAAATGCAGGAGCAGGAGAAAGCTGTGACTTCCTACGAGGAGACGGGCACCGAACGCATTTTGGAATGTTGCTTTCCAATTTCTTTTATGTGCTTTGAAAAAAGAACCTTTAAAATAGTGCTAGATAGTTTTTTTCCACTGCTTTTTAAATTTGATTTGCATTATATCTTGAGCCTGTTCCCAAATTACTAAAAGCTTTTTGTAAAATAACACTTTAAGAGCTGTGTTACATGTCATCATTCTGGTGTCACTGCCTGTCCACGTCTGTCCAGTCCCTGAGGACAGATGACAGGAATGTGGACGGTAATGGATTGTGTACTCTCCGGGTGTGTAGTCCCTGGATTATGTTTTCCTTCATCTGAGAATGTCTTTTTATTTTCCCTTCATTCCTGCAAGATGTTTTCAGCGGATAGAGAATGTGCTCCTTACGTCTGGTCTCCATGATTTCACATGAGAAATCTGCTCTCCTTTCAGTTGGTTGAAATTGGTTCAATCTTTCTCTGGTTACTTTCAGTTTTTTTCTTTGTCCTTAGTTTTCAGAAGTTTCATTACAGTGTGTTTTGATGTAGATTTATTTGAGTGTATCTTATTTGGAGATTGCTAAGCTTCTTGAATCTGTAGGTTTTCATCTTTCACCAAATTTGGGGAATTTTCAGCCATTATTTCTTCAAGTATTAGTTTTAGCCCCACACACTCTTCTTCTTCTGGAACTCCGATGATAGCAGTGTTGATCTTCTGGTGCTGTGTCGGATTGGGTGAATCCCATCAGTGTGGTCTCCAGTTCATGGATGCTGGTCTCCCTTGTCTGGGTACATCCCGTCAGTGTGGTCTGGCACTGGGTGCTTCTGCTGTGGGAAGCGTAGGCTTAAACCTCCCTCACTAGATGCCACTGCTGTGGGCAGCAGGCACACCACCCTTGCTGGGTCCCACTGTTGCCGGTACCATGGGCTTGCGTCCTGTTCCGGGTGCTGTGCCTGCTTGCAACTCCAGCTATGGAGTTGGGGGGTAGGATCTTGTGCTAGATCTCTGCTGGGCTGCCACTTTCCTGGTCCTCCGGCCACAAGGAGTGGGCTTTCTTGTGATTTTCTTTGTTTATTCCTGCTGATGGTTCTGGGCTGCAGGACCCTAGTGCCCAGGCTGGGAATGAGATGCAGAGAAAAGCCAGGGAGCTGTCCTGTTGGCCTTCAGAGCCTTAGATTCATAGTTACTCTGTCTTCCTCTTTCTACGTTTTGTTCCTTTTATGATTGTTTCTGGTAATTGTTGTATTTAAGAGGGAAGCATAGGGGACAGTGACCCTGTTCCATCTTATTGGGGGTCTAGAATAGTGTCTAGATTGGGGACAGCACCACATTTTACTTAAGTCTGTTTGGTTCCTGAGTTTGGATCATTGGAATGTGATGTTACAGGTAGTTAGGTAACTTAAGTGACAGTTATCAAAATATTTTATATCTACGTTGTTTTCAATGTTGTGATGGACATCTTCCTCTGTGATTTTTATTTTTGGTCATTTACTTGCTTGGAGACCTGTGGCAAGTTACTTAAGCTGTCTTTGCCCTGGTTTTCTCATCTATAAAAGGAGGAGGATAATAGTTTTTATCAGAAAGTAGCTGTGAAGATTAAACAAGGTAAATCATGTGATTGTGGTGCGATGGCTTGTTTTTACGTGGCCTCACTTGTGGGCTTGTAACTCCCACCAAGGGATCGGCTGGAAGGTGCCTGTGGCCCACCACAGGGATTGGACAGCTTGCAAATAATGCGGATTAAGGAGCATGGCCCACTTGTTGGAGTAGGACCACACAAACTAGACCTGTGGGACACTGACGAGGGGGTGGTCGGTTCTGCTATCCTGCTAAGCTAAAAATGAGCCATCCCAGAAGCAGATAGGAGGGACCCCACTACCCCTGAGAAGGAAGAGTGGTGAGTGAAGTATGTCCTTTGGGCCTGAGACCCCCACACTGGGAGCCTTCTGGGCCTGGGGGACGGAGAGCTGGAACTCCAGAGACGGCGAGAGGCAGTGTCAGAGAAAGACGGGCTGCGGACGCCCGAGACTGGCAGCAGACAGCAGACAGCTAGGTGGGCTTCCTGACACGTGGACCAGGAGAGCTGAGTGGTTCTGGGCAGGAGGCTTGCAGGTCGGGTGGGATGCCTCCAGGTACTTGTCAGTGGAGCAGCGCCAGCCCAGGGAGCCAGAGAGCTTGGCACCTTCTGGCTGAAGCCTACTGGTGGAGCGGGGTATCCCTCGGGCACCTGTTGGTGGAGCTCCAGAGATCCGTGACAGCTGTCAGAGCAGGGCAGAGGACCAGACAGGGGCCCCTGGTGGGCATTGCTGCAGAGAGGTTGTCCTGGTGGGGGGATGGTGTCCTGACATCCCTCATCCTGAGTGGTGACCCCGTATTGTGGGCGTGGTGTGTGTCCTGAGTGGTTCCCGCGTGTTGTGGGTGTGGTCTGTGTCCTGAGTGGTGACCCTGTATTGTGGGCGTGGCCTGTGTCCTGAGTGGTGACCCCCATATTGTGGGCGTGGTCTGTGTCCTGAGTGGTTCCCGCGTGTTGTGGGCGTGGTCTGTGTCCTGAGTAGTTCCCGCGTATTGTGGGCATGGTCTGTGTCCTGAGTGGTTCCCGCGTATTGTGGGCGTGGTCTGTGTCCTGAGTGGTTCCCGCGTGTTGTGGGCGTGGTCTGTGTCCTGAGTGGAGACCCCCCATATTGTGGGCGTGGTCTGTGTCCTGAGTGGTTCCCGCGTATTGTGGGCGTGGTCTGTGTCCTGAGTGGTTCCTGTGTATTGTGGGCGTGGTCTGTGTCCTGAGTGGTTCCCGCGTATTGTGGGCGTGGTCTGTCCTGAGTGGTTCCCGCGTATTGTGGGCGTGGTCTGTGTCCTGAGAGGTTCCCGCGTGTTGTGGGCGTGGTCTGTGTCCTGAGTGGTGACCCTCATATTGTGGGCGTGGTCTGTGTCCCGAGTGGTTCCCGCGTATTGTGGGCGTGGTCTGTGTCCTGAGTGGTGACCCAGTATGGTGGCCGGGGTCTGTGGTCTTCTGTGGCCATTGCAGTGAGTTACTGAAGTCGGGAGAGAAGTCGAGAGTGCCTGGGAGGGACAGCTGGTGTCGGAGCTGGTGGAAGGATTGGAAGGTGGAGTTCCGTCTGGCATCGTGGCATCCACCGTGGGCTGTCAGTGCCTGGCGACTGGTGTTACGGCTCTGTCGTGTCCCTGCTGAGAGCCAGAGGGGAAGTTAGAGTAGCGCCCGGCACACCGGCGTCAGGGACTGCCTGTTGTCGTCATTTATACCAGACATCACCGTCTGTCTCCCAAGGACTAGCCCAGGAATTGTTTCAGGCTTCGCAGGCCAGGTGCTCGCTGTTGCCTTTGTAACAGGAAGGGAGTCACAGATAGTTCGTAAAGAATTACTCTCTAGAGTGGAACATATCTGTAAGTGACTTGCTTCACATGCACTGTGTGTGGATTTTTTTTTTTTAATGCTGTTGTAATGTGATCAAGAGTAAACAATGAAGGTGTTTTGTTTGTGCGGTGTTTTGAGGGAGGGTCATTATTTGCACTTTCGTCTCCTTTTAGTTAGTTTTCTGAGTTTTTGTTTGTGTCTGTTTGCTGAAGGATTCAAGTTAAGTAGGCAATTTCTGAGATTACGTTCCAACCTGAAATTGTAGCATGCTTCTACTCTCTGATGTCTGGAGGCGTTTTGGGTATCAGATGTTGTCCCCTGACTTGAAATGTTGTCCCACGTCTCCCTACGAGGGTGGATGACAGAGCTGACAAAGTCCAGAGGCCTGTTATGCAGTGTCTCCCTCCCAGGGTGGGTGACAGCTGACAAAATTCAGGGGCCTGCCTGCTGAGTGGAGCTTCACAGGATCCTTTGGGCAGAATGTGCAGCGCTCAGTCGCTCTGGGAATTGAGGACAAACCTCCTGTCTTTGTGACCCTTTCCCCCATCACAAAAGAGGGCTGGCACCCCGTCGGATCTGTCGGGTGTCAGAGATGGCACTGCTGCTCGTGGGCATTTGGCATGGGGCTCCGTGCCAGCTGATGCCTAAATCAGCATCCCTTGAGGTGGGGACCAAATCGATAGGATGCACAGGGAGCTGTAGGCCTCCATCAGCCCGCCCTCCACTGTGTCTCCTCTTACTAACTTCGTGCATTCCAGTGCAGCATTTATCACAGTTAATAAACCAGCATCATTGTTAATTAAAGCCCATGGCTTTTATCAGGCTCACTGTTTGTACACTGCTTTGGGTTTTGGCAGATGTGTGGTATTCTCTATGCATCATTCAGCGCTGTACAGAATAGTTGCACAGCCTTAATAATGCCCTGTGCTCCTGCCCTTCAGTCCTGGCCCTCTGGGACCTGGTGATCTTTGCAATGTCTCTGTACTTTGGGCTTTTCCACAGTGTCTTATAGTTGTAGGCATACTGAATGGAGCTTTTCCAAACTGGCTTTATGCACTTAGCAGTATGAATTTAAGGCTCCCTTGTATGTTTTTGTATCTGAGAGCTCATTTCTTTTTATTAGTGAGTAGTACACTACGGATGAGGTGTGGGCAATGTTGCCCCACGGGCGTGCTGTTTGTGGGGATGCCCTGTGGACGCGGTGTAGATGCGTCTTAGTTTCTCTGTCTGTTCATCTCTTGGTTCTTCCACTTTGGGCAGTGGTGAATACAACTGCTGTAAACGTCCACATGCCAGCCTCTGTGCAGACCTGATTTTCCTCTCCGTGGAGTCTCAGTCCCCAGGAGCAGGGTTCCTGGAGTGTGGGGTGAACCTGCATTTAGCTTCGTTACAAACGGCCAGACTGTCTTCCAAGTGCCTCTGCCATTTAGCATTTGCACCGACAGCGAGGAGCATTCCTCCTGTGCCGCATCTTGGCTGGAGTTTTGGTGTGGGTGTTTTGGATTTTAGCCATTCTCAGAGGTGCAGTAGGTGCATTACCTGGGGCAAGATTGTTGCAGGAGACTTCTTTGAAGTGTTAAGAAGTAAAGATGTTGTCACCTTGAGGACTGAGGCCTGCCTGGTCCAGGCCATGGTGTTTTCAGTATCATCACATGCGTGCAAAAGCTGGACAGTGAACAGGAAGACGGAGGAAGAATGGATGCCTTTGAGTTGTGGTGTTGGGGAACACTGAATGTACCGCAGACCAGTGGGAGAACAGACAGTTCTGTTTCAGAAGACATACGGCCAGAATGCCCCTTCACAGGGGGACCAGTCCCTAGAGGAGGGCATCTTGCCTGGTAAATTAGAGAGTCAGTGTAAAGAAGACCCCTCACCGGGATGGGTCGATGTAGTGGCCGCAGCAGTGCCCTGCAGCACAGTGAGGACTGTGAGGCTGGAGCAGGACCGGCCTGGGCTGTGCTCTCTGTGCACGGGGTCGCTGTGAGGCGGGGCCGCCATCGGGGCACCTGGCCGCGGGACAGGTGCCTCAGTGGTGGTCTTTGAGTGGGGCCGTACTGGCCGTAATGGAAACCCTGGTGGTGTCGGGGTCAAGTGCTGCCTCTGCTAACTGCAGGGTTGGCAGTTCGATTCTGCCCGGTGCTCCTTGGAAACTCTTAAGAGGTAGTTCTGTTGTAAACTACAGCGTTACTGTGGGTCGGAATCAGGTTGGCCGTTTGTTAAGTGTATTTTCCTCTGTGGCTTTATGAAGGTGTGTCACTTTTAGCCCCCACCCACAAACCCACCCCGTGCTGTGTCTTCTCTCTAGGCGTGGACTTTAAACCTGAGCCCCCAGACGTTTATGGCGCTGTCCCCGGTTAACCTCTCCAAGGCTCACTGCTTTGTTTCTTGTGTCCCCTACATTTCTGAACCTTGAGGGTCTCCTTTTCCTCATTTCAGGGTAGCACATGGTACCGTCCATTAATCCAGCACTAGTTCCTCTTTGAAGCCAGGGCAGGACCTGCAGGGTGGTGAGGGAAGTTCTCTGTTAGCGCAGTTCACCCATGTGCTGGGACTAGGGATTTGCTGTCTCACGCTGCAAGTCAGGACTCTTGACTTCGGCTGCGTGCAGCTGCTGTCGCCTGGGAATTGGCGAGTGCTGAGACCGCGGCCCCCTCCCGAGACCCCCTTGATTGGCCTGGGTCGAGGCTTAGGACTTGGGGCTATCTCGGACTCCGCAGTGGGATTCCCAGGTGTGGGCAGCCCCTTGAGCCTCTCCTTCAAAGACACTTCCACAGTCGGTCACCGGCTCTGGGACTCAGCGAGGGTCTGACAGGCCAAGAGGATGCTGTGTTCTTGGAAAGTCAAGGAGATATTTTGTTTACAGGTTTTTTAGCTTCTCATATCTTTCAAGCCCAGTTGCTACTTCTGGTCCTTTTCTGTATTAACCTGGTGGATCAGGTAAAATAATTTCCCTCTGTCTCTGTACTGTTTTCCCCTTGAACTTGTAGACTTAGAGAGTGGGACCAGGATTGAAGGCTCTTTAAATCAGACATAGGTTTTCCTCTGAATCTCCTTACTCAGGTCTTCCCTTATGAAAATGTTAGCTGTAACAGAAAACCTGGGCCGTTTAGGTCAGTTTTAGATTCTGAGAGTATTTTCCAGCTTCGGCTTTGACTGAATTCTGCTCTGGATCTTTTTTCAAGTTTTTCATGAGCTGTGCCTGTTGAAAAGTAACTGAAAGGGGACAGGCTGAAACGTGGGCTCTGTGCTCATGAGAAAGTCAAGTGTGACTCTGATAGTCCTCTTAATTTTGAGGGATGTGGGACTTTGGGCAACAGGACCATGTCAGAAATGGCATGAAGCTGTCATGATGAAAGGCCACTGGTGTCCTTCTCGCAGGGTGGGTAGTCATTGTGGCTGAGGAGGAAGGAGTGTTAACTGAGCACTCTGTTGAGTTCCAGGTATTTACTTAGAGATCTTCTCCCTGACAAGATCCTTTGCCCTGTCTTGTGTGAGGACAGAACGTGGAAGGCTTGTCCGCCGTGAGCTGTAGGGCATCACAGAGTTCCTTGGCTGTGACACTCAGAAGCTGATGTAGTGTGTACCGTTGGTGAGAAGAGTGATCACAGATTGTCTGGGGAGCTGGTGAGGAAGTAGTTACTGTCACGTATGTGAGACAACAGTGTATGAAGACAGGAGGCAACGCCGCCTAGCCTCGTGCAGGTGGGCCACGGCTGTGTGCAGCCTGCGGTGGTGGGCCAGCCTGCTGTCCTTGTGACCGCAGCGTGGGAAGCAAGAGTGGGCACAGGCGTGGCAGCAGGACAGGTGTGGCTACAGGCAGTTTTCTTTTAGTTTGGGTGGTGTTTTCTGTTTTTATTTCGTTTTTCACCCTTCTTCCAGAAGAGGATTTAAAGACCTGATCCTATTTGGTTACATAAAACTGATTTGATGAAAACCTGGGAAACACCTAGTCCTGTGTCCTAGTCCTGTGAGTAAGTAGAGGTGATGCCGCAGCGTGCCAGGTACAGGCCAGACCTGGCTCATTGGGAAATAGGTAGACGGAGTCGCAAGTGTGACCACACTCTGCTGACCGTGTGACAGCCTGTGGCGCTGACCCCGTGACGGCCCGCCGGCAGCCCTCAGAACCAGAGCCAAGCTGGCCTGCCTCCACTCTGGGAGGGCACCTCGGGTTCACCTGGTGACGTCGTGCCCTTCCACAGTGTCCTCCCACAGTGTCCTCCAGGCACGCGTCGGAGGCCGTGGTGTGCTGCCGCCGCACACCGCCGCACACGGCCACGGCGCTTGTGTGGTTGTTTGCCAGGCACTGCATCTGAAGCTGGGGGGATGAGGGGCGGGACAGGGGCGGGTGCTCCCTGTGACCCCCCCCCCCGGGAGGTGGGCCCCCCCCCCCCGGGACAGGGGCGGGTGCTTCCTGTCTGTGACCCCCCGGAGAGGCGGGGCCTTCTTCCCTCCCCCGGGGCAGGGGCGGGTGCTTCCTGTGACCCCCCCGGAGGAGGCGGGCTCTTCCCCCGGACAGGGGCAGGTACTTCCTGTGACCCCCTGGAGAGGTGGGGCCTTCCCCCCCCGCAGGGGCGGATGCTTCCTGTGACCCCCCAGGAGAGGCGGGGCCTCCCTCGGGACGGGGCGGGTGCTTCCTGTGACCCCCCCAGGAGAGCCGGGGCCTCCCCCGGCACAGGGGTGGGTGCTTCCTTTGACCCCGTCAGAGGCGGGGCCTCCCCCCCCCCCCCCGTGACAGGGGCGGGTGCTTCCTGTGACCCCGTCAGAGGCGGGGTCTTCCCCCGGGGCAGGGGCAGGTGCTTCCTGTGACCCTCCCGGAGAGGCGGGGCCTTCTTCCCTCCCCCGGGGCAGGGGCGGGTGCTTCCTGTGACCCCCCAGAGGTGGGGCCCCCCGGGGCAGGGGCGGGTGCTTCCTGTGACCCCGGAAGAGGCGGGGCCTTCCCCGGGAGGTGCCCTTGCTGGTCCTTTCTGGGTCGACCCCCGGGGCCACCGTTTTGTTGTCCACATTGTCCTCCTCGCAAGGTCTTGCAGCACTGTTTCCATGGTGTGCCCTTGCTCTCCTCAGAAGGTGCTGTTCGTTCTCTGTGTGTGTGTGTGTGTGTGTGTGTGTTTGTGTTCCTGTGTGTGTTTGCAGAAAGGTGTGACGTCGTCTCCCTGTGTGATCTGTGCCCCCAGCAGTGTGTGCAGGAGGGCATCGCATGTCCCCTGCTTCCATTTCTGGGGGGGCCGCGGAAGTGTGGAGGCTTCCTGCTCTTGCTGGTTTATCCAGGTTGTCGCTTTGCCCGTCCCCTCAGACGGCGCTGCAGTGAACCCCTGTGAGTTCCTGGTACCTCGGGGGAGTGTCTCTGGGTCACTGGGGAGTGGGTTGGTCGTGACAGGATTTGAAGAGTTCTGACTTTGTCAGGTGCTCCTGAAACGTTGCATGAAGGGAAAGCAAGTGGTGTCGTTGACGTTGAGGGAAAACTCCCGGTTTGTCACGGTAACCTGCCACTCCATTGTTCCTGAGTGGCCGTCGACCCCTGGCCGCCCTGCGTGTCAGGAGCGCCGTGCTCTGCGGGTCTGCAGTGGCCTGCTTCTCCGAGGTGGGTTGCCAGGCCTTTGTGTTGGGACACACCTGAGTGGACTGGACTCCCCAGCCTGCCGGTCAGCAGCTGAGCCTGTGACCTGTGTACCCCACCAAGGGGCTGCTCGGTGCCACCGTTATAACAACAGCGGAAGCCCAAACCGCTGCCACTGAGTCGGTTCAACTCCTAGTGAGCCTGTGTGTCACCGAGTAAAGCTGCTCTATGTGGGTGACACGGTGTCTGAGCAGAGCTGCTCCGTGTCAGTGATCCTGTGTGTGTGTTCCACTGACAAAAGCTACTCCGTAGAGTCTGCTTGACTGTGGTTGTCCCAGGAGCTGTTCTCCAGGCCTTTCTCTTTCAGGTGGCCTTTACGTGGGCAGCCATGCCCACCCTGCCACTCACAGACCGTCTGGGTCACCCAGGGGCTGCAGCCAGGTCTTGAACGCAGGCGTGTAACACAGCGATCTGTTTGAAATGGAGGAGAGGATGCACAACTTGAGGGTGGTGTTCAGAGAGACTGCAGATTATGTAGTAATGCTTAGGGTTTTAAAGCAAGGACGCAGTCCCATCTTCCTCGAGCTGCTGGAGTCTACATTTCACCTGTGGAGCGCAAGTCCTTTTCGTTTCTCATGCCACAAGGTACTGAGTGGTCCTTGTGTGCAGTTGGGTGACGATCAGTGAAGCAGAATGATTGTTTGTGTGGTGGGGTGTAGGAAAAGATTCAGTAAATTCTAGAACGTGAAGCGGTGGGTGGGTCGTGTTTTTTGGCTGTCATTATTCCAATGAAGAGGATTCCGTCACCCTGGATATCCCGGATACAACTGTGAGAAGCTGGGACGCACTGGGGCTTACTCTTTAATGTTTTATGTACTGGTGGAAGGGACTTAGTTTTTAAAATTTTAGTTTTTGAATTTATGTAATGCTGAACAGAATATTGCATGTTGCTATTGTTGTTTTGGTAAATGCTTATATGTTGTTTCAAAAATGGATTTTTTTTATACATATCTTCTGTTTTCTAAAGGGATGTGAAAGCTGGAAATATTCTTCTTGGAGAGGACGGCTCAGTACAGATTGCAGGTAATGATCACTGTCTCCTTGTTTTGGTTTAATGATAGTTGAACCACTTGCTTAGTTTTCTATTTTCGTTAGTCAGTTTTCTTTTCTGTCCCTTGGGCTATCTCTGCATCTATCAAGCACCCTATGTTGAGCTCAGGTTTAGACTACTTAAAGGATTCCTTAGGAAAAAGTCAGATAATCCAGAGCCGTAGGTGAACCCCTGAAACTGTTGTTCTGAGATAACCTTTAGATCTTGTGCCAGGAAATAACCCTGATGTTTTCTTTAAATCAGCTGGTTGTTTAGTCTCACTGGAAAGAGCGTAACCTTTGAGCACCGTCTGGGAAGAGGAGTCTGTAAGAGGTCACACCGGTGACAACAGCTGTAGAGAGGGATGGGGACCTCGGGGCAGGAGCAGCTCAGGGGAGGCGAGTGAGGAGGCATGGACCAGATCTGTTGTTGCTGCGCGTGAAGCAGGGAAGAACATCTCATCCTCCACCTGTCAGTCGGTAGTGGACATAACCACTGTATCTACTAGGGTTGAAGACGGTTCTCTGACACTCTGGGGTCTAGACGTGTGTCCCAGAGAAGGTCATACCTATGTGTGCCGTGATAGTCATGGTTGTCAGGAAGCTTGAAACCAAGTCCAGATGCCTGTCATTAGTAGAAAAACTCAAACCCAACCCACTGCTGTTGAGTCCACTGTGACTCACAGTGACCCTACAGGACAGAGTAGAACTTCCCTGTAGCTCTTCTGAGGAGTGTCTAGAGGGCTTGAGCTGCTGATTTTTGGTTAGTAGATGTAGCACTAACTATCATGCCACTAGGATTCCTGTGGATATGTGAACTGAGTCATGTTGAATTATGATAACAAATGAAGAATACTCATTTTTACTACCTTTGTTAGCAATAAAAATGACTAGAACGCTAACTTTGTGCTGCAACATTAATAAATCGTGAAAGCCATGTAAGGTGATAGAAGCCAGTCAGGACAACAGACTTTGTCATTTTATTTACAGGATTTCAGAGCCAGGCACAGTTACGTCGCTGGGGGGTACGCAGTTAGATGGTCAGTGACGGAGGACTGAGTGAGTGCCGTAAGGGGCCAGCCGAGCAGTCCGTGCTGCTGGGCCAGCGGCGTCAGGCAGAGGGTCCCGCAGAGGAGGGCCAGCGAGGTCGGGCAGAGGGTCCCGCAGAGGAGGGCCAGCGAGGTCGGGCAGAGGGTCCCGCAGAGGAGGGCCAGCGAGGTCGGGCAGAGGGTCCCGCAGAGGAGGGCCAGCGAGGTCGGGCAGAGGGTCCCGCAGAGGAGGGCCAGCGAGGTCGGGCAGAGGGTCCCCGCAGAGGAGGGCCAGCGGCGTCAGGCAGAGGGTCCCGCAGAGGAGGGCCAGCGAGGTCGGGCAGAGGGTCCCGCAGAGGAGGGCCAGCGAGGTCGGGCAGAGGGTCCCGCAGAGGAGGGCCAGCGAGGTCGGGCAGAGGGTCCCGCAGAGGAGGGCCAGCGAGGTCGGGCAGAGGGTCCCGCAGAGGAGGGCCAGCGAGGTCGGGCAGAGGGTCCCGCAGAGGAGGGCCAGCGAGGTCGGGCAGAGGGTCCCGCAGAGGAGGGCCAGCGAGGTCGGGCAGAGGGTCCCGCAGAGGAGGGCCAGCGAGGTCGGGCAGAGGGTCCCGCAGAGGAGGGCCAGCGAGGTCGGGCAGAGGGTCCCGCAGAGGAGGGCCTGCGAGGTCGGGCAGAGGGTCCCGCAGAGGAGGGCCAGCGGCGTCGGGCAGAGGGTCCCGCAGAGGAGGGCCAGCGGCGTCGGGCAGAGGGTCCCGCAGAGGAGGGCCAGCGAGGTCGGGCAGAAAGAGTCCCACTGAGAAGAGCCATGGGGGGCTTCTGTGTTGCTGGAGGTTCTTGTGTTGCCTTTGTGTTGGTTAGGTGGGTGTGTTTTATAAGGTCCTTTAATCTGTGTATTTATGTGTGACATACAGCTCAGCATGGCATTTAATACCTTTGTAACATTTGACAATAGAATAGGTGAAGAGAATGTATAATTATTTAGCTTTTACTTCCACAAATGTGTCCAGAGAGGACCAGGTACTTTCACACCTCTAAAGGAACCCCTGTTGGGCAGAGAATGAAACACAGGTAAAATCTTTCTGGTATTCTCTTTCAGCCAAGATCCATCTGGCATCAGCAGTGATATCCCTGGTTCCACGTCCTCTTCTGAATCCAGCTTGACTTTCTGGCAGTTCCTCGTCAATACGCTGTTGCATTCACTTCTGAATGATCTTGAGCAAAATTTTGCTTATGTGTGATGTTATGATACTGTTCAGTGATTTCCACATTTGGTTGGATCACCTTTCTTTGAAGTGGGCACAAACGTGGATCTCTTCCAGTCAGTGGGTCAGGTAGCTGGGCTCTGAATTTCTTGGCATAGACAAGTGAGCACTTCCAGGGCTGCATCTGTCTGTTGAAACATCTGAACTGATGCTCCGTCAGTTCCTGGAGCTTGTTTTTTGCCAGTGCAACAACTGGCAGTGCAGCTTCGACGTCTTCCTTCAGCACCATTGGTTCCTGACCACGTGCCGCCTCTTCCAATGGCCGAACGCCGACCGGTTCTTTCTGGTGCAGTGACGCTGTGTGTCCCTTCTGTCTTTTGATGCCTCCTGAGTCATGTGATAGTTTCCCTGTAGAATCCTTCACTATTGCAACTCAAGGCTTCAATTTTTCTTCAGTTCTTTCAGCTTGAAAGATGGAGAGTGCGTTGTTCCCTTTTCTTTTTCATTTCCAGGTCTTTTGTATGTGTCATTACAATATTTTGTCCTCGGCCTGTCCTTTGAAATCTTCAATTCTTTCGTTCTTGTTATTTTTTTTCCTCTTGCTTTAGCTGCTTGACCTTCAAGAGCAAGTTTCAGAGTCTCTCTTGACATCCAAGTTGGTCTTTTCTTTCTTTCCTGTCTTTTTAATGACCTCCTGCAGGTGACACAACCCTGTATACTGGAAGTGAAGAGGATTTGAGACACTTACTGAGGAAGATCAAGCACCACAGCCTTCAGCATGGATTGCACCTCAACATCAAGAAAACCAAAATCCTCACAACTGGACCAGTAATCAGCATCGTCATAAATGGAGAAAGGAGTGAGGTTGTCAAGGATTTCACTTTACCAGATCCACGATCAACACCCGTGGTAGCAGCAGTCAAGAAATCAAAAGACGCCTTGCATTTGGAAAATCTGTTGCAAAGGATCTCTTTAAAGTAGTGAAAAGTAAAGATGTCACCTTGAAGACTAAGGTACACCTGACCCAAGCCATGGTATTTTCAGTGGTATCATATGCATGCAAAAGCTGGACCATGAACAGAGAAGTCAGATGAAGAACTGACGCCTTTGATTTGCCGTGTACCATGGACTGCCAAAAGAACCAACAGATTTGTTCTGGAAGAAGGACCAGAGTTCTCCTTGGAAGCAACGATGGCGGGACTGCGTCTGACGTACTTTGGACGTGTTGTCAGGAGGGATCAGTCCCTGGAGACGGACATCATGCTGGGTAGAGTGGAGGGTCAGCGAGAAAGAGGAAGACCCTCGATGCGATGGCTTGACACAGTGTCTGTAACGATGGGCTTAAGCATAAAAACAACTGTGGACGTGGTTCAAGACCGGGCAGTGTTTCATTCTGTTGTGCATGGGGTAGCCATGAATCAGAACCGACCTTATGGCACTTAACAACAAGAGAATCCCCTCCTTTTTGTATTTCCAGTGGATTAACTGTAACAAGGCTAGCTAAGGTACAGCCAGTGTGTCAAATGTTCTGCCTTTGATGAATAAATTCAGACTTCTTCAACTTGTAAAGTAAGCTGTTATCATCTGTCTCTGAAGGATTTTATAAGGAGCCCTGGTGGCCGAATGGTGAAACTCAGCTGCGAAGCAGAGGCCGGCGGTGACCCCACCCCACCGAACCCCAAGAGGAGGGCCTGCTTCCATAAACAGGAAGCCAGAAAACCCAGGGGGTGGTTGTGCTTTGTTACCTGGGGTCCCTGTGAGTCAGAGTTGGCCTGAGGGCACCTCACAACCCCCAGCAGGGCTACGGGACAGTAAGTGGCTGCAGTTAAAGCAGAACCTCACAGGGGAACTTCTCTCCGATAGATTAATTCACAATGGTAGGGTTCGGAGTAAATGTAGGGTTGACTGTCAGCCCTGTTAGTAAGTAGTAACGGTTCTTCATTTTACTCCTGAGGCAGTGTCTGAGTTGACTATTTTAACTTCCGAAAGCCCTTTTGTCAACAAGTTTTCAGGAGCTACTGTTCTAACCAAGGCTGCGTGGAAGGTCTTAGAGGCGTGCGACTCTCCACGGCGTTTTATAGCCAGCCTTCATTGTAGTGTGCTGTGATTGCCCGATGCCGCCCAGTCTCGGTCACGTGAGCTCGGGGGACCACATCTCTTTTGGTCATCCCTGTGGATATGGTCAAACTGTAGGGTTTCCGGGGAGTGGCTGGTGGATGGTCGGGGGGACCTTTAGCTGAGTCGCTGAGCCCGGGCACCGTTGTGCCGGCGAGGCTTCGCAGGCGTGTTTGAAGGCACGGCTGCGTCCCACTAGGTAACAGTAGAAGTAGTTGGCACCTCTGGAGTGGTTAGCGCATTGAGGACAGGTGTGTGCAGCGTTCTTACAGCCGTCACTGCGGAGCTGATGTCCTTTCTGTGTCTTGGGTGCGGCTGGCTGGTGGCCGTTTTTACGTGCACTGTCCCCTCCCTTGGAGTTTAGTTTTTAAACTTTACAGGTCAAATGAGTTGTTCATTAAAAAACTTCGCAGGTTTTTCATGATATGGTCTGCAGTCCCCACTGTGTGACATCGTGACATGGTGACATGGTCTGCAGTCCCCACTGTGTGACATCGTGACGTGGTGACATGGTCTGCAGTCCCCACTGTGTGACATCGTGACGTGGTGACATGGTCTGCAGTCCCCACTGTGTGACATCGTGACGTGGTGACATGGTCTGCAGTCCCCACTGTGTGGCATCGTGACGTGGTGACGTGGGTTGCAGTCCCCACTGTGTGACATCGTGACGTGGTGACATGGTCTGCAGTCCCCCCTGTGTGACATCGTGACGTGGTGACATGGGTTGTAGTCCCCACAGTGTGGCATCGTGACGTGGTGATGTTGGTTGTGGTCCCCACAGTGTGGCGTCGTGACGTGGTTACATTGGTGGCATTTCTGCACTGTGGCATCGTGATGTGGTGGCATTGGTTGCAGTCCTCACGGTGTGTCAGTGCTGCCCCGCCTTCCCTTTCCACCCTGGAGTCCGTGTGTCCGTCGGCCCAGTCCTCCACCTGCCCCCTGCCGTCTTGCCTTTGCTCCTGGGCACCTGTTGCCCGTGGGGTCTCCTGGACTCAGCTGAACCAAAAAGTACGTTTGTCAGCTGAGGGACTGAGTGCTGTGTAGCTGTCTCATCTCCAGCTGAAGGGCGGACTTTGCAAGCGTGCTGAGTTCTGAGTTAGCAGGGCGTCTGGAGGCAGTAGCAGAGTGTACTTTAAACTGTTTATTTTTGAAATAAATGGCACAGCATTTTAAGATAGCTGGGTATTTGCCAGCTTAGCATCCTTGAGGAGCGTTACTAGTACTTTTTTAAAAATCTGTTGTCTGGACTTCCTGTTTTACGTGGTGACGAGCTGTTTCTAGATGATTCGAGTGCGTGGACTCTTGGAAGCTTCAGGCTGGCAGTGCTGAAATCATCCTCCTTACACTGGTTTGTCCGTCACTCACTGTTTTCAGATGTAAACCTGTTTACATCCTGTAGAGTATTTTAAAATGGACAGAAAGGAAGAGAGGTGTCAGAGACCAGTACGTAAAGCCTCACTGTATGAGTGAGGGTTCTTTGACTGCAGGAGAAGCCACCACTGCCCCACGTGGACAAAGAGGAAGTCCTTTGAACTGTCCTGGGGAGAATGCACTGAAGTAGAGGCCGAACCCGGCAAGGAAGCTTTGGGGTGGGCAAGATCTGGGGTGTGCTGACGCCTTCCTCCCACTCAGCTCCAGTGACCCTCAGTTTGCTGTGTCCCCGTCCAAGCTTCACATTCCTGGGAGAGACCATGATGGCCCCAGCTTGAAGGTGACTAACTGGCTCAGATCCACAGTGCCCAAGGTCAAGGCCAGAGAGGGCAGATAGACACCCTCCTGCATCTCCGAGGAGGAGGTGTGGCACGAGGGGGGGTCTCCCTCTTGGGGACTGCTCCCCAGGCTTCACTGTGTGGAGATCACAGTAGGGACAGTCCTGAGGCTGAGAGGTGACCTCAGGTTTGCAGTGTCTCACATCTACTAAGTTGTTGAGTTAGGGTGTAAGTTAGGGTCACTAACTTGATTTATTTGAGACCGGCTTCTGGGAGCTCTGAAGTGCTGAGTTAAAATGTTTGAGTTTTACTCTGCGAGGTCGTATGTTGTTGGAGGTTTTGTGCGGAGAGGACCGTGGTCACAGGAGGAGTAGAGCCACCGGGCAGTGGTGTACGGCTGGGACAGCAGCTGGGAGGAACATCTGAGGGACGTTGCGAGGGGCGTGGCGGGGGGTGGGGTGAGCGACCTGGTCAGCTCTGCCCCGATGGATGAGGAAGGTCAGCAGGAGGGCGAGACAGTGTCGTGCTGTTGATCAGTTTTTAACTGCACTGTGTCATTTTCCTGTCTGTTCATGAGTAGTTACTGTACCATTTTATTTCAGACTTCGGGGTGAGTGCGTTTTTAGCAACTGGTGGTGATATTACACGGAATAAAGTGAGGAAGACCTTTGTGGGCACCCCTTGCTGGATGGCACCCGAAGTTATGGAGCAGGTACGCTGTCTTTTTTTTTAATCCTTGGATGTTTTGTTATTATTATTATTATTTTTTTAAAAAAAAAGAGAGAGAAGGGTGCTGGCCCTCGCTCGGCATGCCAGGTCAGTTTTGGAAACAAGGTGTCTCTGTTCCATGGTTGAGACTTTGGTTCACCCTTGGAAAACCAAACAAACTGAACTCGAACTGTGTAAGGGACGTGACGTTCAGGATTGGCCCCAGAGACAACCTACGGGATCATGTCATCAGTGTTGTTTTAATGACAGTTTCTTCACCACAGGTGAACCTTTTGAGGTGCAGTTGGGTTGCTGTGGTCTAGTCCTCCCTGCCCTCTGGCTCTTCAGAAACCTGCAGGCGGGGTCACAGACTCCACCGGCCCCCAGAAAAGCACAGGATCAAACGCAGTGCTCACTCCTGGCCTCTTGGTGGCACATGCAGCTGTTGGCTGTCCCTGCCTTTGTCACGTCCCCAGCGTCCTCGCTGGCCTCTTTGCCTGGCCCTTTTCCTCTGCCTCGTCCTCTTTTCAGCTCTGCCGCTCCCAGGACCCAGTTCTTCTTGACCTGTGCACGCCCACCGCTGGGCTGCCCCTTGCCGGAAGCCCCAAGTCTGTCCCGTCTTGCCTCGTCTCCCGGGGTTCAGGTGTTGCCCCCTCCCGATGGGTACCTGACATAGAACTGGGCGTGTTGGGAACTGAGTGCCTTTTCACCCCTGAAACCCGTGGTGGGTGCGAGCGAGTGGCTGTCTCCTCAGTGACCCCAGGGGGCCACGCAGACCTGCCTGTAGGGCTCTCGGGGCTGTGGTCTGTCTGCGCAGGCCTGCAGGTCTGTCCTCCTCCGGTAGAGCCGCTGTGTGGGTTCTGACGTCCCACCAGGGCTCCGTCCCATGTGGCTTAAAGGCGGAAGTGGCGGGGTCACCGCTGACCTTCTCCCCTCCTCGTCTGGCCGGTCGCAGCTCCTTCTGATGACTCGGCTGGAGTGACGCATTCCTTGCCCAGCTGCCAGCCCCGGGCTCCTGGTGTGCCTTCTGAAGAGAGGGAGTGTTAAGTGCTGAGTGGTGACTGTCGCCCGCTGCCCTGACAGAGCGCAGCAGCTGGGGGGCATTTAGAAAGAGAGAGTCGTTTTTTCATAACAAAGGGGGCTTGAAGTCCAGGTCCCCAGCGTCAGCTCCAGGGAAAGGCGTCCTCCGTTGGCCCTCTTCCCTGAGGCTGGGCGCTCCTTTGCACAGGGACCCCAGGCCCACAGGCCACGCACCCCCTGGCACTGCTTCCTTGGAGGGACGAGGCTCCCAAATGTCTATGCTCACATGGGTTTTGCATCACGAGCCAAGCTGATTGGTTGTGTCCCTCCTCGCTGGTACAGCCCTGCATGTGGTCCCTCATTTGCAGCCTAGAGGCAGCGTCTATCCCACAGGAAAACTCCCGCAGTTTCAGGAATCTTGGCCCCACTGAAGTCATGCGTTTTGAGGGGATATAATTCAATCTATGACAGACTGTTTTTTCTCTAGTATGGTCTGAAAACGTACATTTTATGTATTAAAGTGCGCATGTGTTCTTTAAAGCTGGAATGAGAAGTACTGTTTTTTAAAGCAGCTGTTTTTTATTGTCAGCATTATCCTGAGCTGTTGGGTTCTCTGCCCTACAGAACGGAAAGGCACAGTGTCCAGAGGTGTGACTGTGTTCCAGTTCTGTGTGTGTTTGCTGCTTGTGTACCACCGTTGTCGTCAGCATGTGTGATTAGGAGTTGTGATTTCTGTTTTTCCTGATGACTGTTAAAACGTGGGCAGGCCAGGGTTGAGCCGTTGCCTTTCTTTGTTACTGCCGAAGGAGCGGTCTGTTGGTGACAGTGTCTGTTCTGCTTGTCACCTGTTACTTGCCCTTGACCGTGTCTGTATCAGGGGATTTTCCTGTGTCTGTATCCAATGGCTTCCTCTCTCGTTGCTTTGTCTGTCCTCTCAGCTTGAGGATGTCCGCTCTTGACCAGGGACGTCAGGGACGTTTGTTCAGGAGCAACACGTAAACTCAGTGCTGTTTGTTCGTGAGTTTAGTGTTTCTCACATCGATGCGCGTCTCATCACTTTTACTCTTAAAAAGGACTTCCGTTGAAATTAGAGGATATCATGTATGTTTTCTTCCAAGTTTTTTTTTTTCTTTTCTTCAAATTGGTCTGATCTGTTAAGGTAGGAAAATAGTGTTTTTTGGTAACTTCCTGCCCCCTCAGCCTCACTGCTGTCGAGTCTGGTCCAAGTCACAGCAACCCCAGAGGTTAGAGTAGAAGAGCTCAGTAGGGTTTCCAGGGAGTGCCTGGTGGATTTGAACTGCTGACCTTTTGGTGAGCAGCCATAGCACTTAACCACTGTGCCACTAGGGTCTCTGTTTGTAACTTAGTGACCGTGTTTTCCCAGGGTGGTTGATGTAACTCAGCCTTTCCCTGTGATTTTCCAGTGTACATGTGCATTCCTTTTTCTCTTCCATCTGTTGATGACTCGTCCTTGTCCTCGTTGACACAGTCCCTAAATACTTACAGACTGCCTACTGTGTATTGTACACTGTCCTGGTAGGTGCTGGCCACACAACAGGGAACCAGCCGGACCAAACCTCGCCCTCATGGCTTCATCTCTGCTGGAGGAGCAAGTGAGAAAGCAGAGGGTGGCCGATGGTGGCAGGTGTCGGTGACCTGTCGGTGAGGCGGGTGGTGACGCGTGTCGGTGAGGCGGACGCGGACAGTAGCACGGAAGCCAACGACAGTCCCAGAACTGTTGCTTTCAGCTGATTGTGTGACTCTCCTTTAAATGAATAAACTGCACTTAACCGTTTCCTGCTGTTGATGAACACTGGGATTACCCTTTTCTTTTGCTGTTAGCGTCTATTCCTTTGTGTATGTTAAATTACTTGATTTAAAGCTCGCAAACACATTTGTGGTTCTTAATGCGTATTAGAAGCTACTTTTGAAAGTGGTCTTAGGCTAGTGGCCGTAATCACATCCCTCTCTCTGTCCTTTGCAGGTCCGAGGCTATGATTTCAAAGCTGACATCTGGAGTTTCGGAATTACAGCCATCGAACTAGCCACAGGGGCAGCTCCATACCATAAGTATCCGCCGATGAAGGTAAGATTCGCACCCAGAACACTGTCCCGGTTACGTTCCAGCTGCTTCTCTGAGCCTTTCTCCCTTGGCTGTCCTTACACACGGTCTTCTGCTCTGGGCTCCTTGTCCCTCCTGTAGCAAGTAGGGTGTCTGTCAGACACTCAGGGTTCAGTGTTGGGAACCCTGCAGTGTGGCAGGCAGGGTCTCTGTTAGACACTTGGGGTTCAGCACTGGGGACCGTGAAGTGTGGCAGGCAGGGTCTCTGTTAAGTCACTCGGATCCAGTGTTGGGGACCCCGCAGTGCGGTTGACCTTGTCTGCTATGTCCATCTCCTCTGGGTCTCTGACTCTTAGTTTGCTCTTAAGGACCGACACTTCTCATTGGTGAGCACCATGCTTGCACGCAGGTGACGCAGCCCTCGCCCCCACCCCCCGCCTCTGGGGCTGACCGCCGTGCCCCCCCACCCCCCCGTGGCTGACCCTCGCCCTGCCCAGGCTGGGTTGCTCATTCGCGGGCTCTGCTGGTGCGTTTGCAGCGACATGCAAGAGGTGCGTGTGGCGGTGCTGGTTGGTAAAGCGCCTCGCGGGGGAGGGGAGCAGATGGCAAGCTTAGAACACAGTGTGTTCCCAGAGTCACCCGTGCAGAGTGGCCTCGTTGAGGATGGCAAGTGTCCGTGCTGCTTCATGGGGTTGTTGGTAGGATTAGATGTGAGTGGTCATTACAGCTAACACTTACTGAAGACTTTCTGTGTCAGCTAGGGCCTTAAACACTTTTCATGTATTAAATAACACTCGTGCAGAGTATCCATGTGCCAGACGTGAACATGGAACTGCCTACTGTTCACTTTATAGACTGAATAAAAGTTTGCTCTGTGGCGGGTGGCAGGCAGCCTCTGTCACAGCACCTGTCATTGGGAACAGAACTGACCTGTAAGTGCGTGCCACTGGCTGAGCAGCTGGCAGGTCTCGTCCACGTGGAGGCCTCAGCAGGAGGGCCTGGCAGCCTGCTTCCCACGGGCTGAAGCCACCGAGGACCCTGCAGTGGGGAGCAGCTCCCTCTGACACACGTGGCTGTTGCTATGAGCAAGAACTGCCTCACCGGCACCTGGGGGACAAGAGGCGCCCTCACTGTGCCTCCTCAGGCCTCAGTGGCGCCCCGTGTCGTGGTGACTGGCAGTGTAGTTCCGTGCCCTTTCCCGTCAGCAGTAACAGAAAGAGGACTTGTGTTTGAGGAAGGTCCTGCTGCTTTGGGAAGCTGTTTATCAGCATGTCTAGCCCTTAACCTGCAGTGCACACGTGGTTGCTGTCTTGTTTGTGGGTATGTATCTTCCCCCTCGTTCTGTTTTTGCACGTCACGAGGTACCCTGTGGTGTGCTTTAAAACGGTGAGCCCTGTTGTGACTGGTGGTGTTCCTCGTACCGGCTGCTGTCAAGTTGATGCTGACTTGTGGCCGTCCTCTGGGACAGGGCAGAAGTGCCCCAGGACCCCCAGGGAGCAGTCGGTGGGCTTGAGCAGCCAGTCCTGCAGTGAGCAGCGAGCTCGTCGCCGGTGGAACCTTCTCTGTCTTGTAGTCATGACACGAGTGTGCGTCTGTTGTATGCCTTGTGACCTGTGGTGGTGACATTTTGAGATTGTAATTTGCCTGGTGGTTAAAAATTCCCAGGAGTAAATGGATATTTACAAGGATTTCAGAAGATATGTTTTTATAGCTGTAAGGTGGGAGACTTTTCAGGCCTTTACGAAGAGGTGAGCTGCTGTGACCGAAACGCCACAGGTGGGTGGCTGTGACACTCAGAGATGTCTTCTCTCCCCATCGAGGAGCCAGACGTCTGAAATCAGAGCACCAGCTACAGGGGGAGGCTGGCGCTCTGTCTTGGCTCCGGGGGAAGGTCCTTGTCATAGACTTCCTGTAGCCTGGAGGCTTCTCAGCACAGGGACCCCAGGTCTGGAGGACACACTTCACTCCTGGTTCTCCCTTCTTGGTGTTAGGAAGTCTCTCTCCTCTAACCTCACTTCACTTTTATATCTCAGAAGAGTTTGAATCAGGACACATCCTAGTTGCTGTAGAACAAGTCCTGCCTCATGAATGTAACTCCCTCAAAACCAAACCAAACCACAGCTTTCAAGTCAATTCTGACTCACAGCGGCCCTGCGGGACAGTGGGACCGCCTCGCGCAGCCTCCAGGGAGCGCCCGGGAGAGCTGAACCGCCAGGCGTCTGGTTAGCAGCCGTCGTCAGCAACCACTGCATATCCGGGGCTTCCCCACCACCTCTCATCCTGCCTGTCGAGGTTAGGGTATCCAAGACACAGGATAATCACGTCAGATCGGGAAATGGAGCACAGCCGCACCGCACCAGGAGTTGTGTCCCAGCCACGCTGGCACACATTTCTGGGGACAGTCCAGTGCCTGACACCCACTGTGGGTGGTTGACTGCTGCGGTCGCCGTGAATCGTGTCTGGTAGCCGGCAGTCAGTGGCTGTGCTGACCCCGCAGGCAGGCAGTCCGCCCTGTGTGCGCTGGCCAGCTGGGCCCCTGCCCGCAGGGCGTCTTCGTGAGCCCGGCCTGCCCGTTGTTTTACATGTTGGTGTGAAAATAATCGGCACAGTGTGCTTGATGAAAATACTTCACAGGGAAGGGAGCGGTTGGCAGACAGATGTAGGAGACGTGTGTCACTTGCATATTGTGTCAACTTTATATTTGTGAAAAGGACACATGCTTCTATATGGAAGTCAGTCAGGATAGGAAGCCTGTCACCCACATCACACTACACAAACGTGGTCTTCAGTCCGCGTGTCTCGGTGCGTGTTTGCTGGGTGGGTAGATGGGTAAAGAGTCGCAGATTCGTAGGGCTGGAATCACTGTCTGCGCAGTGTTAGTTTAAATGACACTGTCAGCCTGTTTTTTAAAAGAAACTGAAGGAAAATTTGACCTTTCAATAATTGTGTCTTCAATACGAAATAAATAGTGTCTTAAAAATCCCTTGAAGATCATGAAAAAGAAATTGTGAGGAGAGCTTGGCTCCATTGTGTTTGTTATTAAATTCCACATTCCAGCCTCACATCCCGTGATTCCCTCCCTGTGCAGACAGAGGCCATGGGCTGACAGACAGGGCACACCCCCACCTCCCGTTTTCAGTCCACTGTCACCTCTGTGCTGTTGGGTGTGCAGATGGGGTGTCCTCCCTGCCCTCAGCCACATCTGGTCGTCTGGTCCTGGTTCTCTGGATTCGTGGATCTGCTAACTTCTGACCTTTCTTCACGGCTTCTGTTTTCCTGAAGAATTCGTAGTTTTTCTCCGCTTGTGTCAGGGTTATCACATGCTGTACACGTGAGGGCAAACCAAACACCAGACCTGAGTCCTGCTGGCCTGTTTAACTTTGTTTGAGCCGGGAATTGCATTTGTTTAAAATCTGTTTTATCCTGGCTTCATCTTGTTGACAGGACCAGACACTAAAACTCCGCTCCACCGAGGTCTGTTTGGATCTCTGCCGCATCGGGCCAGGCCTCTGGTCAATGAGGGGCCACCTTCCTCTCTTGAGTTTGTGTCTCCCTTTGGAAGAGCGCTGACCACATAGGGGACACCTACGGACTGACAGGCGACTTTTTGAATGAATTGGCAGCTAAGGGACTGGCTGTACCACCATCAGTGTTGTTTGGAGAAACGAAGTCGGGAGGTCAGAGGCAGCAGCAGATTTGAGAAGTAATGGAGTGATGACTTTGGTTTGGAACTCAGTCGCTTCAGTGGCCGGCAGTGTCTTCTGGGGCTGGTGTCTAGTAGGATTAAACATGTAGATTTGAAGATTATCCCAGGAGAGACGATGATGGGATCTGTGCAGAGGGAGCTTTGGAGAAATGTGCTTCTGAGAAGGACAGCTCCACAGCCAGAACTCAGGGCTTGTCTGTCTTCTGGGGGAGGCGTGGGTGGGGAGGAGTGAGGACGTCGGAGGCTGAGAAACGGCCAAAGGAGAGAACTGAGGTCGTACGTTGCCGTGAAATTCGAGCAGGAGGAGGTTCAGGCTGGACAGTCATCAGGGTGTCGGAGATGTAGAGAAGGGTAGGGAAAAGGAGGACAGGTGGGAGGCTGGCGCTTTCTCATATGGGACATTGTCGTTTGCTCTGGGAGACGTTGCTGGGGCGTCTTAGGGGAGAAGGCTAAGCTGGAAGGGACCAAGGGGAAACAGGGCCACCGGGCTGTAACGCCAGCAGGATGACAGTCAGTGTCATGCTGTGTCTTTAGTGTTTATGAAAGATTGTTTGGCACAGTAGAGTGGGAAATAGATACGAAAAAGGGGAAGGATTCTGAGCAGGGACCACCATGCTGGTGGCTCAGCCAGCCCGCCTGGCTTGTCCGGGAGCCAGCAGTTTGGAGCACGTTGTGTATGTGGAAACAACATAAATAATTCTGGATTGTAAGCAGCTGGCAGAGATGGGAACTCGAGGAAAACGCAGTCAGCTTGTGTGTGGGTGATGCCTGTGCTAAAAATGTCGTGGCCACAATATTTTGTCAAATTGGACTGCTTCTCCAGAAGTTTGTACTGTTGCATTATTGTATTATTGCAATTATTATATGTAATTTGTAAATATTATATATAATGTATATTGTGTAATTATAATAATTGCATTATTATGTTGCATTATATTCCATTACATTGCAAATTCTTGCAGGTTTTAATGCTGACGCTACAGAATGATCCTCCCTCTTTGGAAACTGGTGTTCAAGATAAAGAAATGTTGAAAAAATACGGGAAGTCGTTTAGAAAAATGATTTCAATGTGTCTTCAAAAAGATCCAGAAAAAAGGTAAAGTAGCAGATGAAGCCTCTTTTCCATGTAGTACATATGCCATGGTGGGAAGGTTAAAATTACAGATGCTAACGCTCAAGGGGGTGCTGTCTGCATGTTCAGGGGGACTTTCTCGTGTGTAAGCTACAAACACGTACTCAGGTGCATGTGCACGCTCAGACTCCTGTGCACAGGGCATGCTGTCTACGTGTTCGGGGGCACTTTCTCAAGTGCAAGCTATAGACACATGTGCTCAGGGGTGTGTCTGCACACTCAGAAACCCTGCGCAGCAGTAGTGTCCGCACGTTCAGCTGGACTTGCTTAAGTGTAAACTTTAGAAAAGTTATAGTAAGTCAATAAAGTTATAATCTGTGAACAGATTATTATACTGGATTGAAAACAATTGAATTAACTTTTCAGTATATGATATTCTATAAGTAGCTCAACTGTATTCTGGTTAATGTCTTATAAAATTATAGGCTCTTGTGTATTCTGTATTAAAATGTCAGCTTAGTGGGGAAGGCTTGTTCTCAGTTTGCTTTTAGAAGTTATATGTAAACAAATATCTTGATTGCTATTTACAATTTTAATAAAAGAAATATACATAGCAGATATTGTATTTAGTGTCAGATAACATACTTATTTTCTTGTTTGGAAGATATTTTTGAAAGCAGACGAAAAATCCGCATAGGTGGACACACTGGTAGGCAGGGGAGCAGTAAACGAGAGTGTCCAGTGTGTCTGTCTCTGCGAACCCAGCAGACTCACAGGACTTGTTGGGTCTTTGAGGAGCTGCCTTCCTGGCTCGCCGGAGTCCCACAGCACCGGGACTGGAGGCCAGACACCGAGGCTTCCTCCAGGACTCAGTTCCCCCTGGAGCTTCCCTCTCCGTCTCCTGTCTGTGTTCCGCTGGAGTTTCCTGGCGCTGAGCGTTCTTTGATTGTATTTTCTCTAAAGACCAGTGAAAGAAAGGGATTTTAGGGAGCACCCTGGTTGGTGCCTTTGTTGTAGTTAATGGGACTTCGGAATTCACTGCTGCAGGTTATGTGGAAAGGGTGAGGGAGACCGGCGCAGTGAAGTTCATACTGGTGTTTTGAGGGTTCTTTGTTTTTTATTCTGGATAAATGATTAAATGGTAGGAAATGTTTAGTTTTGCCAGTTTTTGTGACTAAAATAAAAGTTGTATTGTTAAAACACCTAGAAATGCCAGGTAAAGTGTATCAAACTTAAAAAAAATACTAAGGTGAGCCTGCAGGCAGAGGAGATCCTGGGCTGCTGGAAAGGGAGGCTGTAAATGAAACAGCATGAGCTGATCTGGGGTGCTCCTGGGGGGACTGCTGACTGCGGGCACCTGGGCATTTGGGTGTCTCCCCCCTGTATGGGGACTTGGGGTGATTCATCATTTCTTCCAGCCATGTCCTGGTGTGTAGTGCACCCCTCAGCACCCCCGGCCGTGTCCCGGTATGCAGCACACCCCTCAGTCCCCCCAGCTGCGTCCCCATGTCCAGCTCACCCCTCAGCTTCCCCGGCCGCGTCCCCGTGTCCAGCGCACCCCTCAGTCCCCTGGCCGCGTCCCAGTGTATGGCACACCCCTCAGTCCCCTGGCTGCATCCCCGTGCCCAGCGCACCCCTCAGTCCCCTGGCCGTGTCCCAGTGTACGGCACACCCCTCAGCACCCCCGGCCATGTCCCGGTATGCAGCACACCCCTCAGTCCCCCGGCCGCGTCCCAGTGTACGGCACACCCCTCAGCACCCCCGGCCATGTCCCGGTATGCAGCACACCCCTCAGTCCCCCGGCCGCGTCCCAGTGTACGGCACACCCCTCAGCACCCCCGGCCATGTCCCGGTATGCAGCACACCCCTCAGTCCCCCGGCCGCGTCCCAGTGTCCAGCGCACCCCTCAGTACCCTCGCCACGTTCCAGTGTCCAGCGCACCCCTCAGCTCCCCTGGCCACGTCCCAGTGTCCAGCGCACCCCTCAGCTCCCCCGGCCACGTCCCTGTGTCCAGCGCACCCCTCAGTCCCCCAGCTGCGTCCCAGTGTATGGCACACCCCTCAGTCTCCCGGCTGCATCCCTGTGCCCAGCACACCCCTCAGTCCCCTGGCCGCGTCCCAGTGTACGGCACACCCCTCAGTGCCCCCGGCCGCGTCCCTGCACCGCGGATGCCCCCGTCTGTCGCAGGCCCCACCCCAGCGGAGGGCCGCCCACTGAGGCCGGGGTTGCAGCTCCCGTGACTACGCATTTTGATGTTGGTAGAGCAGGCTGTCCCCTCACCCCTGCCTTTTTCACCCTAAAGTTTTCTCGTCTAATTGTTACGTATTCTTACGTAAACTTTTTTCAACTTAAAAAATTATGACTATGATGACAGCTATGTAAGGTTTCTGATGGAGGGAGGACCCCATTAATTCGCAGCCTGTATCATTTGTAGAGCACGCTTCACTTTACGTAGGTCTGTCACACTGACTCCCGTTTACCCTTTCCGGCAGTCCTCTGTGGTGCTGGTACTAAAGTTCGGGCGCACACTGGAACCCCTGGGAGTCGGGTCTCCCCCTAAAGGCTCTACTCTGATCAGAATAGAGCACTCTGGACGTCGGGCACATCAGAAGCTGTCAGTGTTCTCCTGTGCCCCTGGGGCGCCCTTAGCTCAGAGGAGGGACAGTTTTCTTGGGGTCACACTGCAAGGTGCCAGGAGGTCAGACCCAGCTCCAGGGGGAGGCTTTTTTATTCTTCATCTGAATCCTGTTCCTTTAAAGGCTGGCAGAACCAACAGTCATGTCTGTGCAAAACACAAAGTGAAAGCTGTGACTAGTTGAATTAAAATCTGAGGTTAAGTTAAATTTGGGAATATACTTTTAGAATCCTGAGATTGTATTTTCTTTTTAACAAAATTAGGAAACCAAATATTGAGAATCCATACTTAACCTGTATTGGAATCCGACAAGGCGGTCACATGGCGGCACACGCTGGGCTTGGTCCCTTCCGTCTTCGTGAGCTTGGGTGTGTATGTGTGACCTGCTAAGGTGGCTGTTGGCTGACTGCTTCCCACCAGTCTTGTCAAACACCAGATCTGTGGGAAGGCTTGAGCAACGGTGCTCCCGGGAGAGACGCTTCACATGGGAGCGTGTGGGAGAGCCCCACACCGTGCAGACGGGCCTCGGCATGGGGCCCTTGGCCTGGGCACGTCATGCACCGGCCCCTCCCTTCTCTGTGCTCTCTTCAGCAGGTTAAGGGAAGTGCACCGGACTGCGCTTTTATCTTCCTTATAGAATCGTTGTATCATTTTTGAAGATGGAAACCCACATTTCACTTGAATTAACTATAAAAACATTCTTCTCTGCTTTTAGACCGACAGCAGCAGAACTGTTGAAGCACAAGTTTTTCCAGAAAGCAAAGGTACGAAGTTCTCGCTGTTGATGAAGTGTGTTCAGATGGGGCTCTTTGGTTATGTAGGAATTAATTCAGCTGAGTCGAGCTTGCAGCGTGAACCATGAGCATCAAATTTGCTGTCATAAACACAGTATGCAAAAATACCATCCTTTCGTTTCAAGGTTCACTGCAGAATGCGTCAGCATCCCATTTCCCAAAGACATCGGTCAGTGGGGTGTCACTGTAGTGAGGTGTGTGGAACCATGACCCCGAAGGGTGTGTGGGGAAGGAGACGCCCTATCTTAGGGCTGAGGACGCTCACCGAGCTCCCTGCATGTAGATCGCATGTCCTGGAGGAGACTCCCAGCTCAGGGCTTGGGATGCTCACCAAGCTCCCCACATGTAGACCATGTGTGGAAGTCATGAAGTGAAAAAGCCAAAAAGGGGGCGTTTTTCTGCAACTTCTTTATAAGATAATTACTGTATCACATTTTGTGATGAACATTCTTGTAAGATGTTGTGGTTTGAGGAAATGTCTAGTAAGAAAAGATTGTCTTTCCTTTGCAGAACAAAGAATTTCTTCAGGAAAAAATACTGCAGAAAGCACCAACCATTTCTGAAAGAGCTAAAAAGGTACATGGGGAGTTCCGTTTAGTGTTTTTGAGGAAAGTGTCTTAGAGCGCATTGGTTTTAGGCTTGGAGAGTGTGTCTCTGCTGTTTGTTGGCAGTGTGGGTGGTCCTTAACCTTTTCTGTAGCATTCTTTGTAACCTAACTCAGCGAAGATCACCATAGCTTTTTTTTTTACCTTAATTCAGCAGATAGGTGTTACTGTTAGGCTAGAATGGAAAGGTATTACACAATAATGGATGAATAATTATTCTGAACTGCCCTGTTAAGTCACCGTTCCCAACGCCAGAGTGACACACAGTACGTATGGCCTTGTCGTAAGTCACAGCTCCCTCTTCTGACTCCAGACTTCCTGTTGGTTTCACTTAAGTACCAAAGAAATCTTGGAACGTGCACCTCATTTCTGACTGGACACATTTCTGAACCTTTAGAAGAGTCGTTCAGGAGGGATCCTCCCGTCTGTGTCCTCCCTGCTCAGAGCCCCCCCTCACTGTAAAGGAAGGAGGCCGTCTGGCCCCTGCCCATGGTGGACTTGCAGGAGGTGAAGTGGAAGCCTGAGTTTTTCCCTGCCCATGGTGGACTTGCAGGAGGTGAAGTGGAAGCCTGGGTTTTACGTCCTGTTTTAGTCTGTCCTGGTCCGTTGGGCTCCAAGTCCGAATTCAGGGTGTCAGTACCAGGGGTAGGCTTTCCCTGCTGGCCGTGGGGGAAGGTCCTTGTTGGTCTCCCCCTGGCCTGGGAGCTTCTGAGACACAAGGACCCTGGTTCCTTGCAGAGAACACTTATCTTCTGGCCCAGCATCTTGGTGGGATGAGGTCCCTAAATCTCCCTGCCAGCTTCTTTATATCTCAAGAGACCACTTCATGGCACAAAGCCATCTCACACACCGAGTCCTGCCCCCTAGCCCAGCTGCCGCCCATCCTCCCTCACTGGTGTCACACAGACAGGGTTTACAGCGTGGAGGAACAGCACACGATACCAGGTGTCACAGCCCAGCCAAACCACTCCGTACGTTTTGGGAGACCATCCGTGTCTTCCCTCCCGGGCATTCTCCTTCCTGCCTCTGCAGAGTTCTGCTCTCCTGGGGCGTTCTCTCCTCGAGCAGTGTTTATCACCCATGGCTACACGTTGGAGTCCCTGAGGACTGTGCAGACGACAGTCTCCAGTGTCACCCTGAAGCAGGGAAGGGGTCCCTCTCTGGGGATGGGCGTGAGAGCTGATGCTCCAGGAGCCCCGCGGCTCCCGCTGTCCCCAGGCCACGGTTCAGGCAGCACTCTCAGAGTGGTTGTCCCTGACTGCACCCTGCCTGGGATGTGTCACATGTGTTTCCATTTCTGCGCTGCTGGACAAAAGCTGATGAGAGCGTGGCTTCACCGCTGCGTCTCTGGTGGCCTACAGCTGTTCTGGACACGCAGCAGACGCTCTGACCTGTCTGCTCGGTGAGGCGGTGAAGGCCAGCATCTCTGCAGCTTGGCAGCAAGTCCCGAGAGAGAGGCCTGTGATGTCGTACCCGCAGTTGTGAAGTTACTGGAGAAGGCTGAACCTGAAAAAGATGGTAGATGAGATACTTGCGTGGATTTCTGCCGGCCTGCCCGAAGAGCCTGAGGAAAAGAACAAGTGATTTAGAAAAAAGGTAGAACAAAAACTGCAGGCGGCAGCAGCCGTCAGAGTTTTGAACCCATTAAGCAAATTAGTGGAAAGGGACTTGACCGATACTGTGGGTGGAGTTGTTTCCCCTGATGGGTTGTAAATCCTCACCTGCATGCTGTGGTTACGGTCCCGTTAGGGGACGGATTGTCTCTGCCACGTCAGTGAGGCGGGGGTGGTAGGGGGGCACCTTGTGTTTGGACGTGAAATGAGCTGACGAGAATGTTCACGTCCTGGCTGTTGAGAGCCTCCCAGTCGTATTCCCCAGGTCACCTCCTGGAATACCAGCACCTGGACACATGGTCACTAGTCACCGGTCACTGAGGCAGGTGGTCAGACTGACCACCCCAAGAGGAGCAACCCCACAGTACTGACATTGAGGGGTCCCCCATGAGATGCCCACCCTCCGCAGCGAAGTAATCTCCACCCACTTTCTGGAAAGCGCTGTGTCTTCAGTCAGCTCTTAAATACAAGCAGACATTTGGGATCTCAGGAGTTCTGAGGAAGACCACTTCATGCAGAAGATAGGAGGAGGGCAGAACAAACAGGAAGGAAAAGAAACTTGGAGGAAACCCATGTTATGTAGGAGGACGACTTCAGGATCATGACTCTCTTTAGAGATTGGCGTTTGCATTCTTGAACAATGAATAAACCAAACCCACTGCCGCTGAGTCAACTCCGACTCATAGTGACCCTGTAGACTGAGTGGAACTGCCTCATAGAGCTTCCCAGGAGCACCTGGCAAATTCAAACTGCAGACCCTCTGGTGAGCAGACACAGCACTAACCACTGCACCACCAGCGCTTCTGAACAGTGAAGGGGGTGCTGTTACAGAAGCCAGGAAAATTGAGTTGGGGAGTAAAAGTCTTTTCAACCAATGGTGCTGGGACAAATGACAGCTTGAAAAAGAAGGAAGTCCAACCTCTTCCTTACTCTGTACACAAAAGGAAATTTTTATGGGTTAATTTGTGTCCCACCCAAAAATATGTTCAGACCCTAACTCCTGGTGCTTGTGATCGTCACTTGTTTGGAAATCACGTCTTTGCTGATCTGGTTGGCTCAGGTGGCATTATTCTGTAGAGAGTGAGCCCTGATCCAGCATGGTGTTTGTCCTGTAAGGGACAGACAGAACACAGGGAGGGTATTGTGCGAAGATACAGAGAAGAACTCAGGGAAGATGCTCCTGTGTGGACCAGAAGAGCTGGGGAGTCATGCTTTCACAAGCCAGGGAAGGCCTTTGCCTGCCAGAAGCTGAAAGTGACAAGGATCTTCCCCTAGAGTCTTCAGAGAGAGCATGTCCCTGCTGACACCCGGTTTGAATTCTGACTTCCACCCTCTAGAAATGTGGGAGATCAATTTCTGTTAGTGTAGGTCCCCCAGTTTGTGGTAATCTGTTACATCAACCCTAGGAAGGTAACGTAGGTTTTGGTACACAGAAGTGGGGTGCTGCTTTAACAAATGCCTAAACAGGGGCCGGAGGCTTTGGATTCGGGTGATGGGTAAAGGTGAGTGCTTGAGAGAAAACACCGGCATTGCCTTAAAGACAATGAGTAGAAACAGGGGCCTTGAAGGTGCTTGTGCTGAGGCCTTCTTAGGAAACGGTGAGTGTGGTGCTGGACACTGGGGGGAAGGCGAACCTTCTTATGCAGTGTCTGGAACTCGGCTCAAGCAGTCAGACTTGAAGAGGTGAACTTGGATATTTAGTGGAGGAGATTTCCCAACAAAGTGTAAGGACATGGTCCGGTTTCTCTTTGCTGCTTGTAGCAAAATCAAGACAAAAGAGGTCAACTGAGGAAGGAGCTCTTGAGTGAAAAGGAACCAGGACCTGAAGATGTAGGAAATCTCAGCCCGTCTGTGTTACAGAAGATGAGAAAGCGCCTTCTCTAGAGAAAGCCCGTGGCGTGGCAGGACAGCCTTTTGCTAACGAGATGAGGACTGTAGCTATCTGTGCAGGAATGTCAGCCTGGACTGAAGGGACAGACAGGACACGGGATGTTTCAGCTGATGTACTTTCTGGCTCCAAAATTCCTGTTTGGCCCCTTGATGCGGAGCTCCTGCCTCTTCCCAGACGGTCCTCCTGAGACCGTGCACTCCCGTGTCGGTGGGGGTCTTGGTCGCTGTGTGTTCCGCGCAGCTGACGTGTCAGCCCTGTGACTGCTCCGCCCGGTGTCTGGGCCGCCCCAGCACTGTTTTCAGTCGGAGTCGTCTTTTCCTGTGAAGGGGCCGTAGTTTTGTTTTTGTCTTCTCTGTAATGTTGTGGTTGGTGGGAGCGAGGCGTTTTTAGTATTATAATGCCGTGATTGTGGCGACCTGATTCTCCCGGTCCTTGGAGAGAGCTGACTGCCCCTCTTGCAGGCTGCCACTGTTTGCTTATCTAGTGATTTTTCCCAGCTGGTTCTGGAAAGTGTGTGTTCCTTGTTGAGTATAGTCACTGACTTCTTTCCCTGTTACCTCTCACATCAGCAGGTGACCTGACAGTGGTGTGTTTAGATGTATGGCGTCCGTAGGAGAATGCTAGCAAGTCGATTCTGGCTTAAAGGGACTGGGTAGGACACAGAAGATCTGCCCCATGGGGTTTCTGGGGAGCAGCAGGTGGTCTCGAACTGCTGACCTCTGGGTTAGTCGCCTGAGGTCTTAAGCTCTGTGCTGCCAGCACTCCCCAAAACAAAAAGAAAAGATCTTCTCTTTTTTCCTTTAAACAAAATCTTCCAATAGACATTGCTGCAGGGAGTCACTCAAGCCCACGAGGGCACAAACCAAGTCAGATGTCTGCACCGGTCCTCGAGGGCACTGCCACACTGGCCTGGACACACCCGCAGTGTCTAAGGGGAAGGTGCTGCCGGCCCACCCTGGCGCCGCCAGCCACCTGGTAATGCAGGCCACCGTCTGTCCCCACGATTGCTGGGCGCCGAGGAATGGGAGTGGCATCAGCTTCTGCTGCCGCTGTCTGACACTAACCGCTGTCACCACTGCTTAGGTAGGTGTCCGTGTAGCCCTGGTTCCCGAGGTCCAGAGCAGTTGATTCTGGTGGTTTTCTGTAGTTAACTGCGGGGGATGGACTGACAGGGCTGCCTCTTCTGTCGTTTGCCATGACACTCATCAGTACAGAGAAGTTTTTCAGTAGTTTCATGTGTTTTAAGAGCAAGGCTACAGGAACAGCACCAAAGACGGAGCACGGGAAGACATGGGCGTGCCTGTGGGACGGGGCAGAAAAGACCAGGGAAGGGGAGAGCCCCCCGGGTGTGCAGGGCCTGCCTGAGTGTGAGGGGGCCGCTGAGAAATGGACTTGTTTTTTAAAAAATCCAAATGCTGGTGTTGCCCAGAAAAATGGAACAAGTTTTTCATAATTGTTACCTAGTTGAATGCAGAAAATTGTTTACCAAGACGTTGTGCCCTGCCTTGGTGCTGTATGTCTGTCGTTTGTAAGGAAAGTTTATGCACAGATGTAAAGGGCCACAGGGCCAGCGCCTGATTCCTGTGCCCAGTGTTTGCTTCACAGTCACATACGTAGGTGCCTTTTGACCCCATGGAAAAGACATGCCTGGCATTCAGCAGAGCTACCAGTGACTGGGAAAAGATCTTTTTTTATTTCTCAGGAAAGATTTCACACCCCAGGGGACTCTCAAGCTCGCCCTCCACATGCGTGGGGAGCAGGCTGCGTGCCTTTTGCCATAACTTAGATTCCTGTGTAGATGCACACAGGTCTGTCGTCATGGCCTTGTGACGTAGGGACAGCCCTGCTCTGGCAGACAGCTTGGTGCTGAAGTCTGGCAATGTCTCACACTGGACTCTGGAAGGGAACTTTTGGTGGACTTCGGATAACATCTGGTTTCCCAGACTGCAGCAGGGCCAGGCTTGTGACGATGAGGTTTATGTGTGTCTCTGGTGGAGTGTGTGCCCAGTGAGCGGCTCTTGTAGCCGGTTGCTTCCTGAGGGCTTGGTCACGGTTGGTGTGCCCACAGTCTGCCTGGCATGAGCCGTGGCCTGGAGACCGCCTGCGGCCTTCCTCACCAGAGCTCACTGAGCGGGAGCTGGCCCTGGCGTCAGGCAGCAGCGGGGGTGTGGCCGCGGCTCCGGTCTCCTCCCTCAGGAGAAGTGTCGTGTTCCCTTGTGCTAGAGCGTAGGGTCACAGGGCAGGCGGGGGCCTGTGACAAGAGACCAGCGGCAGAGCATGAGCAGAAGCGTGCGTGCGAGCTGGACAGTGCGACTTCAGGAAAATTTGATTGTGGAGACATCCTCACATGATGCTTTCAGCAGGAGCAGGAAATCTGGCAGAGTGCTGGGTCGGTCTGTGTCACCCGGTGCTCCACGTGTCCGTCTCTGTCATGTCACCCCGTGCTCCACGTGTCCGTCTCTGTCCATGTCACCCCGTGCTCCACGTGTCTGTCTCTGTCCCGGCAGGTTCGGAGGGTGCCGGGCTCCAGTGGCCGTCTCCACAAGACAGAGGACGGCGGCTGGGAGTGGAGTGACGACGAGTTTGATGAAGAAAGCGAGGAGGGGCGAGCGGCCATCTCACAGCTCAGGGTGAGTCGTCAGGGCCCTCCGCAGGGACATGTGCGCCACTTGTGGTCAGGGCCCTTGAGTGAGTCACAGCTCACAGCGACCAGCGTGTGACAGAACAAGGCACTGCTCAGTCCCCTGCCATCCTCGTGTCACACTGTGCTGGAGCCCCTTGTTGTAAAATCTGCAGATGCGTCTTGTGGAGGGCTTTCCTTCCTTTGGCCGACCCTCAGCTTGACCGGCACGGTGTCCTCCTGCAGAAGCAGGCCCTCCTGGCAACGTGTCCAGAGTTCCTGAAAAGCAGCCTGGCGCCCTGGCTTTGGAGGCGCAGCTGACGGGGGCGCCGGTTCTCCTGGCGGTCCCCGGGGTGCGCCTACTGCTGGCCGGCGCCGTCACTCGGAAGCGTCGGTTCCTGTCTACTCTGCCTTTGTTCTTGGTCCAGCTTTCCCACGCCTGTGCCAGACAGACCACCACTCAGGTCACGTGCACCTCCGTCCGTAGTGACACCTTCGCTGTGTAACGTTTGTTCACCTCAGCCAGTTAGAACATCAGGGAGGCACGTGTTAGTGACAAAACCTGGGATGACATGATGAACAACGGGAGTCCAGTTAATTTTGTGTAGACCGTTGCGCTCGTTTGTCTGTTTGAATGTGAGAATAAACTGTGTGGGAAATACCAGATGGGGCTTGTAGGGATGAAGACTGTAATGTTTTGGAGTGAAAAATACGCTGACTGGGGCGAATGCGCGTTGTGTGCTGTATGAGAGAGGACCGGTGAACTTGGGGGACTGGCCGTAGAGACTGGATGCGTGTGGCGGTCGCTGTTAGGTGTCTGGGATGCATCTGACGGCCTCAGGTAGCTGGTCGTGCAGTGTTTCTGGGCCAGCTTTTCAAGGATGGGCCGTGTTGTTTGTCACTGGGGCAGACCGTTTTACCTTCTCACCCGCAGTGCATGAGTCCCCACCTCTATCCAGCTTCCCCAGCTCTTGTTCCTTTCGGGTTTTGTGACGGGTGCCAGTGACATCAGAGAGAGGAGTTCGCTGCTGTTTGGATCTGCGTTTCTCTGGTGGTGGGCGATGACGGACCTTGCCTCCCGTTTCTGTTAGCTGCCTGAGTGTCGTCTTTGGTGAAGTGTCTCTTCATTTCTCGTGCCCGCTTTTGGCTGGATTAGTCATCTTCCTGGTGTTACAGTGTTGGCGTGTTCTGTAGTATTTGGAGATTAAACCCTTGTGGAGTAAATCATAGACAAAAATTTTCCTGGTCTGTAGGTCCTCTTTAAACTGTTTTTGGTGAAGTCTTTTGATGAGCAGAAGTGTTAATATTTAGGAAGTCTCAGTTACCTAGTTTATCTTCCGGTGCTTGTGTATTTAATCATGCTTGGTGTTGTATTTTCGCCACACATTAAGGTCCCTTCTAGGGTCGCCATGAGTTGGATCTGACTCGACGACACTTGGCTGGCTTGGCTACCATTGTCCCTGTTTCTCTTCTTTGCTTCAGGTTTTATGTTTGTCTTTCATCCATTTCGAGTTGGGTTTTGTATGGGTCTTATTTCATTTTTTTACAGATGGACATCCAGTTTGGCCAGCATCGTTATCCCCCAGGTGATGGACTTGGGTCCTTTGTCGAAGCCCAGCTGCCCAGAAGGTGGATGGATTCACGAGCACACTTTCTGATTCTGTTCTGTCTATCGGTCGGTCACTGTACCAGCCCCAGGCTGTCTGACTACCGTGGCTGTGCTGCAGGTTCTGCAGTCAGGGAGTGTGGGCTCTCCTGTCTTACGATTTTTCCTCAGGAATGCCTTGCGTGTCGGGGGCCTCTTTCCTTTCTGTAGACAAATTGGCAGTTCGTTTTTCCTTGTGCCTGAACAGTGCTGTCAGTGTTTGGATTGGGATGGCAGGGTTTCTGCAGGTTGCTCTGGGTGGAATTGCCGTTTTCACGGTGCTGTGTCTTCCTGTCCATTCATGTTCTCTTTTGGTTTCTTGGAATAGTGTTTTGTGGTTTTGTTTAGATAGGTCTTTTTAGGAGCTATTACAAATGGTGTTTTCCTGATTTCCTTTTGTAAGTTCTTGTTGGTACCCGGAAATACAGCTAATTTTTGTACGCAGATCTTGTGTCCTGCTACTCTGCTGAAGCATTCTGTTGGTTCCATTGGTTTTTCTTGTGGGATCATTGAGGTTCTGTATGTATAGAATCGTCATCTGTGAATAGGAACCGTTTTACTTCTTCCTTACCAGTTTGGATGCCTTCTGTTTCCTTTGCTTGGTCAGTGTGAATCCCACTTGGTCAGTGTGAATCCTGCTTGATTGTGGTGTTTTGTCTTTTTTTTTTTAAATACAAAGATGAAATTCTATTAACTAAAATTCTGGTGGTAATTTCTGCATCTCTGCATGAGAGATGCTGGTTTGTAATCTTTTTTGGGTGGTATCTTGGCCTGACTTTGGTATCAGAGTTAACCTGGCTTCAAGGAATGAATTTGGGTATTCCTTTTATTTCTGTCTTGAGTAGTCCTGGTGTGAGCACGTCTCTGAATGTTTGGTGGAATTCTCCAGTGAAGCTGTCTGGGCCAGGGCTTTTTTTGTTGAGAGTGTTTTGTTTGTTTGTTTTAATTTACTTCTCAGTCTCTTGTTTCAAGTCTGTTCATATTTTTCTCTCTGTTTCTCTTCGTTTAGGTGAATGGTGTTTTTCTAGAGATTTGTCCATTTCCTGTAGGTTTTCACATCTGTTTTGAGTACAGGTTTTCACTGTGCTGTCACAGTGCTGTGTATTTCGGGTGGGTTTGTTGCGGTGCCCCCAGTCTCCTCTGTTACCTGCGCTGTTCGCCTCGTCTCCTGCCTTTCTTTTGTTAGTTTGGTCAGCTGTTGACTTTTTGAAAGAACCAACTTTTATTTAGGTTTCTTGTTTGTTTGTTTTCCAGTTGCTTTTCTGTTGCAATTTCATTTATTTCTGCTGCGATCTTTATTATTTCCTTTCTTCTGACAGCTTTGGGCTTACTTTGCTATTTTCTTTCTCTGTGTTTGGAGTTTGGGGCTCGTGTCTCCATTTTGGCCTGCCTTTCTTTGGTGATGTACCTAACGTTTCATCTTTTTTTCCTTTATTTTTCAGTTGTGCTTTAAGTGAAAGTTTGCAGTTCCATTCAGTTTCTCATATAGAAACTTAGACACACGTTGTTAGGTGACGCTAGCTGCTCTCCCCACACTGTGACCGCACACTCCTGCTCTCCACCCTGTGTTTCCTGCATCTGTTCAGCCACCCCTCTGCCCGTCAGCGTTCTGATCTCACCTCCAGGCAGGAGCTGTCTGTTTCGTCTCGTGTGAGAAGTGCACTGTCACTGGTGAAGAGCTGGCTTCAGGAATGGTTTTAGTTCTGGACTAACAGAGTCTGGGGGACATGTCTTCCGTCAGTCTCGGTCCAACCATCATGTCTGGTCTTTTTACCAGACTTGGAGTTCTGCACTCTGCGTTCCTCTTACTGTGTCAAGTACTCTGCTGTTGTGTCTCCTGTCAGGTGGTCGTTGGTGGTACCAGTGAGTGGTGTGTTCCCTGTTGGGTGGGCCCCATCTAGTTCTTTTGGTCTCCGGCTGATGGAGTCTCTGGCTCTCTTGTCCCTTTCTGTCTCTCAGGCTCAGGTTTTCCTCATGGTCTTTGGCGTTCCTCGTTCTCTTTACTCCGGGGGGACTGGGATCAATAGAGGCATCTTAGGTGGCTGCCTGCTGGCCTTTAAGATGCCACTCACCAAAGTGGGATGCAGAGCATTTTCTTAAGTTGTGCCACCTTCTCCTGCCTTCGGTGTTGTCCCCTTTCCTTCACCTCAAGTAATTCTCATGTCCCGTCAAGTTGGTGAATCCCCCTCGCCCTCCGTCCCCGCCCTGTAACCATCAATTAGTGCTTCCTGCTCTGTTTAAACCTGCTCTTGATATGTTACAATAGTGGTCTATGCAGCATTTTTCCTTTTGTGACTAATTTCAGTCAGCATGGTGCCCTCCGGATTCATCTGTGTTGTGAGATGTTTTGTAGATTTCGTCATTCTCCTTTATTCTTACGCAGCATTCCATTGTCTGAATACACTGCTTATCCATTTGCCCCTGGATGGGCACCCAGGTCATTTCCATCATTTTTTGCTGTTGTGAACAGTGTGCAGTGAACAGGTGTGCACCTTTGTCTTCACGTGGTGGCTCTTCTCTAAGATAGGTTCCCAGGAGTGGGATCGCTGAGTCATGTGGCATTTAAAGCCCCAGATCAGTCTCCAGAGCAACTGTACTGTTCCATGTTCCCACCAGCAGTGCAGGAGAGTTCCAGTCTCTCCACGGCCTCTCAACGTTTATTATTTGGTGTTTTTTTGATCAGTGTCAGACTTGTTGGGGTTAGATGGCATCTCACTGTAGTTCTCATTTGGGTTCCTCTAATGGCTAGTGATGCTGAGCGTTTCATCATACGTCTGTTAGCTTAGGCTGTGCTCTGTACAGGACCCGACTGTCGGGTGTGTTTTCTGCAGAGCATCTGGATGGGCTCAGACGAACACCTAGTGGCCAGCCCTGGGGTGGTCAGCCCTGTGCTGCTAGGGTGCCTCAGGATGCGGAACAGTAGACCGTTAGTATCCTTGTTCTGCTCTTTTTGATTTTTCAGAGTTTTGTGCATTGAAGCCCATAACCAGAATTACTCTGCTTTGAACATGTGCTGGATAGTTAGCTTCAGATTCAGGCGTGGTCTGGGCCTAGTTACACAAAACAAGGAATGGGTAACGTGTGCGATAGTGGAAAGAGAATTTGAGGACCACGACTCCCCTGCTGCCTGAGAACTGAGACATTGCCGTATGTTTGCTTACCTGGATGATCAGTAGATCAGTACAGGAGTGCTGTGACAGATTGCTTTTTCCAGGAAATCTTGACCAGCCTTGCCGGTGAATTAGTGTGTGGGTCAGTAGGGAACGCGGTGGAGGTGCACATCGACATAGCTTGTACGTTAAGACCGACTAAGGTGGCCTGGGTTCCAAGTTCACGAGCCTCTTTCTCTGTGTTTCTTTTAGTCTCCTCGGGTGAAGGAGCCGTTAAATTCTGAGGTGAGTGACTGTGGTGAGCGGACCCTCGTTCAGTGCTGAGGTAAGCGACTGTGGCCCGGGAGTCCTCGTCACAGTGCCCGTGCTTGTTTCCTTTTAAGACCATCGTCTTTGTCTGCTCGAACGAGAACTTAGAGCTGTTGGGTTTTGTCACAGTGAATGCCTTCATGGCCAGCTGGCATCTTCACCCATGATTGCAAAATTGCCCTGGGGGTCCAAACGCATTTCCTGGCTTGTTAGACCTCAGCAGGTGCTTCTTTGGTGGGAAGTGGTTGTGTTTTCAGTCCTCTCTCGCCTGGCTGCTCCTCCTGGGTGACTCTGCTTTCCCTGGCCCCCGCCCTGTCCCACGAGTGGGGACCGGGCTGGCCTTGTCTGCACCGGCTGAGGAGCCTGCCCGTTTCATGTGTCCATCTGTCACATGTCCGCCTGTCACGCCTCCTTCAGTGGCAGCGTCTGCACATTGGCGCTTGGCCACATGTTGAGAGGCACACGTCTCTCGATTTTCAGCCAGTGTTGGTTTTGGTCCTGTGATTCAAAGTGACTTTTTTCTCTTGGTTCCAAAAGCCGGAGACCTTTGTGTGCACGGTCCTGTGTTGTTTCTAATGGAAAACAAGCACTCGACCGCAGTCCCTCCCCGGCAGCTTAGACCAAAGTACCCTCACTGACGCTCCCGGCTCCCTCTCTCTTTGGTGGACGGCAGGTGGCGGTTCTCTGTCCTGTGGCCTTGGCTGTGGTCACGTCACTTTTGTTTGAGTGGTGAAAGAGGAGCGGAAGTGACGAGCGTCCCCTGCAGGAGAGGGCCAACTGCCCCTGGGAAACTGCCACCTGCCTCCCCAAGTGCGGGGATGCCTGGGCCAGCCCTGCCAGCCCAAGAGGGTGGGAAATGTGGGCAGGAGCAGCCAGGGAGGTGTTAATCTTACAGATTTTCAGATTCTTTGTTACTCTCTGGTTAGCCCACCTTAACTAATTCTTAGTTTTTTTTAGGAGATTGAATGAGAAGGTACTTCACACGTTATCCAGAGGTTTTGCAGTCTCCCTGCTTCTTTGCCTAAATACTGTTGTTGTGTGAACTTGTGTGTAGTCAGACTCATGTTCTTGGGCTTGCTGTTCGGCTGTAGATACCGTTTCTGTCTTCCTACAGGTGAACTTACTTAGCACACGTCACTGTGATGTGCACAGAATTGCCTTTTGAAATAGTGCCAGTGATCTTACAGCTTTTAGTGGCTTTCCAGGGCTGCCAACAGAATGTCAGAAGTTGGGTGGCTCACAAGGTCACAAATGTCTAGCATTTTGGGAGGCAGGAAGTCCCAATTCAGGGTGCTAGCAGGGCCCATTTCCTGGTCTTTCTAGCCTCTGGTGGCCCGGATGGGCCTGGGCTGGCCGCTGCCGCACAGCCCCAGTGTCACGTGACTGTCCCTGCACTGCCTGTCTCTGTGCCCCTTCTCTTTGGTTGGGACGCAGTCAGTGGGTCTTAGGGCCCCTGATGGTGCAGTGTTCTGTTCATGTCACGGGTGAGACCCATGAAGACCCTGTCTCCAAAGAGGATCTCCAGGACTTAACTCAGCATGCCGTTTAATGTGTAACAGATGTTTGTTACTTGGTCAAACCAGTGAGGAACTTGACTTCTTATACATGAAGCTAAAACAGAAAATTTTACTTCACTGTCTCCTTAATTTTGTTTTTACAGTGACGGTACAGCTGTGTATGTTTTCTACAAACCATAAAATCTAAAAGCTTATAGTGGATGAATTGGGTGGGATATAAATCATACTTCAGAAAGTTTTAAAAGCAGATGAAGGCCCGGAAATGTCTGTCCACCGTTTGTTTGGTTAGGTGTACTCCGGTCCACACACACGACGGCCACGGTGAGGACGTCCCCTGGTCAGGCTGGCCAGTGGAGCAAGGCCGCGTCGTCATGTGTGTCTGGGAGGCTGTGCCCAGGGGCTGTGCACGGCAGCTGCCCTGCAGGCGTCCCTGCTGAGGCCGGCAGTGAGCTTGAGGCCATGTTGTCACTTGTGTTTTATCGCAGCTGTTCCCAGCCACGGATCCCGTGGGCACTTTGCTCCAAGTTCCAGAACCCGTTTCTGCTCATCTACCTCAGCCAGCCGCACAGACACCCGCACAGCCAACGCAGGTCACTCTCCCGCCGCCCCCCGAGCCAGCCCCGGCGACCCAGGTAAGGCAGGGGGCGCTTCCCCGACTAGCCCGCGGGGCCGTGAGGGGAGCGGAGGGAACGCAGGGCCCAGCCCATCGCTGTGTCTTGGTCGGTTGTGGAATAAGTTGGAAACCTGTCTTCCCAGCTGTGACGGTGTGCAGATAGGACTGATTTACAAGGAGCACACCTTTTTTAAGCATCAGAGTCTGTTAGCAGTTGAAATATTCCAAGTGCCCTAAATTCTTTGCCTGATTCTCTTACCAGCTCTTAACTGAACCCTTGTAATCTTTAACTTCAGCGGGTGGAGCTCGTGCTGCGACCAGTGGGCCTGGCAGCCACGTGACTGCTTTCCTTGGTCACCCGCGCCTGTCGGTCCTCAGGTGGTCTTCAGTCCACGCAGTTTCTGTAGTACTCTTTAATACACTGTCAGTTTTTTAAAGGCTGATTTTGTAAAACTGGGTAATGTAATCTGTAAGTACACTTACGTGGGCGCAGATAAAGGCCCTCAGACCTTAACAAACGGGGCACACATGAGCACCCTCAGACCCACACCATGGGTACACGTAAACACCATGAGAACTCACACACAGCAAGCACACGCGAGCACCCTCCACCTCACACACCGCACGCACGTGTGAGCACCCCCAGACCTCGCTGAGGGCACACATCGTGGCCCTCAGACCTTACGTGCTGTGGACAGCCGAGCAGCTGAGGCCCCACCAGGACCCGTCTCTGCTGTGGGACCCTCTCCGTGCCTTGAGAAACTCAGATGTACCTGACCTGTGATGTGTTTGCTGGAGTTCCAGTGTCAGTTCATGGATGGAGTGTCAGAAATGTCCTTCGTCCAGTGTTTTAGGCGACAGGGAGCTCCAGTCTCTGGATACTCGAGCTCTCCTCTCAGCATCTTCCTCTGAAGAATGTTGCTCTGAGCGCTCCCTTCAGTCACACAGCTGGCTGTGGTTGGACCGTGTTGTCCTCTAAGCTTTCAGTTTCTGTTATATAGGAAAAGGTTCTTAGGAAAATGGGTAGACAGGTTAGTTTATGTGATAAACAGCTTATGTGGGATTTTCCCCAGTAAACAGGGAGTCTGAGGGGCAATTAGTTTAACCCTGCAAGTGACCTGCCACCCCAGAATTGAGCAGCTCCCTGGGACGCAGCTTATGAGGCCCTGCCTGAGGCACAGTGGACCTGCTTCAGTTCCTTAACCTCTCTAGAGGGGAGCAGAGGTCTGAAAAAGAGGGAATTTAGGGCGGGTGTATGTGGGTTTGCATCTGGGTGTGAGAAGGACCTTTTTAATTATGACTGACTCATGCTGACATTCAGCTTTCATGGCTCTGTGGCTTCTGTGTCTTCCCTGGGCAGGAGGGAGCACCCTGGGGACAGCGGGCGGCTCCTCTGCGGGGCCCTTAAGTCACCTCCTGGCTCAGTGTCTCCTGCCATGACTTGATGCTGTTTGATGCTCTTTAGGTTCTAGGAGCAGATTCACAGGAAACCAAGATCCCCATCAGCCTGGTCCTGAGGTTGAGGTAAGTGGCTGCTCACGGCTCTCTGGGTACTTGCATCTGCCATTTCTCTGTGAAGGGCACTCCTGTTCTGAGTAGCTGGCGCCCGAGTAGCTGTGCACAGCTCTGTGTTGTCCCCGCATCAGGTGCTGTTTACTCCAGGTGGATGAGGACTACCGGTTAAGGTCGGAAACTTGTCCTAGAAAAGGTGCTGCGTACCTCACTGCTGAGTGTCACTACGGTCACCTTTGACGGACTCCTCCTGGGAAGCTGTGCCGTGATGCCAGTGCCTAGCCTGCCCTTGCAGGCCATTGGTGAACTCTTTCTCTGGAATGGCCATCAGAGCTGTTGTCATATTACCCTTGATGTCCTGAATGGCATCCAGATGTCTTCCTTTCAATATTTCCTTTGTCTTCAGGTAAACACAGAGTCACCGGGGGCCAGATCAGGTGAACAGGGAGGGTGTTGCAATGCAGTTATTTGTTTACTGGCTAAAAACTTCCCCACAGGCAACTATGTGGTGTCTCATTGCTGATTGTCACTGACGTCACCCTCAGAGTACCTCCTTTTGAAGCTGTGCACTGACACCAGCGCCTAATCTGCCCTTCAGAGCAGTTTTGGAACTCCTTCTGGAATGGCCACTGTGCACAGTGTCAGGGTGGCAGGTTCTTAAACTGAATTGTCTGGTTGTCTCTGAGGAAGTTTTTAGCCAGTAAACAAATAACCGTATTGGAACACTCTACCTTCTCACCTGATCTGGCCCCCACTGACTGTTTTCTTTACCCGAAGATAAAGGAAATATTCAAAGAAGGACATTGGGATGACCTTCAGGACATCAGGGGTAATATGATGACAGCTCTGATGGCCATTCCAGAAAAGGAGCTCCATAATTGCTTTGAAAGATGGAACAGGCCGTGGCATCAGTGCATAGCTTTCCAGGGGGAGGACTTCAAAGGTGACCGTAGTGACATTCAGCCATGAGGTGTGTAGTGCTTTTTCTAGGGTGAGTTCTTGAACTTGGTTGTCAGGCCTCGTAGAAGCACACTCAGACCCACTTACCATGCGACGTCTCTGAAGATGTTTGTGATTGCCGTGCCAGGTAAATCATAAACTTGGACTGAGCACTTTGATCTTAATTTTACGCAGCTTTTCAGAGAAACTGGTGACATTTTGATTTTATATTGACACGCTAAGCATGGCCTCTGGAAGCATGCTGGTGGTAGGGATGGGGTCCAGGGGCCGACCGGCTCGCCCCTCCCCGAGGGCTGCAGCTGGGTGGACAGTGGCGTGTGTGGACCTGGCGGACGGCAGACATGCTGGTGCGCTCTGTGCAGGAGCAGAGAGAAGGCGGCGACAGGAAAGTCCATCTGGGGCTGCTTAGGTCTGAAAGGGGTACTTGTATTTTAAGCACAATTTCAATGGCATCCTCAGTGTATCATGTATCAGGTAAACTGAAGACCTCTGTGCAGTGTAGGTTCAGCTGTTGGGGGTGTTGAGTGGTGATCAGGTGTGTCTGCCTGTGGACAGAACGTTCTAAGTTCCCTGCCTACACCACGTCCTCCAGGGAGTGGGGCTAGTCTCCCCGTGGTGTGGTCAGTGAGCCCTGTAAATTGTAACCCACGGCCACGGTGTGCTCAGTAAACCCTGTAAACTGTCATTCGCAGCCACACTGGGATTGATAAACCCTGTAAACTGTAACCCGTGGCCACGGTGTGGTCCGGAAACCCTGTGAGCTAACCCGTGGCCACGGTACAGTCAGGAAACCCTATAAACTGGAACCTGTGGCCACAGCATGGTCCGCCCAAAAACCCTGTAAACTAGCCCATGGCCACGGCGTGGTCTGGAAACCCCGTGAGCTGTGACCTGCAGTCACGGTGTGGTCCGGAAACCCTGTGAGCCAACCCGTGGCCACAGTTTTACAGTCGGGAAACTCTGTGAGCTGTGACCTGCGGCTGCAGCCCAGTCAAGAAACCCTGTGAAGTGTGACCCCAGCCGTGGTGTGGTCAGGAAGCCCTGTGGCCTGTCCCTCACAGCTGCCGGTTTGAGTGTCCTGGTTGCACACTGGCTGCGCTGCTGAAGTGGGCTCAGCTCTTCTCTGTGCGCCCTGGTAACCCAGGTGCCCACAGGGTGCCCTGTGAGTCCTGCCTCCTGGTGCTCAGACAGGTCCCCCCATCTATGGTGCGTTAAGTGAAAGTTTACCATTCAAGTTAGTCTTGCACATAAAAAATTTATACACACGTTGTCATGCGATCCTGGTGGTTCTCCCTGTAAGGTGACAGCCCCCTCCTCCTTTCCGCCCCAATCTCTGTGTCCGTTGAGCCAGCTCCTGTCCCCTCTGCCCTCCTGTCTGCCCTCTGGACAGGAGCTGCCCGGAGAGTCTCGTGCATGAGGAGCACTCTCTTCCCGAGGACCCCGCCGTGTCGAGCAGTCCGGTCTAATCCGGATGTGAGAGCAGTTCCAGCCCAGCAGAGAGTCAGGGGGTGCCTCCTTGGGGTCCCTCCAGTCTCAGACCATGGAGTCTGGTGTTTCCATGTGATCTGGGGTTCTGCACCCCACTCTCCTCCTGCTCCATCAGGCAGTGGTCGGCGTGCTGAGACCGTCTGAGCGGCAGGGAGGACAGGCGCAGGTGTTCGAGAGTCCCCTCGGAGGCGGGTGGTGTTCGGTTCAGCGGGAGGGGGCCGTGGGTCAGGATCACTGTCGGAGCAGGAGACGCTTGTGTTCGCTTGCTGCCTTTGGACCCTGCATCAACACGAGCTCCTGGGGACAAATGATACATTTTACAGGCACTAGACAGCATTTCTTGAGGCTGAGCATTGCTGATGTGTGTTGGCAGAGTCTTTTCAGAGATGTTTATTTCACACATTGTTTTCTTTCATAGGAATTCAAAAAAAGAACTCAATGATATCCGATTCGAATTTACACCTGGGAGAGGTAAGGTGTCAGACACAGAAAGTAACCTGACATTTCTCTCTGGTTCTTCGATGGAAAGGGCTAAGGAGAATGTGGCCTTTTGGTGTGTTTTGCCCTTAAAGGACAATAAAACCTTTCCTGTTTTAAAAGTCTCGGTGGACAGGTGTATAAAGCTGGAGTTAATCGTGACTAAACTCAGTTGGGGAGTCTGCTGTGATAGATAGCGGGTAGTAATCAGTGCAGAAGACGACAGTGGTACCATTTTGCAGAGGAGATGGAGGCTTAGCAACGGGCAGAGTGCCCTCAAGGTCGCAGCTGCGTAGAAGGGTCCCTGGAATTGACACTTAGATTTGCTGGGGTCCAGGGTGCTTTCTTTCTCCTTGTCCTGGGCTGTCCTTGGTGATAGTAAGTAACCCAAGTGACACTGACGGTGGCCTTGAGCCCCCCTGGAACGGGGCCTCTTAGCCCCTGGTCTGATGGGGGAACATGCCACAGCCAGCAGGCACCGTCCACATGTGCTTGGCCCGGTCGCAGCCTCGGCAGCAGCCAGCCATTCTTAAAGCCGGACAAGGCCACATTTCACGGGCTGGCCTTAAACTCCTGGTTGTCTGTGTGAGTGCCTGATAGCCTCTCCATGCCCTTGGAGGGCCACAGCCCTCAGTCCTGTGGACCCAGCCCTGGGGAGGAGGGGTGAGGCTAGCTCCGGACACTGTCCTAGGCATGGCCATTGCCCTGCTTGTACCACGGACGTGACTAGCACAAGAAGCCCAGCGGGCTGAGAGAGGAGGGACTGCAGCAAACAGGGGCCTTTAACGGAAAGGGAACCTGGTGTTGTGCAGTGGGTCAGGGCCGAGGTCAGAGAGGGACAAGGGCCTCAGATGAGAATCAGTGTGGCAGTGTCACGGTTAGCCGCTCGCCTGACATGGCCCTGGGCCCCTCAGACTCGCACTGTCCTCAGTCACCTGTACAGCTGCCCCTGACGTGGCCCGTGAGGCAGGCCACGTGGTGGGAGAGACCATCATGTGGGGAGGACGCCACCCATCTTCTCGCCCCTGTGGGTCTGGCCGTGCTGGCTGCTGGAGTGACCAGTGATAAGGGCACACGAGAGATGGACCCCTTCTTTGTCCGTGCAGATACGGCGGAGGGTGTCTCTCAGGAACTCATCTCTGCCGGCCTGGTGGACGGAAGGGATCTAGTGATAGGTGAGTGCCGTGGGCCCTGCGGCGCGGGGTGCCCTGCCTGCGTCCCGCCTCTGTGTCTCTGCAGGTGTGTGGTCGTGTCGTCAGCTGCTGTCAGGTGGGTCTGGCTCAGAGTGATGCTGTAGGACAGAGGACAGCTATCCCCTAGACTTCCAAGGAGTGGCTGGTGGGCCAGAAGGCCGGCCTCCTTGTGGGCAGCTGTGCCCTCAGCCCCCTGCGGGCACTCAGTGCCTGGCAAGCCAAACTTGCATTCCCCTGGGGAGGCCTGATGGCTCTTGGGGTAGCTCTTGGCTTTGCTGACATTACAGGCCTCTCGGGACAGTTTCTTAGCCCCACCGCCAAATCCAAACCTCACTTGCAAGTGTGTTTTGTGACATCCAGTGAGAGCCCCTGAGGGCAGACCAGGGCATCAGGGAGACTTGTGTGAAATGATGACAGCAGTGACAAGGTGGAGGTGGCCCAGCCTTGCCAGGTCCTCTCTGGAGGGTGAACGCTGCCCTGTACGACCAGGAGGGGGTGGGAACCCTGAGCAGTTTAGCTGTAGAGTAAGCAAGTGGGAAGCCAGGGTCTGCTCCTGACAGAAAACCACTGGCGAGAGCCGCCGGGTGAGACTTTCCTGTTAGAGCCGCAGAGTGAGTGCTGGGGCTTCGCTGGCTGCCGCCGCCTCTGTCCTGCTCACGTCGGTCTCCGCGTGCAAGCAGAACAGGAAGAGACCGCAGGCTGGCGCTGGCCGGCGCCCGAGGCGTGAGGGCCAGCGCACAGCTGTCCAGGGCGGCTTTCCTGTGTTGACGCGACGAGTGTGACTGTTGTCACCGTCTCCGTGTGACTGTTGTCACCGTCTCTGTGTGACTGCAGTGCTTGGACTCTGATTACTGTTTCTCTTGTTTATGTGATTGCAGTGGCAGCTAATTTGCAGAAAATTGTGGAGGAACCTCAGTCCAATCGATCAGTCACCTTCAAACTGGTACCCACCCCTTCTTCCTTCCTAAGCCCCTTACCCATTGTGCCCAGCAGCGCCAGGAGACCAGCGTTGCTAAGAAAGTTATAGAATGGTGGCGTGTCCGTAGCCTCCCAGCAGCCCCGGGCAGATGTGGCAGATGTCTGCCTCTGAGTGGCCTCCCTGACTCCTCCCCAGACCCTTGACTGTTCTCAAAAGGACATCATTAGCCAGTCTGATCCCAGCTCTGTACCCAGCCTGCCATCTCTCCGGGAAGAGGCACCTCCGTCAGCCTCCAGTTTGCCTCCCCAGGACTTGTCCCCCTTCCCCTTCTCACCCCCGCCCTTCCTTCCCACTGTCCCCGTGGGACTCCTGGTGGCTGCCTGGGTTCCGGCCATGGGTAGCCACAGCTTCCCCTCGGTTTGGTCTGCAGGCCTCTGGTGTGGAAGGCTCGGACATCCCCGACGACGGGAAACTGATAGGATTCGCCCAGCTAAGCATCAGCTAGGCTGCAGCCTGGAGGCGGCGGCCCGTGAGATCCGCCCGCGCGTCTCTGTCACTCCTGTCCTAGCCCACTACTGCCAAAGAACCCAGCAGCCAGCCTCCCGGCTAGGAGCTTTAGAGGTCTTGTTCCATTCTTCCCGCCATCGTCCCTCTCTCCCACAGGGATCACCAGTGGCCAGCGTGCCCCCCGAAGACTTGTCAGTAAGCTCACAGCACACGTCCCCTCTTCCTCTGAGACGTGCCTGTGAGCCTCTGGCCCCAGGAGGAGCTCGGTGACTCCATCCTGCCTCACTCCACCGACGCCCTGGGGGGAGGTCGCAGGCGTCGTACGTCCCTCACCTGCCTGCGTCCCCCACCTGCTGGCGTCTGGGCATCGTGGGGTACCTCCTGGCCACAGAAGTAGCCCCTGAGACTCGATCAGTTGGAGCCCAGAGAACTTCCTGTAGTGTTCTTTTCTGTGTACCTGACATGAGTTCTAGCAGCCTTGGTTAGGAAAAGCACAGCCTCACACGGAGGCAGCCTGAGCTCAGCTCATTTCGTTCTGACGTCCTAAGCACCCTGTTCTTGTCGCTCCCTCGGAAAGGGTTGCTCGCCTTAAGTTCAGCGGGTGCAAAACATCTGTCTCTAGCCTCAGCCGTCAGACCCCTCAGCGTGGGACGTGGGACTGTTCACAGAACAGATATCAAGCCGTGGTTTGCGAAAGTGAAGTGGTTTTTGAACAGGGACATCATAGCTCGTCATTGGGAAGTATTTATTTTAAATCTGAAGCAAAACTGCCCCTTGATGCTCCCTGGAAGTCTGTCTGCCTGACCCCAGCATGGGGGGACGGGGGCATCCAGGGCCAAGATCCGCAGCTGTGCGCCCGGGGATGCTGCCCTCTCCACACTGACCTCTGCGGAGGTCCCCGCCGGCTGCACCAAGCCTGACTCTGGGTGGAGAGTGACCACACGTGCCGTGACCGATAGGGCTCACGAGTAGATGTTTCACTTGATTTTCTACAGAAATAATATAAGTTATTCTTTAGTTTTAGGTCAGAGCACTCATAATGCAATACATGAGTCGTCAGTGGGGTGGATTTGGGGTTTTCCCTGATGTTTCACAGTCAGCCTTTGTCTCTCTGCTAATGGCTCTGCCACGTTTTACATACAAACAGGATGGACAGCCATCCTGGCCTTAAGAAAACACATGAAGGTGGTTTCTGCCCCCTGAAGCCTTCTTGGGCATTGTCTACCTGCTGTTGAGCAGGATGGCTTTAGCTAGCTTTCTCTTGGGGTGCCTCTGAAAGCTCCCCTCACGGTTTCTTTAAGAGGACTCCTTTTCTTTTGTTCCTAGCCTGTAGTTTCTGTCCTCGGCTGGCTTGGTCGGCTGCAGGTCCAGAGGCACTTGGAGAGAAGGGTGGGTGTTGGGAGGAAGGAGGGAGTGGATTTGGGGTGAGGGCTGGCTAGGCAAGTAGGTTGGAGAGCCAGGCACAGAAGTCCAAGGTCCCAGTGGGATTGATGAGGGGGGAACGTGCTGATCTGGGAGAGAGGAAAGAAGAGGGATCAGTTTGCTGCAGAGACTTTGGTTTATTGTCTTACTCTTGTTGGGGGTGTTGGTGAGGGGACAGGAAGGTGAGGTGGGGATGAGGCAGGGAACAGAGAGTGTCCTCTTAGGCTCAACCTCAGAGGGAGCGTTTTTGGTTTGCGACAAACCCTTGTAATGTACTTACCTAGGAATCCAGTGCTTGGTGACATCACTCTGGTTTAGCTTTCTGTTGCGGGCAGTCTGGCACCTAGGCTGGCACAAGCAGCAGACCACCCCCCTGCTGCCTGGGGCAGGTCCGGCCTAGAGGTCAGCTGGGCCCGCCTTTTCCCCTCGGCTCCCTGTGTGCCCTCCCAGGAGCTGGGAGCAGCCCGGGCCTGGCCTGTCACTTCTGCCTGCTGTGTGGTGGGCGCCCTGGGCCAGACTTTACAGCAGCTCTGAGAAACGAAGACAAACCGCCAGGTGGGCCAGCAGGGGACTTCAGAAGGGCATGCTCCAGCACGTGCCCCTGTCCCTTGGGGCCCGGGGTGTTCAGCCCCGCAGGTGGGGACTCACTGTGGTGCAGGCGACCTGTGCCGGTGCTAGCTGTGAGACAGGGGGTCTTTCTCAGTGACTGAGGGACTGGTTTGGGTTTTCTGCTTACATTTGAGACCAAACCCTGGTGCGCGAGGGTAGTATCGGACCGTTGGGAGGGTAGGGTCGGGTCTCAGCAGGCGGGCGGTGTCCTCAAGACGAGTGCCGGGTCACGGAAGGCGGGAAACGGTCAGCTCTGTGTCCCCGTCTTTGGACTTTGTACCTTACTGCATGTTCCCTCCGTTTTTCATCAATAAAGAGGACGTGGCGCGTGGCGGTGTGCGCTGCGTCTCGGCGGCTGTTGGCGGGGGTGTGGCGGCGGGTCAGAGCCTCCCCTGACCTCCTGCGGTGACCACTGACTGGCGGGTACCCGGGACAGCGCCAGACTGTGTCAGAGAGGGAAACGGAACCCCGAGACGGACGAGGGACAGACGAGGGAACGGGCAGCACTGGGTGCGGACGTTTTCTGCTGGGTTGTGCTCACTCTTGGGAAGGCCTTTGGAGAGTGAACTTGTCCCTCTGTGGGTTCACGTTCAGCGGCGAGTGAGGTTTCACGAGAGATTCTGGACGAGCCCAACCCAGCTCTGCTGTCCAGGGATCGCCACGCAAAGCGCCCCTCAAGGGCAGAGTTAGAACTCCCCAGTGGGGTTTCCCAGGAGTGGCTGGTAGGCTGGGGCTGCCGGCCTTTTGGGGAGCAGCTGAGCTCCTTGCCACTGCACCACCGAAACTCTGACTCTTGGGTTTGGGAGGAGGCAGCGGTGACTCAGAAATGACCTTGGCTCTGACCAAAACCCAATCCCTTGCCGTGAGTCAGTTCTCATAGCAACCCAGTAGGATAGAGAAGAAAGTGCCCTGGAGGGTTTCCCAGGAGTGGCTGGTGGGCTTGAACTGCCGACGTCTTGGTGAGCAACCACGCTGTGTCCTGGACCACCACTTAGACAAGCACTCTGCTGCGCATAATCCCTGCCCACAGGAGGCGACCTTTGAGCTGCTGTGGGACGCTGGTGCTTGCTGGTGTTCTGGAGCCCTGTTGACAGCACCGTGGGGCCTGTGGCTGATGGGGCTTGCATTAGGGCCAGGGGGTTATCAGAGTGGACTCTGACTCTTGGGTCTGGGAGGAGGCAGCGGTGACTCAGAAATGACCTTAGTGCTGGGAGCTGGACAGGGCGGTGCCAGGGCTGAAGTAGCCTCTTGCCTGTCTTGTGGGCCAGGTCTCCTGTGGACCCTGGGCTTGGTCCCTTAGCTCGGCCCAGGCACAGCAGCAGTGCTCAGGGCAGCAGCCGAGGGCTTCCTCCTCTGTGCCGGGTCACCTGCCCTGCAGTTTTGCTCCCTGCTGTGTGTGCCATTAAGTTACTTCTGAGAGCGAACCTATAGACAGAGCAGGATGGCCCGCAGGGTTGGCCTGGAGCGCGTTGCTGCTGAGCTCCTGGCCACGGCAGCTCCGGGGCTCCCTCCCGGAAGCGGTCATCGTTGAATTGAGAAGCAGTGTGAGAGCGTCTGGAGTCTGTCCCTACAGGAGAAGTCTGAGGAGCGCCTGCCTCGTATCCACCACCGCCAGCTGGGTTGTCGTGCTGTGGCAGCCGTGTGTGTTGCTGTGGGGCTAGAACCTGCCACCGGGACCTCACGTGCCAGCAGGGTCACCTGTGGGGAACAGATCGCAGCTTTAGCTCAAGACTGACCAGGAACAAAGACCTGCTGATGGGCTTGCAGTGCTGAGCCAGCGGGAACCCTGGGGATCAGGACACCGTTACTGTCCAACTGAAGCGAGTGTGACAGCCGCTGTGACGTTGGCCCTGGCTGCCTGGTGCCAACAACCACCTCACCCCGGATCCTCACTGCCTCACTGTGTCACACACACCAGCACCTGCTCGCCCCCAGGGAGGTCATTCCTGGTGGCACTCCTGAACACTTCTCAGAGAGTGGATGCTCGTTCTGCTGCCCGGGTTAGGAGGTCGTTACACCCTCTGTGGTCTTAGTTCTGCCCTGGAGTGAGGACAGGCACAAGGAGAAGAAGTGGGGACACAGCTGTTGACTTCCCGAGGGGGCAGCGGCAACCCTGAGCCCTACAGGTAGGTCCAGGGATGGTGGGACCAGCAGAGTGCTGGATGGGGTCAAACCTCCCGGACCCGAGAGACTGCAGTGCGTGAAGAGGTTCTAGAGGTGGCAGTGATGTGGGGGGACCATCCTCAAAAAGAAGGGAGTCTTAACCAGGGAGAACCTTCAACCAGCTGCTTGGGAGCAGGCATAAGAAGAGGCAGCAAACCAAATAATGGCCTAAGGATGTTATACGAAAAACATCACAGAGCAGTTGGTTTCAAAGAACACAAGCGGACGTACGGCTGTGGAAGCGAGGAGTCGGGCGTCACCTCCACCGGAAGAGCCTTTCACTCAGTTTTCTGGGAGCTGTCGGCAGCCCTGGGCTGGTAGTCTCCTGCCTGTGCCTTTACACAGTGTCTGCCCTGCGCATCCACCCTGTCTTGGTATGGCCTCATTTAAAAAAAAAAACACTACATTGAGTGTGTTTGCTACTCACAAGAGACCCTACAGGACAGAGGAGAACTGTCCCATTGAGTTTCCAAGGAACCCCTGGTAGATGCGAACTGCCCACTGTGTAAGGAACAGCTGTGGTACTTAACTACCACACTGCCAGGTTTGCATATACCAGAAAAAAGCATATATGCCCAAACAAGGTCATGTTACAAGTACGGGGTCTAGGTAGGACTGCAGCATGATTCAACCTGTACCACAGACTAGGGGTTGGGGGCTATAGGAGTAAAATAAAAGCCCTGGTAGCCCACCTGGTTGCTACCCGGTAGGTCGGCGGTGCTTCAGACCCACCGACAGCTCCTTTAGAGGCAAGATCCCAGGATCTGCTCCTGTAAAAATGATTGTCGTCCCTGAATGGCATCAAGTCAGTTCCAACTCACAGTGACCGCTTGTACAAGGACTGCCAGCTAGGCTCACGAACTCACTGTAGACAAAGTGCTGCACACCTCATTGCTGAACATCACTACGGTCACCTTCCAAGTCCTCCACTTGGGAAGCTGTGCACTGACACTGGGGCCTCGTCCACCCTTCAAAGCAGTTTTGGAATTCTTTGCAATGGCCGTTGAGCACAATGACAAGTTTGCAAACTGAATTGTCTAGTTGTCTGTGAAGCAGTTTTTAGCCAGTATTGGAACACCCTCACTACTCCCCTGGTCTGGCCCCCAGTGACTTTTTCTTTATGTGAAGATAAAGGAAATACTGAAAGGAACACATTTGGATGACATTCAGGACATCAAAGGTAATACGACAACAGCTCTAAAGACCACTCCAGAAAAAGTTCCAAGATTGCTCTAAAAGGTGGGCTAGGCACTGGTGTCAGTGCACAGCTTCCCAGCCAGAGTACTTCGAAGGTAACTGGAGTGATATTCAGCAATGAGGTATGTAGCATTTTTTCTAGGATGAGTTCGTGAACTTAACTGACAGTCCTTGTATGCAAAGACAACAGAAACCTTGGTGGTGTAGTGGGTAAGTGCTACAGCCGCTAACCAGCAGGTTGCCAGTTCAAATCCTCCAGGCACTCTTGGAAACTATGGGACAGTTCTACTCTGTAGGATTATTGTGTCAGAATCAACAGCAGTAGGTTTTTGTTTTTCTTAATGGAAAGCCAACAGCCAAAATCATCCTAAGTGAAGAGATTCTAAAGGCATTTCCCTGAAGAACAGGAACCAGTCAAAGATGCCCATTGTTACCACTTTTATACAATGTATTGCTGGAAGTCCTAGCTAGAGCAGTCAGGCAAGATAAAGAAAGAAAGGGCATCCACATCTGTAAGGAAGATGTACAGGTATCTATTTGCAGATATGATTTTATTTAAAAAAATAAATTAGGCAATCCACAAAAAAGCCTATTGGAACCAATAGAAGAACTCAGCAAAATATCAGGCCATAAGATAAACATAAATCAGTTGGATTCCTTTACAGCAACAAAGAGATCATCAAAAAGGAAATCACCAAATCAACACCATTTACTGTAGTCCCCCAGAAAGATAAAATACCCAGGAATAAATCTAACCAGAGATATAAAAGACCTCTGTGAAGAGAATTGCAAGACTCCATTGCAAGAAACTGAAAGAGACCCCCTAAGAGGAGAAACCTACGTTGCTTATGGATAGGAAGACTTAACATCATGAAATTGACTCTACTCAAAAGTGGTCTGCAGACACAATGCAATCCCAATACAAATTCAAACTTTTTTTTTAATGAGTTGGAGAAACAAATCATCGGCTTCATATGGAAAGGGAAGAAGTCGGGGAACAGTAAAGCACCGAAGTAAGAGAATAATGATAACAAAATGGGGGGCTTCACATGCCCTGACTTTAGAGCCTATTACAGTGCCGTGATAGAACAGCCTAGTACTGGTAAGAGACAGCTACACAGGCCAGCGGAACAGAACTGAGAACCCAGGTATGACATCTTCCACCTATGAGCAGCTGATGTTTGATAAAAGACCCAAAGTGTGTAAACTGGATGAAGACACCACTTGACTGTTGTCATCTGGTACAGTATTACCTCATTGGCTGCTGGCCTGGATCTTTCCGGGTTGCTGCAATGTGGTCAGGTAACTAGAATAAAAAGCAATAAAGACCACCGTATTAAAGTAAACAAATAGATGGAAGGAAAGGGGAGAGGAGGAGAGACGGAGAAGAAGGGAGGGGAGAATGTGACAATATGGAGAAGGGAGATTAACACTGCTCAACTATACCAATAGCTCAGAGGTTTCCTAAATACAGCCCAGCATTTTGCAGGTCAGAGTATTAGGGGCAGGATTCTGGGACCATGGTTTCAGGGTACTAACTGGCATAAGTAAGTTGTTGGGTTTTTTTTTTTTAAGTATTCTGCTTTCCATTTTGGTGAGTGGTGTCTGGGATCCTAAAAGCTAGCAAGCTTCCACCTCAGTCCCTCTGGAGCAGAGTAGAACAAAGGGCATGAAGAGCATGAGGGAAGTATGAGTTCAGAAGACAGAAGGAGCGAAATGATTGGAGGCTACATCGACAAGAGACCAGAAAACCTGGATGGTGCCTGGCCACCACTGGTGACCACCGTGAGGGCGAGCACAACAGCAAATCCTGATGTAGTGGGAGAATGTGGGCAGGCTGAAGTAGGATTGTATCAAAAGTCCCCACTTGATGGTCCCGCACACTGGAGGGATCCCTGAGGATGTGGCCCTGGATTCTCTGCTGTCCTAGAGGTGAAACCAGTAATGATGCCAACTCCTCAGAGAAAAACTGGACTGAACTAGGAGGCAGAGAGTAACGCCGGCAAAGAGTGTGCTTCTCGGCTTAAATATATACACGAGGCTGTCTGAGCAGCTCTTGTCCAGAGGTGAGATCGGAGGGTGGAGACTTGGGTGTGGGAGTTGGTGAAATGCTTACCAGAAGTACAGGGTGGAAAGAGGCATTTGCTGTCACAGGGTGGGGAGAGCAGCTAGGGTCATATAGATGTATGTGGGGTGAGGGGGGTGTTTGTGTCACAAATTGACTTGGATTGTAAGCTTATGCTTAAAGTACAATAAAACATTTTTTAAAAAAGAACAGCATAAAACAAATTGCAACTCTTATCTCAACGGTGATTGCTCTCTTAGATTGTATTTGGTGCTGAAAAGGATGGGCAGTTCTGGTCTCTGGTTCTTCCTGCATGCATATGGCTACCTGGGGTTTCTGCATACCACCACCTACCTACCAGGAGCTCATGAGAGCAAGGTCAAGAGTCCAGAAGGGTTGAGGGGACTGAGTTACTGGGGCTGAGGTCTGTACATCAACTGACAAAGAAAATGTGCTATATCCTGCTTCAGTAAGTAGCACCTGGGTTCTTAAAAAGCTTGCAAGAGGGACAGAGGATGCTTCCTGCAACCCCTCTAACAACAGAGACCCAAAAGAATAAGTGAAGCCAGCACGTACGACATCCTAGGAGCCCTGAACATCAAAGGGAAAGCTGAAAAACTGGACTGAGCACCAGGGAAGGCAGAGCAGCACCAGAAGTGCATAGAGTTCTGCAGACCTGATCTGCTGGGAAATGGCTGCAGCCACACACCCTCCTCAGCAGGAGTAATTGTCTGGAGAGTCGGCCTGTGCACCGTGGAGACCAGTGAGAGAGAGCACACAATCATCAAGAGCCAGGTCTTTCCAAGTCACTGGCCACACATGGCAGATCTGAATCTTTTCTATGAAATGGGCCTTTCTCCTTTCTCCTGGGGCTACCCTTTCTCTTTGCATCCCAACGGCTCTGGAGTCTGATATCATTAAGTGATCAGAAGTAGGACTCCTCCAGCTCGCCATGAGCCATTCCCAGAGATTCAGAGGGGGAACAATTTAATAAATTCAGGGAAGGAAAGGGAAAAAAAATCCTGCTGAGTCACCTAAGCTGGAAACTTAGGGCAGGAACTTCCTTCACCTAGACTTTGACGTAAAGGGATACACCATCCTCACAGGCAGTCAAGGATGGCTGTTAGCCTCTGGCCTTTCTCAGCAGCTACAGGCAGACACTTGTGCCTGTAGCAATTACTACTGCCCATGCGGGACAGTAGGCAAGAACCCACACTGCACACTTGGTGACTGACCACCTGGACACATGCGCTGAATCCACAGAACAAAAGTAAATTGTACACTTCATAACAAGAAGTCAGAACACAGTAGGCAAACATGAACTTGACTGATGGGCTGGAAACAGCAGTGCACATCAAAGAGCTTAAAGGAGCAGACCATGATCTCTTCAGAAAGCTCCAGCACAAAAAATCAAATTTCCCAGAGGAAGAGAATTTCCTGAAATCATCAGAAATAGAATACAAAAAATTAATATTTAGAACTCTGAGAGATGAGAACAGAGGTAAGCCACAGTGCAACAGAGCATAATGACAAATTCAACCAAGCTGTGAGAAACCACTGAACAGCAAGAATTAAAAATTCATAAAATCAATAATAAAATTACAGAAAATAGACAGTCAAAGGAGCAGAGTGGAGGCAATGGAAGGCAGAATTAGTGAGAGTAAGATAACGCACAGGGAATCAACATTTGAGGAAAAATCACATAAAAGAATTTTAAAAAGTTAGAATTATGTGGGGATCTATGAGGAGGAATAATCTACAAGTGATTAGAGTACCAGAGTGGGGTGGAGGAGTGGGGGGAAATAACTGAAAATAGAATTGTTGAAGATTTGCTGACAGAAAACTTCCCTGATATTGTGAAAAGATGAGAAGATTTCTATCCAAGACAACTCATTGAGCTCCACATTAGCTAGATTCCCGAAAGGCAGACACTAATGCATATTATAATCAAACTTACCGAAACTAAAGGTAAGGAGACACTTTCAAAAGTGGTGAGGGATAAATGAAAAATAACCTACAAAAGAGATTAAGTTTGGACTATTTATTAGAAACCATGCAGGCAAGAAGGCAATGAGATGACATATACAAATCCTTGAAGGAAAATAATTGCCACCAAGAATTACATATCCAGCAAAATTGTGTCTCAAATATGATGACAAAATTAGGACATTTCCAGATAAACAGAAATTTAGGGAATTTGCAAAAACCAAACCAAAATTACAAGAAATACTAAAGGGAGTTCTTTGGTTGGAAAATTAACAACACCAGATTACAACCCTAGACCAGAACGCAGAATATAGTAACTAGATATCAACCCAAATACGGGGAATCACAAAAATAAATCATAGGCAAAACACTGAAAATGTGAGAAAGAGAGATACCATGATGTAAACATAACAAAGAATATGAACCGCAACAAAAATGTAGTCATTGATCTTTTGTATGTACAGGAAGTCAAGGAGATATTAAAAAAAAGTAAAGACATTTAAGTTTAGCAAAATGGGGGTAAATAGTAAGGTAATCACAAAGGAAACTAGCATTTCTGTGCATCAAAATAAAAGACAAGAAAAACAAAGTCTCAGCAAATAAAAAAGCCACCAGCTTTGAAAAAGATGAAAACACACACAAAAAAATCTTCACAGAAAATTTAGTGAAACGAAGGAATTGTCTATGTCACACACAAAAAAGAGACCAAAATGACAGCACTAAGCTCATGCCTGTCAGTAATCACGCTGAATGTAAATGAATTAAATGTGCCAATGAAGAGACAGAGAATGGCAGACTGGGTAAAAAACAACCCACGTGAATGCCACTTACTGGAAACTCACCTTAGACTTAAAGGCACAAGCAAACTAAAAAGGATGGTGGGGAAAAATCAAGCCAACAACATTCAAAAAAGATCAGGAGTGGCAATACTAACCTGATAAAGTAGACTTGAAAGTAAAATCCACCATACTGGATGAGAAAGGACACTATGCAGTGATTACAGGACCCTAGTCCAGGAGGACATGGAGCGTATTAAATATCTAGGCATCCAGTGACAGAACCCCAAAATACATAAAACCACCACTAACTGCACTGAAAACAGAAATAGCTCCACAATGATAATAGACTTCGACAGACCCCTGTCAGTGAAGGACAAAACATCTAGACAAAGGCTTAGTGGAGACGCAGAAGATCTAAATCTCACCATCAGCCAGCAGTACATCCTAGAGAAATAAGGGCTGTCACACAGACAGGTACACGCATACCATTGTTCATTGCAGCAGTGTCCACAATAGCAAAAAGATGGGAACAACCTGGGTGCCCATCAACAGATGAATGGATAAACTATGGTATATTCAGGTGCTGGAATACTATGGAATGATAAAGAAACCAATGATGGTCTTAGGGAACATTACGTGGATTCATCTCAAAGACATCATGAACGGTGAAAGTGGCCAGTTGTGAAAGAACAGATACTGTATGAGACCACAATTGCAAGGACTCAAGGGAAGGGTTAGGCACAGAAGACAATAATTTTCGATGGTTTGAAGGGTGGGGAGGCTGGGAAAGGGGTGTTCATAGATTCGATAGTAGACAGGAATTGGGTCAGGCGAAGGGAGGGGGGTCAGCACAACTGGACAACACCAAAGGCTGGAAGGGTTCTAAATACCAACATTTTGAAGGACAGAGTGGCAGGGACAGGGACCTGGGGACCGCAACTTCAGGGGACATCTAGGCTAGTTGACACAACTTAAGGAAAATGTTCTGCCTACCACCTTGGTGAGTGGTGTCCGGGGTCTTAAAAGCTAGCAGGCTGCCTCTAAGTGGCATCAATTGGTCCCACGCCACCTGGAGCAGAGGAGAGTGACGGACATCAAAGACATAATGAAAATACAAGCCAAGGAGATAGAAGATGTTGTGTGATCCAGAGACTATGTTTTTATGGGATCAGAAGAACCAGATGGTGCTCGGCCACCACCAGTGACTGCCCTCACAGGAAACACCATGTAAAGTCCCTGAGGTAGTGGGAGAAAATGGGTGGGCAGAAGTAGGACTCTATCAAAAGACCAGAGCTGAAACCATAGCGATGCCAGTTCCTCAGACAGAGACTGGGCTGGACTGTAAGAGTGATACTGGCAAAGAACGTGCTTCTTGGCTTAAATAGATACACGAGGCCGTCTGAGCAGCTCCTGTCCAGAGGCGAGATGGGAGGATGGAGGGGACAGGAGTTGGTTGGGTGGATGTGGGAAGTATAGAGTGGAGAGGAGGAGTGTGCTGTCACCAGGCAGGGGAAGGGGTGGGCAGGGAGAGCAGTCAGAGCTGCAAAGGGTGTGGGTGTGGACTTTTGTATGACAAATTGATTTGGATTGTAAACTTCCACTTAAAGCACAATAAAATACTTCGTAAAAAAAAGCTTGCAAGTGGCCATCTGAGATTCATCTCTTGGTCCCCTCGCATTTGGGCAAAGGAAAGTGAAGAAATGTACATATACAGTCCAAAGGATTAAAGGACCGTGTGATCCAGTTTCTACCAGCCTGAGCCCAGAGAAACGAGACCCTGCCTGGCTACCACCCCCAGCGGCTTTGACAGGGATCACAGCAGAGGGTCCCAGACAGAGTGGGAGAAAAACTTTGAACAAAATTCAAATTCTCAATGAAAGACCACATGTAGTGGTCTGACAGAGTCTGGAGAAACTGCTGAGATTGGCCCCTGGACACTCCGCTAGCTGAGAGCCACAGCCTCTCTCAAAGTCCGCCTCTGAGCCAAAGATCAGGCAGGCCAGTAAAACAAACAGGAGCTGGTTCAGTCAAGTCTAAGGGAGCAGATGAGTGACACCTGCCCCAAAGCAAAGACGAGAAGGCAGGAAAGGGGAGGAAAGCCAGATGAACGGCCACGGGGAGCCTGGGGGCGGGGCGGACATGGAGAGGGCTGACACGTTGTGGGGATTGTCACTGATGTCACACGGCAATCTCTGCATGCAGTTTTGAAGGGGAAAGTAATGTGTGCTATAAACTTACCTAAAGTCAGTAACATAAAAAAAAAGGACTGATGTCTGGGGTCTTAGAAGCAAGTGGCTTTCTAAGAAGCGTTAATTGATCCCAACCATCCTGGAGCAAAGGAGAAAGACAAGCATCAATGACAAGGGACAGTCTGAGCCCAAGAAACAGAAAGGGCTGAGCACCACAGAGGCCACTCTGACACGAGACCAGAAGCACCAGTGCCTGACCACTGCTGACAACGGCTCTTAGGGGACAGAGAGTCCCTGATGGAGCAGGAGAAACGCGGGGTGCAGAACGCAGAGTGGAGTCAAAAGACTAGACTGGATGGTCCAGTGGACTGGCAGGTCCCAGGAAGACACGGCCCCCCCAAACTCTCCATTAACCCAGACCTGAAACCACCCTGAAAACCAGCTCTTCGGACAAAGACTGAACTGATGTATAAACCATTAGATGATAGACGTGAAGAGTGTGCTTTTTGGCCCGGACAGGTGCAGGAGACTGACCGGGCAGCTGCTGTCCGAGGCGAGAGGGGCCGTCGGAGGGACACAGGAGCCGGTCAGCCAGACATGACAAATCTGGGTTGGGTGGCAGGGGTGTCACAGTGTGCGGACAGCAGCTATGGTCACGCAGCAAAGTATGTGCGAGTTTTCATATGAGCCTGACTGTAATTGTAAACTTTCAATTAAACACAATTTTAAAAAAGTCCAGTTGGGGCTGTAAGCTATGTCCTCTGCTTCCCCACTGCCTGCTGTGGGCTGATCCTCAGGAAGCCACCTCTGGGGACCCCTGAGTGTGCATCTGTTGTCAGAGTTTGGGTTCTACTGTAATGGGAAGATCAGGCTGGGTCATGGAGGAAACTGCGGCGGCGGGCTGGGTTGCTGTAGGCTGCGTGAAGTCTGGCCAAAGCTCCCTTTCAGGCCGGGCTTGAGACCCTCTTTAGCCTCTCAGGATGCCTGTGCCTGTCCCTGTCTTAGTCAAGCACCCTTAGATGCCACACGCCAGAGCAGATACTGTCCGTCACATTCATCCGGAGCTGAGTGATGGCAGATGGGACTGGGCTGGGCTAAACATTAATGTCACTGTCTGCCCTGCCCTGAGGGGCAAGTGCCTCAGGGCCAAGACACTCAGCGCACGGTGGCTCCAGGCTGAGAAGGCGGCGGCCGCAGACGTAGCTCAGTTTGCCCAGATCCTAGCCGAGCTCGGCGACTTCGGCTGCTTCCAGATACTGCTGCTGATCCTGCTGAGCGTCCCCAGCGTCCTCTTCCTTCTACATGTTCGGCCAAGTGTTCATGGTCCTGGACGAGACCCACTGCTGCTCGGTGGCCTGGGTCAAGAACCAGAGCCTCGACCTCAGTGCCAACGAGCAGCTGCGGCTGAGCGCACCCCCGGCCGGGGCCAGCCTGGAGGATGTCCTCGGCGGCCGCCACAGTGAGACGCAGCCCTGTGGGAACGGCTGGGGCTATCCTGGCAACAGGCCCCCGTCCCTCCTGAATGAGGTGGGGCTGCCCTGCCGTCCGTCCGTCTCAGCTCTGCTGGTTGTTTCTGACTCTCCACCCGTGGGCCCTCCTGTTCCGTGTGTCTGCCTGTGTGTGACTGACTGCAGACGTCCCTGGTTTTCTTTTCCTACAGTGGCTGCTTTTTCAAAATTGACCCTTTGCCAGCCCCTTTCTCTCTCTGTCCGTTTTTCTGTCTGTAGCCTCTCTGGTCATCTTTGCCCTTGCATCTCTTTTCTCGATCCTCTGTGTGTCTGCCTGGCCGTCTTGTCCTCGTCTGGTGTCTGTCGTTATAGCTTTCTCCCGAGCCGGCGTCCCACCTGTCCTTCCGTTTGCCTCCTGTCCTTACATCTGCACCCTCATGTCACCTGTCCACCCGTCTCCCTGTCTCCCTGGGTCTCCCCCCTCTCCCAGCACGGTCTCCCTTTCCCGTGTCTGCCACCCACCCGCCTACCTGTTTGCCTGTCCCCCTGTCTGCCCGTCTCCCTGTCCGCCCGTCCCCCTGTCTGCCCGTCCCCCTGTCTGCCCGTCCCCCTGTCCGCCTGTCCCCCTGTCCCCCTGTCCGCCCATCCCCCTGTCCGCCCGTCCCCCTGTCCGCCCGTCCCCCTGTCTGCCCGTCCCCCTGTCCGCCCGTCCCCCTGTCTGCCCGTCCCCCTGTCCGCCTCTCCCCCTGTCCCCCTGTCCGCCCGTCCCCCTGTCCACCCGTCCCCCTGTCCGCCTGTCCCCCTGTCCCCCTGTCCGCCCATCCCCCTGTCCGCCTGTCTCCCTGTCCACCCGTCTCCCTGTCTCCCTGGGTCTCCCCCCTCTCCCAGCACGGTCTCCCTTTCCCGTGTCTGCCGCCTGTCCCCCTTTCCGCCCGTCCCCCTGTCTGCCCGTCCCCCTGTCCGCCTCTCCCCCTGTCCCCCTGTCCGCCCGTCCCCCTGTCTGCCCGTCTCCCTGTCTCCCTGGGTCTCCCCCCCTCTCCCAGCACGGTCTCCCTTTCCTGTGTCTGCCACCCGCCCGCCTACCTGTTTGCCTGTCTCCCTGTCTGCCCGTCTCCCTGTCCGCCCGCCCCCTGTCCGCCCGTCTCCCCGTCTCCCTGGGTCTCTCCCCCCACGTCCCAGCACGGTCACCCTCTCCCATGTCTGCTGCCCGCCCGCCTTCCTGTCCGCTGGCCCAGGTCTCCTGCCTTCGCCCTTCTCAGCTGTGCCGGTCTCCCCTGCCCGCTGGGAGGACCCTTTGGATAACCCAGTATTTATCTGCCCTTTCTGACTTCCCTTTCCTGGGAGACGCAAAGGCAGACAACGAGACTCCAGCACCCCGACACCTCCGGGCTCGAGGGCCCTCTGACAGGCGGGACCGCGGCTCTGGGCCGAGCGGCACCACGTGTGTGACGCAGGTCTTCTGGGCGGACTCCTGCTGTGCCATTCCCTGCGGGAGGGGAGACAGCCAAGACAGCCCAGCAACCCACGGGCCAGGGCTCGTAGGGAGCTGCGTGTCTCTGTCGCCTTCTCTGTGGGGGCCAATCCTGAGGCTGTCGGGGGAGCCTGCAGTCCAGAGGTCAGGCTTTTGTGTGTGGCTGCTCACCTGTCCCTTGAGCCCCAACAGCCCCCTCCTGGCACTCCCTGCACCCCACCCACCAGGGCGCCTGGGTGGCCTCCCAAATCTCCTAGCTATGGATCCAGACTAGCCCCAGCCGGCCTGGCCATCGTCTCCAGCGTCACCCTTCACCGGCCGTCACATGCTGTGGGCATGTCTAGCTTTGTACACGCTCACAGACTCACAAACTCTCCTGCCAACCCGGCCGGGTGTCATCATCCGCAAACCCCAGGAGACCTTCTGGAAGGTTCTACGTTCAGCCCCTGTGCTGAGCTGCTCATGCAGGGTCACTTAGTCAGAGGAGGGAGGCAACTCCGGGGCGTTGGGGAGGACCTGCTGCCCTGTACAGGACAGAGGGCTGGTGGGCCCCAGCACCCAGGGTCTGCTGCTTCCTGGGGAGGGAGTGGGCAGACGGCTTCCTGAAGGAGGTGGGACGTGCGCTGGGCAGCAGGACGCCAGGAAACATTGACAGAAGGAGCGGACGTCTGTGCAGACAGAAAGGCGAGAGAGAGGCCTCCCTGGCCCAAGAAGCAGGAGGGCAGTGGGCACCCAGTGGACCTGGGTGGGAGGGCGGCAGGCCAGGGGCATTGGCTGGCGTGTTCGCAAGGATGTGGGCTCTCTAATCCTACAAGGCAGTTCTGCTCTGTCCTGTAGGGTTACTACGAGTCGGAAGCAACTCAGCGGCAACAGGTTTGTTTTCTGTCTTCACCCTCGACCGTCGGCCTCGCATCCTGGCGCTGGGGTGGGGCCGCGGCTGCCTTGCCTTTCCCTGGCATGCTCCCTCCATCCCCAACCTCCCAGGGACTGGGACCTTCCCATCAGTGTACACCTTGGGTACTTTGTGCCCTGCACCACCTGATAAACCCAAGCTGCGTCATAGAGTGGAGCAAACTTGCCGGGGGTGGGGGTAGTTCTGCCTCAGCTCCCTGTCCGTGAGAAGTGGCTTTTCCATACTGAGCCCTCTGAATGATGTCCCCTGTTGTCTCATTCCAACCTCAAGAGTCATCTTCAAATGGAAATGCCAATAAATGACCCTTATTGGAGAAGACAGTGGCATGTTTCCCTTTAGGTTGCATGCTTTTAGGAAACGGAGTAAATTTCTCCTCCTCGTCACCCACCTAACAATATGACATTTCCTGGGTGAAACAAACCTCTGGGACCTTCATGGGGGAGGGTGAGAGACAGCTGTGTTAACGAGGCAGGACTTTCTGAGATACAAAAGAGAGGAATGAGGAGAGATAAGAGACACCTCCCACCGCCCAGAAGGAAGAGCCAGGAGCGGAGTGCATCCTTTGGACCTGGAGTCCCTGTGCTGAGAAGCCCCTAGACCAGGGAAGGCCGATGACAAGGACCTTCTCCCAGAGCTGACAGAGACAGAAAGGTTTGCCCCGAAGCCGGTGCCCCAATTTGGCCTGCTAGCCTCCCAGACTGTGAGAGGAGACCCTTCTGTTTGTTAAAGTCACCTGTTTAAGGTACTTCTGTTATAGTGGCCCTAGATGACCAAAACAGGAAGCAGCAACTCATGGTCTATCCCAGCCTTGTGCCCTTGCATGTGTCAGTGTTTTTTATGGGGTACTTCTGGGCCCGAAGAAACACCTGGGAGTTGTTTTTATTAAGTAGTTAGATCCCAATAGCAAGTACTTCTGTCCTAACAACTTAGTAGCTGATTGAAAAAAAAAATACACATATCAATCAAACGAGAACATATTTTTCTTGCTTTCCTGCTGAACAGAGTCACTGATTTGTGCTGTTGTCACCAATGACCGTCATCTGGGCGGCCTGTGTAGAACAACACTTCCCTCTCAGTCCTGGAGGCTGGGCGTTCACCGTCACGGTGTCCCGTGAAGCGGCAGGGACACGCTACCTCTGACATTCTAGGGGAGACCGTTCCATTCATTTCTCTTAGCTCCTGGGGTGGCCAGCAATCCTTGGTCTGTAGACCTGCCACTTCCTTCTCGGCCTGTCTCAAGGCCTGGCCGTCTCCCTGTGTGTCTGTCTTCCTGAAAAGACAGCACACATCCTGGGTTAGACTCCAGCCTCGTGGCTGCGTTGTAATGGATCATATCTGTAATCACTCCATTTCCGAACAGGGTCACGTTCACAGAGCGGTACCAGAGGCTAGAACTTCAACAAAGCTTTTTTTGAGGGGTACAACTGAGCCCTTGCCTTGGCCACCACCACCCTGGGTTCTGTTGCATGGTGTCTTTCACACAATACTTGCTTTATATCCCAGCAACTGCCAGGGACACAGCTTCTCCTAGATACGATGTCCCTGAAAGGGCAGTGGTGTAGTCTGACATGGAGACTGGGAACTGTCCTGAACTAGTAGTTTTGTGTGTCCTGCTGCAGCCCGTGGGCCCAGTGGTCTGCGCGGGATACCTCAGCCCACAGCTGGGGAGCCACAGGCCTCTATCCAGAGGTGTGCAGGTAGGCGGGGTGCCGGGGGCCCCAGCTGTGGTGCTGTGCTAGACGTCCACCTTGCCTGCCTCTGCCTCAGTTTGACCTGGTTTGTGACCAGAAGGCCCTGCAGGAGACTTCACAGTCGGTGTTCATGGCCGGGCTCCTCCTGGGAGCGCTCATTTTTGGGCCTGTCTGTGACAGGTGAGAGCCCTGACCAGCTCTCTCCTAACCCAGCGTGCACCAGGCTTCTGGCTCAGGGCCCAGTGTCCCCCTGTGCCCCTCACAGTGGACTCCAGGACAAGGCCCCGTTCCCACTACCCTCAGATGGGGCCCTCAGGGGAAGACCATGTCTGACCTCAGACCCCAGGGGGGTCAGGGGTCTTCCCAGCTTCCTCCGCTCAGACAGACTCCTGGAAGGAAGCCTACCCCACAGCTCTGTCTCTTTACCATCCAGGGTTGGCCGCAAGGTCACCATACTGGTGCAGCTGCTGCTCTTCGCCCTCTTCGGCCTGACCACGGCCCTCATGCCCACCTTCGAGCTCTACACAGTCCTGCGCTTTGCTGTGGCCATGGCTGTCGCTGGATACACCTTCAGCAATGTCTCCCTACGTGAGTGTCTGGGCGCTAAAGACTCGATCCCTACCAATTCTGGCAGGCTTCCAAAAGCCCAGGCTGGCCACTGCCCTCAAATGGCCTGTAGGGACCTTGTCAGGCTCCCAACACCTGAAGCAGCCATATGGGACCTTCTAGAGCTGGCATTGAGTCCCCAGATCCTGACACGGTAGCGTCTAGCAAGTTTCAGGAGGCCCAGACTCAGCGTCACTCTCCCCACAGTTACAGAGTGGACTGGGCCTTCCTGGAGGATCCAGACGGTTGTTTTGGTCCAGTGTGCCTTCTCCCTCGGGCAGGTGGCCCTAGCAGGCCTCACCTACAGCGTCCTCAACTGGCGGCTCCTCCAGGTCGCTGGGGCTGCTCCAGTCCTGCTGCTCTTCTTTTACATCTGGTGAGGAGGGGACGCTTGCCAGGAGCAGGCCACCCCAGGTCAGTGGTGCTCTGGGGGCTGGTCTGCTCCCTGGACACAGGCCAACCAGAACTAGGAGACTGTCAGGCCTGGAGTGTGGGGTTCTGTGTGCCCTGGAAGCCCAGGAAGGCTCCTTGGGGACCAAGGGAAGGTTCACAGGACTCGAGCCCCACCTGGCCAGCAGGGTCCTGCCAGAGTCCGCACGGTGGCTCCTGACGCGGGGGAAGGTGGAGGAGGCGAGACAACTGATTGAGAAGGCTGCGGCAGTCAACAAGCAGAAGCTGTCCACGGAGCTCCTGAGCCAGGTGCCGCTAGCAGACCCGGGCCCGGCAGAGGCCTCTGACTGATCTCTCACTCTGTGTCTTCCTCCCAGCTGGTGCCAGAGAAGACAGCGCCCTCAGGGAATGCCCTGGACCTCTTCCGACACCCCCAGCTCAGGAAGGTGACCCTGGTTCTCTTCTGTGTCTGGTGAGTGCACCAGGGCCCATCACCCCCCTGAGGACAGTCAGTGAGCTGCCCTGCTCTGCTCTGTACCTGTGGGAGGGTGGTGGGCCTGCGGCTGGAGTGGTCTGTCCGATGTCGTGCTGGCCTTCTGGCCCAAGTGGGCTGTCTAGGGGGATGGTGGCCCTCTGGTGGGATAGTCTATTTGGTGGGATGTGGCTTTCTGGCTGGGGCGGTGGCTCTCTGACAGTCCAGTTCCCGTCTGTGCCTGTGCAATGGTGGGATGGCAACTGTCCTGCTAGGACGGTCGCTCTGGGAGTGACACTTCCTGGCTGTGCTGCTCTCTGCTGTTGTGACTCTCGTTAATGTGACTGTGACCCTTCACCCAGCAATGGTAGGGACTCTTGGACAACTTACAGGTTTGTGGACAGTCTGGTGTACTTTGGCTTGGGCCTCAAAGTGGGGGACTTCGGCCTGGGCATCTACCTGAAGCAGGTCATCTTTGGGGTAGCCCAAGTGCCTGCCCGCTGCTGCAGCTTCTTCATGATGAAGAAATTGGGCCGCAGGTGGAGCCAGCGGGGGGCCCTAGTGGCCGGGGGCCTTGTGTGTGTTCTCATCGGCTTCATCCCAGCAGGTACCAGGGCTCGCTGCCCCCCATCCCCACCCTCTCCCATTGCCCTCCCTGCAGGGCCAAGGCCTGCGGACGTTGCTTCCTTCTTAGACGTAGAGATTTCCACAGTGTTTGAGAGGAGGGCCCTAGGAGCGGGGGTAGCCAGGGCAGGGCCCGGGAGACGGGGCTGCCTGTCTCCTCCGTGGCTGACTGGTGACCTTCCCCAGACCTTCCTGTGGTGGTCACGGTGCTGGCCGTAGTGGGGAAGTTTGCCACTGCAGCTGGGTTCACGACCTCCTACGTGTACTCCGCGGAGCTCTACCCGACCGTCGTCCGGTGAGGACCTGGGGCGGGTTTTACTCCTCTGCTTCCAAGACAGTTTCCATAGCTGGCTCTTCCGTGGCGGCAGGCTCCTGGTTTTTCAGAGATCCTCTCAAGACCTCATTTTTCCTTACTGTAAGCCGTGTCCTTCCGCTTCGGCCCCCAATGTTGTCCTGCTGGTATTCTGTAGAAGACAGCCCGTGGGGCAAGGTCCCGTCAAGCTGGGGGAAGCCTACGAGAACACCTGGGGAGACCTAGAGGGACCCTGACAGCAGCGGCTGGTACAGGTGGCTGGAGCGCTGGGACGGGAGCCAAGTCGCCCGCCCTGTTGGGGGAGTTTCTCTGTCAGCTCTGACTCCCCTGCAAGCTGATGCACCTACACACGCTAAGCCTCCTGTCACAGCTGTAGTCGACGACCACAGACTTAGTGTCTGCAGACAACAGGACCTACAGTTGTGGATGTCCGAAGTCTGAAACGGCCTCACTGAGCCACAGTCAAGGTGCCGGCAGGGCCGTGTTCCTGCCGGGCTCTCCAGGGAAGACTCTGGTTTCCAGCTTCGCCGTCCTGGGGCGGCTGCCTGCCTACCCCTCCTAGGCTCGTGAGCCCCCGTCTTCAAAGCTCCCGTCTTCAAAGCTCCCGTCTTGGCTGGTCACACCTGCGGCATGTCCCACACCGGATCACTCTGATACTTGCTCTTCTGCTCACACATTTAAGGGACCCTGACACAGCCTCGGGAGCCCCGTCAGGCAGGTCCGTGCTGCACAGGTGTGGTTGCCGGGAGTTTCAATCAGCTCCAAGGTTGCTAAGCACGAGAGTGTGATTAATTAGACCAGACCGACCCCAACGACCCCAGGTGATCTGAGCTTACAGTGGCTAATTCCCAACCAACCCATTGCTACTGAGTCAATTCTGACTCAGAGCAACCCAGTAGGGCAACGTAGAAGTGCCCCACAGAGTTTCCCAGGAGCCCCTGAGGATTCAGACTGCCCACCTTGTGGTGAGCGGCCACAGAGCGTAACCACTGTGCCTCCAGGATTGCCAAAAGCTCCCCCTTACAGTGTAATGCACACTTCCCAGGGATTCAGACACGGACACCTTGTGGGGTGGTTACTCGGCTTCACTCCCCCTGCCCCCCGCCACATATACTCATTTAAGGATGCTGTTTTTCTAGTATTCTCTTGTACATGTCCTGTCCCTGCTGAGGTCAGGGATCCCAAATCTGGGGTCCGAGCAGGTGGTGCAGACGTACGAAAAGGGCGGCTAAGCGTGCAAGACAGCCGATGCAACGCTGGGCCCTGGCTGGTGCCCCCCTCAGTAGAGAGATGGCCCCCCTCCGCGTTAGCCAATCACAGGCCCAGGCTGGGAACGCAGACCCAGTCAGTGAAACTTGAAAAAGAAAATGCCGAATTCAAGTCAGATCTGCCGCCGGCAGCTCCCCCGGCTCTGTGACACAGGGAGGCCCGTACGGGTGACCTGGTGTCAAGGAGTTCCCGAGTGATAGACCGCTGCAGCCGCGCTTGAATGATCTTCTACAGAGTTCTACTTGTGTGTGATAGCAGTGGTATTGCCGGGTAGTGTCCATGTTCAGTTGGATCCCCTTTCTTGGGAACAGGCATAAATATGGATCTCTTCCAGTCCATTGGCCGGGTAGCTGTCTTCCAAATTATATTGGCATAGACGAGTGAGCGCTTCTAACGCTGCCTGCGTTTACTGAAGCATCTCAGTGGGGTGACTCTGCCGTGATCTGAACAGTGGTGACCCAGTTCCAGCATCACAGCAACACGCAAGTCCTCATGGTGTGACAAACTGACGGCCGCGTAGGGCAACAGAGCCCAGCCAAAGCGGATGTGATGCAGGTCGGATGACAGGCCAGCAGGGTCATTGGCAGGGCGTGGGGCAGCCCCGAGAGTGACTGGGAGGAAACTGAGGTCCCAAGAGGAACGAGATGTCCTTGCGGGGGCAGCCCCAGAGGATGATCACCTTGAGCCTGTGTGTAGGTGGCCAGACCCGGCTCCTTCTCCCCAGGCAGGCAGTGACCTCTACTCTCTCCCCACCCACCTGCCCAAAGAGTTGTCCCAGATAGGGAAAAAAGAGCGAGAGACAGCACTGGTATCGAACAGCTAGGGACAGCGAAGCAGTCACAGAGCCGTGGCTCAGAGACGACTCGGCCACGGTTAACACAGTGAGTGAGAAAGCAGGGTTGGCTTGGAAATGAGCACGCCGCTGCAGATAGATGCTCGCTGCCTTCATTCCCTCACATTGCTGTGGCAAAACACTGCAGATAGGTGACGTGAAACGACACATCCATTGCCAAGAAGCCCAAATTTGTGGTATCGTGCTCTCTCTGATCTCCTTCCATCCATAGCTCATCCAGCTGCTGGTCACCCAAGGCATCCCTCGGCTCGTGGCCTTAGAGCTCCGATCTCGGCCGCGTTGTTGCATGGCTGTCTTCCCCCTGTGGAAACAGAATCATGTAGGGGTACACCTATCTGCATATTCTGTAAAAAACATTGCAGAAATTAGAATGCTTTGTTCCTTGAAAGTCTGGTAGACCCACCAATAGAACAGCTGAGGGCTGGTGCCTTCTGGTGAGAAGCATCTGCTTGAGTTTCTTTGATCAGCAGAGAACTTTTAAGGCTTTCTGCTTCTTCTATTTTGGTTCATCTGTTTTCAAATTCTTTGGGGTAAAGTTGATGATAGTTTTCAGTTAAGATCTTTGATCGTGCTGTATCTGTATATTCCCTTTTGCATATATAGAAAATGTGGCTTCTTTTAACTTTTTACTTAATTCTGCCAGAGATTTGTCTTTCTTTTTACTGTACTCAATCAAAACTGGGCCTTGTTGATTCTCTTATCACATTTTTCTTTTCTATTTTCTTTGTTTCTGTCCTTATTTTTTCACTTTACTTTCTCTGGATTTATTCTACTATTTTTGCTATCCATTGTTATGATGACCATGTAGCTGGTTAACTTTCAGTCTTTTGAAACTTTCTATTACCAAGCAGTTAAAGGTTGAAATTTCCCACAAACTACCTTTTTATGCCACCCACAAGTTCGGATATGTAATAGTTTTCATAATACTAGTTATAAATATTTTTAAATTTCTATGACTTCTTCTTTGATTTTCGTGTTTTTTTTTTTCTGTTATTGTTTCTTTGTTTTGTTTTTAGCTTAAAAAACATGATCCAGGTTAGCAGATTGGAAAATTTAGTGTTTAGATGTCAGTTCTTTCCAAGCTGACCTGCCTACATAAGCTCAATGCAATCTCAATCAAAATAACAGTGAGCTATTTTGTAGCTCAACAAACTGATTCTAAAGTTAATATCGAAAGGTGACAGACCTAGAATGGTCAACACAGTGAAAAAGAAGAACCAAGCTGGAGGGCTCACTCCTTGCTTTCAAGGTTTACTGCAAAGCTACCGTAATCAAAACTGCACGATACTAACATGAGAACACGCACACAGGACCGTGGAACAGAGCCCAGAGCCCAGAAAAAGACCCGCAGAAAGGAGCAAAGCAACTCAGGGGAGACAGTCTTTTCAGCCAACACTGCTGCAAGAGCCAGACATATGCAAAAACGTTGATCATGGTAGAGGACCCGAGCAGTTACTGCTTGAGGAGTACAGAGTTTCAGTGAGGGTGATAAAAAATCAGAAACGCAAAGCGGCGATGGCTGCAGAGCCTGGCGAGTTTCAGTCACACCGCTGAGTTGTACAGACAGAACGGTTGAAATGGCAGATATTTTGTTAGACATGTTATACTCTCATAAAAAAATATTAAAGTGGAAACCGATCTTAGACTTCTAACAAAAATTAATTCAACATGGATCACAAGACGGAAGTGTAAGGCTCAAAACTTGTAGGTGAAACAGGAGAAAGCCTAAGTGGCCTTGGACTCGGTGATAAAACCGAAACCCAACGCAGTGCCGCTGTGCCGAGTCCGACTCACGGTGACCGTATAGGACACTGTAGGACTGCTCCACAGAGTTTCCCAGGAGCGCCTGGTGGAGTCTGATGGCGGCCTTTTGGGTCAGCAGACATAGCACTTAGCCACTACGCCACCCGAATTTGGTGATAACTTTTTAAATAAAACACTAAAAGTGTTGGAAGAAAATATGGATGTTCAATTGTATTAAAATTAAAGGCTTCTGCTCTGAAAAGTGTGTTCAGAGACTAAAAAGACAACCCGTAGACAGGTGGGAAATATTTGCAAATATATACACATTAAAGGACTTGTTATCTGAAATATACTAGGAATTCCTAAAATTCAACAAAAAGAAAACCAACAACCCAATTTAAAAATGGGCAAAGATCTGAGCAAGTACTTCTCTAAAGAAGAGACAAAGGAGACCAAGAAGCGTATGCAAAGATGCTCAACATCGTCCTTAGGGAATTGCAACTCAAAACAATGAGATACTATGCTACACCTCTATTAGAATGGCTAAAATCCAGTAAACCAGTAATACTAAACGCTGATGAGAATACAGAGAAACAGGGACTCACTGGTGACGGAAATGCAGAATGGCCCAGCCACTCTGGAAGACGGGCTGTCAGTTCCTGACGCAGCTGAATATAGTCTTAACGTACTTCTATCACCTGGCAGTTGTGCTCCTAGGTATTTCCTCAACAGACTTGAAAACTGACGACCTCATCAAAACCTGCGCAAAATGTTGATAGCAGCTTTCTTCACAAGAGCTACAGCCAGCTGCAGCCCAAATGCCCTTCAACAGGTGAAGGAACAAATGAGTGCTTTCATCCATGTGATGGAATATTATTCAGCACTAAAAAAAATGAGCTACCCAGTCACGAGGAGACATGCCTGAAGCACATACTGCTAAGCCAGAGGCCCGTTGGAAAAGTCTACACACGGTGATTCCAGTGATATGAAATTCTGGAAAAGGCAGAGCTGTAATGACGCTAAGAAGGTCAGTTGTTTCCAGAGTTTTGGAGGAAGAGGAGGGTTGAAGAAGTGGAGAACAGAGGAACACTTTTTAGTGTTCTGGTGATAATACACACAGCACAACCTGCTCTTGTCCTGCAGTCTCTAAGGAGGGTGGATGACGCTGGCTTTATTCCTCACTTCTTGTCTACGTTCCCATGATTTCTGTCCCATTGTGTCCTTTCCATTCGCTTAGTATTCCTGCTCAACTTTCTCATCTGTGCCTTCACCTTTGTTCTCGGGTATGTTATTTTAAAAACGCCCAGTACTCAAGGGTGACAGTCTTTACTCTTTGGGCTAAACAGTGTAAAGGTGACTTCATAGGACAGTTTCAGTTCAAGGTTCAAAGTCTAGTAAGCCTGGATTCTTTAAGAATTTGAAGTTCTGTTCCACATTTTTCTCTCTTTTTATCAGGATTCATCTGTTGTTTTCCCAATGAGAATGTTTAGTGGTGGTGGCCGGGCACCATCTGGTTCTTCTCATCTCAGGGCAGAGGAGGCCGAGTACAGGGGATCTTTTAGGGCACTGAAGTCTTCCATCTGGTACTGTATTTTTGGATTTCTGACACAACACATCTAGCCAAAATCAGCAGAGGATGTCATACCGGATAGTGGGGCTTTAGACATCAGTCCCTCCACTACCCAGCAACTGAACTAGAAAGTGCGGTTGGGACCAACAGTTTTGGAATTCTGGAACCTGGCCAGACACTTGAGCCAAGCAGGGGAGTGTCAGATGGTGGCAAAGGCTGCTGTCGTGCAGGTGAGCTCTGTGTGCCAATGGCCACCATGCCCCATTCCTTATCTCTGGAGCAGTGGTGGAGAGATGGAAGCCTGCATTCCTGGAGCGCATTGCTGGTGCCAGGGAAGGCAGCAGGAGTCCTCCAAGAATTCAGGGGGCGCCCCATGGTTGGCACAGTTGGGTTGGCCTGTCAGTGCCCCGAGAGATGGGACCAGATGATCCTGGTAGTTTCAGCCCTCATGCGGGCCAAGTGCAGGGCAGCAATTTAAAGGACCAATCCATCCTTTTATTTTCCTTTTTATTTTTGTTGTTACTGTTGAAATCTGTGAGGCCACTCATTGGAGATGTAACAGAATTGGCATACACACTTTGCAAAAACCATTTTGGAAAAGTCACTAAACAGTGCGCTGCAGCCTTCTAACAACAAAAATTATTGAGAAGTGAGAAAATCGGATTTTTTTTCCTTTTGTTTTTTCCCTGGACAAATAAAGCTTATTTTGAAACCATAGCTGGGAGGGCAATCTTTGATAAATTGTTAAGGGAGGTTGCTGAACAGATGGGCTATTACAACCTCCAGCACTTAAAAACCTGCAGACCCTAGGGCAGGGGTAAAAGTATGAGCTCCAGAGCTCATTATAACACTCAAATGCTGTCATTTCAACCAAAAATCACAAGGCATACAAAGGGACAGTAAAGGATGGCCCAGTCGAAAGAATAAAACAAATGTCAGAGACTGTCTCCGTGGAAGCGCAGATAATGGACAGACAAGAAGACTTTAAAATAACAGCGTTAAATATGCTTGAAGACCTAAAGGAAAATACAGATAATGAACTAAAGAAAATCGGAAAAGTAATTCAAAACACAAGAATTTCAGTGAAGAGAAGCTGTCAAAAGGGACCAAACAGTGGGTAACTGGAAGGCCAGCAGTTTGAGTCCCCCAGGAGCTTCTTGGAAACTCTGTGGGGCAGTTCTACTCCATCCTGTACGGTCACTATGAGTCGGAATCGACTTGATGGCGGTGGCTTTTGTTTATTCTATAGATAAGGTATTTCTTTTGTTACGTTAATGAATCCACACCAGATTCCAGACGTAAACCTAAGTGTCTGACTTATAAAAAGCCCAGACTCGATGCCGAGACACGCACAGGGAAGACAAATCATGAAGAGGAGTGCCCCCACCACCCAGCAATGTCCACGATGGCTGGCAGCTACTAGAAGCTAAAAGAGGCCAGAAAGGAGCCGCCTCGGGAGCCACAACCTGGACTCCGACTTCCAGCCTCCACAGCTGTGGGAAAACAGCACTGCTGTTCTTTGAAGCTGCCCACTTGTGGTGTTCCTGTTACAGGGGCGCCAGGTAACTCAGCCAGTTTTATGATGTTTTTGGTCTACAATCTTAGGCTGCTGGGTTCTCTAAGGAAGCAAAGCCAGTAACATGTACAATATGTACAGAAAAAGGCTGACATAAAGGAAACAGCAGCTGCAATTGTAAAAGCCACATCCTGGGTCAGAGCACAAACCTCAGGCAGCAACAGAAGGTCAGAGACGAGGTGGCCCCTGCTCCAGGATGGCAGCCAGACCCGAGTTTTCTCTGACTTGTGAACTGCAAGGGGCTGGCGACCCCAGGTCAGGGAACGGACTCCTACATGCAGGCTGTGAGGGTGGGTGAAGTCCCCAAGCCACTAGTTCAAGTCCGAAAAACCAGACTTCAGAAAGACAGACAGACAGACAGCGGGCAGCTGCCGGCAACGTGAGCGGACAGGGAGGCAGAGGTGGAGGGCGGGAGAGGGCCGGGGGGAGGGGAGCCCCTCCGCCGCTCCATCCAGCTGCCGAACCTGGAGAATCTTTGGCCAGACAAGTGGACACCCCGTCTTAACTGCTCCAACGGCCCTGGGTGGGGGGCCCGTTGTTAGGGGCTGTCGGGTCGGTTCTGAGTTGCAGGGACCCTGGGTACAGCAGACGAGACGCGTCTCGGCCCCACACCGTCCCCTGCGGTCTGGGCTGTGCTGGGGCCCATTGCTGCTGTCATTGTGTCACTGAGGTCCCTCTCAGTGAGGGTCTTCCTCTTTTAGGAGGACCCTTGTGTTAGTCATCCAGGCTGCTGTGCTGGGAACCACAAGTGGATGGCTTTACAAAGGGAAATCAGTTTTCTCACAGAAAACCAGGCTACAAGCCCCAATTCAGGATGTCAGCCCTGGAGGAAGGTCTTTGCTGTCAATCTTCTCCTGGACTTGGAGCCTCTGAGGCGCAGGAGCCCCGAGTCCAAAGGACACGCTGTGCTCCTGGCACTGCTTCTGCCCTGATAGTATAAGGTCCCCAACTGGCTGCTTGCTTCCCTTTCCTTTATATCCCAAGACATCACCTCAAGGCACAAAACAGTCTTACACACTGAGTCCTGCCCCACCAGCAAAACTGCCACCCATCCTCCCTCATTAACGTCACATAGGCAAGGTTTACAGCAGGGAGGAACGTCACACAGGGCCAGGAATCCTGTCCCAGACAAATGGCTGCACACATCTTTGGGGGGACACCGTTTAGTCCATGATAGAGAGGGTGTAGAAACACAGGAACTTATCTGTGGCTGGAAACTCTGTTAGTGTAGTGCTTAAGTACTAGGTCTGCTAAACACAAGGCCAGTGGTTCAAATCCACCAGGGGCCACCCTGGAAACCCTATGAGGCAGTTCTACTCTGTCTTACTGGGTCACTGTGAGTTGGAATCGACTCAACATCCGTGAGTTTGGTTTGTTGGCTTGTCTATTGCTGCTAGGAATGTAAAACAGTGCAGAGGTATAGAAAACAGTTTGGCAGTTCCTAAAAAAATTCAGCAGAATTACTGTGTGATCCAGAGGTGCACAGCATACCTTGATTCATTTCTTCCGTCATAAGTACTGCAGTCCCCTTTTTCGGTGGTCTCCTTCTCTTCCCTTGACTGGATCAAGGCGCGTTGGTTGTTCCTTTGACCCTAATGTTTTCTACTGTCATCTTCTGCTTTGTGTATGGCTGCAGCGGTTACCCTGAAGAACTGCATCCTGCAAATATAAGTGTGAATTACATCCTGCTCCTCCCACCCTGGAAACCCGAGTGACATGGTGATTAAGTATTACAGCTGCTAACCAGAAGTTGAGCAGTTCAAATCCACCAGGTGCTCGTTGGAAACTCTGTGGGGCCGTTCTGTTCTGTCTGTAGGGTCGCTGTGAGATGGAATCGACTGGACAGCCATAGGTCTGGTTTGGGTGTTCTCTCCACCCTGAACAACAGACTTTGGAATGCTTTGGCTTTGATATTTCATCTCTTCACTTATGTACTATCCGCCTTTATTGCTTTACCTTTTTTTTAACTCAGCAAGTTAGAGACTGTATGATTTAGCACGCACTCCTGTTGGATTTGCTCGTGTGTTCACCATCCCTGAGAGCCGCTGGCACTGGCTGTCGGTCCGTTGTCATCTGTCTTGTCCTCGGCTGTTTCTCCAGACCTTTCAGTCCTTAGTGCTCTAGAGCTCCATGGGTTCTCGATTTGGGGATAGGCTGTGTTTCCTGAGTCTAAAAATTCCTGTTTCTCGAGTTGAGGAAGACGTATCACTGTTCTCTCTCTTGGTACCACTTTTCGTCTCTCCTCACGGCCACTGACGGGGCAGAGGAGGGGCCAGGGATTCCACCATCCGTGCCCCGCCGGCGCTCTTCCACACCTTAGCCGCGCACCCGGTGTCCTCCTTCCTCTGTGGATTACTTTAACCTTCCTTTCTGTGTTTTGATTTTGATAAGTGTAGTTTTTGTTTTTGAAAGTGCCACGTCTCCCTGACAGCGTCCTCTCTGGAGCCATGCCTTCCGCCACAAAGTTCCCGAGGCCTCTCAGCACGGGCAGGCCCCGTCTGTCGGCTCCCGTTCCCACCCACTCTTGGATGGCTTCTGTGCGAGTGGTCACCTTGGTTCTCTGCTCTTCGCTTGACCCAAACCTGTGACAGTTCTGCAGACCAGACTCTGGGAACCCTTCCCGCAGACGGCGCTGCCTCTGCTGGGGGCCCGACGGCCCCTGACCCACGGCCTCGCCAGCGCTGCTGAGGCTTCTGGCTCAAAGGAGAGCCCGAGGCTTCGTTATCCCACTTACTGCTGGGCCGAGGGGGATGTCCTCATGGTCACTACTGCACTGACTGACTGTACGTCCTGTGAGGTCCCTGAGGTCAGCGCTGTGCCGACTCTGACTGTACTCACTGTGACATTCTTGCAGTCAGTACTGCTGCCTTGTTCCTGTCTTGCCTGCCTTTCCAGCTGGGCTGGGACAGTGGGGGCCATCTGACTCGTCTGTTCCCCAGCAACAGCCCTGGCTCCCACGTCTGGGCCGAAGGCTTCCAGCCCCCTGCCTGGCTCTGACTCTTTCCCACCCTGATAACAGATCTTTGGGGTTTGCCTTTTGAAGGAAGTGACTCTGGACAGGTCTCCTGCCTGTCCCTCAGAAGATGCAAACACATGACAGCTGCAGGCAAGTTCCCAAAGCTTGGCCCCACGTGACAGCCCCTCAGCCTGCTCTGTAACATTAACAAACCCTAAATGCATGCAGAATCAGGCGAGTGGGCCAACCAGGGGCAAACGGCACTCACCAAGAAGGGTCCGAAGCCGAGAAGGGAAACCCAGGGGACATCAGGGTTGAGACCCTGTTATTCCTGCACTGCCCTCGGTGTCCAGGAAGTGGTGTCAGCGGACTCTGACCTGACCCGTTCTTTGAACAGATGTGGGGGGACAGCGACTCCGACCTAAAGCTCCTAGAAGCCCCACGCTCTTCCATGACCTTGAATGCCGGTTCCTCCTCCCCGGAGACGGTCTTGAGCAGGCTGCAGACCGTTACATCTAAGGAGGACGACGAGCTGGCCGGCATCCTGGAAGCCGTGGGGGAGTTTGGCACCTTCCAGAGAAGGCCGGTGGCCCTGACCTTCCTCCCCAACGTGCTGTCGGCCTTCTTCACGTTCACCGACACCCTTGTGTTCGCAGCCGCGGAGGCGCACTGCGACACCAGCTGATCCTCGCCAGGTACCCCTTCCTGTCTGAGCAGGAGCAGCTCCGCCTGACCCTGCCCCGCAGCCCCAACGGCAGCTTCGCCAAGTGGACTGGGATCTGAGCGCCATCGTCCAGTTCGGCCTCAACTGCACAGAGCCCTGCCGGGCTGGCTGGGTCTACCCGGAGTCCACCAAGCGTCTGCTGACCCAGGAGGTGACTCCGCTTCTGACTCGGACCACCCCCTTTCACTGGGCGGCTGGAGAAAGAGGCCCCGAGGCAGGAAGCCCTGGGCCTGGGGTCACCCTGCGGAGGCCGGGCCAGGGCAGACACCTGCAATTCCTGTCCCCCTGCCTACCTCACCCAAGAAGCAGGAGAGGCCTGGGGGGAGGGTGCAGGGTTTCTGCCATCCCAAGGAATTGCCTCTGTAGTTAGGGCTCTGTCCTCGGGGCTCACAGACGGTAAGGGATGACAGAGGAGCTGCTCCAGTCTGCCCTCTTCCTCGAGATGCTCCCCCCACCTGCTGGAGCTCGATCTCTGGCAGGGGTCCAGCATTTGCATTAGAAAAGTGTCCCAGGTACCCCACACCCCAGTGTCCGTTGGGCCTGTGCCTCTGGGCCTCACCGCGGAATCAGCCTGGTGCACACAGTTCCTTCCTCCCGGGCCCCTGTCTCCTTAAAGACCCCATCCAGGGGACAGGCTGTCTCTGGACCGGCCAAGCTGGCGCCGGGGGGCGGGGGGAAGGCCTGCGGCCAGCGCCTGTCTCTCGCTCAGCTGGACCTGGTGTGTGGCAGAGAGCGTCCCCGGGAACTGATCATGACCCTGTACATGGCAGGCCTTCTAACAGGCTCTGTCACCTTCGGGTTCCTGTGTGACAGCTGAGGCTCCGGGAGGCCGCCCCTCCTCCCGGGTATTCAGAGGGGAAGCTTCTCAAGCTGGGGGAGACGCGATGAAGGGCGTGGGGCCGGGGGGCAGCCAAGGAGGTTTGTCGATGTCCGCAGGCTGGGCCGCGATGCCACCATTCTCCTGTCGCTGCTGGGGCTGACCGTCTTCGGCTTCGGGACAGCCTTCGTGAGCAGCCTGGAGGTCTGCCTCTTCTTCCGCTTCACTGTCGCTCAGGCCACTGCGGGCTACAACATCGGCGCCTGATCTCTAGACGGGAACGGGGTGTCGCCAGGGTGGGGCGGTGCAGTGGGTGGAGCGGTGGGCGGAGCGGTGCGGTGCGGTGGGCGGGCCAGTCAGGGGAGGGGCGGGGACGGGGAGGGGCCCGCGAGTGGGCGTGGCCAGAAGCCTGTTGGTCGGGTCTGAGGGTCAGAAGTGGGCGGGCAAGGGGTGGGGCTGGGGCCCAGAGTGGACAGTAGGCGGGACCCGGCGTAAGGGGGCGGGAAGCGGGCGGGGCATGGCCGGGCCATGGGGGGGTGGGCGGGGCCTGTGCCAGGAAGGGGGCGGGAGCATGAGGCGAGTGGTCGGGACCGAGATGTGGCGGGGTCCGCGCGGGCGGGGAAAGGGGCGGGGCCACGTCGGAGGCGGGCGGGGCCGGGCGTGAAGGGGCGGGGCCGGGCGAGGCCACTGTGGCTCCGGTCACGGAGCGGCTCCAGGGCTGAGTCCAGCGGCTCCGGGGGACAGAGGTGGCAGGCACTGCCGTGCTCGCTGCCTGGCTACTCCGCGGTCAGTGCCCGGCGAGCCCGTCCACTCTCGGCCTCCACCCTACCCCTCCGACCCCACGCAATCTCCCCGCGCCCCCCTGGAGTGGCCCCGCAGCCACCGTAGGTCTGCTGAGCCAGCTGTCAAGCCCCCTACACGCCTTGTCTGATTTCATCCGACCACTCTCTTCGGGAGACGCTCCATAATTATTTCACGAAGGATTTGCACCTCCGAGAAGTCAACCACTTGTTTGTTAGTGAAGAGGCCGGGGGCCCTTGCCTTCATCGCACCACAGCTGCCGTGGCCAGGGGTGCCCAGGATCACCGGCAGGAACCCTCTTCTGTCTGGGAGCTTGCTCGAGCTCCCCCCGAAAGAACTGGGTCTCCGACGGAGCCCGAAGCCTCTCTGGCCAAAGCCCTGATGTGCTTGGAACACAGGCAGACCGCTCTCCAGGCCTTGCTGTGCAAAGCATGTGGTCAGGCAGAAAGGGTTTGGAGTGGGTAACAGGATGGACAAGGGGCCACTGCGGGCTTGAGGGCTGGGCCACAGGCCATGTGCCTTGGGGGCACCAAGCAGCTCTGCCTGGCACTGAGGGCTGTCTTTGGAGCCGGACAGATTGTGAGCAGGCAGAGAGGAGCCTTTGTCCTGTCTGAACTGCCCCGGGCAGGTTGGGGGCACCTCAGGGGTCTGGGAACAGGGCAGTCCTGGGCCGGGTGGTTTTGTCCTGCAGTCACCGAGTGGCTCCTGGACAAACATCGGTCCTGAACCGTAATGGTCTGCCACTGCTACTTCGGGGGTCAGGACCTTGTTGGTGTCCTGCCTGGCCTATAGCCTCCCCCCATTGGCGCCCGCTGTTTCTTGTGGGGGGATCGCCTGCGTTTTTCCTCATCCCCTACATCTGGTGAGCAAGCCAGGGCAGCCTGTGCCCAGGGATGGGTCTCATTGGCTGGAGATGGAGTGTGGAGAGCCCTTGAAGCTGTGTGAGGGGGTGAGGTCCCCCTGGGAGGGGGTGCGTGGGGGCAGGACTGCAGATCACTCTCCTTAGAGCTGTCGGGGCTTTGTTCACCCAGGAGGGAGGAAAGGACATGTTCCAGGAGAATATCAGGGCTGAAGGCAAGGCAGGGAGGCTGGGCACCTTCCTACTGGCTTTTGTGGAGTGGCAGTGTGTGGAGGAGGGACTAGGGGTGCCTGGAGTGGGTACTCCTCCACGGTGCTGGGCTCAGGTGGGCAGGGAAAGGGGTGACTGGTGTGAACGGCGACGTTTTCAGCTGGAGAGAACTCGTGACAGGATCCGAGAGACTGGAGCACTGAGGGGACAACTGATGGAGCCAAACGCAGAGCTGTTGGTGGAGGGGATGAGAACCAGACAGCATGGGAACAAGATGGGGTGAGGAGAAGGACGGGAGAGAAGGCGACAGGCCAGGTCTAGGGCCAGGCTGTTCTGCGGGAGAAATTGTCCCACTGTGTCTTGAACACACAATTCGTCTTTGCTGCTTTGAAAAACAGGCCATGCAGGCCCTGTATCAGAGGTGGAGGATGGCGGGGGAGAACTGAGGCTTTAGAGACTCAGAATAACAACTCTGTGTTGCCTGAGGTCACACAGCCAGAAAGTGGTAGGGCTGAGATTGGAACCCAGCTAGTCTGGCTCAGAGCCCCTGCGTGCTAATCACGGCACTGCACACTGCATGGGTTACAGGAGGTACGATCACCAGCTAAGAGTGATGACACACAGGTGGCTTGGAAAGCCCCAAACCTGTGGCCACAGGGTCCATTCTGTCTCCTGTCAGAGGACTGGCAACGACCCTGTAGAAGAGAGTAGAACCGCCCCATGGGATTTCCAAGAAGCGCCTGGTGGAGTTGGGCTGCCGGCCTTTTGGTGAGCAGCTGAGCCCCTAACCACTGCACCACCAGGCCTCCGGATGACTGGAGAATGTCTGAATTGTGCAGAAATGGGAAGCCAGCCTTGACAGCCCTTGAGATACTCAGGAGATGGTGAGGCCCTGTCCTGCCAGATGCCATGACTTTGTCATAGAGACAGGAAATGGAGTTTCATGGTCTGACCTTACAATATTTGTTAATGAGATTAATGTCACATCTGGGGAAATATGAAATAGTACCAAAAGGGCTGTGAGGACAGTAAGTCTCTCCTGCCAGCCCCTACCCAGCCCCTTTCCCAGAAACCATGCCACTGGATTCTTCCTGCTCCTTCTTCTCCCGGTTCTCCGTAACATGCATGGGCAGTTGCTGACAGGATGAGCTCCCCAGGTGCCTTTTCCCTGTCACTGTCAGCTGTCCCTGCCCTGTCACTTGACAGGATCTTGAGTGGGTTCCATCTCTTCCTGGCTGTGTTGGGTTATTAAGAGTAAGTCTCAGTTTTGCTCATTGAGACTGGGTTTCAGGCATTAAAAAAATCCGGAGCCGTCCCATCTAAAACCTGAGTCTTGGGCTCACTTCACAGCTTCTGCGGTGGCAAAGAAGATGAAGCCTGTTCCTCTGCTATTTCCAAGCAGACCGGGGAGGGGAAGCACTGGAGAAAAGTGACAAAAGCCCTGAGCAACAGGGATGGAAGGTGGTTGTCAGACTCTCACAGGCCCCAGAATGCCCTGCTGGCCTGTCAACCCCCCAGAGTTTCTGCTTTCACAGGTCTGGGGTGGGACCTGAGAATATGCATCTCTAGCAGATTCCTGGGGGATGCTGATGCGAGTGCTGCTGGTTCAGGGACCACACTTTGAAAACTGCTGCTATTGGGTGATGCAGTGGCCAGCTCCTCCTCCCCAAGGCCCCCCAAAGCCAGGTAGCAGCCTGACTCAGGGGCCTTGCTTCCTGATTGGGGTAGGCACAGGGAATCCTGCTGTCTCTGTAGGACTTCAGCTCACTTTCCCTTGTCCCAGGTATCCTTGCTGTCCTCTGGGTCTGCAGACGGCATTGCTGGAGACCCAGCTCTGAAACTGAGGTGCTCTGCCCAGTTCTCCAGGCCTCCCTCTGCAGACCCGCCTTAGTGCACGAGACCCCTCCATGGCTCTGGGGCTTCAGGAATGAGCAGATGTGCTCCCGCCTTGGCCTGTCTTCATCCACAAGAGTCTCTGTCTTTTTGGTTCTGGGCTCCAGTAGTGCAGTGATTTAGAGCTTGGTCGGCAGTTCAAATCCATCTGCCGCTCCTTTGAAACCCTATAAAACCACAACCAAACCTGCTACTGTGGAGTTGATTCTGACCCATGGTGAGCCAATGGGACAGTGCAGAACTGTCCCACAGAGTCTCCAAGGACACCTGACAGAGCTGAACTGCTGATCTCTTGGTCAGCGGCAGTAGCACCGAACCGCTGTGCCACGGGATTCCCTGAAACTAGCTCTACCCTGTCCTGTGGGGTGGCTGTGAGTCAGAATCAACTGGGTGGCCACACGTTTGGTACAGCGGATGACAGCTGGATGACGCGGATGGTTAAGCTCAACTGCTAGCCCAAAGTTGGGTGCTTCTACTCGCCCGAGACACCCCAGAGGACAGGTTGCCTGACCAGCTTCTGAAAGGTCACCACCTTGAAAACCCCATGCCCAATTCCACTGGGCACACTCCGGCTGGCCAGGAGCTGGGATCCACCTGCTGGCAGCCGACTACGACAATTTGTTAGAGGACACATGGTCAGCTGCCCGTCTGAGGGACCCCCTGCGTGTTGACTGCCTCGGGAGAATTTTATGGCCTGAGAGCGGCGGATTGCTGTCTACTGACCCCTGGGGGTCGGGGCAAGAGCGGGGGCCAGAGCACGTGTTCATGGTGAGTGGCCACAGACCTCAGGTCCTGCAGGAGGTGGGACGTGAACTCAGCAGGGGCTGATGACAGACATCTGTCAGGTGCCTCACCCAGGCCCGAGGAGCACACCCGGAGGACCTGTGACCGTGGGCAGGTCCCTGCTCCCTGAGGCTGGGAACCAGGGGGCAAGGGTGATTCAACATACCAGGTCCCGGCAGGATTAAACAAGACTGGGGTCGCTGCGATTCGGCATCAACTCCACAGCACTGGGCTTGGGTTTGGGGTTCTAGGCGTAATGAGTGAGAACTACGGCCGCTCACCTGAAGGTCAGCAGTTCAAAGCCAGCAGGCGCTCCTTGGAAACTCTATGGAGCAGTTCTACTCTGTGCTATAGGGTCGCTGTGAGTCGGAACTGACGCGAGAGCAGTGGCTTTGGTTTGGTTTAGCTACAGAAGGGGACACCCTGGTGGGGTGGATGTTAAGAGCTGTATCTGCTCAGCAAAAGATTCACAGCTTGAATCTGCCAGGTGCTCCTTGGAAATTCTGTGGGGTAGCTCTTCACTCTCCTATAGGGTCTCTATGAGTGAGAATCGACCCCATGGCAATGCTTTTATTTATTTATTTATGTGTATGTGTGTGTTTATACATGAGGGTACCCAGCACGGCTTCTGGTATGATTAAGTGTTTGTACCCATCACTCTGTGGATCCTGACTGTCTGGGAGGTATGGGAATACAGAGGGGACAGAACAACTCAGAGGTCCAAGGCAGGGGTGAGGAGATGGGACACAGGGAGACATTTGTCCCCCTCTGTTCACCCCGGCAGGACCTAGAGTACCCTCCACATACCCTGTGGGCTGTCAGGGAAACAGAAAAGGATAGAAAAGGCGCCTGTGGAGCCAGCTTCTTGCGGAAGTTGTGGGCACGGAGAATGTGCCCTCGGGACATCCCAGAGTCGAGAAGAAGAATGTCTCAGGGACACTGAGGACAAAGGGACTGTAGCTGCAGAGCAGCAGGGAAGAAGCAGAGGGCATCCCCACGGTGGTGGTGGCCTTCAAGGCTACCGGTGTCCGCATCGTCCCACTTTGGGGCTGGACGGACACAGGCGAGGCTGGGAGAATCCTGGAAGGATGCGATGAGACAGGGCGGTCACACAGGATTCTCCCAGAGTCCCCACGGTGGCTGATGGTGACGGGAAAGGTGGAGGAAGCCAGGCAGCTGCTGAGCTATGTGGCATCTGTGAATAAGAGGGTGATCCCTCTGAATCTGGTGAACAAGGTGAGTTAGCAGGTCTGCAGGCTACAGAAGGTGCCCGTGCGGTGGGCCGTGGAAGCTCCTCTTCCCTTGTCACCCTTGCAGGTGGGGCCTCAGCCCGGGGGTACACCAGCCCACTGCCTATCCTACAGCTGCATGTGTCAGGAAAGAAGGGGACTGAAACCTCAGTCCTGGACTTTCACAGCCACCAGCACCTTCGCAAGGTGACCTTGGTGACAATGAGCCTGTGGTGAGTGCCCAGAAAGGGCTGTAGGCCCTGCAGACAAACCCAGAGGCGAGGAACTTGGAGGCGTGGCAGATGGTCAGGCTGGCAGGGCAGCGAGGGGTGAGGCCTGCCGGAAGCCGACTCTGTCCGCCTTCCTCCCCTCTGTCCCCACCTTCCTGCGCCCCCATCTCCTGTGCACCTGTCCCTCTCTTTCCTGGCGTGGTTCCAGGTTTTCCGTCAGTTATATCTACTTAACGCTGAGCGGTGACGAGGGTGGACGGGAGCCCACACACCTGGCTGATGACCCTCGGCCTCACGGAGGTGCCGGCCGTGCCGTGCTGCGCCCTGCTCCCGGAGCACCTCGGGAGGAGGTGGGCCCTGGCCGTCTGCCTCCCGCAGGTGTACCTCGCCTGCGTGCTTGTCCTCGTCCTCCCCCAAGGTCAGCTCGCATGTGGAGCACCCTTCCCTGCCCAGCCTTCCTCCTCCCAGCAGCCCTCCCTGAGTGCCCAGCCCGGCCTGGCCACCTGGGCCACCTGGGGGTCAGCCTTCTCCACCCCCGGACCATTTGTGCTGAGGGGGCAGCTCCTTGGGAGCAGGCCCTATCACTTCCAGGGGTGGGGGGCCCCAAACGGGGCACAGGCACACCATCAGGGACCTGAGCGACGCAGCTAACCCTGCTCAGGAGACAAGCCACCCTTCTCCACCTGATACCAGTGTCAGGAGCAGAGGTGACGGCTGAATGCCGCTCGGCTGCTGCCTCAGGCCCTGCCTCTCCTAGGTGGCTCCTTGGATTGGGACATACCTATTTGGTGACTTCAGAGGACACTAGGTGGCCCAGTCTGTGCTCAGCTACCAACCTGAGGGTTGCTGGTTCCAACCCAGCCAGCCTCACAGCGGGAGAAAGGCCTGGTGATGGGCTCCCAGAGAGGTGGTTGTTAGCAGGTCCCACTGAGTTGATTCCCTCTCATGGTGACCAGTGTGTGCCAAGCAGACCGGCCTCACGGGGTGTCCAGGGCTGTGACCCCTCAGAAGCAGATGGCCAGGCCTGTCTTCCGAGGGGCTGCTGGGCAAGTCTGAACGCCAGTCTTCTGGCTATAGCAGTTGGACATCCAGCCATGTGTGCTACCCGGGGACTCCCCAGAAAGCGCTACAGGACAGTTGTAGTCTGTAGCTCGTGGGGCTGGCTTGAGTCAGAGTGGACTCCACGGTAACGGGTTTGGTCTTTGGTTTCGGCCTGTAACTACACCAGGAAAAATACCTGGCGGCTGCAAACTGAGAGTAAGATCAGGCTGGGTGCTCGGGACAAGTTCTTGCGGGGAGGTCTCTGCTTCCGGGCTGAGCGCCCTGCTTGCCACAGGACCCAGAACTAGAGAAGGAGACAGGCCGATGCTGGCAGTCACCAAACTTTTCAAAGAGCCCAGGTCACAGAACCAGAGAGTGGCAAGGCTGGGATTTGGACAGGAAGGGGTCAGTGTGCACTCACTTAAGACGGCTGTCTGTGACAGCCCTCTTGTTGTGGACAGAATCAGCCTGAGGGGCTCCCCTTTTGTCTGGGGGCCAAGCTCACGTGTGTCTGAAGGGGCTCTACTCTGCCAGAGTCGGCAGTGTTGACTGGCATAGGGGAAAACACAATAGGAAAACAAATTTATTATTAAAATGAGTCCTTGTGGGTGAATCAAGCAGAGGACTTGCAACTCTCAAATGTGAGAAAAACTGGGACTAGAATTCCTAAAGATAGCCTAGATGTCCACTGCAGCCTGGGACCGGAGTGGGCTGCAGGGTTGGGGCAGGGTCTGCCAGAGGCTGGGCGGGAGGAGCTGCAAACCACCCAGGTCCAGGCCTGTGGGGGCCTGTGGGCAAGGCCTCCAGCCCCCAGCTTCACTATGCTCAGGAAACGGCGTTCCCTGGACGCTGGCTCCTGTCTTTCTCTTTGCATGTCCATGTCCAGCTGCCCCCACCCACCCCAGCATGGATGAAGAGTAGGGTTGGGACCAGGGAGTTGGTCCCCTGGACATGGGGAGAGTGTGCTGAGTGGGCCTGGGAGCTGAGTGGACACCCAAGGAGGGAGCAGGTGAGTGGGGTGAGGTGGGAAGCTGAGGCTGGATGAGAAGACAGAGCTGTAAGGGGTGAGGCCCAGCCTGGGGGAGGACAGCCTGTGAGGACAGTGAGACCCAGTGGGACCCCCGCCCTGCCGACCAGCTCTCTGACCGCAGGTGTGCTCATTCACGGCCTGGCTGGGCCGCAGGCACACTGACCCTCCTCTGGCCCAATGCCTGAGTCTGCTGGCCAAGTGGTGGGGGACAGCCTGTTCAGATGCCTTCTGGAAAGTACCAAGATAGGGCCCGTGGGTGGGCTTCCCTACCTGTCCCCAGGCCAGTGGACTTGGACTCAGGTAGCGGTGTTGGCTGGTCACAGAGTTCAGATTCATTAAGGCCTTGGTGGTGCTCTTCTGGAAGTTCAGCCTGGCCAGCTCTGTCAGCCTGCTCTTACTTTACACGGCCAGGCTCTTCCCCACTGTCCTCAGGTACGGGCCGGTGTTGAGGGTGGTCATGGGCGTGGGGGACTGTCCTTGGCATGGGCCAGCACGGCGGGTGGTCAGGGGCACAGGGGACCATCTTTGGGCATGGGCCGGGGTGAGCAGGTGATCAGGGGCTCAGGGGACTGTCCTCAGGCACGGGCTGGGGTGATCGGTGGTCAGGGGCATGGGAGCTGTCCTCGGGCATGGGCCAGGGTGGCAGGTGGTCAGAGGCGCAGGGTCGGGGGCACACAGCCACTGACTGCATTAACAAGACTAATAAGACTGAGTGCTTACCTGGTGACAAGCCCTGTTCTATGGATTCCCTTTCTGAACCGTCACCCAAATCCCGCAAATGCTGTTGGGAACCCTGCTGTGGGTGGGACGAGGAGAGAGATGAAGAGAGTTGCTGAGGTGGCGGGGCTGGGATATGGGATGGGCAAGCCGGCTCCAGAGCCCTGCCTGCACACTGGTGTGAGGTGTCGGGACCCGGTAAGCTCTGCCCTTCACTGACGGCACTGTCACTGCCCTGTCACTGACGGCAGCAGGGATCCCTGCCTTCTGTCTCACACACACCCGGGGCTGTACGGGTTTATTTCTCCCGCTCCTGAACCCCACTCCCACCCCTGGAAGCTGACTCATTAGAAATTACTACCCACAATTCTGCAAAGTGTACAACAAATGAGCAGAGGCAGAGAACGCAGGGTGAGGGGCTGCGGGGGCTGCTCCTCCCACCCGCCGCCTCCGCCACTCGCAGCCTCTGGGCCTCCTGGATGAGCTGTCACCATCCCTTGCAGGGCACAGGTCTGGGGCTGATGTCTCTGGCCTCAACGGCTGGAACCATCTTGTCCATCATCATCCTGGTCCTCAGCCAGAGCGTCTCCATCCTGCCCACCAGCCTGTGCTGCTTCCTGGCCTTGTACCTCTGCCCCCCGCTGCCAGAAATGCAGGACCAGCCTGTGGCCGACAGCATACCGCACTCATGCTCCCCGTCAAGGTACGTGCAAGGCCCCTGGGCTCCCGCCAGCGCAAAGCCTGCTCCCCAAGCCCCTGTCCCCAGGAGTGAGTCCAAACGGGTCTGATCCTGGACGTGGGGAACCTGCAGGTGTGGCCAGGGCAGAGCCATCCAGGCCATGGGCCTTAGAGTTGCTGCTTCGCTCCGCTTACAGAAAGACGCAAAGTGGTCCCAAAGTGAGGACATGTCTGAGGACGTGACTGAGAAGGTAGCCAATAATGCGGTTCTCATGCCGCGGTTCAGAGCGTGGACTCTGGCCCCAGCTGCGGCAGCCTAGAGCCCAGGCTCCCGATGCCCTCAGGTTGGAGCCGAGTGACTGGGGCCCAGTCCAGCTTAGGGGCAGGACCAGTCTTGCTCCAAGGCTGTCCTCCAAGTGCTAAAATGCCCCTTTGTGGGGAGCTAGGGTGACATGTGTTTCAATAAAGCTACCAGGTTGGTCTTGAGATAACTCAGGTCAGACTCAGCCGTGGTGCTGGCCGTGGGAAGGTGGGCCGGGTGGGCTCCCCTGAGCTCCTCCATGTCCTTGGCTAAGTCCTTGGGGACATGAGAGGGGCTCCCTGGGAGAGGCTGGGGGTGGGTGGCGTCTGACAGCCCCGGAGTGGGGACAGGCAGGACTGCATCCCCAGGCGGACCATGCCCCCAGCCCGGCAGTTGCTGTCGGGGGGGTTCCCAGCTCCAGCACAAGATGAAGGCACAGTTCGCAACACGGAGCAAACCAGCCAACCTGCCTGACTCACGGCCTTTTTTTTCTTATTGTGGTTAAGTGAGGGTACACAATCCGTATCGGTTTTGCACGCCCCCTGTCTGCAGCTCCCTCTGCTCTCCCCACCCGATGACAGCACGCTCCTTTTCACTCGGTGTATCTGGTCTCCTCCAAACAAGCACCTGTCCCCCCACCCTCTTCTCTCCCATCTCGAAGGAGACCAGTACAACAGCCCCCTATCAATGCAGAGAGTCATCAAGTACACACACCATACAGTCACGTTGTGTCCCCGAGCCGGTCCATTCTTGTCTGGAGAGTTGCCTCAGTACTGGTTCCCAGTCATGGCCAGCAGCAGGTCTAGGGACCATGTTCCCAGGGGACCCTCCAGGGGTCTTTCAGTAGAATTCTTGGGCTGCACACCTCTTCTTCTCATATGGCCTCGGGGACTCCGCATTGTGTCCCCCGTCACCGCTGACTCAAGTGGTAGCCAGGCACCATCTGCTTCTCCTGGTCTCCTGTTGGCACAAGCTTCCATCCACATGGGTCCTTTCACTGGGACGCCCATGACGGCTGTCATCGTATTACTCTTGATGTCCTGAACGTCATACAAATGTTTTCCTTTCAATGCTTCCTTTATCTATGGATAAAGAAAAAAGTCATCGGGGGCCAGATCAGGCGAGTTGGGTGGCAGTGTTCCAATACAGTTATTTGCTTACTGGCTAAAAACTCCCTCACAGACAACCATACAATTCAGTTTGCAAAATTGCCACTGTGTATAACGGCCGTGCCAGAAAGAGTTCCAAAATTGCTTTCAAGGGGTGCACTAGGTACTGGTATGGGTGCACAGCTTCCCAAGGGGAGGACTTGGAAGGGGACTATAATGATATTCAGCAACGAGGTGTGTAGCACTTAGAACAATTAAGTTTGTGGACTTAATCGTTAAGCCTCATATGACTTAGTACATATTTATGTATTAATAAAAAACTAATATGCATAAATTGAAAGAGAGAATCATACTTCACTTCATTCTTAAATAACCAGAGCTCATTCCTAAAAGGACGTGTGTGCCTGCTGGGCACTGCAGACCCCGGGTCTTGGCACTGGGCCGGACCCTGCCACGCTCTTTCCTCTCTCACCTTGCTTTTCCTGGTCTCCGATGTAAACCCATCCTCCCCGTGGAGAGCAGCCCAGTGCTGCCACTGTAAGCCACCTCAGGTCAGTCTAGGGTCGCCAGACAGTTTCCGCAGAGAGTAAAACCCATCCTGCAGGGAGCCTGTATGTCCTCTTAGCCCCCGAGAGGCCCCTGGCACACCTTTGGGAGCCACATGATAATACATAGGGGTAATATTGTGAATAAGTCCTAAAACCAGCGAGGAACCGAAACAAAACACTTAACGCAGCAGCAAGGACTGCTTTTACTGGGGTTTGGGGGTGTGGCTGTTCCCCGCTATGCCCCTGGCTGGTTTCTAGGCAGAGTCGGTCATTCCACCCTGTGTCCCAGAAAGTCTCCTTTCTGGGGTGCACCACAGCCCCCTCACCTGTGTCTTTGCTTGTGGGGCACAGTTCCCTCCATGGTCCCCAATGCGAGCCCTTTCTGCATTTCTAACCTGCTCCTGGTGGCTTCCCCCTTCAAAAGAAGATTCTGCCTCAGTCCGTCTGGGCTGTTGTGCACCACCCCACAGCCAGTGGAACCCAAAGGAACGGGTTCAAAGCCCTGATTCAGACGTCCTGGGCAAAGACTGGGCTCGGCAGAGCCCGGGGCCTCCAATCCCAGGCCGTATTCCTCCTGAGCCCCAAGTCACCCCTGTAGGTGGACAGGGGCTCCAGTACTCGCCAGTAGCGCTCCACTGCTTGGGGGGTGCCCAGGCCTGGGGCCACCAGAGGCACAGGCTGTGTGAAGATGACACGCCGGCCCAGGCGTCCTTCACGGAAGCCGATTGCAGAGTGGGGTATTGGGAGGCAAACGGTGGGCTTGGGGGCGCCGGTCCCCTGCACAGGAACGGCGCGTCCCCGGCAGGTGGCGCCCGAGCGCGCGCAGGGCCTCGTGACCCGGGTCCGGAGTCCGGTGGGCGGGGCGAGGGGCGGGGCGAGGGGGCGGGGCGAGGGGCGGGCCCGGCGCGCGGCGCCTCGGGGCGCGGCGACAGTCACGCGGCGGGACGACGGCGGGGCGCCGCAGCCATGGCCGGGCCGGGGCGCGGCTGCTGCCTGGGCTGGGACCTCAGCACGCAGCAGGTACCGCGGCCCCGCGACGCCGGGCGGGCGGGCCGGCGGGGCCGGGGGCCGGGCGCGCGCTCCTGGGGCGCGGCGACTGCCACCCGCCCGGAAACGTCGGGCACCCCGGGCAGGACCCCGAGGGGGCGTGGGGGGTCGGCGCCCAGAGGGGCGCGGGAAGTGAGCGGGCTCGCGGGGGTCGCGGGCGCCGAGGGGTCTGCTGCAGCCGGGCTGAGGCTGGGCGGAGCGCACACACGCGTGCCAGCGACCTGGAACCACTGCCCGTGACCGTGTTTGGTTTTTAAGTGCGTTGGGAACCACACACAAGTGGACTTTGCCTCTCCGTGGAACGGCCTTCAGTTGGCACCGCTGTGCCAGCGTCAGCGGACTGGGATTTCTGGCCAAAGGGCAGGCTGGGCTGCTCCCGGGACCCCCCAGACTGGACAGCGGACTCAGGGCACGGCGGGCTGGCACGGCGGGCTGGCATGGCGGCCCTTGTCTTCAGGGGTACTTGAGAAGTAAACGCCAGGCTGGGTTCAGACCCTCTCCAGGAGTGCGGTGTGAGAGGCCACCGGTGACCAGTTTCAGACCTGACGACCCCGCAGTTCCCGGGACCCCTGAGCTGAGCCCTCTGCTGGCCACACTGAGACTGTGTGTGGTCATAGTCTGTGTAGAGAGCCCTCTTGCCCTGCCAGGCCCCCCATACACCTATAGATGTGGACCCCACCGGTGTGGACCGCACAGGCGTCTCTAAACCGCGCCTCCCCGTCTGTCCCCTTGAGGACTCTTTTGGGAGTAATTAAGGAGCCTGGTGGCTGGCCAGTGGTTAAACGAGCTGCTCACCAAAAGGTCAGCAGTTCAAATCCATCAGGCATTTCTCTGGAAACTATGGGGCACTTTCAGTAATGAGTTGTGACATTCTGCCCCATAAAGGTCACAGCCTTGGATGGGGCAGCTTTACTGTGTCCTGTAGGGTCTCCGTGTGTCAGAACAGACTGGGTAGTGGGTTTGCGTTTGGGTCTGGGCTGCTGGCCGGATGCGGCCAATGGCTTCTCTGTGTGTGTCCCCCTCTCGAAACAGCTCTGGGTGTTTGGGTGCGTGGGTGTTTTCACTTAGCCTCTGCTTCCTCGTACTGATGTCTTTGGGCATGTCCCCAGACGAGGCCTCTGGTGACATGGTGACAGCGAGGCCTCAGGCTGGGCTCTGGCTGGGTGTGGGGCCTCCCCTGGTGATGTGAGTACCCCCTTCTGGTCAGGAAGCTGGGACCGTGCTATGTGCTGCTTTTCAAATTGCCTTCCAGGTGAAAGTCGTTGCTGTTGACACAGACCTGAATGTCTTCTATGAGGACAGTGTGCATTTTGACAGAGACCTTCCAGGATTTGGGTACGTCCCTGCTGGGCATGCAGAGGGATGGTCACTTTGGGGGGCCCCCATCCATCGGCATTCTCTCCGCCCACTGTTGTGGCTTCAGTGGAGTGCAGGAGTGGTGGTCTCTGTGGAGCCCTCAGACCTGCCTTCCTGGGCCTGGAATGACGTAGTGGTTACGCGGTATAGCCGCTGACCAAATGGGCAGCAGTTCAAGTCCACCAGGCGCTCCTTGGGAAGTCTAGGGGGCAGTTCTACTCTGTCTGTAGGGTCACTATATGGCAATGAGTTTGGTTTTGGTTTGTTGGTTCTTAGTCACCTAGTGCTGCTCTAACAGAAATACCGTGACTGGATGGCTTTGACAAGCAGAAGTTTGTTTCTCTCACTGTCTAAAAGGCCAGGAGTCCAAACTGAGTGTCTCAGGGCCAAGTGAAGACTTTCTCTGTTGGCCCTGAGAGAAGGTCCTTGTCATCAGTCTTCTTCTGGTCTATGAGCGTCACCCTGCAGGGACACTGGGTCCAGGGACGTGCCTGGCTCCTAGCTTTTTTTGCTTGGTGGTGTAACGTCCCCCGAGCCTCTCTGGTCATTTCTCTCTTTTATATCTCAGAAGAGACTGGTTTAAGACGCAGTCTGATCTTGTAGATCGAGTTCTGCTTCATTAGCATAACTGGTACTAAGCTCATCTCGTGAACGTCATAGAGACGGAGAGATAGGAATTGTTACAACATGTGGGAAGATTGTATCAGATGTTAAAAAGGTGGACGGTCACACAGCCCTGGGAGTCACGGCCCAGAGAAATTGACAGACATTTTAGGGAGACACAGTTCCATCTGGTGCTGGAGAAGATGACCCAGGAGTGTTTTGTTACAAACTCAGGGGAGGCCCCTGAAGAAAGAGACTTTACTATTCCAAGGGCTTGTTATAAAGGAACGTGATCCACACTTGGGGAGGGATTAGGGACTCTTGTTTAAGCTGAGATTTGACTGAGGTAGGTAACCAGGTGGTGGAAAGGGGAGAGCATTCTGGGTAGAAGGTCAGCAAGTGAAAGGTCCTGTGTCAGCAAAGAACGTGGCCGGGGGGCTAAGAGGGGCGTGGAAGTTGGGCTGGGCCGGATAAGCTGTGGGATGGAGTATGTCTTTATCCCCAAAGCTGGGGATAGTCCCTGAAGTGTGTGTGTGTGACACGCTGTATGTCTCAGGGTACAGTGGGAGAACGACTGGAGGTGTGTGGCGGTAGTGGCTGTTTCTACTTTCCTGAGGTGGAAGCTGAGATCACTGATTAGAGAGCTTTTGTCTGTAATACATGCATTTGATGCTATGACTTTTCCTCTAAGTAATGCTTTTGCTGCATGGCACAAATTTTGATATGTTGTATTTTCATGTAATTCAAAGTATTTTTAAATTTCTCTTTGAGATTCCTTTGAACCAAGTGTTACTTAGAAGTATGTTGTTTCATCTGCAGCTATCTGGTGATTTTATACCTTTCTGTTATTAATCTCTAGTTTAATTCCACCGTGGTCTCAGGACACTGTGTGATTTCTCTGCCTTGAAATGTGTCAGTGTGTGGTTCCTGGACTAGAATGGGGTCCACATTAGTGAATGTTCCATGGAAACTTGAGAAGAATGTGAGATATTGTTAAATAAGACCCAAACCCCACCCACTGCCGTTGAGTCGGTTCCGACTCACAGTGACTCTATAGGACAGTAGAAGTGCCCTGTAGAGTTTCCAGGGAGTGTCTGGTGGATTGGAACTGCTGACCTTTAGGTTAGCAGACGTAGCATGTAACCACTGCGCCACCTGGGAGTAGACATTCCGTATTCACTCATGAGTTGTCCTTGGTGACTTGACAGCCTGCAGCTAGCTGTCTTGGACATGGAGAAGTGATTACAGGTGAATTCAGAACTCACCTGTTCTCTGTGTTTCCTTCTCGCTTTCTGGATGGCATCCTTTGAGATACCCAAGTTTGTCATCTTGATAAAAACCAGTTTATGTCTTCTTATCTTATGGATGCTTTTGGTGCTGTGTTCGTCAGATTGGAGTATCAGTGGTCCGTTTACTTCGTATAAAGAACTGGGAGGTTTTCGTGCTTACTTTGTAGATTTTACATTTTCTGCATTGAAGGCAGTAGGAAGTTTTCCTGGTTTCCGGCACGTGTGAAGCAGAAGGCTGTGTTCTTAAGGATTTGGTGGAAGGTTTCCGTGGTGCTCTGTGGGCCCTGGTGCTCTCGGGGGGCAGGTGGGGTGAGTAGTGTGCCCACTCAGCATTTTTTAACTTTTTTTTTTTTTAAATCTGTGTGATATTTAGAGCTTCAGATATGTAAGAGACAGCTGTGTGGTTGGCTGTGGTGGGGTGGTTTTCCGCTCACTGCGACCTCACGTGACAGCGTACAGCTGCCACGTAGGGTGTCCTGGGAGCTCATCCTGGACTTTGTCTCCCATTGGGCTGCTGGGTGTTTGGAACCTCTGACCTTTTGTTCCACTCGCAGGACACAGGGTGGCGTGCACATCCAGGGAGATGGGCTGACAGTCACTTCTCCCGTCCTGATGTGGGTCCAGGTAAGCATGGGGATTCCCGTCCCCCTTCTGTCCCCCCGCTTGTCTCTCCTGCAGGCTTGGTGATATGCCAGGAAGCCCAGAGGTGGCAGCTAAGGGAGTGTCTGTTGAGACAGGGTCCTGGTGGGACACTGGAGTCAGTGGGGTTCTTGGGGCTTAGCCTGTGCCCCCTGCTCCGGGCTGAGAGGACGGTGCCTGGCACGTCCTGCAGGGCTGCCCGTGAAATACCGTGGAGCACATCTTCCCTAAATGCCCTGCAGCCTGACTGCTTGGTACCCTGAGATCCAAACACAGCCCTTGGGGTCTCAGTGCCCAGTCCCCTGGGCCTCGGCTTTCAGGACACTGGCACTCAGAGTGGTGGCTTATGGCCTGACCGGTCAGGTGAGATCCGTCCCAAGCCGGGTTTGCCTGCTGAGCACCAACAAGAAAGGAAGATGCCTGTGGCCAGATCTGGGTGGGCATGGGTCCGCTGGACTAGGGGTGTGGACCACACAGAGGGGCACGGGAGGGCGCTGCCCGGCTCACCACAGGGGGTCTGATCCCCTGAATCTTGAGGCCAGTTAAAGTCAAATTAGTGTCTGCCAGAGCTTTGTCAGCCCTCAGTACCCATTTCCCAGTTCCCTGTGTTAAACCCTGTCTGTTAAATCACTGGTAAGATCTCTTCATTAGCGTGACCCTATCTGAGACGTTGGAGGGCTGGTGTCAAGGGTGGATTTCAGCCCCAGCCTGGCAGGGATGTGCTTCAAGGGGCAGCAGACCGAGGAGCTGTGGTGGGGGTAGCGTACAGGCAGCGGTCAGTGTCTGAGGGTCCCAGTGGTGATGTCCAGGACCTCTGATAGGCCGTGGCCTTTAAGAAAAAAATACCAAACCCACTGCTGTACAGTGGATCCCGACTCATGGCCTCCCTACAGGGCAGAGTAGCTCTGCTCCACAGAGTTTTCAAGGAGCACCTGGTAGATTCAAACTGCCGACCTCTTGGTTAGAAGACGTAGCACTTAGCCACTGTGCTACCAGGATTTCCAAAGGCCTTAATATGAGGAGTCAAGTCAGGGGTTAGAGGGCCAGTGTTCCAGTCAGCTACGGCTGCTGTCACAGAAATAGCCCCGAGTGGACGGCTTTAACAAGGGAAGGTTTATTTTCACACAGTCTGGTAGGCTGCAAGTCCAAATTCAGGATGTCTGCTCCAGGGGAGGGCTTTCCCCCTTGTTGGCTCCAGAGGAAAGTCCCTGTGTTGCATCTGTCTCTGTCCAGGGAGCGTCTTGGTGTAGCAACCTCAGGGCTGAAGGATGCGCTCTTCTCCTGGTGCTGCTCGCTTGATGGTGTGAGGTTCCCAATTCTCTGCCTGCTTCTCTGTCCTTTTATCTCTTGTAGGATGAAGGATTAAGGGTGGGGCAAGCCGTACTCCAGGGAAACTCCCTTTACAGTGGAGCAGGGAGGTGATCCTATGGAGGGATTAACAGTCCCACCCTAATCCTTTAACACACAGCCTAGGAAAATCACGCAATGGAGGAGAGTCACAAAATACTGGGAATCATGGCCCAGACACATGGCTACACATATTTCGGGTGGGGGACCCAATTCAGTCCATGACAGCCAGGCTTGGAGTTGGGGCCAGGGTGATTTCTCACTCTGAGCAGTGCCCCGGGGTGGGTCGTGTCCTGGCTTTGCCAGCCCCTACTCCAGCTGTGTTACACCCCCGCCTGGGTTGGCAGCCCACCCAGGCAGGCTGAAAGGAGCCCTGCAGACAGCGTGGGAAGCTGGGTGATGCAAGAGCTGGAGGGGACACTGGCTTATCCACCCCGTAGGGGGACACACAGGCTGGCCAGTGTCTGGCTCACCGCTCTGAAACCCCGGGTGACCTGTGGGGCTCTGGCGGGTGCTGCCATCCGTTCCACCATGAGGTCCCCCTAGAAGGAAGGTGTCAGCTAGGTGGTGGAGGCAGAAGGGAGCCAGGACAGAAGGCTGCCACCTCCACCCGCTGCCTCCTGAGGCTCCACACCGCTCTCCAGACGCGGGAGTCAGGCCTGGAACCCCGCTCGGATGGGCCCCCACCTTGCTCTTCACGCAAGTCTCTGTGGCTGTGAAGGGAGATCATGGGGGTGGTGGGTGCAAACGCAGATAACAGGGAACGAGACTCGGACTTCCCTGTTTTTGCTCTTCTGAGTGCTCGTAAGAGACAAACGGGAGAAGAAGTTGAGGGTTGGCTGCTGATGCTTCTGGTCACGTAAAGCATCTTTGGGATCCGTCACTTTGGCCTCCTTCACTTTGGCCTCCGTCCCCTTTTTTATTTATCTGTCCTTGTGTCATTCGTTTATTCTAGTGCTTGAAAACCCCGAGGCATCCGGGAGTCCGTCTTCGGCCCAGGGGCCCTGTCACACTGGCGGCCACCTGCGTTTCCTCTTGGAGGCTTGTATATTTGCCTGACTCACCGGGTGGCCCATCACCATGGACTGTTTTCTTCGCAGGCCCTGGATCTCGTCTTGGAGAGGATGAAGGCTTTGGGCTTCGACTTCTCTCAGATCCTCGCTGTATCGGGGGCAGGCCAGGTTTGTTTGGGGAGCTTGCTTCTGCTGTGGGGGGCAGCTGCCTTGGGCGATGGGGTGGCCGTTGGGGCCGTGACCCCTCAGGAAGGAAGGTGCTTGTTCTTGGCAGTCACCTCACGTGTTTCTGCCGCTGTGCTGCCTTGGAGGGCGAATGACCCGTCTCCAGGAGGACCTGAGACAGTCTTTACGATTAGGCGTTACATGGACGTACACACCACGGTCCTTGGTGATGGGGAGCGAAGTGGGGGCTCTCTGACCTGAGTCAGTCGGAGCTGACTCAGTGACAGTCCAGAGAGTGGAGTGGGGCAGGGGTGGTTTCAGTGAAGAATTGTCACCTTCTGCGTGGGAGACCAGGGCTCAGTTCCTGGCCAGCACCTCTGATGTGCAGCTGCCGTCTATCCGTCTGGGGGGGCTGTGAGTCACTGTCACACTGACCTGGTTTCAGTGGAGTGTCCAGACTGAGTTGGACTGGAAGTTAGACGTGGTGATCTACTTCCCGAACACCAGCTGCTGAGATCCACTGGATCGCCATGGTCAGACCCGCTATGTGGGGGGTGCCGCGCGCGTGGGTGCCGACTACACGGCCGCTGGCAGCCCCCGAGGGGATGGGGGGGTACTGGTGCGAACTTATTCCGACTGCTGTGGGCACTAGGAGTTCTCTTATGTGCCTTGGAAATAGAAGTAGTGAAAGGAATCATGCTGCTAAGGACGGTCGTTTCTGCAGTAGAAATGACGGCTGTAGTAACGGCAGAGAGAGTGCTTAGTGAACACTGCATCACAGACAGCGTCTGACTTAATGATTCTCATTGCCGATGAGTCGATTCCAACTCAGAGTGACCCTGTAGGGCGGGTAGAACTGCCCCTTAGGATTCCTACAGAGTCACTGGTGGATTTGAGGGCCCCGCCTGTTGGTCGGCAGCCCAGCTGTTAACCACTGGGCTACCAGGTATCCCCCTTAGACTCAGTGATGTCTCAGACTGAGAGCTTCATCTTCCCTTGGGCCTGTCCTTTCTCAGGGCTGTTTCCCTGTCCATCCCAGGGCCCATGGGGAGCCCTCGTGGCGCAGTCATGGAGTGTTCAACTGCTAGTCAAAGGGTCAGTCGTTGAAATCCACCCGCTGCTCCGTAAAATCCCTGTGGGGCATTTCTCTGTCCTGTGAGGTTGCTGTGAGTCAGAAGTGGCTCAGCAATGAGTTTGGCTTCCTACAAACCTTGAAAGGGACAAAGTTTGTCCATTTTGTGAGAGTGAGAACTGATCTCATAAAGGCCATGAGATTAGAAGTGGCAGAGGTGTAGTGGTGGAGTGCAATTCTTTGGTCAGCAGCCTGGGCCCCCCGGAAAGCGGGGGCATGGGTGCGGGTGGCTGTGGGAGCTGGTGTGTGGGTTCTCTCTTGACAGCAACATGGAAGTGTGTACTGGAGGGCCGGGGCCAGCCAGGTGCTGACAAGCCTGTCACCAGACCTCCCGTTGCACCAGCAGCTAGAGGTAACGGTGCCCGGGTGGCAGGAGGGGACATTTCCCTGGAGAGGGGAAGAAGGGGCCCCTGCCCTGCGAGCCCTGACCTCTGGGGCTTTTATGTATGGAGGCGGGTATGAGAAGGTGGTTCCAGAGTAGCTCCCGGAGCCTGGGCTGCCCTGCCTCCCGGTGTGGCAGCTCACAGGGCCTGGGGTAACCCCTCATCACGTGAGCCCCCTGCCCGGACCACCCTGGGTCCCTTCTCCGCTTGGAATCTCCCGTTGGTGCTGGTGGTGCTGCTGGGAAGTCAGAGGCTTTGGCTCCTCGTTTTCTCCCTATCCAAACCCCTTGTCTGCAGATGCAGCCCCTCTGGTCCCTGTTTCCCGCTGCTTGTGGCATTCCAGTGCCCTCACTGGAAGACCACTCTTCCTTAGGCTTTTTGGGGAGACTCCAGGGGCAGGCCTTGTCCATGGGTTTCCAAGGCCCCATCAGGCAAGAGGTGCCCACACTGGCTGTGCTGGGTGTCCGATGGCCAGCGCCAAGGTGACACCTGAGTCAGCAGAGCTCAAGCCTGTCTCCCCCCCTTCCCAGGCCTGCTTCTCCATTAGCGACTGTCCGGTGTGGATGGACTCCAGCACCACGGCCCAGTGCCGCCAGCTGGAGGCGGCCGTGGGTGGAGCGCAGGCTCTCAGCTGCCTCACGGGGTCCCGCGCCTATGAGGTGGGCAGTGATGGGGATGGGCTGCGGGCTGGCTCTGGGCCCTTCCCTGGGCATCTGGGAGGGCAGAGCCGGGCACCTGCCTCTTGGGGGCGGTCTTGTGAGTCTGTGGAGCCAGGCCTGGTCCTTCGGGGCCCAGGAACCGCCAGCGCCACCCTGCCGCCTTGGGCTGACTGGGGACAAGGGTGGGCCCCCTCTCTGTTATTCCTAAAGCTGAGGTGTGAACATGACGATGTGACAGTGGGAAGTAGGTGTCACGGTCTGTAAACTGGAGATCAAAATAGGACTTCCTTTGGGGTGATACAGAAACTGAAAGGACTTTGGTGCACGTAGTACCTCAGTGCAGTAGCCGGCAGAGTGAGAGAGGGGAGAGGGCCTTCACTGCCGACCTGGCCACTGTCCTGGGGTGGCCATGGTCAGCCTCGCCTGGCTCACACAGCCTTGCTGGGAGGTTCGGGGGTAGGGTCCCCTCTTCCTGGGCAGTTGCTGTCGAGTCGATTCTGACTCAGGGTGACCCCGCGTGTGTCAGAGTAGAGCTGTACACCGCAGCGTTTGGTCTTAAGCCACTGATCTCTCAGTCACCAGTTGAGTGTTGTGACCCTTTGTACCACCCTGGGTCGCCCCACTCATGTGGGCCACCTGGACTACAAAAAAATGCAGGTGGGAAAAAATGGCTTGAGTGCCCTGCCCTGGTGTCCTCTGTTGGGGTGGCCGTCATGCTGGCTGTAGAGTAGGGATTGTCCCCTGGGAGTTGTCTGGTCCTGGTGTGTCCGAGGCCCTCCTGGGGAGGTCCAGGGGTCAGTGCATCAGCACCCCGGTGCCCGTGTGTGTGGAAGGGTTGCGCAGTGCCGAGCGTCAGACCACCCTTGGCAAGCCCTCATGGGCTAAAGTCCTGTTGCCATGGGTGCTCAGGAGAGGTCAAGGACTTTTCAGATCTGGGGCCTCTTGAAAGCCTGTGCTCTGCTAATTCCCAGAGTGCACCAGGCTGACCTTGCTCTGTGGAGCTGGCCCTTCCTCCTTTGGAGATCTGAGTTTCTGAGCTTTGCACTCCTTTTCCAGCGTTTCACTGGAAACCAGATCGCAAAGATTTTCCAGCAGAACCCTGAGGCCTACTCGCTCACAGAGGTGGGTTAAACATTCAGATACGTATGTTTTTTGTCATGGAAAAAATATACATAACGAAGTATTTGACATGTCAGCAATAGCAGCCAAGCTCTTAACCACTGCGGCACTGCGTCTTCAAGTGTATTCTGTCCCCCAAACCCAAACCCACTGCCATCAAGTCAGTTCCAACTCACTGTGACCCCACTGGACAGAGGAGAACTGCCCCATAGGGTTTCCAAGGAGCACTTGGTGGATTTGATCTGCCGACCTTCTGGTTAGCAGGCCTAGCACTTAACCACTGCGCCACCAGGCTGTCTCTGTAGGTACATGTAAACACATGTCTGCGTGTGCTGTGTATGTATCCGTATCTGTAATGAGGCGCGTGGGGGCACGGTTACAGAGACTTCTTAGATGTATACGAGTAACTCAGGGCATTGGTTTACTTGGCTGAAAGGCTTGGGATCATAGCCTCGTGGAGCAGCTCAGTCAGTTGGCATAACAGTTCATAAAGACAGTGTTCTCCATCCTGGTTTGCTGAGTAGTGTCTTGGATCCCTTTCAGGGAGCCATGTAAGATACAACTGTTGCTCTCTTCATCTGGAGCAAAAGAGAATGAAGGGAGTCAGAGACGCCAGTAAAAAACGAGTCCATGGGTCTAACAGCCCATGTGAACGATGGCCTCTCGTAGGCCGAGACCAGAAGAACTAGATGGTGCCCGTCTACCGCTGAGAGTTCTTCTGACCAGGGATGTGAGAGAAGTATTGGACAGAATGGGAGAAAAGGTTAGAAGCAAATGCCAGTTCTTAAAAAGCGCCAGAGCTACTGGAGTGGTAGAGACTAGAAGAAGCCCCGAGACTATCACCCTAAGATGACCTTTGAGCGTGGCACTGAAGGCACTCCTGGAGATCATATTTCAGCCAAATAACAGATTGGCTCCTAAAATAAGATCTCCTGTGAGTAATGTGCTCCCTTTTAAAGAAGCAGCTGTATGAGAGCAAATGGTCAAGACATACCCCAAAGCAAAAGTGAAGAGGCGGGGAAGCTGGGTGAGTGCCAGCGCAGCAAAGAGAATGGGCATAATGAGAATGCCAGCACGTCGTGGGCGTCATCACCAGGGTCAGAATGGTTTGTATAAAAATTGTTCAGTAGGGTCCTAATTTGCTGTGTAAATGCACGTTAAACAAAATATTTAAAAAAACTATGTAAAATGTACTTACTGATTTAAGTCGTAAACTAACAATTAGCCAAAAAACTACCATGTTCAACACAGGTCTACTTACATTAAGATAAACTATTTTTTTGGTTCAAAGATTTCAAGGGATAGCTTTGGTTTCCAGGTAAAAGATTACCCTGAAGGCCATAGTTTCCAGGGTTCAGCCTGAGTACCTGCAGAAAGTCTGGATTCTATCGAGAATTTGGAATTCTGTTTTGTGTTTTCCTACCTTTTGACCAGGATTCTTCTTTATTTCATCCAGCTACTCTGGACCGCAATGCTCTGTCTTCTCCATTACCCAGGCATCTTACGCCAAGTGTCGACATCCCTCCACAGTTTAAAATTCTTGTCATGTTGTGTGTGTGCTAGTCTGTGCGGAAGTGTGTCACCAACGTCACCGTGCTTCTGTCTTGCAGAGGATTACTTTGGTCAGTGGCTTTGCTGCGTCACTGTTCCTTGGCTGTTACTCCCCTATTGACTACAGTGATGGTAAGCCTCCCAAGACCTGGCACGAGTCTGTGCAGTGGGCAGGGGTCGTGGGCAAGTGGCACGGAGCAGGTGGCGCAGAGCAGGCAGCTCCTGTGAGCCTCGTCCAGCCTGCACAGGGGCCAGGCTTTCACTCTGCCCTCTACTGCCGACCGGGGAGTGCACTTGTTATCTCTGCCGTGTAACAAGCGACCCCAGCAGTTGCCAACTGAAGACCACAGACGTTTACTCCCAGTCTCCTGCAATTCTGGGGACCAGGCATCTCAGAGTGATGTAGCCGGGCCCCTGTGGCCTGGAATCTGTCCTGAGGTTGTGGTCAAGCCATCGGCCAGGGCTGCTGCATCTGAAGGCTTGGCCGAGGCTGGAGGACCCAGTGTCTGGTTATGCCTCTGCCCGTCGACAGGAAGCCTCAGTTCTTCTCCCCCGGGGGCTGCTCCATAAGGCTGGCAAGGACACTGCAGCTGACCTCCCCCAAGCATGTGGCAAGAAACAGAACAGGCCAGCAGAAGCTGCAGACTCTTTATAACCTAGTCTTGGCGGGGGACGTACCATTCTCTCTGCCTTATGGGTCACACAGACCAAGCCTGGCATAGTGTAGGGAGAGATCATACAGAGTGCGAATACATGAAGTCATTCGCTGGTCACCATCCTGGAGGATAGCTACAATAAGGGGCTATTTATTAAAGATTTTTTTCATTTGGGGGCAACTCATGAGAGTTGTGAGTTCTGGAGTCAGAACTTGGACAAGAACCAGTGCAAATGATGCCCTGGGGTGACAGCCTGGGCGTCCCCCTGTCCTCTCCAGTAGCCCTGGGGTGACAGCCTGGGCGTCCCCCGTCCTCTCCACGTGGCCCTGGGGTGACAGCCTGAGCGTCCCCCTGTCCTCTCCAATAGCCCTGGGTGACAGCCTCAGCATCCTGCTGTTCTTTCCACACGGCCGTGGGTTGGTTCAGTGCTGCAGGAGAAGGCCACCTCACCACCCAGTCGGCCTTCCAAGGTTCCCATTCGCCAGCCTCAGCTGACCTGTGGTTCTCTGGTCACAGGAGGGTCAGACACACTCACTAGGGAAGAGCTCCCCTGCTGCGATCCCCTCAGCAGCCTTCTGTCTTTCCGGTTTCTGTTTCTGCCCTTGCTCAGGTTCTGGGATGAACTTGTTGCACATACGTGACAAAGTCTGGTCCCCGGCCTGCCTTCGTGCCTGTGCCCCTGATCTAGGGGAGAAGCTTGGACTGCCCGTGACTTCGTCTTCAATCGTGGTAGGTGTCTTTACCAGGGACGTGGCTCATTTAAGAGTCGGCAGTTAACCGGGGAAGCCACACAGTACACGTACACCATCTTCGGTTCACACCCAGGCGTGTGCATACCCAGGGTCTTCAGTCCGATGTGAGATAGGCGATCGGCACGTATTGGAGTGTCAGAGTCAGCGCCTCGCCCGTGACGGGCGCTCAGCTGCACACACAGATCACCGCCTTCTGCCGGGGCGGGGGCCGTTGCTGTCTAGTCAGTTTCAACTCAGAGTGACCCTATAGGACAGAGTAGAGCTGCCCCATAAAGTTTCAAAGGAGTTGCTGGTGGACTCAAACCTCTGACCTGGCCAGCAGCCGGGCTTGGGGGGCAGGGGCAGAGCTCTAGTGGCATAGTGGTTAGAGCTAACTGAAAGGTCAGTGGTTTGAATCCACCAGCCACTCCTTGGAAGCCCCATGGGGCAGTTCTGCTCTGTCCTGTAGGGGTGCTACAACTCAGAATAGGTGTGAAGGCACCAGGTTTGGGCATTGTTTAGTGGCTGGGGCCAGGGGAAGCTTTGGAAAGTTCTGCCGTGTATTTATTAGAATAGGGGAAGAAATCAAACACACAATTTTTGGGTGATTCCACACTTGAGGAAAAATCTGCACAAAATACTGAAATTCTGTAGACCCCCACGAAGGCGTGAAGCAAGCAGTCTTGGGGAAAAGAACAAGAAAAGAATACAGCTTTGGGAGGTGTGATGGTTAGGAACACAGACCGTGATGCCGGGCTTGCTGGTGTTCTGTTTGCTTGTTTATATGGAGCTATAAAGCAGATACAAGTTGGAGTTTGGGTTTTCTAGCTGCCTGGAATCTCAAAATCAAATGGTGTTCAAGGCAGGGGATGCCTGGGGCGTGAGACAGGTATTCTTGCATTTATGGTTTGGAATCTACTCTGGGTTGGCATAGACAGGAGGGACATCCTGACTTGTGTTAGAGTGACGTGACAGGAGGTCCCACTAAAGACCCTTTGGTTCCAGTGACCTGGAGCCTGAGCGTTTCTGCCACCTGAGGTGTGAATGACTGGGGTGGGGGTGACCACTGCCGTCCTACCTCACAGACCACCCTACCTTACAGACTGCCCCACCTCATAGACCGCCCTGCCTCACAGACCGCTGTGCTGCTTCTCCTCAGGGCACCATTTCGGCCTACTATGTCCAGCGCTATGGTTTTCACCCAGAATGCAAAGTGGTGGCCTTCACTGGGGACAATCCAGGTGAGTGCCTGGGCTCCTTCACTCACCGGGCAGCCTGACGAGATCCAAGCTGGACATCTGAGAATTTGAGTCTGGCCTCCTGGTAAAGCCCTCTGGGGTGGGCCTCCCTCCCTGGCAGCCTGTCCGCTCTGGCCTGAAATGTGACTCCTCGTTCCCGGCCCGCCCTGGCCCTAATTCTGTGGGCAGGAGCTGCTCGGTCACCTCTGCCTGCTCCCTCCGGGTGGAAACTGATCGGGTGATTGGACAGGGCAGCCATGCCCACCTGTGCCCGCCTGCCTGGTCTCTGCCTAGCTATGCATCCTGCTTCCTCAAGCCTTTCCTCCCTGAAGTGGTTTTGCGTCTCTGCCCTGTCACTTGAGCTGTAGGTCTGGCTCGTTCCTTGTCCACAAGTCCTCATAATCCCATGTCCTCTGTCTCCTCCATTCTCCTCCCTTCCCTCGGGGGTCCCTGAGACCCACTTCCTGAGGACCAGCTGAAGGATACCAGGGTGGCTGCATGGAACAACAGCCTTTATAGGCCACCAGATCAGGGTGGCCTGCTGCCGTAGAGGTCAAGTGCTACGGCTGCTGAATGAAAGGTCAGCAGTTCAGATCTGCCAGGCGCTCCTTGGAAACTCTGTGGGGCAGTTCTGTCTTGTCTCTAGGGTCATTATGAGTCAGAATCGACTCAGCAGCAGTGGGTGAGGAAATTTAATAAGTAAAAATATGGGACACCCAGCTGAATTTTAAATTTCAGAGAATGGAAAAGAGTTTTTTAGTGAAATTATTTCCCAGGTGGAGCCCCGGTGGGCAGTAGTGGAGAGTTCGGCTGCTAATCAGAAGGTCAGCGGTTCAAATCCACAGCCTCTCCTTGGAAACCCCATAGGCCATTCTGCGCAGTCCTGTAAGGTTGCTGTGAGTGAGGATGGTCTTGGTGGCAGTGGGCTTGGTATTTTGTTTGTTTTTTGGTGTGTCTCCAATACAGTGTGTCTGAGTACACGTTTATCTAGGTGTCCTGTGTTTTATCCAGTAACTACCCACCCTGCCTTCCCGAGCAGCTGTTCCTGCTCCAGGGAGATGTCTGTGTGGGCAGGGGAGGCTGGGGGAGAAGGCACAGGTCGTGACAGGTTCCCTAGGCTTTCTGGTAAGGGAGCCTGACGCCCTTCTTAGAGCTCTTCCTGCCTCTTCTAGTGACAAGGCCTGTGGCTCACCGTGACTTCTGTTTCCCTCTCTTCAGGAAAAAAAAAATATCTTTTCAGTTTTTTTTCTGATGATCTCCTGGTCTCCACACCCATTTTTAGTTTTGTTGTGCTTTAGGCGAAACTTTACAGAGCAAATGAGTTTCTCATTCAAAGAGGTACATGCACCTTGTGTTGTGACGTTGGCACATTGTGTTGTGACGTTGGCTGCGACCCGTGCAGTGTGTCAGCAGTCTCCCTCTTTCCCTCCCACCTCTCCTCAGGTGCCCTAGGGCCATTTGTCCGGGAGTCCGGTCTTCCTGTCCCTGGCTGCCTCTGGGGCTTCGCTTTGGGGCAGGCGCCACCCGTATGCACTCATTCCCTGACAGAGTTCAGAGAAGGACGTTTGTCACGAGCATCACTGCCTGTTGGACAGGCCCGTCTGATCATTGGTGCAGAGGTGGCCTTGGGGAGTGGCTGCAGTTCTGAGTTGGGATGTCTGGGGACCATGGTCTGAAAGGGTTCCATGCCTGTTATCCATGGGTTTATTAGTCTCCCTGCACTGACCTCCTAGGAGCTGTACAGATGAGAGGAGAAAACGTGTGTCTCTGGGAGTGCAGTTGTGTGCCTAGAAATAGCTCTGAAGAGCTTTGTCAGAATTCATGTGTAATAATAATAACGATGAACCAGGTGCTGTTGGGTCCCGTCTGCCTCATGGAACTGCTGAGTGGAGTTGTGTGGGGTTGTCAGGGGCCGGTGTTTCCGCAGTGGGTGGCCAGGCCTTCCTTCCAAGACACCCCTGTTTAGGCCTCCTGTCCGAGTGTGGGTGCAGACAGCAAACGTGACCTGAGCCCCTTACGTCCCTCACTGCCAGGGTGGGGGCTGGTGCCTCTCACTCCTGCCTTTGCTTTGTGTGTCTGTCGTGCCCCTGGGTTGTCAGTGTTCCGGGGGTCACCTGGCAGGTCTGGAGGTGTTAGACACTTAGGGAAGACACTTCCCTGCGGGATGAGAGGCCTGGTGCAGGGGCTCCACCTCCGGGACCCTGAGCCGCCTGCTCCCCTCCTTCCTGCAGATGGGTTCGGTAGGAGTGGGTGGAGCTCCCCCAAAGGGGGGCCGTGGCTGCTTTGGGTCCCCACCTAATGGAGGCGCCTCTCCCATTCACAGCATCTCTGGCAGGCATGCGGCTGGAGGAAGGTGACATTGCGGTAAGGTGACTTTTCCTCACAGCCACAGGCAGAGCCAGCTTCTGCACTGGGGGACAAAGAGGCTGGGTTTTAGCAGCATCTTGGCACTGAGCAGAGGGTCAACCCCAAAAGGCAGCTGAGGGAAGGACAGAGAGACTCAGGGACGGCCCTGACCACTTCTGTGTTCTTAGAAGGTCACTGCCCGTTGCTGAGTGGCCAGGCTTGGGAGGACAGGGCAGAAGGGTCATTCTTCAGGCAGAAGATGTGAGCCATGCCCTCCAGGGCCTGGTGGGCAAGTTTGGGGACCAGTCATCACCTGAAGCATTGTTTAGATGGAGGTTCTGGAAAGCCGGCCCACAGTCTGAGTGCTGACCATAAACTTGTCTGCTGTGGGAGGGTCAGAGGAGCCTTCAGGAGGAAGTGTTGAACTGCAGGGCGAGGCGTGGGTGCGGGCTCCCTGCAGAGGGCCGCCTGTGTGCAGGGACAGCCCTGACCCCCTCCCTCTGCCGTCTCCCCCCAGGTCAGCCTGGGCACCAGCGACACCCTGTTTCTCTGGCTCCAGGAGCCCACGCCCTCTCTGGAAGGCCACATCTTCTGCAACCCCGTGGACCCCCAGTGCTACATGGCCCTCTTGTGGTAGGTGTGGCTGTTGCTGCCCCACTCCCGGGGTGGGTAGGAAGCAGCTGTGGGGAGACCCCTGGTCTTTCCATGAAGCCGGCTCGTCGGGGAGCTGAGACCCCAGGTCCCTGTCAGTGCCTGCCAACAGCAGACGGGGCCAGGAAGTTCCCATGGCTGGAGTCCCCCATCCTGGACCCCGTCCTGACCCCCACCCACGTCCCCTGTAGCCGTGAGCGGCCTCCTGACGTATCTGAGGTGGGAGAGTCAGTGTTGGCTTCACGTGTTGTAACCTCTGACACCTCCTGAGCAGAGTGGGAGACCCTAAGTGGAGTGAGGACACCCGCTCCTGACAGCTGTCACAGAAGGGGCCTGTCCTGCAGTCTGACCACGGGTGACCTCTCAGGAGCCACCAGGGTAGAAGGCTGCTGCGCCATCTAACCCCCCAGGACCACTGGAGATCTGTCCGCCCCACTGCCACCCCAGTTGCCTGTCCACTCTGACTCCTGGTTACCCTGTGTGCACGAGAGCTGAACTCTCCATGTGGTGGCCAGCAGCTGAGTGTCAGAAGCAGGTTGCCAGGCCTTTCTTGTGAGGCCCTCTGAGTGGACTGGACCCTCCAGCCTCCCAGTTAGCAGCCCAGCCACTGAACCCTTTGCACGGCCCCCCAAAACCGAAAACCCAATATGCTGCCATCGAGTCATGTCCGATTCACAGCGACCCTGTAGGTCAGAGTAGAACTGTCCCATAGAGTTTCCAAGGAGCGCCTGGTGGATTTGAACTGCCTACCTTTTTGGTGAGCAGAGGTAGCACTTAACCGACTTCTTCCTGGCAGCCCCCTCTCTGAGCAGAGCCTGAGGCAGGAGCATTTTCTGGGGCCTGTGTGGGGCCTGACAGCCGAGGGAGAGGGCTCAGGGTGTCTGCGTGGACTGGCTGGGGGTCCGCCGACGTCACGGGCGGTCAGCGAGCACCGAGGCCCCCCCCAGAGGTGGTCTGTGTTTCTGCAGCTTTAAAAACGGTTCCTTGATGAGAGAGAGGATCCGAGACGAGTCAGCTTCCGGCTCGTGGAGCGAGTTCTCCAAGGCGCTGCGGGCCACGGAGATGGGCAACCGGGGGAACCTGGGTAGGTGCCAGGGGATGCCAGGGGATGCCCGGGACTGTGAGGGTCGGCAGCTGCCAGCCGTGGGGCGGGGCCTGTCGGAGAGGCGGGGCCTTCTGGTGGGGCGGGGCCTGTTGGGGTGAAGTCTGCCAGGGAGGCGGGGCCTGCTGGGGCAAGGCTTACCAGTGGGGGTGGGGCCTGCTGGTGGGGCTGGGGGTCTGCCGGAGAGGTGGGGCCAGTCGGGGTTGGGGCCTGCTAGTGGGTCCAGGCCTGGGCTCCCACGGGCTGGGGAGAGATCGCCTTGTCTGTCTACACGTCTACTCCACACCTGCTGGAGAGGCGGGGCCTGCCGGAGGGGCGGGGCCTGCCGGAGGGGCGGGGCCTGATGCAGGGGCGCGGCCTGCTGCAGGGGCGGGGCCTGGGCTCCCACCTGTTGGGGGAGATGGCCCTGCTGTCTGCACACCTGCTGGACGGGTGGGGTTTGGGCTTCCACAGGTGAATGAGAAACTGTCCCCCAGCAGGACTGCATGCTTGCTCCACAGACCTTACAAACTGGTGGGGGACCCTGTGTTCAGGGCGTGGGCATGTCCTTGAGGATGCCTTGGCTGTTTCTCTCTGAACCTAGTGTGACTCAGTCCCTAGCTATGTCATCTGCCCCTGGAATCCCCTGGTGACAGTGTCACAGGTGGCAGCCACACACCTGCTCTGCCCTGCGTGTTGCTATTTAGAGCTTGCCACCCCAGACAGGACGTTCTGTTGGTGCGGGTGCCCACCGTCTGGGGCAGCCTCCCTGGATAAGAAGCTGGCTGGGGCTCTCGAGCGCAGGGCAGCAGCTCTCTGACCTGGGCTGCCAGGTGACAGCAGGAAATTGTCACAAAGTAAAGCCAGCCTAGGCCTTCCCAGTCCCCCAGTGTGAGGCCTGAAGGCCTGGGAGGCCAGGGAAGGCCGGGACATGGGTCCTTTGGTCACGCTCTTTCCTGAGACAGTTGAGAGGCCAATGTTGTCCCTCACCAATTACAGCTGATCACTTTCTGGCCGTGTTTCAGGTTTTTATTTTGATGTAATGGAGATCACCCCGGAAATTACTGGGCGCTTCAGGTTCAATGCAGAAAACCATGAGGTACGTGGATTATTGGTGTTGGTGTTGAGTAATGGATTTAGTGGTCGCCCGTCAGATGACGCTGATTTCAGAGACTTCCTTTACACATCTTGGGCTTTAACACGTGTTTGATGGGCCTAGTGGGGTGTGGTCTTGATGCTGTAGAGTCAGCGATATCCAGGCCAGGCACCATCCTGTCCTTTAGGGTGCTGAAAACCCAAGTGCTTACCTCCGTGAACAGAGCCCTGGAAGTATGGTGGTCAGAGGCTGAGCTGCTAACCACAAGGTCAGCAGTTCAAATCCACGAGTCACTTGTTAGTAATCAAACCTATAGGGTTAGTTCTTCTCTGTCCTATAGGGTTTTTCTGAGTTGGAATTGACTGAGCAGTAGTGGATTTGTGGAAATTATCAAGCAGTATTAATATCACATACAAGTAGAATTTTCCTAAAGATCATTCAAAAGCGTTCCAGCAGTGTATTGGCAAGGAAGTGCCAGAAATCCAGCCAAATTCGAAAGAGGACATGAAACCAGGGATATCACTGCTGATGTCAGATGGATCTTGGCTGAAAGCAGAGCACACCAGAAAGATGTTTACTGGTGTTTTATTGACAGTGCAAAGGCATTTGACTTTGGGGGTCATGAACAGTTGTGGCTAACAGCGGGGGGGAGTGGGGATTCCAGAACACTAATTGTGCTTAGGAGGAATCTGCATGGATCAAGAGGCAGCCGTGTGAGTGGAACAAGGGGACACTGCGTGGCTTCAAGTTCAGGTTTCATCCTTTTACCATATCTGTTCAATCTGTATGTGGAGCAGATAATTCAAGAAGCTTGATTACATGAAAAAGGAGGCATCAGGGTTGGAGGAAGACTCATAAACAACTTGCATGATGCAGATGACACGTCCTTGCTTACTGAAAGTGAAGAGGACTTGAAACACTGATGAAGATTAGATATCACAGCCTTTGGTATAGATTGCATCTCAACATCAAGCAAACATAAATCCTCTCAACTGGACCAATAAGCAACATTGTGATAAAGGGAGAAAAGATTGAGGTCATCAAGGATTTCATTTTACATGGATCCACGGCCAACACCTTGGAAGGCAGCAGTCAGGAAATCAAGAGTCACGTTGCACTGGGGAAATCTGCTGCCAAAGACCTCTTTCGAGTGTTGCAAAGCAAAGATGTCAGCATGGCTTGTCCCTGCCTGAAGCTGTGCTATTTTTCAGTTGCATCGGATGCCTGGAAAAGCTGGACAGTGAAGAAGGAAGAAGCGGGGAGAATTGACACCCCTGAGTTGCGGTGTTGGTGAATGTTGACTGTGCCGTGGACTGCCCAAAGAAGGAATGAGTACGTGTTGAAGGCGGTACTACCGGAGTGCTCCTTCGAAGCCAGGGTGGGTGGTGTTGGCAGGAGGGATCCATCGCTGGAGAAGGACACCACGCTTGGTAGAGTGTCAGTGGGACAGAAGACGATCCTCAGTGAGATGGGCTGACCCAGTGGCTGCAGTAATGAGCTCAGGTACGGCTGTGGTCATGGCAGGGGACCAGGCAGTGTTAGCTTCTGTTGTAAGGGGGGTCGCTGGGGGTCAGCTGGCACCTGACAACAGTTGGATTGCAAATGAAAAGCATCATGCAAACTCATGCAGTCTCTGGAGGGAGGGCCACTTCGGTTCCAGTTGGTCACAGAGAGGAGGTTTGCCTGGTCATTGGTCAGATCCACCCACGTTCGCCAAGGAGAAGGTGGTCTCCATCCCTGCACTCACCTGACTGACAGATAGGTATGGTTGGTGCCCCGCACTGGGGCTCAGGGGAGAAGGAGACGTGCGTGGTCCCTGCTCCGTGGAGCCCAGCTGGGAGAGAGACCAAGGGAAAACATGCACACAGCTGAGGGTCGGGGCTAGAGAAATGGGTGAGCCTCCAGTTAGTGTGAGGGCCTCTCCACAGCTGTGGCCGTCCCCAGCACAGGTGGCACCTATTGAGTACACAGCGTCTGGTGTCTAGGTTGATCGTTAGGACAGTCTGCAGGGAAAGACTGAGAAACACACCACGGCAGTCCCAGCTACACCTAAGTCTCCATGGTCCCAGAGCGAAATGGTAGGACTTGAACCCATGACTGCCTGACTGAGGACGCTGAGCTCCACGATGCCGCTCGCTCCCCAGAGTGATGCATCTGTGTGTCATTGAGGCCTGTGTGTGAGCATGTGTGTGTGTGTGTGTGAATTACGTGTGTACAATGTTTGTGTGAGGTGTATGAGGTCTGTGTGGTGTGTGAAGTATGTGAGTGTATGAGGTGTGTGTGAGTGTGAGTGAGCTGTGGTGTGAGTGCGTTACAGGTGTGTGTCGGGGTGTGTAAGGCATGTGTGAATGTATGGGTATGTGTGAGTATATGTATGACGTGTGTGTTATGGTTGTGTGTGAGGGGTGTGTGTATGAGGCGTGTGTGAGTGTGAGTATATGTATGATGTGTGGTGTGAGTCAGTTACAGGTGTGTATGAGGCATGTGAGTGAGATGTGTGTGAGTGCAAGTATATGCATGAGGTGTGGTGTGAGAGTGTGTGATGTGTGTGTATGAGATGTGTGATGGGTGTGAGGTGGGTGTATGAGATGTGTGTTAGTTGTGGGTACATGAAGTGTGTGTGAGGTATGTGTGTGAGGGGTGTGTGCGTGTGTGGGGCGTGGTGTGAGAATGAAGTATGTTTGGTGTGAGAGTGCATGAGGTGCATAAGAGGTGTATGTGAGTGCCGAGCGTGTCTGTGTGTGAGGTGTGGGGGTGTGTGTCTGAGGCGTATGTGTGAGGGGTGTGGGTGTGTGTGAGGTGTGGGTGTATGAGGTGTATATGCATGTGTGAGCTGTATGTGTGTGTGTGAGGTGGGTGCCCGAGGGATGTTTGTGTGTGAGGTGTGGGGCTGTGAGAGAGCCGCGGCTTCGGCACCCGAGGAGCCCGGCCACGTGCGCAGCCCCTGGGGTCCCAGGCCTGGGGGTGGCCTGGAGGGATGACACGCGTGGGGCAGGTGCTGTGAGCCACTCACCCCGTGTTCTCCCGGCGACAGGTCTCAGCGTTCCCCGCGGAGGTGGAGATCCGCGCGCTGATCGAGGGGCAGTTCATGGCCAAGCGGGTGCACGCCGAGGGCCTGGGCTACCGAGTCAGTAAGTGAGCGGCTGGCGGGCAGGGTCTGTGGGCCCCGCTGCCGGGGACTTCACGCCAGTGGCCGATGGAGCCCGGCCCGGTGGTGGGGAGAGGGGGCGAGTCCACAGGGACCCGTGGTCAGGGCGGACCATGAGGCCGCTCGCTCCTGCTCCCCGGCTGTCCCCAGTCCCGTCTCCTGGCCAGCCTCTGCAGAACCGGGAGAGATCTTTCTGCACGCCCAAGCTCCAGGCCCCAGGCTGAATGTCCCCAACTGTGGACCCTGAGGATGTGGGCGATGATGATGGTGGGTTACGCTAGTGATAAGAACTGGTTGTCACTTGCCGCCGCCACGTGTGCAGAGGTGAACTGTGCTCCATGGTTGTGAGGTGCTGTGTGGGCTTTTGGAAGCCAGTCCCCAGGCCTGTGTTCTGAGGGGGCTCTGGGTCAGTTTGGACCACTGGACTCTGCAGTAGTAGTTTAGCACCCGACTGTCAGCGCCACCTAGGGGCTCCTGAGTGATAATGTCTAGGGAGCACCTACTGTGTGCCTGGAAACCCTGGTGGAGCAGTGGGTTAGGTGCTACATCTGCTAACCAAAGGGTCGGCAGTTCAGACCTGCCAGGCGCTCCCTGGAAGCTCAGTGGGGCAGTTGTGCTCTGTCTGGTAGGGCCGCTGTTAGTCGGAATTGACTTGATGGCACTGGGTACTGGGTGCCTGCCCTTGTGCCTGAGCACTTTGTCCTCGTCCCCTAGTCCTTTGAGGTGGGTCCTGTTACTGTGGTCAGTTCACAGTAGAGGAAACCAGATGTCCCGGGAGCTAAGTAACTTGAGAGTTTGGCAGAACTGGCATCAGAACCAAGCCAGTCTGTCTCCAGACACCTGGTTCTTAAGCTCTGGGCAACCTGCCTTCTTTAAGGAATGGCTTTGAGGTAATTATAGATTCACATTTAATTGTAATAAGCATCTAATACCGTGTTTCTGTGCAACTAAATCTGGAAATACCACCTGCTTACCCTAACTGCCCGCAGATGAGCAAGCAAGCCCTTTCTACAGGTAAATGCTATGATTTTACACAAATAGCTTGTGCCTTCTTTGTCTGCCAGCTACACCCTCCTTGTGAGTTATTTTCATAAGTGTCCTATGCTAATTTTTCAAGCAGTGTGTAAAAAAATTCAGTATCATGGTGCTTATGAAAATACCTTGCACGGGAAGGGCGCGGTTGGTAAACAAACCTAGAAAGCATGCGTTATTTGTGTAAAAATGGTATTTGCCTATCGAGAGGGCTCGCTCGCTCTTCTTCAGACAGGTAGGGTGAGAGTGTGGTCTTGCTGAATCTAGATGTGAGTTGGGTCAATATGTAGTGTTGTTGCTTGGTTATGATGTCTTGGGGTTCGGATCAGACCTCCATCTCAGTCAGCTCTTTGGGATCCAAGCACAGCGTGATTACAGAAATCTCTTCCCGCTTCCCAGGCCTGCTCCTGACTTCCGTATCACCACCCACCGGATAGATGCCCACAGGAGAATCGTGGGTGGGGAGGAGTGGATGTGTTTTGGGGGCCCTCTGGGGTCCTGTCTGTCACACCAAGCCAGATGCACTTGTTCGTCCGTGTCTGCTGGGTGTCTTCTCATCCTGCAGAGTGTGTCAGCCTCTGGAGGCTCACTCCTCCACCCCTCTGTATTACAGGGGCGAATCAGCATCAAAGGCTCATCTCACTCTGTAATTAGTCTCATTTGCATTCGCAACTTGTGTATGTGTGTGACTTAAGTGGAAGGTGACAGAGCAAATTAGTTTCTCATTAAACAGTTCATACACAAACTGTTTTGTGGCCCTGGTTGCCAGCCCTGTGATGTGTCAGCACTCTCCCTCTTTCCATCCCAGGCTCCCTGTGGCCTCGCATCCCATTTTCCGGTTCCTTCCTGCCTCCTTATCTTTGCTTTTGGTCCGACACACCCATCGGTCATGTGTATGTGATTGAACTATGAAGCGTGTCCCTCCCGTGTGCTGTAGTTGGCCCTGTGTCACCGTTGTTAGGTGCCATTGGGTCGCTTCTGACTCATAATGACCCTGTGCACAGCAGAACGAAACACTGCCCAGTGCTGTGCCACGTCCACAGTTGTTTTTCTGTTTAAGCCCCTTGTTGCAGCCACTGTGTCAATCCATCTTGTTGAGGGCCGCCTTCTTTTTTGCTAACTGTCCACTCTACCAAGCGTGATGTCCTTCTCCAGGAACTGACCCCTCCTGACAACCTGTCCAAAGTATGTAGGACGCAGTCTTGCTGTCTCGGCTTCCAAGGAGCATTCTCGTTGTCCTTTTTCCAGAACGGATTTTTCCATTCTTTTGGCAGTCCATAGGACATTCAACATTCTTCTTCCACACCGCAATTCAGAGGTGTCAGTTCTTGCGTCCTCCTTGTTCCTTGTCGTTGGCCCTACAGACCTGTTGAATCTTTGGCTGAAGAGCGAACCTCCTGAGTGCCTTCAGTGCTGATTTAAGAGTGTACCAGGGCCACCCTCATGGGGTTTCTCTAGTCTCTGTCAGACTGACAAGGCTGTTTTTTCATTTTGAATTTTGTTTTATACTTTTCTCTCACTTTGTCTGGGACCCTCTACTGGGATTACGTCTGGTTGTTCTGGGCTCAAATCTGGTTGAAGTGTGGTCCATTCGTCCTTTGGATTACATTCACAACTTTTTCATACCTTTAAATAAAATACAGATGTTTTTCTGATTCAGCATTTCCTCACTGTTACAGTGTAAGTGAGAATTGTTTCTTGAGCCCCAACGCTTATCTTAACCAGAAGCTGGACTATGTGTCTTTCATTAGGGTGAGATTTACTGTTTTTTGGTCATGAAAAATATCGTGCATAGTTCACAGTTCATAGTTGCTTTAGTTCACATTGGTTATAGTGTCTTGGGGTTGGGATGAACCCCCCCATCTCAGTCAGGTCTTTGGGATGTAGACACTGTGTGGTTACAGAAATCTTTTCCTACTTCCCAGTTCTGCTGCTCATTTCCGTATCACCACTCACTGGATACATGCAGAGTATATAAATCATATAGCTAATTGTAAGGTGCATCACCAAGTCAGACACCTGCTTATCCAGCACTCTGGGGAAGAAAGGCAACACCACCGGAGGCGCAGAACGTTTGTGGGTGCACGTCTAATTGCATCCTCGTCCCCCAGGGGTAATTCCTGTCCTGATTTCATCTTACCACCCCACCCCCCAGCTCTGTAGGGTTTCGCAGGCTGCGTGTGCATCCCTAGACTTACTTTGTTGTGTTTTGCCTGTTTCTGGACGTCATAATATACACAGTTATACTGTATATGATGGGTGTGTTCTTATGTGACTTGGTTCATTAACTGAGAGTCATGTTCATGAATTCATCCAGGTTAAATGGTGTAGCTACTGGCTGTTGGCTTTCGTCACCATATAGTACACATGACACAGTTGTACGACCGTCGAGTTGTCCGTTCCATGGTGATACACATTTTGCTGTTTCTAGTTGGGTATCATACGCATATTCTTGTTGTGAATGATTTTTTAAATGCTTTGGGCTGATTTTTCTTTATGCTGTCTTTTGCCTCTTAACAGGCATTGGTAGTAAACGGACAAATGAGGGCCAGTGACCTATGAGAATGGGACGGCAACGTCAGGGTCTCGTACGTCTTTCTGTTCGCAATGGTAGAGACGTCCCCTGCAGCTGTCCCTGCTGCTCTCTGAGTCCTCCCCAGCGTTGGCAGGTGTCGCCGCAGTCCTACCAACCGTGCCTTTAGAGCAGGGCCCTGGTGCCACGGCGGTTAAGCGCACGGCTGACAGCTAAAAGATCAGCCGTTCACATCTGCCTCCTGCTCCTGGGAAACCCTGTGGGCAATGTTCTCTCTCATGTTGGGTAGCTATGGGTTGGAATCAGCTTGGTGGCAACAAGATTGGGTTTTGGTCTTAAAAACAATGTTGGCTTTTACTCTCGACCCTCTTCAAATCCTTCCGTCTTCTACTAACCTTATTCCAAAGCCTCTTCTGCATTTTCAGGTGTTTGTTACATAGTTGTGTCTTATTTTCCAGCACCAAGTTCTGTATAGCTGTCACCAAATCTGTTCTTTCGGCTGTAGCATAGTACAGTCAGGTGGGTGGCTTTTTCAGCAATAGAAGCATATTGTCTAACAGTTCTAGAGGTCAGTGGTCTGAGCTCAGGGAGTCAGCAGCACCGTCTTCTCTCTGAGGCTGTAGAGGTAGAGTCTGTCTCTCTCAGCTTCTGGTGGCCCTAGGCGTTCCTTGTCCTGCAGATGTGTCTCCTGATGGCTGTTGTCTTGGTTACCTAGAGCTGCTCTGACAGAAACACCGCATGTCAATGGCTGGAACAAACCTATTCCTTCAGACTAGGAGGCGGGAGGTCCACTTTCAGGACAGCACCTTCAGAGGAGGGGCTTTCTTTCTTCCTCTGCTCTGGGAGAAGTTCTCTGTCATCAGTCCTACCGGGGTCTACGGGTTTCTTAGCACAGAGACCCCAGGTCCAAGGGACACCTGCTGTTCCTGCCTCTTCTTGGTGGTAGTGAGGTTCCTCTCCTCTGCGCCCCCTTCTCTCTTTTATGTCTCAAAAGAGATCTGACCGGTTCATTTCTGTGGACTGAGTTCTGCCTCAGTCACGTCACAGAGGCGAGGTTTTACAACACGTAGGGTAAACACCTCGGATACAGAATGGTGGACTGCCACACAGTCCTGGGAATCATGGCCTGCACCCATGGACACACATTATGGGGGGTGACACTTCGGTCCCTAACAGCCCTCTTTCGTCTGTCTCTGTCTGTTCTCTTTTATAGGACACTGTTCAGATGGGGTTAGGACCCACCCCTCTGCAGTGTGACTTCCTATTTACTGATTATGCCTTCAGAGACCCTTTTTCCAAAGAAGTCACATGCATAGGTACCAGGGGTTAGGACGTCTGCGTGTCTTTTTGAGGGATACACTTCAGACATAAAGAGAACGCTTCTGAGTGTTTCCGGTAAGAGTGTGTGTTTGGTGTAAGTTTGGCGTCTATGACCTCTGTCAATTTAAGGAGTTCCCTTATATTCCTGGTTTGCTTAAATTTTTATTATTCTTACTGTTTTAAATAAAATAAAAACGCTAAGAGGTGCATGGAGCAATCCCCGCAACAGCCTAACATGCAGGTAATGTGGGACAGGCCTGCGTGGGGACAGGCAAGCTTTGGCTCTCCTCCTCCCACCCCATCTGTGTGATCTGCGGGAGGCGTGAGCCCGTTTCAGGGCCCCCGTGACAAGGCCCCCATGGCTAAACAGTTCTGGAGCACAGCCCTTTCTCTCTTGAGGGAAGAGCTGCCACCATTTACTGTGGTCATTTTCCTTGCAGTGCCGAAGACAAAGATTCTGGCAACTGGGGGAGCCTCTCACAACACAGCCATCCTGCAGGTGAGTGCCAGCAGCAGGCTCAGCATTGTGGCCCCTGCCACCTGTCACCTGAGGAGCCACAGGCTTGACAGAAAGGGCTGCTTCTGTCCCTGATCTCCCAGAAAGCGGGCTCTGGGGCCTGAGAGTTCCTGCTGTAAGCAGGTTCTGTGTCACTGTCCTGGGAAATCTGTTGCCCTGTGTCTCTGGCATGTCTGCCCTCTGCTGTCCCATGGGAAGTGCCTGTCCTTCCGTCTCGCCAACCTTCAGGTGTCTGACGTCAGCATTCTTGTCTTCCTCCAGACTGCTCACTTCCAAAGTGAAAATCTCTGATTGTCTTCCGTTCATGCTTTGTGTGACACAGTTGTCAGACACTGTCACCCTCCTGGCCCTCCATGTACTAGAAATACATGGCCAAACATGGACTCAGCGTGCAGTTACCTGATGCTCAGGGTATCCCCTGTGTGTGTGTGTGTGTGTGTGTGTGTGTGTGCTTATGGGGACATCACACGTTTCTGGATGTAGCCTGAGGCTGCTTTGGCTGTTTGAGTAGCTGTGTCAGCAGTTGACTTGTCATACAGTCATTGCACGTGAGAGTCCTTAGAGATAGAGCTGGAATGGGAGTTCTTGGGACAGTGCTTCCAGAAGAAGGGGAATGAGGAGTTTGGGATAGGTAAGTGGAGGCTGGAAAAGGGAAGGTATGGTCTGCCGTGGTGGGAGTCTGCCCTAGCCTGATCCCGTGGGGAGCCCTGGAATGTGAATTACACCACAGGGCTGCCTAGGGACAAGAGAGCCAGCTGGCCACTGCGGGGACAGTGGGCATAGCCTCCTGTGACCAGCGGCCTCCACTCAGCAGAGGGCGGCTGGCTTCAGGGAGGGCAGCTTCCAGCCCCCAGTAGCCAGTGCTCATAGCAGCTGGGGGAGGACTGCATGTCTGTCCAGAGAGCGGGATCTGGACGGAGCATCAGTGGTACCCTGAAATCCCTCTGCTCAACCAGCACCCCAACGTCTTCTCTATTTCTGCCCTTACGCCCTTTAATTGTCAGACCTCACTGGAGAACTCTCCCTATAAAACATGCCCTTTGTGATCTGCGTTTGTTGGGGTTTGTTGATGTTGTTGCTAGTTGTTAGGTATCAGTGAGTCGATTCCAACTCACAACGACCCCGTTGGTCAGAGGAGAGCCGCCCCATGGGATCCCCAAGGAGGGCCTGGCAGATTGCAACGGCCGGCCTCTTGACTGGCAGCCACAGCACTTCACCACTGTGCCACCAGGGTTTCCGGCTTGTTGACAGGAGCCTCATGACCACGGTCCCAAGCGCTAGGCCAAGGCGTTTCACTGAGCATACTGACTGATGAAAGGGGGAAATGACCTAGGGACAGCGGGGGCCCTAGGGTCCCCTGGCGTGTGATTCATGGGTGCTGTCTTGGCCACACCCCGTCACTTCCCTAATCAGACTTTCCAACCTGCATGGACTGTGGCACACACACCCGACGGCCGGGGGCCCCCTAATACCTGTCACCCGAGAGAGAGCCTTCTTCCTTGTTGTTGGGTGATGTCATCTAGTTGGTGACCGTCCATACAGCAGAGTGAAACGCCATCTGTCCTGTGCGTTCCTCGTGACCGTTGCTGTGTTTAAGCCCACTTGTCTCTGTCACCTAGAACTACCGTCACAGAGACAACCACAAGTGGATGGCTGTAACCAAGAGAGATTAATTCTCTCACGGCCCGGGAGACTAGAAGTCCAGATTCGGGGTGCCAGTTCCGGGGGAAGGCTTCATTTCTCTCTTGGCTCTCAGGGAAGGTCCTTGTCATCAAGCTTTCCAGGTTAAGGAGCTTCTTAGTACAGGGATCCTGGGTCCAAGGAGGCATTCTGCTCCTGCCTCTTGTTTCTTGGTGGTATGAGGTTGGTCCCCATGTCTGTCTGCTTGCTTGTTTTACATCTTAAAAGATTAAAATGCAGCCTAATTTTGTATACTGAGTCCTGCCTCATTAATGTGACTGCCACTAATCCAGCCTCATTAATATCCTAGGGGTAAGATGAGCAACGCACAGGCAGATCCCATCAGGTGACAGAATGGTAGACAGTCACACAGTTCTGCGAAGCGTGGCTCAGCCAAGTGGGTGCACATTTTGGGGGGACACCATTCAGCCCATAACACTGTGGTTGGAGCTACTATGACAGTTGGTCTCATCAAGGGTCTTCTTCTTCTTTGCTGACCCTCTGCTTTGCCAAGCATGATGTCCTTCTCCAGGGGCGGGCCCCTGCTGACACCATTTCCAGGACTGCACAAGATGAACTCTTGCTTCTAAGCAGCACTCTGGCTGTACTTCTTCCAAGACATGGGTGTTCATTCTTATGACAGTCTGTGGTGTCAGCCGTCGTCACCAACGTCACAGTTCAAAGGCATCAGTTGTTTCTCTGTCTTCCTTATGTGCTGTCCAGCTTTTGCACGCATATGAGGCGACTGAAAAATACCGTAGCTTAGGTCAGGCACACTGTAGTCCTCAAAGTGACATCTTTGCTTTGAAGCATTTTAAAGACATCTTTTGTAGCAGACTTGCACAATGCAGTGTACCATTTCGTTTCTTGACTGTTGCTTCCATGGGCATTGCCTGCAGATCGTTGGGTCTGCAGAATTACCCTGAACGGCCGGTCTCTGGGAAGCCCCGTGTGGGCCTTCTTGTACAGCTCTGGCTTGCTGCTCCCTGTCTGTGGTTGGGACCACCTGTGTGGCCGCATGTGACAGCCTTCGGTCTTTGGAGCCGTCAGTAACAAAGAGCCCTGCCCTTCATCTGCCCGGGGATCTTTGTGTCATGTCCCGCCATTGCCAGAACCTGACGAACGCTGCAGCACTGTCTGCCCGGGACCTCCCAGTCTTGCTGGACTCATTATCCCCAGAGTGGTGGGACCGGGCAGTGTGGCCAAGTGCCCTCCTAAAGCAGGAGAGGTAAGACGGGAAGGATGGCAAGATGTACAGAGAAGGGGAGCCTGGAAAGCACGCCCCAGCATGTCCGTGTTCCTTCTGAGAACGACTCAGGACAGTCAAAACCAACGTGTCGTCTCCAGGTGCTTGCGGATGTGTTCGATGCCCCGGTGTATGTCACAGACACGGCCAACTCAGCCTGTGTGGGCTCTGCGTACCGAGCTTTCCACGGTAGGTTGATGGCAGGGGGACTTGGGGCCATGCAGGGGCTTGGGGTGCTGGCCAGGCCGAGGAGGGTGGACAGGCAAGGTGGGTGTTTCTAGTCCTTGGGGACTTCAGCTTCATCTCCCTTCTCCCTGCCTTCTGTCAGGCCCAAACTAACCCAAACCCCGTGTTTCTTTATTCAGCAGTCAACAGTGGGAAAGGAGGCAGAGCGCCAGCTGGAATGTGGCCTGGGCTGGGTCAGGCTCAGCACAGGGTTATTGGAAAAGGGTGTGGGTGTGGGTGAGGGCATGCAGGCCTGGGTGTCAGAGCTGGTGGGAGGAGAGGTGGATGAAGTCCAGGGCAGCCTTTTCGGCACTCAGCTGAGACAGAGCTGAAGGCTTCAGACTCCAGCAGCCCAGGACCCTGGACAGCTCCAGGGAGGCCCTTTGTTCTCTGAATGCCTCCCTAGAACTCCGGATGTTAACTCCAGATGTTAGCAGAGTCTCCATCCTTGCGGGAGTTTCCCAGGGACCAGCCGGCTCACAGAGGCCTTTTTGGGTCCAGCATGGATCCCTCTGCTGTGCACTCCTCTCAGGCCATCATGTGCTCAAGGGTACTTGTCCTTTCTCCTGAGTACTTCCATTCTTGGGGCAGTTGCTCTTGACTTCTTTTTTATTTTTGATATATAGGAATTGAAAGTTTACCGCACAGATCAGTTTTCCATTGAAAAATTTGTACACAACAGAAAGGGTCACATGAACTAGAGACTCCATCAGCCTGATACGAGAAGAACGTGGTGGTACCCGGCTGCCACTACTGGCCACCTTGACAGGAGGTACAACAGAGAGCCCTCATGGAGCGAGAGAAGAGGGGTGTGCAGAGCTCAAATTTTAGTAAAAAGATCAGACTTAGTGGTCTGACCAAGGCTGGAGGGACCTCAAGAGACATGGGCCCCTGGACTCTGTTGGTCCAGAAGTGAAACCATTCCTGAAGCCAGCGCCTCAGAGAAACACTGAGCTGGTCTGTAAGACATAAAATGATACAGGTGAAGAGTGTGCTGCTTGGCTCAGACGGATAGTTGAGACTAAGTGGGCAGTGCCTGTCTGGAGGCCATAGAAGGCAGAATGGGACAGGAGCTGGTTGAGTGGACACGGCAGACACAGGGTGGAGTGTAGGAGTGTGCCGTCACGTTTTAGGGAGAGCAGCTAGGGTCGCATTACAATGTGTGTCTTAGAAACTGATGTGAATTGTACACTTAAAGCACAATCAAGAAAATGAAAAATTGACACACAGTGGTTTTGCGACATTAGTGGAGTCCCTGTGGTGTGTCAGTACTCTTCGCCTCTCCTCCCTGGGTTCCCTGGGTCCATCTTTCCAGTCTTCCTGCCCTTGTCTGCCTTCCTGGCTCTGGGGCAGGTCTTGCCCACCCTCCCGACTCCTTCGTACACCCATTAGACTCAGGCGTTTCCTGATCAGCAGGAAGGGTTGATCCGAGAGCGCGACCGTCCCTCTCCCCCTGTGGCGTCCACCTCTGGGCCCGTTGGTCCCCCTCCGGCCCTTCCTGTGCTTCTCACACCCCTCCTGCGCCAAGATCACTTGATAATTTATCTCGGGGTGGTTATGCTTTCAATTGTATTTCATATCATGTTTTCACTTAACTGTCAGTTTTCCTGTTTTCTTTTTTTCCCCTCCTGGCAATTTCTGTCTCCTGTTTCTGTTTCTGTGCTAGCTTTGTGAGAATATACAACCTAAATAAATTTTTAGGAGGTGGTTTGGTAGATAACTTTCTGAGGCCACATGTGTGTGTGTGTGTGTCCAGGAAACCCGGCCGGTGTAGTGGTTAACAGCTCGGATAGCTAACCAAGGTGACGGCAGTTGAAGTCCCCCAGGCGCTCCTTGGAGACCCCACGGGGCACTTTCCTTCTGTCCTATAGGATTGCTAGGAGTCAGACTCTCCTTGATGGCAACATGTTTGGTTTTTTTTATGCCCCTTCAGTGGCCAAGGAAACTCTGGTGGCATAGTGGGTTAAGCACTGTGTCTGCTAACCAAAAGGTCAGCAGTCCAAATCCATGAGGTGCTCCTTGGAAACCGTACCGGACGGTTCTGCTCTGTCGTCCAGGGTTGCTGTGAGTCAGACCCAATGTCATGGCAGTGTGTTTGGTTTTGGTTTTAGTCACCAAGCATAATCTGGGGTGCTGCCCCCTGCAACCCAATCCGGGCTGAGCCCAAGCAGATAGTCCCCTTGAGAGGCCTAGCAGCCACTCCGTTGGGTGAGCTTGTCTCACCAGCTCATCCTGGAGCAGATGCCGCCCCCAGGCAGCCTACAGGTAGAGATGGGACCACAGCCTTCTGATGCCTTTGTTTGTGGGACACCCTGTTCCCCTTCCATAGAAATCTGAGCCAGTCTTTTCTAACTTTCAGTTAGGAAAACAGGTCCGTGTCTTCAGGGTGCTCCTTCACCTCGCTGGTGTTGGTTTCTCATTGTTTGCGGTGGGTTCCAGTGTCAGGTGGCGGTTTGGTTTCTCTGTCAGTTAGATCCAGCTGCCTCAGTCGCCTAGGAATTCCCAGCTGTTTCTTGTCTACTGTAAAAAGAGCTTGGGGGTGGTGTCCAACCTCCCCCTGCAACCTCTAACTGCACCAGGTGGAAGGAGAGCCCAGATCCGCAGCCCCAGGCTGAGTCCTGCAAGGTGGCAGATGGGCACACCGCCTCTGTCGGCCTCCTTTGCCCATCCTGACACTGACCAGCCCTCCCACGGCACCCTTCTGCCAGGTTCCAGGATTCACAACTCAGACCACACGCATGGTGGTGGGCTTTGCTGGGGAAGTGACAGGCCACAGCTGAGGCTCAGGAACATCGAGGATGCAGTGCTTAACTTTCAGGACAGCCTGTCCCCAGCTGTCACACAGGCGCAGCTCCCTGTACTCCTGGGCCTCTGCCTGGAGGCCCTCAGCTTTCTCTCGCCATGTGCTGGGAAGCCTAGTGTGCATCTCCTGTGGGTCGGTCCTTCCTCGGTGCGGTGGGCTGTCCTGCCTTGGTGTGGGGGGCTCCTCCCCCTGCTCTGGAGTTAGCTCTCTTTTACGGCAAAATTGACCAGTCCCCTTGATAGGCCACCATCACTCCATCACACAGTCCCCTGGGTGGCAGTCACAAGACCGTGGCCAGTAAGGACATACACACAACTCATCACTTGGACTGCACAACTGTATGGCAGCATAATTGACACGACATGAAACTGACCCACTTTAGGCCTACAGCTGAGTGATATTTTTCAGTAAACTCACCAAGTTGTGCCACCTTGGCTGTCCCCATGAAACCTTCTGTCCTGCTTACTGTTGGTGTCTTGCTGGGGAGGATGAGTGACCTGTGATGACCCTTCTGTTGCAGGCCTCGCTGCTGGAGTAGGGGTGCCCTTTGCAGAGGTGGTGAAGGCCGCCCCGCAGCCCAGATTAGCTGCGACCCCGACACCAGGAGCCGCTCAGGTGAGAGACCACTGGGCTCTGGGCAGAGAGTTTGCACTGTGGAAACTGACGGGGTTTTTTTTTTTTTTTTTCCCAAAACGGTGGGTTTTTGTTTGTCACCTGCTTTAAAGTTGATGTGCTCAACTAAAGGGGAAATCGTCCCTCTTTGAGATTTTCAAGAAAACTGAACAAAAGAAGCCAAGCCATCAGCTGACATTTCCGGATGTTGTTTGTTTGGGGTTGGGGTCAGATCAATTGCCCGTTCATCTCCATTCCTCTGTGTGCCTTGTGGTGGACTCTCCCAGCTCAGCAGGTGACAGGAGCCCCTGGGAGACTCACTAAGCCACGAGATATGCTAGGCTTCCAGCTCTCAGATGTCCAACCTGGATCCACGATAGCTGTGCAGGGACCCTGGCCAGGGTGTCCCTGTGAAGGAGACCCAGCTTGTCATAGGTTTCCGGGGTGCCAGTTAGGATATGGCAGGGGTGCTCTTGGAATCCACACCTGTGGAAGGAAAAGGGAAGGAGAAAGGTGGAGAAGGTGAGCTGAGGTGTAGTCTCAACAGCACCTTCAGCCAGTTCCAAATCGGGGTGTGGGGACCAGGCCTTTATATCTGTGTCAACCAGTCACGGTATGTGGGCCCTCTCTGTAGCAAAAAAAAAAAAAAACAAAACTCAAACCCACTGTTGTTGAGTTGGTTCCAACTCATAGCAACCCCTGAGACAGAAGAACTGCCCTGTAGAGTTTCCAGGACCTCTGGTGGACTTGAACTGCTGACCGTTGGGTTGGCAGCTGTAGCTCTTAACCACAGCAGTCCCCAAAGGGGGCTGCCTGCCAGCAGCTGGGAGAAGCTTTTCATTTAGGAAGGAGAATGTGGGTGATGTCCACGGCCACCAGTTCACTGGAAGGTTCTTGCTGGCTGGAGTGTGGGACGCATCTCGTCAGGAGCTGTGGAGGGCCTGAGAGTGACTCTCTGTGCAAGCTAACAGATGAGCCTGTAGGTTCCTGGCTGCTGGCAGCAGACTCCTGGGTCAGAGACTTGGTCACAACACAGCAGGCAGTGTGAGCTTCAGGCTTCCTTGGTGTCCCCTGAGCCTTGCAGGCGACATGAGGTATACCCCCAGCATATTCTGCACACAGTGTGTCTGCATCCCCCCTGAGGGGCCCTGGGCTCAGGAGACTTTATAAAGGAGCTGCCTGCACAGCTGCCCCACCGTGGTCCCCAGAGGAGATGCTGTTACTGTCCTAGAGGGCAAACAGGTCTACCCTCTGCCCCTGAGGGAGACCAGCTGTCTTCCTGGGCTGTTTGCATCCAGACAGCCTTGGCAAGAGAGTCTGAAACAGACGCTGTCGCAAGACACAGCCAGGAGAACTGTCACCCAGCACACCTTGGAGCCGGCAGCTCTCACCCTAACCCGACACACAGGGCTGTGCCCAAGCTTCTGTCTTCTGTTGTGTGTCTCTATTTTAAGGAGTCCTGGTGGTGCAGGGATTAAGAGCTGGACTGCTAACTGAAGGGTCAGCAGTTCAAACCCACCCGCCACTCTGCAGGAGAAAGAGGTAGCCACCCGCCTCTGGGGGGACGGCAGCCTCACAACCCCCATGTGGCAGCTGTGGGGTCACAGTGAGTGGTGGGTTTGGTTGGATTTGGTTTGGGGCCCTTACGTTTGAGAGGGAAACTGTGACGGGGCCGTGGTTAAGCGCTCCGGCCCCTCACCACGCGGTCAGCCGCTGGACTCTACCAGGTTGTCCTTGAAAACCCTGCCGTGTCCTCTAGGAGCGCTGCGCAGCAGAACCAACTCGACAGTGCTGGGTTTGGGTTTGTCTTCTTTTTTTCATGTTTGAGAGGCAGCTCAGTGCGCTGGGGAGAACCTGCACTGAGACCCAGGACGAGTGAGGCTGAGAGGGCTTTGTAAAGCGGAGCCGTGCGCGCTGCAGAGGGCGGCGGCCGGGGTGGGGTTTTCCTCTACCAGGTCCATTAGACAGGTATGCCTTCAGCTTCCGAAAGAGGAAAGACAAAAACCAGCTCCTGTCGCAGGGAACTGAAGGTGGTGCTAGGTTAGTTTAGTGCCTCAGATGTGTGGCTGCTGGGTCCCCCCGCCTTTGGCACATCTGGGTCCCAGCTGTCCCCGCCTTCGGCACGTCTGGGCCCCAGGTCCTCCTGCCTTCGGCACAGTTACGTCCGTGCTAAACTGAGAGGTTGGCAGTTCAAACCCGTGCAGAGGTGTCTGGTGATCTGCTCCAAAAATATTGAAAAAGCAAACTCATTGCCCCCAGTTGGTTCTGACTTGTAGCAACCCTACAGGCCAAAGTCAGTTTCCAGGGAGCAATGAACAGATTCAAACTGCAGACCTTTTCATGAGCAGCTGTGGCTCTTAACCACTGGACCTCCAGGATTCCTTCAGAGCATATAGCCACTGAAAACCCGCGGAGCACAGTCCCGCTCTGAGACACATGAGGTTGTCATGAGTCAGAATCGGCCCGGTGGCAGCTGGCCTGGATATCTGGGGGCAGGGCAAGGATTCTCTTGCCTCTTGCTCATCAGGAAGAGAAACACCTGTCTGTCCCTTCGAAAGTCCCGCCTGCCTGCGTCCTGCCGTAGGGTCAGCCCGCACTGTGAGAAAGGCTGGGAGGGGGCCACTCTTCTGTCTCCGGAGGGAGGTGAGGCCAGCCACAGAAGGGAGTTGGCAGGATTTTAGGGCAGCACACAGCGGCCTCGGCCTCGTGACAGAAGTGACGCATGCCACTCTACCGCTGAACCCAGTGGCAGGTTCAGCATCCTTCCCAACACGGGTTGGGATCAGCACCAGCCTAGGATGGCTGGCACAGTGACCTGCCTGTAGGCTGGCTTGTGAGCGCCTTGTGAACGAGGCCACGTCCTGTTTCCTTTGATCTCCCCTGCAGCGGTGCCTGGGCTCATGTGCAGCTCAGACAGGGACAGACTTGACTTCCTTGGCTCGGCTGAGTGCTACACATCCTGTCTCCGTGCACAGGAGACCAAAGCATCACCCCAGGTTCTCTGAGCCCTTCCTTGTTAGCCAATGACTGCTGTCCTGGGGGCTCCCAGTGGAGGACCACCTGTTAGCCTAGCCTTCAGTGTACCTCTGGGGTCGGTTTTTCCAGATGTCGGTGCTTCACTGGCGAACATTCCAGGGTAGGAGGAGAGCGTCCCCTGTATCATCTCCATTTGGAGGGACTAAGGGATTCTTTCTGAGCTCTCCCTGGCCTCTCAGACTGATCGGGGGCTTAGACGCCACCAGGCACCTTCTTCCTGGCCCTGACCGCTGCGAGGCCCTCCTGCGCTTTCCCTGACAGAACTGCCGCCAGATTAGGCCCTAGGTGCACAATCGGTTCCTAGAAGAATTGACTGGAGCTGATCAGGACACCCTGGTGGCATAGCGGTTAAATGCTACAGCCACTAACCAGGAGGTCAGCAGTTTGAATCCACCAGGCACTCCTTGGAAATTCTGTGGAGCTATTCTGCTCTGTCCTGTAGGGTTGCTGTGAGTTGGAACTGACTCGACGGCAGCCAGTTTGGGGGCTCATTACATCAGTTAGGAAGGACTGGAATTGTCAGGAGCTGCTTAGGCTGTTACTGTGAATCACACAATGGACGGAAAATCGAGGTTCCTTGGTCCTGAGTGTCATTTGTCTCTAATACAACAACTCCTGGTGGCACCGTGACCAAAGCAGTCGACTGCTGACTGCAAGGTCGGTGGTTCAAATCTATCAGTGACGGTAGGAGAGAGAGGTGGCAGTCTGCTTCCGCAAAGAGTCACAGCGTTGGCGACCCTGTGGGTTTGCAGTGTGGTGGAATCGGGTTGACGGCAGTGGGCTTCTCTGTGGTCTTGCACGCCACATGTGGTCACCTGACCTGAGTCTAGATTCCTAGGTCGAGGCTTGCAGAAGCACAGGTCAAAACCCTGAAAAATGCAGATGGCGAAGAGCAGCATGGGGGTCTGTTTCTTTCTGATCCCTTTTTGGTTGGTTGTTTCTGAGGTTTAGGTTCATTACACAGCGGCACACTGTGTGTGATTGTGTTGCCTGCTTTTTTTTTTCAAATTCAGCATTATGACACAAGTATCTTCGTGTATGATTTTTTTATAAGCTGTGGTCAATGCTTATTGACAAAGCAGGTACCGTTTCAGTATTTCCCCTCGTGTGTCATTTAATGACATTCTCCATCACACCGCACGACCATCCCAATTCTCCATTTCCCACTTTCTCCAGTACCCTGAATGTGGCAAAGAAATGTGGTGCATCATCTTAAGTCCTGCTCCTGCCTCCTGCTCCGAGGGCAGGGCCTTGTAACGAGCATCTCTCTTGCCTGTGAATTTGTCACAGAGAGAGTCCTGTGGGGCGACACTTCTCAAAGCCAAGGTAGCTCTTGCACCTGTCTGATAGGGATCTCACCACTTTACACCAGGGCTTCGAGCCCCTGCTGGGCACTTGTGGGGACTGATGTTTCGAACAAGCTTCTAGGTAATGCTTGTGTTGCTGTTTAGGAAGTAAGACCAAGAACCGCTAGTAGAGCAAACCCCCCCAAAACCCCGCTGCCTTTGAGTTGACTCTGTGACCCGACAGGACGGAGCAGAACTGCCGCATAGAGTTTCCAAGGAGCGCTTGGTGGATCTGAGCTGCCGACCTTTTGGGTAGCAAAAGGAGCATTTACCCACCGCACCCCCAGGGTTCCCACTGGTAGGACAGAGGTTCGCAAACCACATTGTACAGAAGCATCTCCTGGGACCTGTGGTGGGCGGGCAGGTTCTCAGCAGGGAGGGTAAAGCCCTGCTTTGCTCCTGAGCTGTAACCTGGGAGTGGGGAGGGAAGCCAGGGGACAGGATCCACTCCTGGGCCCCTGTGCACGTGCACTAGACGGCTAGGGGGTCTCCCGCTGGAGAGAGGCTCCCGCAGCCCCTGCGCCAGCAGGCTGTTCTGGTGTCTTCTGAGGACCCAGCAGTGGGGCCCAGATGGTCTTGGATCTGGGTGCTGAGTGGCACTGAAAAAGAGGCCTGGTGGACAAGACATCCGACCTTTAGGGTCATTTCCTTAGGAGAGCATGACAGAAGTAGAGGAACTGGGCCAGGGCTTCCTTGTTCCCCCTTCATACTTGGTCCCGTGTCCTATGTGACGAGTGCAATGGCGGCTCAGTGGTGGAATGCTCCCTCCACAGGGGAGGCTTGGTTCCCTTTCTGGCCAGGGTGCCTTGGGTACAGCCACCATCTGCCAGGGGACACGTGCTTGTCACTGTGATGCTGTTTCTGTGGCACTTGCCCGATGAGGAAGGCCTGGCAACCTGCCTCTGAAAGCCAGCCGGTGAGGAAGGACCCATGAGCCACCACGGCCCAAGCCTGCTGTGTGCGCAGTGAAGGGTCAGTGGCCAGTCTGACAGCAGCTGACATCAGAACAGAAACAATGTGGGTATCAAGTCAGGTGGATTTCCTAAAGTGTGGTGCCACCATTGTGTCAGTGCTGTGCCCGGGCATAGCCGTGGGATTCGTTTCTAACCTTTGTGGATTGGGTAGCAGAAGTTGGTTTCTTGTAATTTGCATTATTTACAGAGAAGGCTTTTATGTTACAGGTTGGAGAGCTAATGTCATTTCCCTTTGCACCAGTTGATGCTTCCCTTCTTGGGTCCCTTCACACCCACCGGGCACTCCTTGGAGACCCCATGGGGCAGTTCTTCTCTGTCCTATAGGGTTGCTGTGAGTCGGCATCAGTTTGAATGGGGCTGGTTGTTCACTTTTGGCTTTGGGTCAGCAAAAAGATGAAATTGCAGGTAGATGAGACTGAAACCTGGAGAGCTGCCTGCCGTTCAGTGGGCATCTCAGCTGGCCCCTCCCATTCTAAATGGCGCCTACTGCTGTCCCCCCAGGTCTACGAGGCTCTCCTCCCACGGTATGCCCAGCTGGAGCAGAGAATCCTGTCCCAAACCCGGAGGCCCCCAGAGTGAACACTGCCTGCACGGACTGCGCTGCAGATGTGGCCTTTGATGGCAAGGGCCTGCCCTGCCCTGCCCTGCTCGGGGACTGCCTGCCATGCTGACTCGTCGAATGCCCCAGGCCGGCCAGGACCAGCTGGAGCCCGGTCTGAACACACCCTCCTGCAGACGGGCAGCCTGTGCCCTGTGCCCCAGGGCAGGGAAGCAGCTCTCTCTTCCGGTCCTGTATTCTGGGAGGCAGGATGCCACTGAGTCTGGGATCCATGCTATAAAAAACTGCAACTTCTCTTTCAAAAGGGTGGGTTAAAGCCAAATCAGGGAAACCAGCAGGATGGAGGAGGCAGAGCCCCCCAACACCCTGACCCCATCCACCAATTCTTCATACTGGGACCCCAGCCCACACCCTTCTCCAGCCCTGCCCGCAGCCCCTCACAGCCTGAGCACACCTGCTCACACCCCAGACACCCCAAACCTGGATCCCACTGTCCCAGCATATCCACCAGCTCCTTTCTCAGCCTGAAGCCTGCACCACCCCATTCTCTTCCCTCCTCATCTCAGCTGTCTGAGACCCCCTCCCAGGCTCCCCCCTTGTGTCCCCCTCACCTCTCCTTCAGTCTGTCACCCTCTGCTCCCATCAGCACCTGTCCCCCCTCCCGACCGGGTGTAACTCACCACCTCCCACCTGAACAACCTGAGAGGCCTGATGGGCGTGCTTCCTGTGTCCCTGAGCTGTGGCTGCGTGCTCCCTGATGCCTGGGCAACACCAGATGACCCAAGAGGCCATCTCCCAGCTGGCACAGTTTAGGGTCTCTCATGCTCTCTCTGTCTCTCGCTGTCATTTATCTGGGAGAATTCCCCAAATTCTGGACTTGCTGACTCTACCCTTGTGTTATTGGATTTGAGGTGTAACCCACACTGAAGGCTGTGGGCTTTGATCTCCATCAGTAAATGCTTCAAGTCCTCTTCGCTTTCAAGCAGGCAACATAAAGCCAAAACCCTCAGAACGGGACCAGTCAGCATCATCAGGGTAAATGGAGGAAGGATGATGTCGTCAAGGATTTCGTTTTATTGCGTCCATAATCAACCCCCACGGAAGCAGCAGCATCACCCTGGGAAAATCTACCCCAAAGGGTCTCTTTAAAGTATTAAAGAGCAGAGACGTCATGTAATATGGCCAAGCCTATCAGTCACATCAACGCACATGGGAAAACTCATCTGTTAAAAAGTTTACATCAACTCACCAATACCTTATTTTTTGTGACTTACAAGAGACACACAGAAAAAAAAAGTGCTTCAGAGAAGATAAACAGGAGTGTGCAGAGACGTGCCAGGCAAACCAGACAACAACAAAGACTCCAGTGTTCGTAGCTGACAGAATTCAGGGAAGACATTGCATGTGACAGAGAAGGACGCTCGGTCGTCCTAAAAGCCGCAATTCACAGTGAGGACATGTTACTTAGGGCTAGCAGTGCAAGGGAAGTAGGGAAATAGAAATTTAGCAGTGATAGAGATGTGAACACTACTCTCAGTCCCAGAGGGGAGGGGACAAAAGATGCAGGACAGTGAAACCATCTGTCAGGTGATCTCAATACGTATTGAGCTCTGTGTCGATCACAGACCTTGGCTGCTTATGCTGCTGTAGAAAATAGTTTGGCATTTGAGAGATACCATACAGTTCAGCAATTCCGCTCATCAGTGTATGGCCCCAAAGCACATAAATATACCCAGTGTTTGTGGTACCATTTTCCTCAATGGTCAGAAAGGTGGAAACCACTCAAGTGTCTACCCACAAATGAATGTATAACCAAGGTGTGATGTATACACACCATGGAATATTATTCAGCCATAAAGAAAAAAAGAGGGGTTTTTACCCATGGTGCCATCTGGATGAACCCTGAAAACAGGATGCTCAGTGAAAGAAGACATGCAATCACAAATACCGTGTGACTCTCGCCCTGCCGAAACCAAACCCTCTGCCACCGACTTGATTCTGACTCATAGCAACCCCACAGGGCAGAGTAGTGCTGCCTCACAGAGCTTCCAAGGAGGGCCTGGTGGATGGGAACTGCCGACCTGGTCAGCCGCCATAGCCCTTAGCCGTGATACCACTGGGGTGTCCGGTGTGACTCCACTCAGGAGATTATCTGGAACAGGCAAATGAATTTAGACAAAAGATGACTGTCTCCAGGGACTGGGGAAATGTTAGGAAAAATAAGGTAGAAAAGACCATTTCTAATGCCACGAAGGAAAACTAGATAATTTCACAAAATAAACAATCTGATGTTTAATCACCATGCAATAAAATGAGAAAACTTTTAACTTCTACATGGAGAAAACTCAACCTATTTTAGGAGCCAAAGGGGAGCCACAAACTGACATCAGAGCTGTAAAAACTAGCTGATGATGAAACCCACGGTATGTACTTGCAGCGGTGATCACTGAAACACAGGTTTCAGATACTGTAATGTCAGTGGCAATGAAAGACTAAAATGAATACCAGCCCCCAAATCGGCACAGAGAATAACAAGCCAAAAGGGAAGGAAAAAATGAGAATAAGTCAGCATAGCAAAATGTTCACTTAATAAATAGTACATTGATTATTTGGAGGAAAAAAACAAAGAAACCACTAGCTAATTTAAGTAAAAGGGGAAGAAAGCAGAAATATGCAAGATAAAAACGGGATTAAAAATCGATTTTTAATTGTGCTCTAAAAGTTGACCATTCAGGTGCATTTCTCCTATAAAAACCTACATACATTGTTATGAGACCCCAGGTGGTCCCCCCACAATGTGACAGCACATTGACCTCCTCTCCACCCTGTGTCGATATCAAGTCCATTTGGCCAGCTCCTGTCCCTTCTGCCTTCTCAGCTGACATGAGCTGCCTGTGTAGTCTCACGCCTCTACTGAGCCAAGAGGCACACCCTTGACGAGTATCATTTTATGTCTTGAAGTCCGGTGTAATCTTTGTTTCAAGAGTTGGCTTCTGGAATGGTTTTAGTTCTGGGCTAACAGAGTCCGGGGGCCATGCTTTTAGGAGACACCCCCCGTCTGTCAGACCATCAAGTATGGTCTTTATTTAAATAGAGTTTGAGTTCTGCACCCCACTTTTCTCCTTCTTCAGGGACTCTGCTGGGTTCCCTGTCAAGGCAGTCACTGGTAGTAGCTGGGCACCATCTAGTTCTTCTGGTCTCAGGCGCAGGCTGATGGAGTCTCTGGCTTCTGTGACCCTGTCTGACTAGTGGGCTCATACTTGTGTCTTTGGTGTTCTTCATTCTCCTTTGCTGCAGGTGGACGGGACCAATCGCTGCTTCTTAGAGATGCTGCTCAACAGATTTGAAGACCCCAGATGCCCCCCCCCTTAGCAAAGTGGGATGCAGAACATTTTTTCAGCCAACTTTGTTAGGCCAATTGACCTACTTGTCCTCTGCAACCATGGCCCTAGTCCCCCAGCCCACAACTCTGTTGCTCATAGTGTTTGGTTGTATTCAGGAAACTTCTCAGCTTATGGTTGAGTCCACCTGTGCTGTCTCCTGTATGGCGTGTTGTCCTTACCTTCCTCTAAAGTAACACGTGTCTACCATCCACTTCAGTGTATGCCTCTCTCCCTCCCTCCCCACCCTGGTAACTATCAAATACTGTTTTCTTCTGTATCAAAACCTTGAGTTCTTACAGTAGTGTCCTCATACAGTAGGTGGCCTTTTGCAACTAATTTCACTCAGCATAAAATCTAGATTCATCTGTGTTATGAGGTGTTTCACAGCTGCATCACTGTCGTTTGTGACTGCAGTGTCTCCCACTGTGTGAGCAAGAGCATGCTTTGTTTATCTGTTCATCTGCTGACGGGCATCTAGTTGTTTTCCATCTTTTTGTTGTGAACACTGCTGCAATGATCATGGGCATGCCTATAAAAAATTAGCAGTATTACCAAAGATTAAGTTAAAAACTTGAATCCTTAGCATATCAATCAAATCAATCCAAATACATCTCTATTTGTATTTATATTGTGCAAATACATTTGAAAACATAAGTGGAATGGATAGTAACCTAGGAAATGACTCCAACAAAGTTTAAACAAGACACTTTTCATGAAATACTTTCAAGTTTTCATAAAAAAGAGAAATGATTATTAAAGAGCTACCCTCACCCAAAAGGCACTAGGCCAGTTGGCTTCATGGGAGAATTCTGCCAAACCTTCATAGACCAATTTACCCCGGTGCTATATAACCTGTCCCAGAACACTGAAAAAAAAGAGATACTTGCAGGTTCTTTTTAGGAAGCAAGTATAGCAAAGACCAAACTGGATGTCAGAAGAGACTCTGAAACTTGAGCTTGAACATCAAGCAGCCAAAGCAAAAAGGAGGAAATGATGAAGTAAAAGAGTTGAGCAGCCGATTTCATTTCAAAGGGCAGCCTAAGAAGATAAAGTATTATAATGACGTGCAAAGATTTGGAGAAAGAAAACTGCAAGGGAAGAACACAGTCGGCATATAATGAGAAAATTCAGTAAAGCAGGATGGAAAATTCACTCTGAGAAGAGCAGTGTTCATACATGCAGTCACTAGAAACCAGACGTCTTGGAGGACATGAGTCTAATTACAATAAAACAGAAAAGCTCAAATACTTAGAAATAAAGCTAACATATGAAGAAAACTTGGAAACATTCCTTAAAGGTGTAAAAATAGACTTGAGCCAAAGGAAAGGCAGATCCATTTTTGGACAGACTTACATCACAAAGATTGAATGCGGTCCAAATAAAAAAAGCAACTCACCGCCCCCCCCCCCCCCCGCCTCCAGGTCTCTGTCTAGTGTGAGTCTCAAGTTCATCTGGAAGAGCACATTAGCTAGGAAAGCTAGGAAAGCCTTAAGAAAGTCATGCTGAGGGCACACTTTATAAAGTTACAATACACCGGAAAATGTGGCATTGGCTCCCAAATTAAACACAATTACATATAGACACAGTATGTGAGAAAGATGGCATTTCAAACAGGGAAAAGATGGACGTTTTAACACAGTATTAGGAAAACGGATAGCCATACAGAAAAATGTTGGACCAGAATCGTATCTCATTTACATCAGAATAAATTCCAGATGGATCAGAGACCAAAATAAATTCCAAATAGATCAGACACCTAAACATAAAAAATAAAACTGTACAACATCGATGAATTCATTTGCAATTGGGGAATGGTGAAAGCATTTCATATTATGTCCTGAAATCCAGAAGTCAATAATATGAAAATTGATAAATATGACTCCATGAAAATTAGTTTGTTTTTGTGTGTGCGTCTTGGCAAAAGACAAGCAAAATCATAGGACAAATAGCAACTGGGAGAAAATATTTGCAATTTATATCAAAGACAAGGGCCTGACCCTCTTGTATAAACGCCTTTTAAAAACTTCAGAGACTAGAGAAACCCTCAGACGCCCTTGTCGGCCAGAAATGAAGTCACCCCTGTGGTTCCCCCTTTAAGGAGCGATCAGACAGGCCCATGAGACGGTAACACTTGTAACTGAGTCACGTACACCCCACTCAAGGGGCACGGCTGCCCAGGAGAGAGGACAAGAAGGCAGGAGGGGACCGGGAAATCTGGTCTAGAAGGGAGTGTTGACATGGGGTTGGCAACTAATGTCACAGAAACAGTATTAACAGTTTAATGAGAAACTAGTTTGTTCTGTAAGCCTTCACCTAAAGCACTTTTTTTTTTTTTTTTTTTTTTTTTAAGGCTTTAGGTCTCCCTGTAAACTATGGGTTAGTTCTCTGTCCTACAGGGTGGCTATGAATTGGAATTGATTCAACAGCAATGGAATTTTAACTTACACATTCTTTTCAAAGTCAGATAGATGGATGTTTTAGACGCCTGTCCATCAGAAAACATTTTTAATGTTTCCATTTAGAGCTTAGATCCACTTAGAGAGACTTCTGTCCATGCAACAGCTTCTTCCCCTGCCTCCCCCTCAAAATGAAAAAGGTCAGAAACCCAGTGGAGAAATGGTCACAGACAGACACATGAGGGACTTGTCTAAGTCCAGCAGAGAGGAACATGGCCCTGTCTCTGCAGCGTCCTCTCCGTTGTTGCTGGGTTTGAGCCCACTGTCGCGCCCCTGTGTCCGTCTGTCTTGTTGAGGGTCTTCCTCTTTTTCTGGGACCCTCCACCAAGCACGATGTCTTTTCTCCATCCCTCCTGGTATGAGATGAAGTCTTGTCTTCTTTGTGTCTAAGGAACAGTCTGGCTTGGCTTCTTCCAGAACAGCTTTGTTCCATTTTCTAACAGTCCGCAGTCTATGGAATATTGTTTGCCGACATCACAATTCAAAATCATTAATTCTTCTTTATTTATTGTTCAGCTCTTGCATGCACACGAGGTGACAAACACCACAGCTTGGGTCAGGCACAGGGCTGAAAAGAAGTCCTCACTTTTTAACACTTCAAAATACTCTGTAATCACACTTACTGGGTGTTTTAGTCAGCTAGTGCTGCTCTAACAGAACTACTACAAGAGTGGATGGCTTTAACAAAGGAAGGTTTATCCTTACACAGTCCGGTAGGCTACAAGTCAAAATTCAGGGTGTCTGCTCCAGGGGAAGGCTTTCCCCCTTGTCGGCTCTGGAGGAAAGTCTGGTATTGCATCATTCTTTGTCCAGGGAGCATCTTGGCACAAGAACCTCAGGTCTGAAGGACGTGCTCTTCTGGTGCTGCTTTCTTGATAGTACAAGGTTCCCAGTTCTCTGCCTGCTTCTCTTTCCTTTTATCTCAGGTAGGATAAAAGGATTAAGGGTGGGGCAAGCCATACTCCAGGGAAACTCCCTTCACAGTGGAGCAGGGAGGTGACCCTGTGACGGGATTTACAGCCCTACCCTAATCCTTTAACATACAGCACAGGAAAAATCACAAAACGGAGGACAGTGACAAGATACTGGGGATCATGGCTCAGCCACATGGCTACACATATCTTTGTGGGGGACACAATTCAATCCATGACACTGGGATACCACTTCTCACCCATCCTGTTAAAGTCCCACAGTTTGATAAAATACTCTGTTACCCAGAGTGGGGACAACAGGTATGCACTGCCGGTAGCGGTGCCACCATGGACAACTCTTGGTTACATGTAAGTATATGCGTGTGTCAATGTCACAATCCTACTATCACGACTGCCTTTTAATGGAATATTTAGAGTCCATTTCTGTTACATGATTATCGATACAGTTTGTTCTAAGCCAACCTCTTGCTATTTCTTTGTATTTGTTCTATCTGTGCAGTCTTCCTATCTTTTTTTTTCTTTAAATTACTATTTTTTTTCTCATTGTAATTCCACTACTGGCTTATTGAAAACCCTGACGGTGCAGTGGTGAAGCTACAGCCGCTGACCAAAAGGTCAGCCAGGCAAATCCACCAGGCGCTCCTTGGAACCTCTACCAGCCAATTCAGTCCCCACCTGCAGGGTTGCTACGAGTCAGAACTCAGTCCGTGGCAGTGGGTTTTTGGTCCTGGTTCGTGGGGAAACCCTGGCGGCATAGCGGTGAAGTGTTACATCTGCTAACCATACAGGCTGGCTGTTCGAATCTGCCAGGCCCTCCTTGGAAACTCTACGGGCAGCTCTCCTCTGTCCTGTAGGGTGGCTGAGTTGGAACTGACTCAACAGCAGTCTGGTTTTGGTTTATTGGCTCACTGGCTGGCTGTCGTGGATTACTAGTAAATGCTGTTCAGATATTGCTTCAATCCAGAAGTATTTCAACAAGTAACTGGTGCTTCATCTTCTGAGATACCTGTCGGTGGCTTTCTGCTGTCCGCCCCTTCAGGCATTTTCTCAGCCTCAGGGAGCTACTTTTGTGCATCTCCAAGGGAGCCTTCCTCCAGAGATGGGTGCATGAATATTGTTTAGGCTTGGCCATCACAGCCCAAAGCAGGACAGTTCTGAAGAGCCAGTCTAGCTCCACGGCGTCACCTGCACGTGGCTGAGGCTTAGGCAGGTTGACTTCAAAGCTTGACTTCTCACTCTGTCCTCTTCTGCTTTTGTCCCCTTCCTTCCACAGATACCGGCCCCAAGATCACTCCCTAAAGTAAGCTAACCTGCTTGGTTTTAAGAAGACTTTAGAGGCTATTTCTGCGTTCAAGTTCAAGGTTTAAAGGTGATCTCAAGGCAGTATTCTCAAGGGTTCATCCACCCTCCATAGCTCCAGAAATTCTAGAGTCTGTGAGAACTGGAGATTCTGTTCTGTACTTTCTCCCGTGGATCTGAATTCTTCTATGGAATCCGTGACCAAAATATTCAGCAGAGGTAGCTGGGCACCATCTAGTTCTTCTGGTCTCATAAGACAGGAAGCTGTGCGTGGAGGCAATTAGCCACGCATTCCAGTTCCTCCTCTTGATTCTTTTTTATTTTTTTTACCTTGTTCTTAGGTGCCAGTTTACCGCTCAATTTTGCATTAAAAATGTATACACATGTTGATTTGTGACACTAGCTACCATCCCCACAATGTGACAGCACACTCCCTCTTTCTACCCTGGGTTCCATATGTCCATTTGACCAGTTCCTGCCCCTTCTCATCCTGCTTTTGGACAGGAGCTGCCCTTTGCTCTCATGTACCTGATTGACCTGAGAACCACGTTCCTAACCTGTATCGCTTTATGTTGCTGTTGTTAGGTCCTGTTTGGTTGGTTCCGACCCGCAGAGACGCTATGCACAAGAGAAGAAAACACTGCCCGGCGTTTTACAGTCCTCTCTAATCTCCGTCTGAAGAGAGGGCTTCAGGAAGGGTTTCCGTCCCAGGTGAACCATGTGTCCAGGGGCCATAGTCTTCGGGGGTCCTCCTCCTACTGTCAGTTGCCCCACCTCTGCTGCTCTAGGTGAACAGAGACCAGCTGTGCCATGGATGACCATCGGCCAGCTGTCAGATCCTGGGCGCTACCCACAAACTGGGAGAGGGAGCATCACGGTTGACACAGGATTTCTGAGACCTGCTAGGGACCCTGACAGAACCAGAACTCTTTCTGGGAGACTTTCAGTGGTGGCTCCTGGTACTTTGTAGTCTGGGGTGCAGAACCCCATTTCAACATCAAAATCAAGGCAATGTGTGTGTATAAGTATGTTTCACGTATTTTCTGAATGAAGTTTCTGCCATTAAAGAAAAAAAAAAGCAAAGAACTGAGAGTCCATCTGTTTTCCAAATGAAGAAACTGGGGCTTAGAGAAGCGAACTGCCCCAGCCTTCCTGGCCACCTCCTCCTGCTGCTCCTGTTCTGGTCCTGCCCAGCGCCAAGCTGTGGACAGTCAGCAGAAAGGACAGGTGTCTGACCATCACACAGCCTTGTCTCAGAACTGTGACCAGCTCTCCCTCCTTAGCCGGGTGTCCTACTTCCACTCTGCACCTCAGGGGTCTAATTAGGATGGAGGTGTAGAACTAGGCTCCCAAGGGGGAACTTGGGGCGTGAAGTGGAAAGGGGGGCCACTCCTCTTTGCTACACAAGACCTTTAACTGTGGGGACCTAGGGGGACAGTGGAGGGGAGTTTAGTTTGTGCAGATGCAGACAGTGGTTAGGGAAGGGGAGGTGGGGGCGGGCCAGTAGGCTGCCAGAGGTCGTTTCCACCTGCTGAGAGGCTCTTCAGGGCCTCAGCCTCGCCCTGACTGTCCCGAACCAAACTCACTGCCACCGAGTCAGCTCCCACTCATGGCTCCCTTACTGGGGGGGATCCAAGCCACCGTGCTCCAGACCCCCAGGTTTTCTGTGAGGACCACTTGACACATCGAAGAAATCAGTCTTTTTCTGGTCATCAGTTGGCCCATTAACGAAGATGTGACTCGCCCCTGGTTCGTGGCGCACCCTCCAATTCACAGGTGGAAACGGAGACGCTGCGCGGGGGAGTCCAGCCAGGAGGCAGGGGACCGTCCACTCGCCCTGGCATCGGAGGGCGGCAAGAGTCTGGAGTCTGGGCCAGCGCGCGGAGCAGGAACCCCGGGGGCGGTAGCTGCAGGGACCGCGACCCCCGGCCCGGCGGACCCCACGTCCGGCCCCCCGGGGTCCGCGCGCGCGTCCCCGGGGGGCGCGGCCTCCGCGCCGCCGTTTCCCGGGCCCCGCCCCCAGGGGGCGCGGACCACGCGGCCGGAGCCGGCCCCCGCCCCCCGCCGCCGGCGCGCCCGCCTCTTTGTATCAAACATCCGGGTTTCCCCGCTGGCTCCGCTCCGCGGCCGCGGCTCCGAGGCCATTTTGGACGCGGTTCAGCCCCCCGCCCCCCGCCCCTCCCCCCGTTCATGGCCCCTCCGGACTCGGCCCCTGCGCCCGGGGCCCGGGCCCAGCGCCGCCGCGCGATGCCCGAGCTGGGCGCGCCCAGGCCCGCGCCCCGCCGCCGCCCTCCGGCCCCCACGTCGCCCCGGAGCGCGGGCCGCCGCCCGCGCCGCCCGCAGCAGCCCTGAGCCCGGCCCCGCGCCCGGCCCTTGGAGCCCGCACGCAGCCCGGGACGAAGGCGCAGGAAGCGAGAGTGCGGGGAACGAGAGCGAAGGCAGCAGCGGGAAGGAGGACGCCGCCGCCGCCGCCGGGCCCTGCGCGTCCCGGGAGCTCCGCGCGGCCCTGCGCGCGGGCTCCGGGCGTCCGCGGGGCGGCGCCGCGGAACATGACGGCGCCCTGGGCGGCCCTCGTCCTCCTCTGGGGCTCGCTGTGCGCGGGTAAGGACGGGGCGCAGGGGGCGCGCGGTGTTTACCAACAAAGGGCGGGCCCGCGGCCTCCTCGCTGCGCCACCTGCCGCGCGCTCGCGCCTCCCGAGCCGGGCCGGGGGCTCGCCGGGTGCCCGCTGGCGTATCTCGGGGTGCGATGTTTTCTGTGCGGCTGGCTGCGGGACTCGGGACCGCGGCGGCGCGTCCGGGTCGGAGGAATGCTGCGCACCCATCGGACGCTCCTCCTGCGATGGGTCCCGGGACCTGGAGCCCTAAGGTTGGGTTTCAGGGTACGCGGGCGCGTGGACCCCAGGGTGAGTGAGAGCAGAACAAGAGAGCAGGGCGGCCCAGCGGGGCGGACAGGTCTGCTCCGGGCGCGGCCGGATCAGAAGTGCAGCTGCAGCGGTGCTCCTCGGGGCCACGAGGGGCGGCGAAGCGAAGGGGGCGGCCTCGCATAGCCGGGAGGAGTTTCCCGCACTCACCCCACCCCACCCCACCCCACCCCACCCCACCCCACCCCACCCCACCCCACCCGAGTCACTGTCACGTTCCCAGGGCGGCAGGCCGTTCGTGCTGGCGCCCACCTGCGTGCGCTCTCGCTGCAAGCGGCCTCGGGACGCGGGGTGCGGCGGCCCCAAGAGACAGCTTTGTTTTGGGCGCCTGCTAGGAGGGAGGCGGGTGGGGCGAGAAGGAAACCAACAGGTCCCGGTTCGGCCTTCGGGAGGCACGTGGCCTGGGTAGGGGACCTGCAGGAACGCGCGCCGTTGGGGCGATGTTGCCGGGAGTGCATACATGCGTGCTTTGCTCCCTAAGACCGAAGCACACATTGCTCTCTCCCAGCGGTGCCGGGGCGCGTCCATTTCGCTCTGGCGCACCGGGACCCGCTCCAGTGTTGATCCGGGTGACTTGGGACAGAAGCTGTGGGAGGCGTGGGGAGCCGAGCACTGGCGCTCGGAGAGAGAAGTCCGCGGCCTTGTGCGCGGCGGCCGGAGCGCAGGCCGGGCGACCGTCTTTGTTCCCAGCCCCCATTACACTTACAGCGCTGGGTCCCCGGCTGGGAAACCCGCGAGGGGCGGGGCCGGGCCTGGAGGGGCGGGGCTGGGGTCCCCTCTGCTGCCCCGGTAGGGGGGATCTCCACCCCATCCCCACCCCAGACTCTCCCGTCGCCTCCTTTGCGAAGAAGAGCAGGTCAGCTGTCTATAACAAGCAAGTTGGGCGGGGGGTGGGGCTGGGAGCTGTGCTTCCTGAATGCGAGGACCGGAGGACGCCCCGTCCACGCGTCCTTGGACACGTAGGGGTCACCTGGAGCCATGTCCTGGGTGGTGGCGGCAAAGTGGTGGTCCTACTGGACTTGTTCACCTCGCTTTCCCGCATCCTGTTCTGGTGGCAGTTGAGTTGAAGATGCTTTATGTAGAAGCAGGGCTCAGAAGTGAAAGGAGGGGGACATCATCCAGCCTACTGGGCAGTGGAAACCCACCTGACTGTCTCTAGATCCCCTGGGCGCCTGATGCTTGGAAGTCCCTGGGCTCTGCAGGCACTGCCGGGCCGAGGTCTGCAGGAGGGTCCCCTCCCGGGATAGGACAGATGGAGCCCAGGAGCTGGGAACCCTTCCCCGCGCGGGCCTCAGCCCAGCCTCACTGGCTGCCATGCTCAGTGGCCTGGGCAGGTCTGGTACTGGGCCCCTGGGAGGACTCACTGCCCTCCCACCAGACTCATCCAGTGGTCAAGACTCAGCCCGGGGAGGAAAGTGGGAGCGGCAGGTGTTCTTGATAGTCCAGCCAGTCCCTGGGGGCCACCACTGTGACCTTCCAGAAGGTGGGCACAGCTGGCCCAGGTAAGCCCGAGCTGGGTCTCTTGTTTTCTTGGATTTAGGGACGACCTCCCCTTCAAGCTCCTGGCCTGCTGTTTGGAGTCACCCCAGCCCTGGCTGCTGCAGGGTAGAAGGAAAGTTTAGGACCACGCTGCCCCGCAGAAATACATGGGAGCCTTGTGTGGAACTGGAGACTTCCTAGTCTTAATAAAAAGCAAGAGAAACAGCTGAAATTAAATTCAGTAATGGGCTTTAAGAACTTAAAATAGAGTGAGATGACTTCAGTTATGTTTAAGTGCTGTGAGGTGCCGTCGGGTTGGTTCCAATTCGTGGTGACTCTGTGTACATGAGACGGACACACTGACGGGTCCTGTGCCACCCTCACTGTCGTTGCTGTGACTCAGCCCATTGTTGTGGCTACTGTGTCAGTCCGTCTCGTCAAGGGTCTTCCTCTTTCATGCTGACCCTCCACTCCACCGAGCACGATGTCCTTCTCCAAGAACTGATCCCTCCTGACCACAGGTCCAGGGTATGTAGGACGCAGTCTCGCCATCTCTGCGTCCGAGGAGCCCTCCGGTTGTCCTTCTTCTAGCCCTGTTGGTTCTTCGGGCGGTCCAGGGTACGTTCAGGGTTCTTCTCCAGCCCCACCATTCAGAGGCGTCCGTTCTCCTTCCGTCTTCCTTATTCGTTGTCCAGCGTTCGCATGCATCGGGGGTGATTGAAAATACCGTGGTTTGGGTCAGGTGAACGTTAGTTAAATACTTAATGTAAACAATCCTTACAGTGGGCAGTCAGTGTTAAAATTCAGTGAGCTATTTTACATTGCTTTTTGTTTCAAAGCCCAGGGTGTATGTTGCACACTTGGAGAACACTGAATTTCAGATTCTCTGTGTGTCAAGTGCTGGATGGTCACGTTCGTCTGGGGCTACCGTCCTGGGCAGCGCAGACCTGGAGGGACAGGCGGGATCTGTCCTGTGACAGCAGTGGTGGTGCTGGCTCTGAGATGGTGTTGGGTCAGTTCTCCAGCTCCATCTTGGTCTGTGCCTGGCCCTGGGTCACTGGGCCCCCCTCACAGCCGTGGATGTCACCAGCATTCTGTGTTGTCTTCTCTGCACTAAGGTGCACATTGGGGGTCTGGGATGCCTGGGTTGGGGTGAGGTGCTGAGTGGAGTGTCCGCAGCTGCTGGCCAGGGAGGGGTGCCTGTCCCGTCAGCAAGTGCGAGCCTCGGAAGCTACCACTCTGCCCCTGCCTCAGAGGAGAACAGAACGGGTGCGTGTGGTGACCCCAAGGACAAGGTCCACAGAGCTCTGGACTGGCAGTGCCCTCCTCTACTGGGACCCCAGCTTAGAGCCCCCATCCTGTGCTCAGTTCTTTGGGTCACAGGGCCCTCTGAACACAGGGGGAACACTGCAGTCCCTTTCCCCAGGAAAATGCTGAAAAGCACGTGTGTCCTGCGTGTGCGTGCACATTGTGTATGTGTGTGTTGTGTGCACGCGTGCATTGTGCACGCATGCATTGTGCACGCATGCATTGTGCGCGCATGCATCGTGCACATATACATTGTGTGTGTATGTGTTGTGTGTACCTGCATCATGTAGGGGTGCACATTGTGTGTGCTTTCATGGTGCCGTGTGCACATGTGTGCAGTGTGTGCGTTGTGTGCATCGTCACTGTGGGCATTTGCGTGCGTTGTGTGCACACGTGCTGTGTGTACGTGTTGTTATGTGCAGATGTGTGTTGTGAGCACACTCTCGTTTCAGTGCTGATAACCAGGGACCAGTTGCCCCCATTGTTGGACTCCCTGAAGCCCCGGCCACCGCCCGCCCGTAGTCACTGCCCCGGTTCCTGGGGCATCTTGCTGCCCTGGGGTGGTGCCCTGGGCTCCTGCCCACCTTCCTCTGCGTTTTGACCACTGGACGCCTCATCGGCCTCGTTTCTGCCTTCAACGTCCTGCCCGCCATGCAGCCCTGGTCCCTTCTTCCCCCGCAGGTTGCCTGCTAAGGCGTTCGCTGTGCGCGGGAGCCGAGGGCAGTGAGGGGGGCTACCAGCCTCAGATCAGCGGTTTAGAGCCCCTCGCAGAGACCAGCTTGTCCCTGAAGACCAGGGTGTGGAGAGGGCCTGGGGTGCGAGATGAGACTTGGGATGATGATACGGGGTAGATGGCCTAGAGGTGGGATTCTGGTGGGTGGGCCTCATCCCAGGACAGGCTTTCTTGACCTTGGCACCATGGGCATTTTAGAGCCGGTGTGTTTGTGTGTGTGTATGTCTAGCTGTGGACACACTCAGCTGTCCTGTCATTGGGGGGCCATCTGTAGCCCCTCCTCATACGAATTCTGGCAGCACCTCTCCAAATGAGGCAGATAAAAATGTTTGCCAATATTGTTGTGTGTGCCTGGGGAAGGGGACAAAACTCATCTGAGTCAGATTTGAGAACTTTTGATCCAGAATGTTCTTTTGTTTTTAAAGGGACAGACCATTGCAACAGGTGGGAGGCAAGCATAATGGGAGCACTCCTGCACACTGGGGTGAGGACCCCAGTCAGATTAGCAGGGGGAGGTGGGCTTTTCCTCAAAGCCCAATGGGGTCTGTTGTGCTAAGCCGGCTTCGAGCGTGAGAGCTGGGTTCTGGAGGACCGAGCGCTGGAGCGCGGCCCTGGCCTGCGTGAGTTTCCCCAGAAGGGGCTCGGGTTTCAGCGAGGTGGCAGCCCGCCTGTCCGCACCCGCCCCCCCGGCCCTGACCGCCGCCTCGAGGTGCGCTCACCACCGTCTCCCGCCCGCGCAGAATGGCTGGCAGTGCCTGTAGCCGGGGCCCGTCCGCCTGCCCAGCACCCCCTCTGTGCCCACCTGGGAGCCGCTCCAGCTGAGACTGCCTGTGTCTGCCAGGGCGAGCACTGGCTTGGAGGGACATGGGCATGCCTTCTCCCCCGAGTGTGCCTGCTGGGTGGCGCTCTGAGGAGCCGCATCGGAGCTGGGCCTGGAGCGCTGACGCTGGGGACACCGGGGCAGGTGGGCAGCCTCTCCCCAAAGGTATGGCGGGCAGGCCCGGCCACCTCCGCCGGACCTGGGAAAGTGGGGTGGGCAGCACCGCTGGCAGCAGGCGGCTGGCTGGCACAGAGGCTCGGAGGGAAGCGTTCGCTCTCAGCAGTGGCCTGTTTGTTGGACTCAGGCTTGGCAGCTGGCAGCCCCCGGGCCTGTGCCGAGCGCTGCCCCTTGGGGGTTCCGCCTCCTTCAGCTGGGGCTGTGCAGGGCACAGCTCCCCACATTGGAACTCCTGGGCATTGGGCCTGTGCGGTGGAGACGGGGTCCCTAAAAGCCTCAGTACCCAAGTGCTTCACTTCACAGGGGTGTTATTTTAAAAGGGGGCTTGCTAGAGGGATGCATGCTGTTTCACCTGCTCTAGGGTCATCTGAGGGTGGTTGGGGGAGGATTTTTCCTGAACAGAAGATTTATTACCTCTAGAATTCTTTATCTTCTTCCCCTTCCCTCCTGTCTGTCACTCGTTCTTTGTTCCCAAACAGACACCTAGCCACTTGCTTTTGGGCTCCTTTGGGTCTCTGGTTTTGTACCAGCCCCAGAGGGTCCCTGTTCGTTGTGGTCCTGATGGACCCCCTCCTGGTTGCCAGCTGGGAGCGCACTGGCACAGTTAGGGACTGGTGACTGAAGGAGATACCACTGCTCTCTTTGAGTCTTTGTTAGTTCAGTTTGATGGTGCTGTTTCTCTCCGCGACTGGGGTGGGTACTGAAAATCAGGGTGGGGTGTGTCGAAGGGTCAACGGTGCTTCCCCCCGGCCCGTGACCAGCAGTGACTTCCCGTGTTTGGACGTCCCCGTGCTCTGTCCTGCTACTCCAGTCTTACTGGACACACACATGCCCTTCGCAGGCCCTCTTGGGGACTGGCAGCGCCAGCGGTGTGTTTGCATTCGTGGACACATGGTTGCTGGGACTGGGTGTTGGAAAGAAAGCTTGCTCTGCCCTGCGGACGTGAGATCCTCCCCTCAGGGGTGTCTCTGGGGGGGCCTGGGCTGCCGGCAGCGGGGGGCAGCAGGGCGTCACCCCGGCTCCTGGGCGGGAGTCCAGGTGCTTTGTGAGGCCAGTTTACTCTTGTTTGTGACCAGTCTCCTGCCGACTCTTTCACTTGCCCTCGGACAGGTCAGAAGGCTAAAATTAGCCCAGGGAAGGAGCAGGAGGCTGAGGGGAAACCCAAGCCCTTTGCTAGAGGACGGAAAAGCTTGCTTCCCAGTTTGTGGCCGAGCACTTTGGAGGATGTGAGCAGACCAGCTGTTGTCTGTCCATCTGGGGAGAGGGTGGGGCCCTTGTTGGCACCACTCCCCCCCCCACGAAGACCTGAACTGATGAAAGCAGGAGACTGACTTGGAAGCTGGCTGACTTCAGAGTTGACGCTGTGACCTGTTTCCGTTTGGCTTGTGCAGTGGTTACAGTGCTCTCAGGTGTAGGGCAGGGCCTTTCCTGTCCAGTGTCCCCAACAGCACACATGCCTCCACCTACACACACACACACACACACACACACACACACACACACACACAGACACAGAGACACACACAGACACACACACACACAGTGCTCTCAGGTGTAGGGCAGGGCCTTTCCTGTCCAGTGTCCCCAACAGCACACATGCCTCCACCTACACACACACACACACACACACACACACACACACACACAGACAGACAGACACAGAGACACACACAGACACACACACACAGTGCTCTCAGGTGTAGGGCAGGGCCTTTCCTGTCCAGTGTCTCCAACAGCACACATGCCTCCACCTACACACACACACACACACACACACAGACACACACACAGACACAGAGACACACACAGACACACACAGACACACACACAGTGCTCTCAGGTGTAGCACAGGGCCTTTGCTCTCCAGTGACCCCGACAGCACCTCGCACCCCTCCACAGTGTGACTGTTCGCTGTCCGTTGATCGGGCGGTGTATGTGAGTGTTGGCCCTGGGTTGGGAGCCCCTTCCTCTCTACTTGTTAGGAATGTCCTTCCTACCCATGTTTGGACGTTCCCTTCAGGTGCCCAGATGGGGGTGGGTGTCCCTGAGAAGCAGAGTGGACCCAGAGGTTGCCTTGGTACTGCTGGCCTGAGCAGTGGGCTGGGTTGGGGGTGAGCCCTTCTGAGGGGTTCCATCTTCCTTCTGCACTGAGGATGGGAGGGGTCAGACTTTGTCTCTTCTGAAGCTTCGAGGACAGAGGAGAAGAGTTTGGAGAGGTGAGTCCTGATATCCCTTCCCTTCTGGCTGGTGTTTCCCATGACCCTCTGCCTGCAGAGAGGGTCCCGTGAGCCACTCCGGAGAGTCTTTCCTGCCCTGAAAAATTACACAAATGCCTCCTCAGCCAGGGGCCAACTCCTAGGTTAACCCCCCGTTTGCATATCATAAGGGGACCCAGCTGTCATTTAGACCATGACTTCTTTTCCCAGCTTTGCATTTTGTAGTGTCACAAATACTACACGTGCATTTGGCTGTTATGGTAGGGTAACACATGTTATAGATAAACCACGGTCGTCTTCGTTTCACCGTCCCACCTGTCTCTGCCTTCTCAGCTTGGTATACATCTCTGCAGACATTTGGTGTCACTATGTCTAGAAATAAAGGGTGACCTTTTTCCGGCCTAGAATGGTGTGCTCTTTTTCAGACCCGCGACATGTAGTGCACTTACCGTGACAGCTCGACACGTGTGTGCAAACTGAATACAGCTGTGTGATCAGCACCAAGAACCTGAAGTCAGCCAGCCCTGTCATGCTGCTTTCCAGCCCCTCGATCTGTGGGGCTGTCTGTAGCGTGAGTCACGTCCCTGTCAGCGTCCCCAGATGGCACAAGGTCTCCATCAATAAAGCTGGTTGAAAGTGAGTTCTGGTTTCCTTCTCTGTTATGTTTCGGGGCCCCGGTGGTACGAGAGCTAAGAGGCTGGTGGCTGACCAAGAGGTCAGCAGTTCACATCCATCGGCCGCTTCTCGGAAGCCTCTGGGGCAGCTCTGCTCTCTCCTGGGTTCTCCGGGAGGTCGGAATTGATGTGATGGCAGGAGGGTGGGCTTGGCTGTATGTTTTGGAATTGGAAGTCACGTTTTCAGGGCTCTGCCCCGGTGTCTGTGTTCCTCTTGCTGACATGTCGCCTGGGCATACTGGCCAGCACTGGTGACCTGAATGCCTTTGGATATGTGCCTGCTCCCCGGCCTGTGGTCAGGATACCCCTCTGTCGGGTGGATTCCAACTCATAGGAACCCTGTTGGTGAGCATCCTGAAACTATGTCAGAAAGTGGAGTAGAAAGTAGATACGGAGACTTGACCTTCTGCGAGTCAGGAACAGCCCTCCTTTTGGAAGCAACTAGAAACACGGAGTGAAATACGAAAAAGCATCTCTTGCTGAAGGTATTGACCAGCCAAGGTAGTGAAGACCTACGGAGCCAGGGTTAGGGTAGGGACAGAGGCTCAGGGTGGTGCCTCCACCATTTGGGTCTCCTTTTAGCCATTTCACTGGGGCAGCCGAGACATTGAGCATTGCATTTGATGGTCCGGGGGCTAGTACAGCAGATGTTGGAGTGCCGAGTAATGGGTCAGCACAGCAAACTCTTCCTTTTGGGTTGTGACTCCAGAGAACTGGACCATAGAGGTGAGGGGGGTCAACAAGCAGATAGACCCAGAAGCTGGATTCAGATGTTCTAGAATTAACAATATCTTCAGTTGCCTGCTGCAAGTAGATGTAAAAAATCCTTTTTGGGGACTCCACTCAAGGCTTCAGCTGATTTCCACAAAAATTTTGCGGATATTATGACTGGCTGATGATGACATAAAAAGCCACAGAGATGTCGCTGTTGAAGCTGACCGCACAAGCTCCAGATTGGAGTTAGCATACACACGTTTAAAAAGAGCAGTGTCACCACCGTCCAGGAAGTGAAAGACAAGAATTTCTGCAGAGGATTGGCAACAAGAAGCAATCAGATGAAGAATCTGGTGGTAGAACTGACCTGTACAATAACAGACGTTAAAAAGTCTGTGAATGGTACTATTAGGTTAGATAAAGCTGAAGAGAGAGTTAGTAACTTGGAAAATAGAAGAAACTAAACAGAATGGAGAAACAACAGGATGGAAGATACAAGAGAAGAAAGTTGAAGGAAGCAGGTCTAAGATTGATATAACCAGACCCCAGAAGTAAAGGAGAGAAGAAATACTAGCTGGTCAGCTTCTAACACTAATGAAAGACAGCAGGCCACAGATTCAAGAAGTCTGGCAAACCAGGTAAGATAATAGATAAAAAATCCACACCTATTCCCATCGCAGTCAAATTTCTGAAAACCAGAGGCAGGGAGTCTTAAAAGCAGTCAGAGAAAAAAGGCATTAGCATCAGGAACAACGGTTCTACTGACAACTAACTTCTCAGTAAAACAGTGGGAGCTGGCAGACAGTGCAATGTTAAAGTTCTGAAAAATAATTTTCAACCTAAAACATTGTATCAAGTGACACTGATCTTTAAGAGTGAAGGTGTCCTGTAAATAGTTGTTCTTCAGGCCGAGTGATCCAGGGACGTGATCCAGGTTTGAGGTCAGAGACACAGGAAGTAATGAAGAGCGTTGAGAATGGTACACAGGCATTCGTTTTGTCTCACTGAGTTTGAAATGTACGTGTAAAAGTAAAACGCGTGATAACTGCAACATGTGGAAGAGGAGTAAAAATGGAGTTACATTGTTCTAAAGGTTCTTACAGTGTGTAGGCAGAGGGTGAAACCACCAGTGATGTTCGACTTAATTAAGTCAAGATGATGTGTTGTTATCGTAAGGTAACCACTGAAAGGCAAAAGTGATGAGTTTCTAACTGAAAGTCTGCAAACTGACAGGAAAGCAATAGAGAGGAGAGAAAAGCAGAAGAAATAGACACCATTTAATAAAAACTTTATGTGTGAAATTCATCAGCTATTAAATGTAAGTAAAGATGGCACGTGAGGTTGACATAGTATAGCTCTGCTCATGGCATAAATAACACAGCTGTGTACTGTGTAATGTCTGTTCAGTGTCTGATCTTGCATTCATCTTTGGTCCTAGAAGGTTGTGACAGGATTCATAAATCTCAAATAGCCCAGCTTAGTGGAATCAGGCGTGTCACACTCAGCTGCATGAGGATCCTCAAAAGTAAAGAATTCTGCAAGCTTTCGGAGAGAGGGTCAGCTCCACTGAGAGCTGTAAGGCTGTGAAGAATTGGAGACGGACTTGGATCAGGGAAAGTTGCTGATGATGTCAGTTGAAGACCAAACACAAATTGAATCCCTCTTAGCACCCTACGAGTTTGAAATGGAAGATGGCATCAGGATGCATTGTTAATTACTGGTGACTGGAATGCAAAAGTTGGAAACAAAGGAGGACCAGTAGTTGGAGAATACGGCCTTAGTGACAGAAATAATGCTGGAGATCGCACGATAGAATTTTGCAAGATTAACAATTTTTTCATTGCAAATACCTTTTTTAACTGACACAGACGGTGACTGTACACATGGAGCTCACCAGATGGAATACACAGGAACCAAATTGACTACATCTGTGGAAGAAGATGATGGAAAAGCTCCCTATCAGCAGTCAGAACAAGACCAGATGCTGACTGTGGCACACATCATCAATTGCTCATGTGCAAATTATAATTGAAACTGAAGAAAATTAGAACAAGTCCACAAGAGCCAAAGTATGACCTTGGGTATATCCCTCCTGAGTTTAGAGACCGTCTCAAGAACAGATTTGATATGTTGACCACTAATGATCGAAGACCAGACGGATTTTGGAATGACATCAAAGACATCATCCATGAAGAGAGCAAGAGGTCATTAAAAAGACAGGAAGGAAAGAAAAGACCAAATTGGATGTCAGAAGAGACTCTCAAACTTGCTGTCTAATGTTGAGCAGCTAAAGCAAAAGGAAGGAGTGGCAAAGTGAAAGACCTAAACGGGAGATTTGAAAGAGCAGCTCAAGAAGACCTCTAGAACACCTAATTGTGCTCTTAAGAAATCTGTATATGGATCAAGAGGCAGTCGTGCGAACAGAACAAGGGGACAGTGCCTGACTTTAAGTCAGGAACGGTGTGCGTCAGGATGGTATCCTTTCATCACACCTTTTCAGTCTGTATGCCAAGCAGATAATCTCAGAAGCTGGATCCTACAAAGAAGAACGAGGCATCAGGATTGGAGGATGACTCCTTAACAACCTGCGTTACGCAGATGACACCACCTTGTTAGAAGTGAAGAAGATTTGAAACACTTATTGATGAAGATCAAGGACCACAGCCTTCAGGATGGATTGTACCTCAATATCATGAAAACGAAAGTCCTCACAGTTGGACCAGTAAGTAACATCATCATAAATAAAGGATTGAGGTGGTCAAGGATTTCATTTTACTGAGTCCACAATGAGCGCCCATAGACGCATCAGTCAACAAATTGAAAGACACACTGCACTAGGAAAATTTGCTCCAAGGATCTCTTTCAGGTATTGAAAAGATGTTAACTTGAAGACTAAGGTGCATCTGATCCAAGCCATGGTATTTTCAGTTGCATCATGCATGCCAAAGCTGGACCACGAACAAAGAAGAATTGACACCTTTGAATAGTGGTGTTGGAGAAGAATGTTGAATGTACCATGGACTGCCAAAAGAGCCAACAGATCTATTCTGGAAGAAGCACAACCAGAGTGCTCCTTGGAAGAAAAGATAGTGAGACTGTATCTTACCTACTTTGGCCATGGTGTAAGGAGGGATCAGTCCCTGGCAAAGGACATCATGCTTGGTAGATTGGAGGGTCAGCAAAACGGAGGGAGACCCTCAATGAGATGGGTTGATACAGTGTCCGCAACAATGGGCTTAAGAATAAAAATGATCATGGACGTAGCATAAGACCAGGAGATGTTTTGTCCCATTGTGCATAGCGTCACAAGGAGTCAGAAGCGACTTGACGACACCTAATAACACCACCACCAACCCTAATGATGGCGGCCAAGGCAGGAAGCTTGCGTGAGATACTGGAAGAAAATGCAGCACTGGACCACAAAATAGAGTCCAGTGCTAGCTTGCAGTGGTTGAGATGTTTTGTCAAACAGCAAAGCAGAGTGGTGAGTCTGTGTGTGCTGATGCAGAGGCAGTATAAGAGTTTGTTGAAGCCGTAAATAAACGGGAAAATCCTGATGGTGCAGTAGTTAAGAACTATGGCTGTCAGCCAAAAGATCGAGGATTCCAATCTGTCAGATACTTGTTGGAAACGCTTGGGGTAGTTCTTTTCTATCAGTAGGATCTCTGTGGATTGGAATCAACTCGACGACAGTGGATTATGGGTAAGCTGGTTGTAGAGGGAGATTATTTGTCCCAGAAGATTTTGAGTGTGGACAGAACCTCCTTATTCTGGAATCATTGCCTGAGAGGACCCTCGTCCGCCATGTGGTGGTCACAGAATATCCCAAACACAGAGTGCTGTTTCACAGAATATACTGAGAGTGTTAAGTGATGAGTGACTGTAATTTCCAGAACATGCATTCTTTTCAAGCATACACAGAACACTGATACAAATTGATCCTGTCCTGAACTCTAAAGTAAATCTCAACACATTTCAAATAATTTAAATAACACAGTACATAGTCTCTTTTCACAAACTGATTATATGAATGGACAAGAAAATCCTAACATGTTTAGAGATGAACAAGAAGAATAACGTAGCAGCAGTTAGAAAGTACTCAGAACTACATGTTAATGAAAGTACAGTGTACCAAAATTTGTGCAGTGTCTGTGAAGTGGTGCTCGTGGGAAATGTATAGCTGTAAATACTTAGGAAAGAAGCAAGCTTTAAATACTAGGAAATGTACAGCTTTAAATACGTAGAACCAGTTATGTAAGTTTTTATTTCAAGAAGTTAGGAAAGTATGCAAAGATTAAACCCAAAGTAAGACGAAAGGAAAAAAAAAAAGAAAAGAAATAGAAACCCACAAGTAAGTTAACAAAGTGAAAAACTGGTTCTTCGCAAAGATTAATAAAATTAGTAAATCCCTACGAGAACTCACAAAAGGACGGGATGTTGGAAGAGAGAAAACACAGATGACTGAGATCAGGTGTGAAAGAAATATCACTATAAACTGTGCTGAAATCAAAAGCCTAATGGGAAATTATTAAAAAACGTGCCAGTACATTTATTATGCCAGTATAAATTCTTCATCCCTTCCCTCATAAATGAAGTGGACAAGTCCTTTGAAAAATAGAACACACCCAAAATGTCTTGACGCAATCTGAAAAGTACTATTTCTGTAAAAGAAATGGAATTTGTCATAAAAAAAAATTTCCACAAAGAAAAGTCTAGACCCAGATGGCTTCACTAGTGAATTCTGTCAAACACGTAAAGTGAGGATGATGCCACTCTCCACAGAACCGGTTTGAGGAAATATGGAGGTTATAATACTTTCCAACCTGTTTTATGAGTCAGCATATCCAGGATGCTAAAGGCAGACAAAAACTTTATCAGAAAAGAAGATTATAAACTACCGTCCTCAAGAACATCAGACGCAAAGGTTCTTCATACGAATGTTAACAGGTGGGACACAGCGGTATGTAAAAATGATAAAATGGTATGACCAAATGAGTTTATTCCAGGAGTGCGTAGTCATGTCACAACTGGAAAATCAGTAATCCCTCATGTTAACAGCGTTTATTGATTTCCTCAACGCAGAAAAGGCATTTAATTTTTTGTTAATCTGAGTAAAACCATTTAGAGAAGGAAAAGGCAGTCTTGAAGAAGAAAGAGAAGGTGGTGGTGCTGGGTTTCAGGATTCGCTGTAAAGCTGTAGTAAAGAAGATGGTGAGCTCGTGGCGCCAACCCACCCCACTTGAAAGCAGCTGCAGCAGTGTTGATAAGGAACTGCCAGGAATTTGAGCTGGATTCAGAAGAGGACGTGGAACCACTGTGTCACTGATGGCATAAGGATCTTGGCTGAAAGCAGAGAATACTAGAAAGACGTTTACCTGTGTTTCCTTGACTATGCAAAGCCGTCAACTGTGTGGATCATAACAAATTATGGGTAATAGTGTGTAAAATGGGAATTCCAGAACACTCAATTGTGCTCTTACGAAACCTGTGCCTGGATCAAGAGGCAGTTGTGCAAACAACAAGGGGACACTGCACAGGGTAAAGTCGGGGTGTGCGGTCAGGGTTATGCCATTTCTCCATACAGTTTCACAGGTATGGTGAGCAGATAATCCGAGAAGCTGGATTATATGAAGAACGAGGCATCAAGACTGGAGGACGACTCATTAACAACCTGCATCACGCAGATGACACCACCTTACTTGCTGGGTATGAAGATGGTTTGAGACACTGATGACGTTCAAGGATCACAGCCTTTACTATGGGAGGGGTGGAGAAGGTTGGTTGTCAGTGATAGCACACATTAGAAAGAAGATCACTGTAACTGGACTTCAGCATAACCTGAAAACTTCCAGTCTTAACCCAGTATTGCAAGGACAGTGGAGCAGGGGCGGGGGTCTGGGGACCATGCTCTCAGGGGACATCGAGGTTCATTGGCATAACTAGCCTGTTGCTAAGAGAGTCTTCTGCAAACCATATTGGTGAGTGGCATCCGGGATCTTAAAAGCCAGCTAGCGGCCATCTGAGGTACACCACATGGTCCCAACTCAGCTGTAACAGATGACCACCAAGGACAACAATGACATGGGGAAGGAGAACCCAGAAGAACTTGATGTCCTCTGAGAACGTGGTCTGCAGACCTCTGTCCCTGCTACTCTGCCCTTTGAAATGTTGGGTTGAATTTAGAGAACATCTTATGGTGTAGTCTAGTTAGTTATGTTTGTGAATTTTGAACTTCGTATATGATATCTTTCCGTTAGAATTTCCATTTTTTTAAGCAGGTGGTTTCTCTGCTGAGATTTCCTGTCGGTTCATTCAGTAGAATCAATTTTCCCTTGCTTCCTCAAGCACAGTTCTGTCCTCTGCTTTAAAATCTTCGCTATTCCAGCATTCCAGCATCTGTTCATCTCAGGATTGTCCTTGATTGGTTTCACTTTGTCTTTAATGTGGGGCACACTTGCTTCTTTTTCCTATGATTTTGAATTGTACCTGACCAGTATGAATGATAGTCACGGAGAATCTGGATTTTGTGAAGTGTCGTCCCAAAGCATTGATTTTTTTCCTTTTAGCAGGTAGTTAGTCAACTGTTTTCTTTTTGGTAGACAGCTAATGAAATCTCTGTTCTGTTCTTTTGTCTTTGTTTGGTTGCTTGCTCTCTGTCTGTACCTGTGTAGTCCAGGGGTCAGCTGGAGATGAGAAGAGTTCATGTGCAGAGTGGGCCTGCTCTCCCAGACTGGCCCTGACCCTGAGTCTCCCTTGCTCGTCATCTGAAGGGTTCCTTCGCTTACCTCCTTTGTGGAATCCTTGGGGTTTTTGCACCCTTTTTTTGTTTACTCCCTGGGTAAACACCTTCCAGTGGCTTTTGAGAAGGAGTAAACTGGAAATTCCTTTTTTGTGATCTTGCTTGGTCATTCTTCTGCTTTTGTGTTTCACTGGTAGTCATCTGAATGGACTCTTCTAAAGAGAAAGTCCTTTTTTCCTCCAAACTATGAAGACTTACCCCTTTACATCCTAGCCAGTACTGGCTGCTGGGAGTTCAAAGCCTTCCTGATGATTATTCATTGATAGATAATTTTTCTCTCTTACTGGCTATCTGTAGGATCGCTTCCTGTCCCACTGTTCTGAAATTTCACAGTGATGTGCCTTTGTTGGGAGGGCTGTTTTCTGTCACTGTGCCGGTGTAAAAACGTTAATGTGGTGGAGGCATCTGACCTCTTCTGACTCCAGGAAGGGTAGAGAGACTCGCCGTCAGCATCAGCAGTCCAAGGCTGAGTTCTGTGAGGCAGAGGTCGGGTAAGCTGCGTCTCACTGACTGTTGTACCAATTCTGACACCCGCTGTCTCTGCCATGGCACTCTGCTTCTCTGCTGGGTCCAATAATTTGTTCCAGTCGTCACACAGAACCCATAGACCATATTTCAGAGTTACGGGGCTTATGGGAAAGTAGCAGGTTAAAATTTAGAATTAGGGATGACTCAGGATACAGTTCCTGGGTAAAGGACAACCTCTTAGCTGTGCCCGCAGACAGGCCTCTGTCTGGCCCTCAGCCTTTTGCCCTCACCTCTGCCCTGTTTGGGTAAGTGTTCCAAAGCTCCTTAGTTCCATTGGTCAGCGCCTAGAGATCCCCAGTCTACCAGTAAGCTGTGACCTGACGGCACTCATCTGTCTGGCTCCGTGGTTGGCGAGCCTAGCTCCATCAGGTGCCCAGAGACAGCTTGCCAGCAAGCTTTCTGCCCGAAGGCCCTTAGCTTTCAGGACCCCGTGGGCCAGGAAGCTCACCGTGCCCTGCCAGTCTCCTGGCTCTGCTGCGACCATTTCCCGACCCCTTCATGCTGTCTCAAGGTGTCTCCGATGTCTCAGCTCTCATTTTGTCTCTTGATGTAGGAGGTTCTCGGTGCAGAAATCCCGGGTCCCCGAGGACGTGCTCTACTCCTAGGTCTTCCTGTGGCAGCCAGGTCCCTCTGCTCTGGCGCTCTCTTCAGCATAGCCAGTGACAAACTGACAAGGCAGCATAGTGAGTGAAGACACCTTCTCACCAAAGGCACATCACTCGGAAATGTCAGAACAGTGGGACAGAAAAGGTCCTACAGGTACCTAGGACGGGAGACAAATGACCTGCGAACGACTAGTGATCAGAAAGGCGTTGAACTCCCAGCAGCCAGTACCTGGGAGCTAGAATACAGAAGGGGTAGTGGTGCACAGTTTGGAGGAAAAAAGATTTTCTATTTAGAAACCCACAGTCAGTTAACTGTCAGTGAAACACGAAGGAAGGACAAGCAAGATCACAAAAAATGTCTCTCCTATTTACCCTTTGTCGAAAGCTACCAGAGGGTTGGTTTTATACACCTTATTTGCATGACTCCAGCCCCCCAAGGGTGCCATGCACCTCATTTGCATTATCAGCAAGCTGTCCAATCCCCATCTTGGGCATGCACCTCATTTATCCAGTTCCACTCCATCATTTGGTGGGAGTTACAAAGACTGTGGCTAGAAGGGCTTTGTCAAGTCATTCACTGAACTGTAGCTGATTTTTTATTTCTTCCCTGCGGTTTTCCTTTTTGGAAGATCCTTTTGTTTAGGTATTTGATTTCTTAGACTGAACCTTCAATTTTCCTTCTTTTCTGTTTTCCATATCTTTGTATGTTTTCTTTATTTTCTGGGAGATTTCTTCAATTTTATCTTCTAACTCTTCTATTAATTTTTATTTCTGCTATCGTATTTTTATTTCTAGGGTTCTCTTATTGTCTGTTCTCTGAGAGTGCTCTCTTGTTCCTTCTTCCTGGGTACATTGCCTTTCTCCTCCGAGAGTCTTTATTCAGTTTTTGAATTTTCTCAGCATAGTCTCTGCTCTTTTGTACTCTGCTTTTTAGGAAAGGACAGACTTGAATGCTGATTGAAAGCTCTGGACCTGTGACTGGGACAGATCAGCTGGGTGTCAGTGTAGATTGGTCCTCCTGGGCTCTCTTTAGAGCTAGTCTCATCCCCCTCAGAAGTATTGTCTTTTTTCTGTCTGCAGGATGTAGGCTACCAGCATCCACCATATAAAAGAAAGCTGTGGGTTTCTCTGCTTGGTATATTATTATATATTCCTCTTGGTTTTCTGTGGTGCCTGTGCCCTCAAACTTGCCTGTTCTCTGTCTGGAGACCTCCTATGTTTTTTGTCTTTAGAAAATAACCATCCAGTCTCTCCTGGGCTGGGGTAGAGGCTGCCTGCAGCTGTGGTTGTTGGCTCAGGGATCTGGGGTTGACTGTTCCTTAGCCAGGCCTCCTGTCTTTGAACTCATCTTCAGCCCTTCCGTAATGAGCTCTCTAGTGCCACCAATTTCTGAGGTTTGGAGGATTCTGTGGTATAAATAATGCTTCTTAGTGTAAGTGGCAACTTAAGGGTCTGGTTCCTGACTTTAAGACTTTATTTCTGTGGTCTTCTCTCTGGTTCTTTTTGTCCTTTACAAACCTTTTCCACCCTCCCATGGGTTTAGTGGGGTTACAGGTAGGAGCAGAAGTAAGTGTGTGTGTGTGCAGTTGTTGAGCATACCTGTAAGCTCCCCTCCCGTCTCCCTCAGGAACTACAGAGCCTAGGGAAAGGCCAGTATTCCAGAAAAGGGATCCAGGCCACTCCTTGTTCTGTGGAGTGGATACTGCCAGGGACTTGTTTACAGAGTTCAAGTTGGCGGGGACTTGAGGTGGCCTGGCCTGATTTCTTGTTCCTAGGCTGGGTCTCTAAAGGCAGGTGGACTCTTGTCCCCCATGGACAGGGCTCCTGGACTTCCATTTCTGGCAATTACAGTGAGGAAGACCGTGGGACAACCTCTGGTGCCAAACACTTAGAAATGGTGACTGTTTTCCTCCTGAAATGTATATGCGTAGTTGGATGGAGGGAAGGGAGGGAACAGCTGGAGGCTGCTGGAAACTGGAGGTGTCAGCCTCCACTAGCTCAGCTGTAGATGCCAGTGGGGGAGTCGGGGAGGGGACTTCGCCTATCTCTATAACTTGCCATCGGGGACAGGAGACAAGATAGTGGAAATTGAGGCCCTTGTGATAGGACTTCCATAGGATTATGCCACTAAAGTGTGAATTGGAACAAATGTGTATTGCTGACAAAGGGACTAGATAATGAGATTGCCTTGGCTTAGCCCATTAGTGGGGTGAAGCACACCTCTCCAGAGAATTTGCAACCATAGTTCTGTACCCGCATGAATTTGGAATTGAAGTTGATATTATCTGCATCCTCTGGGAGACTCCAAGCTTGAAGAGAAAGCTCCAGGTTGGTAATGCTGTAGAATGTTGGTAGAGGCAGAAATGTGAATTAGTTTGCTTCCTCAAACTCAGCCCCACAAGATTCTTGCAAATAAAATCCCACTCAACAGAAACCCAGTATCTGCAGTCCCAGAACTTGTGAAGAACAAGCGGCCATGAATGAAAGTCTTCCGAAAGAACAAATGGCAGAAATAGACATAGAAGTTAAATTGTGGAATTATAAGGTAGGAATCTGGAGGTATGACAAAGAACAGATGTATCAAAATTGAACAGAATGGGTTTTTTAAACAAATTGTAGACATGAAAAAAGCAATTCATAAATTAAATAGAAGTAAGACAGTAGGTTAGACACAGCTAGAGAGAGAATTAGTGAATTGGAAGTGAGAGTACAAGAAATAATCATGGTGCTTAGATAACAGAATTGGAAAATATGAAAGGGGTGTTACAGGACAGGATTGGACCTAATGGGAAGGTGTAACTTACTTGAAACAAATTTCAGAATCATAAAATAGGGAAATGCAATACTCAAACTGATGGGAAGTGAATATTTTTCAGAGTCTGTAAAAGACACAGATCTTCAGGTTCTAAAAGCATAGTGAGTCCCAAGCAAGATAAATAAGTTTAAATACATTTATTTAAATTTAAACTGTAAGGATCTAAGACAGTGGCCAGATGGAAAAGACAGAGTATTGTAATAGATGAAACTAATAAAAAAGACTGTAACAGTCGTGAAAGCCAGAAAACTATGAAACAGTATTTTTTAAATGATGAGAAGAATAACTTAAAAGTTTTGTGTTCACCTAAATTGTCATGCAGGAAGAAGGACAAAAGAACACTTTTGGACAAGCAGTGGCTTCTCTACCAGCAGATCCTTGCTGAAGGGAGATGTCCTTCAGAAAGGAGGAGAGCAGTTTCAGAAGGAAGGACTGAAATGTAGAAGGAATGGGTGAGCAGACTAGCTGATGAGTTTATGGGCAGATGAAAAAATAACCAACTGTATAAAACAAGGAATATCTGCTTTCGAGAGAACTTTGAACAACATGGTGAATACTGAATACAAATACTGTAAAACTCATCAAATCTGAGAAGGGGGGGGATCATTAGATTTAAAACAGTTCACTTCCTGTGGAGGCAGCAGAGATGTTGATTAACTTAAGTCTTGTACCTAAGTGTACATGTGAAGGCTAGCTTATAAAAGAATAGAAACAGCTTGTAACTTCCAAGTTAGAAGAAGGTTGAGGTATAGAATTTAAAAAGACAACCCAAAAGAAGAGGACAGAAGAAAAACATGAATGTAAACTGGTCAGTAGCTGCAAATGTGATAAGACCCAACCCTGGTGCTTGCAAGGGGGAGCACAACTCAAAAGACATTAGAAGCCTAAAAGATTTAACATCAAAGATAAAGATAATCTGGGATTAACCAGAAGAGATGCGAAGTAGCTGTGTTTGCATCAGATAAAATAGACTTTCTGGCAGAAGGCATTGCAAATGAGGACAGTCACTCTATGGTTAGAAGAGTTTACGTATCAAGAGTATGTGAAAAATTTCTACGGCTCGAAGGAAAAACAACCCAGGAGAACGATGGGAGACGATGCAAACAGTTTGCGGGAGCAGAGATGCAGACAGAAAGATGACCCGTCTCAGAAGAGGTGGGGTAGAACTCATGAAATCCCAACAAGGCACCGGGTGGGCACAGTCAGGTAGCCAAGCCGAGGCTCCGCAGGCTGTGTGTAGCCTGTTGGGAGTGCGCGTTGGTAGGGCCATATTGGAGAACGTTTCATGGTGTCTAGTGAGTTGATGTCCGCATGCTGTGAGCAAGTGTTCCCACCTCTGGGCCTGTCGCCTGAAGAAACAACTGCAGGGAAGCACAGGAGGTACACGAAGGGGTTCCGTGGCGTTGCTTGTGTCCACAAACGTTAAGCACGTGAGTCCAACAGGACAACGGATGTTTAAGGTATGCTAGGACATACAACCAAAAATGAAAACCAAACCCATTACTGTCGAGTCATTTCTGACTCACAGCCGCCCTATAGGAGATGCTAGAACTGCCCCATGGAGTTTCCAGGGGGTGTCTGATGGATTGGAAGTGCTCATCTTCTGGTGAGCGGCTGTAGCACTGGGGCACTGCACTGCCGGAGTTTCCAGGACGTGCAGCAGACAGTATAGCTCTGAAAAGACATGTGTTCCAGGGCCCTGGGCCAGGCGGCAGGCCCAAAGGCGATGTAGCCACTTAGCTAATAGCATGCATGAGGAACTGAACCTCGCCGTGCCTCAGTTTCCTCTTCTGTAAAATGGGGACCTTCGCAGTGCTGGCAGGAGGATGAAGTCACTCGTGGTCTGTAGAGGACTTGTGTAGTGCCTGGGTGCAGTGTGTGCTCTGTGTGTGTCAGGTCAGACCTGTGCCTGTCAGGATGATTCGCAAAGATGGGGCCAGGGTTGCGTTAGAGACGGGGTTTGGCTGCTGGAGGTGGGTGCCTGCGTTACCTCCTCACAGGAAGGAAGTTTTTAAAGAGAGTGCAGATGTGTTTCAGTGGGGAGCCACCCTGGGTGGCTGTGTGCCTGTCTCACCCTCGGCCCTTCCCCCCTCACGCCCACCCCCAGGTCACCCCCATTGCTGTACCCTGGCCATCCTTTCTGTGGTTCTGGTGAAGACGGTGAAGAGGGTCCCTGCGTGCCGGTGAGGGTGGGGGTCTGGAGTCGGGAATGTGGACACGGCTCCGCAGTGGGCTCTCCAGGTCACTTCTGGGCTTCCAGGTGGGGCCGGGGGAGCCCAAGGTGGGAGCATCCCAGTCCCACACTCGCCTCTAGTCCTAGAGAAACTGAGGTCCTCTGAGAACTCCCAGCGGGGAGCCTCTTGGGGCAGACATGGCAGCTGGACCCAGGAGGGAGGCTGCTGCTCCCCTAAGTTGTCCGCTGTACCCCGACAAGGTATGGAAAGGAGGAGCCCGTTACAGCCTCTGTGGTGCCCACGTGGACGGGGCTGTGTCCTGCTTGCTGAGGGGCTCCAGGAGCCAGGATTAGAGGGTGACAGCTGTGGGGTCCATACTTCCTCTGGGAGTCTTTGACTGGGCCGAGGGGCAGCCCGGCGGGTCCAGCTCTGAGCCCTCCCAGCCAGAGCTCTGCTGCCTGTGGCATTGGGGCCAGGCGGGACCCTGGTGAGGGTGCCCACCCACTGACCCGCTGTCTGGGGAGCCGTGCCTGTTCTCTTAGGTCAGCTGCCTGCCAGGTTGGCTTCAGGCTGCCTCTGGTTTCCTGTGCTGGCTTTCTCTGCCATGCCTGGATGGAGGATCGAGCAGCCACGGGGTGAGGGGCTGCCCCCTCTGGGTGCAGGCACCTTGGAGCACGGCGGCTGCCTGGTGTCTGCAGTGCAACTTTCCAGACTGGTTGCTTTGGAACCAGCAGTTCGATTGCTTGTGGCCCAAGGCGTCCTGGGCGAGGGTGTGTACCCCTCGGGGCTGTGAGGCAGCTGCTGTGAGGAGGGGTCACAGGCACCCCGTTTCGAGTACAGCTTCCTCCTGCCAGTGGTCCAGTGTGAGAGGAGCCCCTGTTCAGGACCCTGGCCCTGTGGGTGTGGGCAGGAGCCCTGTTCCACGAAGAAGGGGAAGTGGCCTTGGGTTTGGAGTCTGGCCAGCAGCTATAAGTAGCTGAGTGTGGGGAAGCCGAGTGCCTGGGGACGAGGGAGGCCCCTGGGTCTGCAGCTGGCCGCAGGGCCCAGGCGTGGTGTGGGAGGGACACGGAGGTCACAGCCTGCCAGGCCCCTCGGACTCTCAGGAGGACGGTCTTGCAAGCGTGGGTGTAGGCTGGGGCCCTGGGGGTGGCTCAGGTTGGGAAGGATTGTCCTCGGCAGCAGGGGGTGTCCCTGATGTCCCAGCTGCTGTGCCAGACGTTGTAACCCGGTGTGAAATGCACTGATCCCCGAGTTCTGGCAGCAGCCCAGGAGGGGGTGCTTCCCCAGTGTACTCCTGACGGTTCCTGAGCCGCTGGGGCTGCCGTGGTCCTGGGGTCTCCAGTCCAGCTCCCACACCCAGGGCCATCAGAACCAGGAGCTGGACTCAGCCTGGCCCGTTCTAGGTGCCCACCTGTAGGAGGAGTTGGTCAGCTGGAATTTGGGTGACATCCTCAGCTGTTGGGTCCTACCTGGAGGCTTGAGATTTGAAGTCCCTGGCCCCCTTCACCTGGGTCTTACCCCTACCAATGGCCAGAGGGGTCCTTGCTTTGTCAGTGGCCTGAACAGAGGACCCAGGCCAGCCTTAGGCTACTCTCAATTTTTGTTGATGTGACTTGTGCAGAGGGGGCTTGTCAAGTGAGTGGGGATGGGAGTTCTCCGGGAGACCCCAGTGCGTGGCCTGCAGGCTGAGACTACCACTCCTGTTAATCGCTTTCCTTGGAAATCCTGCTCCAGGCGGGAAATACCTATCCATGTCCATCCATCCATCCTTGTGTCTGTCCAGAATCCATCCAGCTGTCTGTTTATCCAGCCATCGACTTATTCATCCTTCATCCATTCCATTTAGCCATCCATCCATCCATCCATCCTTCATCTGTCATCCATCCATCCACCTGCCCATCATGTTACCTACCCATCATCTACCCCCCACCCCCACCCGCCATCCCCATACCCCCTCCCCCATCCATCCCCCACCCATCCACCACCCACACACCCACCCACCCATCCATCTACCCACCCATCCATCCACCCCCCCACTCACCCCCCCCACCCTCCACCCACTCATCCATCCATGCATCCACCCACCCACCCATCCACCCACCCACCCACCCGCCCGTCTGTCACTGAAGGCCCACCGTGTGTCTGGGCCTAGTTCCGGCACTGTGGGTGCAGCAGTAATCAAGACCACCACGGCCCTGCTCTCACTGAGCTCCCGGTCTTCGGGGGGAAGCCGTTACTGCCAAGCATGTTTGTCTGATTCCCTTCGAGAATGTTGGCTGTGTTGGCGTTGCTCTTTCTTAGACAGTCTTTTTTAGTTGGCTTCTTCTTGCGTGGTGTAAATGTTGAAACACTCCAGTGAACCACCACAGAGTGCTGTGCAGTGTGAGGGGGGCCTGAGGAAGTAGACGGCTCACCTGGTCTGGAGAGAGGAGGAAGAGTGGAAATCTCAAGGGGAAAGTCGGGGAGCCTGTGGAACCACAGGCCATGCTGTGTGGTGGTCCCGAGGCTGAGTGCCCGTGAGGAGGCAGCAGTGTGGTGCGGCTGCAGAGAGCAAGGAGGCGTCAGAGCGCCCAGCCCCCCGTCTGCAGTCCGTGGCCGGGGTCCGGGCACACAGCTTTCACAGAGACTGGCATAGGCGGGTCCCCTGCTTTGGGGAGCAGGCCTTGGGGCCCCGGGGCTGGGTGCCGTGTGTAGCTTGGCCATGGCCCGCAGCTGCAGGTGGGTGGGATCCTGCAGGCATTGGAGACCCCTGGCCCATGCATCCTGCCCAGCTTTGTCACTCCCCGTCTCCTCAGTTCTCCCCTCAGGCCTGAAGCCCCCGGCTGGGCGAAGGCCTGGCTGAGAGCGCCACCGTGCACCCCTGTATGTGTCCGTCATGGACCTAAGTCCCTGCCTCTGGACCAGGCTGGGTCCTAGCTGCCTGTCTGCTCGTAACGGCCCTCTCTCATGCTGCTGTCCAGGTCCAAGCCGTGCGGCACTGGATGGGCCAGCGTATGGCCAGGCGCAGGCACGTGGCCTCTCCTACTTGCCCTGTCTGGGTCCCTCTGGAACGAGCCTGTCTCCTTGGGGAGAGGCAGAAGGGTGAAGCCTGAGTGCAGAGTGGCTGCTGGTGGGGTGGGGACCCTGCCACCTGACCTTGTCGTGGTGTACCAGGGATACTAGACTCTTCTCGAGGTGGCCACTGATATGCTGAAGGGAAACTAGTTCGGGGCTCAGGACACTTTGCTGCCCCAGGATCAGGTTGAGAGGCTCTGTCCCTGGCCAGCCCAGGCTGACAGGCATTCCTTCCCTGGAGGTGATGCTGGCCCACTTTTCTTGCTCTCTGTGGTGGCAGTAGGGTGATGAGCCAGGGTGGTTCCAGGTCACCACAGAGTATGGAGAGGATAGGCTGATGTGGGGTGCTGGCTTCCTCTTGGCTGTCTGGGGCACCCCTGCTCCTGGCTGCTTCCTGCCTCATGGCTCCCATGGGAAGGAGGTGCTGGCAGGGCATCCCCAGATGGAGACCCCAAGGGAGCCTCTTGGCAGAGGCTGCAACCACAGGTCCATCCCCTGGAGTCTGTCCTGAGTGCAGGCCTTAGAGATTTGGGGGGCAGATTTTGGGGCTGGGACTGGAGGCTGTTTTGGAGGGGATAGTGATGAAGGTGGATTTGGTGAACGTGTGAGTTCATGTTCGGAGGGGCAGTTGGAGGTTCAAGTGTCTGCCGGTGGGTGGGGCTGTCATAGGGTGACCAGAGCCTGAGGCCAGCCGGGAGGTGGCCTGTGGTCACAGCTCAGCCATCAGCCGGACCTCCTTCCACTGGGTTAGCGGTCAGCCTCGGTGAGGTAGGGAGCCTGTTTTGGTCAGCTAGGGCTGCTCTAACAGGAGTACCACAGAGTGGATGGCTTTGATAAAGGAAAGTTTATTCTTACATAGTCTGGTAGGCTGCAAGTCCATATTCAGGGTGTCCACTCCAGGGGAAAGCTTTCCCCTTGTTGGCTCAGGAGGAAAGTCCGGTGTTGCATCCGTCTTTGTCCAGGGAGCATCTTGGCGCAGGAACCTCAGGTCTGAAGGATGCGCTCTTCTCCCGGTGCTGCTTTCTTGATGATTTGAGGTCCCCAATTCTCTGCCTGCTTCTCTGTCCTTTTATCTCTCATAGGATGAAAGGATTAAGGGTGGGGCAAACCCTACTCCAGGAAAACTCCCTTTACAGTGGAGCAGGGAGGTGATCTTATGAAGGGATTTACAGTTCCACCCTAATCCTTTAACGTATAGCATAGGAAAACCACAAAACCGAAGACAGTCACCAGATACTGGGAATCATGGCGCAGCCACGTAGGTACACATATTTTTGGGGGGACACAAGTCAATCCATGACAGGGCTATAGCTGTGCGTGTCAGTGTGACCCTGCTGTATTCTGTGGAGCTCCAGGTAGGCTTGCTGGGATGGGAGTGTTACTGGAGGGACCTTGCTTCCTGTGCAGGCCGGGCTCCTAGGGTGCTCTGGGGACCTGCCAGAGTGTCTCTGTGGCTGCTGTAGGGGCCTCCCTGTGGCTTCTCCACAGATGGTCCCTGGGGTCTGCAGCAGACTCCGCCTGAGATGGGTGGGAGGTTGTAAAGGCAGGCTGCATCCCATGGGGAGAGGCTGGACAGGACCTGGGAATATGTTTTTAACAAATTTCCCCTGACGTACACACACTGATTCTGATGTGTGCAGAGATTTTGAGGGTCCCTCTGTTAATTCCTGCTGTGGGGAAGCAGCCCCCAGCCCCACCTAGAGGGTCATGGGTGACCCTTTCCATGCATTTGTGGCTGTCAGTCTGGCTGGTCATGTGTGCATCCTCCTGTGGAGTTAGGCTTGCCAAGTCATTCCTGGCGCTTGGGCCTGGGGACAGTGACAGTGTGGAGACAAGACGGGGCAGGGATGCCGTAAACCGAAGAGATGTGGCTTGGATGAGGGGGCCAGCATCAGTGTACAGGCTTAGTGACACCCACCCACCACCAAGCTTCTCTGAGGCTGGCCTGGGACCCGGGACTGGGGTGTTGGTAGCCCCAGGGGCACACCTAGGTGACCGCCGTGTCTCGGGCCCAGGTTCCGGGCGCGGGGAGGCGGAGACGCGGGAGTGCGTCTACTACAACGCCAACTGGGAGCTGGAGCGCACCAACCAGAGCGGCCTGGAGCGCTGCGAGGGCGAGCAGGACAAGCGGCTGCACTGCTACGCCTCCTGGCGCAACAGCTCGGGCACCATCGAGCTGGTCAAGAAGGGCTGCTGGCTGGACGACTTCAACTGCTACGACAGGTGAGTAGCCACCCCGCTGTCGGGGCGGGGGGAGGAGGGGACCGAGTTTGCCCTGTCCCAGCCCTGAGGAGGGGTCTCCGCCATGCCGCCGCGTCCCCCGCCTGCCTCGCTGGGGGTGGGCGGGAGGTGGCCTCCTCCCGGCCCTGGTGTTCCCCAGGAGGCTGTCAGCCTGTGGCATGTGTGGCTGGGCAGCCCGCAGCCTGCTGAGGGCGGTGTGGACGTTTGTGCCCCCAGGCAGGAGTGCGTGGCCACGGAGGAGAGCCCCCAGGTGTATTTCTGCTGCTGTGAGGGGGACTTCTGTAATGAGCGGTTCACCCACCTGCCGGAGGCGGGGGGCCCGGAAGGTGAGGGGCTGGCGGGAGGTGGGGGTCCCGTCTGGGCCTCCCCTTGGCCTGGAGGTGCTCGGTTCCACGTTGCTGGGGCCGCATTCCGAGGGCCCTCAGTCTGGCCTGACGGTGTGGGGGTGGGCGGGCCGTGTGACGCGGGGCTCCCTGTGTCCCCAGTCACGTACGAGCTACCCCCGACAGCCCCCACCCTGCTCACCGTGCTGGCCTACTCGCTGCTGCCCATTGGAGGGCTCTCCCTCGTGGTCCTGCTGGCCTTCTGGATGTACCGCCACCGCAAGCCCCCCTACGGCCACGTGGATATTCACGAGGTCAGCGGGCTGCCCGGGGCGGGCGCGGGCCGGGTGCAGGTGGGAGGCCAGGCCAGAGCCTGCGGAGCCCTCGCTTCCCCCCAGGACCCCGGGCCTCCTCCCCCATCCCCTCTGGTGGGCCTGAAGCCTCTGCAGCTGCTGGAGATCAAGGCCCGGGGGCGCTTCGGCTGCGTCTGGAAGGCGCAGCTCATGAATGACTTTGTGGCCGTCAAGATTTTCCCGCTCCAGGTGGGTGTCTCAGGGGCTCCGGTCCCCACTCCAGCCTGGGCTCCAGATCCTGCCCCCTGGCCCCCACAACAGTCCAGGCCTGTTGTACATGGTGGGGCTAGTGGGCCACCCCCCACTGGGGCAGTTCCCCACTCTGCATCACACTGGGGGCGTCCTTCACGCTGTGCTCCATTGGAGTGATCCCTCTGCATGGCATTGGGGTGCTCCCTGACTGTGCTCCATTGGGGTGATCCCTCGCTCTGTCCTCCACTGGGGTGACCCCTCTGCACTGCACTGGGTGATCCTTCACTCTACTCCACTGGGGTGATCCCTCACTCTTTACTGCATTGGAGTGATCCCTCCCTCTTCTCTGCTGGGGTGATCCCTCACTCTGTCCTCCACTGGGGTGACCCCTCCCTCTTCTCCACTGGGGTGATACCTCACCCTGCACTTGGCTGGTCAGCGGGTTTCATGTGAAAAGTGAAGTTTCATGGAGTTTGAGCAGGTTTTGCACAACGTGTTTCCCGAACCTTGATGCGTTTGGGTCTCCAGGCAGTTTGTCCATCTGTGTCGGGCTCTGCTCAGAGGCCTGGGCACCAGGCCATCTGAGGCGGTTGCCCAGGATGCTTCCCAGGCTCGCTTTGGCTCTCCCTTGTTGAGTGACCTAGGGCAGTCACTCCTCTCCCTGGGCCTCCGTGGCTCGGTGGTCAGTCGAGGGCCTGGCGCCCCATGCTTCTCCCAGGCTGGCGCCATTGGCCCTGCCCGGGCTCTGACCCACCCTGCGGCTGGGCACCTGGGGCCTGGGGCCTGGGGGCACGCCGCTGCGGGCTGACCCCTGCCCGCCGCAGGACAAGCAGTCGTGGCAGAGCGAGCGGGAGATCTTCAGCACGCCGGGCATGAAGCACGAGAACCTGCTGCAGTTCATCGCCGCCGAGAAGCGCGGCTCCAACCTCGACGTGGAGCTCTGGCTCATCACGGCCTTCCACGACAAGGTGGGTCACCCTGCGGGGCCCCCGCACTGGGCAGCCCCTGACCCCAGGGTGTTCCCGGTGGGGGTCTGCTGACCCTGGGGTGTCCATGGTGAAGGGGCTGCTGACCCCGCGGTGTCCATGATGAGGGACCGCTGACCCCAGGGGTGTCCACAGTGAGGGGACTTCTGAGCCCGTGATAGAATCCCTGATGAGGTGACCTCAGACCCGGTGACAGAGTTCATGATGAGGCGACCTCTGGCCCCAGGGCAGTGTCTCATGAGGTGACCCCCGACCCTGTGGCAGAATCCGTGATGAGGTGACCTCTGACCTGGGGCAGTGTCCATGATGAGGTGACCCTTGACCCCGTGACAGTCCGTGATGAAGTGACCCTGACCCCGTGGCAGAGTCCATGACGGGGTGACTCCTGACGCTGGGGCAGTGTCCATGATGGGGTGACCCCTGACTCCATGGCAGAATCCATGATGAGGTGACCCCTGACCCTGGGATAGTGTCCACGATGGGGTGGCCCCTGCCGGAGGTGTGGGGGTGAGTATCTGTGACAAGAAAAGTAACCCTGGGGTGAGCTTATGTGTGACCTTCACGAGCAGGTGACTGCTGCTGACTGACACCTGCCCTCTGACCTCTGACCTTCGCTGCCTGGCATGCCTTCTGTGTTGGCCACAGCCTCCCCAGAGAGGAGCCGGGTGCTGGTCCCGGAGCTGTCCCCCAGGGCTGGCTGGAGTCTTCTGTGTCCCTGACCCGCCCCCGCTGTGTCCCATCTCCTAGGGCTCCCTCACGGATTACCTCAAGGGAAACATCATCACCTGGAACGAGCTGTGTCACGTGGCTGAGACCATGTCCCGTGGCCTGTCGTACCTGCATGAGGACGTGCCCTGGTGCCGAGGAGAGGGCCACAAGCCGTCTATTGCCCACAGGTACGCGGTCAGCAGGCGTTCCCCCGCCCTCGGCCTGGCCGTCCCAGCGGAATGCTGTCTGTGGGTGTCTGAGAGCGAGGGGACCGGCAGCCAGCCTGGCCCGCCTCCCAGCAGTGTCCTGGAGCGGGCTGCCCTCTAGCGGTCACGTCAGGCCACGCCGATCCCGTCCTTGGCGGAGGAGCTGGCTCAGCGTGCCCCGACTTCCTGCCAAGACCACTTTGCTCTCTTAAGGAGAACCTGATGGACAGTATTCTGTTAGCGCCCCCACCTCCCGTTCGTCCTCAGAGCAAGGGCATCCCATGTCCTGTAGCCTCTCGATATGCCTGAGAACCCCGATTAGAAGGGACAAATGGTATCTTGTCATGGACAGCATTCTAACCTGGCAGATCCCATGAAACAGACTTATGAGGGGACCCCCATGTCCCCAGGTCCTCGGGTCACCCTTGGGGAACCACTGCCTCAACTCACCATCCTAAAACAAACAAAAGTCGACCGAATGTGTTGCCGTTCAGTCGATTCTGACCCGTGGGGCCCCTACCGAACAGAGCAGAGCTCTTGGGGCTTCTGAGGAGTGGCGGGTGGATTTGAACGGCCGACCTTGTGGCGAGCAGCCCCGGCTGTAGCCGCTACAGCCGACTCAGGTGAGGGACACAGGGAATCGCAGCATCAGGTCCCACACGATGGCTGTGAGAGAGGGAAGTGAGCCTCCAGCCTCAGAGTTCAGGCTGAAGGCCCCTTGGTGGCGGTGACAAGGACGCAGCCGCGTGGCTGCAGCCATGGCCATCTGGGGTCAACGAGCTGAGCGGGGACCCTTCCCCGTGATTCAGCCTGGGTGATGGGCTGCGAGTGTGGCGTCTGTGGCCATTGGAGTCTGAACACACTGCTTGCTGTAATCCTGGTGGTGTGGCTGAGGCAGGCCCGTGACTCCACAGGCGGCCACCCTGCTGTGCCGCTGCCCCTGTGGTGGCCTGGAGCTTCTTGGAGGGCTGCATAGAAACAAGAAGTTAATTTGAAATGTCCACAGTCACTCACATCCCAGAAATCCCGAGTAGGCCAGCCCCCATGCTTCTGGGGATGCAGGGGCTGCCCTGGCTACTGCCGGGACTGGGTGGGGGTCCTCCATCAGAAATACAGCTGGAGACCCTGGCCCTCAGGGTGGGCTCCTGGAGCAGCTCTCACCCTGAGTGGACCTTGCTGCTCAGATAGGGGGGGCACAGCCTGGTCTGGGGTCTCTGGGAGCTGTAGGGCACAGACTTCAGGATCTAGGAGTATGGGGGGAGGCCGGGAGCAGGGCAGGGTGGAATGGTATGTGGCTTCAGGTTGGCCCCTCATCTCTTCAGGGACTTTAAAAGCAAGAATGTCCTGCTGAAGAGTGACCTCACAGCTGTGCTGGCTGACTTTGGCTTGGCTGTTCGTTTTGAGCCAGGAAGACCTCCAGGGGACACCCACGGGCAGGTGACAAGCCCAGGGGGTGGGGGTCACCTATGGATGGCTGATGAGCCTTGGGGGTTGGGGGTGGCAGAGGGTAGACCCTCCGTGCTCGTCTCATCAGATGGGGTCTCCAGGGGCTGTCTGTGCCCTCAGAACAGCGCCCAGGTTTTATGGGGGGAATCCAGGGCCTGCGGGGTGGCAGGGTGGCATGGCCTCCAGGCCCCATCAGCTGAGACACAGCCAACTCTCCTTTGGGGTTTTGGCCACTCATCCTTGTAGTCAGTGTCTCTCCGTCTTTGTCCCAGTTTAATTGTTAAGGTAAAGTAGAAACTGTATGAAGAATCCAAATCAACAACCTAGAAAGTGTGGCTCAAAATAACACTTAAAGTCATCCTAAAGCGGCCACTGTGGGTATCTTCCTGTGCTCACACCCTCGTGTTGGACCTGTCATCGGCATCTCAGTGACAGGCTAGGTGGCCCCGTGTGGAACGGATGCGCTCGCTGGCTGGCTGTTCCGTTTTAGAGGAACGCTACCCACGCGCGTGCTACTTGGAGATGATGAGTGGACAGTGGTCTCTGGCTGGGTGCCGGTGGGTTCATTCTGACTCCTGGAGACTCCTGATGTCACTGCCCGTGGGGTTTTCCCAGCTGGGATCTTTGGGGGAGTCGATGGCAGCGTCCCTCTCCCATGGAGCTGCTGGGTGGCCAGAGTGGGCACCTCCTGCCCCAGACTCTCCACATCGGGCCACCAGAGTTTTAGTTGTTTGGCCAGCCATGCAGCAGTTGTGTCCCAGGGCTCCTGTGCGCCCCTGTGAGCTCTCGGGGTCGCTGTTGTGGGTGTCCTTGGCTGCCTTGTGCCCTGCTGTTGGCGTTGGTGACTGTGGGCCCTGCCCCGCCCTGCAGGTGGGCACCCGGCGGTATATGGCCCCCGAGGTGCTGGAAGGAGCCATCAACTTCCAGAGAGACGCCTTCCTGCGTATCGACATGTACGCCATGGGCCTGGTGCTGTGGGAGCTGGTGTCGCGCTGCAAGGCTGCGGACGGTAAGCGGGGCGGGTCCCGGGGTCCCGGGGTCCCGGGTGGGGGCCGGGCAGCAGGGCCTCCGAGTGACGCCCAGGGCCCATCGCACTGCAGGGCCCGTAGATGAGTACCTGCTGCCCTTCGAGGAAGAGATTGGCCAGCACCCGTCCCTGGAGGAGCTGCAGGAGGTGGTCGTGCACAAGAAGATGCGTCCCACCATCAAGGATCACTGGCTCAAGCACCCGGTGAGGACTCGGGCCTGGCTGGGGAGCGGCTCTGTGGGGGCCGCAGAGAGGCCTGTCTGCGTGGGCAGGAACAGGCAGCAGGGTGGCCGCCGTTCCGTCCACTGGGGGCGGTGTCTGGGAGGGTGCCCCCGGAGACATGGAGTCTGCCCATCGTCTCCATCTGGGCCTGGATCGTCAGCCTGGGACTCTGGCCTGTGCTCCTAGGGGTGAGCACCTCTGGGCCTGCCCACCGGTGTTTGAATCCTAGACCTGCCCCTCAGTGGCTGGATGACGTTGAGCAGGTTGCTTTATCTCTGTGAGCTCTCTTTTTCGTCAGGGAACACTGGGAGATTCATTGAGCTTGTCATTGTGAAATTCTGGGCAGGACACCTGTCATCTAGGTCCTTAGTGTGCAGTCACTGATGCACTGTTCACCGTACTCCCTCTGGGTGAACTGTGTGATGCTGACCCCCTGGTCTGGGGCTGCTCTGGGTGAGCCGGGTGGCGTTGGACCCCTGTCCAGGACATCCCCGGACATCCCAGATGTATGACTCGTTTCCTGCCTCTGGCTCCACAGAGCTCCTTTGCTGGCCCCTCCCAGGGCTATTTCAGAAAAAGCTTGGCCACTGGGGGCTAGCACTCCACCCTGAGGGGTCAGGTGGTGAGGACAAGGTCAGTGGCCTGGTTGCGCCCTAAAACCAGGCTGCCGTGGTGGAAGCCGAGGTCTGGGGAGAGCCAGAGTGGGCACCTCCTGCTCCAGACTCACCAAGTCAGGATGCTGGGGCACATAGTCCTGATGAGCTTCCTGAGGCCAGAGAGACAGGTGCGGCCTGGCACTGAACTGGCCAGAGTCCCGCCCTGGACTTGGCAGTTGGCTCACATGGATGCTTTTCTGGCACCAGGCCGTCTGTCCGGCCTAGAGTGACACGCCATGTGGACTCTGGAGAGCTGTGAAGAGTCGGCTACGGTGCTCTTCTCCTCTGGTCCCCACTGTGAGTGGGACCGCTGCACTTCGGGCTGAGATTGGGTGACCTTTTATTTTTGAAAACTATTGCTTGAAGGCAGGCAGTTCTCTCTGCCCAGCAGGGCCCGGGGTGTGTTTTCGTTGTTTCAGACTGGGGGATCAGGGAGCCTTGGGCAGGGTTGTGCCGAGGCCAGCGGGCACAGGGTGGTGGCTGCGGGGCGGCAGGCACCTGGACCCTGCAGCTCCCTCAGCCCCTGCACTCACTGCCGGGTCGGGGCCGCTCCGAGCCTGGCGCTGGGCACGCAGGCAAGCTGGCCGTCTCCCGGGCTGGTCCTCACCGAGGGTGCCTGTCTTCTCTCCGCCGACCCGCCTGCAGGGCCTGGCCCAGCTCTGCGTGACCATTGAGGAATGCTGGGACCACGACGCGGAGGCGCGCCTGTCGGCCGGCTGTGTGGAAGAGCGGGTGTCCCTGATCCGGAGGTCGCTCAACGGCACTACCTCGGACTGCCTGGTCTCGCTGGTGACCTCCGTCACCAACGTGGACCTGCCCCCTAAGGAGTCCAGCCTCTGAGCCGGGACACGGAGTCTCTCTAGACTCCGTGGAGCTGAAGAAGAACGGGAGGAAGAATAACCAAGTGTGTTTTGTTTCGGAGATCCTGTACAACCAACCAACATGTCAGATGCAGCTGCTATTTTACCTTTGACTTTTTATTATGGTTATATTATTATAATTATTATTATTAATATTATTTTTTTGGACCGGATCAGTTTTACCAGCACAGAGCTCTACTGTATCGCAAATGGCGGCCGTGTTGGCAGGTGTCGCGGTGCTGAGCTGGGGGCACGGAGCCCGGGCTGCGCCGAGCAGCCCTTGCCACCCCCTGTGTTTTGGGGTTTGTCTCCCCCATGCCCTCTGTCTGTTGTCTCAGCACCTGTGACACAAAGACACCCGTCTTCTGTCTTAGGAAACTTGATGCTGCAAACTCTCCTTAGGGGAACCTTTGAAGACTGTTACGCAGGAACCCCTCCTCGAGGGAGGAGCGTCCCCTCCGCCTCGTCCCCTCACCCCTGTTCCGCCTGTCTTCTTGTTTTCTGTTTTCTCCCATTTTAAGGCTGTGAGCTGACGAAACAGCCGACGTGTCTTTCACGGGCCTCACGGGTCCTGTCCCGACGAGGGACTCCTGGGACGGGGAGGAGGCGGGCTCGGAGCCGAGCGACACTGGAGCCGGCGTTCGGAGTGACACCTTGGCTGCAGAGGCCGCTTCTCAGGTGGCCGAGGGCAGGGGCCTCGTGGAGGCTGAACGTTGGCAGCGGCAGCGGGGTCTGGAGAGCCGGACGGCCGCTGGCCCCGGCTGCTTGTTCCCCGCTCGCTCGGGCTGGGGCGCGGGAAGAGCGTTTCCTGTCCTGCCCTCACGCCGAGGGGACAGGAGGGGAGGGGCGGGGAGGGCAGAAATCGCCGCCACTGTTTCGAGAACCTTCTTGACGAGATGCTGTGAATGTCTTAACGGAGGCCTGGGGCCATTCAGGGAAGTGTCCAGGAGAGGCGCCCTGGGCCGTCGGGGCGGGGTGTGTCCCAGGAGGGGCCTGCTGCTCTGGTCACACTGCTGTCCCCTTCTGTGGCCACTGGGCGCGGCTTCCTCTAGACCCCTTCACGTGGTGCGTACTCTAAAAGCCGTTTTTTTAATTACGCCATGAGCTTGCTCTCGTCAGTGAGTGTTGCTAATGCTGCTGTTTTCAACATTTGAATTTTTTTTTTAATTTATGAAACATGCTTTTTTTTTAAAAAACACGCATGCACACACACACATACACACACACATGCGCGCACACACATACACATGCACATGGACACACGCTTTGCTATGTGGCTTCCGAGGTTTAAATTTTGAAAAGTAGAAGAATTAAAACTTCACGACCACAGACCACCTCAAACCAGAAATACCTCAGAATTTTCTACTTGTGTAACTTTTGTTACCTATTTTGTTAGTTGTGTTTTCTTGTAGTACGTATATTTTAATGTAAGTTGGCTTTTGTGACAGGAAAGTTTAGAAGAAATAGAAAAAAAAAATCTTTTCAAGGTCTTGTAGGGAGTGCTGTCATTTTTCTTGGGTGACGCCCTCGTGTAAATAATCTGTCACCCGCTGTCACTGTTGGTTGTGAAGGCTTTCCCTTCTGAGTTCTTGGCTGTGTTATCTTGTAACAGTGCATCTTTCGATCCCGAGGGCCGGCGTGTTGGTGGGCGAGAGGAGACTGGGCCTGGCTACCGAGGGGCGCCTTTCCTGGGGGAGTCTGGGGATGCCGGTGTTTGCCACAGCTGTCTCGGTCCGTGTGCGGCATGACCAGTCACCGCACCGTAACGTGGTGCAGCGCTGGCCCTTGAACCCACGTGAGGTCGTTCTACCTGAGATTTAGTTTCTTCAGCCAGCTAGCAATGTTCGCCAGAGAGCACTTGTGGGAGAGCCTGCCCTGTGACTCGGGGACCATCTGTGGGAAGGCAGCGTGTCCGGAAGTGGCATCTTCTCACCCTCCGCCCACCTTGGCTACCCTCTTGTGTTGTCCTTCCGAGCGAGCACTCCTGCGCACTCTGCTGAGCCGTCAGTCCCCATCAGCAGGCCGCCCGGGGTCCAGGACCCGCTGCCTGGTGTGGACACAGCACCGGTGGGAGATGCGTTGTCTGCCTTCCCAAGCTCCGTTTGAATTCACGGGTAAATGGTGGGCCAGCCAAGGTGGGTCCAGGGCCAGGTTGTCTTTTCCTTTTATTTTGTGGTGAACTATGTTGTCCTCCTTGTTTTTTTTTTGGTATTTTTCTTCCCTGGGAATAATTTTAATGGCGAAACAGGCCTTAGAGCAGTTGCTGTCCTTTGCCACTGATTTCTTTAAGAAGCTTTAAGATGTTTATTGAAAAGTGCCATATCTGAGTTCTTTAGCTTTCTCCTCAGGCAGGGCCAGGTGTCTCAGCTTCCCACTGTCAGAAGAAGGGGACAAACCGCCAACGAACGGCTCTGTCTCTGCTCCTTCTTGATGACACGCACTGGACGTTGGTTCAGGTACCGATTCCCTTTGGGGGCATCTCTTCTTCAGTCTTGCGCAGACTGCCTCCGGCCTGGCTGTGGGCCACGCTGGGCCGTGGGCCGTGGCGGTGCAGTGCGACGGGCGTGGGCCTTCCTCTTGGCCTGTGAGCCTCTGTCCAGGTGGGCTCGCTCTTGGCAGACCCTGTGCCCAGCGGCTGTAGCCCCCTTTGAAGCCTTGGAGTCAGGATGGGGAGTTAGAGGATGGGGCGGCTGGGGAGTGCGGTGAGTGTGGGGGCCTGTCCTGTTCCTTCAGCCTCCAGGTTGCCTTTTGCCTCCTGCCATGTGCGGGTGTCCCCATCAGGCCGTGGCCTACTGTTGACAGCCAGAAGGCGGGTAACCTCCATCTGGGACACAGCTTTGGGGACATGAAGGGCCTTTTTGTCCGATCAGGTGTACCTGTGTTTGATGTTGTAAACTCTGCGGGGCGTGATCCATGTGGAGCCGCGGTCTGTGTTCTTGGGGTTCCAGGACTGCTGCCTTCCCTGCTGCCCACAGAGACCTCACAGGACACCCACTTCCAGGGAGCTCTGATCATCTGCTGCCTTTTTTCTTTGTTCGTTTTGCTCTAAACTTGGTGGAAATCTGGCAGGGGTGAGGCCTGGCATGGTTTTCCCTGCCCACGGGAGGAAGCTCCATCAGGCAGAGCAGTGACCGGCAACTCTGGCCCCTTTCAGACAGGCTCCTGACTTGGGGTGCCCCATGGGAGATGGGGCCTGGAAGGGCCTCGTTTCCAGTTGTCGCTGCAGGAGGCCACCCCGAGTGGGAGAAGTGTAGAAATGAATGGGAAGAGGAGGCAGGCCGGAATAAATGCAGCCGCATCATAGTGTCCCCGGACTCTTGGTGACGGGAGGCCAGGGAGGACCGTGAGCCTGGGCACCGGGGCATCATGGGCTGATGGGGACTGGATCTTCAGCTGGGACCATCGGTCCCTCACCAGAGCCATCCTTGGATTTCGTGACTGGGGACAACGGCTGCAGAGGCGTCAGTCCTAGAGAGAGGTGAACACTGGCAGCGTTCATTGCCCTGCGTGGCCCTCTTGGCCTGTGGGCTCGGGGGTGGGGGTCCAGAGAGAACAGTCCTGTCTGCAGAGGGCTTCCCTGCGAGCACCAGCTGCTTCTGACTCTTGAGTTCATTCACCTGATTTGGGGGTGATTGTGAAGAAGTAGGCCTCTGTCCAGCCTTGATCTTCTTCAGGAGGCTGGGTCATCAGGGTCACACTTCCCCAGCCAAGGAAGTGACTTCTAATCTCTGGGCCACCAAGACCATGTTCTCTTGCCCAAGTGGGTGAGGCTAGCCCTCTTGACATGGCTCTGTGCTTTAGAAAGAGCACTGTGACACGTGTGACCCTGGTTCTGTGCTGTCACCTGTTGGTTTGTGCTCCCCGCCCCTCTGCCACCCTGGGGTGGATGCTCACTTTGTGCATGGGGACTTTTCTTGGTGGCAAGGCCAGCTGTGCGTTGAATATCCACTGTGAGCTGTGTGTGGCTCAGGAAGTCCGTCAGGTGACCCCTCCCCCAGCTCTGAGCCACATAGACAAGTGGCTGCACTATCCTGAGTCAGGGGACTCGATGGCCCTCTTGGAAAAGGGATTTTGTTGCAGTATGGGTTTTCTGGCACCTACTGGTCACACCAGGATTTGATGTTTTCAATTATGTGATAAGCACAGGGATACACGTTTTTAGAGTGGGTACTAGAAGCTGAGCAAACAGACATTATTCCTGAGTACCTGACTTGCTAGAGAAGTACCTGAGTTGGAAGGCAAGTTTCCATGACCTAGTTTGGTCCTGAGCTCCAGTTACGTCAGCCCGTTGGGTGCATTTTTCTTGAAGATCCACCGTAAGGAAGGTGGCCAGTTCAGGACACCGCTCCTTCCCCCAGGCCTGCCCGGGGAGCAGCTGAGAAGGGGAGGGGCCCGCGTGGCTCTGTCCCAGCCTCCGCTGTGTGATGTGGGCTGTCTTTGGTCAGCAGCTGTGTGCAAAAGCTGAGCTGATGGGTAGGAGCCAGCGCACCCAGGCCCGTGATGATGAGTTTTGGCGTCGGTCGGCGTTAATGTTTTAGGTGAAGAGACGAGCCCAAGTAATCCAGCTGATAGACGGTGTGTGCTGTGTCAGCTGCGTCGGAAACTGATTTCATGAAGACAGCATGACAGGGATGCTTCTTGGCATCAGATTGGTGGCTCGTTGGTCACCAGCATTCCCTCCACCTCTGAATGCTTCCTTTTCCAAAGTCAATTCAGTTGACTCACCACTTTTTTTTTTTTTTTTTAAACAGATTAGTGCATTCAGGAGGCCCGTGAACTGCCAACAAATGAACATCCAAATTATCCACTGGGATATTTTTAATGTTCTTATTTTATACTCATCCTGGGTGTATGGTAAACTTTGGTTTGGACAAGATTTCAAATTGAAAGTACTTAGCACTGTTTAAATTTTTAGTGGTGGTTAAATTTTCATGATGGTATCTTCCAGGCAGACAGTCTTCGATCGTGGCCATTTGATGGGTCCCATTAGTGCCCAAACCAGCAAGACCTGACTTGCTGCTAGCCAGCTTGTAGAGATAACCGATTTTTATCCCCCTCATGAATGAGAACCTATATTCTCGAAGCACTGGTGTGCCCTCTGCTACCTAGAAACTCCTGTGGATTGTCCAGGGGCTAGATGACTCTGGGAACCACTGCAAAGAAGCTACAGGTTCTGAACAGCGCACACTTGGACAGGCGTGCACACAGCACGTTACACAGACGGGCCTTTCTGGACATCTGCAGATAAACGTTAATTCATTTGCAAAGTTTACAGTTATGAAAAGTGTGACCCACTAGCTGAATGCTTTTCAGGCGGCTGAGGAGGTAAGGACGGGTTGTTCGTTTGTTTTGCAAATGGGTCAGCTCTTGAGTCCTTGTTTTTTTTCTGTCAGTTGGCCCATTCCCGACTCCCGATCACATTGGCATCCGAATGTTAGGTAGCATTGTAAATAAAAGGACAGGTTATGTGCTAGAAATACGACACTTGAAATTTTACTTTAAGAGATCTATAGTTCTCCATATGTATTTAGTTTTGTCACCTGACAGATTTCCTCTGCACAGTGTGGAGATTGTTTTATACCACAGATTATTTTTATAAAGTCTAGTGAGTTTAGGTAAGAATGCTTTTGTAATCCGAGCTAAGGAAGCTGCCCTTCCAGGATACACATACACCAGAGCGTGAGTGCTGTGGGGTTTTGCTTGGTGCTGAGATGGAGTCTCACGATACACTGGCAGATGGGCATTAGCGCCTGGGCCTGGCTTGGCTGGGACCCTGCTTGCCTCTGTGTGGGGCAGTGATTCTTCAGCTCTGGCTCCTGGGAGTGGGGGGAGAGGGGCTGGGACAGGGCAGAGGAGCCCAAGTGGGTTTTACAGTCAACAATCCTGAGAATTGCTTTTGAATCAAGGATTCTGAGGGTAAAGAGTCGCTTGGAAGCTCCTCCCCTAGGATGCAACGGTCTGTGGGCTGGAGTTGTGTGTGTGAGGGTGTTTTGGGGAATAGAAGTGGTGTGGGGTTGCAGATTAGGGCTGGGGTGGAACTAGAAAAAGATTGATGTTACAGAAACTTCCAGATGGGCATTGGGTGCTTTGAGTCACGTCACCTGCCAAACTGAGTTACATAGGACCAAATTATTCAGTGTTGGGGACAGAATTACCCACTCAGGTAGTTTCAGGATGGTAGGGAGAGCAGTGGGTGGATTTCGTGATTGCTGTCCTCTGACCAGAGCCTTTTGGGAAGCGGAAGTTGGGGGAGGTGGCTGGCCGCTTTGATGGAGAGTGCCAGCTGGGAGCCCGGTGACAGCATCTCTGAAAGTCAGCCAAGGCTTTCCCACATCTTCCACGGCGCTGGGCATCGCTGCTACCCTGCAGGCGGCGGTCATCCCTTTAGGTTTTTATTTTGGAGGTGGACGGGGGGTTAATGGGGTGGGACTTTTGGATGATGAGGTGCAGGGGCTGTGAGTTTGGAAGCTGGCTCCTTGGGTCTGTAGTCGCCAGCTCTGTGGTCCAGGTGATGACCGGCCCCCCAGCCCTGCCTGCGGCGTCGGGTTGCTGTCCAGAGATACCCTGGGTACGACGGTTTTGTCGAGAGAATTGTCGGTGGGTCCCTTTACACTAGCTGCGCTTTTGTTTGTTCTGGCTCCGAGTGATGGCGTACGCTGGACTCGGCCACCTCGAGTAACTCCTGTTTTGGAAAACCCAGCTGCTCACCAGGAACTGACGCCCTGTTCCTTTCCTGGATCCCCCAAAAGAATACGTCTCTGCTCTCCAGCCATGTGTCCTGGAATGTAATTCTGTTGTGCCTTTCTTTTTGTCACGCGTCCCCCAAAGCAGTTGCCGTGAGCTGTTTCCTGCTTGTCTTTTCTACCCCGAGGCCCTGCCTTCTTCCCTTCTTGTAGCTCTGACTTCTGGATGCCGTTGTGTGACCCAGGTATTTTAAAAACCAGTTACCTCAGACCTCATGTTGAATGGTGTCACCATCTGGGTCCTCTCGATACTGCCAGCTTGTAACACACACGTACACACGCACACACACACACGCAGGAACCCCTTCAGGTGTGGGTGCTTCCCTGTTGTCAAGTCAAACTCTTTCCAAAGACTGAGACAGGAACTTGTGGCCAGCTTGTCCCGGCACTGTGGTGGGAAGGGTCTCGGTCTCGTCCGAAGGATGCTTCTGGGGTTGCTCTTCGAATCCCATCATCCTCAGTATTCTTGTGTCTGAATTGGCTATGTGATTGTTTGGTCTTGCATGAAAATTAGTCCCAAAGAGCTGTTGTCTGCAGCCCGTGTCCAGTCACGAGAACTCAGACGCAGAGCATCCCTTCACGTGGTAGGATGTGAAGAGCCCCACCCCCGTCTGCCACACTGCTTTTTGGGAAGGTGTCTGTCGCGTATCTTGCTGTGAATCTTGGCCTTGTGGGATATGGCTGTTTGTCGTTTTGATGTATTTGATATAAATATATATATATTTTTAGAGAGCCTTTTTACCACTTGAAAAAGTTTAATTAACCAGCGGTCATTATATCTGACTTTTTGTGTCTGGGGCACAGAGAGCAGACCGAGACTGTGGGGGGTCACTCAGCCACAGGGGCATCCAGGCTGCCTGTTGGGGGCTGGCCTGTGTCCCCACGGACTGTGGAACCCAAGGTCGATGTGTGTGGGGGGGCCACTGCCCTGTTGAGGGATGGTTGGCTTCAGTTGCTGGAAGAGCTTCAGCGCGCGTCGTCTTCCCCAGAGCACTGCCACTGGTGAGGTGCTGACCCCAAAGCTGTCCCCGTGCGGGGAAAGCTTGCTCATCTGGATTCGGTCAGCAGGGCCAGAGAGGAGAGCAGGAGAGGAGTGCAGGAGAGGAGAGCTGGCGGCTGGGTTTTAACTGGAAAGGAGTCTCCATGCAGGTCCTCACAGAAGGCCGGCTGGGGGCTGGCAGTCCTTCGCAGGTGTTCAGAAGCCCCCTGTAAGGAGAAGAGTCATGAAAACATCAGTGGCCCTTCTGTCCCCTTTTTTTCCCCCTTTTTTCTGGAGTTGTGTAAAACTATAAAGAAAACTGGCACTGGGCTGGCTTGGCAGTGGTACTGGAGAATGGAGAGTGAGGGTTACTGCCAAATCGAAATAGACTGCTCGTTTCTGTTCCATGCCACGGATCCACACGTGCCACTGGTCCACACACACCACAGATCCACACGTGTCACGGATCCACACGCACCACGGATCCACATGCCATGAATCCACACATGCCACAGATCCACACGTGCCACGGATCCACACACACCACGGATCCACATGCCACGAATCCACACATGCCACAGATCCACACATACCACGGATCCACACGCGACAGAAACATCCACATGTGCCACAGATCCACATGCACCACAGATCCACACACACCACAAAGCCACACACGCCACAGATCCACACGTGCCATGGATCCACATGCCACGAATCCACACAATGGCCGTTTTTCAACTGTACAAAAGAATTTGCTTACGTATCTGACTACATCTGAACTGTAGCATCAAAGGCCAAATTTCTACCTGTTAACACATTTACATGTTTGTTCTTGAATCTGAATAACTTTATCAAGTACTGTAAATTCAACATAACATCGAGTTTGAGATCACTTCTTATAAAAAGAGCTTTCTGCGTGAAACAGACATACAGTGAAAGAACACAGCAGATAACAGAATTTGTAGAAACAGTTTTGAACCAACGGACAATGTCACCTCTCATTTGCCATCTTATGTATCAGTTTCATCAGCTACTTCTAAATTTGTACATTATATGTAAGGAAAGGAAGGAGAACCCCACGACTGTCTGACTTTAGTGGAGAGAATGTGTGTGGGCATAGCAAAGTCTTACTGCGCTGTGTTATCTAATTTGTATATAAAAATTGTAATTAAAAAGTTTGGATTCACCTGTTTCTCACAGTTTTAAAAAAGATAAGTAATTGCAAACTCTGGAAATGTGTCTAGTACATGATTTAAGGCTGTAGAAGTGAGGAAGCTCTTTCAAGTGCTAAAAGCTAAAGACAGTAGTTCTCAGCTGAAATCCAGCAAGTACTGTTTGTCTGCCAGGATGTGTGAGATGTCCATGTTGTGCGTTCACTTCCACCCCTGTAGCTATACAACAAAAGACTGTGTTAGAACAGAAATAGCTTGTACTACTGAATTAACAGAAGTTGTACTAAAGTATCCTGTTTTTTTTTTTTTTTTTTTTTAAATATATATATATACACAGAATTAAGCTTGTTGCTGTTACCCTGTCTGGATTTGAAAAGTGTGCCGATTTATATACATAGATGTGTGTCTGTGTGTGTGTGGAGACCCTGGTGACACGGTGTGTAAGCGCTCTGTCTGCTGATCAAAAGGTTGGCAGGTCAGACCAGCCAGGCGCTCCTTGGAAACTACGGGGCAGTTCTACTCTGTCCTGTAGGGTTGCTATGAGTCAGAATCAACGGCAGTGGGTTTGTTTGGGTTTTATATGTATGTGCGTGTGTATGTATATGTGTACACACCGCACGCGTGCGCACACACACACATCTAAAGTGGCCTAAAGCAGACATCTGTGTAATTAAAATCTGTGTAATTACAGTTGCAAAAATGAAGACATTTTGGGAAGAATACTTGTATCATAGTTCATGCCTTTGCAGTGGATCTTGGTTCCTTTTTACTGTGGTAATTTTAGAAATGAGTGTCAAGTTTGAAATTAGCTCCGCTACATGGGGGTTTTGCTGCTTCAACTCTTAACGCTGGGTCCTCAGATAAACCGATGTGAATGTAGTTTTTTCTCCCCCTGTGTGAAAAAGCAGCCACACCCCAACAGACTAGGAGGAAAAATCTAGAACTATTTCAAGTTTTATCTTTTTGTATATGAAAATAAAATAATAATAATAAAACAGCCCTGTTGTCTCTCTTAATTGTGTGGCAAAGGATTGAGATTTCCTCTCATTTTATTTTTGAGAAGATGGTGTTTTCCCCATGTGCAGGGCTGGGTTTCTGCCCATCACCCATGCAGGGGACCCGGGCTCAGTGCCTGGTCTACCCGGGTCCTGTGGGGCTAGAGTTCAGCATCTTTCTCCGTTTCTGCTTTTCGGGGGGCCCAGGGCCTAGGTGGGGAACACTCTGGGCTGTTCTCCTGGGACTTGGGGTAAGTGGCTGAAGGACGGGGGGGCGTGTTCCATGTCCCCCTCTCTTCCTGATCCCATACCTTGTGGGCAACCCTGAGCAGTACTCTCAGAGGACCCTAAAAAATCAGTCATATTCAGGGGCGCTGCAGGGCATCAGCTCTGACACTCCCTCATGTCACCCTGTGTCAGGGTCACCCGTTGAGCTTGTGACCAAGTGCAGACCTCAAATGGCAAGGCAGGTCTCATGACCTAGAGTTCCCGAGTGACCTCACTTGAGGACAGTTCGCCGCAGGTGAAACGGGGACGGTCTCTATCGTCAGGGGCTGCGGAGTTGATTCGACTTCAACAGCAACTGCATGTGCCCGAGCAGAGGTGCCGCCCGGGGCTGCCCGTGCTGTCGCCCGCACTGCGGCCGATGGCCAGGTCCTTCTCCCGGGGACCGCCCCAGAGGACGTCAGTCCCCCCCGACCTTCACAGCGCCGGGTGAGAGCCGAGACCAGGGCGCCTCCAGCTCTGTCAGCAGGGGGCGCGCGAGGACCCCAGCGGAAGGGCGCGCGCATGCGCACAGGGCCTCCGGAGTCTCCTGGGAGCCTCCGGAGACCCACCAGCACCCGGCGACTCCAGCTTGCGCATGCGTGCCTTGGTGGCTCGATTGCGATTGGCTTTTTGGCGTCAGACCCGGTGTGCGCGTGCGCTACGGGCAGAGCAACATGGCCGTCAAGAGCGCTGCTTCCCGGCTCGGAGGGTCCCGGCGCTTTCTGAGGGGCTTTGCGACGGGGGTCGTGGTTGGTGCCGTAGGAGCTGGCCTCGCGGCGCTGCAGTACCTTCGGAGTCAGGGCGCGGAGGCTTCGAGGGCGCTGAAGGAGCCGGACGGTAAGGTTGCGCCGCTTTCCCTTGGCGCCGGTCTACCACTGCGCGCACGGACCCGGGGTCAGGGGCGCGCCGCCGCACCAGCCTTTTTTCGGGGCACCTTTGTTTTCTCCCTTTACCACTGCGCTTCCCAGCGTCTTTATCAGGGCGTGTTTGTTGAGGGGCGCTCTGGTGCCGCAGTGGTTAAAGCGCTCGGCTGCTATGCGGAAGTTCGACGGTTGGAGCTCACGGGGCTGCAGGAAGTTGTGGGCGTCTGTCCCCCACCAGCCGAAGGGGTTACGGCCCGGGAGGCCCTGAGGGGCGGTTCTGCCCCATCCTACAGGGTCGCTAGGAATCGGGGTGCACTCAGGCAGTGGGTAGGCGTGTTTTGGCTTGGTTTGTTTTAATAGCTGTGTGAGTGCCACAAGAGTTGGGTCTGTGTTTCCTTTTCTTTCTGATACTCAGCACAAGGTATTTGACATTCAGAAAATACAGATGAAAGTAAATCAAAGACACAAGGAAAAGATGAGTCGAAAGTGCAAATGGAGCACACCTGCCGCGGATGGGCCACACCTGCCACGGGTGGGCCACGCCTACCACGAATGGACGACACCTACCATGGGCGGGCCACACCTACCACGGACAGACCACACCTACCATGGACGGGCCACGCCTACCAGGACAGACCACACCTACCATGGGTGAGCCATGCCTACCACAGACAGACCACACCTACCATGGACGGGCCACGCCTACCAGGGACAGACCACACCTGCCACGGGTGGGCCACGCCTACCACGAATGGACGGCACCTGCCATGGATGGGCCACACCTACCACGGACAGACCACGCCTACCATGGACGGGCCACGCCTACCGCGGGTGGGCCACGCCTACCACGAATGGACGACACCTGCCATGGATGGGCCACACCTACATGGACGGGCCACGCCTACCAGGACAGACCACACCTACCATGGGTGGGCCACGCCTACCACGAATGAATGACACCTACCACGGACAGACCACACCTACCATGGGTGGGCCACACCTACCACGGACGGGCCACACCTACCACGAATGGACCGCACCTCCACCTACCGTGGGTGGGCCACATCTCCCACGGCCAGCCACCGGCACAGCTTGATGGTGCCTGGGTGTCCTCACCAACTGCTCTGATGGGGATCATCGTAGAGGACCCATGGAGAAAAGTGGGGAACAGAGTTCTAACAGAGCACGACCACGTAGCAGTGGTCTGACAGACTGGAGAAACCCCAAGAGATGGCCACCAGACACCCTTTTAGGTCAATAATGAGGTTGTTCCTGGGGTTCACCCTTCATCCAAAGATTGGAAAGACCCAAAAAACCAGAGGAGACTAAAGGGGTACAACAGCCCCAGGTCAAGGACAAGGGGCAGGAGGGGACAGGAAAGCTGGTAACCCAGAACCTATGGCTGAGAAGGGAGGGTGTTGACTTGGCTGGGGGCTGGCAGCCAGTGTCACAGAATAATACGTGTGCTAATTTAATGAAAAGCTAGTTCTCTAAATCTGAAGTGTAAAAAAAAAAAATTCCAAATGTTTGCTGCTTTGGCTTACTAGAAGGACACTGATTTATCAGTTTTTTCTAAAAAAAGGATGAAAAAATAGATGAACACATAGTGTTCACACTGTGCTAGGTTGTACTCCTCTTGTTGTGGTTCAGATGAAGAATACCAGCTGGCTTCTCTTTGAAGTGTATAAATTCTCAGGTTACTGCAAGAGCCCAGGACTGTCAAGTCTGTTCCAACTCGTAGCAATGCTGTAGGGCAGAGCAGAACTTTCCCGTAGTGTCCAAGGAGTGGTCGGTGGCTTTGAACTGCAGGTCACCTCTGGGTGACCAGCCAAGTTCCTAACCACTGTGCCACCAGGGTTCCTCGGGTTTCCCAGGTGCCTTACAGTTGACAGAGTGAGTGCCTGCTGATTTCTGACTCCCCGACATACCAGTTTAACATGCTGTTTTTGATAGTAGAGTGTCCACTGCCTCCCCCACCCATTAAGTCTGGACCAGGTTTCTCCCCCTGAGGAAAGCACTGCCAGCTTCTCTTGCCTGAGCTTCTGCTCACGGCCTCACTAGCGGAATACCAAGGGAGACTGTCAAGGAATGATGGCCTTTAGAAAAACTGCTAGTGCCAGGCTGGGCTGTTGGCCACACACCCATGGTTCACCTGTGAGAAGCAGCTCTTCCCGTTCGGTCGTCACTGATGGAGTGGTCGCGCTGACCTGAATGACTACTGCTTGTGCGTGCACAGTTACCTGTCGGGGAGCAAAGGCGTCTGGGAGTTTGGCGTGGAAGACCAGTATGGTGGGGTAGAGCTGACGACTTAGCCGAAGTTTGTTTGATAGAGCTGCACTGCTGATGGTGGGCAAAACTCGCACTTTGCTGACCGTCTGTTTTCTTTGACTTGGAGGTAATTTCAGAAATGACACCTGGTTGATGAGACTTTTGTACCAGTCCTTTGCAAATGGGCTCCCTCTCCCTTACAATCTTTCATTCTTAGTACAAGAGTTATTAATTTCTGTTTTCCCTTTCAGAATCTGCAGAAAAGCCTCTCTTGGAGCAGTTTGGATTTCCTGTAACTGGCACAGAGCCTCGGTGTTACACCAACCACGCCTTGTCCTATGATCAGGCGAAGCGGGTGCCTAGATGGGTCCTTGAACACATATCCAAAAGCAAGATAGCGGGTAGGTTGCGGGGAAAAGGGAGACATGGGTGCGTCGGTCTTTGCGGATCGTCAGTTACACTTCAGAACACCGTCGAAGTAAAGGCAAGGGTGTTTCCAAAATTGAGAGCGAGGGAGACTGTTGATGATGTCTCCAGTGTTTCTCACATCACAGCATGTGTAGAGGAGGGTGACGTCTGTGTGCCCCCTGGGTGGACAGGCCCTGCTGCTGGCAGGCAGCGAGCCCAGGACCCTTCCCAGCTGTCTCAGAGGCTGAGAGAAGCTGTGTCCTGGCGCACCTCTTGGGAGATGGCAGATACTGCTGCGGGATGCAGCCTTTGTCACCTTAGCAGGTGTCTGCTTTGGTAGCAGACACAAGGAATGCTGATGGTGAAATGACTGTGCTGCAGCTGCTAGCAGGTTGATGGTTTGAGTCCACCTAGCAGCTTTGTAAGAAAAAGAGCTGGCCGTCTGCTTCCGTAAAGACACAGGCCAGGAAACCCGTTGGGTATTTTTGCATTGTCACGTGGGGTCGCTTGTGTCTAAATGGACTAGATGGCAGCCAGCAGCAACAAAGGAGACCTAGTGTCTGCTCCCCGTGACGCCGTCAGTTGGTGGGGGCTTGGCCTATCCAGGAACTAGTTGTGTGTGTGATTCAAGTTGACAGTAGTGCTCTTGAAGGAAGAGCGACTGGGATTGGAAGGAGCGTAGTGAGGTAGAGAGTGCACTGAGAGGTTGTCCCAGGAGAACCTGGGTTTAATGAGGGACGCTTCTATGACGGGGCCTGGAGGGCATGCAGACATGGCTGAGCCGTGGCTCTCCTGAAGAGCATTCCAGACAGCAAAGAAAGGAAGGCTGTCAAGCCAGCGAGCCAGACCAAGCCGGTGTTTTCCACACGTGTCATGGTGTGAAGACGCTCGAGAGAGTTACCAGCAATCTGCCTTGCTCTAAATTTTGTAGGCCCCAGTGTGGAGACAAGTTTTGTTCCTTTGGGGAACTAAAAGAAGGCCAGAGTGGCTGGAGCTTGGTGAGCGAGGGAGGAGGCGACCCCAGAGGAAGCTGGAGAGGTAGGCAGCTACGGGCACCCGTCCGTGTGCACCGCGGTGTCGGTGGATCTGGAACAAGGTCACCGGGTCTTGCTAGGGTGTCACGTTGCTTTCTGGGCTCCTGAGTAGACTGCCTGGGCACACGTTCTCCCATCACTGCTTTTCCCGTCTCCCCTGACCCTCACTCGCGGCAAGCATTACTGAACCTCACCAGTTTGGCAGTTGGTTATGTTTGTGTGTGTTGATTACCAGTGAGTGTTAGGCTGCACTGTGAGTTAGTTTTCACCTTGTTCTCGGTTGGGGATGGTTTTTTGAATGGATTTGTAGGAGTTTTTCTGCTTACCAATAATGTTACCTGTTGTCGTAGTTGGAAGATGTAGTGCTATTTGGTAATTTGGTTTTTAATTTAACTTGATATTTGGCTCGTGAATTACTTCTCCTGTGCTGCACTTCAGCTTGCTGAGGGAAGGGTATCTCTCCCCACATGAAGCTAAAACTCAAGGGCTCCACCCTTGGGAACAGGGAGGCAGAGCTGAGTGGCAGGCCACCGTGGGGACCCCCACAGAAGGGCACTGTGCCAGTCAGCTGGGGCAGCTCTAACAGAAGGACCACAGAGTGGATGGCTTTAACAGAGGAAGACTTCTTACTCAGTCCAGTAGGCTACAAGTTCTGGAGCGCCTGCTCCAGGGGAAGGCTTGCCCGCCGTCAGCTCTGGAGGAAAGTCCTTGTATTGCGTCAGCCTTTGTCCAGGGAGCATCATGGTGCAGAAGCCTCAGGTCTGGAGAAGGCACTCTTCTCCTGGTGCTGCTTGATGGTGCGAGGTTCCCACTTCTCTGCTGGTCTCCTTTTCTTCTATCTCTCGTAGGATGAAAGGGTTAAGGATGGGGCAAGCCATGCTCCAGGGAAACTCCCTTAACAGTGGAGCGCGGAGGTGATCTTATGAAGTGATTTAGGTCCCATCTAATCCTTTGACATACGGCATAGGAAAATCACAGAATGGAGGACAGCCACAAAACACTGGGAATTGTGGCCCAGCCACATGGCTACGCACATTTTTGGGGGGAAACAATTGAATCCATGGCCCCGCACTGAGGGGGGTCAGAAAGGAAAAGGGAAGGCCCACTCCAGGGTAGCTGAGGCTGCAGATGGTCCCTCCTGCAGGGTCAGGCCCGCTGAGCCCGGCTGGGTGGGAGGACCCGGAACCCTAGACGTGGATTAGTGTGGTCCTCGTGGGGAACACCACCAGGCCTTGACAAGGCAAGTCCACTGCCCTTTCTCAAGGAGAGCGTTTTTGTCCTGGCCTCTGGGTAGTCCCCTAAATGGTTTCTCCAGGGCAGCGGCTGCCAGGCCCACGAGGAGGTGACCGCAGCGGTGACAGCGCTGTTGAAGCTGAGTGACAATAAATCCGCGTCTGGGACACCTGGGCGTTCCTGGGTGGCACACATGGGAAGGGTTTCACTGTTTGCTCAGAGGTTGGTGGCGGGGAAACAGTGACGGGAGCCTCAGGAGGGAGGCCTGGCTGTGTGCTTCCTAGAAGTCACAGCCTCAGAAACTGAGGGGAACAGTCGTGTGCCGCACTTCGTTGGTCACCATGGGTCGGGGTGCTTGGCGACGGCTAGCAACAGGGATGTACAAAGCTGTGCGCAGAACCTGGCTGGATCAGAGGACGCTGGGGGCGCCGAGGTGGCCTTGGTCCTCGTTTCTGTAGGGTCACAAGGCCTGACCTGACCGTGGTAGGAAACGGGGTGATTTGCTGCTGCCCTGTGTGTCAGAGCATCCTGAGGGTGCTACCAGGAAGTGAGTAAGCTGGGGATTTCTTCTCCCTTGTGGTACTCAGGTGTTGTTGCAGGAATTTCGGGATGGAGCCCACAGCTTCAGTGCTTGCTTTGTCATTGGCTGAAGAGGCCGTCAACCAGGTGTCAGAGACCCCCTCCCCCCAGGCACGGCCGTTCCTTCCCAGGACAGATTGTTCCGTGTCTATATATACCCATTGTCTGCATGCAGACAGGCCCGTCGCGGTGCGATGGTGCTGAAGACAGCACAGGGAGGGCTTCACGGGAGGGAGGAGTGGGGCGCGGCGCGGCTTTCTGGACAGCTCATCTCTTCGGTTGTTGCTCTTGGTTAAATGCCATCCAGGGGATTTTTATTGTGAGCATGAAAGACCAGGATCAAAATTATGTGGGATGGCTACATGGTACGGAAAGCATGCTTGCCCAGGCTAGTCCCTTCTAAATTCAGATGGAGTATCTGAACTATCCCAGGAACTTGAGACACTCACAGGAGCCGTTAGTGCCAGCCGCAGGGAGAGACACCCGCCTGCAGCCGCCGGCCGGCCTCGCCTGGGGCCTGGATTGGGGTGCTGGACCACTGCTGACTCACTCATTTTGCCCATTTTGTGTGTTTTCCTTCAGGTGACGCAAACAGAAAACATTGTAAATTCAAGCCTGACCCCAGCATCCCTCCTGCCTTCAGTGCTGTCAACGAGGACTATCTTGGAAGTGGGTGGTCGCGAGGACACATGGCCCCGGCAGGAGATAACAAATTCTCAACTGTAGGCGTTGTTGAGAGGAGGAGTGGGCGCGGGTGGTGGGGTCGGTCCCATGCGACCTGGGGACTCAAAAGCGGGGAGCCCAGCCTTCTGCCAGGAGAGTTTCCGGGCTTGTGGCCTAGTCTCCTCCTTGGCTTGGGTTTTCTTTGCCTCGGATGCTGAGATGTTTTTAAACGGGCTAAGCAGGGGGAACTAGGCAGCTGACAAGCCACTGGGAGCTGAAGCAGCTCCCTCGTTTTTGAAAAATTCTCGACTTGTAGAAAGAAGAGTGAGCAGGCCCCTCTTGATAGGTTACTGTGTGTGCCCAGACCTTTGAAACTGTTAAACAGTGAGGTTGCAGCAGTAACAACATCTCCCTCCTTCAGTAAATGGCTTGTATCATCAAAGACGGAGGGGACCTGTAAACGTGACTCGAGTGTCACTGCATTCAGGGGCTGTGTACAAACATGTGTCTGTACGTTTGTATTAATACTGAACAGACAGTTACGACCCTCACCATTGCTTCTGACCCAGAACTCAGCTGTGAGTCCCCTGCCGCACTCAGCTGTCATGCCTCTCCTTGAATCTGGAATGGCGTTCCCGCCAGAGAAAGGAAGAAATGACGCAGCTGGTGACACTGTTACTGACATGCTCAGGAGGGCTACTGTGTAGCCTGTTTTCCCACAGTGTGGACCTGTTTGTTTCCTCGTCGTTTTGAGATGCAGGTGACTGACTTGTGGCCAGAACACCGGATGCGTCGTGTGCTCTGCCCAGCACCGGTGGCCCACCGATCAGCGCTACCACTAGCCATAGTGGCACGTTTGGTCACTCGCAGGTGGTGTTCCTCAGGGCTGTGCAGTGGAAAGCTGCCTTCTCTCTTGGGGAAGAAGGTGGGCTGCACAGTGATGGGCAGTGACCAGACCGCCCTCCAGTGACAGCGCTTTTAGGGTCTGTTGTTGTTAGCATTGGTAATTACAAGATGTTGCATTTTCCTAAGTCTGCTGTTCTTGGTCTGTTTAAAAGCTGATGTTCTGCATTCTCTGTTCCTCACTCAGGGTTTTCTTCTTTTCTGAATGACCTTGGACTCATGGTGGGTTTTTTTTCAGTGTTACAACCTGTTACTGTCAGTATTTCATTCTCTAGGAACCCCAGCATTGCCGGGGCACGCCCCCTTAAGCCAGCTCCTCTGTCCTTGTTACACGGCCTCCCAGTCCCCAAGCACTTCCTTGCTTTCTTGCCCAACCAAGTTTTCAGGCTCTCCTCAGAATCTTGTCTTCAAGGAATTCTGGTTCTTTCTCATGGGAATGGTATGTAGAAACCATAATCGGAACACTTGGGGTGTCTCTTGTTGCTGGAATACAGTCTGTTTCTCCTGTCTTGCACATGACCCAACATGACACGGCGTGTCCTGGGCCCAGAGGCTGTATTTTTTACAGTCAAGTTAGACCACTACCTGCCTCTCGTGGCCTGATTCCTCAGTCTCTGTAGTGTGTGTCCCTGGTGGCACAGCAGCTAAGCACTTGACTGCTAAGCCAGAGATCAGCAGTTCAAACCTACCGGCAGCCTCATGGGAGAAAGCTGGTGGCAGCATGTTGCAGTCAGGGTTACAGCCAGGGGGTCATGGACACTCTTTCGACACTTCCAGACTCCACGGGGACTGAATGGCTGGGCTGATGGCTGTGGGACGTCTAGTTCATTGGAGTAACACAGTTTAAAAGAAAACAGTCTTGACGTTCTGCTTCTGTGAGTAGCATGTGGTCGTTAAAAGCCTGTGAGCGGCCATCTGAGATACCCCATGGTTCTCACCCCTTGGGGAGCCAAGAAGAATGTAGGAAACTAAAATAATGGAAAGAAGAGTCCGAGAGACTGCCGGTCCGTGCCGTCCACAGCCTGCACCAGAGTGAGTCAGACCACACGAGGTGACGCTTTCCTATGTTTCTGACTGCTGTGGCAGGGGCCACAACATAGTGCCCCAGAGACAGCTGGAGAAGAAGGCAGAGCACAGTTCTAACTGAAAAAGAGAGACTGGACTTAGTGGCCTGAACAGAGCCTGGGGAAAGCCCGAGAGCATGCCCCCCAGACACTTCAGCTCAGTAATGCAGTTGCCCCTGAGGTCCACCCTTCAACCAGATGTCCGACAGGCCTGTAGAACAAAGTGAGACTAATGGGGTGCGCTGGCGAGGGGCAAGGGCCAGAAGGCAGGAGGGGACAGGAGAGCTGGGGATGGGGGACTCGGTTGGGAAGGGGAGAGTATTGGCGTGTTGGCGGGTTGTTAGCCAGTGTCGTAAAACAAGACGTCTGTGTACTGACTTCAGGGAGAAACTAGTTCTGTAAAGTGTCACCTAAAGTGCAAAAAAACCCACTCGATAGCCTTGGGAACCCTGTGGGGCTGCGCTGCTCTGTCCTGTAGGGTATCTGTGATTCCAAGCTGACTCGAAGGCAGTGGGTGTACTTTCAGTTTTCTGGTTCAGTCCACACTGTGGCTGGGCCCCTCTGGGTCAGGACCCTAGCTCTGTGTCTGTGGGCTGTCATCAGGAGTGGAGCCGTGTGGCCGTGCGGTGTAAGGCTCTCCTTCCCGTGGGCTGTGACTGAGGAGCGTGTCGTTCGTCGCTCGTCGCCGACCTGTTGGTGGTGGGTCGTCACTCAGGTAGCGCGTCCTGACCTTGGGGGTGCCCGTCTGAATCTGCTGGACGCAGTTCAATCCTGACCTGCAGCCCAAGCCAGTTACGGAAGAAACCCGCGGCGGGCGCTGCCATCAGTGACGTGAATGTCCCCTGGTTACTGGAGTGTGCTTCAGGCCCAGAGCCACTGCTTGAGAAGATCCTTGGTGGCTGTGGCAGTGGGCGTGGGTCACTGAAAGGAAGGACGGTGAAGTGGGGCCTTATATTTATGGGTCCGAAGTGTCAGGTGGGTGGGTACCAAAAAACCCCAAGCCTCACAGCTACCCAGTGTGATGGGGGCCTACCCCAGAGAGTTTCCAAGGCTGTGAGGCTTGACGGAAGCAGACTGCCGTATTTCTTCCTGTGGGGTGGCTGGTCGGTTCAGACCCGGCCTTCCCGTTGGCAGCTGAGCACTGTAATCACTGCGCCACCAGGGCTCCCAGACGGATGCCTGGTGGCCAGAAGGCAAGAAGAACAAGGAGCTTTTCACGGACACTTTGTAACTGACACGTGTGTACTCCTGAAAATTCCTGAAAGTTGAACTTCAGAAATCAGATGCTGAATTTTTATGCTCAAAACAGAACTCACCTTGTAGCGTTCTGCTGGGAACGTCTAGTTCTTAAGGTCTGTATTACCGGTTTGGGTGTTATAAAGAGACTAGCACACCAGACTTGTTATTTTGTTGTCCTCTGGAGTAATCCCAGAGCTCTGTGTCCTAGGATGGCTGTGGCCACAGCTGCCTGAGCTGGGGGGTGCCCACCAAGGGTCCGGCCTGTGGCTTGGTTTTGGGAGAGCTCTCTCCGGCCTGGAGCACATGTAATGGAAGTCACTGTTTTTGTTTTTCCTCACAGAAAGCCATGGCAGAGACCTTTTACCTTTCTAATATTGTGCCTCAGAATTTGGACAATAATGCCGGGTACTGGAACAGGTAAGGAGTGCGAGTGCACAGTGCGGTTCTGGGGATGCGGAGCCGTGTGGCGGGAGGATGTCTGCAGTGTGCGTGTCTCTCTGTCTGTCTGTCTGTCTGACTCAACAGGTAAGTACTGGGACCAGATTTTCTTGCTGTGTTGTAGGAGTGTGGACTTCACAACCTAGCTAGTCATTTTGGTCTCTTTTCCCGTACTCACAGTACTGTTGCTGTTAGCTACGGAGGCCGTCACCAGGTTTTGAATGTGTCTTTATATTTTTTCCTCCTTGTATCTCAGAATCTCTGAAGTTTGTTTTTAAATTCTGGTATGGATTAAACCTCACCACTGAGCAGTTTTGGTAGAACTTCACCATAAAATCATTTCAGTTTCTGTTTCTCTGACGCTTAACTGGTTGTCGGGTGATGTCTGCACAAAACTAGTACCAGCGGAGGTTGTCTTACCCTGTTGGGTTTTCCCCAGTAGTACTTTGTGGCTTGAAATAATGAAGAGAGCAGCCCACCCCAGAAAAGCCTGGGGCAGCTGTCCGCCCGGGCCGGTCGGGGTCGTCTGCGTCCCCGCTGTGCCCCCTCCTCCACTGCTGTAAGCAGGTCACGCAGGCGGGGTTTCGTCCACAGACGCCTCCGTGTGTGTTTGTGGGAGAGAAGGGTTCTCGTGAGCATGGAAGCGTGGCGCTGTTACTACGGCTGAAGTGGACAACAGTCGGTTATCATCAGTGACCTGGTCAGTGTTCACGTTTCCCTGATGGTCTCTTTTTTTTCTTTTGGCTCAGTGTTTGGTTTCAGTCAGGATTCAAGCAGGGTCCGTACACAGATTTGATTGCTGTGTCTCTTCAGTCCCTTTGATCCGTAGTCCCTCCGACCCCCTCGAGCTGTGGTGTGTGCCCAGCAGAAGTTCCTTTCCGTTCTTCTGGATTTCAGTGACTGTGGCCTGTGGAAGGATTTAGCGCCTTCCCAACCCTGGGGGCACAGGGGTTCAGTGCTGCAGTTGCCAGCCAGCCTGTTGGCCATTCACATCTGCCAGGCGCTCCCTGGAAACTCTCTGGGGCAGTTTTAGTCTGTCCTGTAGGGTCTCTGTGAGTCGGAATCGACTTGAGGGCACTAGGTTTGGTGTGTTGGGTTTTTCCTAAGGGATGAATAGGGGGAGGGCTCTCAACCTTGCAGCTGGGCGTGGGAGTCCTGAGAAGTCATGCTGGTGATTCTTCTTTAGCGACAGGGAATGGTGGAGCGATGGCACCCATCTCTCCTGTGACCGCACCAGCCGCAGTGTAAGAAAGGGCCTTGCAGTGCTAGTCACTTGTCATTTTTAGCTGGTAAGTGAACAAAAGCAGTCTTTAACTGATGAACCCCAGTGTTGCAAGGATTGTTCTGAAGCTTCTATGTCATTTTGGAGCTTAGAGAGTAAGTTGGTACAGCCCTGTTAAAAATGTTAATTTTGTATGTGATTGAGAACCATTAAAATACTCATTTAATAATTCTGGCCATGGAGATGTATCTTAAAGTAATTAATACAGTGTTACATTAAATAAAAAATGTTGGGATAGGCTCGGTTGTCCCACAGTAAGAATGACTGACAAAGAAAGCATATCACTTTATTGAAATAGTATCATTCTTATAAAAAGCTGATTTGGAAACGGGTGTAAAAAAGTCTTTATGCGAACACAGGAAACAATTGCAGTTCTAAAAATGGGCTGAATGGAGACACAGAAAAACATAGACTGTCGCTCTGTTGACCTGTATGATTTTTAAAATGTTGAGGCAGTAAACTTTGGAAAAATGACTGTGTATATGCTTATATTTTGTGCAGTATTTTCACATTTAACTTTTCAAAGGCAGTAACCCTGGTGTCTTTTTGGGGAACTTGATGTGGTCTGCACCTTTTCTGCATTGGTATTTGTGAGGATGTCATCTTTTTCCCTCGCAGAATGGAGATATACTGTCGAGAGCTGACGGAGAGGTTTGAGGATGTTTGGGTGGTGTCTGGACCGTTGACCTTACCTCAGACTGCAGGTGACGGAAAGAAGATGGTTAGTTACCAGGTAGGGACATGTTTTAACACAAGGCTTGTGTTTGCATGGAGCTATAATCTCATTCTGTATTCCACTTTCTACCTTCTTTTGACACTGCTGAGCACGTTTCAGGTCACAGGCGTAAGGGCTGTATTGATTAAAAACCCACTCCTGTTTTGGTGCTAGAGCTTGACAGATGAGTAAACGGAGGCGGAGGGAGTGTGGGAGCTGCAGAAGGTGGAGTGTCCCGAGCACGGGACATTTGTAATCTGCAGCACACTTCTAGGGTTGGCGTGTCGTTCAGGCACACCGAAGCTTACGGTGCCAGACGAAGTGCAGGTGGTTCCAGGGGACAGAGGACTGTATGGACACAGGAAGCACGTGATAGAGGTCTTCAGTCTACACTGAGGACTTAGATTGTAATTATTAGGCACCAACAAGTCAGGTTTGTTTTATGCGTGAGAGAAGTGTGATCTGGTCTGTGTTTTGGATAGAGGATTCTGGCAGCAGTGAATGAGAGAAGCGGATGAGGAAGGCCTCGAGGCAGGATCACAGCCGGGAGTCTGGGGAACAGACAGGAGCCGAGTCAGGACCTGAGTGCTCCAGTCCACAGGAGAACACGAGATGAGTTAGGGCGTGAGCGCCGCAGTCCACAAGAGAACAGACCAATGAAATAAGCAGTTAGAGTAAAGAAGAATCAAGGGAAAAGTGAAGAGTGATAGTCTGATTGCATTGAATGACTAAATAGGAAAAGCTTTTCTTCTATGAAGTTTGGCTTTTTACAAAGTTTAATTAGCGGTTTTCTCACAATGTAGTTGAACACTTTGTAAGCTGAAAGAAGAAGACAGTAAAGCTATAAGAGAGTGTAAGCCGTAGTATTTGAGAGCTTAAGCCATCTGACGGTCCTCGGAAATTCTTTGCCAGTCTTCCAGAGCGGTTGTCTGCAGAGCAGTGCCCCTGCAGGACAGGCACGTAGAGAAGACTGAGGATTCTGCCAAGACGGGGACTGGAGTGGTACGCCGTGAGGTTAGGACGGGGGCACAGTGGGGTGAGGAGGAAGAGGTGATGGAGTGAAGAAGGAGTCACACACTGGTGAGGAGAGGTCAGGGCGGCCAGTAACGAGCAGAGCTGGAGAAAACATTGCGAAAGGTCTTTGAATTGTACGTCTGAATTGTCAGCTGATGTGAGGATTGTCGGGAACGTCAAGTGCCTGAAGAGCACGGAATGATACCCACAAAGGAAAAGATGAGACCCCAGAATTCACTGCACAGACAGGTTGTCACTGACAGCAGGAGGAGAACCACTCCTGAAATGGACCTGTCCTGAAGAGTCCCCCAGGTGTGACAGCTGGCAGAGAGGCGCTGGGCTCAGAGGGTGGGGAAGCCATGAATGGTGGACCCCCTGCCCTGCGGAAGGAGGTCCAGGCGTCACTTTTACAGAACAGACTGGTGGACGTTGTTATTGAAATAAAGCTACCTAGTGTAGAAAAAATGATGATTTTAAAGTAAAGACGGACAGAGTGGGCTGGCAGCTGCTGGGGAGCTGCGAGAGCAGTGGGGTGACGGGATGATGAGTGCGAGTCCGCCCGCCGACAGCGTCCCCTCCCCGAGGGCTGGCTGTGAGCACGGTGTCAGGCGCGGGTGCGGCCCTGTGCGCAGATGTTGGGTTACAGAGTAAACACTGTAGGTGACCCTCTGCTCAGAAAACAAGACTTGGGCAAAAGACAGAAGACCACAGGACCATTCGTATAGTAGATTCTGTGTTAGAGCAGTGAGTGTCAGTGTCAGACGTGTGATTGTGGAATCTCAGAGGAGATCAGCAAACAAAAGCCAACTGAATACTAACTAACTGAAAGATTGTAAGTTTTTAAAAATGTCCAGAGATAAACTAAGTAAATCTAAACAGAGTCACCAGGGATGGTGATGTCAGTACTAGGCGGCATTGCGTTCGAGGAAAAATTTCAAAATACAGAACATAACTCTTGTATCTGCCCAGTTCCGTACAATCAGTGCTCGTGGAAGCAAATTGTGGTGTAAAGACAGAAGGCAGCTGAGAGGCTTAGAGTCACATCGGAAGGTTTTAACGAGCTCGTCAGTACTTGACAGACGTCAGGCAGGCAGTAAGCTTTTATGTAAATCAGTCATATTTTAGGCCGCAGACCAAACTGGAAAAGCAAACCTACTGCTGTCGAGCCGGTCCCTAATCAGCAGCCCTGTAGAAGCGAGCAGAACCTGCCTGGGGGGCTCCCAGGAGCGGCGGGTGGATTTGGGTCGCGGGCCACCTCGCAGTTGGGGTTGTAACCACTGTGGCCCGGGCTGCTCAGGGCGCAGTCCCTGGTTCCAGGGGGAAGGAGGAGCGTCGGGGTCCTTCTGTTTCAGGAAAGCCTCCCTAGTGAGGTTGCCCAGCTGACTGTGAGTGTTCCGCTTCATCAAATGCTTTTTTCAGTTCCTAGAGAGATGTGCGGTCTAGGTAGGTGATGCGTTTTCCTACGTTCATCTTTATTACCGTGGATTCAGACAGATAATGTAGCTAGTAAACTCCTCTTGTAAGTTAAAAATACCCTGCTTAGTTCTGGCTCTTTGAGCACAGCCGGGTCTTACAGAAGAGGCCAGGTGCCAGGCGCCAAGTCATGCCTGCATCCCGGTTTCCCTGTGTGTGCGCATGATAGCTCACTGGGCCTTGAGGGGTGCGATCCAGTTTGTGGTGCTGGAGTGCCTTCTCCAGTGCTTTCCGGAAGACTCCGCGATGGTGTGCTTTCTGAGTCCTTGCTTGACTGACCTTCCGGAAGGTGGTGGTAGCACTGAGACATCTGCGTGTTCTGTGGACACTGTCTTGCTTTTTACGGCCCTTCTGGAGCAGGACAGAGACCTCTGCTTTGGTTAGGGGCTGAGTAATTCTGCAGGGAGATGCTTTCAGTCACATGCCTGGGTTCTGACACCCTTCAGTACCTACCTGCTTCAGGAACTGGGACAGCCTGCGTTTTGTTCCTGCAGGGACCCCACCTGTGGGCCCTTGGAGCTGTGACTCCTTCCTCTGTTTTATGGGACAGTGTCACTGTGCTCATCTTCTGTCTTGGAAGTTCAGGGTGTTCTTAGTCTCCTGAAGGCTGCCGTGGCCTTCTCAGCACTTCAGGAAGGTTCCACGCCTCCACACTGCGCTGTGTGTGTGTTACGTGCGTACTTGTGCGGTGGGTCGCTGTGACTCAGAACCGACCCGACGGCCCCCAGCAGCAGCGACACCACCAGCAGCAGTGCCGTAGATTTAAACAAGAGTTGGAGGTGGCAGGCCTGGGCCCCTGCCGCCGTCTCGAGCAGGAGTCCTGTGGGAATCTGTTTAGTAAGGTTTTGCTCATCCTTAGCAAAACAAGTTGATATTCAATAATTTCAAGCTCACGGAAATGTTGCAAGAACAGCGGGGACCCTCCTGTGTCTCTCACGTGGCCCCGTGAATCGTCAATGGCTCGCCCCTTCTGCCGTCCCACGTCCGTCCCTGTTGCCATGCTTGGAACTGCTGGGGAGCGGCAGGCGTCTCGTCCTGGTCCCCTCCGCACACTATTCTCACGTGTCGCTGTTGAGGTAATCGTCCAGGTCATGGCGTCTGACCTGAAAGGGTGGGTGTTCCCAGCGTGCCAGCTGCCCCAGCCGTGTCCTGTGTATCCAGTCTTCCTCCCTGACCAGGGTCCGCTTCAGGCTTGCCCGTGGCACGTGACTGTCCTGCCCGTGGCACAGTCTGCTATGGCCTCTCGGCCTTTAGTGGTGGGAGAAGACAAGTCGTTTGTTTGGGGTGGGGTTGCCTGTCTGCTCTGTCCTCACGGGGAGGTCTGGGGTGTTTCTGGCAGAACATGGTGGACGTGGTGCCGTTTCCCCCTTGGGGTGTCGCGTCAGGGGCTGTGATGTCAGTTCCTCCTGTTGCTGGCGAGACTGACGGGTCACTTGACAGGGTGGACTCGGCCAGGCTTCGCTGCTGTTCAGTTACCGTTCCTCATGAAGTTAGTCAGTAGTTAATAGCTAATTAATATTTCATACTTCACCCTCATGTACAGCTATACTTGGAATTTTTCCCAGTCTAGGGAAATAACTTTTTAAGGCCATAAAAGTTACTCTCTCCTTGAACCGTCCACCCACCAGGTGTCACCCCCATGGAGGAGTCTTACCTGAATTGTTGCTGTGACAGTTGCCACATGGTGATTCTCTGACTACTGCTCGGCACTCATTTGTGACTGTGCTTGTGTCGTGAGGAAGAGCTTGGCCTCATACGTACGGACCCATGGGTTTCCTGTCTGTTCGGTGAGGATTAATCAGTTTACTGTGGGCATTCCTTTTGATACACAGGTTGGCCCAGATTTGGCCTTTTTTATTGTACTTTTTCAATGTTGGATTGTGCTTCAAGTGGCAATTTGCAGTCCAAGTCAACTTGCCACATAAAAGCCGGCACCCACGTGGCCATGCAGCTCTAGCTGCCCTCCCCACTGTGTGACGGCACGCTCCTCCCTTCCACCCGGGACTTCCTGCGGCCAGTCGGCAGCCCTGTCCCCTCAACCCCTCACCTCGCCTCGGGACAGGAGCGGCTCACAGTCAAGCCAGGAAGCACAGTCTTGCCAGCGTCCCTCTGACCAATAGTCCGGTCTGATCTTTGTCTGAAGAGTTGACTTCAGGACTGTTTCAGGCTCTGGGCTAAAAGAGTCCAGGCACCATGTCCGTAGGGGACCCTCGGGTCTGACAGAACATCAAGTCTGGTCTTTTAGTAGAGTTCTAGTCCTGCACACCCGCTTTTCTCCCCTACGTCGGGGCTCTTGTGTCTTTCTGATGCGTTCTCACTGTTGTTTTATTCTTTTAGCAACTTGTGTTTTCTGGCCTGACACAGTGGTCCAGCGCTCTCTGCACTCCCATGGCTGGTCGAGGACGGCCCCGGTTCCTCCCCGGGGGAAGTGATATTCAGAAACGAAGGCTGGGCGACGAGGTGGTTCCTGTGTGCCCCTGCTGTTGGCCTACCACGTGTGTCTGTGACATTTCTTTTTAGCCTACTACAGTGGGCAGTGAGAGTCCCAAAGAGGGTCATCTACGAATTCGGTTGCCTTCGGTGGCTGGGTGTTGGGAATGCCTTTTCCCTCTGTCTTCTGTGTTCTTGTGTTTTTCTGGAAGGCAGTTCAGACCCTGGCTGATACAGAAGCGTGTGTTACCTGTGTGTGCAGAAAGGGGAATGTTGACAGGAACCCCTGTCCTTGGGGAGATACGTGTTTTCTAAATATATCTCTTAGAAGCTTTCTGTTGTCGGCTTCTAAGATACATTTTTAGGATATATGTGTTTCCTTTCGAACTGTGATTTGTCCCTAATAATACAGCTTTTGTTGGGGTTGTGTTGTTTTCAGATCAAGCATGATTTTAGATGAAATTTTAGCATGAAAACAAAATTGGATCTGTTGGCAAATTACATTAGAAAAATGGTTTCCAAGTTTGCCATTTTAAGTGGGTCCACTGGGCTGGGAATTGTCTTTGTTTGCACACGCGCGTTGTGGTTTTCTTTGTACAAGTCTTTTACGTCTGTGGTTAGATTTATTCCTAAATACTGTATCTTCTTGGGGGCTGTTGTGAGTGGTACTGATTTCCTCTGGGATGTTCTCTTTGTTGCTGTAGAGGAATCCTGCTGTTTGCCTGTTGGTCTTGTCTCCTGACCTCCGCTGAACTTTTCTGTCAGTTCCAGTGGCCTTTTTGTGGATTCTTGAGGGTTTTCTGTATATAGGCTCATGTCATCTGCAGATGGAGGTGCCTCTTCCTCACTGGTTTGCATGTCCTTTCTTTGTTTTTGTGGCCGGTTTGCTCTGGCTAAAACTCCAGGGCAGGGCGGAAGGTGAGCGGTGACAGAGGGCGTCCCTGACGGGACCGACCAGATTAGGGCCAACAAGCTGGACCGCTTAAAAGTAGCTAATTCATGATAAAACAGATGTGGACAGCGTCCTTGACTGATGCTGACAAAGGGGACACGGCAGTCCCCGGTCCTGAGATGAGATGATTGAGATGGCGTGCCCCTGTTCCCAGGGGAGTGTCGTCTCAGGAAGCAGGCAGTTCAGCTGCTGGGGCAGGGTTTGTGTTCTCAGACCCAGCCGTTTCACATTCGCCGCTGGTTTGCAATGACACTTTGAATCTTCTTCTAGGAGAGTGCGCCTGGTGAAAGCAGGGCAGCGTTTGTTGAGTTTTTTCTGTTCGGCAGTGGTTCGTCGCCTGGGTGTATACGCTTACGCTCAAGAGGACGTGGAGAAAGGAGCGGGCGGTGCTCCAGGCACCGTGTACCAGACCCTCTGTTAGTGGGTTCACGTAGGATTCCTCGTTCGGTTCTCACAGCAGCCCTTGAGGAAGGAGCAGTGGTTAGCGCATTAAGTAGAAAAAGAAGTGGAGGCTTTGAGGGGTCCGTTCCAAGTCACACAGCTAGCTGACGGTTGTTACGGGGAGACCCAGGCATGGGTCTGTCTGACTTGGATGAGAATTGCCAGGCGCTCATAGATTATCCGAGACTCTCCGAGTCTATCTCAGGGGTTGCCGAGCTCGTCCCCCACAGAAGCCGAGGCCAGCGGGTAGCAGGAGATGGTGTCGTTCACTGCTTGCAAAACTAGAGGCAGAAAATGGGCCAAGAGGAGGATTCCTTGTAGCCAGGCAGAAATGTCTGTTGGAATCTGGAGGAAGGGATCACGGCCTCCTGGGAGGAGAGGGGGTGTGAGCCCCAGGGGCAGTGGGGCACCGTGACTTGATCAGAAGTGAGTTGGCTGACAGCCCGAGTCAGCGTCACCCCACTGGTATGACCGGGCTCCTCCGTGTGCTGTCTCTCACTTGCCAGTTTCAGGAGGAGAGTGATTCTGGGCGAAGGAAACACCTGTGTTTGTGGGCCCCAACTGAGTGACCTCATGGGAGAGGGACCTGGCGAGCAGGTTGCTGGCTGGTGGCAGGGGTGGCTGTGACACCATCTGTGTTCCTTCTGCAGCGAGGAGCTGTCCACACGCCCTCCAGCTCCTGGACGGGGCAGGAGATAGGAAGCATGCCCCAGGGATCTGAAGGCATTCCCTGAAGAGATAAGGGGTAGCTTTTTGGGGGTCCCCTGTGTCTTCTTTAGGCAAGCCTTTGATTTCCACATCTGTTTGTTTTAACGGAGAAATGGTGCCTTAAATTCTTTTACCTGTGGAACCTGCTTGCCCTGCTCCGAATCTCCAGGCTAAACCCAAATCCGGCCTCTGGGAGGATGGCCCTTTTTCTGCCGTGGGACTCGACAGGCAGTCTCCCAGCCTGGACCCGAGCAGGTCCTGGGGCTGAGGGCCAGTAGCTCTGGGTTTGCGTCTCTGCTCGAGGTCTGCCTCATCTCCTCATCTCCTCCCGGGGGCTGTCACTGCTGGGCAAACCACCTGACCTTTTAGGGGCCTGGTTTCCTCTGTCCCACCAGTCTTATTTTTGGAATTTCTGTTTTTTTGTCATACCAGGGGATAGAACCAAATGTATCTGTCTGATTCTAGCAAGTATGTATATACTTTCTTCCCTCAGGGTCCTGGTGCTGTTTCCTTTAAGGCAGAGTTGCTACATATGTGACACTATAAACAGACCCTCAGCCAGGTGGACTGACACATAAGTGCAGCAGTGTGGGGGCCACAATTGGGAGGGTGGCACGGGGCCAGGCAGGGTTTCTCTCTGCTGCACGTAGGGTCCCTGTGAGTCTGGACCCACTGGGCGGTCCCAGCAGCAGTGAATGGACAGGCTGGGCTTAGCGGGGTAGATTGGTGCCAGTGTCTTCTGCCATTCGTCATCCTGAAGGCCTGCTGGGTTGGTGTGCGCGTGCCTCCCTGTGCGTCTCTGTCAGATGAGCAAACGTTTTCATCTCCTGGGTACAGACGTGTGCACAGCCGGCCCAGAAAGACACTGAGCTCACGTTCTGGAAGAGCGCCACTCGGGGCTGTGGTCTGGGCGCTGTGCTCTCTAGCTACTTCAGTTGGGCGCCACCTTTTGTTCGAGTCTTTACGAGAGTTACGTGCCTCTTGGTGGCACAGTGATGGCTTCCCTTGTGTTTTTGTACGTAGATCTTACGTGAAAAAGCCTGTTGCTGACTGAGTGATCCCCAGGAGCTTACTCTCACTGTACCCTCACTGCCTTAGCTGGGGCATCATCTGTGCCCAGCCCGCCTTCTCCTCAAACTCCATCTTCCTGCCACTAGTCCCCCGCTGTCCCCCTGCAGGGACCCCCCTGTGTACCACAGTTAACCCTGTCTTCTGAAGAAGGCCATCCATAGCACCGAGAGCTTCCTACCAGGGTTTGGAGCCCCTGACACCTCCTGAGTGAAGACGCGCCTTCCTCCCAGTCCTGTGAGGTGACAGGGTGGTCGCTGTTGCTGCGGGTGGGACTGCTGCGTGGTGGTGGCCAGGCCAGGACCCCCCAGGCGAACACCCGGCCTCCATGCCCTTGCAGTCTTGAAAGACGTTTCTCCGGAAGTCTCCGTCTTTTCCCAAAACTGGTAAAAGTGTGTGGAGGTTGAGCTGTCCACAAAGAAGACGGCCCCCAAATATTTTGGTTTTTTTATTTTTCAATGCTCATAAATTCAGAGAAACACAGGTGTCCTGAAGTCCACAGCAGGACTGGTCCTGGTGGTCAGAGATAGTGCTCCTGAGACCAGCTCCTGAATCTGAGTAGGCGGTGAGCGGCCAGGCTTTGGTTTTCATCTTCTTTCTAGTGACAGGTGCTCCAGCCTCTTTCCTGACACACGGAGAGAAGGTCACGAGTGGGAGAGTCACCCCCTTGGTTCAGGGCAGACTTGGCACAGGGCGCCCGGTGCTGGCTGGTCCAAGTTCCTGAGACCCCGGCCCGTGAGCGGCACGGCCCGTGAGCGGCGCGGCCCGTGAGCTGTCTGCTGTTCCTGAGCGTCGCTGGACGGCGCCCCGATCCGGGATCTGGGAACCGTGCTACACAGGTGGGGGGTGGCTGTCCCCACTGTCCCCGCTGTCCCCGCAGCGGCAGGCGCCCTCAGGCTTGTTCTTCTCTGTTTGGGGCGGCGGCAGCAGGAAACCACCCCCCACCCCCCGTTACGCTCTCTGTTGACCTCCCATCGCGGTCAGCTGTGGCCTGGTGGTGGGCCTCCAGGCTGGACTCTCAGCTAGCTTTTTGCTCTGAAGACTGTGACTGGGGACTGAGAGTTGTAGTGGGGGCTGTATCTGCAGAGGGTGTGCTGTCCTAAACTTCCCTGTGACCCTTTCCCCGACCTGCCGTTCTCGGTAACTTCAAAGACATCTGCAGTGAGACAGTCATTCCTGCGCACGGGTCGTGGCTGCAGCCCTGCAGTTAGTCGTGGGCAGTGGGCCCTCCACGCCTGATGGACGGCAGGTGACCCTGGCTTCGTGCGACCTCGTGGTGCCCAGTAGCTGGGCACATGGTTGTGCAGAGGGGAGCCCCCCTTGTGGCTGTCGCCCCCTGCCTTCTGTGGGCTGCCAGCGGGCACCCAGGGCAGGTTGGAAGGATGGTAATGCAAGGAGCGTGTTTCAGTTGGATTGTGTCTCTTTATTGGGGACCGTTAAGGAAATGGATGTTCAGTTTTTCTTTTTTGGAAAACAGATACGGCTTTTAAGCTGACTGGAAGGAAATTTGAAAGCTTTCATAATAGTGTTATTTCATGATTACAGCCAGCCCCCACAGGCGGCTGAGTGACGTTTACAGGGTGACTAGGGCCCTGGCTCCCTGACTGTGTGGGTGCCTTTTCAGAGCGTGTGATGGGACGACACGCCCCGAGGCTGTGCGTTAGGTAGCAGGCCGAGAGTGAGCGAGACTCTGAGCAGACGGCACCCACAGCTAGCTGACTGAAGCTTAGAAACGAGCCCGTGTGGGTGAGTGCAGGGTGGGGTGCTGATGGGTGGGGTCCGCTGCGTCACTGGAGGCGACTCGTTTAGCTCCTGGTGGAGGCCACCAGCTAGGGCTAAGCTTGCGTTCCTGGAGCCGGGGGCGCCCCGCTGGGCAGTCCTGACTGACACAGGGTCCATCAACCAGCGTTTTGTGCTTTGTCCCCCAAGTCAACGGAGAATGTGGCCCCTGGCCTTTGGGGTTACATGGTTTTAAAGAGTGTGACTGGAATCCACCTGTGAGATGCCTGTTTTTTCTGAGCCTGTGTCTTGACTCAGAATGACCTTGGCAGTGGAGGGTAAACTCCCCGGGGCGGACTGGGGTTGCCCACCAGTGCGTTGTCAGGAACTGCTGGCCCGGGGTCCTCACTGAGACGGCTGCTTTGTCCCCAGGTGATCGGGCAGCACGGCGTGGCGGTCCCCTCGCACCTGTACAAGGTGATCCTGGCACGCAGAAGCCCCGGGTCTGCTGAGCCCCTGGCCCTGGGGGCCTTCGTGGTGCCCAATGAGGCCATCGGCTTCCAGGCCCCCCTCACAGCGTTCCAGGTGGGCCTCCAGGACCTTGAGAAGTGGTCGGGACTGGTGTTCTTCCCTCGTTTGGACAGGACTGGTGATATCAGGAACATCTGTGCTGTGGACACCTGTAAGCTCCTGGATTTCCAGGAGTTCACTCTGTACTTGAGCACAAGGAAGATTGGGAGGGCCTCGTCTATTCCCAAACTGGAAAAGATCATGGAGAATCTGAAGCAAGCAGGAATCGAGCCCGACGGTCACTTCATCCGCCTCTACGAGCAGAAGCTAGAAGAGCTGAAGGCAGAGGGGCGGGCGGGCCCGGGGGAGAAGCCGGCAGGCCGGGGGGAGAAGCCGGCCTAGACCCCCGCTTCCGGGGCGCCGCGAAGCCTGCCGTGCAGCCGGCCTGCCTTGGGGAGTGTCATGAAGGACGGATCCTAGATTTGTGTTAACTTGCCCTGGAAAGATGAGTGCTGTGCGGCTGGGGGCAGGGCTCTCTGGCTTGGGAGCTGACCGTTAGGGAAGGACACGCCTGCAGGTCCAGCGCTGGCCCATGTCAAGGCGGCTGGACACGGTGGCACCATGTCAGTGTCCCTCTGGGGCTGTGGTATGTGAGACCTGTACCTGCTGCGATGGACTGGAAGAGTGGCGCTGCCCCCCTGCCCCCGAGGGCTTCCAGGATGCGCCTGGTGACCCCAGCTGCCAGCCCTTCGGTCAGCCACTGAGCCCTGACCGCCGCACCACCAGGGCTGAGAGCGTGTGAAGGTGCTGTTGGTTTTGGGGCCTGCAAACCACACGTGTCCTGAGTGCAGCCTCGGCCTCCTCAGAGCCGTCAGTGTGGGTGTCCTTTCTGGGGTCTGCTGGCCTCAGACACGGCGTTCAGACGGCTCTGTGCACTGTGCTCGAGATGGTGTTTGTCCCCGGTTTTCCCTTGCTGACCTGCTCCACGTGGAGAGGTGTCAGCAGCTTCAGCTTCGGCTGGTTTCCTGTGCTGTGTAAACCAGGCTCAGCCCTGGACACACGTCACCTCCCAGTGACCCCATGGGGTCGGTGCCGCTGATCCCCATCTTAGTCCTGAGGGAATAGAGGCTCGAGAGCCTGAGTGACGTCCATCTTTCCCGGGAGGCCGCCCCGAGGGTCCGGGCCCACAGACCTGGGCAGAGCTGGTGGGGCCTTTGCAGCAGTCCTCGCACACAGAGGCCTATGTGTCTTTCTGCGGGTGTCTGTGATCCTGGAGCCTGCTGGATGAGGAGGGCCTGCTTTCTCACCTGCCAGGAGAGCCCCAGGGAGGTCCGTGTGCTCCGCCTGGAGCCCTCCGAGGTCTTGGGAAGAAACAGCCACAGTGAGTGCTGCCCAGTCAAGGATGAGCCTTGTGCGCTGATCAGAGACCCAGCTCCCTCCAGGCCGCACTGTTCCTCCTGACGTGCTGGAGGGGTGCACTCCTCCCTCCAGGCGAGCTTTTCGCTCAGAAACTACGGAGAGCCCTAGGGGGCGTGTGCCCAGCCTGGCCATCAGCTGCCGGCCTGGGTGGCAGGAGGCCGCCAGCAGGGACCACGATCGCCCCTTGGGGAAACGGAGGCAGCTGTTGTGAGCCCGCAGTCTGGCGTGGAAGCTGTTGATGGCCTGTTACAACTGGCCCTTTGCCGCGGAGTCGATTCTGACTCAGCCGCCCTGTAGGGTAGAGTGAACTGCCTCTCAGGGTTCCCGAGGAGTGGCTGGCGGGTCAGAACTCCGACCTTCCGGAGTACGGTGGAGTCCTTCACCACTGCACCCCAGGGCTCCTCTCGGTAGCAAGGTGGTGGGGTGTCGGAGGGACGGGCACTTGTCTGCATGTGTCTGACCACATGCTGCCCTCATAAGCCGTGCTGTGGGAAGGAGTTTTGGGTGTTTGTGTGTAACAGAAATGCCAAGGCTTTAAGATGATGACTGGCCTGGCTCTGCTCCTTTATTTGGGTGACAGGATGTCGGGTTAGAACACTGTAGCCTCATCAGTGCTGTGTCTCAGCACTCTGTCCCTCCTCATGAGTGCCAATACTCAGGGCAGAGAGAGCCAGAATGCCACCATGACCAAGAGAGCCGGTGAGGGGCCCTGCCTGCCCCCACCTGCCTCTGGAGGCGTCCCCCAGCCTGCTCCTACCCGTCTCGGGGAGTGTCACCCAGTCTGCCCCCCCATCTCGGGGGCATCCCCCGGCCTGCCCCACTGCTGTTGGGCAGTGCCCCCCAGCCTGTCCCGCCCATCATGGGGGCCATCCCCCGGCCTGTCCCACCCATCTCAGGAGCTGTCCCCTGGCCTGTCCTCTCCCATCTTGGGGGATGTCCCCCGGCCTGTCCTCTCCCGTCTTGGGGGATGTCCCCCGGCCTGTCCTGCCCTGGGCTCTGACCCGACTTGCCTCAGCCCAAAATCACTGCTTGCGCTTTTCTGCCACCCCTCCCCCGAGGTGAGGACTCATCAGTTTTAGATCAGTGAGGTGTTTTAGGTTTTGTATTTCATAGGAAAAGCGCTATCTGGTCATTGTGGGAAATAAAGATAATGCTTGTAGTACAGAAATGCCTCCTGACGTGCATGTGTCTTGTGTGAAAATCTCAGTGGGTAGCTGTGGTGCTCAGGTTGTCTCAAACTGATTTCATTCAGCACCTGCAAATACCAGTCTCAAAGGCGACTCCCCCTGGCTCACGTGACGGTGAGCTCTCTCCGGTGGCCAGCACACCCCTCGCATCAGCTGTGCCCCTCAGCAGAGAAGCACCCCACTTTCCACACGTGAGCATGTTGCGGCAAGTCGCTGCCCCCGGGTCCAGCTGCCTCCATGTCCAGGCCGGGGCTCCGCCTTCTGGCCCACCTGCCTTCAGGGGGTCTCTGCTGCTGGCAGCCCCCCATCTGTTGGGGGTCGGGCCGCTACCCCCTCACCCGTCTTCTCAGCGCTGGGGCTGCGGTCTCAGGGTTGGCCGTGGCGGGGGGTGTCCTCCGAGCAGAGTGGGTGTGCGGCCGCTCCACACCTGCTGCCCTTCACACCCCTCACACCTCTGCCGTGGAACATTTGGACACTGGTGTCCTTGCTTCCGGCCTGTGGAACCCAGTGGGAAAGAAACAGGCCTGGGCTCAGGCTGCCGCCCTACCCACTGGCTCCCTGCGCTTTGGTACCGTGTCAGCAGTATGTCCCCAGGTTTTATTCTTGTGCGTACATAGATGTCACTGACTGCAACTTGGTGAATCCCAAGGGTCCAGGCCCGCCCCTGAGCCCATCTCTGCCTTCGGACTGCGGCTCTGGGCCGTGTTTACGGCCCACTCGGGACTCCTCCTCAACCTCCGGTCTCATTCCCAATCACTGTGTGCAGCCGGTCAGGGTGGCTTGTCCCCAGGCATTCCGGGTGCCCTCATTTATGGAGATCGTCCAGGGACCTGTTGGGTGCCACGAGATTGGTTCTAACAGCAACTTGCTGTGGCCGAGTACAGCTCCACATAGGGTTCCTAAGGTGTCATCTTCACGGGGACAGGTCTCCAGGTCTTTCCTGGGCCACGGAGCTGCTGGTGGCTTCCGATGGCTGAACTCGGGGTTGGCAGCGTAACCCTGAACCAGTGCCTGCTGACGGCCCTGGGGAAGCAGCACTGGTTTCCAGTCCAGCCCCGCTTTCCGTGGTCGGTCATCACGAGCTGAACAGGCAAGCCATCTGTGACTGGGGCCCTGTGTCATCCAGAGCAGTGGGAGTGTGGCAGGTGGGTTATTGCCAAGTGGAACCTGCCGGAGTGGCCAGGTCTTGGCCGGGGTCCGCCCTTGAGTGCACGGAGCACCACTAGGGGTCACTGCAGCCCAGTGGCTGCATCTGTCTCCAGGCTCAGTGTCTCAGCTGTGACACTGGCCACCCTCACAGTTCCCAGTTCTGAACCGAAAAACCCCAACCCGCTGCTGTCAAGTGGATTCTGATGCCTATTGACACTACAGGACAGGGTGGAACTGCTCCCTCGAGCTTCCAAGGAGCACCTGGCAGATCCGAACTGCCAACCTTTTGGTTGACAGACGTAGCACCTAACCACTAAGCCACCTGGGTTACGCAGCTCAGTGAGCCGCACATGAAGGTGAGCCTAGACTTCATGCTGTCAGCTGTCAGGCAGGACAGAGCGGCAGAGGTCATCTAACGGGTGAAGACCCGCCCAGACCAGGACGGGCTAAACGAGGACAACCACACCCGCCGCCATGAAGTCTTCTGCTTCCTAGTGACCGTGCGGGATGTCCAAGGAGAGCCGGGTGGATTCCAGCTGCGGGGCTTTTCCTTAGCAGGGGTAGCTCGTAACCACTGTGCCATCGAGGTTTCCAGGACAAGCTTAATTTGACCCCTAACTAGAGACTTTGAAAGATCTCCAGCCTCCGGGAGAGTTGAAAACCTATGAAACGAACTTTCCCTCCTCCAGTATTGGCGTCTTTTGCGTGAATCCTGAACCATTTGAAAGTAAGTCATCATTAAAAATTAGTTGTAGAAGTGATACCTCCTTCTTAATACTTCACCTTGTGTTGCATTAATAAGAGCATTCCTTTTTATTTCCAAAATGCGGTGATCACATTTAATTATCAAGAAGTCAGTATCGTCTAATAAACAGCTCATACTAAAATGTGCTGAGGCAGTCCCGAGATGTCTTGTCTCCTGTTTTTCTTAACCGACTTCCAGTCACTGACTGCATTTCGTTACTTGGTCTTGTCTTCTCTAGTCCAGAACACGGAGCCTGAGGGGCTTCAGAAACCGTCTCTTCCCCCGCCCCCAAGGATTCTGATGCGGTGGAGCTGATGTGAGGCTGGAGCCTGTGTTTTCTGAACAACTCTAGTGGTTGTGATGGTTGGCTGGGGTTTGTAGCCTGACTGGGCGGTACGTCCATACTGCTGCCAAGAGTGGGGAGTTCCAGAACAATCGTGCCCCTGAGCTGCCTGTCCGTAGGCTAAGAGGCAGTCGTTTGGACAGAACGAGGGAGACACTGCATGGTTTGAAGTCAGGAAAGGTGTGTGTCAAGATTGCATCCTTCACCATGCCCGTTCAGTCTGTGCTGAGCAAATAATCAGACTAGATGAGAAAAAATGAGGCACCTGGATTGGAGGAGGACTCGGTGACAACCTCCATTATGCAGGTGACACAGTCCTGCTTGCTGAGGGTGAGGAGGGGGAGCGCTGATGAGGATCAGAGAGCACAGCCTTCAGGAGGGACTGCGGCCCAACACCAGGAAAACCAGTCCTCCCAGCTGGACCAGCAAGCAACGTCACGGTAAGTGGGGCAAAGACCGATGTCGTCAAGGACTTCACTTTACTTGGGTCCGCAATCAATGCCCTTCAAAGCAGTAGTCAAGAGATCAAAAAACGCCTTGCACTGGACAAAGCTGCTGTGAAGGATTTCTTCAAAGCAGAGACGTTACTTTGAAACTACCATGTGCCTGACCCAAGGCCTGCTTTTTTTAACTGCTACACATGTGTGTGAAAGCTGGTCAAGGAATAAGGAAGACAGAAGAACTGAGACCTCTGAACTGTGGCGTTGGAGAAGAAGATTGAACGTACCATGGTCCGCCAAGAGAAGGAACAGATCCATCTGGGGAAGAGGTACAAGCCGAGTGTTGTTTAGAAGCAAGGGTGGCGAGACTGTCCATGTGCTGTGGGCATGTTGTTAGGAGGGATCTGTCCCTGGAGGACATGCTGGGTACAGGCTCCGCGACAGAGAGGACTGCCCTCGGCCAGATGGGCTGACGCCGCAGCTGTGACAGCAGGCCCCAGCGTAGCAGTGCTTGTGAGCTGGGCGCAGGACCGGCTGGGTTCTGTGCTGTGGTGCGTGGCGTCGCCGTGGCTGGAGGTGATCCAACGGCACCTGGCCACCACAGCAGCAGCATGCAGCGCTCCGCCCCTGCCCCCTGGGACACGCGCCCCCCCCCCAGTTCCTGTCCAGGTCAGAGGCCGTGGAGTATCTCCGAGGGACGGGGACTCTGCCCAGCCCTTTGTTGCGACTTCACCTTGTTGCGGTGAGTTCACGTGCCTGGTGGTCTGGGCTTGGCCACCTGGTGTGTCCGCTGTGCCACCAGCTTTGAGATCTCAGAATGGATCAACAGGCCTCAGTGTGTGGCCTGCAAACACAGGACGAGACAGGGCTAGGGAAGACCCGTCTGGAGAGAAATTCATTTCATACGGCAGCCCACAGTACACACTCACCCAGCACACATGTTTCATGGCAGCAGTAATGTGCTTAGATGTTTGCTGTTAAGCTGATTTCTTTTCCTTTAAGAAGGAAAACAACACTAAGTTTATTTCACCTGCAGAGTGGGTCTCCATCCTCCCAGTTTGCCTGTGACTGTCTGGGACAGAGAGCCCCACGCAGTATCGCAAGGCCCCTGCTCTGAGCAAGCCTATGTGGCAAGGCACACCTGGGCCCCCGTTCCGCCTTCCTGCCTGCCAGCGGGGCAGCCTCCTTGTGAGTCGGGGCCTTGACGTGGGGGCAGGCCGTGAAGACATGCAGGGTGGTTTGCAGATGCGCCGCGTGGGGTCCCAGGTGGTTCTCACGGGCCAGCTAATCTACCCCAGGCTGTAGCATGTAACACAAGGAGCGGCCACGGGTCAGAATCCACTGGTTGGCGACAGACATGATGCTGGTTGGTGAGCCCGTTGCTGTGCATGTGTGGGAATGGTCCTCTGACTGACCGAGGTCGTCCATCCTGACAGGTGAGCCGTGCGCCGGGCAGAGCCGCTCTCTCCGCAGGTCCTGAGACACCCCGTCAGTGCCGTGCAGGTTTGCCAGTTGAGAGTGAGGCCAGGAGGGTTGGGTCTGCCGGCCGCACCCAGGAAACCCTGACGGGGCAGCTCTGCTGTGTCCTGTAGGGTCTCTGCGAGTCAGAATCGACGGCAGCGAGTTTGGTTTTCTGTTGGCATCAAGAGTTGATTAAGGCCACCCTGCACCCAGGTGCTGTTCGCTGCCCCTCGCACACAAGGGAACTGCAGCTCCAGGAGTGGGACCTGCCCAAGGTGTCCTGGTGACAGTGACACTGCACTGCTCAGCTGCTGCAGCTCAGTTACTGGCACTAGGGCTCGTGCTGGCCATCCAGCGCCCGCTGACTTCCTGGAGGCAGGGCACGGGCTGGCTTCCTTTATGAGACCCCATCCAGTGCCCGCTGTCTTCCTTTATGAGACCCCATCCAGTGCCCGCTGACTTCCTGGAGGCAGGGCATGGGCTGGCTTCCTTTATGGGACCCCCACAAGGCTCTGAAATGCTCTTGGAGCCCAAGAAGGTGAGCTCATCTTGTCTGAGGCACAAGGCCCCACACCCCCTCCACATGGCTGGGAAGGACCGGGCTGGTGGTCAGTTCCCTGGCAGGGGCCAGCAGGACCAGCTCAGGGAGGGACTGAGAAAGTTGATGAGTCAGGAGAGGGGGGCGGGCCTGTGGCTGGGGTGGCACCTGGGGGCCAAACATAGCTTAAAGCATTCTTGGGTTCCTCTGGGCCCCCAGCACCTTACTCAGGGCACTTCAGGGTCAGGGGTCAGGGCACTTTGCTGGGCAGGAGGGAGCGAGGAGGTGTAGGAAGAGAGCTGGTGTGACCCTGGGGGAAGCTGTGGGCAGGGTAGGGATCCTGGAAGTATCTCTGTGCTCTCCTTCCCCGGCCGCAGTTCCTGCACAGGTACAGGGGGCAGTGTCCTGCCCCGGGGGGTGCCAGGGGTCCTTTCTACCCAAGTGTCCTCTAAGGCTGTGGTGGGGACAGTGACAGAAAGTGGCCCTGAATTCATGGAGCCTCCGTAGCACTTCTGAGGCCCCGGCACAGGTGGGGTCCAGGGGAGGGGGACTTCAGAGAGAGAGAAGGCCTGGCTCCCCACCCTCTACCTCCCTCCACTTGGCTGCTTCTCAGCGCCCCCATCAGGACAGATGTGTTCACTCCCCTTGGGGATTGAACTACAAAAAACCAAACCCGGGGCCGTGGAGTCAATTCCGACTCACAGCAACCCTGTAAGAGCAGAACTACCCCATAGGGTTTCCAAGGGGCACCTGGTGGATTTGAACTGCCGACCTTTTGGGTAGCAGACTCAGCACTTAACCACTGGGCCACAGGGTGTCCCCCAAAAGATACGTTGAAGTTACAATGTCCTGTACCTGTGGCTAGGAAGGACCTTGTTTGGAGACAGGTCTTTGAAGATGCTGTCAGTTAACGCGACATCACACTGGAGCAGAGTGGACCCTCATCTTCTGAGTCATGTTTATGAGAGAGGAGGAGAAACAGCAGGAAGACGGCCACGGGGGGATGGAGACAGAGATGGATGAGGCGGACCCATGCCCCACAGAGGGCCGAGGACAGCTGGGCCACCTGGAGCTAGGACGGGCAGGGAACAGAGTCACCCTTGGGGCCCACAGAGAATCAACGTGGCCGATACTCTGATTGGACTGCTGGCCTCTGAAACTGCAAGATGAGAATGTGCCTTCTGAAATGCCCACCAGTCTGAGAAGCTTTGTGACTTTGGTCTTAGGGAACCAACAGTCTACCCCATCTGAGAACAGTCCCTAACACCCCCTGTGAACCTCCCAATTTCATGCCCTGTGCCCCAAGCACCTCCCTGCCCACCCATCAGGGGGTGCCCTTGAGCCATGGCCAGCCAGCCCCAAGGAAGAAATCCAGTGCAGAGGGGCAGAGATGGGAACACCCTGGCCGGGGGGTCTCAGCAAAGGTCAGTGGGGCCCTGTCTTCTTCCGGGAAGCCCAAACAGAATGACTGGTGTCCTGAGGGATCAGTATACCCCCACCCCCTCACTACAGCTCTGGAACCCTGCCCCAGGGTGCCCACCCTCAACAGCCTTAGACCCTCAAGTGTCTGGTCTGGGTTTAGGTCTCTGGGGTGTGATTCTCAGTAAGTGACGAGCCCTCAGTGCCCTGTCTGTACAGCGGAGCAGGGGTAGACTGTCTCCGGGGTCCCTTCCCTCAGACAGGGAAGGCGGCCAGAGGGCGGTTTGCAGAGGCAGTGCCTGGGGCAGGCTGAGGGGCCTCTGAGGAGGTGTGAATGAGGAGGGCAGAGCAGGGCGGGTGCAGACAGCCCTGTCCTGGCCCTGTCTCCCGTCCCCGACACCCTCTCCACACCCCAGCCCTGATAAGCAGGTGTGACCCACGGCCACCTTGTGACAGGCCCTGCGGGGGGCGGGTGATGGCAGGCCTCTACTTCTACCTCCCCCCAGAGGCAACCCTGACCCTCAGACCCCACCCTGGAGACCTTGTGTCTGCCGGTGCGGCCTCTGCCTTCGTGGGGGTGGCAGGGCCCAGGCCTCCCACCGTCTTTCCTGGCAAAGGGCCAAGGAGGATGGCCAGCCCCCTTCCCACCCCAGGCTTGTTCCCACAGGGACCGCTGCCCCTGCGGCTGGCCCGCGGAGGTACTTAGCGCTCAGTGGCTGGCCCCATCACCTCCCCTCTTCCTGCCTTCTCTGTCCCTGTGACCATCAGTTTTTGGTCTTCCTCTCCAGTTCCAGCTTCGGGGTCACTGCTCTGCCTGGGTCCCCTGTCTTTCCCCTGTGGCCCTGGCCACTGCTTACCAGAGGCCAACATCACGAACCCCTGCTGCTGGGCCTGTGAGCATGATGCCTCTCAGGGAAAGGGGAAACAGCAGCTTGGAGCTCAAGGGAAGGGGAAGGTGACGCCGACTGGACAAGGCAGAGGCTACGACGGGAGCCCTTGACGGGGGGCTGTCTTTGCCCTGACCCACTCCAGGCCCTGAGGCACCAAACTCGGCACTTTCTTCTGCTACCTGCAGGACTGTCTTTCTCTGCGCTCCAGCTGATCTGAGCCAGGCAGTCCTACTGTGTGCGTGCCTGTGTGCGAGGCTGAGCCCCCGCCTGATCCCATGAGCACCCTGTCTCAGCGCTGCACGGTGCCAGGCGAGCTCAGCCACTTGGCCAGGTGGGAGAACCTGGCAAGTTGGTGGTTGCTGTTCTGGGTCTCCGTTTACCCTTCTGCAGAATGACGTTGACGCTGCGGACAGTGCTGTGGAGGACCGTTGTCAGCACCACACGAGTCCACACACGGGAAGCATCTTGGACAATCCCTGCAGAGAGGTGGCTCTGTGGGACGGTTGGCCATTAATACTACTTTTGTAAAATTTATTCTCAATATCTAGTGTTACTGTAACAGAGACACCACAAGTGGATGACTTTGAAAAGGGAAATTTTGTTCTCTCGCAGTCTGGTAGGCTTGGTCCGAATTCAGGGCATCAGCTCCAGGGCAGGCTTTCTCTGCAGGGAGGTGGTCAGTCTTACTCTGCACTGGGAGCTTCAGAGGTGTGGGGACCCCAGGTCATTTCCAAAGGACACTGTCGGCTCCCAGTGCTGCTGCTTGGTGGTGTGAGGTCCCCAGCTCTCCACTTGACTCCCCTTCCCTTGTGTCCCACTTGGCCCTACGGCCAAGTTGAGTCCTGCCCACCGAGTCCCGCCCCTCCAGCGCAGCGGGCACCCGTCCTCCCTCACTGACGCCGTAGGAGCGGGGTTCACTGCAAAAAGGAACGTGACACCATAGCAGGACTCAGGGCCTAGCCAAACTGATACACCCATTTTGGGGGGCACAATTCATAACATACTACTCTTTGCAGACTGACAAATCGAATTTTGCCCATTCTATTATTTTTCGTCATATTCTGTATATTTGTATGTGTGTGTGTTTTTCTGTGTGTTAGTGTGTGTGTGCATGTGTGTGTGTATACATGTTTTGTCCTGGATCACTTGAGAGTAGGTTGAAGACATCATGCCTGTTTTCCTCTCTAACTATTTCAGTGTGTGTGTGAGAACAAGAACATTGTTTTAGACTTAAAAAGCCAAGGTGTCACTTGGAGACCCCAGGTGCAACTGGCGCAAGCAGTGGTCTTGTCGCTCGCCCCCTAAGCAGGCAAAATCTGGACACCTAAGAACTGACCCTGCAGAGTTCCGGTGTTGGCAAAGACTGCCGGCCGTGCTGCCGAGCGCCCAGAGAAGGGGCGCCCGTTCTCGGCAGAAGCACAGCCTGAGGGCTTCTTGGAAGCCAGGAAGGCGGGACCGCATTGCCCCTGCTTTGGAAGTGTCACCGGAAGGGATCAGCCCCTGAAGAAGGACATCGTGCTTGTGACAATAGAGAGCAGTGAAAGAGAGGGGACCCTCAGAGAGATAGAGTGCCCCGGCGCCTGCCGTGTGGGCTCGGACGGGGCAGCGACCAGGAGGCGAGCCCAGGACCCACCGTGTTTCGGTCTGCTGTACGCAGGGCGGCTGGGAGTTGGAGGTGACTTGGTGGCCCCTAACAACAGCCTGCCCCCCAACAGAACCTCAGTGTGATTATCAAAATCAGAACATTTAGCCTCAATATGACACTGTCGTCTCACCTGGAGTCCTCACTTGGATTCCGTCAATTGCCGTGGTGTGTCTTTAACGCACATTTTCTGTTCCGGGTTGCCCCATGTGATTTAACTGCTGTACCCTTTTCATCTCCTTCGGTCCCAAAGTGTTCCTGAGTCTGTCTGTGTTTCACGATCTTGACCTTTTTCGAAACGTGTAGGGCAGTTGTTCTGTAGGACCAGCTCACGCAGATGGTGGTGCAGTGGTTAAGCACTGGGCCATCGACCCAGAGGTCTGCAGTTCAAATCCACCTGGGACGCCCCGTGGGGCAGTTGTGCTCTGCCCTACAGGGTCATTAAGAGTCGGAGTCGACCCGACAGCGTTAGTCAGTCCGTGTTCCAGGTTGGGCACTTTTGGAGGTATGGTTACAAAGGGGGGGCTGTCCCCGGCCCCATCCCGTCAGGAGGCCTGCAGGTCCCAACTCCCGCTTGCTGGCTGGTCTGGATGGTGTCCTCCAGGTTCCTCTCCTGTGGCATGAGGATTTCCTGATTCAGTAGAGACTTGTAGGGGATACTTTGAGACAGTCTCTCACCCGACCATCACCCACTGATGCTCTTGGTGCTACTGTCCCTTCTAGATGTGACAGCTGGCCCATACAGATGGGCTCCTGTGTCTTTGGACTGGTCCCCATCAGTTCCTTGAGCACTTCCTTTCTGGGGTAACACTGTTCCCAGCTTACCTTGTACTTACCTGGCCCAGCCCTGAGTCAGCCCATTCTCCGCGGAGCCCCAGCTCCTCTCGGTGGTTGGGTGCTGGGTGTGCTACCGACGCCAGTGTGCATTGCTTGTTAATTTAATGATCTGTTCACTTGGATGTGACAGTACAGAGTGACAATGGCCACGGGTGGGTCTGAGTCCATCGCTGCAGCTTCTGTGCAGCGGGGATGCCTTCCCACCCAGGAGCTCGTCTCCAGCATCCTACCGGACAGTGTTCTCTTGGGAATTAGCTCGTTTGGGGAAGATCTCCAGGCCTTTCTTGCTAGTCTTACTTTGGAAGCTCCCTAGAAACCTTCATATTGGGATGACTGCTGGTGTTCAAAGGCCACTGGTAGAACAGAGAAAACCAGCCGGGTGAGCTGGCAGTGTCCCCTCCTTCCCTTGCTCTCTAGGCCTCCTCCTCCACCTCTGTAGAACGTCCCTCCCTACCCTCCTCATTGTGACCCCGTCTCCCCTTTCTTGGTGAGAATTACTCTGGAGCGTTCCCAGGTGTGGGGGCCTCAGAAAGCCCTTTCCAGCCTTGCGTGTGACCGCAGAGACTGACAGCTCTGTGACCTTGGTGTGTAAGCAGCTAGAGGCAAAGACACTTGATGACCAAGGTTTTGCTTGGGACAGTTGGTGACATGGCGATTGCGGAGGCACATCTGGAAGACTTCCACCTGAGAATGTTTCTTTTCCCATCATGATGAGCCCTTAGACCAGAGCCCGTGCCAAGGTTGAGGGTAGGGGTGTCATCTGCAACCCTCTCCCTAAATAGGCCTCCTCGAGGCACTGGGAACCACCCAGGAGGATCGAAAGGCTGGCATGGTTGAGGCCCCGTGCTCCACAGGTGCCAGGGACACCCTAAAAAGAAATGTCTGCTGGATCCCGTGAAGGTCACTTGTGTGGTTTTATTAGTTATGCAAACGTAGGTGGGTGGGTTTGCCTTAGTTGCCCCCCCTGCACTCGGAGTGACATAGCCTCCTGAGATGGATTTAAGGCTTCCTCTCCCTGAGATCGCTGGTGTACGAGCAGGTTACACACAGAGCCCAGACCCGCTGGGAGGGAAGAACAGTGTCCCACCACAGCTTCCGGAGGTCAGAGGCTTAGGGTGTGGGCACAGCAAGGGCCCGTGCCCAGGCGCTTCTGAAAGAAAGTTATCTCGAGGAAAACGGGGGCCTGGTGTGGGGACTGAGGAGCCCTGGGGACACTGGTCAGACACCTGGCTGCAAGCTGCAAGGCTGGCAGTTCAGACCGACCGGTCGCCCCGTGGAGAACAGATCTGGGCGTCTGCACCCAGACGGAGACCAAGCACCCACTGCCCCTGCGTCAGTCCTGACTCACGGCGACCCTACAGGGTGGCCCAGCCCTGCCACCCAGGGTGTTCGGAGAGCAGCTGGTGGACTCGGACTGCAGTGTGCTTGGCAGCTGAGCTCTTGGCCGCTGCCCCACTAGGGCCCTCTGTAGAGACTGCAGCCTACCAGAAGAACCAGCTGGTGCCTGGCCACCACCAGTGACAGTCATGATAGGGCTCACGATGTTGAGTCTTAGTGGGAACGCAACAGAAAGAGGGGTGCACCCTGAGAACTCCACTAAAAGACCACAACTGATGGTCCAAAGGCCTGGGGGACCCCGGGGAGCATGGCCCCTAGACCTGATGCTGCCTCTGGTTGTAAATCATTACTGAGGTCAACTCTTTGGACAGGAATGGATTGGACTCGGGGACACAGAGTGACCATGTCTTGTGTGCACTTTATGGTTCTGTGCATCTGCAGGATGTCATCCTACTGGCCTCTTACTGGAGGGGATGGAGACAGTGGAGAGGAGGGGACAGGAGATTGTTAAAAGGATACGACATACACGGAAGAGAAAGGAGGAGTGTGCTGTCACTGGGCAGGGAGAGCAGAGGGAGCTGCAGATAGGTGGGCATGCAAATTTGAACTGCATTGTACACTTTCTCTCAACCACAATAAAAAAAATAAAGACTGCAGCCTAGAAAACCCGGTGAGGCAGTTCCGCTCTGCCCTGTGGAGTCACTAAGCACCCATGTCGAGTCAGGGTCGCACGAGCAGCAGGGCGATCACTGGGCTTTACAACAAGTACCCTCCGTGTTTCGTGGGGTGAGGCTGACTTCAGCTGTGTGGGAGACAGCGCTCTGAGCAGGTTTGTTCGAGTTCAAATCCCCTCTGAAAATCTCCTGTCAAGTTCTGACAAGTTCTCTGCTGAGAATGTGCACTTCTGACAAGTTCCTAGGAAGTTATATGTAAGGACCCCTGGAGGCTCGTGCTGAAATGCAGACCCTGCTTCAGTATGTCCTGGGGTGCAGCCCTGGTGGGTCAGTCGTTAAGAGCTGGGTGGCATGGGCCCATGTGCTGTGTCTGCAGGAGGCAGGGTCAGGGGACCAGGGGACCTAGAATTAGCTTTTAGGTAGACAGAGCCGTTGATGAATCCCCCAAGATACGGGCGGACACCTGAGGTCACCTGGGGGGTGACCTAAGGAGGCCTCTGGTACCACCTTCTCTGCTAGCCAGAGACCGGCAACGCTTCCTTGCCCACTCCTGGGCGCTGTGTCTGGGGATTTGGCACCCTAGTCAGCTCCCGCGCTCTCTGCTGTCACCATCATCGTGCAAGCCGCCGTCACCTCGCCCCCCAGGGGACGCCTGACTCTTGTCCCCTCTGCCGTTTTGGCTCCCCACAAATCATTCCCTCAGAACAGATGGCAGCTCTTTCTGAAGCACAAGCCCAATCAGCACCCCCCCCCCCAATGCTGATCTAGACTTTCTGGAGACATCCAGGCTGGACGAACCCCAAAACTGTTGCCCCGAGATAATCTTTAGGCCTTAACAGAAGGTAGAGCAGAGAAGTCATCTTGGAGGGCTCTGTGGGTGTAGGGGCTGCATTGCACCGTGCCTGGACCAGGGAGAGGAGTCCACTGGGGACTGGCAGCTAGGAGGGCTGAGCAGGGCTGCCTGCCTGGAGGAGGTGACAAGGAGCCTGAAGAGCATGCTCAGTGGAAGTAAAGGGCCTGGAGCTTGGGGAGGCCACAGAGTCACAGGGCCACCCGACAGAGCCCTGCTCCTCCCTGAGACCTTCCTCACCCTGCCGTGGCCTGCAGGACTGGCAGAGATCCCACAGGTTCCCGCTGGGCTGCCGTGGGCTGCTCTCCCCTCCTCCTCCTCACTTGGCATGGCCACACAGGTTCTCCTGGCCTGGCCTCATGTCGTCTGCCCTTCCAAGCTCGTCCTCATTCTCCTTGGTCCCTCTCATTGGTGACTGAGGAGCTGGGCACTTTCCAGGGGCATCAGGGGGTAGTGACTGCTGCCTCACGTGTGTGAGTCTGGGGTCTCACGGGCAGGATGGCTGTCGGGTGCCCAGGTGAGAAAGGGCCCTGTGAGCATGTGCTAGAAAGCAGTGGACATCAGTGTGGACCAGAGTTAGAGCTCCCAGACACACCCTGACACCATACACACACACGCACACGCACACGCCCATTACAGATAAAACCTGGGATCCCGAAGAGGAAGATGGGTTGGCATGAGTGAGCCACACAAGGAATCAGGATTATCATCATCACCCTAAACTATAAAAACGCGAAACTCAAACCTGTTGCCGTGGAGAAGATTCCAGCCCCCGGCCACCTGCGGACAGAGGACAGCTGCCGCACAGGGGTTCCGGGGACCGGCTGCTGGGTCTGAACCGCTGACCGCTCGGTGGCGGCCGAGCGCTCCATCGCTGCGCCACCAGGGCTCCCGTGGAGGACTGGCAGAGACCCTGCGGGTCCCCGCTGGGCTGCCGTGGCCTGCTGTCCCCTCCTCCTCCTCACTTGGTGTGGCACCCTGCCACCAGTCCCAGAGCAGGGTGCACTGACTGCCCAGCACCCGAGGTGACCCCCTCTCAGTTCTTCACCTGTCTGCCTCCTGCCGTCCTGACTGCCCCAGCCGGCAGGTGTTAGTGTCGTCCACACTTTACCGGTGAGGGAGCTGAGTCTCTCAGACGACAGAGGAAGCCAGGGGCAGGGCGCCCTGTCACCCCGCACAGCTGTCTCCTTGGACGTCGTCCCCAGGGAAGTGTTGGTTCAGAGCTCTCGAAAACCGGAGACACACAATGGCCAGTAAGCACATGAGAGGGTGCTCGGCATCGTGGGCTGTCATGCAAATGGCAGTTAAAGTCCCAGGACACAGCCACTGGGATGGGTGAAACGGGGGCAAGAGGAGCCCGACGACACCACGTGTCGGCACAGCGGCAGAGCAGCTGGCGCCCCACGGCTGGCGGAGTGCAGAACGGGCCCCACCTTTGGAAGACAGCGGGACAGCTTCTTATAACCGTAAGTATAAAAGAAAAACCCCGAACAACTGCCGTCAACTTGTGGCGACCCAGGTCTGCAGCAGGAAGTCCTCCCCCTGGGAGGTGAAGGCTGAGGTCGCTGGAGGTGGTGCCCCGGCCTCGCTATTGAGCCCCGGGTGGGTGCTGACAGCTGGGCTGCCCGCCCACAGTTGAGCACTCACCCCCCCCATGCCACCCAGGGGCTCCTGGGCTTGTCATGTGGCCTTGCAGTTCAGTTCCCGGGTATCTACCCAGAAAATGTTCCCAGCAGCTTTATTCACAACGCACAGCAGCCGGGATGCCCAGTAACTATTCAACGAATAAACAACCTACTTAAGAAACAAAACAAAACCCCACTCTGTTGCAGCTGAGTTGCTTCTGACTCCCAGTGACCCTACAGGACAGAGTAGAGTTGCCCTACGGGGTCTCCGAGGAGCGGCTGGTGGATTTGAACTGGCGGCCTCTCAACTGCTGTGCCTTCAGGGCTGCAAACCACTACGAAACGTTTTGGGGGTGGAATGCTACTGTGCCATGACAAGGAGCAGGTGAGACGCTGCCCCGCGACAGACTCCCAGCTGCACCCGCCTGGCACCGGGCAATGCTCAGGGCGACCCCACCGACGTCCGCTCTTCAGGAAAAGCCCTCTCCAGCCCCAGGAAATGGGCACGGGGTTGCCAGGGCTGGCAGTGGAGGCGGGACTGCCTGGTGGGGGCACAGGAGACTTCTTGGGGTGATGGGGATACTCCCTGTCCTGATTAACTGGGGGCTGGACTGCTCGTGGGTGTCCCCGGTGGCACAGCAGGTGAGAGCTCGGCCGCGCACCAGACGGTCGGCGTCTCCAGTCCCTGGGTGCTCCTCAGGGACCCCATGAGGAGTCAGCTCTGTCCTCCAGAGTTTAAGGAGCTGGAACCAACTGGATGACAGCGGGGTTGGTTTGGGGGTGGCACAGAGGGCTGAGCACTTGGGTGCTGACCGAGAGGCTGCTGGCTCCCTGAACCCGCCCCGAGCTGCCAAAGGGTCTCTGCCTCGGGAAGGTCAGAGCTGTCGGAGACCCTCCGGAGCGCAGTGCTCCCGAGCCACACAGGGTGCCCAGAGTCGGAACTGCCCTGAGGCACCCGGCTCTGGGCTGCTTGCCCATGGACGTTGGTCAGAACTCATCAGACTGTGCAACTCAGCAAGCTGAATTTTAGTATTCTCATGAAGTGTGGCTTCACAAACCTGATTTCAAAGTCAAAACAGAGACCAGGGAAAGGGCCGAGTGAAGGGTGGTCCAGGCAGGCCTTACCACGAAGGTGGCGCTTGAGAGAGGAAGGAGGTGACCACGGGTCACTGGGCGGTGGCGGGGTGCAGCAGGCAGAGGGCCTCGGCAGTGCTTCCACTCCGAGGCCCCCACCCTGGGGTGCTCAGCAGACAGCTGGGAGAGGGGTGAGTGAAGTGGAGGACAGGGGGCTACAGAGAGCTGGACCGGCACAGGGAGGAGGCCTGGCGGGGGGCCACGGAGGGGTCCAGGAAGAGTGGTGGCCTGGTCCCCCCTGCACCCTAACAGGCCCCTCTGACACTGTGCTGGGGACCAACAGCTTAGGAGGCCCGGAGGGGCGGCAGGCGAGAGGCCACAGTGGCTGAAGGCAGGGAGGCGGCCGGGTGGCCCCGCGGGGCGGCTGGGCTTGGGTGTAGGGCGTTCCATGGGCAGAGGCAGCAGGACCATCCTGTGGGATTGGGTGTGCGGTGTGAGACAGAGAGGACCCAGGATGGTGCCGAGGGTTCCGGCTTGCTCCTCTGGAAGTCACGGCTCCCCCGGGCTGTGAGTGGTGTCGGAGGAGAAGGGGTGAGAGCGGGGCTGCACCTCAGGTTATTCCATTACCCTGTAGTTGTTAGGCTGACTGGCTTTTGTCATGCCTCGTTGTCTCCTGTCTAGGGGGAGAGCTATGAACGTGACGGATTGATTCAGGATGCAAGAGCCCCAATTATCTCCATTAAGCCAGGCTCTCTTCTTGGGCAAGCCCCTCCCGCCCTCCCCCGCCCTCCTTCCGGAGCCTTCCACCTGGCTCCCGGCCCTCCGGGGAGCGGAGCGCAGCACCAGAGGGCGGGTGCAGACAGGCGGCCCCCAGGAAGAGATGGCTCCCAGGAGGGGCACAGAGGCCAGCTCCGCCCCTGGCCAGTTCTGCCTCAAATCCAGCCCAAGCCCGGGCTCTGCCTATACAGAGGCGGGGTGCGGAGGGACCAGGAGCATGGCACGTCACCCCTCCCCCTGCCTGGCCAGCCCACATCCGGGAGGATAGCTCTGCAGGGACCCCACAGGCCTTTCTGGAATCTGAGCTGGTGGCTGGGTGATGGGCAGCTGCCCAGGAATGGCATGGGAGGAAGTGCTGGTCAGGGTGTCATCACATGTGCGACCTCAGACTTGCTGGGGACGCCCCCAAAGCAGATGCCAACCTTGGGGCCCCTATGGTCCCTTTGGGGTCTCCTAGGCCCGGCTTCCAACATCATCTCCAAACAAAGTCCCCCTGCCAACCTCTCTGCAGGACTGCCTCTGTCCCTGGGCATGTCCCCAGTGCAAGGGAGTTTGTGAGGCTCCTTCCTAGGCCTGCAGGACGTCCCCCTGGTCACCTAGTCACCAGCTCTGTGCCCTGTGTGTGCACGCAAGTCTGTGTGTGTGGGAGTCAGGGTCCCAGACGGCCCTGGGTCTGATGGTGCTCCAGAAAAGTGGGCATGAAAGGTGGGCTGTGGGGAAGACGGGAAGGGTCTCAGAGGAAGGAAGGAGGCGACTCGGGGGCAGGACCCCGGGAAGCAGAAGGGGATGGCCAGCGGGCGGGTTCTGCTGGCACCACGACCCAGGGCCTGGCCTGCCGGGCAGCAGTCAGGGCTAAGGACTGCATCACGAGCAGACAGCCTGCGGACTTCTAGGGGTCAGACCTGAGAGCAGGCAGCCTCCCCTTGGTGTGTGAGAGGGGAGAGGGGGCCTGGGGGTGCTGGGAGGTGCAGACAGACTCTTGACAGGCAGCCCGCCAGGGCAAGCTTCTGGAGCCCGCCGGTGGGTGCCCTCCTGTGTCTGACTGTCACATCCTTGCCTTGTACAGGGTCCCCAGTTCCTGCCTCTGACCGTGGGTGTGTCTGTGCCTTTGTCCCCCGTGACCCCAGCCTCTGGCACTCGGTCTTGTGGCCCTCGGACTGCCAGGCACCGGGCAGGCGAGAGCTGACGTCTGTCCAGTGGCATCTTGCTCCCTGCCAGCGGCCAAGACCTCAATGGCATGCCTTCCCTCTGACAAGGGAGCTGCCCACCGCCTGGACCCAGCCTCACCCCAGGACAGCCCAGCAACAGCTGTGGAGGCTGGCTGGGTCCCCGTTGCCGCCTGGGGGCCCAGGCCTGTTCACACCTCCCTCTGGGTGGGCCCAAAGTGTAGGGCAAAGATCGTGGGTGAGGAGACATAACCAAACTCCCAGCCTCACCATGGTGGTCACACGCGGCCTCCTGCTGTCCTCCTGTACTCCCAAATCCTTGAGGGGTGACTGCCACATACCAGCCACTGAGCTGGTCCTGCGGTGCACCGACACTGTTCTCCTGCGACGTCAGACACTTGCACTAGGACTTGACCTCTCTGCCCTATGTGCAGGGAGCCCTGGTGGGACAATGGTTAGTGCCACATCTGCTAATGGAGAGGTCGGCGGTTCCCTTTCATGGAAACTCCATGGAGCACTCTGCTCTGTCCTACAGGGTCGCTATGAGTCGGGATGGACTCGACAGCAGGGCGTTTGGGGTCCGGTTTGCCCTGTGTGCCAGCCCCTGGGGCCCAAACAGTTTGGTCTCCACGAATTTTTAACCTATGGGTCGAGGGTTCGAGCCCCGCCAGAGGAAAGAAAGGCCTGTCAATCTGCTTCTGTTAGGATGCCAGCCAAGAAAACCATAGGAGCAGCTCTCCTCCAGGGGCCGCTGTGAGTCAGAATGGACCCAGCTGCAGCAGGAGCGGTTTCTTCATTTGTGTGGCATTCACGCAGCGCACACACGCTCTCCCAGGCTTTGTTGACCCACAACCAAAGCTTCACGAGAGCCACTCTGGCCAGCTGCGCCCACACGTGGTCGTGCAGCTGTGTGGCCGTGAGGCTGTGCACACGTGGCTGTGCTCATCTGGCCGTGTGGCTGTGTGGCTGTGCACATGTGGCCGTGTGGCTGTGCACACGTGGCCGTGTGGCCGTGTGGCAGTGTGCACGTGGCCATGTGGCCGTGCGCACACGTGGCTGGCTGCTTCATGGTCTCAGCCTTTCACCCCTTCTTGGCTCTCTACCCAGTATCCGGCCCAGACAGTTTCCTTCTGTGTGTAAACCTCCCCCTGAGGGTTTACAGTGGTGGTCGCACAGCCTTTGTCCTTTTGTGATGGACTTATTTAATAACTTAATGGGTAATGCCCTCCCGATTGACCCAGGTTGTGAGATGTCACTTTGAAAAGCCCTGCTCCACCTGCGAGGAGGGTCATCCTACAGAAGTCACGGGGCCCCTGGGAGGTGATGGCAGCGTGCTCTGGCTCCAGGCCTGGCGGTGGGGGTGCAGCCAGGCATGTTGGAGCGGAGCCCTGGCCGCCTGGTGCCCAGACCCCGCTGCTGAGAACCCAGCTGGAGTGGTTGTCCTGCCCTGGGTCAGCTCGCTGGGAGGTGAGAAAGGACCCCTCCTGCAGGTGGGACCGAGCGCCAGGGCCCTCTATCTCTCCCACGCAGACTTGTCACATGGTGCCAAGAAGTTGTTCCCAGATGCTAGGACCCCCTCAGTCACATGGAGGATACAAAAAGGGCCCCCAGAGTGTGGCGCTGAGTGGGGCTGAGTGGCTGAGGAGCCCAAGGCTTTGGGGAGAGCTGTCCCCAGGTCGTTGGGCTATAGTTGCGCCTTTCTGAACTGAGGGGGCCATGAGGGGCTTCTCCAAGAGTGTCAAGGGGTGCTGCTGCAGACCAGAGCAGTGGAGGACCAGGCCTCCCTGGGCCCCGGAAAGACCAAGGGTGGGGTGATGGGTCTGGCTGTGGCCCCGTGAACCTGGTGGGGCCCAGAGTGAGGGGGTGAGGGTGCTGCTGTTTATCATGGACCAGAGGGGATGAGCGGGGACAGAGAACAGTGTCCTCCACAAGGCCCCCCAGAGGGACCTGTCAGGGAGGCCTGGGGGCTCCTGGGCACCGAGGGGCCAGGGGGCAGGTCACAAGGGCCCTGAGAAGGAAACCTGCTGCAGAGGAGGAGGCATGGCAGGGAGGTGCCACAGAGCTGATGGGGACTGAGTGGGACTGACCTGTCTGCTGTTGGCCAGGCCTGGGAGGGGAGGGGAGCCCGGCCGTGACGGAGTGGACGCTGGTGGGGAGGACGGGCTCCCTTGCCCCCTCAGCCCCCTGCTGCGCCTCTCCCACCCTGCGGGCTTCCTGTCCTGAGCCGACCTGGGGAGGGGGATGACTGCTAAGTTCCAGGTTGTGACTATTCATGGGACTCGACACTTGGGCGGTAGGGCTGAGGCTGTATTTGCTATGTAAAGTGACTGTCCCCTTACCCCAAGCTGAGAGGACACTTGGGCGGTGGGCTGAAGCTGTGTTTACCATGTAAAGTGACTGTCTCCTTACTGCGAACTGTGCAGACACTCGAGCGGTGGCCGGAGGCTATTTATCACGTAAAGTGACTGTCATCTTACCCCAAACTGAGCCGAAAAGCCACAAGGTCTGCTTGAGTTTTCATCCCGGGCCAGGGAAGATTATCTCCGCTGATGAAAGCTGAAATCAGGCAGAGAGAGGCAGAGACAAAGGCAGGATTTCATTACACTTTGTCATGTCTGTCCACGCGCCGGCTCTGCGGGCCTCTGCACCGAGGAGCTTCAGTGCCGTGACGGGGTCTGACAGGGTGGGCCCGTGGCAGGAGGGGGTGGGAAGGTGAGCCAGGGCTGAGCAGGGAGGGGCAGGGGCGTTTGGTGGGGGACGGCGGGTGCTCGGGGGCTTCAAGCTCGGGGGGAGACGCGTCTGTAGGAAATGTCAGCTGCACAGCCTGGCGGACGCCCAGGTCGGCTCGCCTGCACCTCGGGTTCCCAGGAAGCCACCTTATCCAGGGGGGAGCCTTGGATGAAAGTTACCCCTCTGTAGCTGGGTGGGAGGAGCCCTGGGGGCACCGGGGTTCAAACCATCAGCTGCTGCCTGCGAGGCCAGAGTTCCGAGACCACCTGTGCGGGTCCCCAGGGGAAAGAGTGGCAGCCGGCTGTCATCGTGACGACCCACAGCCATTGAGCTGATTCTGACTCATAGCGACCCCGTAGGACAGAGAACTGCCCCATCGAGCCTCCAAGAGTGCCTGGTGGACGTGAACTGCCCACCTCGTGGATGGCAGCCGTAGCGCTTAACCCCCACACCACTGGGTTTCCGGTCCGGAGAGCGTACAACCTTGGACACCCTCTGGGGGTCACTGAGTCGGAATCGACTGGACAGCTGTGGCTGGGTAGCTGCGTGGAGAGGGGCTTGGAGTGAAGGCCCAGGGGACAGGAGGCCACAGGGAGCCACCCGGCTGGTCTCCGTGACCCGTGACACTGTCCCCACCCCACGGTGTGGCAGCAAGCAGGGGCAGAGCGGTGGGATTTCGAGGCACACAGAGGAGGGGGCCCTGGTGGCACGGTGGTTAAGCGCCTCAACCCAGAGGTCGGCAGCTCACGTGTGCCCGGAGCACCTCGGAAGCTCGGTGGGCGGCCCAGCTCTGTCACGTCGCTGAAAGCTGGGATCGACTCAGCGGTGGTGGGTTTGGGGATTGTTTTGTGACAGAGAGCTTGGACAAGAGAAGGTCAGCCGTTCTCAGCAGCAGCTGCTCCTCAGCAGTCTTGCGGGCAGGTGTGCTCTGTTCTCTGGGCTCCTTGTGGATCGGGACCCCTCGGCAGCAGGGGTGGGAACGCAGAAGGGGTTGATGGTGGTGCTGACTGCTCCCAGGCTCATCTGTGAACCGACGGCCAGGCCCACTCAGGGGCGCCTGGGAGAGAGGCCTGGCGAGCTGCCTCTGGAAAGCCAGCCCCAGAAAATGGTCTGGAGCACCCCACTTCTTGACACACCCAGGGCCTCGCAGGAGTCCGTTGCCTTGTTTTTCCTAGCAGCAGGTGTAGCTAGCAGGGCCTGGAGTGGGTAAGGGCGGGGTCTGAAGCTGCAGGGGCCCTGTTCACAGACACTTGGGGGCCCAGCAAGCACAGGCCTGGGTGGGAGTCAGATGAGGTGAGTGCTGGGCCTCTTGGGCCCAGAAGGCCTAGAGACAGCCAGAGCAGGGGTCTGGATGTGCTGGATGGGAGCTCAGTGGAGAGGCCTGGCCACGAGATCAGGATCTGAGATCCCTCTCCAAGGCCACCAGCGGTGAATGGAGGGCAGGAAAGAGAGCCCAGGGTCTGAAAAACTTGAACATCGAACCAGGTGGCGGCACAGGCAGGAGGCTGCCCTGGAGAGCACCCGGGCCACTGCTTGTATTGCTGTGGCGGTCATCCATTGAGCCTGGACAGTGTGCTGGCTGGCCGGGCCTTTGGTGGGAGGGTGAAGGCACAGCGAGGCCACAGTGGACTGAGGTGTGACGGAGGGTGAGGGCGGGGAAGCCATCAGGTTGGGGTCACAGGTCCAAGGACAGGCACGGCTGATGGCCCAGGAGCTGCCCCTGTTCCTGTGACAACTGCCCTTTCCTGCTTCTGTCATTCCAAACCTACCCTGGTGCCAGCCCCCTGCTGTGGTTCCAGTCCCCAGACTGGGGCCCTGGAAGGTGGGGTCCCTTGTGCTCTCGTGGGCAGAACAAGTGCTTAGGGTAGCCTATCGCTTCCCAGGCAGCCCACTGCCAGCCTTTTCCCGGGGATGACATCCCCTGTCCCTCAGCCCCAGCCTCCCTGGGCAGGCTCAGCACAGAGCCCATCACGGGCTTCCGGGGCTCTGCCCTGTGCTCTGCCCACCGTTGTCATACCTCCCGCCAAGGATGGAGCCCAGACGGGGTCACGTAAGCCGTTTATTGGTTTCTTTGAAAAATATGTATCTTATTTATACACGAAGTTTGGTGAGAAGTGCTCTGTCAGCCCAGACGACAATCTGGCACTTGCGTCTTGTCCGCCCCGTCCTGCCCTCCCTCCCTCCTGCTGGTCAGGGGGCAGTCCTGGGAAAGGACAGGCAAGAGTCATGCCGGAGGCTGGGTTGCTCCGGGCCTGGGACGCCGCCGGTCAGCTGCCGGCTGTCACCTGTCTCAGGGCGCCCACAAAACCACAGTCCCCTTCCGGCCAGCTGGCTGGCGCCTGGCCCCCCTCCTAGCATCCCGGCTGGCAGAGCGCGCCAGGGAGGGCGCTCACCTCTCCAAGCCTGAGGGCCTGGCACAGAGACATACAAAAATAAGATCTCACTAGAAGGGCAGGGACCGTTCAGAACCAAGCCCCAGGCTGGACTCCAGGGGAGCTCAGGGCCGATGTTGGGAGCGGGCAGGCGGGGCCGTGGTGCCATCCAGGGGACTTGGATACAAGAAGAAACATAATACTTTCCCTGCTGGCTGCGCCCCTCCCGCAATGCCCTGGGCCCACAACCGGCTCAGTGAGGTAGCGGGGACCTGGCCGTGACCTCCCGGGCGGTGGGCGCCCCAGGGGAGGGTGCTCTGCTGGAGAGCAGGGACAGGCCTACAGGGTCCTTACCTCAGAGAGGTTCTCCACATGGAAAGATTTGCATATGCTAAATAGGATTGTCAGCAGCTGAAGAGGCCCTGGGGTCCTCGACTAGAAAAAGTATTTTTCCCTGAAAAAGCCTTCCCTCCAGACCTCTGGACAGCCTGGAACCTGCCCAGAAGTGGGGGCGGATCACCCTATAAATGAAGCCACATGTGGGCTTCCTCGGGCTTCCTCACTCATCAGTGGTGTGGTTTGACCTGCTTGTCATGGGGGAAAGCAGGGGAGATTGTGCACTGCAGATCAGTAAGCAGACGCAGGAAGCCGCGTGCAGCCCGCCTCCTGGGTAGTCCACCAGGGCCCAGAAGGTTCCCGCCTGTGGCCGCCCCCGGGACCGGGGCCAGCGACGGGCTGCTCTGACTCCCACTGCTCCTTTTCCCCACATGGGCTCATGGTTACAGAACAAAGCCCAAGCTACCTCCTGTTTCCAGGCTACCGCATCTAGACAGGAGCTGGGGGCCTGTGCCCCTCCCCACGGTGACCCCGTGGTCAGAGGTGACAGAGCCCTGGGTGGTGACAGAGGTGCCTTCAGTCCCGTGGGCTGAGGGCCACACAGCTGAGTGCTGCTCGTCTGTGCCCGGGTCAGCCCTGCTTTCCCTCGGCCTGCTGGGTAGAGGTTCCAGGAGCGAGGAGCAGCTGTGTGCCAGGCCATGAGAGGTGGCCCCTGGGGCCCTTCCGTTTCAGTGCTAATACTTGGGCAGGAAGCCAAGCTCTCCCGGGTAGAAAAGGCAATTTCAGAGCCTAATAGCAGCCTGGGCTCCAGGCCACTGTCTTCTAGAAGCTTTTTTTGTTTTTGTAGGACTGACCCTACAGGATAAAAACAGGGCCTTGGGAATCGTGGGAGGCCCAAGCTAGCCCTGTTGACAGCAACCTAACCCACGGGGCTGTGGGAAGGCCCAGTCTGCCTGACACCCCTCTGGGGAGCCTGACGTGTGCGTGAGGAGCGGGCACACCACGTGAGTGAGAGGCTAGGTCCCCCCCAGCCCCCAGCTGGAGACCCCACCCTGACTGCAGGTGGGCTGGGCAGCAGCTCTGGAGACACTCTTGTTCAGAGTCAAGAAGAGGCAGTGTGGATTCCTGCCCATGTCCACAGGAAAAAAAGAGGTTAGTTCTTTGCTTGAGTAAAAAAATATCAAATCTAATCACTTTACAAAAGCCCATTCACAACACGTCCAGTTCCAGGTTCAGGTTTTGCCTCTGCAGCTGGGATGGGGCTGCTCTTCAGTGCGACCGGGTGTCACCTGACAGAGCAGGCCCACTGACATGCGTGGGCCTCCAGGGACAGGCCCTTCCAGCAGCCAGCTCTGCCGACTACACAGGCTGTTGATACGGGTACCACTCACTCTGCCTTGTAGCGCCACGGGGCTGAGGCCCACCTCTTACCCCGAAGCCCAAAGGCAGGCAGGCCTCCATGGGTGCTGGCTGTGACTGCACTCCGGTGGGCCGCAACAGGCTTCCTCCTGGCGTCCGGCCAGCTGGGGCTCAAGCTCACACAACCGACTCACGCTCCCTGTCTGGCGATGGGGGGAAGTCCTCAAGGTCTTCACTCCGGCTGTAGTCTGACACCCGCACTGGGAGGTTGTCGCTGGTGGCTCTGGTGACGCTGTCATAGGAGGGTGGGAAGGATGTGGAGGAGAGGGAGGAGCTGGACGGAGGGTCCAGGCGCCGAGAAAAATTCTCGTTCATCATGTAGGCGATGAGGCCCTCTCGCTCGGGAGCATCCTCATCGGAGAGGCCGCTGCTGCCCACCTGCTGCCGGAAGAGGAAGGAGGCGTGCTTCACAGAGCGCTGCAGCAGGTGCCTCCGGAAGGCTCGCTGGATGATGGTGGCGGACACCTCCTCGTGCTTGCGCCGCAGGGTGGTGGTGATGGGCTCGTAAGAGACCTTGGATGGGTTGGCTGCCATGAACTTCTCCTCCATCTGGATCTTCAAGGCGTCCATCTCCCCGGACTCCCCCAAGACCCTCTTAGTGAAGGCAAAGAGGATGTCCATGCAGTGGATGCGGTCCCCGCTGACCATGGGCAGGTCCATGCTGATGAGGCTCCTCTGGTTGGGCTTGGCGATGCGGAGTGGCTCAGAGAGGGCATCGGCGAAGTCAGACAGGGCCGAGTACTCAATGAACTGGGTGGCCTCGGGGTCGAATTTCTCCCAGATCTCATAGAACATGTCGAAGTCGTCCTCGCTCAGGGGCTCGGTGCTCTCCTCCGTGGCCACACTGAAGTTCTCCAGGATGATGGCAATGTACATGTTGACGACGATGAGGAAGGAGATGATGATGTAGGTGGTGAAGAAGAGGATGCCCACGGCGGGGCTCCCGCAGTTCCCCCGTGAGCCATTACTGTTGGGCAGGTTGGGGTCGCAGTAGGGGGGCCCCGTGTTGAGGATGGGACTGAGGAGGCCATCCCAGCCGGCCGACGTGGTGATCTGGAAGAGGCACAGCATGCTGTTGGCAAAGGTCTGGAAGTTGAACATGTCGTCGATGCCGGCCTCCCACTTGACATAGGCGAAGTTGGCCATGCCGAAGATGGAGTAGATGAACATGACGAGGAAGAGCAGCAGGCCGATGTTGAACAGGGCGGGCAGCGACATCATGAGGGCGAAGAGCAGGGTCCGGATCCCCTTGGCTCCCCGGATCAGCCTGAGGATGCGGCCAATGCGGGCCAGGCGGATGACGCGGAAGAGAGTCGGGGAGAAGAAGTATTTCTGGATGATGTCCGACAGCACCGTGCCTGCAGGGGACAACAGAGATGGAGACTGTGGCCACTGATGGTGATGAGCTCCCCACACCGCACCCCTGGGAGCCTGAGAGTGAGCGGCAACATTCGTCCCTGCTGAAGACACCTGCACCTGCCAAACTTCCTCGCCAGCACCCCCTGAGGCACCCCCTCGCCTTCCAGCCCACCTGGCACTTCCCAGAACATTTCCTGACTGTCCTTGGTGCTTACATCTGCCATTCCTGCAGTGACAGCAAGTCACCTTCACTCCTGTGACAAGGAGTGCGGTGAAGGCAGCGACTGCACCAGGCAAAATGACTCAAGTCAGACACCCCGAGGCAGAGTCCCCTGGGTGGAGGTAGTCAAAAGTTTGTGGGTACAATGGCAAAACGGGGGAAAAACCCAAAGTAAAGTAGACTTCATAGTTAAAAAATTTTGTGCCTCCAACTAGCATTTTGCTAAGAGAGATCTCTGCACCCCACATTGGTGAGTGGCGTCTGGGGTCTTAAAAGCTGCCAAGCTGCCATCTGAGGGCACAGCAAATGGTCCCAACTCAGCAGGAACGGATGCTCACCGAGGACCAAAATGACATGGGGTAAAGACTATCTAGAAGACAGAGAGACCCACAAGAGTGGGTGCTTACATCGACTTGGGACCGGAAGAAATGGATAGTGCCCGGCCACCACCAGTGATAGCCACGATGGAACTCACAGAAAGGAGTCTCACTGGCAACACAAGAATAAAAAGGGGTGCATTCTGAGATCTCCACTAAAAGACCTCAATTGATGGTCCAGTGGTTTCAGGGTTCCTCTGAGAGCATGGCCCCTGGCCCTGATGCTGCCCTTACCCATAAATCATAATGAAGGTCCACTGTTTGGACAGAAATGGATTGGACTTGGCAATGCAGAGTGACCATATATTGGATGCAGTTTATGGTTCTACACATCTATAGGATATCATCCTGCTGACCTCTGGCTGGAGGAGGGAGAGTGGGTGGAGAGAAGAGGAAAGGAGGCTGTTGGGAGGATGAGACATGTATGGAGCAGAGAGGAATAGTGTGCTGTCACCAGACAGGGAGAGCAGTGGAAGCTGCATATAGGTGGGCATGTAAATTTATACGGGAATGTACATTTTCACCCAGCCACGTTAAATAAAAAAGAAAAAAACAGTGTCCAAAAAAAAAAAATTTGTGCCTCAACAGGCACTAACAAAGAAGTGAAAAAAATACAGAATGAGAAACGAGTTTTGCAAATCACATGTCTGATAAGGAAGAGGTATTCAGAACCTGTAATGAACCCTTGCAACTTGACCATAAAAAGATAAAGAACCCAATTTTAAACTAGCCAAAGGAGTTAAACATTTCTCCCAAAAGATAAACAATGGTCAGCAAACACGTGGAAAGATACCTGCCACCATTGCTATTACAGAGACGAAAAGAAAGCGACAACAAAATGCCACTCTGTCCCTACCAAACCACACCAAACCCACGGCCGTCGAGTCGATTCAAACTGACAGCAGCCCTGTGGGTCAGAGCAGAACTGCCCCCCAGCGTTTCCAAGGAGTGCCTGGCAGATACAAACTGCTGACTAAATAAAAGGCAAGACAGTGACACGTGTTGAGGGGGATGGGGAGTGACGGGGAGTCCCAGGGACCTTCCCACACTGATGGTGGGAAGGTGCAACGGTGCAACCACTGTGGAGCACAGTCTGCAGCTCTCCCGAATTTTAGAAGAGTAACTGCAAGGGGCTGAGAGGGTGAAAATTGGGACAGGGTTTCTCTGTGGGCTGATGAAAATGTTCTGCAGTCAGATCACGCTCATGGGTGCCCAGCCCTGCGTGTACACGAGACTCATTGAATTGTATGTGTTAGAGGATGTCCTTTGTGCTGTGTGAACTGTATCTCAATGCAGGTGTTCAAGAAGAGTTTGGTGTCTGAGGTTAAGCAAACACGAGTCTGAACTCTCTCTGCTGTGATCTGCCCCAGTGCCGACTTGACGGGGCAAACTGCATGGCGTGGATAATGTCTGAAGGAGACCAGACTCCAGAAACCTCTGAGAACCTACCTCACCCTAAGGCAGCCTCATTGTCCCTCGACTTAGGGTTCAACTTAGGGTTCAGGCTTTCCTTGGAAGGGTAGGGGAGCCTCGACAGCCTCTTCCCCGTCTCCCCTTAAATACCTCCACGCAGTTAGCTGTGTTCTCGGGTCCCTGGAGAGCAGGGGCAGGAGGGGTGCTAGAGTGCCTTCTGCTGGGATGGCCCCCTTGGCTTGAGTGGACCACCCAGAAAAATTTCTCTGTGTAGGTGACAGAGACTGAAACTGGGGAAGGGGTGGATGGAGAAGAACAAGGAAGCCAGGTGCCGTGCTTGGCGCGAACGGTGGCCCACGCAGCACACCTACCCACGATGGAGAGGACGACGACCACAAAGTCGAAAATGTTCCAGCTGTTGGTGAAGTAATAGTGGCGCAGGGCGATCATCTTGAAGATGCACTCGCCCGTGAAGATGGCCACGAAGAGCAGGTTGATCTTGGCCAGGATGCTGACCTTCTCGGGGCTCTGGTCGTCCGTCTCCACCATCATGGTCACCATGTTCAAGCAGATGAGAAACATGATGGTGACGTCAAAAGCCTGCTTGGTCACGATGTCAAAGATGAAGCCCTGGTACTTGTTCTGAAAGGAGGGCAGCGGGGGTGGGCTCAGCGGGGACCACGGACAGGCCAGCCAGCCCCTGTGGCCGCCTCTCAGCCAGCCACCCCATCTCTGGTGACGCCACCGTGCCCCTGGAGTGTGGGGGAACAAGACCCAGGGCTGAGGCGCCTGGCCTTCCTGCTGAGACAGTCCCTGACCTGCGGACCCAGCTCTGAGCACTCCCTCCCCAGGCTTTCGCTGAGGGGTCTCCAGGATGGACTCCTCCGGCCTGAGTGGTCTCAGCACAGGGAGCTGCTCTGTCTGCTCCCACCGCCTCAGGGTAAGAATTTGATACGGGTGATTCTCTCTGCTCTCAACCCCAGCAGACTTCTGCTCTTGTGGAACTGATTATTTGGTCAATAGCTGTATTTATGGGGCCCTGGTGGCACACAGGTTAACTGGCTGCTAACCACAAGACTGGCAGTTGGAATCCACCAGTCGCTGCCTGGCAACCCTATGGGGTGGTTCTGTGCTGTCCTACAATCACCATGCTTTGGAATCCAATCAACAGCAATGGGTTAACTATATTTACATGGACCTGTAACTGTTACAGGCTTGTGTTATTCTAGAGAAAAGCTCAAGTTATAAATAAATGCACATGCGCTCATGCACACACCCACACACCCTACCCCTCCTTTTAGGACAGTGGCTCCATCAGGCCAAGGGGTCAACCTGGCAGAGGACCCAGCACCCTCTCTCTCCTGGCTCTACCCTCCCCTGCTCAGGAGGTGGCAGAAATGAGGCTGTGAAGTGGGGCGGGGGCTGCAGAGGGGAAAGCCTGTGCCCTGAGGGGAGGGGGGCGCTGCCGCAGGGGCAGAAGGTCTCCTGTGCAGGGGTGGGTGGCGTCCCTGGAAACCACGACCCTCTCATGGCTTTCTCATCAGCTCCGTGAGCCCAAACCTGCCAGGTGGCCAGACCCCCGGGAGGGCCCCTCCTTCCCTGGAACAGCCAAGGGCCCGAGTGGCTGGCCGTGTGGCGTCGGGGCTCCCCAGGTCTCGCAGCCCCCCGCCCAGATGTGGGGAGCCCGGCTTACCAGCGGCCGGGGTATGGGCTTCTGAGGCTTCTTGGAGCCCAGCTTCTTCATGGCGTTGTAGTACTTCTTCTGCTCCTCCGTCATGAAGATGTCCTGGCCCCCTAAGTGCAGAGAGACACGCGCCACCTCGTTCTGGGGTCCCTTCCTGACGAGGCCAGCCCCGCCCTCACCCGTCTCCCGGTGGGGATGTGTCCACCCCCACCCGCCCTTCCGGGTGCCTCCCCCCCCGCCCTTCCGCGTGCCTCCCCCAGCCCTTCCGGGTGCCTCCCCCCACTCTTCCGGGTGCCTCCCCCCACCCGCCCTTCCGGGTGCCTCCCCCCCGCCCTTCCGGGTGCCTCCCCCGACCCGCCCTTCCCGGTGCCTCCCCCCCCACTCTTCCGGGTGCCTCCCCCCACTCTTCCGGGTGCCTCCCCCCACCCGCCCTTCCGGGTGCCTCCCCCCCGCCCTTCCGGGTGCCTCCCCCGACCCGCCCTTCCCGGTGCCTCCCCCCCACTCTTCCGGGTGCCTCCCCCCACTCTTCCGGGTGCCTCCCCCCACCCGCCCTTCCGGGTGCCTCCCCCCACTCTTCCGGGTGCCTCCCCCGCCCTTCCGGGTGCCTCCCCCGACCCGCCCTTCCCGGTGCCTCCCCCCCACTCTTCCGGGTGCCTCCCCCACCCGCTCTTCCGGGTCCCCCCCGCCCCCGGAAGCCCCGGCCTCGTCCCCGGAAGTGGAGTGCGTTCCGCGCCCGCTCGGTGGACCGGAGCCTGGCCGCCGACCGACGGAGCGTCCCGGCGCGGCCCTGCTGAGGGCGCCCCGGGCAGAGCCTGGGCCCCGGCCTCCGGTCGGCCTCCGCACCGGCCCCGCGCACGCTGCCCCGGCACGGCCTGGGAACGGCCCCCGCTGCCGCCCGGCTTCATCGGGAGCCTCGTCTTTGAGGCGGACGAGGGCAGGCCCCGTTACGGGCGTAGGGGCTGCGTGGCATCTGGGCGCAGCGCCCTCTCCCCACCGCAGTCCAGCAGGAACAACGAGGGGACCGTCTTCCCTGGGGACGGGAGCCTGAGCTCTACGTATCTTTTTCTTTTGCTGGTTGAAGTTGTCGATGATGACGCCGATGAAGAGATTCAGGGTGAAGAAGGACCCGAAGATGATGAAGATGACGAAGTAGATGTACATGTAGAGGTTGTGCTCCCACTGCGGCTGCTCTTCACACTGCGGGGGACCCCAGAACCAGGCGGGTCAGACGGGCTGTGGGCCGGGGGGACCCCAAACCAGGCGGTCAGACGGGCTGTGGGCCGGGGGGACCCCAAACCAGGCGGTCAGATGGGCTGTGGGCCTGGGGGACCCCAAACCAGGTGGTCAGACGGGCTGTGGGCCGGGGGGACCCCAAACCAGGTGGTCAGACGGGCTGTGGGCCGGGGGGACCCCAAACCAGGTGGTCAGATGGGCTGTGGGCCTGGGGGACCCCAAACCAGGCGGTCAGATGGGCTGTGGGCCAGGCAGGGACCCAGAACCAGGCAGGTCAGACAGGCTGTGGACCCCAGGTGAGGGAGGGAGACCTGAAACCAGATGGGTCAGATGGGCTGTGGGCTGAAGGTGACCCAGAACCCAGATGGGGTCAGATAGGCCATGGGCCAGGGGGCACCTGAAACCAGATGGGTCAGACAGGCTGTAGGCTAGAGGATGAGGAGGGCATGGCCTGGGGGGCAACTGGCTCAGACAGGCTGCGGTCAAAGGGAGGAGGAAGGGAGGGCTCTGTTTGCCAAGACAGGATGTGTTTTGCATATCCAGACAGGCAGGGGTGAAGGCAGAGGCCTGGCTCGATGTCTGCTCTGTGGGAGAGACTGTCACCAGCACAGATGTGTGCCTGGTGGGTGAAGACCAGGGCGGGGCAAGTGGGAACGTGGTGAGGAGTGATGGTTTATAGGTGGAAGCGCTGCATGGGACACAGGGCTCGGGGCAGCACGGGATCGCGGCACGGGCTCTGGGCGGCATGGATCGCCACACAGGGCTCAGGGTGGCACGTGATCACCACAGCGCTGGACTTGGGCATGAGGCAGCACGTGGTCCCTGTAGGGCTTCAGCCCCTGGGGACTGGGAGGCCTGAGTACATTGGGCGTCTCAGTATTTACTGCCCCTCCAACGTGACTGCATGGGGGCCTAAGGACGAGGCTAAAGCTAGGCCCCAGTCTCCATTGCCTCCCCATCTCCTCCGGGGGAAGGACTCGGAACTAAATTTCAGAAACATGTGTGAATTTCAAGACCCCCTGGTCCTGAGCTGGGGCTGGGCATCCCCGAGATGCCGACCTACAGTTCCACCTGGGAGACTGTGTCCGTGTGGACTGGGCTTTCAGACGTGGGCACAGGTGCCCGCTTTGATGAGAGAGGCCAGTGTGACAACCTACCCCCCTGGAGTCCACAGCCGCATACATGATGTCCATCCAGCCTTTGAATGTGGCCTGCGAGGGAAGAATGAGAGTGAGGTCACTGAACACCACACCATGCTGAGCTGCTCAGGGTTCCCTCTTGTCTGGACAGCGGGTCCAGCACAGGGCCCCTGCAAGAAGCAAGCAGCCTCCCCCACCCACTAGCAGTGTGTGGCAGGCCACGAGGTCACAGAAGGGTCCAGTAGTGGCTGGGGTGCAGGCAAAGCCTGCCCAGCAGGCCCTCCATGGAGCCAGGGATCAAGGAAAAGAAGCCTGGAGACAGGTGAGGCCTGCAGGGCTCTGTCCTCAGATCGTCACGCGTTTCTAAGATGATACAAGGTCCCTACCGGGGATGGGTTGCCCAGTAGGCCAGGGAGACACCAGCTTTCTGTGCTGACTTAGGGCACAACTGCACATATCAGATGTGGTGAGAAACAGGTGAAACTGCACACTACAGATTAAAACAAAAAAACCACTGCCACTGAGTTGATTCTGACTCATAGCAACCCTATAGGACAGAAGAGAACTGCCCCATAGAGTTTCCAGTGAGTGCCTGGAGGATTTGAACTTCAGACCTTTTGGTTAGCAGACATTAGCACTTAACCACTAGGCCACTGGGGTTCCCAATATGCTGCAGGTTCACAAGAAGAAACAGCGAGGCCTGGGGTGCCTGCTCCCTGTAAGCCCCTGAGCACCTTGCTCACTTAGTAACCCTCCCCTGGTCCAAGAGCAGGTGTCGGGGACAGAAAGGTGGAGGCTTGGGCTCTCTGTTCCGGCTTAGTCTTCCTCCTCACTGAGCTGAGAAGGTATATGGCTTCGGTCTCATGGACTTCCAAATCCAGTCCCTAAAGAGCCCCAACCTTCCCTTGTATGTAAGGGGGTCTTCTGCCAGTGTCGTTTGGTGAATGCGTAACAGCGGGCTTTCCGGAGAAAAAACAGCCGTGACCACTGTGTTGGCCGATGTCTCGGATGTGAATAGTCCCGCCCCGGCTGGTTTCGTGTTGCCAGCAAGGTGGGACCGAACACAGAGGTGCAGAGAGACGTGCAGTGGCAGTACTCCCACCCTGTGGGCAGGATGGACGTGAATAACGTCTGGTGCGCAGAGCAGCCCCAGGGCAGAGTGGGTGAGAGCGCCATCCGCAGTGTGAAGCCAGCCCTGCTCCTGGAAAACCCCACAGGCCACTGCACTCTGCCCTAGAGGGCTGCCATGAGTCGGGCTGACTTGAGGGCCATCGAGTTTGGCTTTTGGAGACTTAGTGTGTAGCTGATAGTACAGTGTAACGGGAACTTGGTTATCTGTGCTTTAATGTCATTCCGTTAATTACATGTTTACATAAGGGAATCCTGAATAACGGCCATGTGGAGCAGCCAGTTTGCAAGATTCCAGAAAATACAAAAGTCAGCTCTTGTGAGCCGGTACAAGCTGCCTCTGGCATGCCACACTGTGAGAGAGGAGGCGGGAGGGGACAGGGCCCCAGGGCCGCCCACACTGTGCGACTCTGGCCGCTAGGAAGGTTCTGAAAACGGCCAAGACACATGTGTGCTGGGCATGGGGCCCGGCTGTACCAACTTTCTGTGTCTTTAACGGTTCTGAGGAGGCAGGTCAGCGGGGAAAACAGGCCCAGAGAAGGCAAACGGCTCCAGCTTTCTGCGCCAGTGTGTCAAGCCTGGTGGTGCAGTGGTTAAGAGCTCAGCTGCTAACCAAAAGGTCGGCAGTTTGAACCCACAGTGGCCTCTGGAGACCCTGTGGGGCAGCTGTTCTCTGTCATGCAGTGTCACCGTGAGTCAGAATCAACTTGATGGCACTGGGTTTGCTTTAGTGTCCTGTGCCAGTGTGCTCCCGGTACCTTGTGAGAGACAGGAGGCCTGATAACACTCTAGAAATTTCTGGGGCCCAGCCAGGGTTACCGAATGCTTGTGGATGCATTCTCCCAGTCACTGAGTGGTTCTGCCCCCCCGAAGGTTCTGGGGACAAAGGTCTGGCAGCTCAGACAGACAGCCACGGGCACAGTAGGCTCCCAATCCTGTTCTCCTCTAGGTGTTGTGGGGGTCTCTGGGGAAGTGACCCCCAGAGTGTAAGGAACAGCTGGAGGCAGGAGGTTTTCAAGAGAGTGTCCTTGGGACTAGAGGCATGTGTCTAGGTTTGAGACGGGACTTGCAGGCAAAGCCAGCGGCAGCCGTAGGCACTGACTGTGGTCCTGCTGGCATTTCTGCTGCTGAGCCTGGCAGCAGGCTTGTTCTCGGCACGCGCTACCATCACGGATGTCACCTACACTCACAGGTCACTGGACGTTCTGGGGGGGCTGTGTAGGGCCATGCATGTCTAAACACATGACGTCCTGCACGTCATAACCAGAAATAAACACAAGCCACGCCACAGGCATCACCTCCTTGTGTAGCAGGGCGCCCGGGCACAACTCTGCTCATCACCTGGACTGCGAGGCACTTTCATTTTTACCCTGCACCTTTCCACCGCGAGGCTCACAGCACCGAGAGGCCAGGTGACCCCAGGTGGTGAGCTGGTTCTACCAGAGGGTCCCCTTGGTCACATGCCCTGCAGCTCTGAGAGGTGTCGGCTTCACAGCCGAGAGCCAGGGGACATCCCGTGGAGCCACCAAGTCCCCGCAGAACCTAATTTAGCCTTTCCTTTGGGCCGTGTGAGCTCACCGCGAGGATGCAGGACGGCTCGTTGTGCCCTCGTCACCACACCAGGTGACAGCACTGCAGAGCCCTCCGCTCCGCGACTTACCACCTGCAGAAGAGCCAGGTAGCCGGCTCCCACGTTGTCGAAGTTGACCTTCACCTTGGTCCAGTGCAGCTCGCCGGTCACGTTGAAGGCTTCGCACTCGCTTTTGTTGTTCACGACGGTGTAGTTCAAAGGCAGGTCGCCTTCGGTCTGGTTGACGCACCTCCCGAACTTGCCGGCAAAGAGGTTGACGCCCATGATGCTGAAGATGAGCCAGAAGATGAGGCAGATGAGGAGGACGTTCATGATGGACGGGATGGCGCCCACCAGGGCATTGACCACCACCTCGAGGGCAGACAGAGGCTCAGCTCCTGGGGGGGCCCCGAGGACGGGCGAGTCTGCCACCCCCCAGGTCCTTGAGGTAGACCCCCGGGGAGGGCGGTGTCAAGGTCACGGGCTGCGTGTGGCACTTCCTGTCCCCTGGGAAAGGCCGGCTCCATGCTGGATGCCCTGGCAGGGTGTCAGCGCACAGGAGCCCTCTGCCACCCCAAGGTCACACGTGACCCCAGAGCAAATGCCTGGGCCCCTGATCTTCAGTGTTTCATTCCCGTTGAGTATGCCAGAAGTCTGACGGGAAAAGGGCCTGGAGACCCTTTCCCAAACACTTCACACTGCCTGTCAATCCCATCAGTCCTCGACTGTCTGAGGTAAACGCCTGGTACACCTGAGGGCTGCGGCTAGCTGGCCTAGTGTTCCCCTTCAAGGACCTGGGACCTCCGTGGCCTGTCTGGATGGAGCGGGGACACATCTGCAGGCTCAGGAAGGGGAGGAGGAGCTGGGAGGGCTGGTGACACAGGCACTGTGTCCCTCTGCTCCCTCCAGCTGCACAGGGGCTGCTTCTGACCCCACAATGGTTTGGGTGGCACATGCCTTGGGGACAGTCCCCCCCACTCAGGGACCACGCCCCTTGCTGTCTGTGAATCAGGGACACGTCTGCAACACAGACCATGTGAAGCAGGCTACGGGCCGTGTGGTGGGGGCACAGAGGGCCCAGGTGCCAGTGGGCACTGCCGACGTGCAGACAAGAAGCGGTCCTCGGCCCTCAGGAACCAAGGGGCAGAGCAGGAAAGCTCTTTTTCGAGGGCACTGAGCTGCTGGGGGGTGAGAGGCTCTGGAGTGCTTCCCTGCCTGGCTCTACGGCCAACGGTCACTGCAGAGCCGTTCCTGGCAACTAGCATCTCCCCCGACCCTCTGGAGTCAAATGTCCTTGTCCCCCAAGGGTCAGTGGGAGGTAGTCACTTGCCCCCAAGTTTCCTACCAGGAACAAGAGATTTGTTGCTCCAGAAATTGGGGTGGGGGCTGAGTCAAAGCAGCCCATCAAGTGATGGACCGTGACAGTGAGTGCTGGGCTGGTGACTGGGGACAGAGGTGGCACACTCTGTCAGCACCATACGTGTGTGTGTGCATCTGTGTGTCTGTGGAAGCACACACACACACACGTAGACACCCACACTCCTGCGTGTTTTCTGACTGGACATCACGGCTGATTTCCTCGATGGCCTTTTTATTTGCTTGATGAGCTCACACGCTTAGGTGAGAGCCGGTAACTGGAGAACCCAGCGGTCTCTGCACTGAGACTGTGGAGCCGTTTGCTAAGTGAAAGACTCTACTCTGCAGAGCATGGCAAGGAGAGACAGGAGCCTTGTCACCGGCCACCCACACCACAGCCCAGTGGTGTCACATCCAGAGGGAGGACCAGCCTGTGCCTGTGACACACCCTGAGGGATGGGCAGCCGAGAGGCCTGAGTGCCAGGGAGCCCGGAGGAGTGACAGAGACCCTGGCCCTGGAGAGGTCTGCTTCCTCATGGCCCTGGCCTTCATGGGATGGGAGCCCAGAGGGCTGGACACTGACAGCCCTGGGAGAGGGTTCTCACTGCTCTCTACGCCTCCCTGGGCCCCCGAGCCCCAGGGACAAGCCCGGGCATTGCCCGCTTCAGGAGCCTCTGGACCACTGGCAGGAAAGGCCACAGGTCCGCCTTCCAGGCAGAGCCACTCGCCCAGCAAGCGGAGCCCGGGGACCCTCTCGGTGGAACGACCTCCTACGACCCCAGTGGGAAGCAGTAGCCCATCTCACCCTCATGCCTTCAAATCGTGACAAGGCTCTCAGAGGCCGGAGTGCGCGCAGCGTCCTCAGAGACTTGATGGGGCCCATCTCGGAGAAGCCCAGGGTGTGGGCCACCAGACTGATCAGCGAGACCTGTGAGAGGCAGAGGGGGCTGGGGTGGACAGCTCCCAGGATGAGCTGGGAGGGCCGGGGGGGGGTCAGGAGAGTCGGCAGCCCTGCTGTCATTGTCAGCCCAGGTCCCTGTGGACCCGGGCTCCCTGGGCCGAGACGTGGGGTAAGCCAAGGTGCCCGGCACATGACAAACTTGTTCTCTAAGAGTTCCAGTAACCAAACCCTTGGCTGTGAGTCGATTTGAGGCATAGGGGCCCCATAGGGCAGAGCGGAGCTGCCCCATAAGGTTTCCAAGAAGCAGCTGGTGGATTTGTACTGCTCACTTTGGGTTGGCAGCTGAGCATTTAACCACAGTGCCAACAGGCCTCTCCAGTAACTTCGGGGATTGTTGGTAGTGTCCCTCTTCTACAGACGAGAGAACTGAGCACCAAGGTCCCCAGGTGATGTAGGGGAGTGGGGACTCAGAGCTGGCCTTTCCTTGAAGATGTCTATGGGCCTCTGAGACCTCTTTTGGGGAAGGAGGGACAGTGTGGCTTGGGTAGGAGCCGGGATAAGCCTGGGCATTTCCCCCGCAGCAGGGCATCATCCTACCCTCGTATCTTCCAAGGAGGGAGGCACAGTTGAGGGCCTGGTGAGGACTCTGTGCCCTCCACTTGCTCTATCTAGGCATTTCCACTCTGGATTTTACCTTTCTAAAGGGCTGTGGGAAATGCTGGGGCACAGCAGTTAAGAGCTTCTAAATAAAAGGTGAGCAGTTCAAATCCATCAGGCACTCCTTGGAAATCCTAGGGGGCAGTTCTACTCTGTCCTACAAGGTTGCTATGAGTCGGAATTGATTAAACAGCAGTAGGTTTTGCTTTGGTTTAGTGTCTAACAACACTCGTGTTTGTCTGTGAAACTTTCTCTAACAGCAGCTTTGGCTGCATCCCACAGGCAGGATTCATACTGGTTTGGTGTGAAACAACACTAGTGTTTTAAGTCTATGAAACTTCCTCTAACAGTGGCTTTGGTTGCATCCCACCGGCCAGATTCTTATTATTATTTTCCAATTCCTTTTTTCTCCTCTAGAGCAGTTAGTGACTCTGTGCCTTACTTATCTGTAAAATGGTGTTAATAGTAATACCCACGATGCAGTGGTGAAGAGGTGGGCTGCAGATCAAAAGGTCAGCAGTCCAAATCCACAAGGCATTCCTTGGAACCCTGTGACACTCCATCCCACTGGTTTGCTGTGAGTCAGAGCTGGCTCCCAGGCCCCCACCCAGTGACCCTCTGAGAGTGCAAGTCAGGTGACAGCATGTGTTTCCTGCCGGTTTCATTCACAATCAGCTGCACACCCTGAGGCAGTGTGGCTTTGTCCTCTGTGCCCCCCAAATGCCATTCACCTTCTGTCAAAGGAGAGCCCAGCCTCTGCTCTCTTCTGGGACCTCACAGCCTGGAACCCTTGCCCAAGCTCTCGGCCTTCACCCTCCAGCCTTGGCCCCTCACCCGCAGTCAATGCAGATCTAGGACTGCTCTCCCACATACCTGCTTCAGGACCCCAACTCCCTGTGCCAACCTGCTGCCCAAGCCCTTCCTGGCCACTCTGGGCCAGAGAAACCCACATGGCCACCCAGTGACCAGGGTGGCACCTCAAAGCCCCTCAGCCAGTGTCCACCACGTGCCTCCTTGCAGATGACTAGTCCTTCTACCTGCGCCAAGAGGGTTTCCCACTCCCTTCCCTCTGGGGGCTCCGAGGGCAGAAGGCCCAGGTTGGCCTCATATTGGGGTACCAGAGTAGGGCCTGGCTCTCCCCTTTCTCCTCTTCCTCCCAGATGGGGCCCTGAGGCCTGGGTCTGCATTTCTCCTCCAGGACCCCAAATTTTGCCTCTTCCCCACTGGCCCCGATGGGTCCTCTGACCTCCTGCCCCTGGGGCCGCACTCACGTCCACAATGAGGAAGTCCAGCCAGCACCAGGCGTTGGTGAAGTACTTCCGGAAGCCGTAGGCCACCCACTTCAACAGCATCTCAAGTACAAAGACGTAGGTGAACATCTTGTCGGCGTATTCCAGCAGGCCTTTGATGGTCTTCCGCTCATCCAGGTAGATGTCCTCAAAGGCCTGAAGGCAGGGTCAGACGAGGATATACCGCCTGACCCGCTGCAGAGGCTGCCCTCCTGGTCCGCCGCAGATGCTATACCCACGTCACCTGCTGCAGAGGCCACCCTGCACCGAGCCACTATTTTCTGGGATCACTCTGGTTCTATCTAAGGCCGACCCAGGAGTGCGGAAGGGGCTGAGAACTGCGTGGAGGGGCTGAGGCTGGCTGCCTGGTGACCCTCCCCCCCGCCACCGTGAGGGGTGCAGACCGCTGGTGGCTTCTGAAAGCATCTCCCGCAGTGTGAAAATGACGCCATTCACAAAGTGGGAAAGCTGCTTCCTCTTCACCGAAGAGCAGGTCTTGGTTTGGGGCGAATGTGCCCTTGGAACCCTTCAAAACTATGCTCATAACCCTTTTAACGAAAAGGGGCAGGCCGGCTCAGGCCATGGCCTTCTGCTGGCACACAAAACTTCTTGTTTTCACTCAGCTTAATTCAGACAGCTGTGTATTTTTTACAGGAAAATAGTATTAGCTCCAACTATAATGCTAAAAAGATTTCCCTTTGGAATGAATTTCAGGGTCCTTGGGTGGCACAAGTGGTTTGCACCTGACTCGACTACTCATCAGTAGGTTGGTGATTAGAACCCAATGAGCGATGGGGAACAAAGGCCTGGCGATCTGCTCTGTAACAACAACAGCCAAGAAAACCCTGGGAGCACGGCTCTTTGGGGATACATGGGCTTGCCACGACTTGAGGGCGGCAGGCTGTCTTGTTTTTTGTGACAAGTTTATCTAGACACGGACCAGTGAGCCAATGCAGAGCAAGCCAAGCCAAGTGCCGTCGTGTCGGATCCTTCTAGATAAAGGACAGTGAAATCTCTGGTGGTGCAGTGGTTAAGGGCTAAGACAGCTAAGCAGAAAGCTGGCAGTTCAAATCTGCCAGGTGCTCCTTGGAAACTCTATGGGGCAGTTCTGCTCTGTCCCATAGGGCCACTCTGAGTCAGGAGTGACTTGCTGGCAGTGGGTTTGCTTTGCATTTACAGGCTGCTGGCAGGCGCACAGCTTAGGAAACCTAACAAGACCAGCTGAAGGTAGCTCTCCTCCAGCGTTGAGAGTCCAGCAGCCGCTTTTCCCGCATGCTGGAAGTTGGCTTGTTCCATCACCTGGTGCTGCCTCAGCCCACCTCCCAAGCCAGCAGAGAACCCGCTGCCTTCTCCCTCCTCCAGCCTCTGGTTGTGCCTGCTCCCCCAGACCCCTCTTCACCAGCCAGGAGTGTGCTCTGTGGCTCCCAGTCCAGGCAACAAGCACGTCAGAGAGGGCCCCGGGGACTGCCTCCCGCCTGTCACTCCTGGGCCTTCCCATCTGACTTCGGGGACTCCAGGTGCCTGCCCTGTGCCCAGGCTTGATGTGGCTCATTGGGTCGGTGTGGACAGTGCCACAGCATAACTCAGGTCACCCCTGGTGGGCTCTGGAAAGCCAGGTGGTGCAGTGGGTAAGTGCTTAGCTGCCTGCCCAAGGTTGGCAGTGTGAGCCCACCAGCTGCTCCTTGGACACCCTGCGAGGCAGTTCTACTTTGTCTTCAGGGTCCCTCTGAGTCAGAATCGACTTGATGGCAACAGGTTTGGTTGTCTTTCTTTTTTTAATGGACTTGGGGAGTTGTCCAAGATAACAATTATGTGCATTTTTTTTCCCTGACTCTAAAAGTGATGTATGCTTCATGTAAAAAAATCCAATAATACACAGATTATAAAAAACCAAGCCAAGCCTGCTGCTGTCAAGTCCATTCCAACCACAGTGACCCTGAAGACAGAGCGGCACTGAGCTACGGTAGCACAGTGGTTAGTGCCAAAGTGCTTAAATACTATGCCAACAGAGCTCACAGATCATAAAGCAGTAAATGCCACCTCTAACTGTGTGATACCAAGGAACCAGTGCAAAGACTTAGGTGAACATTCTTCTGACCTCTGTGTACATGCACACTCAACAATTTGAATAGTTACAGTAAATATTTTGCTTTGAAATTATTTTTCCTCTAAACAATACATCGTGAACTTCGATCCATTAATAACAGTGAAGCTGTTGTATTTGTTAGGTGCCACTGAGTTGGTTCTGACTCACAGTGACCTCAGAGGACGGAGGAGAGCTGCACAGTGGGGTCCAAGGCACCGCTGGTGGATTTGAACCGCCAGCCTTTTTGGTAAGCAGCCAGGGTCTTAACCACTGCACCACCAGGGGTCCATAATGTGAACACACACACACAATAATATTCTTCTTTGTAAAGGCTCCATAATATTTCACTGTTTGCACACACTAGAACATGTTTAAGCAATAACCCTATCACTGGATATTTAAGTTGTCACCAAGTTATTCCCAGTAAGCACAACATTGCAGCGAACAACTGTTTTTCTTTTTACTTTGGGGTTTCACTGCTTCATGCTACAGTTTGAAGAATCTAACTCATCCTTTTGTTGGTGTCAGGTGCCGTCTGGTGGAATCAGTTCTGACTCACAGTAACCTGATGTACAGCAGAAAGAAACACGGCCTGGCCCTGCGCCGCCCTCACAGATGTGGCCCGGTCCTGTGCCATCCTCCCAGTCACTGTCATGGGTGAGCCCACTGTTGGGGCCACTGAGTCAGTCCATCTCATTGAGGGTTTTCCTCTTTTTGCAGACCCATACTATTCTGATTAGGAATAAACACCCATTTTAATAAAATTTTCAGGGTGGCTTATCAACCGTCCCAATACTTAAAGCGGCCACTGCAAACTCACTGGTTAGAATTTAACTCTACAAGGTATTAAGTTTCTGTATTTGCTGACACCGATTTCAGACCTCTGTATCTAGCTGTGCCACTCTGTCTGTTCCCGAGCTGGGACTGCACTCACGTCCCTGGTGACTTTAGTGTTCTAGATAAACTGTACCAAAGCCTTGTCGAGTTCTCTCAAAGATGTGTTTGGTAATTTATCATGGTACTGAATTTTTTAACTGCTTCAGGAACTAACTCAGTCTTCTCATCTGAGATCAGAGCACATTTCTTCGTCGTCGTTTAAATCCCTTGGCAGAGTTTTACAGTTGTCTTCATGTGTCTCCTGCATGTTTATCACTGTATTTAGTCTCAGCTGTTTTTGGCTTACACTGCCTGGCGTGTAAGCGCGGGTGGATTATCCAACATGCAAGGGAAGCACAGGCGTATTTTTGCTTATTCGCTAATCTTGAGTGAACTATTTCACGAGGGTTTCACTTCGATACGGTGTGTGAAATCCATGAGAGACTGTTCGCTACTGATTAAGGATTACTTTGCTTGTTGGGTAATGCACCACTCCTGTAAGGAATATTTGGGAAATAGTGTTCGTGGTTAAATGATTTCTGTCCATATAAAAAGGAGAACAATTCTTTGTATATATACTTTTTAACTGGCCACAGCATGGTGCTAAGAGTTTTAATTTTTTTCTAGGCAATCATACTATGTACAATTATATGTTTAGATTCACTTCTGTTATTTTTAACTCTCATTTTACAACTCTTGACTAATTGTATTGGGAGTATTCAGTACCTTCTTTTTCCCAATTTTTATCCTGTGTATTTCATTTTCCTGATTAATTACATCGGCTAGTATGCCAAGAATAATATTAAATAATGAACAACAGCTAAACAGTAGTTAAATCATCCTTTTCTTATTCCTGATTTTAATGAAAATATTTCAAGTGTTTTACCACTAATAACGATGGCAGAAGTTAATTTGAGAGATAAATTTTTCATTGTATTAAGGAAGCATCTTTTCTGTTTTTAGTTAGAAGTTTACAAGTCAGGCATTAAGGTAACTGCATGGCTTTTCGTCCTTGTCCTGCTCACATAAATAGGCACCATTCTGACATTTTTAGGACATACCAAGCTATGACATATTTAGTCTTTTTAAGGAACTGCTGGAACTGCTGGATCCTAGTTTTCATTTTTTGTTTGTTTGTTGTTTTGGTATTTTTAGGTATTTTTCCATGTATGTCTTCCTAAGCGGGCATGTATTGGTAAGTCTGGAGAAAGAAGGCTAGTTGAAGGCCTTGCTGCTGGTACACCTGAGGCTTCTGACGTCAGAACCACTTACCTTTCCAAAAGGAGCCCTAGTGGCACAGTGGCTAAAGAATCTGGCCGCTAACAGAAGAGCTGCAGTTTAAACCCATCAGCTGCTCTGAGGGAGAGAGAAGTGATAGTGGCTCCCTTAGGTGGCAGCTGTGGAAACCCTATGAGGCAGTTCTGCCCTGTCCTGTCAGGTCACTGTGAATCAGAATGGCCACTTGAGCTTGGTTTAGTTTGGTTTGGGGTAGCTTTCATAAAAAGGATGTACAAAATTCCTATCTTTTTTTCATATAGTAGAATAATTAGAATTAAAATTATGTTCTGTCTTAAGAATTTGAAAGACTTCACTGTTAGACATTAGCTAGTGGTTTATCTATTTGATTGCTGTACCTTTTCAAGGAATTAGCTCTGGAATTTTGAATCAATTTTACTATTTTCTAATTCACTGATTTATTTTTATTAATTACTTCCTTTGGTTTCTTTGAAATTATTTCATTGTTACATTTCTCATTTCTTGAATTAAATGACTTACTTATATCTGTTTATTTAACAGCACTAGTGTTTAAGTCTATGAAACTTCCTCTAACAGCAGCTTTGGCTGCACCCCACAGGGAGGATTCATGCTGGTTTGGTGTATAACAGCACTGTTCAAGTCTATGAAACTTCCTCTAACAGCAGCTTTGGTTGCATCCCACAGGCAAGATTCTCATTATCGTTGTTTTCAGTCACAGTTTTTCCCTCTCTGTCTCCATTTTCCTTATTTTTCTAGATCTCAGGTGGACAGAGTTGGTTGGTAATGTTTTATTTACAAGACACTGTCATCAGCAGTCCACAAATAGCCCCTTTTAGGTAATTAAACAATATAATCAAACTGTCACCAAAATTCTTCATTTAATCCAAGGTTTGCTTAAGAACGACTTCTACATTTTTAAGTGTTTGTTTTAAATCTTTTTGTTTTTATTGTCAGATAACATGGTCTGTATTGAATAGGTCAATTCCACATGCTTCTTGGGCATGTGGACAGTTTTGTTTTTCCATTTCTTGGTACTGGATCTGAATACGTATGAGAAGGAATCTGGGGCAGTAGGTCAGAGGGTAAGCTCTGTAGCTAGGCTGCCTGGCTTTGAAGGTCAGTTCTGCTGCTTCCTCCAACTTGTGTGACTTGAGTGGTTAGTCTCTCTGTGCCTTACTTTTCTTATCTGTAAAATGGGTTTGGCAATACTACCTCTGACGCAGTGGTTAAGAGCTGGGATGCAGACCAAAAGGTCAGCAGATCAGTCCACAAGGCACTCCTTGGAAGCCCCATGACACTGTCCCATTGGTTTGCTGTGAGCTAGAACTAACTCCACAGCAAAGCATTTTTTTTTTCTTTTTTAAAAAATCTCATTAGATTACTGTGAGAATTAAATGAATTAATGTTGGTAAAGTACAAAAACAGTGTCTGGTATATAGGAGTGTTATTTAAACCCTATTGCTATATTCCATTAATGTAAATTTATGAATTTACACCATGCAGACTACTCATATATACATTACAACTCCTGTTTTCCTTTTTCTTCTTGATTTGTCAAGAACTAACAGAAGTGTGGTAAAGCCTCTCTGCACTACTGTAGTGTTGCCAATATTTTCTTGGTTTTCCAGCAGGTTTGGGTTTATATATTTAAGTGCGATGACATCCCAGGCAGAAATGTCCGTTGTTGTTACATTTCGTATCACAAGTTGTGCCCTCTGTGTCTGACCCTAGCTTTCACCTTGAGGCCAACGCTGTTTGGTGTAAATACTGTGTGTGCCCCTCCCCCCGCTTTGCTGACACACCTTTCTCCATCATCTCACTTTTAATACTCCTTAGTCCAACAGGACCCGGTTTTATGTTGGTAAGCATATAGCTGAGTATTTTTTTTTAACCTACTTTGAGTCCCTTTCTTTTAAAAGATGAATTGTACACAGTTACGTTGATTATTAGAACACATTTGATCTGGCTTTGGACCCGACTCGACGGCACTGGGTTGTTTTTATCCCTGCCATATAGTTTTCTGCTTCCTTGCAGCCTCTTGATTTCTCCCCTTAGGCTGTAAGATCTGTTTCCTCTAAAAAATCTCCCCCAGCAATTTGAAAGGGATAATGCCTGTTTTTGTTAAGTGAGTTTATAACTTGAAACGACACACTTAGACTTCTTTTTCTCAGTGCCCCATCGACAGGGTTCCCTAACAGCTGTGCCTGGCTGTCTAGCCTGATTGGATCCCACAGACACTTGCCAAAACTCCTCCTCACTGCGCCCGACTGAGCTTTCCTGCACAACCCAACCCCGCAGCTCCAGCTGCCCTTGTTTGGGGCTGTTTAGAAACAAACCCTGCTAACATATTGTCGAACCACCCTTCCCTTGATGCCTACTGAGATCCGGCTGTCTTGCCAACAGGGAAACAGCAGGCAGGCTGCACGTTGTGGCTCCAGGCCCACTTGGCAAGGGGCGGGGGGAGCCAGCCCACCTGGGGGTTCATTCCTCCCGCTCACCGTGGTGTCTCACCCACAGGCGCCTCACCACCAGACTTGAGAAGGTAGGTGTCTGTTCCTCGTGGGCCAGGAAAGTCCCCACTTCTCATTCCTTTTCAACCATTCGCGGAAACCCTACTGGTGTAGTGTGTCAGGTGTTACGTCGGCCAACCAAAAGGTTGGCGGTGTCAGTCCGCTGGGCACTCCTTGGAAACTGTGGGGCAGTTCTGTTCTGTTCTGTAGGGTCGTTACAAGTCGGAATTGACTCGATGGCAGTGGGCTTGGTTTTGGGTTTGGGTTTTCAACTACCCCTTTCTGCACCAACCGACACCCTCCAGGACCCTCTCCTGGGTGCACCACCTCCTGCTGGGACCCTGAGCGATGACAGCAGGGAGCTTGGGAGCCACACAGGTCCACCCTGGCGAGCCTCGCTGCTGCTCCTAGACTCAACAAATCTCCAGCTCCATTGGCTTCCTCCTGGGAGTCTTCCCTGATTGCTCCAGCCTCCCCTGGACTCACATCACCCTGACTACTCTGCTCCGGTCTGTGCTCAGTTCTCTCTCACGCTAGTCTGAGTCTCAATCCTACTGACCATGGTTTCTTGGTAGACCGGGGGTCCCCAAGGCCAGGGCTGAGGTCTCGCCCTCCTGTTCCCTACAGCTCGCAGGGTCAGGCACAGAGACAGTTTAGAAAAGACACTGAACACATGGAAGGCCGTGGCCAACAGAACGAAACCCGCTGCCGTCAAGTCAGTTCCAACACGTGGTGACCGCATGCGTTACAGCTACTCCTCGGGGTGTGTCGGACTGTAATCTTTCTGGATAGCAGCCTTGGTGGCGCACTGGGTAGCAGCTCAGTTGCTAGCTCAAAGGTCAGAGGTGGGAATGCTCCCACCCACTCTGTAGGAGAAAGCCATGCAGGCGGCTTCTGTGAGGGTTTTCAGCCTAGAGATCTGATGGGGCAGTTCCACTGTGAGTCAGGATGACTCGATGGGTTTGGTTTTCTGCTTAAATCTTTGTGGAAGCAGGTTGCCAGGCCTCACTTCCGTGGCACTGCTTGGCGGGTCTGAGCTCCCCACCTTCAGGTCGGCAGCTGAGTACCGACCATGTAAGACTCTGGACTCTGTCTGCCTGAGTTCAAAGACCAAACCTGCCTCTGTAGGTGACCGACCTTGGGCAGGTGACTTCCTGTTGCTACCAAGAGTTGTAGTGGGGACTCTGACTGACATGAGTATCTGCGAGAGATGGAGAGCATGGCCTCACACACAGAAGACAGGAAATAAGGGGACACTGCTATCTATAGTCCCCTACAGCCCACTGCCATAGAGTCCACGTGGACTCACAGCGACCCTACGGGACAGTGTAGAGCTGCGCCCTCAGGTGTCCAAGGGGCAGCCGGTGAGTCTGAACTGCTGACCTCCTGGTTGGAAGGTCATTAAGGGTCCTGAGGGAACCCCTGGCCTGTGTCAGCCGGGACTGTGATCTTGGGCAAGCCATGGCCTCTGCGTGGTGGCTGGACCGATGACCTCCACGGGTGCAGTGGGTGCTGCGTGTCAGGGGTCTCGCTTTCAGGTCTAGGGAGCGGGTTTCTAGCAGAGGCTGGGCCCAGGTGTCTGGCTGGAGGCCTCCTTTCTCCGCGCTCTCGCCAGCCCCGCCCCTCCCTGTCCTGTCCCACCCCTCCCCGCCCCTCCGAGCTCTGGCCTGCCCCCACCCCGCCCCCACACCCCCCGGCCTGCCCCCTGGGAGGTACCAGCGCCCCGCTGCTGAGCAGGATCATGAAGATGATGAAGCTCTCGAACCAGCTGTGCTCCACGATGCGGTAGCAGGTCTTACGCAGCCGCCACCAGACCTTCCCGGGGCCCTGCGTCGTGTCCACTGTGCAGCAGGGGCAGCGCCGGACGCAGCCTGTCGGGGACCCGGGGGTAGGTGAGGCTCCAGCAGAGCCCAGGCCCAACCCAGTGCATGGGACGCCCCATTGGAGGGCAGGGGCTCCGCCAGCCGAAGGGACTCTCTCCTGGGGTTCAAGGGCCCCTGGGGTGCATTTTCTGAGCCCTGTGTCAGAAGTTGGACTCTCCTCTCCGGCAGCCACTGTCAGGGTTTCTTCCAAATGCACCGACTCCTGAAAGCCACAGCCTGAGGCACCCGCCTTGACCACCTGTGAAGGGCTCACTAGGCGTGGGGCTGGGCGTCCAGGGCCAGCTCCTGCGGGCTCCCTACTGCGGGGCTGGGCGTCCAGGACCAGCTCTTACTCTCTGGCTCAGCAGGGCTGCCGGCCCTGCACAGACGCCCAGGCCCAGCCCTGGAGGCAGCTGGCCCATGGCTGCCCGGCCTGGTGCACCGTGGGCAGCTTTGCCACAGCTTGAGTCATGGTCATTGAAGCCCCCGGGGCAGCAAGGGGTGGGCTGGGTGGCTGAGCCACCTCCACTGGCTGCTGCTTCTTTGTCCTCTCCAGGTCGGGCTGGGGCTGCTACCTTCCGTGAAGCAGTCCTCCGGGTCCTTGACGTCCTCGCCCAGGTCAGGGATTTGCTCCAGGAGGTCAGCCGTGTTGGTCATGTCGGCTGTGCTGCCCTCGGAGAAACTGTCCTCGTGGGCCTGTGGGTGGGCAGGAGGCACGAGTGTGGGCAGCAGCTTCCAGCCTCAAGCCCACTGTCTGGGGGAACTGGGGGTCCTCCGTCACACAGAGTGGGATCAGGCGGGACAGGCCTTCCCAGGGCCGAGACTGAGGCTGCCCTCTGGCCCCTGTGCCTCAGGGCTTGTGCCTGTGACCCGGGCCTTCTGGGGTCCAGGACAGGGACACAGGCACGAAAGGGCTGAAAACGCCCTAGGGGTGGGGCAGATGGCACGCTGGGAACAACACAGACAGTGGCGGAATGCGGACAGCGGTGAGGCTCAGCACGTGCGGGAGAGGCGTACTGCCAGGGACCCGGGAGCACACACAGAGCAGTCAGCACCAGGGTCACCAGCACATGGGTGGCAGGTCAGACGTGCAGCGGACCGGCTGGGCACCCTGCCCACACTGCACACTCCACTCGTCTGGGTCCCAGTGTGACGTGCAGGGCCCAGAAGGCGCTGGAACCTTCCCCCCCTGCACAACCAGAGCTGGGCTGCAGGGAAGCGTGGGCATGCAGGTGAGCCCGTGTGCGTGCCCAGACGCGTCCTGTGTGTGCACGGTGTACAGTGCACTGCGGTGGCTGCTGCTGGAGATACCCTGCTCCCTCACCACGCCCCAGAACCCCCGCCGCCAGCTCCCTCACCGTGCCTGTCTCCCCCGCTGACTCCCCCCGTCAGCTCCCTTGCAGTGCCTGGCCCCACTCCGCCGTTGGCTCCCTCGCCAGCACACCCGGATCCGCCTTCTCCCCGCCACCAGCTCCCTTGTCACGCCCGGGCCCCACTGTCAGCTGTTGTGTGCACTGGGGCTTAGCTGCCCCCTCCCTGACCCCTCGCCCAGAAAACAGTTTCCAGGAAGGAGCTGCTTTCCCTTGAAGTGTTCAGGGCTAGTGCTCCAAACCCAAGAGTGGCCCACAGCCAGCGGCTGACTGCAGAGGATGGCCCTCTGGCCTAGACTCATGCCCAAGACCCCCACATGCTGGGCCTTGGCTGGGGCCGGGCTCCCGCTGACACGCCTTTCTGCTGCTCCTGGCTCTGCCTCGGCCACATCTCCCACCTCCTTCTGGAGCCTGGTGCCCACTGGTCACAAGGTCAGCTCTAACCCAGAGGTCAGCAGCCAGAACCCACCAGCTGCCCCTTGGAGATCACAGGGGCAGGTACCTACATAGTCGCAAAGGGTCAGAATGGACTCAGGCAGCGGGTTTTCTGTTTTGAAGCAGATCACCTGCCCAGGAATCCCAGTCTCAGGCTCTGGTCTAAGGAACCCGGCCTGAGACAGGGGTGGCTGGGAGCAGGACTGCCGAGGGGAGGGCATCCTCCATCGGCTTCAGAAACTGTGGGAGTTGCAGCGTCGGCCGCCCCCGGCTCCCAGGGCCCAGGCCCCAGCTCCCGTATCAGGGAGTCTCTCTGCGTCCCTAGGCTCCCGTGACCGTGTCCTTTTCTTTTCCTTCAATGAGTCCTTCCAGCACACCTCTGTAATTGTGAGGTCTGGGATGGAGAAAGGGTCGGGTCCTGGTGGGGACAAAGACGAAGCTCCTCAGGGCAGGTGGAGGGGCAAGACAGAGGGAACTGTACAGAGTCATGTGGAGTGACTGGTTATGTGGAGGGTCGTGGAGAGTCGTCGAGGGTCACACGGAGGGTCACGGAGGGTCACAGAGGGACACGTGGAGGGTCACATGGAGGGTCATGGAAGGGTATGTGCAGAGTCACAGTCCACTGGAGCAAGTCACAGCTCCTGAACTGTAGACTGAGACCTATAAGGACTGTCCACACAGGCGACCACTGCCTTCCCCAGTGCCTGATGGGAGCAGGGAGCAGGTGGGCACAGAACCCCTGTTGACAGCACCCCAGCCCTCAGCTCAGGGGTTGGACTCAAGTGATCTGGGGAGTGGGCAGTTAATGAAGTGGTCAGCCAGGGGGTACCAGGACAAACCAGAGAGCTCAGCTGATGTTGGGGGCAGTCACCACACGTCCTCAGCAGGGTGGCCTCCTCTTTCAACTTTCTAAGAGAAGCCAGAAATGCAGATTTTTATACAGAAGCTCCAGGTTTCAAGGAGGGAGCCTTTCCTTGGTGGCCCTGTGGTTGAGAGCTCAGAGGTCAACCAAGGGTCCTTAGGAACCCTGTGGGGCAGTTCCACTCTGTCCTACGGGGTCACCAGGAGCTGGAGCAGACTCGACAGCTGTGAGCTGGGCTCTGGGATGCTCCTTAAAAGGAGTGGTTCAGAGCTCAGCCGCTCACTAAGAGGTCAGCAGTTAGAAGCCGCCATGTGCTCCGTTGGACAGAGACGTGGCCGTCGGCCCCACGGAGGTGGCTGCCCCAGAAACCCTCGGGGGCAGCCCTACAGGGTTGCTGTGAGTTGGAACTGATTTGACGGGCAGGGGTTTGCGTTTGGTTTTCTGTAGCTGATTCAAATTAATCTTTTTTGTGGCCAGGACATGATCCACCAGTCAGCTGGGTGGGGCCCCTGCTGGCAGCTGCTGCTCTAGTCTAGGTGAGAGGCAGCAGCGGGCCCTAATGGCAACAGCTGATTCTCTGTGCTCCCTGCATGTCCCCTCCTCTAGATGCGGGCATTCACAGCACAGACACGTGCCAAGCAGGACCAGGTGACAGGGACAGCAGGGGTGCAGGGACCAATGCACAAGGTGCCCAGGCTAGCCCTGCACCAAAGCCTGAGCTGGCTGCGTCCAGCTTTCCCAGGGCTCCGGGCCTCATGCCATCCCTCCTCAGCCAGCACAAGGCAGCCACCCTCCCCTGCAGTCCGTCCCGACACTGCCTGGTGGAGCAGGGGTGTGGCTCCCGGCAGGCACGCAGGCGTGTGGCCTGGCCCAGGCCCAGGTGGCAGCACCGCAGCCAGCCTGAGGGATGAAGGTGTGCATGCGTTACCTCGCTGCACCCCGGGGCCTGGCGCTCTGCTTCCCGTGGCCGCCGCCCTTCTGCTGGAGCCACACTGGCCTCTGCCTGAGAGGAGGTGGGCTCGGACCCCTGGCTCCAGGCCCTGGGTGCCGGGGGTGTCTCTGGACCACCGGACACAGGCTGGGACTCCTGCTGGAGAGACCCCAGCCCATGAGCTGCTCACTGACCCAGCCAGAGGGCCTCAGGGTTCCGGGGAACCAGGGTCTGGCCTCCTGCCCCTTTCACGAGGTCTCTACCTCACTGAAGACCACCCCCAGGGGCCCTGAATGGTGGGTGGGAGGCTCCTGGTGGTTCCAGGGACAGGGCCTTTAGCTGGACACCAGACCAGTCTGGCATGTGTCCCCCCAGCTCTGTTACTCCCTGGAAGGGTGCAGCTGGGCCACGATGCTAGTTCATGTATGTGGCAGTGCCACTTAGGGAAGACATGCTGACCTCCCTCACAAGTTCCCAGGGCACCTTCTGCTTGCCTGTGCGCGCACACACACACGCACACACGCGCACACGCTCCTGCCGCTGGGCCCCGGGAGTGAAGGAGAAGGAGGGGCAGCCGGAGCCCTACTCCTGCGCTGGGAGCATCCCCAAGACAACTGAGAGCTGTGGTCCTGGCCATGCCAACCACCGCCACCCTGACTCTCACCAAGCTGGCATGACTGTGGCCACCGCCCGATAAGCTGACTTAAAGGTGGAAGCCAGCCTCTGGGACCCCAGGGGGGCCGAAGGATCAAATTCCACAGGCCAGGGAGAGCTGCCTTCACCAGCCTCCCAGGGTGGCCGACCAAACAGAGAGAGCCCCTGGTTGTTGGACCTGGGGCCCCCAGGAGAAGCCCAGGTGCCTGGCTCAGGCCAACGGGAAGCTGGGGAGGCGCTCTCTGCCTTGTCCAGACTCCTCTTTCACGTGTTAAAAATAACAGGTTAGGAGATAAGATAGCGCTGTCTCTGACACCTCCCCACTTACAACGCTTATTTTTATATCTGAGAGAGAGACCAGGGCATGGGGTGGAGGTCCAGGAGGGAGATCAGACTCTGCACCCTCCCCCACCACGACATCCCACCTTGTTAGTTCTGGAGGGGACACTGCTCAGGGCGGGCACTGGGGCCAGGGGGCCTTAGGCTCCTGGGGGAGCACTGAGCAACTCTCTCTTGCCACGCCTCAGTTTCCCCATCTGTACAGGCAGCTGCCCACGACTAGCCAGGGAATGACAGCAGCCCCTTCTCAGGTCCCCTCCTGAGGGCTGGTCTCAGCATCTCTCTGTGAGGCTGAGTGTAGGGGGCCCGTCCCCACCCCAGCGCCAAGGCAGCCTGGCAGGACAGCCACTCTGGGGGTCCAGGCAGCCGAGCCTGAGTCCCCTGCACACTCTGGTGGGCTCACCTGCTTGCTGGACCCCTCCTCAGTGCTCAGGCTGTTTCCCTCGTCATCCTCTTCATCGTCCGTGTCCGACTCGGCCACGGCTATGGGCACACACACCGGCTCCGAGTCCCCGGGGGCGCCCTGGCCCGGCCGGCTGCCCTCCTCAAACCTGGTCTCCTTGTGGGCCAGGGGCATCTTCCCCACCTCCGGGGGTGGTGGCGAGCCAGCAGTGGCCATGCAGCTGGGCAGCCGGTCACAGGCGGCCGGGACAGCCGGCTTCTGCGGTCGCTGCAGCAGGAGGCCGCAGCAGAAGCCCCAGGCGGTCTTCCTGCCGGCACGCAGCCCCCGTTGGATGCGGGCCAGGGCCAGCTGCAGGTTGTTCATCTCGCCGTCCTCGTCGGGGGCTGTGAGGTTGTCGGCGCTGAAGGAGCTCAGCAGGAGGGCCAGGAAGAGGTTCAGCACCTGTCGGGCGAGGGGTGCTTAGCGGGGGCCGCACTCAGCGGGGGCCGCACTCCCCGAGATGCGGCCACGCTCACCGGGCCAGCGTGCTCACTCAGATGCTGTACTGACCAAGGCACCACATTCACCAGGATGCCGCGCTCACCAGGGGACCACGCTCACCGGGGTACCATGCTCACTGGGCATCACACTCACCACAACACCGTGATCACTAGGATGCCATGCTCACCAGGGTGCAGCACCAGGCCCTGGGCATGGCCTCATGGGGGAAACTGAGGCCCAGAGACCTTTGGGTCTGCTGGGGGTCAGCACCTTATCCTGCATCCCCCCTCTTTGGATTGGGGGAGCTGGTTGTAAGATGGCTCTCACCCCTCTTCTCAAGGGCTGAGCACAGGGCAACTACACGCAGGCCCCTGTGTGCCGGCCCAGGCGCAGTGGGAAAGCCGTGGCTCACCAGTGCCCAAGCCTATAGATGAGGGAGTCGCGGCAGCCCTGTCCCAATGCAGGTGCCTCTTTGTTCCTTCCCGCTGCTGCAGAAGTAGTGCAGATTCTGGGGTATGGCGTGGGCACAGGGCTGGTCCCATGCAAGTGGGAGCCCAACACGGGATTACTAGACAGAATCCTACCCGGGGATCCAAGCCCCTGCGGGGGAGAAGAGGGCAGTGCTCTGTCTCTTGGCCCCTTGCAGCCAGCTCAAGATCTGGGGTCCCTGCCTGGGGTACACTCTGCCAGCACCCCCAGGTCTGACTACACTTTCTGGGGGGCACCTAACTCCATGAGCTCTGAGAATGTCAGAGCCTGGGGGAGACACTTAAGTGTCGGGGCTCACTGGCAAGGAGGCCAGACCACAGGAGCCTGCAGGCCACCAGGGACAAGCAGAGATGGGTGCCATGGAGAGCACTGGGGCGCACCAGGGATCCCTGATGACCTGGGGACCCAGGCCTGGAGCAGGAGCTGTGTCTGGGGGTGAGGAGTGCTTGGGTTGACACCGCACATGGGGGCCGGCACCTGACAGGGGTGGGGGTGCTCAGGATCTGCTCTGAGGCCCATTAGCTGGAGGGACCCAGTGAGGGGGTGAGGTTTTAGTTTCAGAAGGCTCATCATTTGCTTTTCATAAAGTCCTCTCTCAAGAGTTAGGCACTTCAGACACCTCATGAGAGGATTGCCTAATCCCTCAGCCTTCAGAGGTTCTGGGCGGTGGCCGGTAGTCCCACTGTCCCACAGGTGTGGCGTTTATTGATGAGACAGAACTACCACTGTGGCATGGGGCCGGGCCTCGGTTCTGACCCTAGACTCGCGGATGGCAGAACTGGAGGACGGCAGCCCCACGCCCAGACGTGGGCCATATCCCAGATGCACGGGCTGTGAAGCTGGGTGGCGGTGCGCCCCCTCACAGACATGGCTCAGTGAGGTGGGCCCACAACATCAGCAGGTGACAGATATGCAGAAACACCTCCCCACATGGGCTTGGTACCTTGTCCTCCCAGCCACCCCCAAAGCGGGTAGAGGTAAGTGGGGCCCCAGAGCAGGAGGCTCTCAGGGTGGGCACTTGGTTCTCATTGGGAATGCACTTTGAGCTCTGGCTCCTGGGGCCCACAAGCCCCTGAGAGGTGCCACCTCCAGGACCCCACACCTGTCACAAAGCCAAGATGGGTACTTAGAATCACTGTCGTGGCTTTGGAAGTCACACGCGTCCATGCAGACAGCACGCAGAGGTTAAGAAGCAGGACCTCCATGTGGTCCTCCACTGAGAGCTGATCACAGCTCATCACCGCTGACCCTGACATCTTTGTTACGGAGTCGCGGGGGTGACCGTATGCTCTGTCTACATTGCTGGCCTAGCCCCTAGCTGGTCCACACTGGCCCAGGCACAGCCAGCCTACCCCTGCTTCCTGGATGCCCACAGGTCCTCCCCAGTGACCTGACCTTCTGGAGATGTGGGCCCAGGAGGGGGCCACCTCGGCAGCCCTGTCCACCCACTCAGGGCTCTAGGGCCTCTGTGTCCATGGCTTCAGAAGTCTGCTTCTTCCAGAGCTTTCCCTGTCAATCAGGCAGCCGCACCCGGCCCCTGGCTGATCGTACTTCCCATCTCAACGGGGGAGCGTGTTCTACCCACGCCTGGCAGCGGCCCAGTTCCTCAGGCCACCTGGGGGGGCCCTGCGGCCGGCAAAGCCCTCCTCCTCCGCAGCCTCTAATCTTATCCCCAGGCAGATCCGCTGGGAAATCGCAGGGCTGTGTGTGAGGGCAGCTGGGCCAGGCCCTGGGCCGAGAGCAGGGCACACGTGGCCTGGTGGCCTTCTGGGGCTGGGCCAGGTCCCGGGCTTAGAGGGGCTGGGGGCAGGTGTGGTCCGGCCAAAGAGCTGGACTCTGCCTGCACTCTGCTCTGGAGCCCTGGGCTCCGTCTGCACCCTGGGGCCTGCGGGGACAGACCCTGCCTGATGCCCTGGCGTGGTGAAGGCACACGGAGGGGGGAGCAGGCGGCTCTAGGGACTCTGCAGGCACGACAGCATCTGATAACTAACCACAGCGCAGTGCTGGTGAGCGGATTCTGCCTCACAGGGACCCTACAGGACAGAGCAGAACCACCCCACGGGGTTTCCAAGGAGCACCTGGCAGATATACACTGCTGCTCTTCTGCTTAGCAGCCAAGCTCTAACCACCATACCACAAGGCCCATCAGCTGGCTCGTAGATGGCCCTGAATCCCCTCTGGGCTGACATGATCCGCAATGCCCAGAACTGAGACACAGCAGCCCTAGCAGGGGCCAGGCCAGACGTGTGAGGCCTGTGTGGGGGCCACTGCTCACCCAGGACCGTGGCTCACGGCCACAGCACACAGAGACTTTTCCCTGAACCACTGACTCACCTCTACCCTACGTCTGCCTAAGGCCCTTCTCTGGCTGGTAGTTTCCAGACTTAAACCCGGAATTCTCCAGGTTGCAGAGACACAAACAAGGCCAGTGATACTCGCCCCAGGATGGGCAGGTGGCCAGGGAACAAAGGCCCACGCCTCTCGTGAGGGGATGGTGGGGTCTCCCATCCTGGCTACTCAGGGGGACACGGGAGGCTCCCATGGCCCCCTGCCCCGGACCACCACCTGCCTGTACCTGTGCTTTGCTTTTTGCTTGCCGTATTCCTTCCCTCTCCAGCATCACCTGCTCACCCCATCAGCTCTGAACCTCCTCCAGGAAGCTTTCCTGGATCTTCCAAGCTGGAGGCGGGTCTGGCCCCACTGACTTCTCTTTAAAAAGGGCTCCAACCACTCCGACCAGTCAGAGTCCTTTCGAACTGATTCATAATCCTTGTCTCCCGCCACCCCACCTGGTGAGCAGGGCCAGGGCTGGGACCCCGCAGGCCAAATTCACTTCCCCAAGCCCAAGATCCTTGGGTACTGTGTTCTGCAGACAACAGGAGCTCAGCAAATGTTTGTTGTATCGAAATTTTTTAAAAAGAGATAACTCATTGATGGTGAATGATTGAATAATGAGTGGCTGAGCAGACAAATCAATAGGAAATACATAAGTAAAGAGTAAACAGGTAAACAAGTGGACGAGTGAACGAGTAGAAGGCTGTGGATGGATGCACACGTGGTGAGGAGCGGACGGACAGGCGGGTGAGCGGGCGGGGGAAGGACAGATGGACAGGTGGGTAGAGGAACGGGATGAGTCGATGGATAAGCGGGTTGACAGACGGCCGGGCAAAGGAGCGGAGGTGTGGAGAGCCAGACGGGCAGATGGACGACTGAACAGGTGTCTGTGCTTCTGTAAGAAGGGACCGGAGGACAGACGGGTGGCTAATGGACAGACGTGGACATGAGGCAAATGAATGAGTGAAGGAGAGACAGACAGACAGACAGGAGTGAAGGGGGAGATGACAGCTGATGGCTGGGTGTGGGCGAAGGAGTGGAGCGGTGAGGACGGGGCCTGGACAGACAGGCTGATGGACGGGTGGACAGGGGGGTGCGGTGGCTGGTGGGAGGGCGACTGATGGTGAAGGGACAGACACGGTGGGCAGACAGATGGAAGACTGAGTGGGGAGGTGAACACACCGCCGACAGCAGATGGATAAAAAGTGGGTAAGCGGGTGCCTGGGTCGGGGAGGGAGGAAGGGGTGAGTGGGCAGAGGGACAGGGGGGCGGGCCCGTGGGCAGACGCATGAGGGATGGATGGGTGGGAGAGCGATGGCCGGGTAGACCACCCGATGGATAAACGGTGGGCCATGTGTGTGAACAGAGGTAGAACGGAGGGTGAACTAGCGGGTACACGGACGGAGTGCAGAGAGGAACGGAAGGACGAGGGAAGAGAGGACAGGTAGGCCAACGGACAGGCGGACGGCCGCGGGGGGCGGCGCGCGCGCGGGGCCCTGGGCAACTCACCACGAGGTTCCCGATGACCATGACGAGCAGAAAGACGAGCAGGCAGAGGGACTGCCCGGACACCTCCATGCAGTCCCACATGGTCTCGATCCACTCGCCGCAGAGGATGCGGAAGATGATGAGGAAGGCGTGGAAGAAGTCCGTCATGTGCCAGCGCGGCAGCAGCCCCGAGTCGCTGATGCGGTGCCTGAGCTCCGAGTAGTTCCTCCCGAAGAGCTGCATGCCCACCACGGCGAAGATGAAGACGATGATGGCCAGCACCAGCGTCAGGTTCCCCAGCGCCCCCACCGAGTTCCCGATGATCTTGATGAGCGTGTTCAGGGTGGGCCACGATTTGGCCAGCTTGAAGACCCGGAGCTGGGCGAGAGGGAGAGGAGGGGTCCTCGGGAGGGGCTCTGGCTGCTCACAGACAGACACCCTTGCCACCCCAGGTTCGGCCCGAAAGCCTGGCTTGGAGGTCACCAACACCTGTTACCCACCCCCCCAAGTCCCTGCTTCTCTACAGCCAGAGAGTCAGCGTCACTGGCTCTGCTCCTTAACTAATCTCTCTGAGTCTCAGCACCCCCATCTATAAACTGGGGGTGCAGCCATACCCGCCCCTGCCTGGGACCTGGGAGGGCTTCCAGGGTCACTGACTGTGAACCCTAAAGACTTTGTGGGTCATCAGAGTGGCTGCCCCAAAGCTTGTCTTGCCCACCTCTGCACCTCGACACCACCTTGGGCCTGGCACCCAAGGGCACCTACAGAGTGCTGTTGGGTGAAGGCATGATAGACAAAGTACGGGGACTCAGTGGTGAGCTGGCGGGGTATATCTCTGCACTCCAGTGCTGTCCCTGCCGCTTTAGTGGGCCAGCCAGGTACCAGGCGGAGAGGGGACCCTACGCCGGGCCCCGCCCCCTCAGCGACCCGAGGCCCCGCCCCTCACCATCCCGAGGCCCGCCCCCTCGGCGTCCCGAGGCCCCGCCCCCTCACCGGCTCGAGACCCCGCCCCCTCACCGACCCGAGGCCCCGCCCCCTCGCCAGCCCGAGGCCCCGCCCCTCACCGACCCGAGACCCCGCCCCGCCCGTCCCGAGGCCCCGCCCCTCACCGTCCCGAGGCCCCGCCCCCTCGCCGTCCCGAGGCCCCGCCCCTACCAGGCGGAAGGAGCGCAGCACCGACAGGTTGCCCATCCGAGACAGACCCAGCTCCATGAGGCTGAGGATGACGATGACGCTGTCGAAGATGTTCCAGCCCTGCTGGAAGTAGTAGTAGGGGTCGAGGGCGATGATCTTGAAGGTCATCTCCGCCGTGAAGATGCCCGTGAAGACCTGAGGAGGGCGTGGGGTCAGGACCCCGCACGAGGGGGGCCCTCCGGCCGGCCAGGCCCCCCTGCCGCCCAGCGCCGGCTCCAGGCCGGGCGGGTCCCCCCGGCTGCCAGCTCGGAAGGAGGCCCCCCGGGGCGCCCTCTGCTGGCCCGGCCAGCCCCTCAGGGACGCTGGCTGACCCCCGCCCGCGCAGGTGGACCCCGAGCCCCGAAGGCCAGCCCGGCCCCGGGGCCGGTGCCGCCCCCGGCCCGCACTGCCCCTCCAGCCGGGAGCGCCCTGCCTGCTCGTGGGGAGTCCCTCTCGCTACCCAAATCACAGGCAGTGCGCCCCCTCTTCTTTTTCACTGTAAAAATTCTAAAGGAAAGTAATAGAAAACGTGAAGAATAATGACATATGGATAATGTGCCATACAAAACGCTGAAAACCTCTGTGTAGCACAAAATGAAAACACAAGAAACCCTACCGACCCACCACGTACCAGATCAAAAGACGAAGAAGTTGGGAAAATATCTGATACACTACACAGGGCAAAGGGTGGACATCTGAAATACTAAGACAGACAAGAAAAGCCTGCTGCCACTGAGTCGATTCCACACAGCGACCCTACAGGAGACAGCAGAAGAGTCCCATGGGTTTTCTAAGGAGCGCCTGGTGGATTCCAACTGCCGACCTGGTGGTGAGCAGCCGCCCCGAACAGCTGTGCCACTCCGGTATTAACAGAGTGGACCAGTCAACCAACAGCACAACTCCAGGGCGAAAACAAGAATCATGAACAGACTATTCAAAATGAGAGTGCTCAATCAACAGGAGAAAGTTCACCAGCACTGACAATCAGGGAGGCCAGTTAAACAGCTATGAGGTGAGTCTCGCCTACCAGGTGGGCAGAGCTTTTTTTTTTTAATTTTATTGTGATTTAAGAACAATTTTACAGTCGGTATCCTTTTGCCGTGGAACACCCAGAGCTTTCCCCGCTGCTCCCTTACAGCTGCCTTGCCCTCTCCCGGGACAACACACTTCCCTTCCATCTAGAACTTCCGTGAGCCTCTGACCGAGGCCTGGCCCACCCATCCAACAGTCTCCACTCCGGGCAAGAGGCCCTCAGTGAAGCCCGTGGACGTGTCTAAAGGTTGGTTCGCCTCCAGTCTCACTCCATGCTTTGTATGGTCCAGGTCCGTGTTGATCTGGGGAGCCGGCTTCGGATGGCGTTGGGGGTTAGAGTCCTGGGGCCACGCTCCCGGGGGCCCTCCGTTCAGAAGGACCACAGTGTCGTCTTCTGCAAGTTCTACCCCTGCCCTCTTCTCCCTCTCCTGTATGCCCAGGCAACACATTCTCCAGCTACATTCACGGCTCTGTTCTGTGTAGCCCATCCAGGCTGTCAGTGGTGGTGGCCAGGCACTATTTGCTTCTTCCGGTCCTGTGCCTAAGTAGAGTCTAGCTCATGTGGCCCTTCCCTCTGCTGCACTCCTGTTTCCTGCATCTCTTCTGCGTACCTCTGGTCCAGGTGGTCTGGGACCATCTGGTGTTCTTTAGATGGCAAGCTTGCTAGCTTTTAAGACCCCAGATGCCACTCACCCAGGTGGTACGCCAAGTATTATGAGAGGGAGAGAGAAAAAGCTTGGGTGTGCCAGTTAATTTGGATGTCCCTTCAGAGTGTGGTCCCCTGACCCCAGACCCTGCTTCTGTGTCCTTCCAAAGCGGTGAGCCACATTAATGGGACAATTTGGTTTTGCAGTTGAGTAGTCATGGGTACCCCACTTCTACGGTATGCTATGACTTTCTGTACCCAACCCAAATCCTAACCAGTAATTTGTAAAAATCTCTCTCCCTGCCCCCCCCCACCCTTGTAGCTGTTGAATATTGATTTCTCTGTGCGTAAGTGATTTGTTGTGTCCTTTCAATAATGGTCTCACACAAAATTTGTCCTTTTGCATCTGGCTAATTTCGCTCAGCACAGTTTCCTCCAGATGGTCCCATGTTATCAGGTATTCCCCTAAGCGGCCATTATTATCATTGTGTAGTATTCCATTGTACAATATACCACAGTTTGTTTAACCGTTTGTCTGTTGATGGGCATCTAGGTTGTTTCCAACTTTTTGGAGAGAGCTGCAGTGAATGTTGGCATGCATGTATCTGTTTGAGTGGTGGCCCTTATTTCTCTGGGATATGTTCCAAGGAGGGGGATGGTTGGATCTTATGATATTTCTGTTTCCAGTTTTTTAAGAAAGTGACAAACTGGATTGAACCATTTCACAGCCCCACCAACAGTGCAGAAGAGTTTCAGTCGCTCCACATCCTCTCCAGCATTTATTATTTTGTGGGTCTTGGATGATTGCCAGCTTTGTTGGCCTCTCACAGTGATTTTGATTCAGATTTCTCCGACGGCTAGTGATCTTGAGCATTTCCTCATGCATCTGTTGGCAACCTGTATGTCTTCTTTGGTGAAGAGCCTGCTCATGTCTTTTACCCGTGTTTTAATTGGGTTATTTGTCTCGTTGAGGTTTTGCAGTATCTTGTAGATTAAGACAAATCAGGCGATGTCAGAAACCTGGTGGGCAAAGACTCGTTCCCACTCTGCAGGCAGCCTCTTTACTCTTTGGATGAGCTTAAGTGTTTGATTTTTAAGACTTCCCAATTATGTATTTTCATTTCTGATGACTGAGGGCTGTTGATGCCATGGGTTAGGGCTTCCAGCATCATCCCAATTTTTTCTTCCAAGAATTTTATTGTTTTAGCTTTATATTTAGGTCTTTGATCCATTTTGAGTTAGTTTTTGTGCACGGGGTGAGATAAGGGTCTTGTTTCATTTTTTTAGAGATGGATAGCCAGTTATGCCAACACCATGTGTTGAAGAGACTGTCTTTCCCCCAGCTTACAGCCTTTCGGTCTTTTTCAAATATCAGCTGTTCATAGGGGAAGGACATTATATCTGGATTCTCAATTCTGTTCCATTGGTCTATGCATCTGTTTTTGTGAGGTTGGCAAAGCTTTTAAAACACTGATCACATTCAAGCACTGACTACACTGGGAGACACACGTGTCCCCTGCCGCTTCTGTAGGCACAGAGAACGGCCAGCCGCGCAGAGACACGCTGAGCTGCAGACGGGTACAGATCTTCTCGAGGGGACTCAGACAAGCAGTATTCAAACTTTAGACGTACCCACTCTGTGGAGGGACAGATCTACTCACAGGACCCCACCCTCGGGACCTAACGGCATAGACCTGAAAAGATGTAGTCATGCTTTGTTCATGATTTTGAAAAACAGGAAACACATGGTTCACCAGTAGGAGCTGGTCAAGTTACCTGTGGTACTGGCTCTGAAACCAAACCCAGGTCCCTTGCGGTTGAGTTCATTCAGACTCACAGTGACCCTGCAGGATAGAGCAGAACTGCCCCATAGAGTTTCCAAGAAGTGCCTGGTGGATCTGAACTGCCGACCTTTGGGTAAGCAGACATACACTAACCACTGCGCGCAACCAGGGTCTAGATAGTGCTTAGAGTCACGAAACTGTACCAGCAAGGGAAGATGGCTTCATTTTGTGTTTTGAGGACCTTGCCTCAAAATTCAATTCATTTCAGTTCTATCAACTCTAGCCTTCCCCGTTAGCAGAACTTATGACTGGTTCCCTAATTAATCCAAGATGCTGTGCCCTGGTGACATGGCAGTTAAGTGCTCAGCAGCTAACCAAACAGTGGGCACTGCGGACCCATCAGTGGCTCTGCAGCAGAAATGTGGGGAGTCTGCTTCTGGAAAGACGTATGGGCTTGGGGACCCTGTGGGGCAACTCGACTCTATCCTGTAGGGCTGTTCCGAGTCAGAATCAAGTCCATGGCGAAGGGTTTCTAAGGAGCCTTGGCGCACCAAGGGTGGTGGGTGAGCTCTGTTGCCAAGGCTGCTAATCAAAAGGTTGGTGGTCAGACCCCCTGGAAACTGTGGGGCAGCTCTGCTCGGGCCTGTGGGGTCGCTGTGGTCAGTTCGGTTTTCGTGTTCTCGGGTGTTTGTTGTGACAGCACACTGTTTGTCTCAGGAGACTCTGGGTGGCACAGACAGTTAGGCGTTCGACTAAGAACCAAAGGTTGGAGGTTCGAATTCACTCAGAGTCTCCCTAGAAGGAAGGTCTGGTGATCTGTTTCCAGAAAAGTCAGCCATGAAAACCGAGCAGCTCTCCTCTGAGTCGGGACTGATCAATGGCAATGGGGTGGGTTTCTACTCTGTACCCAGGACAGTGCTCTGCACAGAGGCATCCAGCGGTCCCATTGCATCGGTACACAGATGGTCAGGCAATGCCCAGATCGTTCCGTCCTGTACCGCCCTGCCCCGCTGCTCCCCCGGGGGGCCTGCCCTGCCTACCACAGACCTCACCTGGCCGCAGTTGGCACTCACTCATCAGCAGCTCCCCTGGGTTTCCCTGGGGCCCCAAGGTGCCCCTTGCTCTGACCCCAGCCTGAGAGCTTCCCCAGGGCAGGGCCCTCTGGTTTCCATGCACCTGCCTGAGCCCGGGGGTGGACAGGCTTTCAGGAAGACCTCTGTGCCAGGCCAGTGAGGGGCAGCGCTCCTCGCTGGGGAAGGGAGATCACAGAAGAGAGCCCCTGCAACCTCACGTGGCCCACCCCACTGCTGAGCCAATTCCAATGCACACCGACCCAGCTAGACAGAAGCAAACTGCCCCACAGGGTTTCCAAGGCTGAAATCTTAACAGAGGCAGATGTCCACAGCTGTCTCCAGCTGCTGACCTTTCAGCCCATAGCTGAGTGCTTGAACCACTGCACTACCGAGGCTCCTCACTTCGCCTAGGTGCCCCGCCGTCTCGGCGGCCACATGCCAGGTGGACCTGGAAATGGGAAACGGAAACACACACTAGGCGTTCACGGAGCGCTTTAGGGAAAGTCTCCAGCAAACCTGCTTCAGGTTCCAGCAGCCTCGCCTTCCCCGGAGACTCTGGAGAACTGCAGTCTGCGGGCCCAGTCCCCAGCCTGCCCCAGCCATCTGCCTTCTGGCCGGATTCCTGGGGGTCCCCTGCCCTGGTCCTCCACCCTCGTGACTTTACAGGGAAAACAGGGTGGAAAGGAGCAGTGTGCTGTCACAGAGCGTGGGGAGCAGCCAGAGGTACACAGTGGGGGCGGGGGGGGTGAGTTTCTGTAGGACAAATAGACTTGGATTGTAAACTTCCACTTAAAACAATAAAATATTAAAACAAAAACGAAACCCTGGTGCACTTTGCAATCACCTGGGAAGCTTTAAAAACAGTGATGCCTGCCTGGGACCTGCCCTTAGAGATTCTGGTTTGACTGGACTGGAGTATAGCCGGGATGTCGGAATTTTTAGAAGCAGCCAAGCTTGGGAACCATTGCTTAGAAGTCAGTGAACTTGGGTACCAGTCCGTCTCCTTCCAGAGATCCATCCCAGGCTTTCTGAGGCCGCCTGAGCCAAACTGAAGATGTGCAAAGCCTGGCTCTCTCAGCCTCCAGTGCCCTCATCTGTAAAATGGGCCTGGGCGGTTTCGAAGAGTGAATGTCACCAGGTGTTAAGCAGAGGCTCTGGGAAGGAAGGCCATTGCTGTCCTCAGTGTCAGCATTTCTTACAGCCCCCAAGCGCTCCGGGCCCAGGCAGGGGCTGCCTACCAGACAGGAACAGCTCTGCGTGTTTTATGGGCTCTGTTTTATGGGTTCAGTGAGATCAGCTCTGTCCTGGCAGAGACTGTAAGCTAATATCAGCTTCCCAGGAAGCGGAGGCCCCTCTGGAGGATGCCACCCTCTCCCTGACCTTGGCTTATGGATTTAATGGGGTCACACTGTATACAGCATAAGCCTGCTTTGAAAACATAGCATCTCGTGAAGGCCTCTCATTCCCCTGTGATGATGGTCTTTATTTCCTCTATGAAAACCACTGCCATGGTAAATACCTTTGTACATACATGTTTTTAAAAAAAACGACGTGCCCAATTATTTTCTTACGCTAGATTTCTGGAACTTGAGCTGTGTGGTCAACAGACCACGGTGACAGAAAAAGACAGGCGTCTACTTTTCACTCCCTTATGGGAGAAACCAGCTCAGTGCTGCCCTAACTTGCACCCCTGTGCTGCTTCTGTCAGCCCTGGTGGCGCAGTGGTGAAGAGCTCAGCTACTAACCAAAAGGCCGGCAGTTGGAATCCACGTTGGAAACCCCAACGGGCGGTTCAACTCTGTCCTAGGGTCACCGTGAGTCAGAATCAACGTGACAGCAGTGGATATGGCATTGGGTGGCCGTTCTTTTCAGGAACTCTGGTGACACAGTGCTTAAGAGCTCAGCTGCCAACCTAAAGGTCAGCGGTTCAAAGCCACTAGCCGCTCCATGGGAGACAGAGGAGGGTTATCGGCTTCCATAGGCACCAAGCATGCTATCAGAGCAGCTAACTGGGACATGCCACGAACTCATGACCCCCAACCTGCACGGCAGGGACCCGAATGCCGCGAGGTGTTTGGCTGTACAGACGCAGCGTCAGCAGCTACCACTTTTTGGTGTTGCTGTAGTTCACACCACTTTTGCCAATTCGCCTTTTTACGAACATACAGCCGATAAGACATTTGGCTGTGCAGCCCTACTCTTAATCAACGGGACTTCCCATTGCCATCAAACCCGCTTTCCTCTCTCACTCCTGGGGGACACAATCCAATCCATGACACCACCCTGGGAAGTATGCACTGCTATCTTATTCTGGTTCTGATTTCCACCCATGATGGCTGAGGACACTGGGCATTGTCATCTGTCTGGTGGGCATCTGGGTATTCTCTTTGATGGCATGTCTGTTCAAGTCTTTGGCCCATTTTATGATTGGGTCGTCTCTTTGTTGTGAAGTTGTTGGAGTTTTATGTATATTTTGGTGATTAGATTCTTGTTGGATAGTTGGTTTCCAAAGACATTCTCCCAGTCAGTAGCTTGTCTTGTTACTTTTTTTGTTAAAGTCTTTTGAGAACAAAAGTTTTAAATTTTTTATAAGGCCTCATTTGTTTATTTTTGTCTTTTTCTGTTTGTGCTTTTGTTATTGAATTAAAGAATTCGTTGCTGAAAGCTAGGCATGACAGTGAAGTCCATGCCTGTTCTTCTAAGAATTTCACGGTTGCAGTCTGCACATTTAGGTCCTTAATCCACCCTGAATTTGTCCGTCTCTATGGTGTGAGGCAGGGGTCCTATTTCATTTTTCTGCATCTGGAAATCAAACTTTCCCAGCACAATCTATTGAAGAGACTCTTCCTTTCCCCATCAAATGGACTTAGCATCTTTGTCAAAGATAATCTGAGCACAGATGCCTGGATTTACTTCTTGCCCCTCAATTCCATTCCAGTGGTCTGTGTGTCTATTTACCAGCACGGGGCTGTTTGGATGACTGCAGCTGTACCGTATGTTTTAAAATCAGGAAATGTGAGTCCTCAGCACTGGCTCAGCTCTTTGGGGTCCCCTGCGTTTCCCTGTGGTCCTGGTGGTGCAGTGGTTAAATGCTACAGCTGTTGACCAGAAGGTCAGCAGTTCACATCTGCCAGGTGCTCCTTGGAAGCCCTGTGTGGCAGTTCTCCTCTGACATATAGGGTCACCATGAGTCGGAGACCACTTGAAGGGAGTAGGTTTGGTTTGGGTTTGGCCTTTTCCTACAAAACTGAAGATTGGTCTTTCTATTCAGATAATGTTGTTTGTGTGTTCTCTCTTCTTTTTGCTATTTTGATTTTGTTAGAAGTTTGGATATTTTTAGTCCTTATAAAAAAAATAAAACTTTTTTCTCCCTCTTGAATCTCTGCTTTTTATTTGATTAATTTCTGTTCTTAACCTAAGTTTTCTTCCACTTTCTTTGCATTTATACTTACTCTAACTACTTGAATCCAACGTCTGGCTCATTCAGCCTACCTTAATTTTTTGTGCATATGTCAGGTTATCCATCTCTAAGCACCGACACTTGCTGCAACTGAAACCACAGATAGTTAAATTACTTCTAAATAATCTCTCCATTATAAAGCTCTTTACAAAGTTTTTATGATACCATTATGGCGTCTTTTCTCACCATGAGTTATTTGAAAATATATTAATTCTTTTAATATTTCTGTTCTTGATTTCTAATTTAGTTACACAATAGTCACAGATGGACAGGTGCATGATACCCAGTCTTTGGTCTTTGCTGAGACGCGCTTGGAGCCCTATGTTGTCATTTTGTAAAAGTTCTGCATGTATCTTCTCCAGTGGTTGGCACATTCTGTTGCTCAAACTTCTTCTATCTTTGCTTATCTGTAGTCGGTTTCCTGTTATTGAGGGTGGTGTGTTAGAAACCCCTCACTGAGTTGTGGACTTGTTATGTTTTTCACATTGTGTGCTTTACACATTTGGAGGCTATGTAATTTGGTGCATATAAGTTCAGAGTCACTATATGTTTCTGGTGAAAGATTTGTTTTTATGTTGTAGACTTCTGTATCCCTCAAGAATACTTTTTTAACATTCCTCTTGTTCAATATGAATAGAGCCACATTAATTTCTTTAGGCTACCACTTGCCTGGTCTGTCTTTTCCCATCACTGTTTCTTCACCTCTTTTTAGTTCTTCTATTTTGGGTGTCTTCTGCAAATAACATAAAGCTGAGTTTTACTTCTTTAATCAATCAGTCTGCTTTTAGCTGGAATTTCTGATAATTTGGATTTATGCCTACATCTATTTTATTTTAATTTTCTCATTTGCTTCCTTCTATTGGATTGAGTTTTTAAATCTCTCCATTTTCTGCTCTACTGAATTGATAATTAAGATATCTTTCCAACTTTAGTGCTTACCTAAAAAGTTTTAACACCCAAGCTTGAACTAACAGTGAGGGAACGAATATTCTGAGAAGTACTTGGAACAGAGACGTCTTTAACTACAGTCCTGCCTGCTGCCTGCCGTACATGCTGCGGTTACCCCGTGTCTGGGTTCCACCTTTACACACCCGCCAGTCGGTCCTCCTCGTCGTTACTGGTTTGCTCAGTCAGTGCTTGCTTAGCTTGCCTGTCGTCCTGCCTGTTTCACTGCTGCTTCTGGTATTTCAAATCTTTCTTCCGTGGTCATTTTGCCTCTTCTTTTTTTTTTTTTTTTAAATTTTGTATTTAACATGACTGAGTGAAAATGTACATTCCCGTATAAATTTACATGCCGACATATATGCAGCTTCCACTGCTCTCCCTGTCCGGTGACAGCACACTATTCCTCTCTGCTCCATACATGTCTCATCCTCCCAACAGCCTCCTTTCCCCTCCTCTCCACCCACTCTCCTTCTTCCAGCCAGAGGTCAGCAGGATGATATCCTATAGATGTACAGAACCATAAAGTGCATCCAATATATGGTCACTCTGCATTGCCAAGGCCAATCCATTCCTGTCCAAAGAGTGGACCTTCGTTATGATTTATGGGTAAGGGCAGCATCAGGGCCGGGGGCCATGCTCTCAGGGGAACCCTGAAACTTTCAGACCATCAATTGAGGTCTTTTAGTGGAGATCTCAGGATGCACCCCTTTTTATTCTTGTGTTGCCAGTGAGACCCCTCTCTGTGAGCTCCGTCATGGCTATCACTGGTGGTGGCCAGGCACCATCCGGTTCTTTCGGTCCCAAGTCGATGTAGGCACCCACTCTTGTGGGTCTCTCTGTCTTCTAGGTTGTCTTTACCGCATGTCATTTTGGTCCTCGGTGAGCATCTGTTCCTGCTGAGTTGGGACCATTTGCTGTGTCCTTGGATGGCAGCTTGGCAGCTTTTAAGACCCCAGATGCCACTCACCAATGTGGGGTGCAGAGAGCTCTCTTAGCAAAATGCTAGTTGTGCCAATTGGCCTCGATTTTGCCTAAGAGCATGGTCCCTTGCCCCCTGCCTCAGCTACTCCATCCTTGCAATATTGGGTTAAGATGGAAGGAGTACTCAAGTTATGCTGAAGTCCACTTAATGTTGTTCTTGTTTCTAATGTGTGCTATCACCACTTTCTCCCAACCAGATTTCTAGCAACTATCTAAACTAAACCCTCCCTCGACTCACCTTCCTTCCCTCTCCTTCCTTGCAGCTGTCAAAGAGTCTTTTCTTCTATACACAAGTCTGTTTTTGAGATCTTATCGTAGAGGTCTCATACAATATTTGTCCTTTAGTCGCTGACTACTTTCACTCAACATAATGTCTTCCAGTTGAAACCAGGTTAAGAGATGTTTCCTGGAATCACTGTTATTCTTTATCATTGCGTAGTGCTCCACTGAGTATATGTACCATAGTTTACCTATCTATTCTTCTGTTGTTGGGCATCTGGGTTGATTCCATCTTTTTGCTATCGTGGACTGTGCTGCGATGAACATTCTGGTGCATGTGTCCATTGGTGTGAAAGGCCTTGATTCTGTAGGATATATTCCAAGTAGTAGAATTACTGGGTCAAATGGTATATCTATATCCATTTTCTTAAGGAAGCGCCAGATTGCTTTCCAAAGAGGCTGGACCATTTTGCAACCCCACTAACAGTGTAGGAGGGTTCCACTTTCTCCACAGCCTCTCCAGCATTCGTTGTTTTGTGTTTTCTGGATCATGGCCAACCTTGTTGGGGTGAGATGGTATCTCATTGTCATCTTGATTTGTATTTCTTTAATCACTAAAGATCGTGAACATGTCCGCATGTGTTTTTTGGCTGCCTGGATCTCTTTAGTGAAATGTCTGTCCATCTCCTTTGCCCATCGCTTAATTGAATGGTTTATCTTCTTCTTATTGATATTTTGTAGTATCTTATAGATTATGGAGATCAGGCGTCGGTCTGATATAGAGTTGCCAAATATTTTTTCCCATTCTGTGGGTGTTCTTTTAATTCTATTAATAAAGTCTTTGGATGAGCAAAAGTGTTTGATTCTTAATAGTTCCCATTCATCTATTTTCTCTTCTGTTGATTGTGGTTTCTTTGACAGATTTTGGAGTCTGTCCTCATTGTGTATTAAAACTTCCATTCTTGTTCCTACCTTTTCTTGGATGAGCTTTATCGTTTTAGGTTTGATATTTAGGTCTTTTATCCAGTTGGAGTTGGTTTTTGTATAAGATGTAAGATATGGATCTTGATTCAGTTTATTGCAGATGGATAACCAATTTTGCCAGCACCATTTGTTGAAGATACTGTTTTTACCCCAGTTTAATGTCTTAGGGCCTTTGTCGAATATCAACTGTTCATAGGCAGGTGGTGTCATCTCTGGGGTCTCAGTTCTGTTCCATTGATCCATCTGTCTGTTCTTGTACCAGTACCAGGCTGTTTTGACCACTGTGGCAGTGTGGTATGTTCTAAGGTCAGGTAATGAGAGGCTTCCCAGTGTGTTCTTCTTTAATAGTACCTTACTTATCTGGGGCTTCTTCCCTTTCCAAACAAAATTAGTGATTTGTTTCTCCATCTCATTAAAAAATGACGCTGGAACTTGTATTGGGATTGTTGCCTCTTCATAAAGTACAAAATTACTTTAGAGAGGCAACCTGTGTGTGGCAAACCCTCTTTGTTCTCCCAGTGTCTCTGCTCAACAGCCTCCCTGAGTGGTAGGTTAGCTGGGTATAGAGTGCTAGGTATCAAATGCTTTTAGCACCTTGAAGTTATTCTATGGCCTGGGTTCTCTCGATGGTACTGCAGCATCTCCCACCCACCTGACTGTTGCTCCTTGGTACGCAATCCTTCCTTTGTTTGATTGCTTTATGGTATCTTTGCCTTTGATGTTCAGCAGATTTATCACAACACGTCTAGAAATATTATTCTTTTTACCCTGCTAAGGATGTGTTGTGATTCCTGCATCTGAGGGCTCATCTCTTTCATCTCTTCCAGTCATTCTTTCTCCCTCTGACTACTGTCCCCACGTTTTCCATCTGTAACTCTGTTGGCAGTCTGCCTCCTGCTTATTCTGACTCCATGCCTTCTAGCCTTGATTTCATAGATTCGTTCTCTTCCTCCCTGTGAACTGCATCCTGGGAAACTCCCTCAAATCTAATTTTACATTCATTTAATTCTCTCCCAGCTGTATGAATATGCTATTTGATTTGTACAGTAAGATTTTTATTTTGGTTATGATATTTTTACTTTTGGAGATTTTGTTTGTTTTTTTCCAAAGTTGTCTTATTCTTTCTTATGTTTGTAATTAATTCTTTTACATTTTTAGTTACCACACATATTCCTATTTTAAAATTTCTGTTGAGCAGATGTTATGTGACAAGCCTAAGGAGAGAAGTCTGATTGTGTGTGTGTGTGTGTGTGTGTGTGTGTCTCCTGATTCTTGCTCTTGGCAGAGTATCTTCTTGTATGGTTGTAATTTGGGGGCTCCAGGTGGTTGGGGTAAAGATGTGACCATTCAGAGAAACTGTTTATTTGCCTTTTTCAGGGACCCCACGATGTCATCCCAGAATCATTTTATACGTTAATCTTTTAGGTGTGGTTTCGAAGACTATAAGGTATCCAAGTGTGTAGTATTTTTTATAATCGTAACATTGCATTTTTCTCTCAGCACTCTGACACTCCTGGGGGGCTGCCTTCTGGAGTCTGCTGGGGTTACGGTGGAGTCTGTGAACTTCCCGAGGTGACCTTTCCCTCTGCAACCTCGCTGAGGGAGGAAAGCTTCTTTCTCAGTCATTTCGCACGTGACTCTGTGGATATTTTTTGTTCACCATTTTGCTGAATGTTGGCCATCTTCTCCAGGGTCTCTCAGTTCCAACACCTGCCTCACTCTGTCCCAAGGCTCAGTGTCTTGTCTTTACACATTTGTTACAAAGCTGAGGTCTCCAGATGAAGCAAACCAGCACCCCCCTCCCCGGCCCCCATAGACAGTCTCCACCAGGCCAGGGCAGCTCTGGAACCAGTTTACAGCGTCCCGAGGACCCAACCATACCCACTGCCGTGGACTCGATTCCAACTTACAGGGCCCTAGAGCACAGAACAGAACCGCCCCCTAGGGTTTCCGAGGAGCAGCTGGGGGACTTGAATTGCCGACCCTCTGGTCAGCCACGGGGGCTCCCCACACGTGCTCACTGCTGTGGTTCTAAACCCTGCCTCCGTTTTCTGTTGCTTGGGAACTTGAGTGTTTCTTCTACTTTCCCGAGAGATTAGCTGTGCATTTCAAAGAGCATTTGCCATGTTTCCTGCGTCCTTTGCCGCACCCTCACAGTAGGAGACTTCTCAGGTCTTCTTGCCCATGGTGCTGCTGGGAACACGTCTCATTTCCCCTTTACCTCTGTTCATACAATGCTTTAAAATTGAGTCAAATCTGCCAATCAGATCCTTTATGGATTTGTATCTAGTGACATGCTTATACTAAGATTATGTGCGCATGCTTGCTTTATGAGTCGGCTCCGACTCGACGGCACTTGGCTTTTTTGGCTGGCTTACTTTATAATTTCTTACTTTATAATTTAAACATTTAAATGTTTAAACCACCCAACACAATAAAGCCCGCTGCTGTGGGTCGATTCTGACTCACGGCGATGCTTCAGACGGAGTAGAACTGCCCCACAAAGTTCCTACGGAGCGCCTGGAGGATTTGAACTGCCAGCTTTCTGGTTGGCAGCCAGAGCACTTCACCACTGTGCCAACAGGGTTTCCTTAAACTGCCCAGAACACATCAAATGTGAGAAATCACAATCTTCCCTACCAGCAGTGAAGCCACCCAGACAGAACAGAGTATGGCTGTGAACCCAGCCACGTGACCCTTTACGAATAACCCGAACCACAGGAGTGCCCGTCTGCAATTCAATCAGAACTGAACGATCCACAGCCTGACTTAGAAGCCACCTGTATGAGACCAAAAGGTCAAGAGTGACTCAAGAGCACAGAGGAGGAGACAGAAGGCAGGGACGGCAGGGCACCGGAAAGGAGACACACTGAACACCACTAAAGAGAACGGTGACATAGTGGGAAATGTAACTAACATCCCGGAATAACTTGTGGGGAAACTGTCACGTGGGAACTGAGTGGCTGGGCACACTTTCACCAGGAGCTGCATAAAGTATAATCAACAGAACAAAATCCAGTGAAGCCACCACAGCTCACTCATCACACTTGACTAGTCGCTCCGTCCAACCCAGCGGTCACATTCCCGTAAGACTGCCCTCGATGGAAGCTCTACCCACCCACTGTCTGACGGCCACCCCCTGCATGCCAGGCCCAGTGGTGCTGGGAGACTCCTGGAGACCAAAGTACAGTTTTCCCTTCTGTTTGCATGTAAACCTGTTGCTGTAGAGGCAGTTCTGACTCGTGGTGACCTGAGAGGACAGAGCAGAACTTGCCCACAGGGTTTCCGAGGAGCGGCCGGGGGAGTCCAGCCACCCAGCTATTGATCAGCAGGCGAGCTCTTAACCACTGTACCATCAGGGTGAGTACACAGAAGAAGGCAGAAAAGGCACAGCCAAGTGAACGCTATTTGTGAGAAGTCTGAAGAGACTTTGCAGAGAAGTACCAAGAGTCCCGGGCTTGGAAAGTCACAGGAGAAGAAAGCCCTCACACTTTCCAGTGGGTGAGACTTGTCTGCCGGTGGGTGTCCCCGAGCAGGTGGGCACGAGACAGGGCCAGGATGCAGTCTGAGTGGGCCGTCATCAGGTGGCCAGAGGTCCTCCTCGCCCCACCACCTCTCAGCAGTGGACCCAGGAATTCCTTTCCGAGGCCACTGGGTTGTTGCTAGCCCTGTCCTAGCAACCCTTGGAGAAAGGCTGACTCTGTCTACCTGGACAGAGCCAAGCAGCCCTCTCCCTGGGTATCAGGACCAGTGGTCACAAGTCCACTCTGCCACCACTGTCACCCTTCTGCTTCCTGGGGATCAGTTTTGCCCTAGCAGAGAGGTAGGATTTGGTTTGATCTCAAGAAAAGTCAGAATTAGAACCCAGAGGTTCTGACTCCCGGGGTCTGTTTAGTAGTGGCAGCCCCCACTGTCACTGTGCTTGCTCTTTACTAGACTTGGAGCCAAGCCCGTTATCTTACTCCACCCTCATTAGTTTCCTGAGAGGCTGATGCTGTCGTACTAATTTTACATTCATTAAATTTAACAAATGCTCATTTTGCCAATTACTGAGAGTTAGTTCTTCACTTGTAGTCACATAGCTAGTAAGAGCTGAATCAGAATTCAAATCTAGCTTTGCCTGATTTACTATGCCCACCCCTCCACCCTCCCATCCACCCACCCTCCCATGCATGCACACACCCACCCATCCATCCGTCTACCCATCATCCATTCACCCACCCACACTCTTAACCATTCGTCCATCCATCTACCCATTATCCATCCATCCACCACCCACCCATCATCCATCCACCCACCTACCCACCCATCCATCCATCTATCCTCCCACCCACCCACCCACCCATCATCAACTCACCCACCCACTCACCCACCCATCCATCATGCCACCCACCCACATTCCTATCCACCCACTCCCCCACCCCCGCACCCATCATCCACCCACCCACCCATCCATCCGTCCAGCCGACAAACACTGGCGATCACCTTAGCAATCTCAGTCATGAAAGGACAGCCTCTGTCGGCACACTCTCCTCCACACCCACCAACTGCAGAATCTCACCTCTGCGCACGTTTCCGGCTCTGGGCATCTTCCTAAACCCATCCTCAACCCCGACTCCACACCTGTCAGCTCCATAACAGCTGCCCTGAGACCCCCCTTCTCCAATGTCTGCCGTGGGGTAAGGTCCCTTCGTGCCCAGGACCACGCCCTCACACCCGGGAGGGTGCTGTCAGCCGGCCGAGGGCCCCTCCCCCAGCTCCGCCCCCTCGCGAGGCGGTGGCGGTGGTCTTACCAGGTTCCCGACCTGCAGCATCTCCTCGAACTCCCTGGTCATGTTGTAGTGCTCCAGGGCCATGAAGAGCGTGTTGAGCACGATGCACAGGGTGATGGCGAGGTCGGCAAACGGGTCCATGACCATGACCTTCACGCCCTGCTTCAGGGACCGCCACAGCGGGCAGCACTCCCAGATCATGTAGCGCCGGGCGAAGCGGGTCCAGCACGGTGGGCACTTGCGCTGGGACTCCTCCAACTCTGGGGAATAGCAGGGTGCCGGTTGGTTTGAGCGGACGGACTCCGTATATCACTTAGGGTGCTCCAGGGAAGTGAAGGCTTCCTTGGGGTCCGGGGGGAGGGGGCTGCTGCGTGACGGGAAGAGAGGAGGAGGAAGAGAGGAGGAGGGCCAGGGAAGGCTACGGGGAGGCTGGCCTGTGCTGGCTCCTTAAACCCTGGGAACATGAGGAAGAACAGGCCCGAGGGACAGGTGACCTGGGAGAACAGGACCAGGGCACAGGTGGGCTTGTGTGCGGCATTAGTCTTACACAGTCACGGGAGAGAGAACTGTGAGGTTGTTGAAAAGCAGGAGACGACATTTGGGACCTAGCGCAGCAGGGAAGAACAAGCGGGACCAGGTGTGGACATCTGGGACACTGTCAGGATAGATGGAGGATGCCCAGGACAGGCTGGGAAGGTGTGTGTCTGGGAGCGGAAGGGACAGGAAAGGAGGGTTTCAAGTTCACACCAGATGTGGGGTTGCCTAGGGTGCGACTGCCTGGACAGACGGAGGATGCCTGCAGCAGTCTGGGATGGATCTAGTGAGGATGGGGACAGGGTGAAACAGGCATGGGGACACTTAGGACTGGATGAGATGGGACCAATAGGAAGAGCCTGGGATGAGTTAGGACAGACGTGGGAGTGTCTGAAAGAGACACAGACACTTCGAGGGCTGGGGAAGAATATGCCCAAACAGATGAAAAGACATCCAGGACAGGCCGGGACATATGACACATGGGACAGGGAGGCTGGGAGAGCTGTGGGGCTGGCCAAGTGCTATGGCCTGAACTGTGACCTCAGAAGTGTGTGCTGTAAACCCTAATACCTATGCCTGGGGATGTGACCCACTTTGGGAACAGGTTTTCCTCTGCTATGACAGTGAGGACCTATCTGTGTACACGCGCCTTGAATCTTAAAACTTTTGAGGTATGGAAAGGGCAGATGAGACACAGACGCAAACACAGACGGGGAAGACAGACATCATGGGGAGTTCACCAAAGAATCACAGAAGAAAGGCTGAAAGAGACCAGGACCACAAAGAGAGAGAGAGAGTGCTGTCCCCTAGAGCAGGTGCCCCAAATGTGGACTTCTAGTATTCTAAACTGCGAGAAAATTGATTTCTGTTCTCTAAGCCGCACACTTGCAGTGTTTCTGTTGCAGCAGCACCATGTGGCTGAGACCCTGGGTCGCGATGGGAAGACCGGAGGTGGGGAGCAGCCGGATGAGGCCTGGCTGTGCTGACCTTCCAATACGCTGGTGAGGACGCTGACGGCGCTCAGGGCCCGCTGCCGCTCGCCTGGCTGCTCGAAGCCATCCACCCACGGAACCTGGGGTGTCGGTGCTGGGGGCCCACCTGGCTCCTCCGATGGGGTGGTCTGTGGGTAACCAGATGTGTGTCAGCCTGGGGACAGCAGTCCTGCCTGAACCAAAAGGCCTGGTCCAGCCTCAGGCTGGGGAGGCCACAGAGGGCAGGACAGGGATCTTTTTAAAAATACATATTTTATTGTGATTTAAGTAAAAGTTTACAATTCAAGTCAATGATCAGTGCAAAACCCCATACACACACCTCTCAGTCACAGCCCTGTGACAGCCCGCTCCTCCCGGACTTCTCGTGTTCATTCAGCCAACTCCTGTCCACTCCTCTCCACCCTCCCCACCCGCCACCGTCACCACTCTGGCAGCCTCGTGCCTCACTGTCTGGTCCAATGTTTATCTGAAGAGTTGGCTCTGGTCCTGGTCTCAGCTCTGGGCTAGCAGCAAGTCCAGAGGCCATGTTCTCAGGGGACCCTCCAGGATGTTGGCTCATCAAGTCTGGTCTTTAAGTGGAGTTTTAGATCTGCGCCCCCATTTTTCTCCTGCTGTGTCAGGGAGTTTTATACTAACTTCCCTTTCAAGGCAGCAGGACAGGGGTATTGGTGGGACACTGGCTGCTGGAGTGCTCTGTTCCCAGCTCCCTCCCAGTTGGTATCCACCCCCCACCTGTCACCTTCATCCCCTTCTTTCTGTCTCTCACTGGTGGAGATTATTAAGTATGGACAGAAAACTACAGTCCTAGGCCTCCCTGTGCCAGGTGCTGTCACAGGCATTAGTACATGCAAAAAGAATCTGGGAGTCTTAGTTGACCACAAGCTTCCTAGAGTCAAGAGCACAAAGAAGCTGGAAAGAAAAAGGAGAAAAGAAAAGTGCCACCGTACTCTAAGAGGACATTAACAGAAATACACACACAGCACTAGGATAGGGCTGGTGGGAGCTCGGGTGGAGGCAGCATGGCTGTGTCCACCCAGACACCCTGAAAGCTGACCCTCATCTGGGGCCCTTTAAAGCACCTCCTCGTCGGGCAGGCTACCTTCATAAATAATTATTCACGGGCACCACAAATACACACACGAGGATGTTCTGTTGCAGCAGTGTCCCTAACATCATAAAAACTGGGACAACCAGTCAATAGGGACGACATTAAAATCAGTTCTGGAGGCAGGCCCATTCGGGGCTAGGACCCAGCCCACGGGGAGGGAGGGAGGCCGTCCCAGGCACCTGCCCACGGATAGATGGCCGGGGCCAGCCGTCGGAAGGGCAGCAGGCAGAAGCCCTGGAAGAACACCCAGCACCTGGGGAAGCAGATTTCCACCTGCCAGGGAGTGGGGCTGTGGATCGGGGAGTCCTGCGCCCCTGTAGGTCTGTACCTTTGGGTGACTTCCCAAAATGCGTGTCCGTGTTTGTGACATTCAGTGACAGAGGAACCACCACTGACAGCAGAGAAGGGGCCCCTGTGAAGGGTGGTGGTGGGCAACACTCTCGGGGCCTACTCGGAGCGACCCACACAAGCAAAGAGGCCCCCAAGGACCACAGCCGTCGCCCAGCCTTGTGGGGGGCACATGGCCTGAGGGAGGGGCCGGTCTGCCCAGCTTGGGAGCGTGAGATTTGGGACTTCAACCTCTGCAGGACAGACGGACCTGGGCTGCCCCAGGTGGGCGACAGACCCAGGGCCTGCGGTGGGCCCGACAGGGTCAGCCGGGGCCTGGGGTGGGCCCGACAGGGTCAGCCTGGGCCTGGGGTGGCCCCGACAGGGTCAGCCTGGGATCACCCCAACAGGGTCAGCCAGGGCCTGGGGTGGCCCTGACAGTTTTAGGACAGAGTCTTTGTGTTTACAGACCTGCCTGACTCCCACTGCTGCAGGCTTAAAAACCCCAAGCCCAAACCCGCAGCTGTCATGCTGATTTCAACTCACAGGGACCCTACTGGGCAGTGTAGGACTGTCCCACAGGGTTCCAGAGAGCGGCTGGTGGATTTGAACTGTGGACCTTTTGGTCAGCAGCCAAGCACTTGACCATGTGCCAGCAGGCCCCAGAGGCAGCAGGCCGGTGCTAGGTGAGGATAACTGGACCAACAAGGTGCTGTGGAGGCTTAGGTGACGGGTTTCCGCTCTGCCTCCATCAGGGGCCCAGTGGGCCAGGAAGAGGCCTAACAAGTGCAGAGAGGGAAAAAGTGGCATCCCAAATACCTCCCCCTCCCACAGACCCCCTCTGTGGAGGTGGGGGACAGAGTCAGTCCTGACCCCCAATTCCAGGTACAGTAAAGGGGCCGTCTGCTGGGGGGCCCTGCGTCCCTGCCTGCCCTGTTTCCGTGGAAACCCCGGCGCCACGGTGGTCAGCAGCACGAATCTGCCAGGCGTTCCCTGGAAGCCGTGTAGGGCGGCCCTACTCTGTCCTATAGGGTCACCGAGTTGGAGTCGACCTGCTTCTGTACGGGTTATAGTGAATAAAGCCCTATGGGGCAGTCCCCCTGTCACACGGGGTCGCTGATTCAGAGCAACTCAATGGCACTCAGTGACAACCACCTCTGGGTGGTGCGCACAGTTACTGCGCTCAGCTGCCGACGGGGGTTCAGTGCCAGCAGAGGGCCCCGGAACTAAGGCCTGGTGATCTCTTTCCTAAGCATCTGCTGCTGGAAACCCAATGAAGCCCCCATGTCAGAGCTGATCCCCCTGATGGCAGATGGTGGTGGTGGTATGTGCTGGACCTGGGCTCTGTTTCCAGTCTAGAGCGGCAGAGGTCTCACCGAGGACCGGACGGCAGCTGAGCAAGGCGTTCCCGGGGGGCCTTGCGCCCACTAATCTCTTTAACTTTTCCCCTGTCTCCATCCTGGTCCGCTAATTCCTTTAACTTTGCAGACGAGCCTGTCATGGCCTGCTAATCCCTTTAAGGTTACCAGTGGGCCCCACAGAAGTGAGAATAGGCACGGCCCCGGTTCTGGGTGATGAAGTGTCTGAACTCGGACTCCTCCTGACTCTGCCTAATGCGATTAGGAAATCCTATTAGCCTCCGGCTGCCACTGCGAGGCCACAGGCCAAGGCCCCAGGGCGGGCCTGCAAGGGTGCTTGCGAGCCCTAGCTTCGGTGCTCCCAGGAAGCCAGAGAGGCCACCCGGAGGGAAGGCAGGGGCCTCCTCGGTCTCCTCCCCAGGCTGTGGCTACCTGCCCCCATCGTGATGACTACCAGAAACCCACCCCTCACTCCCTGTGTCCCCTGCAACGTGCCCCAGGAGTCCTTGCTCCTTCTTGCCGATTGCTGCAGTGAGTTGATTCCGACTCACAGTGACCCCATATAACAAAGTGGACCTGCCCCACAGGGTGTCCAAGGAGCGGCGGGTGGGTGTGAACGGCTGACCTGATGTCACCAGCCGAGCTGTTAACCACTGCGCCACTAGGCCTCTGGTGAGAAGCCCAGAGAACTAGCAACAGCGCCTTGAGCATGAAGCCAGCACGCGGCTGGTCGTAACTCTGGGCACTCGCCACAGGGCCCCAAGTGGCACCAACCGTCAGGTGTCTGAGAGCTAACCAAACAGTCGGAGGTTCAAGCCCGGGGAGAGGCTCCCCAAAGATGGGCCTGAGGACCTGCTTCCCAGAGCCCAGCATGTGGATCCCTCTCCTGGGTCTGCTCTGCATGTGGGGGCTGTCGTACGTCCAAAGTGACGGAGCAGCAGCTGCAGCCCCGCCATGACCCGCTGACGCGGACAGCGTGTCCCTCCCCACAGCAGACGAACAAACACAGCGGCTCGCACGCTGACTGCGCTCCGGGGAGACCCTCGCACCTCAGGACGGCGCCCCCCAGGGCTGCCAGGGGCTGACTTTGAGGACAGAGCAAGGGCTTTCTTGTGAGGTGCCTCTAGGTGGGCTCAGACTGCCAGCCGCTGGGTTAGTAGCTGAGGGTGACAGTCATCTGCAACACCCAAGAACTGGGGGACAGACGGACTCCCCAGCTTGTACAGTCTCCCACGGCCAGCCCAAGTGCCTAAGCTGGAATGACCCAGGAACTGAGGGACAGACTCCCCAGTTTGTACAGGGTCCCAGAGCCAGTCCAAGTGTCTGAGCTGGAGCGACGCAGGCCACGAAGCTCGAGGTCCCACCCCCACTGCTGCCTGTCCCTACCTGCTCAAGTCCCCTGCTTTCTGCTCTCTTCCCGCTGTCTGTCCCTGCAGCCCCCCTGCAGGCGGCCTGGGAGTCAGAGCCACAGGGTCGGCTCTCTCCTGGGGGAGCTGCTGCGGATGCGGTGGGGCGGGTGGCAGCAGGGCCTGCCCGGCTGGCTCTGCAGCCACCAGTCGGCCACTTGCCTAGCCTTCCACCGTCCGGCCTGCCTCCGTGACTGCTCTGACGATGACTCCAGCTCTCCTTCCCTGGACTCCAGCCATGCTGGCCCTGTGACCGTCCCTCCAACATGTTACAAATGCCTCTGCCTGGGGGCTTTTGCACTGGCTGTTCCTACACCTAAATGATGGTCCGTCCAGATGACAATGACGGCAGTGTGACAGGGTTCTGACAGCGTCCACACACACAGAAGGCCTCACCTACACGTGACATGCGCAGTGATCCTGAGCTGCGAATTTTTTTAAATTGTGATGAAGTGAAAATACACAATCCAAATTAAATTTGCGCGCCCGCCCATCTGCGGCTTCTTCTCCTCTCCTTGCCTAGTGACAGCGCACTGCTCCTTTTCATTCTATATACATCATATCCTCTTAACAAGCTCCTGTCCCTCCTTTCTAGCTTCTCTCCCATCTAGGAAGAGACCAGTAGGGCAGCCTCCTACAGATGCACAGAACCATACAGTACACACACCGCAAGGCCACACTGTGTCCCCAAGTCCAGTCCATTTCTGTCCCAAGTCGACCTCAGTAGTGCTTCCTGGTCGGGGGCAGCAGCAGGTCTAGGGGCGACGCTCCCAAGGGATCTTGAATTGAGAATTTTTAACCCATTTTACAGATGAGACTCCTGAGGCACAGTGTTGTAATGGAATGTGCCTACGAGCCACCTAGCTAGTGAGGTGTCAGCTGGGATTCGAACCCAGTTGGTCCCCAGCCTGGATGCTAACCATTGTGCTATGCCACCCTTGGCTCCAGAATGCACTTGGCGCCTGCCCTCCTCTTCAGGCCTTCTTTGTGCTGCCCGCCCTGCCCCCTGGGGCCTCACAGCACTCGTTGCGTCGGCTGACACTTTACACTGAGTTACCGCTTGCTGAAGTCCTACAACATTTCACACTTGGTCAGTAACTGCTGTCTGGAACGCCCCTGGTCCCTGGACCACTCCTGGCCCACACAGGACCCGAGGGTGCTGGGCAGAGCAGAGCTGCCCCCAGGGCTCCCTAGGCTGTCGTCTTTACCGAGTCTACCACCAGGCCTGCCTGCCTTGTGGTGTGGAGCCACTGATGGCTTCTAACCACCAGGCTTCCACGTTGCAGCTGAGCACGTAACCACTGCACCACTAGGCTCCTGCCCAGCCTCTCCCGTCGCCTCTGCGTATCACTGTCACGCGCTCGTGTACGTCCTTAGGGACGTATGCACATTTCTTTCCCTATTTGATTTCTGTCTGTTGGCCCTGTTAGCATGGAAGCTCTATAAAGGGAGAGATTTTCTGTGGGTTTATTCCACCCCAGAACCCAGCAAACAATACACAAACAAAAGAAACAAACTCGTTTTTGTCAAGTCCGACTTGGGGCGGCCCCAGGTGTGTCAGGGTAGAACTCTGCTCCGCAGGGTTTTCCAAAGCATGTTTTTCAGAAGCAGCCAGCCAGGCCTGCCTTCTGACAGGTCTCTAGGTGGACTCGACCCTCCAACCTTCTGGCTAGCAGCTGAGTACCTTTACTGTTTATACCACCTGGGGACACCAATGGTGCTCAGAAAATATTGGTGAGTGTTTCTGGACCCAGGTAGAAACCCTGGTGGCATAATGGTTACAGGCTACACTGCTCTCCAGAAGCTGGCCATTCAGCTCCGCCAGGTGGTCCTCAGGAACCGTGGGGCAGTTCCACCCTGCCCTGTAGGGTCACTATGAGTTGGAATTGACTTGACGGCAGTGGGATTCGGGGGTTTCTTTTTGGACCTGGCGACTGATGACCTGCTAGGAGACCAGCTCTATGCTGGTGCCTGCATGTGGGGCGGGCTCACCGTGTCTGGGGGCCGGTCCAGCTTCACGGGACGAAGGAGATGGCTCCCTGGGGAGGTGGCCTCGGGGTCTCCTGGGCCCAGCAAGGAGACCACCCCATTGCAGTCCACGGTGCTGTTCCTTTTGCCATTGAGGCTGTGGCTGGGAGCTGGCGTCCCAGGGCCAGGCTGGGGCTGGGCACTGGGCCGGCGCAGGGACCAGGGCACCAGCAGTGACGTGCGGTGGCTCTCGCTCTCCCCGGCCGTGCTGTGTTCGTCGTCTGCAAAGTCTGTCTCGGAGCCCAGGTCTCGCCGGCGGAAGGTGAAGCCGCTGCCGTGGCTGGAGCGTGGCTTCATGGAGCTCCTGCTGAGCCCCTGGCTGACGCTGAGACGGTTCTGGGGGGTGGGGAGAGGAGGGTGACCACGATGGGTTTCACGTGTCCCAGCCTAGCACTCATAGCACTGACCCAGCTCAGTTTCCAATTTCTTGGGGCATCAAGGGCTTCTGCCTGACACAGGAGCTGGGGGCTACAGGGCATGGGGGGAGACAGGGAGTGTTTAGTGGAGGGAGTTCGGGGTTTGAGGCAATCCTGTATCTCCTGGGATCTCTCTTGGCCTGAGGTCTGTGCCTCTGGGGCTTTGAGAACAAGGCTTATCTGGACCTAGAGGTGAGGCTAAGCCTGGGGATGGGGACAGGGAGGCCGGAAGGCTCCTGCCCATGCAGGCCACAGTGCAGACCTGGGGCCCTCACTCATGTGGCCACATTCTTGGGCTCCTACCAACCCATACCACGGTGTGTCCTCTGGTACAGCTGCAGTGCTGAGGGATTCAGCCCTAGGTTGGGGACATTATAATGTCTGTACCTGCCCTGCCCTGCCGCCCAAGGCCTGGGAAGCAGGCAGTGCCAGGAGCGAGTTAAAGGACGTTGCAGCATGTACTGTGACGGCAGCAGGGGCCAGCACAACAGGCTGTCACCGCCACCACGCCCAGGGGTGCAGCAGGGATTACCAGTAGTCGGGGGCCGTCTTCCGAGTCAGACTTGGGGAAACTGTCCTCCCCACACTCCTCCGTCCCTGAAGACATTTGTTTCCTCCTCTTGCTCCTTCTCCCATGGGTGGGCACCGGGGCCAAAGGGGACATCTCCAGGGAGCTGCGGGACATGGTGTCCACACCCCTGATGGTGAGGGCCTGGAACGGGGTGAAGAAAAGGCTTTCTCAGTCCAGTAGACCGTGTAGCCCCAGGCTGAGGCAGAACAGGCAACTCGGACTGTCAGTGGACGGGCACGAAGCCCCCAAACAAGGGCATCGCAGACCAAGAAGTTGAGACAGATGAGGGGACTTGGGAGAAAGATCGAGATCCAGGGGGAGGAGACGATGGTGGAAGTGAGCAGTCCTTGGGAACAGGAGGTGTGCAGGGCAGGTAGGGGTGTACTGGTGAGCACAGGAAGTGGCAGAACCACAGGGCACAGGACCTTCCAGAAAGTTCTGCAGGCCATGGGAAGTCCTGTGGGAAGTGGCGTGGACAGTGGGGAGAAAGTAGTTACCCACGGCCTGGCATCTAACAGCCTAGCCCTACAGCCAGCCTCCATCATCCTCTGTGTGGGGCAGTGTGCGCACCAGGGTGGTGCTTAGTTCTGAGATGTCCTGTCCTGGGGCCTGGGGCCTTCCTCATTATCCCACCAGAGGGCAGCCTGGTGACCTATGACCAGGGTGACCTATGTCCATGGACACATGGGTCTCCTGTCCAGCTTGTGCTATGCTCACAGGGACTGCTCCTGCCCAGCAGTCACTTCCTTTACCCAGCAGGTACCACCTTCCCCTCCAAGACACCATACTCCCAGGGAACAACTTTACGCAGCACACGCCATGTGCACAGGGTCCACCTTTACCTGGCAGGCATCACTTTTATCTACCAACTGGTACCTTTACCCTTCAGGTGCAACCTCTTAACCAGCATATACACATTCATAAAGAATACTTTTACTTGGCAAACACCTTTAACCAGTACGTATCACCTTTGCCCGACAGACATCACACTCACAGGCATTGGCATTTCCCAGCATGCACTGTGCAAACAAGCACCAGATTTTCCCAGCATGCAGTATGCCCACAGGTAACCAGTCAGACAAGGGCTTGGTCTGGAAGCTCCTTGGCTGCTCACCCACCTCATGCTCCTTCCTGAGCATCTCCATGGCCTCCTGGAAGCGCTTTTCTTTCTCCTCGGTCTCGGCAATCGTGGCTTGGTTTTGCTCCTCGTAGGCCATGGCGACCACAGCCAGAATCAGGTTCACCAGGTAGAAGGAGCCCAGGAAGATGACGAGCATGAAGAAGATCATGTAGATCTTCCCTGCAGACCGCAGGGTCTGGGGGCGGGCAGAACAGCAACAGTGGTCACGCTCACTAAGTCTCTTCTGAATCATGGTACTTCCAAGTCACAAAGTTAGCTCGGCTGGGGGTTCACACAGCCACCACCTGAGTGGTAGAGACTATTCCACCCACAGAGAAGGTAGTGGCCTGTCTTTCACATAGGAGAGTGTCCTATCCTATAGAAAGAATGACTTGCACACAGAGGGAGGCGTGTCCCACCCTATGGAAAGAAGAATGCCTTGTACACAGAGGGCAGAGTGTCCTGCCCTACAAAGAAAGATCTGTACACAGAGGGGAGAGTGCCCCACCCTACAGAGAGAATGACCTGCACACAGAAGGGACAGTATCCCACCCTAGGGAGACAAAGAGAAAGACCTGTGCACAGAGGGGAGACTGTCCCATGCACACAGAGCGGGGAGTGTGCCATCCACAGAGGGAGGCAGAATGTCCCAAGCAACCTAGGGGAAAGAGTTCCAGTCCCAGGGAAGGAAGAGTCCATCCTCTCAGGCGGAAGACTGTCCCACTCACACAGAATCCATATACAGTGGATTCCTGGTGGTGAGTAGAAAGAAAGCCTGTCTTCTTGCTGACTCCCGTCCTCCAAACACAGGAGTCCTATTGCCACTGCTGCTGTCCTCCCTGGGGAAAGGAGACTGGAGACTTTGTCCCGCTCCTGCCCCTCCTCAGCTCCAGCAGTGAGGAAGCTGCTGGGGGTCTCTCCTGGCTAGCACCCCGTGCAGTACAGGGGGGAGCCCATCCCTGGCGCCCCTCCGCTGACCCATGCGCGCACGCACACACCTGCTGGTAGAGACGCTCCCAGCAGTCCTGTGTCATCAGACGGAAAAGCGCGAGGAACGCCCAGGCGAAGGAGTCGAAGCTGGTGTAGCCGTGGTCCGGGTTCTTGCCTGCCTTCAGACACCGGTAGCCCTCAGGACACGTCCTGCAGTCGGCACACAGGCTCTGCCTCACGTTGTCGGAAGGCTGCTGCCCCCAGCTCACCTTCCTGGGCAGCCCAGCCTATGCCCTGCCGCTCTGGAAGGTGGACTTCCCAGGCTGACTGCCCACCGCTGCATCCTGCCTTATGGCTTTGCTCACGCTGGTCCTCCTTCTGGGAGACTGTTTCCCTTTTCTCTATCTGCTTGTATCCTCTAGCTCCCTTCTGCCCCAGGACACCCCATCCAAGGGCCTAGCGCCCGTCTCTTCCTCTGCCTGCCTATCCCTTGGGGAGCTGAGCATAGCGTGGGCACATGAGGGACAGCAGCGAGGCTTGGGCTGACCAGGACAGAGTGGAGGGGAAAGGCAGGGTCAGGAGGCCGAGGAGTCATTCTGGGGTGTGCGTGCTGCAGTCTGATCATCCCCAGAGGGCGTGGCCACTTGCACAGCTGTACACGTGGGGCTGCGCTAAGGCCCAGCCACCATCTGTGGAACTGGAGGTCAGAGTCTTTCTCCCCAAGGGAGTGCTAGCTTGGAACCGTGTATGTATATATGTATGTGTGTGTGTGTGTGTGTGTGTGTGTGTGAGAGAAAGAGAGAGAGAGAGAGAAAGAGACAGAAAGACAGACAGGCAGACTTGGCAAATGGGAGGAGTAGGACAAAGGCATCTATACCTATTAATGCCCTAAAAAAAACCCAGCGCCGTCAAGTTGGGTCCAACTAATGCCCTAAGATGCTCCAGTCCCCTTAGTGCCAAGGAGACATCAAACCTGGCTCTGGAATGTCACACTCAGAGACATGGGACTACAACTCCACAGAGCACCCTCAGCCAGGGCAATCTGGGCCGCCGGCCCTAGTAACCCAGGCCCCACCCACAGTGACACAGACCTCAGAAGCTGCACGGGCTGCAGACCTCAGAGTACCCTGCTCGGGTCCTGCTTGCCCTCAAGGGGAGTCCAGGCTGCTGGGGGAGGCCACCCTCTCCCTGACAGAGGCCAGCAGGGGGGCAGTGAAAATAGGAGGGGGAGGGGGTAGCTCAGGGGGGGCTTCTGGGTGGAATGGAGTGAGGGCTCGGCTGCTGGGGGCCCTGCAGGGATCTTGGGTTTCCCCCAGCCCCTGTCCCTTTTTCTGGGCTCTCTGGGTCTTTCCTAGGGACCTGTCCCTGACCTTTGTTTGTTCCCGCACAGCCATCTCCTTTGATGAGGATGGGGGTGGGGAGGCTCACAGGACCCTGGCAGGAGGGGAGGCAGGGGACGACCTCGCTATCCTTGGGGTCAGGTGCATAAACAGAAAGCACGGTCATGGAGAAAGCCCCCAGAGATCCCTCTCCCCTGGCTGGACAAGGTCACCCTGACGGTGGGCACCGTACCCGGCATCTGAGCTGTTCCCACACAGCAACACGTCAGAGGTGCCATTCTTCAGCAGGTAATTGTCTGTAAGAGAGAATGTGATGGTGGGGGGCACACGTGGCCCAGACCCCCGGGTCTCCCGCTCTGCTGCCACATGTAGACACAGTGGTACTGCTCCCTTTTCTCTGTCCTGCCAACCCCAGCTGCTTTCCCGGCCTTCCTCCTGCTATTCCTCAGACCTCTAGTGCCCTGTGTGCCAGAAGGACACAGGAAGTCCTGGGCAGGACTTCAGCTGTCCCCACAGGGGAGCTCCCACCCATGCCCAAACCACTCAGGGGCCAACAAGGCCGCAAAGTGGCTCTGACCGAGGAGGCAGGGGTCTGGGCAGAGTTCCAGCTTGGACTCTGGAAGTCGCCACACGGTCCTGGCAGACCCTGCCCAGCGCTGGCCCCACATGGCTATGTCTAAACTGGCAGAAGCAATGCCAGTCACGGTGATGGTGACAGCACAGTGGTCTGTTCAGACTGAGAGGTCAGGAGGGAGCTGGACTGACCAGGTGAGACCCAGGACTCCAGACCCTGCCTCCCTGTGGCCGACTTGCAGCCCCATGGCACACCACTACCTGCCCTCCTGTCGGGCAGTGGTCCCCTCAGCAGGACCCTGGATGAGCAGCACCAGCATCAGCCGGGGCTGGTGGTCACTGCAGCCAGGAGAGCGCCACGCCAGGCCTGATGGCTCAAAGCACCAGGGACCAAGGGCCAGGGCCAGCAACTTGTGCCTCCAGGAGCCCTCCAGGGGTGCCGGTGACAGTGGGGTGGTACAACCACGGCTGTGTGGCCAAACCCACTGCGGTCAGTCCCCGCTCACTGTGACCCTAGAGGGTAGTGCAGAGCCGGCCACCGGGTTTCCAGGGCTGCCGTCTGCATGGGAGCAGACCACTGCACTTCCTCCTGTGGAGCAGCTCCTGGGTTCGAACTGCTGGCCTTCTGGTTAGCAGCCCTGCACTTGAGCCCTGTGCCCCCAGGGCCCCGCCCCCACGGCGAGACGTCACCCTCAGCAAACGCGGTCACTGCGTGCCTGTGTTTCTGTTTCCCAAGCGGGGTGCTGCTGTGTGAGGAGGCTCAGAGCGCGTCCTGGTGGCCAGAAATCCACCTCTGATCTAGAAAGCTGGTGCTGCCCAAGAGGGGTGCTGGCTGTAACCCCAAGAAGGGACGTGCCAAGCACAGCAGGGGTGGAGACAAGGAGAGGGGTTCCCACCTCTCTGCACCATCACCAAGCCCCTTCCTGCCCTTGTGGGGCTCTGTGGGTGCATCTATGGGGGGTCAGCCCCCCAGGAAGGAATGCTGACGTCCACTGGGAAGTCCCCACATGCAGAGGCACAGCCTCCACCCGGGGGCTCCCCTTCCCCAGGCTCACCCTGCTCCCCAGGCCATCCTCGTGCTCCCCAGGCCATCCTCGTGCTCCCCAGGCCATCCTCGTGCTCCCCACCCCTCGCAGCTGCCATTCTGTCTGCCCCTCCAGCGCCGGGCCCCCCGGCTAGCCTGGGCCCTTACCAGGGCAGCCCCAAGTCTGCTCCCCTCCTGACCTCCATCCGGGAGTCCCAGGGGGCAGGTTCTGGGATCCCCGAGTCCATGGCTGGTGTCTGGGTGCTCAGGTGGGGCTGGAAGGGCCCTGCGCCCTGGAGTGGCCCCACTGCCCGCCACGCACCCTGCGGGACCCCAGGCACTCAGCCAGGCAGGGGCGGGCCCACACCTGTGTCGTTGAGGTAGGCGTCCAGCGAGGCCCAGGTCTTGCCGGCAGCCTCCACCGAGCCATTGGTGCCGTTAACCAGGGTGAAGTTGCGCACGCACTTGTGCCTCAGGTTCCCCATGAAGAGCTGCAGGCCGATGAGGGCGAAGACGCTGAGGCAGAAGACGGTGAGGACCATCACGTCGGCCAGCTTCTTCACGGACTGGATCAGGGCGCCCACGATGGTCTTCAGGCCTGCAGGGGGTGAGGGGCGGCCGTCACCTCAGGGACCCTGAGCGGAGCGGGGGCAGGGCCGGGGCAGCAGTCATGAGGTGGGGGCAGGGCAGGAAAGCTGCTCGGGGGCCTGTGAGGTCAAAGCCCCTCAGCGTCGGCCTCTGGGATTCTGTCCTCGTCTTGTGGCTCTTGGTGGGGGCCTGGCTCTATCTCCCCTCCACCAGCCGACTTTGGAACACAGGTGTGGACAGTGCCGCTCTTCCTGAAGCCGTGAACGCTCAAAGCCTGTCTTCCCCTGCCGGTCCCAACACCTACCAGTCACCCCTTAAAGTGCAGCCCCTGGACAAAGAGGGGGGCCTTTACCATCAGCCTGAGACGGGGAGAGCCCCAGCTATCCCTGGTAGGGGTCCTCCATCCCAGCTCTGTTTGATGGCCTGCGGGGGTCTTAAATGGCAGAGAAAACCAGGGACCCCAGGGCCCAGTGACAAGCCGAAGGCTGATGGTGTGTGTGTACTGGGAGCTGTGGGGAGGCTTCGGTGAGTCCACAGCAGATCAAGTTCTAAGAGGCTTCTGTCCTCTGGCCCCAACTCTGGGGAACGTTCTGGGCAGGGAAGGGGCGAACCTATACTGCGTCCTCCTCATCTGCTCTGCCCCCCCGGGAGCCCCCTCCCGCACCCTACAACTGACAGGCTGTGACCTGTTAGTCACCCATCCCAGCTCCCTGCATCAGCCAGCACCCCACCACACAGCGAAGGGACAGAAGGGCTCACATCGACGTGTTCAGCCTGGCCTCGGGTCCCTGCCCCATGCCCCATGACCAGCATGAGCACTAGGGGTCAGGGGCTCCTCCACCAGCACCAGGGCCCTGCCCCCTGCTGTTCCCCAAGCAGCCGATCTCACGTTAAGCTCCATCCATCATCCTCCAGCCAGTTAATGTGTTAAGGAGCACCCGTGGCTGCCGTGCCTGTGACCCAGAGACTGGGAGGCAGCGACGGGCAGAGACACCTGTCAGGGGAGGTGTCCCCCCAGTGGAGCCCGGATGCTGCGGCCCACCTGGGCTCAGAGGCACTCAGCGCTCCCAGTTGAAATCGCCCTGGTAGATGGTGGCAACTGCCTGGCAGAGGGTAGTCCTGCAGGGTGGTATGGCATGGGAGCAGGTCTGTACGCCCGGTAGACATTCAGGCGGTGTGCACAGACCCACCCTGGTAAACGTTTCTCCTGTGGACAACAGATTTCACTTCTGGCAAGAATGATTCCAACAGAGTCACAGGACTCTTTCTGAATGGGTCCTGGGAAGGTCCAGGGGGAGACCCTGTCTGCCACGACATCCTGACAGGCTCGGGTGGAAAACCACCATTTTGACTTCACCATCATTTTAATGGGAACACAAAGCTATGTAAGACTCAGCTGGAAGACACCTCCTCCAGGAAGCCCTCCAGAATGCTGACCACAGCCTATTGATAATGACTGCTTTCTGGGTCTCTCTGCTGCCTCCCTGGGTGGCCGGCAGTTTTGAAAGATTCAGTACAGATGGGGCTGGGGGGCTCTCCTTTTCCTGTTTTCCTCTGCAGGCCTTTCCTATCAAGCCGACTGGAACACACCTCTGCTTGGCTGCTGTGTCTGTGCAGCTTATGTGCTGGGAGCCTGTCCCTAGGACTCCAGGGCACAGGCAGGCCATGAGCACGTGTGTGCACCAAGACCTCGTGACTTGTGTCAGTAGTGTGGGGCTGGGGGCAGAATGCCCCACTTGCTACTCGCTCTTTTTAGCGGGGAGGGGGCTAAGGGCCACCAGGGACATAGGAACCCTGGTGGTGCAGTGGCTAGTGTGGTTAGGGACCGCTGCTAACTGACAGGTGTCCGGCCGAACCCACCAGCGGCTTCACGGGAGAAAGACCCCGAGAGCTCTTTCCAGGATTTCATTCGAGAAGCCCCTGTGGGGAAGTTCTGCTCTGTCCCATGGGGTCACTAGGAGTTGCAGTCAAAGAGATGACACCTAACAAGTGGGGACAGGTGTGTCCTGTGGATGCCCAGCAGGGGGTACAGAGGACAGGAGCGACATGCAGTGGGAGCATGCCCTGGGCGGCGGTTCCTTCTGCAAGGTCATGAGCCCGCTGGGGGGTCTGGATCCCACAGAGCCCTCCGAGCCAGGCCCCCCGTCTTCCTGGGTGCGGCGTATCGTCAGCACAGGTCATGGGCCCCGGAACTACCCACTTTCCAAACCAGGGAGGGGGGCAGCCATCTGGTCCACCGAATTCTTCCCTGACTTTAACACGGTAGCCACCACCTGTCTCCCGCCTCCTCCACGAGCTGAGTGCCTTCTGCAGTGCTGAGTCTGGATGCCTCCAGACAAGGCTTCCGGGGAGCCCCGGGGACAGCCCCTCCAAGAGCAAGTGCCTCTCGGCAGGAAGACTTTGAACTGGGATTCACTTTCGTCTGGAAGAGTGAATCAATACTTGGGATCAAACAGTCTGGGGCGGCTCTCGGCTTCAGCGCCAGCAGATCACACAGCGTGGGCTGGGAGGCTGCCACCAGTCTTTGGAGAGCTTTCCCGGACCCGTGAGGGAGTGGGATGGGCTTTCTAGGGAGACTGTCTGGATTCCAGTGCTTCCCCAGGTCCAGTTGCCAACATCTGTCAAGAGGATCTCTCCCTGAGGCCACCATGCACGTTAGCTACACCCTACCGCACCATGCAACGAGGGCTGTTAGACGCCGAGGCCTGATGACACCTGTCCCCAGATTACACTCAATGTCACTGTGGGCACAGAAGGCAGGACTGGGTACTCGTCTGCAAAAGACGGCCCTGGGGTTTTCTTTTTTGGTTCCCTGTGTACACATGGTTTTCCTTGTCACAGGCTGACGCTTCTGGGTGAAGCAGTGTATGTAATTCACGTACAAGCTTTCAAGCCGCTCAAATAGCTGAGCTCGGTTTGGAAAAAAAAAGGGCTATCTTGGGAAGAACTGGCATCGTGTCTTCAGGAGTTTGGTTTAACTGCAGCCCCGCCATGGGGCACTCAGAGCCCTCCCAGGATGTCCATGTGGAGGGACTCTCTGGAGACAGCGGTGCCCACCACCTGCAGCCTCATACCCAAGAGGTGGGAAACGTATTCTGGTGACAGGCACATCTGAAGGAGCCTTCCCGAGGGCTGCCTTGGCTCCCAGGTGGCTGGAGAGGCCGGGCACGTCCCCTCAGCCTTGGCGTTTAACCTGATTTTCACCTGAAATGACTGATATAGTTTTCAGGGCCCGGAGGACTCGGAAGGTGCGTAAGGCTGAGACATTGCCCAGGTCCACAAATTCAGTTGTGTATCTGCAACAAGGGAAAGTCGCACACGAGACAGTGACAGCGGGCCAGGAGGGACACGGGGTCGGAGGAGGAGGGGCGGGGAGACAGAGAGCGAGCCGCCGGCGGCCGAGGCCCGAGACGGCAGCCTGGAACCTTACCTGGGATAACCGAAATGGTTTTTAGAGCTCTCAGGACCCTGAAAGTGCGAAGGGCCGATAAATTGCCTAGTTTTATATTTTCTGATACAAACCTGCAGAATCAAACCACAGTTATCAGGGTTACGAAGGAGAACCCTTGGCCGCCCGCCCTCCACCAGCCCTCTCTCCCTTTGGTTCCCCCGCAGGGAGGGCAGGGGTGTTCCTGGGGCTCCCTCAGGTCCCCCTCCTGATCATGACCCTGCTGATACAGGGGACCTCGGTGGGGGTGCTGTGCACAAGTCCACACAGCAGACTCCCCTGGGACCGTCCCCTAAGGAACCTGCCCCACTCTCTGGGCTGCTGTGCACCATGAAGCAGCGCCTGGGGCTGGGGACAGATGTGCTGCCAGGAGGCTCTGGTCGGGTGACGGAGGCCACCAGGCGCCTGGTCCCTTTCCTCCGTGTCTTTGGCAGCCTGGCTGCTTAAGCGTCATGCAGACTCAGTCAGTGCCTGGCTGTTCCAACCGAGGGACCCCGAAGCCCTGGCTGAGACCACCATGGTGGCCGAGTCTTCAAGGGAGACCCCTTCTACCCACAAACTGCTGCTGAAGGATCAGCTCTGGGGGTCCCAGGCCACAGGGGAGAGAAAGATAAAGCCTTTCACGGAAACACACTGAATTCCCAAGACAGGGGCCACGGTGACAAGTCAGCGGGCTGCTGGCACTCGTCGCTTCACCTTCTCATGGGTGTCGATCAGCACAGGGATGCCGGCCCCTCCTCCAGGAATCCACTCAGCATCTCACCCCAGGACCCGGGGTGTCCTCACTCATCCCCACAGGAGAAAGGACCTTCAGAGACCAGCAGCCTTGATGGGGGTCTGCCCTGCATGGCCAAAGTGGTGCCGAGCACAGGCCGGTCATGTGAAGGCCACACCTAAAGCCTGACAGTTGTCCCATCCCTGACCTCCACAGACAAAGGAGGAGCCAGTCTTGGGGGGCAAGTGTCGGCCCAAGCAGGGTGTGAAGGCATGCAGCGGACGGCTCACATGACCACAAGGCTGTCTGAGAGACGGTCGGACAGCGTGTGACCAAGACCACTGGGACAGAGATAGCGGACGTGTGATATTTAACCAAGGACTTTGGCTCCAAAGTGCCTGACATTTAACCGAAGGTGTCCGACGTTTAACAAAGGGCATCAGACACTGGATGTCTGATGTTCAGCCGCACGCATGTCTGACCTGGGTGTCAGGGACATCAGACCCAGGGTGGCAGCCCTATGACATCAGGCCAGTCAGTCTGGCCTGCAGGCCTCTCCGCTCTGCCAAGGGCATCTGAAGTCACCTTCCAGCTGAGCGGTGTCTACTGACAGGAACTGGTGTCCCAGGTCAGTGGGTCCAGCCTGGTCCAGCTCTGACTGACCCTGGGCCGGAACCAGCTGCTCCATCCACTCACGGGGCCCTCCTCCACGTGGTCCTGAGGCGACAAGGGCCTGCTGCTCTCGCCTCACCCACGGCACCTCTCCGGAGAGAAGTCTGCACGCACGTTCCCAGGGCTCTCCCGCCACTTGCTGCGCCGTGACACCGTCCTGGGCTGTGGCTTCCATTCCATCCCCTGGAGTCACGTCAGCGTGCATGTCCCTCCTGTGCAGCAGCCAGCTGCAGGGACCGCCTCCTAGATGGCTCCAAGTGCCCACTCAGCTAGGGATGGCTCCACTCTTCCCTGTGACAGCTCAGACCCACAGGCCTCTGTCCCGACATGGCGGCCCCAGGACTCTCAGGCTGAGCCTGGGGTACCAGTCACAGTGTCACACGCTACGGGAGCTGTGGCCGTGGCTGGCCGGAGGCACTGGGCTCCCGTGTCCTGCGGCTGGTCTCCTGGGTGGCCCACACACAGCTCCTCTTTGTTCAGGACCCTGGCTTCAGGGAAGTGAGTGGCGCAGACCAGAGAGGGGACCAAGTGTCGTTGTTCTCCCCAGCTGTCCCTCACAGGCCTGCCTGTCCCCTGGGGCCTGCAGCCTAGCCTCCGCTGTCCTTCATCTGCCTCTCTGCTGTGTCCCCACACTCTGCTTGCCTTCCACTCCTACTCTGGGCCTCAGCAGCTGCTGCTAGGCATAGAGGAAGACGGGAACCGGAGGGTGACAAGGTCGGGCTGGTGACAGAACTGGGAAGTTGGTAATTGGCAGAGAGCAGGAGGGGGCCAGCAGTCCCCAGGGAAGCTGTGTCCGGAAGGAGCTGCCCCAGGAGGGGTCTTTAGAAGGTCGGGGCTGCATCCCTGGCTCGTCCCACAGCCCGGGCCCCACTCCTCCCATGGCAGACCCCGCCAGGCCTCCCGGAAGGCCTCTGAGTGTGGCAGACAGGAGGGAGCCGGGGTGGCAGGCGGCAGCCCGAGCAGAGACGGGGCTGGCCGTCCCTTCTGCAAGTGCCCCGCTGTGGGGCAGGGTCACAAGGCTGGAGTGGGGTGCTGGGTCCTGCTGCCGTCAGGCAGGAATCCCATCCGTCACTGCGGCCCCAGTGCAGTGGGGAGCCTTCTGGGAGGCCAAACAGATTAGGCAGAGGGGAGCCCCTTGCCTTCCTCCCGCTGCACCCCTATCTTGCTGTGCAGCCGGAGGCAGACCCCATACCTTCTGTGGTGCTGTGTGGACTTCCTGCCAGGTGACGCCCACTAGCTGTGGTGCTGGCCGTGGTGGCAGGTGACTCCCCTCGCCTCTGCCCCCTCTCTGTCCCCCCAGGTTTGGTTCCCATAACAACCCCCGGGGGCAGGAGCCTGCGCTCACCAGCAGGGAACACCCAGCGGGGTGGGGGCACGGGCAGAGCGCTGGCTGGTGGGCAAAGCTGAGTGCAGCGGACATCTCGGTGCCCATCCGGCCCTCCCCCCAGCCTCTTAATTGGTGGGACGGGTGGTCAGGCTGGGAGCTGGTCAGAAACCTCAGCGGTGGATGGTCTGTCCTGTCCATCCTGCAGCTGGGAGCCCAGACTTGCCTGCTGACTCAGTCTGTAATTTGGGACAAGCAGTAGGCTCTCTCTGAGCCTCAGTCTCTCCATCTGTAAGATGGGGAGCAGATGGGAAGTCTGAGGAAACCCAGGTGTCCGACCAATAAAGATTTCCTTTCATTTTCCTAAAAGCCCCTCGGCTAGCCAACAGGGCACAGTTAGAATCCACCAGGCGCTCCTTGGAAGTCCCTGGTGCTGGTGTCCTCTGTCCTGTAGGGTCGCTGTGGGTGGGAGATGACTTGAGGGCAGTGGGTAACCATCTGTAGCATCAACAGCTGAACGCATTTCAGAGGCCGTGACCGATTCGTTTTCATAACCCAAAACAGAAATGACTGTCAATCCAAGCTGCCAAGTTGGTTCAGCTGAGAGCAGAAAGCTGACGTCACAGCGGGCCTGTGAGCATCAGGGGAAGGACACCGTACATGTACCCTTTCTGTACGGCCGGTGGTAACACCCTGGGCTCAAAGGCCAAGCCACCTTGGAGAGGGAGGCCAGCCCTCTGTGATTCCAGGGGCAGGAAGGGTTCCCCCGGCGTGGGGCTCCCTGGGGAACGAGGCTGGGTTTCTCCCACGGGACAGGGCAGGAACCCCAGGACCGGAGCATACACAGCACACCCTGGGAGCACAGGCCAAGGACAGGATGGAGCCTGGATTCAGCATCAACCCGGCGACACCTTTCCCTGGAGTCTCGGAGTGTCTCTGCGGTGACAAGGTCTTGCTGGGACCCCAGGATGGGAGGGAGGGCATCACGGCTCAGAAGGACGTCGTCCTCTCTTCTGCCCAAAGCTGTTCCCAATGACACCGGGCCCCCAGGGTCCCCCAGATCCTGTCCTGTGACACAGAGCACCCTGGGCCCTCAGCCCTGCCTGCAGCCCTGCTCCAGTCCCCGGCTGCTGCAGCCTCTGGGCTCCAATGCTGAGCCCGCCCTGTCCCTCTTGACACAGACAGGCCTCCCCACCGCGTTCCTCAGCTGAGGGCCTCGCTGCCTCTTTCACTGAAAACAGAAGCCGTCAGGGAGATCCCCCTTCTCTCATCACGGGCTCCGTCTCTCTCCACCATCAGCAGAAAGGCCGCTCTCCGCCCCTTGGGCTCACCGCCCTTGAGGCAGACCCTCCACCCGGGCGCTGACTCCCCCACCTCGGTCAACGCCAGGACTTTCCTTCTGCGGGTCCTGCCCCTCTCTGCAGCACCAGACTCTGCGTCTCCGCTGGATTGTTTCACCAGTTGCAAAGACACCTACCTCCCTTCCTTCCAAATCCTCCCCTGGCCCCATGTGCCCCTCTGGCCAGCACCCTATTTTGTGGGTGAACAGCAGTCTGGGCATGCGGCACCCGCCTGGCCCACTCTGGGACCCTCTCTAGTTGGTGGTGCCCACAGCTCCTCCAGCGCCACTCTTGTCAGGGCCACCAGTGACCTCCATTCTCCGCCCCCACCTCACTCTGTGTCTTCAGGGCACTGCTGGGGCTGGATAGTGTCCTCAGTCCGTGTCCAGGCCATGCTCCCCGCCGGCGTCTGCCCGCCTCGCCCGACTGTGCCTGCCGGCTGCCTTCTCCTGCCACCCTTGTCTTCTGACTGTGGGATGGTGCGGTGTCCCTCAGCAAACTCTCTACATGCAGCCTCCTGGCTGTAAACACCACCTGGACCCTTATGGCTTCAAAATGTATCTCTGCCTTGGCCCTCTCTCCCTAACTCTGGACCGGGACGCCTGACGTCTGCCCACATCCCTCCCTGGATGCCTTTCAGCTTCATCCCGCCCACACCACGGTGGGGATCCTCCTCCTCTACCTCTCTGCAGCTCAGAAAAGGCCAACACCCACCGCCGGATGCTCGAGCCAGAAACCAAGAGGGGTCTCCTGTTGGCCCCCACCTTCAGGGCGATCCAGAGCCCACCCTGCCTCCCTCTGTGCCAGCCAACTAGGGCAGCCTCTGGCTGGTCTGTCATCTGCCACCCTTCCCTCCCGTCTACTGTCCTCGCAGCAGACACTGACCTGGAGGAATTTAAATCAGGTGGGGGCTGCCACCACGCTGAGGTCGGACCGCAGCCTCAGGGGATGCCATGTCACTTAGACCTGACCATGGCCTCGGTGGCTGCCGTGTCACTTAGATGTGAACGTGGCCTCAGCGGCTGCCATGTCCCTTAGATCGGACCTTGGCCTCGGTGGCTGCCATGTCCGTTAGACCTGACTGTGGCCTCGGTGGCTGCCATGTCCCTTAGATCTGACCTTGGCCTCGGTGGCTGCCATGTCAATTAGATATGAACGTGGCCTTGGTGGCTACCACATCACTTAGATCTGGCCATATCCTTGGTGACTCCCATGACGCTTAGATCTGCTGGTGGCCCCTGAGGCAGCGTGGTCTGTCCCCAACCCCTGCCTCTCCACCCTTGTCTCTCACAGCCTGTCCCCTTGTCACCTCCAAACCCATCGCCATCGAGTCAATCCCGATGCACGGCGACTCTACGGGACAGAGAAGAACTGCCCCACAGTGTTTCCACGGAGACCTGAATTCAAATCGCCGATCTCTGGTTAGCCACCACCGCACTTCATCTACACCACCAGGGCTCTCCACTGAGCCAGGCCTAAATCTACACCGGATTCGGAGAGTGGTTTCTCTCTGCGCCTTGTTTTGTCCATCTGTAAAATGGAGAGCTGCACTCAGCGCCATCAGACTATTCCAAAACGCAGGCTCCAGTGTGGTGTCTGATGACCCAGCCTTCCATCCAGCTGGAAAGTTCCCTCTCAGGAGGGTTCCACTCTCCCTTCTTCCTCGCTCCCCAACAGCCCGGTGGAGCTTGGGCCCGTGCGTGGCTGGGCTTAAAGAAATACTGTCACAGAGAAGTAGAGTCAGTGACTCCAGGAATCCCACAGAACAGGAGCAGAGCTGAACCTCTGAGACCACCGAGCCCACCACCAGCCTGTCACGGAGGGGGACTGTGGGCTGCCCGCTGCTCACTGGGGTCTGGCCTGCAGCCCAGCACACAGCAGGCTTTGCTGAGGAGCCCTGAACCCAGCTGCCAATGAGGCCCAGCCTCACTTGTGCCCACGAGAACACAGCACCCCAGCTGGAGGGCCCCTGAGCATGGACCCTGAGCCTGGGTCTGTTCCTGGGCCTGGAAGCAGGGCCTCCGCAAGCCTGAGACCACATCCACATATCCGCTTTTGTGTCCTCATGGCAACAGCTTTCCCATCTGTGAGATGGGAATAGGGGACCCCATCCAGCCACCCTCCTGGCTGGTGGACAAACACGCTGCTCACGTCAGCAACCAGTGCCGCTTGGGGACCGGGAGCGGAGGCAGCGGGCAGGCTGTCACATTGGGGGCGGCTCCGAGGACCGCCTGCCGGCTTCTCCGGGCTTCTCTTCACTGACTTTTCGGCCTTCATCGTCTTGAGGTCGGGTCACTGTTGTCAGTGGTCTGGGGTCTTGGGGCTGTCATGCCAGGTTCTTTTGGTGGAAAGGGCAGAAGATGCTGAACCAGAATCTTGATGTCCTCGGAGCACAGGGCGGTCACCACCCCCACGGGAGCCAGCAGGGTGACTGCCACGTTGGCCCGAGCTGTTGGAAGCCGTCTCTCCCTAGGTCTGTCGCCACCACGGCGCGGTGAGGCCCAGCTGGCCACGTGCGGAGCCTTGTGTGGCCGCCGCGGGAAACGGAGGGCCGGACAGCCCAGCGCCCCAGCGTGTGACCGGCGTGGCCCAGCCCCAGGGAGCAGGAAGTGTACTTACGCCATGACAATGACACTGAAGTCCAGCCAGTTCCACGGGTCCCGGAGGAAGGTGAAGGCATGCAGGCAGAAGCCTCGGGCCAGGATCTTGACCAGAGACTCAAAAGTGTAAATGGCAGTGAAGGTGTACCTGCAGGGGAGAGGCCGGGTTGCCCACGAGGCGCAGACCCCTCACTCACATGCAGGGCGTAGCAGAGGAGGGCAGGGGCTGGGCCAACGCCCCCAGTGCTGAGTCCGGGGCCTGCACACTGCCCTCTAATGGGGTGACATGGGGGGTGGCACGGTGTGGCAAGGGCGGGCAGGGGCAGCCTGCGGTACTCACTCGACATACTTGGTCCAGGCTGGCGGGTCATGCTGGGCCATGAACACGCAGTTGGTCAGGATGGTGCACATGATCAGCACGCTGAAGAGCGTGGCGCAAGGTCAAGGAATGCCACCACCGTGCGGGGGCTAGCCACGCCACCGCCGCCCGACCCTGCGGACGTGCCCCACGAGACACAGGCTCAGAGCACCAGCTGCTCCTCGGGAGCACTCGGGTGGGGGGTTCAGCTCTGTCCTACGGGGTCGCTGTGAATCGGTCAGCTTCATGGCAACAGGTTTGGTCTCTAACTGTGGAAAAGAACTCTGGCTGTGTGGCAGACCACTCTGTAGCTAAGTGAAAGGTCAGCAACTGGAACCCGCAAGCTGCTCTGCGGGAGAACCGTGCGGCTGACGGCAGCCTTGGAAATTGACTCTGCCCTATGGGGTGGCTGTGAGTTCGAAACGACTTGCCCTGCCAGGATTACATGCTCTATGGGGATGTTATTTCATTTCCGACAGGCTCTGTGACGTTGCTGAGGCCCTATCAGCACAGGTGTGTCCTAAACCGTTCACTTCCGAGTGATGGGAACTCCAGGAAAAAGAACCAGCAAACACAAGCAGGGGGCATAGGTGTCACGTGAAGGTTGTCACAGGACCAACCAGGGATTACTAGCTACCAGAGGCTGAAGTCATGGGACCAGAGATCACCAGGGGAGAGTCTGAAGGAGACACAGGAGGACCCCAAATCGGGACTCTGAGCCCCTCGACTATGAGCACACAGATTTCCGTGTTTGGGAGTCGCCCCCCTGGGTTATTTCTGTTGTAGCAGCACTAGGAGACTAAGACACGGATGTCACCGACAAGCCTGACACAGGGGCTGTGGGCACAGTCATCCAGCCTGCCACCACTGAGGCTGGCCTGGTCTCGTCCCCAGCTCTGCAGGGACCTGGCAGGGATCAGACACCGGAATCAGCCCTGTGGCTGGGTTCCCGGGGAGGCCTGTTCCACGAGGACCCCGGACAGCAGAGGAGGGGAGGGCCGGGCCGGGGGTCAGGCCCTGGTTTCTCCCACCTGCACTGCCGCGCTCTGGCTGGGCTTCAGCCTGGGGCTTCTCTCAAGGACTCGCTCCCGGGAAAGCACATCCCTCGTTGGGACCCAGGTCCTGGTGACGCCGCGGTCCAGAGCTGGCTGCTCACTGAAAGGTGGGTAGAATCCGCCAGCCGCTTCTCGGAAACTCTATGGGGCAGTTCGACTCTGTCCTACGGGGTCCCCATGGGTCAGAATTGACTGAGCAGCAACACGTTTGGGCTTTTGGTTTGTTGAGGACATGTGGACTCTCAGTGAACAGGGGCCCCTTTTTCCGGGATGCTTCCGGCCTTTACACAGGAACTTCACGCTTCTCTGCTTCACCCCCTGGGCACGGGCGCCCCTCTGGGCAGCCGGCCAGACCCCTCCTCTGGCTGCTGCAGCACCCTGGCCGCTGGGCATCTCTGTTGGAGCATCTGGCCACGTGCTGAACACAATGTCTTACACCAGAGCCAAGCTCCTTAAACGCCACACCTGTCCCGGGCACCCTGTGTGGCTGGCCTTCAACTGCACTGTCCCAGGCCCTGATGACTCCCTGGCTCTTTGGTTACAAGTCCTGGTGGCTGCAGGCAGGACAAAGCTGACTGACCTCCTCTCCATCCCCTCCAGGGTGAGGGGCACCACCAGCAGGCCAGGCCAGGAACAGGGGCACACCCCGCTCTCACTTGTCCCCCCTTACAGCCCAACCATAGGTGTCCCCCAGGCTCCTGGCACCACGCCCCATCCCAGCCCCACACCCCTTAGCTGCCAGGCGGGTGATTCCCACAGGCTGTGGGAGCCAAGGTGACTGAGCTCCAGGGGACAGCACGCCCCTCCCCACCCCTGCCCCACCCTTTCCTATGGCCTGGGCTGGGTGGGGAGGCGGAGCCCAGTGGGGCTGCCTTCCGAGAGGCCTCAGCAGGGGCGGGTGACGCTAGCAGGGTGCCCGCCAAGCCTCCAGCCCTCTCGCCAGGAAACCCAGCTCAAGAGCTCCACATCCCACAGCCGGTGGCCCCTGTCCACAAGTCATCCTCCAACATGACCTGATGAGAGGACATCAAACCAGAGCCAGGGTGACAGCCCTGCCCAGCTCCGACTCAGTGGCTCCAGGAAGCCTGGGTTTTCAGGGTCATTCAGCAGCTCTGCCTTTACTGGGGTCTCTCACCTCGAGACCTGTCCGCTTCTCTGCCTGTGTGGGAGCCTCCATGGCCGGCTTCTCTCTCTCATTTCTCAGGGGTTAGTACTCCCCCTCCCCTCACACACACACACAGACACACAGACACACACACAGACACACACACAGACACACACACGTGCACACATACGCACCTGATCCCCAGACCTAGGCTTCCCCGCTGACAGTCAGCTCCTCAAGCAGCCACCCCCGTCCTGCAAAATCGTAGCTGAGGAAGCCAGGTGACCCCAAAATACGGACGTCAGGACACTAGGAATTGACATGAAGCCCTTCCGAGGTTTCAGGCTCTGCTTTCTGCCTCCTTAACCCATCTGATTATCCCAACCACCCCGTGGAGGGGGGCCTTGGTTCCATTCTATGAACCCAAAGAGGTTGAGGTCAAGGATATCGTATCAGGCAGAACACTGGTCCCCAAAGATGCTTGCGTCTCTGTGCCAGCAGCCTGTGGCTACGCCGCCTTACACAGCAGAGGGGACTCTGCAGATGTGATTAAAGATCTTGAGATGAAGAGATTATCTGAGATTATCCAGTGGGCCCAACATAATCACAAAGGTCGTGTCACGGACTGAATTACGTCCCCCCTCAACAGCTGTCACCTTGACTGGGCCCCGATTCCCAGGATCGTGTGACTGTGCACCATTCTGTCATCTGACATGATTTTCCTACGTGTTGCAAATCCTCTCCCTGTGATGCTAATGGAGGTGAGATTAGCGGCAGTTAGGTTTGTGAGGCAGGGCTCCATTTGTACGATTAGGCTTTATCTTAAATCAATCTCTTTTGAGATATAAAAGACAGGAGCCAGCAGAGACAAGGGGTGGCACAGTGGTTAAGAGCCACGTCGCGAACCCAGAGCTCAGAACTTCAAACTCAGCACCAAGAAACCAGAGGCAGAAGAAGAGTACAGCTTGTGGACTGGAGACCCTGCACAGACAAGCTGCTAGACCAGGGGAAGACGGAAGAGAAGGTGCTTCCCCAGAGCTGACAGGCAGAGACAGCCTTCCCGGAACTGATGCCCTGAATGTGGTCTGTCAGCCTTCTGGACTGTGAGAGAATAGTATTCGTTGAAGCCATCCTTCTGTGGTGTTTCTGTTACAGCAGCACCGGGTGACTGAGACATCCTTCTGTGGTGTTTGTTACAGCAGCACTAGGTGACCAGGACAGGAGCAGAAGAGTGGTATGTGTGAGAAGGACATGACTGGCCACTGGTGGCCTGGAAGATGAAAGGGCGCCATGAGGCAGTGAACGCAGGCAGCCTCTGGAAGCTGTAAAGATTAGGAAACAGTTCTTGCCTAGAGCCTCCAGAAAGGAGCGCTGTCCTGCTGGCACCTTGCTTTCTGCCCAGTGGGGCTGCTCTGACCACTGAAACTGGAAGACGATAAATTCGTGTTAGGTTGGAGACCACAGTCTTGGGGAACACAAAGGTCAGCTGGCATCACAGTGCAGAAAGAAAATATTTCCATCCTCCTTTGGCGAGTTGTGCCCAGGGTCTTAAAAGCTAATCTGTGCTACCAAAGACACAGCTCTCAGCACCAGCACATTCCGAGAAAAGGAGAGTGAAGCCAGCCAAAGACACACGGAAAACAGTGTCCAAGCGATCCGTGGACCACAGAAACACAGAGTCCACCAGCCTGAGCCCAGAAGAACTAGATGGTGCCCGGCTACAGCCACAGCTGCTCAGCCAAAGATCCCATTAGAAGGTCTCAGACAGAGGAGGATAAAAATGCGGGACAAAATTCAAATTCAGGCACCAAAGCGACCGATTCGCTGGTCAACAGAGACTCGAGAAAGCCCCAGAGCGAAGACAAGAAGGCAGGAAGGGATGGACAACTGGACAAACGGTCACAGAGAAGCCAAAGTGGAAAGGGACAGGGGAGACTGCTGACACATTTGGGGGACGGCAACCCATGTCACACAACAGTTTAAATGTTTCCAATAAATAACTAAATTGTGTTATAAAACTTCACCTAAAACATGTTAAAAAAACAAACCACGAATGCCGTTTTAGAGAACTGAAACAGCAGCAAAGCCACACAGACTCAGAGATGGTCAAAGGCAGAGTCCAGCTCTGAGCCCTGGTCCCCCCTGTCCACGCCTCTGTCTGCACCCCAACCGCACTGCCTCTGTCCAATGACATCCAAGGTCACTGGTCCCCTGACCTACCTCCAGGTCCAACAGCCTGCGACCGTCACACCCCTACAGCCCTCACACGCCCAACGGGAGTGCCATCTGCTGCCCAGCCACCGTCTCCCGTAGGGCAGGGATGACAACCAAACAAGGAAACCAGAACGAGACCAGCGGCTGGCTTGTGGTGCCCGCGCGTCCACGGGGTTTTCCACGACTGTGACTTTCCAGCAGCAGACCTCCAGGCCTTTCTTCTGTGGTGCTGCTGGGTGGATTCAGGCCATCAGCTCCATGGTTACCAGACAGTCACCAACCATGCCACCCAGGGACCTTCCAACAGAGGTCAGGTTTCCATAGACTCAGCAGGGAAATACCATATGGGAGAGAGAGGAATTGCACACTGCTTGTCAGCATAGACCCCCAGAGAGCCTGCGTGCCTGGCCCCGTGTGACCGGGGGACCTGGGGTCACAGCCCCAGCCACAGTCACGTGGTCTGAGGTAGAGTGCTGCAAGAGGCCAGAGATACCCAAGGCTGGGCAGAAGGCTTCCTGGAAGAGGCGCTGATGCAGCAAGACGTGACAGAGGAGCTGGGCTGGGGACGGGGGTGCAGGCTGGGGGTGCCGCTCTGACACAGGTCCGGCTCCTCTCTATGCAGCCATTTCCAGCACTGACCGGGCCACTCACAGCTCCCACGCCACTCCCAGGGGCAGGCACATGGCGATCGCGGCTGGACAAAGAGGAGAGGAGCCTTCCAACATCCAGACGGCAGAGAGTCGGGGCAGACAGCCCTTCTGAGTCCTGCCAGCCACAGCCTGAGTCCCATGGTAGGAAACGATGGCAGCGGCCCACCTGGGTGTTGGCTTTTCCAGACCTAGCCTCGGCTGAATTGGATGGTGACAGAAGCTTGTCTCTGCCCTGTGCCCACTCAAAGCCTTTCCTGGATCCCCTGGCCTTGAGGACAGCTTTGGTGGCATTCGCGGTCACTCGTGTGTGTGTGTGTGGTCTCTTCCTGACTGGACCGAGCCCAGGCCATGTGCACGAAGCCCCAGCTACCCAGGCCCTCGTTCAGCCCAGCATGCAGCCAAGACCAGACAGACGAACCACCTGATCTGCAGGGCCTGGTCACTTCAGGCCGAATACCAAGCTAGTGCCAAGTGTGGGCAGCTCTCCAGGCTGGAGTGCAGCTGAACATCTTCAGTCCTGTCCTATCCTTGTCCCCAGATACCCACATCCCTTAAAGGGACCCCGTCAACCTTGCGATGAAGGTGCTGGCAAAGGCTATGCGCATGGTGGTACCGAGATGCCTGAAGCTTTGGCTGCCTTAGCGCTCAGCTCTCAGGCAGTCAAAAAAACCCGAAGAGGAAAATTATCTGTGGGCAGTATTTTCATGTACTTGTGCTAATAAATGAATAGGGGGAAAGAAAGAAAAACCCAGGCAACGATTCCAAACCAGGTGGCGTGACTGCCCATTTGAGTCTGGCGGAGACGTGGGTGGGTTCTGTCAACAGCTCCCGTGCGCCAGGAAGACGCCGCGTTCCTCGGTGCAAGCGAGGCCTCTCGGGAGGTGCCCGCAGGGCAGCTGCGGGTCTGGCCGTTTCTATCCTTCAGTCCCTGCAGCAACACATTCTGCAGGATTGTAACAAAAATATACGGGACCAAACAACCCCACATCTAGAATTATTCCTCTAGCCGCTTTCCAGGGATGCGCAGCGAGTGTGGAGTCAGGAGCAAAGCCACCCTGGGTTCTCACATGCTCCTGGCACGTCCCTCTGCAAACGCCTCCACGGGCCCGTCCCTGGGGCTGTCCACTGGGTCTGTCCACGGGGCCTGTCCCTGAGGCCATCCTTGAGTCCATCCATGGGGCCATCCTTGGGGCCTGTTCATTAGGCTGACCATGGCGCCTGTCCCTGGGGCCATCCACGGGCCTCCCCATTCAGGGCTTTCTGAGCACATGCTCGGCTCAGGGCAGCCTCCTGGAAGGCAGGTGCTGCATCCCTGCCCTCCTTTTAATTTTCTCCTGCTTTTTCCAAAGGGCCCAGCCTCTGCACTTCTGGGGACTTGGCAGCTATCTGACTAGCTGTCATAGGTGAGCAGAGCCACGGGTCATGATTCAAACCAGAAACCCTGACTCCACGTAGGAAAGTAGTGGTTGCTGACGGGCTACTTCTGGGGTGATAAAAATGTCCGGGAATTGGTCGGTGGGGGTGGCAAATGGTTTGTGCTAGGTGCTGATGGAAAGGTCACTGGTTCGACCCAGCCAGCAGTGCTGTGGAAGGCAGGCTTGGTGACCTATGTCCATAAGCTCACGGCCATGTACGTGTCCATCTGTGTGAGTGTCCCTGCTTGCCTGTGTCTCTCTGTCATGTTTTTCTGTGTGTCTAGGGACACTCCCACACTCAGGCCTCCGCTCTGCACTGACAGGGCGGTCTCGGTGGGGCAGACGGCGTGGGGAGGGTCTGCATCCCCCGCTTTCTTTCGTGAGGGCCCACTTCACTTGCAGCCATTCAGGGACGGGTCCTGAGCTGCTCCAGGTGCCGAGCATGGTGCAAGTGGCCGGGGGCACTAAGCTCAGGACCACCCTGCCCCCGCCCTGGTGGTGCAGTGTTGACAGTGCTCGGCTGCCAACAGGAGGTCAGCAGTCTGAGTCCACCAGCAGCGGGAGGACGGGGTGGCAGCCTGCTTCCACGAAAGCTACAGCCCTGGAAACGAGCCCGTCAGTGGGTTTTGTTTCCCAGCCGTTGTCATCCCTTCCAGAGTGTGGCCCGTCCTGTGAGAGGCGCGCAGGGCAGGGGTGGGGCGGCCTCATCCTGGCCTGGCCCGTCCTTGGAGAGTGTGCAGGGCGGGAGCGGGTCAGCCTCACCCCAGCCTGGCCTGTCTTGGGAGGGCGCGCAGCGCAGGGGTGGGGTGGCCTCCACTCCAGCCTGGCCTGTCCTGGGGGCGGCCTCACCCCAGCCCGGGCCTGTCTTTTGAGAGCACTCAGGGCAGGAGAGGGCAGCCTCGTTCTGAGCCAGGCTTCAAGGACGGGCCTCCCTGAAGGCATCCCCGGCTCTCACCTGGGACTTCTCCTCCAGGTATCTAAACAACGCTGCTGTTGGCATCTGCGGGGGCCCCAGGGACGCAGAAGCAACCCCAGGTTCCTGCAAGGCCGTGTGCTGGGAGGCAGGTGGGCCAGGGAGCAGCTGGGGCCTTGGGGTCCCAGCTTGGGCACAGGGTCCACTGAGCAAGCGGCTCTGAGGCTGGGAGGTACTGGCTCTGACAGGTGGGCCCTGCCTGGAGGACTCTGTGCCGGCCGCGTCCCCCGGGACAGCTGCCCCAGGGACGTGGTGTGGAGCAGAGGTGAGGCCTCGTAGCCAGCTCCTAGCAGCTGCCGTGACTCTGCTGTCTGGGGACGGAGGTCTGTTGCTGGCCCACAACCTTGCCCCTTGATGGGCTCCCAGGAGCTGGGGGAAAAGAAGGGGGCCTGATTTCTGGGGGTGGGAGCAGCCTCCTGTGCCCTGGGCCTGCTGCGCAGATAGCATGGGCTCTGGCAGTGAATCCCATCCAGCCTCCCCGCCCCCCGAGGCCTGCCCACCAGACTCTGCGCTCTGGCAAGGTCCCCAGTGACTCAGGTGCTCCCCTCTCAGCCTGGGGGTCATCTCAGCTCACCTGGGGGGCTTATTAAAGGTGCAGGTTCCCAGCCCCAGGTCCCCTGTGCCCGCAGGCTCTCCTGCACTTCCTTCTTCGTCTGATTTTGGCTGATATTCGTGTACTGCACGGGTAGCGCAGTAGTCAAGCACTCAGCTGCAAACCGAAAAGGTTCGGCAGCCGGAAGCCACCAACTGAGGGAGAAAAGACGTGGAGCCCCACCTCGGTAAAGCCCTGGAAGCCCGACGGGGCCACTCTGCTCGGCTCTGCAGGGTCGTAGGGAGACGGAATTCAGACACAGCGACGTTCACCCCTTACAGAGTTTGGCGGTTTTTAGTACGTTTTCAAGGTCATGCAGCCACTCCCCAAACAAAATACCAAACCCATGGCCATCGGGTCCGTTCTGAATCACGACAGCCCCATGTGTAAGGGGGAGGCCTTGGTCTTGTGTCAGCTAAAAGGCCCATCTAGACAAGGGAGCTGAGGAGTGTGCAGGGTTAGGGCAGGGAGCCCCACAGCCCAACGGCATCGCTGGAACCAGCAGGGGCGTATCTGCCCACCTGGCAGTCGCAGCCCAAGGAGGGCTGCCCAGGCGTCACGGCAGACACTGAGACTCCTGGCTCTCCAGCCACGCACACCCTCCCCAGGAGGCTGTCTCTTGGGGCCGCTTCTCTGAGGTCCAGAGAAGAGTAGTGAATGCAAGGCCCCCACCCGAATCCCACGTGTGCTGCCCGAATGACAGGCGGGATCGGGGGAGGCACGGGGTACCCCCAGGCCCAAGCATCCTGGGGCTCGAGAGGCGTCCATGTGTTGTGCTCCCACTGCAGGCCGGAGCCGTTTCAGGCTGTGGTTTACGGAACTCAACGCTAACCAGAGTTCTCTGAGACAGGCGGGTGCCGCGAACATTTTGTCAACACCTCATCAGAAGCCAAGAGCTGCCCCCCTTAAAAGACGCCCAAGTGTGCACCCAGCAGAAGCATCTTCACTGGGAAAGGCTTTTCCTTGGCTGGGCCCCCAGCCACCTGCTTGCAGGTCCCTGGAAGTGGGTGGGGGTGCAGAACCAAGGGGTGGAGTGCGTGCCGACAGAGATTGCCTCAGGCCCCACTTCTTTTGGGGTCCTCCACAGTCTACCTTCTAGCACACCTCTCCTCTGGGGACTCAAAGCATTTTCCTAAACCTTTGTGGGCCCAAGGAGGCCGGGGACCAGGTTAAAATGCTGGTGCTGTTCTGACCTGTTGGGGGATCCAAGAGCCTGCCCGTCTAACCAGCGCCTGGGGGACCCCTGCTGCTCACCCGAGGGTCTGCCCAGCCCAGCCCCGGCGGGACGTGCCCAGCAAGGTCAGCGTAAAGGATATGAATGAACCAGGATCTTCACAGCCGCTCTGCGGACGGGGTGGAAGGGACTGAGGACGTAGAGGGCATTGGCTGCACTGAACCGGAAGATCGTCTTGCCCTTGTTGACCACGATGAAGGTCTGCGGGCAGAGAGCCGGGTCAGGCCAGGCCCAGGCCCCGTGGGCAGAGAGCTGGGTCAGGCTGGGGCCCAGGCCCCACAGACAGAGAGCCAGGTCAGGCCAGGGGGCCAGGCCCTGTGGACAGAGGCCTGTCGGGGCAGCTGGTGGCTTTGAGCCCTGGGGCCCTGGGTGTGAGGGGCTCGGCTCTGCTGTGTTGTTTCCCCAAGCAGCAGGCTGGTGGTGCGGCCCACAGTTCTGCTGGGGGCCTCTGTGGCTTGTGTGGCTGTGGGCAGCATGGCCGGGGTCAGCAAGGAGAGTCAGAAGGTCAAAGGTCACAGTCACCCTGGGGCCACCACCCAGCCTTCCTGGTGGACACAGGGACAGAAGTGTTCCTGACTCCTCCCAGCCCTTGCCCAACCCCGTGACTCCCACCAAACAGCCTCCTACCCTCTCACCACCAGCTATGGCTTGAACACCAACCCTGGTTCTTCCTTCTGACCAACCACAACCCAAGCTCACTTACCCTGCCCAAGCCCAACCATCAGCCTCCCCTGTCCCCAGCTGTGGCCCCCACCCTTGACCTTGGCCTGACCCTGAACCAGGAGGCAGCACCCCTGGGCTCGCTAGGGCACCAGGGGCTGTCCCTTCACACACGGGCTCACGCCTGCAGGGAGTGCACACAGGTGGCCAGCACGTGCCCCTGCCCCGCTGCAGGCTCTCGGTCTCTGACACACAGTGACACACTCTGGGTGCTGGTGACATCGACAGCTCTCGTGCCCACCACGTGCTCACACTCGCTGTCACGCGTCACACGTGTCACACTCAGGCCGTGGCCACCCCCTGCCAAGCTTCGTTAGGCACTAGCCACATCAGGTGAGTGCCACTGTCCTGCCTGTCACCAGCCCCCTGGGGGACGGCTGTACCCCGTGCAAACCCGCCTTCCCAGCAGTGATGCCTGGAAGGGTGGCGGGCTTGGTTGGGGGGCCGAGCTGCCACTAGAGCCTTTGGGGCCTGTGATCTAGTGGGGAGCGGGGTCCTGAGAGGTGAGGCCAGGGCAGGAGTCTGAGACGGCAGTGGGTTTGCCTCCTGGGTAGAAATCCACGCAGGGAGGAAGCTGGGGTCACTCTGCCTCGTCACCCTCCACCCCCGTAGATGCACCCCTCTGCCTGTCACATCCTCTGCTGGCCTTCACGGTCCCACTGCCTGCCCCCACAAAGTCCAGGGAGCCACTCTGTCCCCAGCCTGAGCCACTATGTCACAGCCAATCCTTGCAAGCTCTCCGTGCTGCCTGATGGGCCCACACGCTGGGCCCTCCACTCAGGTGGGGCTCCATTTCCACAAGAGGGACCCCAGAGATGTCCTCCAGGGGTGAGTGAGAATCCAGCCAGACAACCCCGACCAGCCACTTCCCAGACAACAAGGCCGCTTTGTCTTCCTCACAGCACTGAACCCGTATCTCAGGCTCTATCATACTGCCTCCTGTCCCGGAACCCCAAAACTCAGGTGACTGAGATCCAGAGCATCAGTGACTCGCTCATTCTCCCAGAGTTCAGGGGAGCCCCCCAAACACAGAAGCCAGAGCCTCTCTGGTCTGCCGCACAGGAGAGTGGGGCATTACCTTCTGGGTGCTGTAGAAGGGGTCCAGGTCCTCCAGGGGCTCCCCGATGAGCTCGCGGGGTGGGCTGCCGTAGATCTCGGGCAGCTTCTTGGAGGCCTGCAGGTCCAGCTGGGGCCGGGGCACCTCCTGCTCGGGCGGCCCGTCGTGGCTGTCCTGCGAGGCGGCCGAGCTGCGGGCCTGCTTCTCGGCCACGCGCTTCTCGATGGCAGCCAGGGACTCCCGGGTGAACCTGCGGAAGCTGCCGGGGCCCCGAGGAAACAGGGCGTCTGCCATCTTTTCATCCTGCTTCTGGGGCACAGGCTCTCCGCGGGCTGCCTGCGGGGGCTGGAAGACACAGACACGGCGGGAAGCTGAGGGCAGGGCGGGGCTGGCTGGACGGACAGACCCCGTCTGCGAAGATGCGGACAGAACACAGGCTCCTGGCCGTCGCCACAGCCACGGATGGCCGGCACGGGCACGGACACAGAGCCTGCACGGTCTGCACAGGACATCCCAAAGCACTCCTGGACACAGGCGGGCAGGAGCAAGAGGGTCGCGGAAATGCCTGCCCCCGGTCCCCTCCACAAGGAAACCAATCATCAGGACTTCCGGTGCCTTAACTGTCACCTTGGGACGCTCGTCACAACTAGTGCTAGACACCCTGCAGTGAGGCGGCAGGGTGGGCCTGCCACCTCTTATCCCGGACCCCTGGCACAGCTGGTCCCCAACAAATCAATGACTGGATGGACGATGTAGAGAAAGCGGGTGACGGGCCACCACGGTGTCCTCTCAAGACTGTCCCTTCCACAGGGAAGGGTGGACAGAGGTGCCCTGGGCCGCGCCCGAACACTTTCTGTTCCTGGCAGGTTTCCTGCCTGAGCGACGGGGCCAGAGGGTGAGGGGCACTCGGGGGGCAGGCGCCCAGACTCCACATGGGGCCCACGAGGTGTCAGCATCTGACTGGACACCTGCGGCTGCCAGTCGAGCCCCAGACGCACCCTGGGGCTCGGGGAATGGCTGGCTGACGGCCCTGAGTGCTGGCTCCCCAATGCCCACAGCTGTAGGAGCGCCCATCCAGGGAATCCCAGAGGAGCCCCCACTGCCCCGCGCCTCCCCGCACCCATCGGGCTCCAGAGACGGGAAATGCTGACAGAATGGCCCCCTCCTGAACCTGATCAGTCAGAGACAAGAGACGGCAGAACCGGAACACGGTGACACTCATCAGCCAGGACATCCAGCTGGTGTGTGTGACGCCGAGCAGGGAAAATGTGGCCCTGGGGGCCTCCTGCGATCCTGGGGCTGGTGTGAACACACACAGCCTGTGACGCCAAGGCCCAGGAATGTGCTCCCGGGCGGCCTCACCAGCACAGGATGTGGTACCAACAGCCAGTGACAGTGACACCAGCGCAAGCAGCGCCACTAACCACCACATCAAACCCGGGAATGGGCACCAGCTCCAGAGGGTGGGGTGGACACCTGTTGGAGGCCTGTGCCAGGTCAGGCTCCCCCTCCGTCAACCACAGGCCAGCTCTGCCTTGATCTCACCCCCGAGACATGCGTCACCAGTGACCCCAATGAGCTGCCTTGTCACTGACCTCTGTACACGGCCAGTGAAGAGCCCTAGCCCTGAGCACCGTGGAGTGCCATGATGCTGGTACCTGGCCAAGTGACAGGTGAACCACAAGCAGGCTCAACCCAGCCAGGTGTCAGGAGACGCCTCTGAAACCCGGGTGACTCAGCGGTAAGCGCTACGGCTGCTAACCATAAAGTCGGCAGTTCAAATCCACCAGGGGCTCTGCGGAAACCTTCTAAGAGGGTTGCTGTGAGTCAGCATCGCCTCAGCAGCAGTGGGTTTGGGATTTTTTGGTCTCTGGGAGCGGTGGGGGGAGGAGGCCAGTGAGCAACATGCCATCCATCCAGAAGACCATGGCCCTGAAGTCCCTTTCTGGACTGGAGGTGAAGCCATTACTAGAGACCACCTTTCAGCCCCTGAAATAAACACCGTCCTCTGAGAAGGCGCTCCTCAGAACAAGCACTGATGCAAGATCAGAAGAGCAGTACTTGCCCCAAAGCCAAGGCCAGGCCGGGGCGGAAACCCAGGACGAGAGGAAACGAGCTGAGGGCGGAGTCCCCAGCGCCCTGGACACTGTGTATGAAGCACGGGGGACTGACTGGCTCTGCAGACCGTCACTTCACGCCCAGTAAAAAACTACAAAATAAAGGAGCACACGCTCCACCGGCCATGTGTCTCTCTGTCTCATTCAAGCCAAGTCAGGGGCACACCTGTCTTTGCTGAAAACAGCCACAGGAGAAGCGGATCCCTGTTTTATCACACTCGCCTCTCCGCCCCCATTTCCGGGTCTGCGACGCTGTCACCCACGTGAGCGGCGAGCACCTTTTCCGAGCTGGTGGAGACGCTGGTGATCTTAAACTTCTCCGCACTTTTCCTCGTCCTCTGAATGCTTTATGGTGAGTTAGCAGTATTTTTTTTTTTTTTTAACAAAAACAACAAAGTCATTACTGTATTTACTATTATTGGAAAAAAAAAACCATCCTAGATGACAGCAGGTCCTCTGCAGGATGGTCCTCTCTGCTAGGAGCAGTCACTTGTTCTGGAAATCAGGAAGCCCCTCTCTTGCTTGGAAATGCCTGCTAAAAATGGTGCTCTCCGTCGCCCGCTCTTGTCTGCGTCCCCAGGCGTGCCAGGGCCCTACTGAGCTCCTGGCACACATTGGTACAGTGTGGGCACACTTGCATAGACACCCATGCATTCAATGTCATTTTAAAAAATTCCTGAAGATGTGAACTGTCCATGCAGCTGGGTGCAGATGTCGTGCGTGCACGGAGGTTGGGGGGGGGTCTTCACCCCCTCAACACAGACCTCCGAATCAAGAAAGAGAATGTTCTCAGCCACTGCCGGAAAGGTGAGCGATTCGGGTCCACCCAGGGGCAGCTCAGAAGACAAGACTGGCTACCTACTTCTGAAACACCTGCCACCCCCAAACTCCACAGTTCTCCTCTGACACACGAGGCCACCATGAGCAGGACGGACCCCAGGGGAACCGGTCAGCTGCCTAGATTTGGTTCCCTGCAGCCACCAACTGCCCTCTGTCACCTGATAGCAGCACAGGTCAGCCCTGCCTGTCTAGATATTTCAGAGGCTCTTGACAAACCCCCAGAAACCCTGGTGGCTCACTGGTTACGTGCTACGTCTGCTAACCTGAGGGTCGGTGGTTCAAATCCACCAGGTGCTCCTTGGAAACTCCATGGGGCAGTTCTACTCTGTCATTTAGGGTCACTATGAGTCGGAATTGACTCAACAGCAGTGGGTTTGTGGGTTTGGGGTAACAGAGCCCTAAGAGTGGTGAGGAGAGAATTCAGGAGAAAACTGTCTCTGATTCTCATTCATTTCTCACCCCAATTCAGTGTTTCCTCTGATCATGGACCTCAGCAACGACTCCTAAGCATCAGCAGGACCTGTGTCCCAAAGAAATCACAGATGCCTACACCCCACTGCAGCTACTTGAGGGGTTTTGAAAGAGAATTAATGCTCTTCACCACTTCCAAATGACAGTTCTCTTTGGGCCCACTTCTCAATTCCTGATGATGAGTTTACAAAGAGGTGAGGACCAGGCTTGGTCCCCGCTCAGGTGCTGAGGTGGCTGACCCTGAGGAAGCCCATCCGCTCCACCACAAGGACGAGGGAGGAGGTGTTCCGGAACATTCTGTGTCCCACAGGAGCAGGTCTCCACTTTGGCCCTTGGCACCTGGCTCTCTGTCACCCAGCATCTGGGTCATTTCTCAGCAGGGACACAGAACAGCACTCAAGGCTCTCCCAGGACCCCAGGCTGGCCCACCCCAGGGTCTGACGGAGTCCACTCTGTGACCCGCCGGAACCCCGGGAGAGCCAGGCCCAGGTCCAGGATGGGGGCTGCAGGCAGAGACCAGAGGGGCAGGTGTCTGGGCTCAGGACCCACGCACCCTCACCCCAAGCTCTGCCCGTGGCCTGAGGTCCCAGGAGGGTCTTAGCCCAGCTGGCCTCCAGCAGAGCCCTCATGCCTTTGGGGTTCAGTGGCTTCACCCTTCAGAGCCCTGGCTGGCAGGGAGGGGCGTGGCTCACCCAGGGGAGTAGTGAAGCCAGATTCTTGATGAAGCCCCTGCTCCCCAGAGCCGGGCAGCCTCAGGTTCCAAAGTAAAGCCGCCAGGAGCGCTCTTTGTCCCGGGCCCAGGGTTGGTTCTGGGTGGCAGGGCAGGATCTGTTTATTCTCTCTTGTACTGCCGCCCCCATCTGCTGGCATCTGCCCCTCCTGGAGTGGCTCAGACTCTCCTGCGAGCTTCCAGGGGTGCAGAGGGGAGAGCCCAGGGGTGGTCAGGCCCCCAGCTTGTCAGGTGGAAGGACACCAAGGAAAGAACCTCTGAACAGGTGCTGTCTCGGGCAGCCCCACCTGTGCTGGGCAGCAGGACCTAACTGTCCTCAGGCCACCAGCTAGGCTCTGTCTAGATGCCGGCATCCCACGGCCCTCTCCTCTCACCAGGACAGTGTCCTCACCGGCACCAGCGGCCACTTCTCCCTGCCGACTGCTCTGTGAGCCAGCGTCCCGCCCTGCAGGCTCCAAGGTGCTCTCTCCCTCCCGGTCCACGCTCATCAGTCTCCTTCCCCCTCGCATCCTGAAGTCCCTGGCTCCCGAGCTACCGGGGGGCCACTGCCCGTCCCCGTTCTCTGACTATCTCCCTGCGACGAGGATGGCAGTCTCAGTCCCCTTGCCGTGTCCTACACACTCCTGCCTCTACTGCCCCAAGCAGGTGCCTTCACCCCTGCCAGGGCAACAGCAGGACCCCCATGGCCCCAGAAAGGCGTTTCACCCGCGCCTCCGCCCTCCTTCCTGCTGACCCCACGTGCGCCTCCTGCACCACAGCTTCGGTACCCAGCCACTCTCCCTGCCCCGACTTGGACCTGTGACACGGCTGCCTTACGAGGTCCTCACCGCCCCACCTCCTCCAGGACACCCTCCCTGACTGCACCATGCTGCACTGGTCCCCCTGCTCTGTGACGGCAGGCTGTGCCCACACCCAGTCCAGGTCCCTTTCCTAGGCTGTGACAGCCTGTGGGGGGACGGGGTGCTCTGGTCTCCCCAGAGAGCTGGAAGCCCCTTCTCAAGGCCGGGCCGGTCAGCCCAGTGGACTGCAGGCACGGGGACTCCCACCAAGGCGGACACGGCTAAGGGGAGGATGTGGGCTGGTGACATCCTAAGCAGGTCTGGTGACATCCTAAGCAGGTCCTGCACAGACACATAGCAGGTGCTCAGAAATGCTGGCTTCAGTGCACGTCACCCAACAGGACAGCCTTGTGGCCCAAAGTGCAGCTGTGCTAGTCTAGGGTCGGGAAGGGACACAGGTGACCAGTTTGCTCAGGTCCGTCCTGGCGTTAGCCGTGGGATTTCTGCATCCTGGAATGGTCTCTCTCCTGGGCCTGCCAAGACAGCTGGTCACCCTGGGGTGGAGAGAACTCTGTCCAGGGCCCACCAGAATAGCTGGCCACCCTAGAGGGGACAGAGCTCTGTCCAGAGCCCTCCAGGACAGCTGGTCACCCCCGGGGAGGTGACAGCCATCTTCCTCCAGTCCCCTGCAGTCTCTCTGCCCCATCTCCCCTCTGGATCCCGGATGCAGGAACGCTCCAGGGTCCTGAGTCACCTCTGTCTTTTGGCCACATTGGAATTTGAGCCTCAGGATCCACCTGCAAGGGAAATTCTCTGCATGCAAATTTATGCAAAGTGCTAGGTGGAGGAGGTTCCCAAGCTTTCTGGATAACCTCTGCAGCCCCCTCAGCTCTGGGCTCCTCCCATCTTGCTATCTGGGGGGCTTCAGGTTGGAGCACCCATGATATGGGCACTCGGGTCCCCCTCAGCCCCTGCCCCATGGCACCCTCCTTCAACCCACCCCTCCGTCCCAAAGCCAGGGAACTCTCCTTCCCACAGCTGAGGCCCTGGTCACAGCAAGAGATGGCCAGGCCCATGTTCTCCCTCCAGCTTTCATGAGACGCATCAAGAAGATGGACCTGGGGACACTGGACCGACACCATCAGGGATGGACTTGGGGACACTGACCGGCAGCCCCAGGGCCCAGCAGAGGCTGGAACTGTACTCAGGCGGCAGGTGGCAGCTGAGGCGACTCTGACCGACGCAGACCCCACGCGTCTCGGGGCAGAACTGCGCACCACACGGTCTTCGGCAGCCGATTTTTCAGATGTAGTTGCCAGGCTTCTCTTCCAAGGTGCCCCTGACCCCCAACTGTTTGTGTCAGCCAGGGGTTCCATCCACAGGGCCCAAACAACTGAGCTGTGGGCAAGGGGCCGCACGGCCTGAAACATCACACTGGGGCTTCCGGTTTTCTGGGGAACTCTCATTTCCTCTGGGAGGAAAACCCGCTAACTAACAAACATCCCAAATCACACATGAATTTTACCAGCAGACTGAGTATTTAACTAGCACCCACTGGTTATGTGGTCCCATAAATCAGCTCCTAGAGTACCTTCCTTCCATCATATCCTGGTCAGACAAGCATCAGTAGATGAGCCCCAAGCCCAGTGCTGTGGAGTCGATTCCGACTCATAACAACCCTACAGGGACCAGGTACAAGTCACCAGTATGAATCTGGGTTCCACAGCTTGCTTGCTGCGTGGCCTTGGGCAAGTTAACGGACATTGTTCTGCCTCAGTTTTCCCATCTGTAAAATGGGTAACAGTAACAGTGCCTGTCTCACAGGGTGGCTGTGACATGCACATAAATTGACACAAGCATGGTGTCTGGCCCATGGGAAGTGTTCAATGAATGGCACTTGTCTTTATGATGGCACTGGCCTATAATAATAATAGCATAATCATAACTGCCTGGGGGAGGGAAGTCCTGAAACACACTGTCAGCGCCCCTCTTTCAAGCCACCCCGACCCCAAGCTTGCACCCCTCCAACCGCCCGCAGCCACAGCTCCACAGCCCTTTTCTGAGAGTGCCAGCCTGCCCTGTCTGTCTGGCCCTTTTCTGCTGTGTTCCTGGGCCCCTCCTACACCTTTCATCCCAGGGCAGAGAAGCTCCCAGGTCTCGCTTGGGACCCGGGCTCCCACAGCAGGGTCTGGCCCAGAGCGGTGCCCCCGGGGCCTGCCGAATCAATGACTGAGTGAACAAACGCCACACAGGGGTGGGCGCCGGTCGAGGGTCTGGCCCTGCTGAGTCCTGTGATGACCACCTCAACTCACCCCTGCTGCAACTCTCAGAAGAGCAGAGATGACGGCCCCATTTTACAGACGGCAAGTCTGAGGCCTAGCACAGTACAGTAAGTGTGCCTCAACCTGCATGATGGCAGGGCTGTGAGCGTCACCCCCTTTGAGGGCAGAGAGCCAGGAGAAGGGTCTCGGCCTATCTGAGGCCTCCATGCTGACTGTGTCTGTGACCCTCACTCCAAAGCTAAGAGCTGACCCTGCTCAGCCTGGTCGGAGGCCGCTCCTCTCTCTATCACAGCCCTGCCAGGACGGTGGGCCTGTGCCCGTTAAGGGCAGATGCCACCCCGAGAGCTGGCTGGTTTCTGCCCCGCCCTGTGCAGTCTGCGGTTTCCCTGGGCTGTGCCGTCCAGCGTGGTGGCTGCTCACACATGGCTAGCACACATTCAGGGAACCCTGGCCACGCAGTGATCCACGGCTACACCTGCTAAGCAGAGGGCAACAGTGAGGGCCACCAAGCGTCCCCGGAGGCCCCACGGGGCAGTTCTCCTCTGTTCCGTAGGGGCCCAGTCAGTCAGCGTGAACTCGAGAGCAGTGGTTTGTTTTTTCTTTTTTTTGGGTGGTGCAAATGTTTGTGCTTCCCCTCTCACCATCGAGCCACCCGGCAGCCTGTGGGACAAGGAGGAGCGGACAGCCTGCTTCTCGTAAAGGTCAGTGAGAAACCCTCACAGAGCAGTTACCACATGCGGGATGGCCAGCAGGAGTTCAAAACGACGACGGGTTATTTTTGTTGTTTATTTAGTCCAAATCTAGGGTGCTGCCCTGAATCTGACACCGCGGTTGGAGGGTGCCAACGTGGAGGTGCCCTGGTGGTGGTTAGGACCTCAGGCGGCTGACCCGGCGGCTGGCAGTTCCAATGTGCCGGCGGCTCTGTGGCAGCCAGATGTGGCAGCCTGCACCCACAGAGACTGCAGCAGCCCTGGAGACCCAACGGGGCAGTTCTGCTCTGCCCGCAGGGTCACTGTGTGACAGGACCGGCTGGATGGCACAAGGTCTGGTTTGGTTTTGGAACGGACCGCACAATCAAGAATACAGACCACTTCACTAACAGTCTTTTCCAGTACCGAGGACGCGCTAGAAGGACAGTATTTGGATACTCTGGGGAAATAAAATGTATTAAGATTAATTCCATCTGTTGATTTTTACATTTTAGAAGGTAACTACTAGACAACGTTAAATTGCATAAGCAAGCTTGGTGCTTCTGTGGATGGCACTGCCACGGGGTTCCAGCACTCAGCCCGCACAGGGCCCCGCCTGCTCGTGGCAGGGGTCTCGGGGAGCCGCTGGAGGGGGCAGGACGGGAGGTGGCGGGACGGGGAGGTGGTGGGGTGCTTGGCCCGGAAGGAGGCTGTCCTGTGAGGCCGGAAAGGGGCCACCCGTCCGGGCAGTGGCTGTGGGTGGCGGAGGGGTACGAGCTCCGGCCTGGAGGTGCTGGGGGTGCTGGGGGTGCTGGGGGTGCTGGGGGGGCTGGGGGAGGGGCGCCGAGAGCTGGGTGCCGTTCCCGCCGCCCGCCCCCGCAATTACCAGCGCTGTCCCGGCGCTGCCCCCGGACAAAGGCTCAGCGGGGATGCCAGCTGGTGCTCCTGGCCCGGGCATTCAAGTCCCTGCTCCCAGATCAAAGGCACACAGGCAGCCTCAGCACCCGGCCTCGGCTAACCCGCTCCCCGCAGACTCCTCGGAGGCTGCCCCGGCATTAACCCTGTGCTGTCCGGAGCCGGTCCTGGATGGGGGGGACAGCTGGAGGGGCCTTCCTCCTCCCCTGCCAGCCCCGCCTCCTGCCATCTGGAGAAGTCCTGCGGCGGAACACGCCCACCCCAGAAGCTGGGGATGCCCTCATTTACATCGATTTGCATATCGTTTATTCCCACACCCAGCCTGCAGCCTGGCTAATTCCGTTGGCAGGAAAACCCCGCCCCGCTAGGGCAGCTGAAGCTCCCTAGGCAGGGACAACACGGGGTCCCCCGAAGCCCGGCCTCGCTCCTGGATGAGGAGGGCCGAGGCAGAGCTGTCTCTAAAGGGGCTCTGCACCCCTGTTTTTCCCTCCTCCCCCTTCTTGCTGTAAGGACAGGGGTCGTGGCTAGAATCCCCCTAAGGCCTCTGGACAAGTGCAGGACAGGTTCTGTGTAAGCCAGGGAGTGGGCAACTCTCAGGTCATTCTGGGGTCCCCTCTACAAGGCACGCAGCGCCTCTTGCCCCCAAGGCCCATCCTCCCTGTCCCCTTCACTGGCTACAGTGTGTGCTGTCAGCCCTTGGGAGAGGCAGGCCAGTCTCCAGGGCACTGCTGATGCAGACCCAGGCCCGCGGACATCACACGCTGCACCCACCCAGGACGGAGAGGGTCCACTGCGGCCTGGGAAAACACCCTCACGGCAGAACGGCGATCACCAGCACCGAGGAAACACCCTCACGACTGAAAGGGGATCACCTGTGGCCCAGGAAACACCCTCAGGATAGAAACAGGATCACCTGTAGCCCATTACGATAGAACATAGATGGCCGGCAGCCCGGGAAACACCCTCACGGCGGAAAGGGCCCGTGAGACACCAGTCAGCATCCTAGGTCCGTCTGGCTCTGCTCCTTCCAATTCCTTTTTCTCAACACTTGGGCTGAAGAAACACGTGTTGGGGACCGTGCCTGGGCGTCATGGCAACCGAGGTAGTGAGGGGCACCTACTGTAGGCACTAAGGGAGACAGAGATGCCCCCAGAGAGACCTGGAGGGCCAACTTGCACAGCTCCACGAGGGAAAGAAACCGGCCTCTGGAGATCAGCTGGTGTGTCCCCGACACCGGGTGGCCTGTCTTCCCAGGCTCTCTGCATACCCGACGTATAACTTACTCACAGCAAAATGCATTTTCTGGGTGTACAGCTGGCTGGCCTTGAACAAACACACACAAACTGCCACCCCAGTTAAGATGGAGCAAGTCTGCCCCCCCTCAAGTGCCTTCCTTCCTGTCCACTCTCCCGACGCCCAGCACCCCAGGCGGGAACTGCCGGCCCAGAACTGCACAGGGACACGAGTCTTGCCAGGTGGGCTCCTACACGCCGGGCTTTTTTTTTTTTTTTTTTTTAAATTCAGTGAGTGTTTTTGAGATTCTTCCTTTTTGTTAGGTGGTGAGATGCCTGCGCGACGCTTCGTGAAAACGGATGACCAATCTGAAGACAGGTCAGTAATTCAACCACAAAGGCACGAGCCAGACGGAAGTCCAGCTGCCCAGTGCGGGTGCCCCCCCAAGGGGCTGCAGGGGCTTCTCCCTTTTCTTTCCTCAGACATGTCTGGACACAGAAGCTCAGCTGTGGTAACTCTCAGAGGCGCCCCAGCTCCGCGTGCCAGCGGGGCCTTCCAGGGGTGCCCAGTTTGGCGGGCACCTGTACTGTGGCTTTATCTAACTGGCATCCACGCCACTCCTGACCCAGCAGAGAGGGGGTTGGCGCCGCACGCAGCCCACTCTCAAGTCTGGCCTCCATCCCTGGGCGTCCCTGCACCCCCTCCACCGTGAGTGTCCCCCGGGTAGAGCCCTGGCTTAGCAGGAGATGGATTCTGGGGCCGGTAGGTCTCCCTGGGCCCTGGCCCAGAGCCTGGGCAGCTGAGGGTGGGCACTTTGGCTCTGAGGCCCGTCTGGAGCACTTTGCTCTCTCAGGCAGTCGATGAGGCTGGGCTTTGATGGCCATTCAGGAACTATTGATCGGGCTGGGCCGGCCCCTCCTGTGGTCTGACACCCCCTACCCGAGCCCGCCTGGGCACCTCCCGGCCCGGCCTGGCGGGGGAGGGGAGGCACCTGCCGTCACCTGAGCAGTAGCTTGGTTTGTGAAGCCGAATGACCCCGTCTCTGACCTGCCTCTGGGCCAGGCCTTCTTCCCTCACACGGGCCTTCGAGGAACTGATACCTGCCAGAAGCGCCTTCAAGGCCCTCCTGGTGCCAGCCTTTCTACCGTTCAAAATCCATTCCCAGAAGGCACGGGGCTGCCCAGGCCAGGCCAAGTGGGGAGGCTGAGCTCAGCTCTGCCTGCACGCTGTGACCTTGGGCCAACATGTGGCCAGTGCCGGTCTGCGGCCCCCCCAGGGCTCAAGAGGAGTGACAGTCCCGGCTGGTGACACCACTGGTCCTCTTACTGGGCAAGGAATCGTCCCCGCCCATGCAGACACCGAGCGCGGCACTGTCCTCTGGCTCAGCGATACCCCGGGGGACATGACTTTCCACTGTGTCCCTGTGAGATTTAATCACCAGAAATTGCCGAGGAGAGGAGAGAGAATGCCAGCCTCAGCACAAATATCTTCTACAACAGGCCTGGAGGTCTGATTCCATCCCTTCTCCGCTCCAAAGTCTCTGCATCTACCGGGGCCGGGTTCCAGCACCACCTCGTCCAGGCAGGCTCCCTGGTTGCTCAGGGCCGTGATGAGCCCCCAGCTCCCCCCCCACCTGTGTCCTCTCTGTCCTGGTGAGGTCTCCCACCAGCCTGTGGGTGAGCCTGGGTGGCCCAGAGGGTCCTCAGTTTCCTTTGTGACTCCGGAGTAGCAAAGAGAGAGAGGAATGGACAAGAGAGGTTGGCACACTGTCCCCTTGGACTCTGGCATCAGCAATCCCAAACAAGTTTCCCGTCAGGCTTGGGGCACCGGCGGTATCCCTCTGGGGACAGACATTGGAGAAGTCTCAGGGCATCTGGCTCCCCAGCCTGGGACAGTGTCTCTGCAGGGATGGGCAGAGGGCACGCTAAGCAGGAGGAGACCGACATTTCCAAGGGTCTGTGAGTCAAGTGGGCTCGGGGTGATGCCAGCTGCGGTGCCCTCTGCCTACCCTCTCCCTGCCATGGGACTGCCTCCCCCATTCAGGGGTCCCAGGCCCCAGGTCTCTATAAATAGCGCCCATTCCATATTGATCATCTTAAAAAGACACGGTATGTTCTAGGCCCATGAAGAGGAGAGTTAGGTCTAAAAATAGTCCTGTCCCCAGGAGCTGCTGCCAGCCCAAAGCAAGTGGTAAAGCAGCACATAACAGAAGGGGCAGTCCCTCGAGGTGGGGGGGCTGGACGGAGGCGAGGGGAACCTCCCTCTCCCTGTTCTCTCTGCTCCACCAGGAGCTGGCGTCTGCCTCAGGGCCTTTGCACCCGCCGCTCCCGCTCCACTCTCCTCCCAGATCTCAAGATGCAGCCTCTTATTATTGTTGTCTATCTGTTACCCTTGCAAGAGGCTTTCCCTGACCGACCAGTCTGACCTGGCACCTCCCAGCAACCCTGCAAGGTACAGCAGGGCAGAGCTGCCCCGCAGGGTTCCCAGGCTGTGGCCTTCAGGGAGCAGATGGCCAGGTCTCTGTTCTCCCGGAGCGGCTGGTGAGTTCGAACCACTGACGCAGTGCTTAAACACTGGGCCACCCCCCCGCCAAAAAACCCCACTGATATAGAGTTGATTTCAATTCACTGTGACCCTATAGACAGGGTGGAACTGCCCCATAGAGTTACCAAGGACAGTCTGGCGGATTGGAACTGCTGACCTTTTGGTTAGCAGATGTAGCACTTAACCCACTACGCCACCAGACTTTCCCCTGGGCCACCAGGGCTCCTGATTCTAGGGGGCTCCCTCCCTTCCTCTCTGTCACCTCAGTGGTTTTACTTCCTTCCTAGTGCTGGTCATCACAGAAAATTATCTTCTGTATCTGTTTAGCGGTATCTAGTCTGCCTCACCCTACTAGAATGCAGACTTCATGAGAGCAGTTACCCGTCTGCCTTCTAGAAACTTCCATGGCATAAAGCAGGGGCTGAATGTCCCATTTAGGCTGGATGTCCCACCGGCCCAAGCTGAGCTCTCAGACCCCTGTCTCAGACCACTGTGGCAGGGCAGACAGCAGGAGGGCGCCAGGCCCGTGGTCACCTCACAGTGGCCTCCAGCATCTGCCCATGGCTGCCTGCTGGCCTTGCCTTCCTCCCTGCCTGCCTCCTCTGTGGTATCAGCCACGGGACTTCTGTGGCACCCCGCACCATCCTAGATACGGCCCCCTGACAGCTTTGTCATGTGCCCAGCACTACTTTCTGGAATTTGATTCTCTCCTCAAGGGAAGGTCCCGCTCCCCGTCCTGCCTCCCACCTCGGTAGAAACCACAGATCCTGCCACACAAATCACCCCTCAGAAGGTGACAGCCCAAGGGACCTCACCTGGGCTGTCCCAAGACTGGACAGTGGACAAACTCTACGAGCTCCTTCTCAACTCACAGACCCCCGCCCCTGGGCCCTTACCCTGGAGAACAGGCGTCTCCTGTAGAAGCACCCAAACATGGATGCACCCTGGGGACGCAGGGTCCACTGCAGTCTCCCTGCCCAATCCCCCCGGGCTCGCCCCCTCCCAGTGCCCCCGCCACAGCCAGTGGTCTCTCTGACAGTTGTCTCCATGCTGCCACCTCCCCTCCGTCCTTGACCCACCCTGAACTGACCTCTGCTCCCACTAAGTCCTCACTCATTTCTTCGCCCTGCAGCGAGCCGTCTGGGCCAGACCCCACAGTCTGTGGACGCCTGACGGGAATTCCCGTGTTGTGGCTCGGTCCCGTGGACACGTCTTTATTATGGTTTTCAATCTATCCAGAAATGCCGCTCTAACTCTTTCAGCAAAAAGGAATAGGTGACTTCTCATTCCTTCCTGGAACATGCACTGTCCCTGCCTTTTGCGACCTCTGCTTCCTCCAGCCACTGCCGCTCAGCCTCCTGTGGAGACTTCTGCTTCCTCCGCTGTCGGGGTGCCCCGGCGCTCTGGGGACTCTGCCCTCTTCTCTCTCACCTTCTATACCTGTGGTCTGGACCCTGCTGGCATGTCAGAATCACCTGGGGACTTTCGGAACTAAGGATACCCAGGTTCCAACCCAGAGTTAGCTGAGTTACCCTCCCAAGGCATGGAGCTTGGGTAAAGGACTTTCTTTTCAACTTCTTAAGTGACGCTAATGTCACCAGGGTCAAGAACTACCAGCCTGCACTGTCTACTGCTTTTGTCACTGTCAGGTGTTGTAGCATCAATTTCAACTCACAGTGGCACCATGTGGCAGAGCTGATCTCCCCACGGTGTGGTCTGCTCTGTCGTCTTTCAGGGAGCGGACCACCAGGCCTCTCTCCTGCAGATGTGTTTGAACCACTAACCTTTTGGCTTGCAGCCAAATGCCAACTGTTGCACCAGTGAGGCTCTCAGTGCCCTGGTGACGCAAATCTAACTCACTGCCGCGGCCCGAAACACCAGGCTCTGCAGGTGAAGCTGGGCATCCACCTCTAGCCTGTTCCCGCTCATCGGAGCGAGGCCTGCTGGACATCAGCACCTCTCCCCGCACAACTCTGGGTTCAAGTCACTTCTTCAAGATCGTCAACTCAAACCTCACATGTCTACCACTTCTCTGAGTGTGACACGGGGGCAGTGATCCATCGAAGTCAGGGACAGGAGGCTGTCACAGTCCCCAATGGAGAACGACGGCAGACTGCCATGGGTTCTGTCACCTGTCCTGCCCTACCTGCTAAAAAACAAGAAACCTGTGCTGCTGAGCCCGGTCCGACTCCCGGCAACCCCACAGAACACAGGAGAGCTGCCCCACAGAGTTTCCAAAGAGCGCCTGGTGGATCCCAATGGCCGACTTCTGCTTAGCAGCCACCCTGCTGACTGGCTCTCCCTTCAGGAAGGCCTCCCCACAGCTCCTGTGGTCTATACTGGGGAGATGGTAAAGCCAAGTGCAGACCACCAGGGCTGGAACCCCAGCTCTGCTACTCAACAGACGAGTGACAGTGAGTGACAGACTTCACCTTCCTGTGCCTTCAGGGTCACCATCTGCAAAATGGTTATTGTCGTGGTGTCTGGTCCCGCGCTGACGCCAGGATCCAGCGAGTCGATCCTTATAAAGCCGTTCGCGCAGTGCACGGCCCACAGAAAGCACTCCGCCAATGTGAGCTATTTTTAGTCCCATTACCCAGGATATGTCCCCAATTCCTGAGCAGAGCGCACAACGGCCCCCATGACTGTGAGCTGGCCTTTAACTCCTGTTCTGCTCCCTTTCATACCATGGACACCAGTGGGTTATCAAACCAACCACGTGCTGCCTCAACTCTCCCTGCATCGTTACCCGTGGTCCTGGTGTGGGACAACCTTCCACAGGAGTGGGAAACTCCTATGCACCCTTCAAAACCTAAGGAGAAGGTCCCCTTGTTGGAAAGACATGCTTGGCTCTCCCTCGAGTGGGCTCTGGACTCACACGCCATCACTGCACGCCTTTCTAACAGCCCTCCCAGGGTGAGCAGGAACCAGCCTCCTGTGAGCAGAACAGTGACTGTCCCGTTGTCCTGCCCCCAGCGGCCTGCGGGGCGCCCTCCTCCTTGGACTGCCTGTGTCGCGGCTCCCCTGACCCCCAGCTGTCTGCGGTGTTTCCCCTCACTCCTCCAGGCCCCATGTCCACGCTGACTGAGTCACGGCTGGACTTGTTCCAGAGAAGCTGTGATCACCACCCAGCGATGGCCCCAGTGCCTCAGGCCTGGCAGCTACCCACGCCACCCAGGGCTGCCCACTGGCTCTGGGCAGCCTGTGGCCAGTTCCTAGTGTTTGGATCCTGTTTGGTCAGCCCAAGGCCATTATGGCCCTCAGGATGTCAAATTCAAGGGTTCTTCACTTTGGATGGTGTCCCACCTCCACTGACTTTCCAGGTGACCTTGGATAAGTCCTTGACCCCTTCTAGCTCCCAGTTCCCCCACCCACACAAGGAGGGTGACACTGGGTTTAAACCTTCACAGAGGCCCAAGTCAGACGGGCATTCCAGCACACAGGGCTCCCCACTGTGGCCGTCGCCTGTCCCTCCCCACATTTTCATGTCTCTCCCACCCTCATTCCACCTTCCAGCTCCACCACCCCTGAAGTGCACCCACCAATTCTAACAAGAGGAGTTGAAGGCACAGCCTGCGACTAGGCCTCCCAGTGAGCCGGGCCTCAGCGGGCGCTCGCGGTCTGGGGAGAGGGGCTGAGACGCAGGGTGGGATGCGAGTCACGCAGTTTGCCTGTCTGGACAATGCGGTCTTGGCTGGCTCTGGGAGTTCTCTGGGGTCTCAGCAGAGGACAGGAGACAGACGGGCAGGGTGGGGGGTGGAATTCCAGCAGAAACCCCAAGAGAAGGCTGACCACACCATGGCCAGCCAGGATGGAGACACTCCAGAGTGGCTCCCGCTGCACCTCAGCCACGGATTCTTCCCAATTCGGCTGTGCGCTGGCCTCCAACAGGTGTTTGCTTGGCGGGACTACAGCCAGGCCCTTGTGCCCAGCGGGTGACCCCCCCCCCTCCCCGCTAGCTCTTGGTCCCTAGGACAAGGTTACGCATCTCCACTTCCTCCCAGGGCGCCGCCAGAGAGGATCAAACAACACAGCGGTCGAGAGCCGCCCCCAGCCGAGGCGCACGGCTCTGCCCGGGTCAGAGCGACCAGCAGAGAACTCTTTCGAATGCCAGCAAACAGAGATCTCTCCACCTTCAGCGCGCACAGAGACGAGAGAGCGGAGATGGGGCCCGGTTAGGAAGGCAGAGTGTCCGTGCGCGCAGAGATAAGACAGACATAGATCTCTCACGGCCAGAGCGCACAGAGATCTCTTCCCGGTCAGGACCGGCTGAGATCTCACCCCACAGAGAGGACACCCCCAGAGGACGGCTCTCAGGGGCCCAAAGAAACAGGGCGCTCGGTCCCTTCCCCCATTCCCAGCCCTGGTCGGTTCGCCCCCGTTCTCCAGAACCACACTCACTGCGCGCCTAGCCGCCGCTCTGACCTTGGGGTCTCCGGCCTCGGGAATCCACTCCCAATCCCAGACCCTCCCCGAGCCTGCGCCAGGGTCCGCCGGCAAGCTGGGACCGCGGCTCCCCTCCCCCGGCCCTCGACAGCGCACCGGGAAACCCGGAAGGAAAGGGAAGGGGAGGGGGTGCGCGGCGATTAGAGGCGCCCCGGGGGGGGGGAGCCCGCAGCCAGGCCGATCCTGCCCCTCCGTCCACCTCTCCCACCGCCTGGGGCAGTGATGGAGGAGGGAGCGCCGGCCGACTGGGGCCAGGGGAGGGGACGCAGGGGCAGAGGCTCCGGCCCTCGGGGAGGAAAGTTGACCGGCCGCAGGCTGAGGGGCTCCTACCGGGTCGGGGCTGCCCGGCGCAGGGACGCTCGCTCACCTGCTGTCCCCCGGCCCGGGCCCCGGGGCGGGCGGCTCGCTGGGCGCAGGTCGGTTCGGCGGGGGCTCGGGGCGCTAGGCGGAGGCTCCACGGCCCCGGGGGCGCGATCCCCGCATCCCACGGGCGCTGCCGCCGTCTCGGCTCCCCGGCTCGGCTCGGGTTGCCGGGCTCGGCGGGCGGCGCGGGCTCGGGCTGGGGGCGGGGTCGGGGGCGGGCCCCGCCTGGGCTCGGCCTGGGGCTCGGGGGGCCCCGGCTGGCTCCGCCCAGAGCGACGCGCCCCGGGCTCGGCACGTGGCGCTCCGCCCGCTCGGAGGGTAAACAGATCAGCACCTGCCGGCGAGCACCCCGTCTCTGACCACGGCGCTCCCCGGGGACAGCCACCCTCGCGGACGGACAAACAGACACACAGACACAGGCGCACACCCCACACACCGGCTCAGGGACGCTTTGCCACAGATGGCCACCCACGCGGACATGGCCATACACACAGACACTGACAAACATTGGCACCCACACCAGCACACGCCAGAGTGCGCGCACACACAGACACACACCGAGAGACACACCGAGAGACACACGCACACACACACCCTTGCTGGCTTGGCGACCATGCACCAGACGCCTGTCCACGAAAACAGATACACACGGACACCCATGCCGACAGACTCACAACGACACACACACACATCACTGACACACTCAAGTGAGCCAGAGACACACACACTCAGAAGACCCCACCGTGCCAAACACTTGGACACAGGCATGCTGACACAGAGAACACGCAGACGGAGAAAGAGGCAGCTAACAAACCCAGCGACATCCCGGACCCAGACGCGCACACACTCACCCTGTGGAAACACACACCTGGAATCAGGCAGAGCCTTGTGTGTGGACACCGAGGTAGGCGTCGCAGACACGCATCCTGGCAGACCCCTGGCGTGACGGTCGCCATCACCCACCCACCCAAGCTGACCCCGCAGGAGCTTACTTCCTGGCTCAAACATGGCAGGGCTGGAGCTGTGACCTCCAGCCAGTGTCACGCCCAGAGTCAGTGACCCACCCACAGCGCTCACAGGGCACGCTCCTTCCCCACCATTTTACTCTAGAGGGCAAAAGGGACTGGGGTCTCATGGAGCACTATGGTGCTGAATTTGGGGACCAGAGACAGTGACCTGTCTCTGCGTTGCTGAGATCTTGGAGCGGTCACCCAGGGGCTGGGGTCCTTTGGGACTTGGGTGTGGGCCTCCAGGTGCCCTTCTGAGGGCCTGTGGGACTTTCAGGAGGAGCATGGGTAGTTGGCCCAGCACGGGGGATCCCCAAGAAAGCCAGTGCAGAGAGTAACCTAGGTCACAAGGACCCCTGGCCCTCAGGGGTGGGGTGGGATGGCTGGCAGCCCGATGGATGGACCAAGGGTCCGTCGCGGGCCTGTGGGAAGAGGTCCTCAAGTTGGCCGGCAGCTCCCACTAGTGGCCAGAGAGGGAAGTGCAGGCACTGCCCGTGCTCCATCGGGGTGCTGCGGACACCCGGCTTCTCGTGGGCACGGCTGGGGACCCCGAGTGGGGCGGTGGGGAGGAGGACGAAAGGTGAAGCCTTCCGTGGCATGGGGGGTCATGATCAGAGCCCAAGCCAAGGGTCTCCAAGGAGCCAGTATCACCTGCCGTCTGAGGCGGAACCCCTGTGGGAGCTCACACGTGCTGGGGGACGGAAGGGTGACCTCACCCTCCCTGAGGCCTTCCACGATGGGTCTGGGGGCCCCAGAATGAAGACCCCAACTTGGAGATGGACACTGGGCCAAGCGAGAGACAGGGCTGGAAGCGGCAGTCAGCAAGCCCGTGCCTCATCAGCGTCTGGAGGCGGTGGGCTGCTCACTGGCCCTCAGTGTGGGCACTGGGCCAGTGCGGTGGGACAGCAGGCCCGAGCCCCAGGAATCTACACACACCCTGGATTGGAATGAGAGGTCAGAAGTCTCGGGGAGCGAGAGACCAGAGGGCTGGCTCCGTGGGGATTCGGCCAATAAAATCACACCTAGTGGTCTGAAGGAGATACTGATGGCCCAGTGGTTAAGGGCTACGTCTGCTGATCGAAAGAAGGTAGTTTGAATCCACCAGGCGCTCCTTGGAGACTCGAGGGGGGAAGTTCTACTCTTTTTATAGGGTTGCAATGAGTTGGAATTGACTGATGGCAGCAGTCTGTTGGTCCAAGAAAGGAGCCCCGGAGGCAGAGCCGTCGAGCCTTTGGGGGCTAAACAGGTTGGTGTTTTGAACCCACCCAGCAGCTCTGTGGGAGAAAGACCCTGCCAGCTGTTTACCTGGAGACGCCAGCCAGGAAAACCCTCTGAGACAGTTCTGCCCTGTCACTGGGCATCACTGGCTCGATGGAACCTGAGAACAGCAGTGTTCATAGAACAGGCTGCTGAGTTCAGGAGAGGGCAGCAGGTGTCCGGAGCCAGGCACCTCCCTCTGAGGAGCTCCTCTCCAGGCCTGGGCGACTCCCTTCTCTTGGCCAGACCCCATTTCGTTAAAGCAGTGAGAGGAACGTGAGCCAGCGGTCAGGGTACAATGCAGAGCGTTTCAGAACTTGGATTTTCTTTGTCTGCTTCCCCGACGCCTCAGGTACAAAGCTGAGTTAGGCTCAGTCCAGCGCTCCCTGCCCTGCTCCCGGCGAGACCGCTTCCGTGTCCGTCGCTGTTTCTTTCCTGCTGCCTTTGTCCGTGTCCTTCCCCTGTCCACACAGTGCCCCCTCTGACGGGTGAGGCGTCCTTCCTGTTCAAATGTGCACTGTGGCTGTTTGTGCCTGTTTTTGTCTTTTTTTCCCATCAAGTTGCCCTAGCCGTTTCCACCTTTTACTTCTACTGAGCTGTAATCTACATATGGCCAGGTGCACGGGACCCTCAGTGTCCAGCCTGCTGGCTTTTCACTAGTTGAACAGATCTGTGCAACCAGCTCACAGGACAAGAAATCAGGCATCACCAGCACCCAGGAACTCTGCTTCGTGCCTTCTTACGGTCACTGCCACAGAGACCTAGAGTTAACCATTATGCTCACTTTGAAGTTGCTAAGTCAGCTTCTTTCGACTGTGGTCAATAATCCCCAACCACTTTATTAGTGTGAACGGGTAAGCCACCGGAGCTATTCTTAAGTGGATAGTTCAGTGATGTTAATACATTCATAAGGCTGTAGAGTTAACATTGCTATCTATTTCCGGGACACTGTCACCATCCTGAACAGAAACTCTGTGCCTGTCAGGCAGTAAGTCCCCGTTTCCTGGTGGTTCAGTGGTTAAGAGCTTCTTGCTAACCAAAAGGTCGGCAGTTCAAATCCACAGGCTGCTCCTTGGAAGCCCTGTGGGGACATTCTGCTCCATCCCATGGGATCATTATGAATTGGAATCAGCCTGACAGCCGAAGGTTTGGCGTACTGGTTTTCTACCTCCCCGAGCCCCTGGTAACTATGAATCTACTTTCTGTCTGTATGCATTTACTTATTCTAGATGTTTCATGTGCCAGACTCGTGCTTCTTTCACTTGGCATGACGTTTTCAAGGTTCCTCCATGTTGTAGTCTGTGTCAGAACATCATGCCTTTTTATGGCTGACAGCTCACTGTAGGTGTGTAGTGCCTTTTGTTGTATGCATCTGTCTGCTGATGGACGTCGGTCTCCGTGGTTTTGCTCTACTGAACAGTGCTGCAGTGAACACAGGCGTAACGTTATCTGCTTGAGTTGCTGCTCTCAGGTCTCTCAGGTATGTACCTAGGAGTGGAGTTACTGGGCCCCGTGTTAGTTTTGTTGGGTTTTGATTTTTATTTAAATGGAATCATATACCTCAAGCTCTTTTGTGTCTGGCTTCTTTTGTACTCTTTTGTATTTGTGAGATTCATCTCTAGTTTTGCTTTTAACTGTGACTGTTCCTCTTTGCTGCATGTTATAATTCCATTATATGAACACATTACATTTACCTATTTATTCCGCTGATGGGCACTTGGGTGGTGTCCGTGTTACACAGGCTGCCATAACAGAAACTGAAACCCTGCTGGCTGAGTGGTCAAGTGCTATAGCTGCTCAACACAAAGGCGGACAGTTTGAACCTGCCGGCCGCTCCCTGGAAACTCTATGGGGCAGCTCTCCTCTGTCCTCTAGAGTCCCTATGAGTTGGACTCAACTAAGTGGCAGTGGGTGTATAACAGAAATAGCACAGATTGATTTTATTATTAGGACTCTGTTGTTGTTAGGTGCCATCAAGTCAAATCTGACCCATAGTGACCCTATGGGACAGAGTAGGACTGCTCCATACAGTTTCTGAGGAGCACCATGTGGATTCAGACTGCTGACCTTTTGGTGAGCAGCCAAGCTCGTAACTGTTATGCCACTGAGAGCCTGCTGGGAGGCTAGAAGTCTGAATTCAGGGGACCAGACCTGGGGGGGGCTTTCTGTCTCTGTGTGCTCTGAAGGACAGTCATCGCTCCTTCTCAGCTTCTGTTCTTCAGTTCCCTGGAGATCTCACACAGCGCAGCATCTGTGTCCCCCCATCTTATGGGACAGTTCTGCTCCGCCCTACAGGGTCGCTGTGAGTCAGAATTGACTCGATGGCACTGGATTTGATGTTTCTTTGGTTTTCACCCCACAAGAATACTGTCTCACGAACATAACCAAGGAAAGCCATCCCCACTGGGGTGACAACCATAGGTTCAGGGATGAAGACTGACGACATGCTTGTTTGAGGGACAGATTCAGTGCCTAGCAGGTACTTTCTAGTTTGGGGTTACCACTAATGGCACTGCCATGACATTCCAGTGATGAACTTTGGTGACCCTAGCCAGGCATTTCCGCTAGGTTTCTACCTGGGAGTGACAGTGCCGTGTCACAGGGGAGCATGTTCTTTCACTTTTAGTGGAGACCGCCGGACAGTTTTCCAGAATGGTTCCACCAGTTCACACCTACAGCAGCCAACAGAGCCCTGGTGGTGCAGTGGTCACAGCGACTGGCTGCCTGCCAAAAGGTTGGGGTTCAAAACCACCCTCGGGGAACATGCGGGGATTCCGGTTCTTCTGCAGCATCCAGCACTTGGTGTTTTTGTCATTTTCGTGTTAGACACGTGAGTGCCATGCAGAGGTTCGTGTTGTGGTTTTAGTTGGCATTCCCTGGTGACTCATGAAATCGAGTGCTTTTCCTCGTTTATTGGCCATTTGTGTGTGCGTGCTTCCATTCATATAGACGGATTATTGCTCCAACTTTTATTCTTTTTCCTGCATTTCTTCCTGATGCTCTGTGTTTGGGCTCTATCCATGTTGTGGGGTAGGCAGCTGGTGGTTTGGCCACCGGATCACCCACCACCCTGTGCGTCTCCACAGCCTTGGAGACAGATGGTAGGTGAGAGACAGAAGTGGGTGTGGGGATGGAAGAGCAGAAACTGGCCGTGCTTCTGTTGTGTTCACCCTGCTAGCACTGGAGGTGGAGGGGGCGAGACAGGCTGATTCAGGCTGCAGAGCCCACAGCCCTCAGGACCACGGGGTGTCTCAGAAGGTGGAGTGTGCAGCGTGGGGAGCTGGCACAAAGGCCAGTAGACTCGGGGGTTGCCACGAGAGCCTTCCAGCCAGCCGGGCCCTTCACCCCTACACCGGTGGACTATCTCTGGGCTCTGAGAGGGGCCATCTGACCCAGAGGAGGCAGGGGTGAGGAGCTGCTGTTAGGTGCCAGAACTCTGGCTCCAGGTGACATCCCCACAAGAGCTGGGGAATTCCATGCTGAGGGACTCACTGGGCCAAGAGAAATGACCTCCGACGTCAGGCACCTACCTAGCTGTGGACGCTGTGAAGCTTACTTCTCAAGAGGTTCTGCTCACTCTGCCTTCGCTCGTGGCCCTTCTATTCCCTTACCTCCCTTGCCTACAAACACTGTACAGACTGAGCGTTTGCCTTTCAGGCTGTGCCCATACCCAGTGTGGCCATGTCACTTCATGATAGCCAAAGAGTCACAGCAGCCGTCTCCTGGAGAAGGGCGAATTTCTGGGATGGAAGAGGACAGGAGCAGCTGACTCTGCTCTATTCTCTTTCTCTTTCTTCCTGCCTCAAACAAGGCATGATGGGTGACGCTCAGGCAGCCACTTTGTAACCGTGAGGGTTAACAGACTAGGCGATGTGTGGAGATGTTGGCTCTGGTGAAGGGACCACAGAACCAGTGCCTTCACATTTCTTTTTCACATATTTAAGCCAGTGAGCAGGGGCAGGTTACTTGGTGGGCTTACTTGTACTTACTAATTTGTAGCACATGAATTCACCTTTATTGATGTGGTGAAACCCATCTGACTTTGCGCACTACCGATCAGTAAGTAAGCACAAGTAAGGCCCTGTTTACCTTGCTTAATGGGAACCCATGCGCGCCTGGGTCGCTGGTTAACCCTCCCCTGCCAAGGAGACTGGATTCTCTGTCACTTGTAGACAAACTGTGTTGGGCAGGGGAGGGATCCGGAGGCCTGACTGCTTCTAATGTAACCTGCTGTGGACTGAACCCCAGCTGGCAGTGACCCTGTAGGACACAGCAGAACTGCCCCATAGGGTTTCCAAGGAGCAGCTGGTGGGTTTCAATTGCCCACCTTTTGGTTAGCAGTTGAGCTCTTTACTTCTGCTGCTACTACGCCAAAAAGCAGAACCGAACCCACTGCCGTCAAGTCGATTCTGACTCACAGTGGCCCTACAGGACAGAGTAGAACTGCCCCACAGAGTTTCCAAGGAGCACCTGGTGGATTTGCACTGCTGACCTTTTGGTTACCCACTGTAGCACGTAACCACCGTGCCACCAGGGTTTAACAACGTCACCCAACCTCCCCAGGTACCAGGATATCCGATGACTGGAATGTCATACTCCTTCCAGGCCTTTGGGAGAGGGTCCTTGCTGTCTTCAGCACTCAGTCCCCATGGCACTTTGAACTCAGAGGCCCCTACTCAGCTAAGTAGTCACCACTGGAACTTTGAAAAGCTGCTGTCGCACCTGCAGTTGGCTCCCGTTCCATGCCTTGTCCTTGTGCGGTTAGCGGCTTCAAAGTGATTTTACTGGAGCTTTAGTGAGGCTCCAAGGTGTGGCTTCAATCCACTGCATTTTAGAAAGATCTCCATTTCCGTTTCCACCCTAGAACATTTTACGTCACACTCAGGTGTTACTCTCATAGGTTGTCAGCATTCCAGAAGCCTCTTGGTTTCAGTTTGAATATCTGAGCAGTTGAGGTCTTCCAACTTAGGAGGGACAATACAGAAGACACATTGATCTATGGAGCGCTGGTGGTGCAGCGGTTAAGAACTCAGGCTGCTAACCAAAAGGTTGGCGGTTTGAATGCACCTGGTGCTCCATGGAGTCCTGTGGGACGGTTCTGCTCTGTGTTAGGGAGTCACTGTGAGTCGGAACTCACTTGACAGCAACACGTTTTTTTGAAATCCATGGTCAAGAGCTAGGACCTGCTTTTAAAGGTCAAGGTGAGCTGGTCTCTCTCCTCCTAGATAGCGGATGGGAGACAGCTCTTACCCAAGGGGACACTGCCAGGGGAGGCACACCTGCCACTTCCTAGTCGGACAGAGAAGTCACACTCACTCCACCAATTGCCCACCAGCCCAAAGGAAGCCAGTCTGCAGTGAGAAAGGGCCACCCCTTCCTCGGGACCGTCGACTGCCGTCTGCTGGAGAAGATGGACCTCCATCCCCGAGGAGGAGACTGCGCACTGGGTGCACCGCCGGGGGCGAGGCAGCCCTGCATGCCTTGGCCTGCCCGGCTTCTCTTTGTGAAATTGCTGTCGACTGTCCCCTCTGGCCACTGCAGCCAGTACGGAGCAGGGTCAGAAGCTCTCTGTCGCGGAGTCATCCCTCACTTCCGTGTGGCCCTGGATCCAGCAGGCTGCTTTTGAGGACCTCCTGTAAAATCAAGTCCTCAGCCACCCCTCGCTAACTAAGCTGTTGAGAGGAGCAAGTGATGTCACTCACGGGCAAGCGTTTGAGAAACAGAATGAACATCGTGCAGCCGGAACTAACCAGCCACCCGTTGCCTTCAGGTGGGCTCCGTGGACACAGTGCCGGGATGGGGACTCGCCCTCAGAAGGTCCCCGGTGAGCGCATGTGGCAAGGGCACCCGTAGGAGAGGGAGGCAGGACCAGCAGAAGGGGACCCCCTATGCAGCCTCAACAGGGGCCTCGGAGAAGCCCCTGGGAGGCTCTGGAGGTGGGGTGCCCATGCAGAGTTGTCCCAAACTGAGGTCTGAGGGAAGCAGACAAGCTTCCGGTCTCTGCTTCAGCTGTTCACAGCTGCTCCTGAGGAGGGCCCGTCACCCGGGGTGAGGTCCCTTCCATCAGGCAAGGCGATGCTTGGAGGAGGGAGAGCTGTGAGCCCACTGCAGCTGTGGGCGCAGCAGTGGGAGGAGAGGGCGCCTCCTTCCTAAGAAGATGTGTGGGCAGTGCACAAGCCAGTGTCATCTGCAGGACTGGTGTCACCCATGGCAGTACCTCGTAGTGTCACCTCCCAGTGCCAAGTGCCACAATATTGTAGCTAGAAACCAGACTAGTTGATAAAATCAACAATTATAAAAACACCCAGTGACAAAAACAACAGCCTGTGTTAGTAGCACATGCAGATAAAACCCGGCGATTAGCAGAGTCACTGTAATTGGGTCACTAGTGGTAGCTCTGATGAGTGGGTCAGGTTCAAAAAGTAAATTCGAGTCTTAGCTTTCCTTGAGGAGCCCTGGGGCAGCAAGCTTGGCTGCTAACCAAAGGGTTAGCAGTTCAAATCTACTAGCTCCATTCTGGAAACACTTTGGGGCAGTTCTCCTCTGTTCTGCAGGATCACCGTGAGTCGGACTGACATCACGGCAGTGGGTTGGGTTGGGTTTTCTGACTTGTGGGCAGATGGATACGTGTGGACTGGGCTTACAAAACTCATTTGGGGGCTGGAGCTAACTACCAAACCAAATAAACCAAACCTGTTGCTATTGAGTTGATTTATACTCTGACCTGACAGGATAGGGTAGAACTGCCTCATAAGGTTTCCAAGGAGTAGTTGGTGGATTCAAACTGCTGACCTTTTGGTTAGCAGCCGAGCTCATAATAACTAACTGTAGTGATAGTTTTATAAAACATAAATAAATTTCTGCTGAAACTGTGCACAAACTTTTTAAAGACACAGTCATCTTGGTGTCACTCTCTTTGATAGTGGCACCCAGTGTAGTTCACACCTCTGTGTCCCCTAGTGACTGCATCCCAAGGCACCCTCCCACCCTTAGCTGCTTATGTGAGGAAGTATGTTGTTCTAAGAATAAGACAGGTGGCATGTAGAAGAAATGAGCTGAAGACTGGTTCTGCATTAAAGAACTGCCCTAGGGCCGGGTTGTATGGGGTAAGAGCCACTTGATTCTCACAGCTGGGGTGGGAGTCATTCTCTGTTGTCCCTGGGCATTCTCTTCACCCTCTGCCAGGCTTTGTGGCCACCCTGAATTCTGCCACCTTGTAAAGGTGACACGGGCATCCTGTTCTCTGTCATAGATCACGGCAGTGCAGTGACAAGGTCAAGTAAGAGGTAACAGTGAGAGAGTCAGAGGTTGCAAGCCAGGGCCCTTACGCCAGCACTCGGCTTCTGCACCGGGAGCATCAGGGAAGCAACAGGCCCAGCGTTTCAGAATAGTGTGTAATAACATGGAGGGCTCTGAGCGGGACAGGCAGCCTTCAGCTCCCTTTGCTTCCTTCTCTGGGGGGTGCAAACAATTAAGTTCTTGGCTAATGACAAAAAATGTTGTGGATTTGAATCAACCCAGAGGAGTCTCAGAAGACAGGCTGGTGATCTCCAACCCAAAGGTCACAGCCATGCGCCCCCTACGGATCCTGCTTCTACCTTGCACCACAGAGTCCCCATACGGAGCCGCCACAAATCAGAATCAACCTGATGGCATGTGGGTTGGGTGGATTTTTAGTCCTTATAGCATTGTGCTTATTAATACTAGCTGCCTGGCCTTGCAGACATGGGTTTTTCTCTCCTGGATTGGGGTCAAGCAGCCCCGTGAGGATTCTAGACACCAAATGTGAACCCATGAACTAGGATCAGAAGCAGGAAGGGGCAGACGGCAGATCAGGGAGCCCCAGGTGCTGGAGAGGCACTGAAGACGAGGCAGGATGGGGCCAGGAATGGGTGTGAAGGCCAGCAGATGACGCTTATCAGGGACCTGGAGACTGCCACCGGTGGGAATTGTGAATGGGAACCTGTATTTCAGTCAGTATCTGTAAGAAACCTTTTTACTGATACAGCCAACACCCTGGATGACCTCTGATGGTTATGTTATGGAGGGGAGCCAGACTCCAGGTTTCTGACACTATCCTACACATCCTGGAGAAAGCACATTTAAACGGGTAGAAAACAGGTCAGTGATTGCCACGGGTTGGGGGTTGGGGACAGAAGGGTGGCTGGATGCAAAGGGCAGCAAAGAAGAGGGGGCTTCCAGAGGTATTGGGGCGACTCTGCCCCTGGGCTGTGGTGTTCGTTTCGTGACTGTCTGCATTTGTCAAAGCTCTTCTAAGTGTACACCAGGAAGAATGAATTTGCCTAAATGTACATTTTAAAAAATACAACAAGAAGGCATTTTTACCTTTCTGTGTGGAAGCGATGCTTCCTTCAGGACTGTGTGGGTGGGTGAGTGGAAGAGAAACAGGAGGTGTGTGGTTCCACAGAGATGGTGCCCAGGGCTGCTATTCTCAGCCCCAGGAGCAGGAGAGGCCAGTGGACTTGGGGGTCCTGAGCTGGCGCTGGCCGTAGCACCGACTTGGGACTCTCGGGGCTGGAAACGGGGGTGGTGGACTTGAGGACACAAGACTGTGTTGTTTTTGCTGTTTTTTGTCAGGTGCTTTCTCCCCAGCACTACCGTGATAGAGGTGAGGGGAGGAGGCTTGTGACAGCCCGCTCCTCTCCGTGGAAATGCCCAGCCTCCTTACTGTCCCTGCACAGAAAAGCACCATGGATCCAGGAAAGGGCGCAGATGCGGGGTCAGCGCTTGGTCCAGCCGGGTCCTGGCACAGCCGCAGTGCTGGGAAGTTCCTCCAGGCCCAGCCTCATCTGTAAGAGAGAGGCTTTGGGATTCGGGAATCTTCTGATGGCTCTGCCTGGATGACTGGGCCCAAATGGTGCTGCCATGAATTGAAGATCATGACCCCACAGACAAACACTCAGCCACTTGGGCTCTCCAGCTTTTCCCGGCCCCCCGGGAGGGTTGAGCCTGTACCTTCTTCGTCTGGGGTCCAAACCTTGAGTGGAAGCCTGGGAGGCCCCGGCTGGCAGGCCGCCCACCCCACACCACACTCCCCGCGGAAGTGGGTGGACAGAGGTGTCGAATCTGACAAGAGTGCTCAGCAGGCTTTGTAAGGAGCTTGGTTTCTCAGTGGAAGGCAGCACTTCAGGCCAGAAAACCCTCAGAACTGGCAGCAGCTGACAAAAGCTGCCTCTTGTCTGCAAGTGTATCGGTGTCTGAAAGAGATAAGAGGCTGAGGCTGGAGCGCAGCTTCTCGGCGCTGACAGCAGAACAGAGAGCTGCCTCCCACACGCGTCCCCGGGCATCCGGGCTGCCAGGGCCCAGGCGGTGACGTGCATCCCCCTCACACCCCGGTGGCAGACGGGGGCTGCCACTGCCCAGGACTTTCACATGGTCGTGGCTGTTGCTGGGGTCACTGGAGGAGGGTCCGGGGACGTGGCACCTCGAAGGCGGACTGTGGCAGTGTGGAGCTGCTCAGAACTCACCTGTTGGGTGGAGGCAGTCTTCTGACTTGTGAGTGCTGCGGATACCGGGATCTCTGAGACCCCCAATCTCCAGCAGGGGGTGAGGGGCCAGGCCAGCCTCTGTCCCCTGGGGGGTGGGGTGGGGTGGGGCTTGGCTTTAGCCTGAGCCAATATTAGGGTCACATCCTTATCAGTGGATGTTCTCAGGGAAAGATAACAGTGAACACTGACTTGGACTTCCATTTTGTTTGCAAGTCTGTCTGAACAGCTCTCACCTGTCCTCAGGATCCGAAGTCCCCAGGTGGTGCAAGGTTGGAGGCTGAAGCCCACCAGAGATGACTCTGAGAAAGTCCTCATGAGCCACTGACAAAGGAACCAGCCAATGAAGGCCACCTGGAGCACAATTCCACTCTGACACCCTTGGGGTCATTTGGAGTGGGCACAGCGGTCATCCTTCACCTGTAGCCCCGAGGTTCCAGCTGGGTGCCCCGCCCAGGCGGGTAACTTCCAGCAGAAATACCTGCTCCTAGAGGCTGCTCCCAGCATCCGGGAGTGGACAGCAGGGGAGCAGTTCCCCACCTGCCTCCTGGCCTGGTGCCTGGTCCACACTGTTGGCAGACACTAAGATGCAACACTGAACTGTCTCGTGTCTCCGGCCCGACCCAAATCCCTGCTGGGATGGTCATATGGGGTCCGGCAGTCAACTTTCGCTCCAACCTTCTTCTGGCCTCAAGCCAGAAGGTTAGTCATTAGATGTCCTGCACTTCTTTGCTGATAGCATACTGGGCATGAATTTAGGTCCCACTAGTGCGATGCGATTGTGCTAGATTAGAACAGCGGGTTTGAAGAAGAAACCATTTCCCTGCTGTGTTGGCCGTTCCCGCTGGTAGGTGCAGTAGGGGAGGCACAGCTGGGGTGTTCTGTACTGGCCTTTCGGTGACCTTGCGTGAGTTTGTGGGCATAAAGAAGCAATACGCAGCAGTCACGATGACTTTCTGATGGTGACATATTAAAAAAGACCGCAGATTTTTGCCAGACCCCATCGTCAGGTGGAGCAGGTTTGAGACAGAAAGACAGCTCGGGGTCAGCTTGCACTCACTGTGATCTTAGGTACCACGGAACCGGTCATCGCCAGTCCTGAGCCGTTCTCGCAGTTGGCAGCGTGTTGTGGTAGCTGGACGCCTGTGTCAGTCCATCTCACTGAGCGTTTCCTTTGTCCTCGCTGGCCCTCTCCCTCGCTAAACACGGTGACTTCCTCCAACGATTGAGCCTTTCTGATACCCTGTCCAAAGCCAGTGAGTCAGGCAACGCTCCCTCGTGATCCGTGAAGTTCTCACTGGCTAATCTTTGGAAGTAGATCACTAGCCCTTTCTTCCTCAAAAACCAAAAAGCCAAACCCAGTGTCATCGAGTTGATTCTGACTCATAGTGACCCCACAGGTCGGAGTAAAACTGCCCCAGAGAGTTTCTGAGGAGCGCCTGGCAGATTTGAACTGCCGACCTTTTGGTTAGCGGACATAGCACCTAACCACTACGCCACTAGGGTTTCCAGTCTGTCTGATTCTGGAAACGGCTGCAGCCGAGCCCCCGTGAGTAACCCTGCCAGGGTTTGAATTGCCAGGGACGTAGCTTCCCATGTTACAGCAACACACAAGCCACTTTGGATGGTGGCGGGGAGGATGTTTGATTTTTGTTGTTGTTATGTGCTATTGAGTCGGTTCTGACTCAACGGTGACCCGATGTACAACAGAAAGAAACCCTGTCCGGTGCGGTGTCACCCTCAGAGCCCCTGCTGTGTGTCAGCCCACTGTTGCAGCTGCTGTGTTGGTCCATCTGGTTGAAGGCTGCCTTTTCTCTGTCTCTCCACTTTGCCAAGCGTATGTCCTTCCCTGTAGACCGGTGCCTCCTGATAAAATGTTCAAAGCGTGTGAGACGCAGTCTTGCCCTCTTCTCCTCTAAGGAGCGTCTAGCTATACGTCTTCCAAGATAGACTTGTCTGCGCTTTGTCAGCCTGTGCCATGTTCAGGGTCCCTGCCCGCGCCGCCGTTCGGTGGTGTCACTGCGCTGCTGTGGCCGCTTTTGAATGATTGTCAGCAAAATTTTACATGTGTGTGTTACTGATGACATTGTTTGAAAATGTCTGCATTCTGTTGGGTCACCTTTCTTCAGAATGGGCAGTTAATCTTCCCAGCGAGCACTTCCAGCACTGCGTCCGTTTGTTGAAACGTCTCAGTTGGTATTCCATCAAGTCTTGGAGACCTGTTTCTCTCCAGCACTTTGTTTATTTTTCTCCAGTACCTTCAGTGCAGCTTAGACGTCTTCCTTCAGTTCCGTGAGTTCTTGATCACGTACTGCCTCCTGACATGGTTCAACATCGGCCACTTCCGTTTGGTACAGTGACCGTGTGTATTCCTTCCATCTTAAGATGCGATGTTCTGCTTCCAGAAAGATTTACAGCCTTGAAAACCCTACGGCATAGTTCTATTAAGCCCTGGGTCACTGTGAGTTAGAACCGACTCCATGGTAATGAGTTTGGTTAGGGTGTATTTTATCAAGGTGGAAAAAAAAACAGCAGAAACTAAAGACCGGCAAATGAAATACCATTGATTTTCCAAGTTCATTGTATTAGTAAAAATTAAAATGTCTGCCAGCATCCAGTGTGGGTGATGACGTGGGTGAGTGGCGACTTTTCCCGAAGACCATTTGGTTTGGTTAATCCTGGGGTACACACCACTACAACCCTACAGCCTCACTTTGAGGCCTCTATCCTAGAGAATCTTTCACACGTACACATACCCAAATGTCTGCAGAGTTCTTCTGAGCAGCACCACTTTTAGAAGTAAATATTTGAAACTATAGAAATGGTGATCAATAGGAAGTGATTTATTACAGTGTGTTCATAAAAGGAAAAACAGCTAACAGATAAAATGAATGACAAGCTCAAAATGTAATGCTGAACAAAAAAAGAAAGTGCACAGATATATATGTACTGTTGATGCCATGTTTATAAAATGCTAAGACGATACTATGTGTCAGCCATGAAGCATATTTACGTAGGAAAATATGAATGCCAGAGAGAACATATGAACTGTAGGCGCCAGACAGTGAGTGCCTCTGGGAAGAGACTGGACTGGGAGGAGCAGACAAAGGGCGTCTCCACTGCATCTGTGACGTCTGAGTTCTTTCAAGAGCACAGGAAGGGATTCGACGTGGACGCGATGACCAACAGCTGCTAAGTGGTCACAGTTCTAAGCCTTGGAATTCAATCCCTTAATATTCACAACAGTGCCATGAGGAGGGTACAACTGCCATCTCTGTTTGGAAAAGCGACCTCTTACCGTGAGGCGGATTCTGACTCGTGGGGACCCCGTGTGTCAAGGCATAGAGCTGCTCTGTGGGGCGTCAGTGGGAACTGACTCCGCAGGAAGGGGTGTGGTTTGGGGGATCTTTATGAAAGCAGATGACCAGGCCTTTCTTCACAATGCCCCTGGGTGAGTTTGAACTACCAACTGTCAGGTTAGTTAAAAAAAAAAAATTGAGTCTCTTTCAGCTCATGGTGAGTCTATGGGACAGAGCTGAACTGCCCCAAGGTTTCCGGGGAGCACCTGGTGTGGTGGAACTACCGACCTCTCCGTTAGCAGCCACAGCTCTTCATCACCGTCCTTGGTGGGAACCACCTGCGGCACCCTGGAGCCTTTGCAGGTGAGGTTAGGTGGCCTCCCTGAGGTCCTGGAGGCGGCAGCCTGGACTCGATCCCCGCCGGGCTGGCCCCCAAGCTCTGTTCTTACCGGCAGGGCTGGCGTCTGCACTCCTCGGGAGGCGGGTGAGTGAGGGCTTGTTGTGGTTCTGTTCTCTCTGCTTTTTTAAAAAAAACTGACACATGATGTGTTTGTGTATGGTTTTGTTCATCCTTGCCAGGTGTATACACGTTTCCAACCTCCTGTAATAGCTGACTTGGATAGCTTTCAGGTATTGTTCACAGTGATTTTCTGACTGACCTCAGTCTTTGTAATTGTGCTGAAAACCTGTTGCCATCAGATAGATTCCAAATCACGGTAATCTTATGGGACAGAGGACAATGGCTTCCTGGGGTTTCCAAGGAGCGGTTGGTGGGTTTGAACTGCTGGCTTTTCAGTTAGCGGCTGAGTGCTTATCCCCTGCACCACGAGGACTCCCTAACTATGTGCTGATTTGATTAATAAATCCACTGCCTTCGAGTCAGGTCTGACTGACAGCGACCCTAGAGCTGCCTTGTAGAGTTTCCAAGGAGCACCTGGTGGATTTGAACTGCCAACCTTTTGGTTAGCAGATGTAGCCCTTAACCCAGTATGCCACCAGGGTTTCCGATTTGGTTAATAGTGACAGGCTATTTTAAGCAAAATGGTCCACGGCCCATTCCTACTGAACACTGTGTCTAGCAACCATTTGAGGGCCTACGTGTTTGCAAGTGCTGATCTGTTGGAGTGGGTTTGCTTTGCTTAGTGTCACTTGTTACCAAATATTGCATTGAAATTCTTCCCAAACACTTCATCATTCTGCATCTTTATGACACACACACACACACACACACGCACACACTTTTATATATTCAGTAAAAACTCATTTGACAAAGGCCTGAATTCTAGGCTCGGTTGCATGCTAGGAGGTTCTTCACAGATTATTTTCCCAGAATGAGTTTCTGGTGTGAGTTCTGTTGACTACAGGCCTGGGAGTTCTTCCACCTGAGAACGTTAATGTTGACCTGGGGATGAGCGTGACTGAGGCGTTTGCTCCTCTCCCTTCACTGGGAGCGTCTGACACGCTGAGAGTCCTCACAGGCCTTGGATTTCTCCACCTGAGAACGTTACTGTTGATCTCGGAATGAGCCATGGCTGAGGCGTTTCCTCGGTTCCCTGGGAGCATCCTACGTGCTCAGGGTCCTCAGAGGCCTGGGATTTCTCTGCTTGAGAAGGTTAATGTTGACCTAAGAATGAGTGCGGCTGACGCGTCTCCTCCGTTCACTGAGTGTCTTAGGCGCTGGGAGTCCTCCCAGGCCTGGGGCCTCCCCATTTGAGAACACTGTTGACCTGGGGATGAGTGTGACTGAGGTGTTTTCCCTGTTCACTTCACTGAGAGCGTCTGAAGCGCTGAGACTCCTCACGGGCTTGCGATTTCCCCGTCTGAGAACATTGATGTTGACCTCGGACTTAGCGTGGCTGAGGCGTTTCTTCTGTTCACAGAGCGCGTCTTACACGCCGAGAGTCCACACAGGCCCCACCACGGCTGCTCCGTTAGTAACGAGGTTCCCACCTTTTTTGTCAGTTGTCTGTGTCAAAAGCCCGAGACAGGAAGTGACTCCTCTGGCGTCCACCGGCTGTCTGTGCACTGAGTGAGTCTTCAGTGCTTAGCTGGGCTGTTGGCCGTCCTGCCTTCATCTTTGGAGTTGATGGTAGCTCAGGGTGACCCCAGGTGGGTCAGTGTGGGACAATGCTCCTGGTGTTTGCAGGGGTTGATTGTTTGGGGAAGTGAGGTGCCAAACCTTCCTTCTGAGGCCCCTCTAGCTGCACCCTGGATTCCAGCCTCTCAGCATCGGGTGGAGTTAACCGTTCGCCTCCCTCAGGACCCAGCCTTAGTCTTTGCTTCCTGCTTCTGCAGAAGCCTAACGCTTAGCCAGAGGCGCAAGCCTAGGGTTTTCTCGGGTCTCGGGCGTGAGCATCCCCTCCTGGATTTCCTGGTGCACTGATAGCGGCCAGGGCTTCCACAGGGCGAAGCCTTAGCGACTCCAGGTACCTCCCTCCCCAGCCTCTCCTGTTCTAGGGCTTTTGATCTGTGGGTTCCCTGCCCCAGGCGGTTGTGGGTATTAGGGGTCTTTGAAGTCTGGTGGCAGCTGCCACTCAGGAGGCTGTCCCAGCCCTGAGGGAGTCTCAAGAGTGTGGACCAAAGGCAAGCCTCTCGGCCACCCCTCAGCGGCCATATGGGTCAAAGTCCACAAGCACCACGCTCCAGCGTTGTCTGTGGCACGCCACTGTATTGTGTCCGTGGCTGCCCCTGTGCTGGGGCGTGGAGGGATGGTAGGCTTTGAGAAAGCAAAAAGGCCATGACAATCGCCTAACAAGATCAAGCCACTGCTTTCTTCACTAAGCATTTCACTGGTGTACATTTTTTAAAATTTGTAACGAATAGACTTTGTTTTTAGAGTAGCTTTAGGTTTTTAGCAAACCTGAGCAGAGAGTACAGAGTTCTCCAAGAAGCCCAATGCCGTCAAGTCAATTCTGACTCTTAGTGACCCTGCAGGACAGAGCAGAATGGCCCCCTAAGATTTCTAATAAGCAGCTGGTGGATTCGAAGAACTGACCTTTTTGTTAGCAGCCAAGCTCTCAACCACTGTGCACCAGGCTCCCCTGTGCACAGTCTCCTACCGCTAACAACTTGTGTCCATGCAGTACTATGGTCACAGCGGAGTGTGTTGCTGGTAATGTAGTCAGCTGCTGACACCAACTTTCACTCCTCGTGTTGTACTTTCTATGGGTTTTGACAAATGAGTGACGTCATGCGTCCACCCTGACAACCGTAAAGAATGGAATCATCACCCTGAAAACGCCCCGTGCTCCACCTCTTCAGCCTTCTCCCACCTCCATTTGAATGTCTGAAAATCGCTGGTCTTCTTGCCATCTCTCTAGTTTGCCTTCTCAAGAATGTCCTGTAGCCAGAATCTGGTTTCTTCACTTAGCAGATTTCACATAAGCCTCCTCTGTGTCTTTTCATGGCTTGGTAGCTCATTTATTTATTTTATTGCTGAGTGATGTTCCATTGTATGGTTGTCCCACGTTTTGTTTATCCATTGCCTAATGAAAGATGCTTTGGTTGCTTCCAATTCCTTTTTTATTATGATTAAGTGAAAACATACAATTCAAGTCAATTTTGCATGCCTATCTGTAGCTGCTTCTGTTCTCCCCACCCTGTGATCAGCACACTCCTCCTTTTCACTCTTTACTATTAGTAACCTCCCAACAAGCACCTGTCCCCTTCTTTCTCTCCTCTCCTCTCCCCTCTAGAGACTAGCCCTTAGGACAGTCTTCTATTTACATATAAAACCGTGAAGTGCACACACCACATGCTCACTCTGTGTCTCTGAGTCCAGTCCATTCTTAGTCTGCAGTGTTGACCTCAGTACTGGTTTCAGGTCTAGGGCAGCAGCAAGTATAGGGGTCATCCTCCCAGGGGACCCTCCAGGCTGTCAGACCATCAGTTCTGGTCTTATAGTAGAGTTCTTGATCTGCACACCTATTTTTCTCATGTAACATCAGAGACTCTACATTGTGTCCCCATCACGGCCGCCTTTGGTGGAGGCTGGGTGCCATGCAGTTCTTCTGGTCTCATGCTCGTGTAACGTCTCCACCGTACTGGCCCTTTTGTCTCCTGGGCTTGTTTTTCCTTGTGCCTTTGATATTCTCAGTCATCATCTGTTCCAGGTAGATTGGGACCAGTTGATGTCCTCAGATGGCAGCTTGCTGGCTTTTAAGACCTCAAATGCCAGTCACCAATGTGGGGTGCAGAAGGTTCTCTTAGCAAAATGCTAGTTATACAATTGACCTCAATGTCCCCTGAAAACATGATTTCCAGATCCCTGTCCCTGTTACTCTATCCTTTGAAATGTTGGGCTGAATTGAGAAAACCTTTTAGTTTAGGATATAGTTTAGGGTATAGTTTAGGATATAATCCATTTATGCTGACCTGCCTTCAACTGAGTGCTGTCACACCCTTCACCTAGCTGAATTTCTATTGACTGTCTAATCTGTGACCAACTGTCTGCCTCCCTCCCTACCCCTGTAGCTGTCAAAGAGTCTTTTCTTCTCTGTATAAGCCCTTTTTTAAGTCCTGATAATAGTGGTCTCATACAATATTTGTCCTTTTGCAGCTGTCTAATTTCACTCAGCGTAATGTCTTCTAGTTGGAACCAGATCACAGAATGCTTGCTAAAACCATCATTGTTCTTTGTCATATTCATATGTATCGTAGTTTGTTTATCCATTCCTCTGTTGTGAGCACCTAGGTTGATTCTATCTTTTCACTGTTGTGGATAGGGCTGCAATAAACATTCAAGTGTGTGTATCAGTTCGTGTGACAGCCCTTATTTCTGTAGAATATATTCCAAGCAGTGGAATTACTAGCTCATAAAGTATTTCTATTTCTAGCTTTCTAAGAAAGTGCCAAATTGCCATCTAAAGAGGCTGTACCATCTTGCATTCCCACCAGCAGTGCAGAAGAGGTCCAATCTCTCCACAGCCTGTCCAGCATTTGTTGTTTTGTGTTTTTGGATTATGGCTAACCTCATTGGGATGAGATGGTATCTCACTGTAGTTTTGATTTGGAGTTCTGTAACAGCTAATAATTGTATTTTCTCATTTGTCTTTTCACTGCCTGGATGTTGTCTTTGGTGAAGCATCTGTCCATCTCCTTTGCCCATTGCTTAATTGGGTTATTTGTCTTTTTCTTGTTGATATTTTGCAGGACCCTGTAGATTATGGAAATTAGATGTCAGTCTGATACATAGGTGCCAAATAGTTTTTCCCATTCTGTAGGTGGCCTTTTAACTCTCTTGATAAAGCCTTTGGATGAGCGTTAGGTGTTTGATTCTTAGTCATTCCCATTTATCTATTTTCTCTTCAGGTGTTTGTGCATTGTTGGTCAGATTTTGTTGTCTGCCTAAGCTGTGTATTAGAACTTCTATTGTTGTCCCTATTTTTTCTTGCATGATCTTTATTGTTTTAGGTTTGATATTTAGGCCTTTGACCTGTTTTGAGGTAGCTTTGTGTAAGGTGTGAGATATGGGTCTTGTTTCAGGTTTTTGCAGATGGATATCCAACACCATTTGTTAAAGAAACTGTTTTTATCCCAGTTTACAACCTTCAGGCCTCTGTTGATATATCAACTGTTCATAAGAGGATGGTGATATTTCTGGGGTCTCTATTCTGTTCTATTGGTCTATATGTCTGTTTTTGTGCCAGTACCAGGCCGTTTTGATTACTGTGGCAGTGTAATAGGCTCTAAGGATGGGTAGTGTGAGGCCTCCCACTGTGTTCCTCTTCTTTAGTAGCGGTTTACTTTTCTGGGGTTTCTTCTTTTTCCGAACAATGTTGGTGATTGTTTCTCCATCTCATTAAAAAAAGTGACAGTGACATTGGAATTTGTATTGGGATTGCATTGTATATGTAGATTGCTTTAGGTAAAATAGACATTTTCACAATGTGAAGTCTTCCTGTCCATGAGCAGGGTAATTTCTCCACTTATGTAGGTCTCTTTTGGTTTCATGCAGTAGGGTCTTGTAATTTTTTCTGTCTAGGTCTTTCACTTCTCTGGTTAGACTTATCCCCAAGTATTTTATCTTTTCAGGGCCTTATTGACTTGGTGATTTCTTCTTTCATGATCCCTTTGTTGCTGTAAAGGAATCCTGCTGATTTACTTATGTTTATCTTGTATCTTGACACTTCGATGAACTCTTCTATTAGCTCCAATAGTTTATTTATGGATTCTTTAGTGTTCTCTATGTATATGATCATATCATCTGCAAACAGGGATACTTTTACTTCTTCTTTACTGATACAGATGCCCTTTATTTCTTTATCTTGTCTAATTGCTCTGGTTAGAACCTCCAGCATAATGTCGAATAGAAATATTGAGAGTGGGCATCCTTGTCTAGTTCTTGTTCTCAAGGGGAATTCTTTCAGTCTGTCTCCATTCGGGATGATGTAGGCATTTAGTTTTGCATAGATAACCTTTATTGCGTTGAAGAATTCCCCTTCTATTCCTATTTTTCTGAGAGTTTTTAACATGAATGGGTGTTGGACTTGCCAAACATCTTTTCTTCTCTGACTGATAGAATCAAGTGATTTTTTTTTTTTTAATTTCAGCCTCCTCTTTTTTTTAAAATTTTTATTGTGATTGAGGGAAAGTGTACAATCCAGTTTAAATTTGCATGCCCACCTATCTGCAGCTCTTTCTGCTCTCCTTGCCCGGTGACAGCACTCTCCTCCTTTCCATTCTGTACATCTTATATCTTCTTAACAATTTCCTGTCCCCTCTACCCTCTCCACTCCCCTCTAGTAAGAGGCCAGTAGGACAACATCCTATAGATGCAGCGAACCATGAAGTGCTCACACGATATGGTCACTCTGTGTCCCCAAGTCCATTCCTGTCCGAAGAGTTGACCTCAATAATGATTTATGATCAGGGGCAGCATTTGTCTAGGGGCCATGCTCCCAGGGGAAACCCCAGGCCTTTGGACCATCAATTGCGATCTTTTAGTGGAGTTCTCAGGGTGCACCCTTTTTTTTTTCTTGTGTTGCCACTGAGACTCAACATTGTGAGCTGTCATTGTTGGTGGCCGGACACTGTCTGGCTCTTCTGGTCACATGTTGAAATAGTCACTGGTTCATGTGGGTCTTTCTGTCTTGTGGGTTCTCTTTCCCCCGTGTTGTTGTTGTCCTTGGTGGTCATCTGTTCCAGCTGAGTTGGGACCATTTGGTGTACCTCAGATGGTAGCTTGCTAGCTTTTAAGACTCCAGATGCCACTCACCAATACGGGTTGCAGAAGACTCTTAGCAATAGGCTAGTTATGCCAGTTGGCCTCAATGTCCCCTGAGAGCATGGTCCCCAGACCCCTGCCCCTGCTACTCTGTCCTTGCAATACTGGGTTAAGATTGGAATAGTTTTCAGATTACGTTGAAGCCCATTTATAGTGATCTTCTCTCTAACATGTGCTGTCACCGATTTCACCCAACCAAATTTCTATCAACTATCTAATCTATAACTAACCCTCTCCGTCCCTCCCTCCCCTCCCTTGCAGCCATCAAAGAGTCTTTTCTTCTGTACGTGAGTCTGTTTTAAAGTCTTATAGTAGGGGTCTCACACAATATTTGTCCTTGTGCCACTGACTGATTTCATTCAACATAATGTCTTCCAATTTAAACCAGGTTATGAGATGCTTCCTAAAATCATCCTTGTTCTTTATCATTGCGTAGTGCTCTGTTGTTTATATGTACCATAGTTTGTTTATCTACTCATCTGTTGGGAATCTGGATTGACTCCATCTTTTTGCTATTGTGAACTCTGCTGCCGTGAAGATTTATGTGCATGTATCTGTTTGTGTGACTACCCTTGCTTCTTTTGGATATATTCCAAAAGACATTACTGGGTCAAATGGTATATCTATTTCCAGCTTTTTAAGGAAGCACCAGATTGCTTTCTAAAGAGGTTGTATCATTTGGCACTCCCACTAGCAGTGTAGGAGTGTTCCAGTTTCTCCACAGCCTCTTCAACATTTGTTGTTTTGTGTGTTTTGGATTATGACCAACCTTGTTGGGGTGAGATGATATCTGATCGTCATCTTGATTTGGATTTCTTTAATAGCTAATGATCGTGAACATTTCCTCATGTGTCTTTTGGCTGTCTGGATATCCTCTTTAGAGAGTATCTGTCCATCTCCTTTGCCCAATGCTTAATTGGGTTATTAATCCTTTCCTTGTTGATATTTTGTAGTACCTTGTGGGTTATGGAGATCAGATGTTGGTCTGACATATAGTTGCCAAATATTTTTTCCCTTCTGTAGGTGGTCTTTTAATTCTTTTGATAAGATCTTTGGATGAGTATAAAAGTGTTTGATTCTTAGTAGTTCCCATTTATCTGTTTTCTGTTGGTCATGCTTTGTTTGTCAGATTTTGAAGTTCTGTCTAAGTTGTATGTTAAAACTTTCGTTGTTGACCCTGTTTTTTCTTGCATTATCTTTATCATTTTAGGTTTGATATTTAGGTCTTTTATCCTGTTCGAGCTGGTTTTTGTGTAAGGTGTGAGATATGGGTCTTGTTTCAATTTTCTGCAGATGGATATCCAGTTTTACCAGCATCATTTGTTAAAGAGACTGTTTTTACCCCAGTTTACAATCTCAGGGCCTTTGTCGAATATCAGCTGTTCATAAGAGGATGTTGGCATCTCTGGGATCTCAACTCAATTCCATTGGTCTATATGTCTCTTTTGGTACCATGCCAAGTAGTTTTGACTACTGTAGTAGTGTAGTAGGTTCTAAAGTCTGGTAGTGAGAGGCCTCTTAGTGTGTTGTTCTTCTTCAGTAGTGCTTCACTTATCTGGAGTTTCTTACCCTTTCAAAGTTGGTGATTTGTTTCTCCACCTCATTGAAAAATGTCACTGGAACTTGTACCAGGATTGCTTTGTATATGTAGATCACTTTGGGTAAAATAGACATTTTCACAATGTTAAGTCTTTCTATCCACGAGCAGGGCAGGTTTGTCCGTTTATGTAATTCTCTCTTAGTTTCTTGTGGTAGGGTCTTATATTTCTCTTTGTATAGATCTCTTATTTCTCTAGTTAGATTTATTCCTAGGTATTTTATCTTCTTGGGGGCTATAGTAAATGGTATTGATTTGGTGATGACTTCTTGAATAAACTCTTTGTTAGTATAACAGAATTCTACTGATATACTTATGTCTATCTTGTATCCTGATACTTTACTGAACTCTATTAGTTTGAGTAGTTTGCTTATGGATTCTTTAGGATTCTCTGCGTATACAAGCATATCATCTGCAAATAGGGAAATTTTTAGTTGTTCTTTGCCTATGTGAATGCCCTTTATTTTTTTGTCTTGTCTAATTGCTGTGGCCAGACTTTCTAGTATGATGTTGAATAAGAGAGATGAGAAAGGATATCTTTGCCTAGTTCCCATTCTCAAGGGAAATTCTTTCAGTCTCTATTCAGGATGATGTAGGCAGTTAGCTTGGCATAGATGGCCCTTATTGCATTGAGGAATTTGCCTTCTATTCCCATTTTGCTGAGAGTTTTTAGCATGAATGGGTGTTGGACTCTGTCAAATGCCTTTTCTGCACCAATTGACAAAATCAGGTAATTCTTATCTGTTGTGTTATTTATGTGGTTGATCACATTAATTGTTTTTCTTATGTGGAACCAGCTAGCATACCTGGTATGAATCCAACTTGGTCATGATGAATTATTTTTTTGATATGTTGTTGAATTCTATTGGCTAGGATTTTGTTGAAGATTTTTGCTTCTCAGTTCTTGAGTGATATTGGTCTGTAGTTCTCCTTTCTTGCTGGATATTTCCATGGCTTTGGTATTACGGTTCTGCTGGCTTCACAGAATTAATTTGGGAGTATTCATCCCTTTTTATGCTGTGAAATAGTCTCGCCAGTAGTATTGGGGCTAACTCTTCTCTGAAAGCTTGGTAGACTTCTCTGGTGAAGTCATCTGGGCCAGGGCTCTTTTTGGTTGGTAGTTTTTGTGATGGCTTTTTCAATCTCTTCCTTTGTGAGGGGTTTATTAAGTTGTTCTACTTCTTGTGATAATTTTGGTAGGTGATATGAATATAGGAATTTGATAATTTCTTCTAGCTTTTCAGATCTGTTGGAGTACAGTCTTTTGTAGTATTTTTGTTATGATAATTTTGATTTCTGTTGGATCTGTTGTGACATCTCCCATCTCATTTCTTACTCAGGTTATTTGTTTCCTATTTTTCTTTAGTAAGTTTAGCCAGTGGTTTGTCAATTTTGTTAATCTTCAGAAGACCAACTTTTGTTCTTATCAATTTTTTCAATTGTTCCTCTGTTCTCTGATTCATTTAGTTCAGCTCTGATCTTTATTATTTGTTTTCTTCTGGTGACTGAGAGGTTCTTCTGTTGCTCTGTTTCTACTTGTTCAATATGTAGGGCCAATATTTTGGTTTGAGTCCTTTCTTCCTTCCGGATGTGTACATTTATAGAGATAAATTGACCTCTGAGCTCTGTTTTGGCTGTATTCTGTAAGTTCTGGTAGGCAGCGTTTTCATTCTAATTTCATCCTTTTAAAAATATACATATATATTCATTTTTTTCTTTTTTTTATTGTGATTGAGTGCAAGTGTACAGTCCAGTTTAAATTTGCATGCCTGCCTATCTGCAGCTCCTTCTGCTCTCCTTTCCCAGTGATAGCACACTCCTTCTTTCCAGTCTATACATGTAATATCCTCTTAACAACCTCTTGTCCCCACCTCTCTACCCTCACCACCCCCCTCTAATAAAAGGCCAGTAGGACAACATCCTACAGATACATACATAGAACCATGAAGTGCACACGTGATATGGTCACTCTGTGTCCCCAAGTCCAATCCATTTCCATCCGAAGAGGTGACCTCAGTAATGATTTATGATCAGGGGCAGCAGCATTGGTCTAGGGGCTATGCTCCCAGGGGAACCTCCAGGCGTTTGGACCATCAGTTGTGTTCTTTTAGTGGAGTTCTCAAGGTGCACCCTTTTTTTTTCTTGTGTTGCCACTGAGACTCAACATTGTGAGCCCCATCACGGCTATCATTGGGGTGGCCAGGCACCATCTGGTTCTTCTGGTCATGTGTTGATGTAGTCACCCATTCACATGGATCTTTCTGTCTTCTGGGTTCTCTTTCCCCTGCCTTTATTTCATCCTTGATTTCTTCTATAAGGCATAGTTTTTTGAGCATGGTGGTGTTCAGTGTCCATGAGTTCCAGTTTTTATGTTTTTTCTGCTATTGATTTCAACTTTTATAGCTTTATGGTCTGAGAAGATGCTTTGCAATAATTCAGTATTTGGCTTTGGCTTCATTTTTTCGAGATTTGCTTTATGTCCTAACACATGGTCTATTCTGGAAAATGTTCCATGTGCACTGGAGAAGAAGGTGTAATTATCTGTTGATGGATAAAAAGTTCTGTATATGTCGATGAGGTTCAGTTGGTTAATTGTGCATAAGATCTTCTGTGTCTTTGCTGAGCTTTTTTCTAGAAGATCTGTCCAATACTGAAAATGGAGTGTTGAAGTCTCCCACTATTACTATGGAGTGATCTATCTCATTTTTCAATGTAGTCAGTGTTTCTTCAATATATTTAGATGCTTTAGTATTGGGTGCATAAATATTTAATGTTGTAAAGTCCTGCTTGTGTATTGAACCTTTCAGTAGTAAATAGTGACCATCCTTGTCCACGATGGTAGATTTTACATGAAAATCTATTTTATGTGAGATTAGTATTGCTACACCTGCTCTTATTTGAATATTGTTAGCCTGGTATGTATTATTCCATCCTTTAATTTTCAGTTTGTTCATATCTTTAAGTCTAAGGTGAGTTTCTTATAAGCAACCTATAGACAGGCTGTGTCTTTTGACCCAAGATGTCATTTGTTGTCTCTTTACTGGAGTGTTCAGTCCATTTACTTTCAGTGTCATTATTGATAGGAATGGATTCAGTGCTGTCATTTTGATGTATTCATTTTTGCATTGGTGTGTTCTCTGTTGTTCTTAATTTTCTGTTCTAGGTTATTCTCTATGGGTTGATTTTTCTTCCTTTTCAGTGTTGGTTTTCTATTTGTTGAGACTCTTGTGTTACATTTCTTGTTTTGATGTGCTGCATTTTTATTGTGCTTTGCAGCTACTGCTATGATCCCCCTTAATAATCTAAGTGTAAACCCAGTTTTAACATCTACATATCTTAGTAACTTCATCTGCATTTGAAAGGACTGTAGGTACTATAGTATATCCCTCTTTTTAATGTGATGGTATGTTAGTTTTCATGATATGATCCCTGGATCCCTTCTTTTAATATTATGGCTTTAATTGAGTTTTGATTTTTGTGCCTTATCTAACTGAATAGCTTTCTGGATGTTGTGTCCTGCATTACCTCCTTAAATATAGACTTAATGGTTTTGTTTTTCTAAGCCAAGAGCTTCTTTAAATATTTTTTTGTAGCTTTGGTTTGATTTCTACAAAGTCTCTAAGCTTCTGTTTATCTGGGAATGTCTTAATTTCATCTTCATATTTGAAAGACAGTTTTGCAGGATACATAATTCTTGGTTGGAAGTTTTTCTCCTTCAAGGCTTTGAATGTGTCATCCCACTGCATTTGTGCCAACATCGTTTCTGCCAAGAAATCAGACAAAAGCCTACAGGACTTCCCTGTGAATGTTAGCTTTGCTTTGAGTCTTGCTGCCTTTAAGAGTTTCTGCTTATGTTTCATTGTGTTAAGCTTGATTATAATATGTTTTGGTGTCTTTCTTTTGGGGTCTATTTTATGTAGCATTCGATACACATCTTGGGTATCTATGTTCTCTTACATAATTTCAGGGAAATTTTCTGTGAGCAACTCAACAACAATACTCTCTGTGTTTTCAGGTACATTTCCCTGTTCAGGTACATCAATTAATTGTAGATTGTTCCTCTCAGTAGAGTTCCACATGTTTCTTAATGCTTCTTCATTTTTCTTGTTTCTTTTCTCCTATTCCCCTCATAAATGCTGGTGTCAGTAGCTCTAGCTTCAAGGTCAGTAAGTCTAATTTCTAGCTGTTCAGTTCTGTTCTTTTGGCTTTGAATTGAGTTGTCTAATTCTGTAATATTGTTATTGATCTGTTAGATTTCAGAATGCTGATGTTCCATCAGTTTTAACAGCTTGCTTAATTTTTCATTTTGCTCTACTGCATTTTGTATAATGTCTAGGCCATGCCAAGTGCCATTGAGTCTGTACTCAACCTCCAATAGTTTCAGAAAGGCTTCTTTATCTGGGAAGTTCTTTGATTACTTTGGGAGTTTTCTGGAGCCATGGATGAATTTTTTTAAATGTTTGGTTCGAGTCTGTTGCTTTCTGAACATCTGGAGGCTGTTTATTTTCTCTGCTGTTGCCTTAACAGGAGCTTAGGCACAGTTCTGAGAAGGAAGTTGATCACTAGCCACCTCTGTGTACTCCAGTGAGTGCAACCAGTAGAATCTCTGGAGTAGCAGGCTTCTCCTTCTGGCTGGCAAAGACACTACCCTATTTATGTAGTCAATGTGGGGCTGTCAGCCAACTCTATAATGTGGGTCAGTAAAGGCTGGTTAAAATGCCAACAGGCTGCACCACAGTTATTTCTCTAGGCAGTCTTATGTTAAAAGGTAAGAGCTATCTGACCACTTCCAAAAATCAGTCAGGATGTCAGGTGTGGTAAGCCCCTCCTTCTGGCTGGCAATGGAGGGGCCTTGTCAGCTGTTCCCAGATGCTATAATATAGTTGAAAGTAGAACAGGCTACTAGTCTGCTGTCATCCCTATGTGGGCACCTCTCATAAGACTACACTGTGCTAAACACAGCTTTTCTGCTGGAAAAGCGCTCCCTGGACTGGGACTGCCTTCCAGCCTGGGAATTAGCCCCTGCTGAGGCCTCCAGTTGGATATTTCTGCCTTCCAGTCAAACAGAATGGTGTCCTTGTCAAGCTGTCCCACCCCCACAAAGCAGTAGAATCTATGGTGGAGGTCTAAAAAGAAAGGGTGGAGGGGCTGTGGTGCTCTGACTCTGGAGCTGGGCTCTCAAAATGTGGCTTTTCCACCTGCTGATAACTTTAGCACTGTGGGTCTGTCTAGCTGCTGTTTGAGCTGTTCCCCTGCCTGCTGGCCAGCAAAAAGGAAGAAAAGTTAAAATGCCAGTTATCTTCAGTCTGTGGAAGCCGGCTGATTCAACCAGAGTGGGGCTCAGCTGAAAACAAGCAGTTTCTCATTCAGTGGCATACAGTCCAAACCGATAGCTGTATGCTGTGTCCTAGGGCTCACTGGGTATCCAGAAAGCTCCATTCAATTATCAATCCAGGCCTTAGTTTTCCAAGGGAATTGAGATGTGTATCTGGTACACCATCTTGACTCTGCCCCTTGAATCAAGTGATTCTTATCCTTTGTGTTATTTATGTGAGGTTGAGCACATTGTTTTTCTGATGTTGAACCAATCCTGCATCTCTGATATGAATCCTACTTGGTCATGATGAATTATTTTTTTGATATGTTGTTGAATTCTATCGGCAAGGATTTTATTGAAGATTTTTACATCTAGGTTCATGAGTGATGTTGGTCTGTAATTTTCTTTTCTGTGTTTTTTGTGTGGGGTCTTTACCTGGCGTTGGTATCAGGGTTATGCTGGCTTCATAGAATGAATTTTCGATGTTGCTGAATAGCGTCAGCAGTATTGAACTTAACTCCTCTCTAAAAGTTTGTTAGAATTCTCTGGTGAAGCCATCTGGGCCAGGACGTTTTTTGGTTGGTTGGTTTTTTTTTTTTTTATTACTTTTTCAATATCTTCCTTTGTGATGAGTTTGTTAAGTTGTTTTATTTCTTTTTGTGATAATCTTGGTAGGTGATGTGAATTTAGAAATTTGTCCATTTTCTCTAGGTTTTCAAATCTGTTAGAGTACAATGTTTCATAGTATTCTGTTATGATGCTTTTAATTTTGGATGGGTCTGTTGTGACATCTCCTGTTTTTCTTTTGTGAGTTTAGGCAATGGTTTATCAACTTTGATGATCTTTTCAAAAAGCCAGGTTCTGGTTTTGTTAATTCTTTCAATTGTTCTTCTATTTGCTAATTCATTTAGTTCTGCTCTAATCTTTATTTGTTTTCTTCTGGTGCCCAAGGGGTTCTTTTGTTGTCCTCTTGCTACTCGTTCAAATTGTGGGGTTAATTCTTTGGTTTGGGTCCTTTCTTCACTCTGGATGTGTGCATTAATAGAGATAAATTGACCGCTGAGCACTGCTTTCACTGTATCCCATAGAGTCTGGTAGGATATGTTTTCATTCTCATTTGATTCCATGAATTTCTTTATTGCATCTTTGATTTCTTCTGTAACCCATGAATTTTTGAGCAAGGTGTTGTTCAGTTTCCGTAAGTTTGGATTTTTGCCCATGTTTTTTCTGCTGTTGATTTCAACTTTTATGGCTTCGTGGCTGAGGAAGATGCTTTGCAATAATTCAATGACTTGCATTTTGTTGAGGCTTGCTTTATGGGCTGATACATGGTCTATGCTGGAGAATGTTCAGTGCATGTTGGAAAAGAAGATGTACTGTCTGTTGTTGGGTAAAAACTTCTGTATATATCTATGAGGTTGAGTTGGTTGATTGTAGCATTAAGATCTTCTGTATCTTTATTGAGCTTTTTCTCTGGAGGATTTGTCCCTTACTGAAAGTGGAGTGTAGAACTCTCCTACTATTATTGTGGGTGATCTATCTCATTTGTCAATGTCGTCAGAATTTGTTCTACGTATTTAGGTGCTCTGATATTGGGTGCATAAATATTTAACATTGTTATATCCTCCTTATGTATTGAAACTTCAAGCAATAAATAGTGACCATTGTTGTCCACTATGGTGGATTGTACTTTAAAATCTATTTTATGTGAGATTAATATTGCCACTCCTGCTCTCCTTTGCATGTTGTTAGTTTGGTATATATTTTTCCATCCTTTGATTTTCAATTTGTTTGTATCTTTGAGTCTAAAGTGTGTTTCTTGTAAGCAGCATATAGACAGATAGTGGTTTCTGATCCAGCCTGTTACTCTGTGTCTTTATTGAAGCATTCAATCCATTTACATTCAGTGTGATTATTGATAGATATGTATTTAGTATTGTCATTTTGGTGCCCTAATTTTTGCATCATTGATGTTTTCTTTGTTCCACTTAATATTCTGATCTGGGTCATTTTTCTTTCTTCATGGATTTTCTTTTTTTTCAGTGTTTTAGGTCTGTTAAGACTTCTGTATTGTGTTTCTTGTCTTGATATGTAGTATTGTTAGTTTGCTTTGCATCTGCACCTTTGTTCCCCCCCCGTTATTCTAGGTTTAAACCAGTCTTTAACTTCTGTATATCTCTTTCACTTCTCCATCTGAAAGAGCTATAAATGCTGTAATATATCCCTTTTTATAATGTAATGACATAATTTATATGTTGAGCTCTCTGTTTCCCTAGTTTTAATATTTTAGTTTTGATTGAGCTTTGTGATTTCCCTAACTAATTAGGACTCCACACTGCATCTTTGAGTATATAACTAGTGTTATTGATTTTCTAATTGAAGAACTTCCTTCGGTATTTCTTGTAACATTGGTTTGGTTTTTGCAAAGTCTTTAAGCTTCTGTTTGTCTGAGAACGTCTTAATCTCACTGTCATATTTGAAAGATAATTCTGCAGGATATATAATTCTTCGTTAGAAGTCTTTTTCTTTCAAGGCTTCGTATGTGCCATCTCATTGCCTTCTTCCCCACAAGGTTCTAGCTGAAAAGTTGGAGGACATTCCACAAGGCTTCCCTTTGCCCATTAGTTTTTGTTTAAGCCTGGCTACCTTTAAGAGCCTCTCCTTATGTTTCATTTTGTTAATCTTGATTATAGTACGTCTTGGTGTCTTTCTTTTGTGATCTACATTTTGTGGAGCTCGATGAACATCTTGAATGGCTATCTTCTCTTCTTTCGTGATGTCATGGAAGTTTTCTGTAAGCAACTCTTCAACAATTGTCTCTCTATTTCCTGCTATCCCTCCCTATTCTGGATTGCCAGTTGCAAGTAAATTGTTCCTCTTGACAGTGTCCCACAAGATTCTTAATTTTTCTTGATTCTTTCATCTGATCTCTCCTTATAACTGTTGTTATCGGTTGCTTTATCTTCAGTCTCACTATTCTGCGTTCTACTTCCTCAATCCTGGTCTTTTGGCTTTGCATTGAATTGTCTAACTGTTATTTTATTATTGATCTGCTGAATTTTAGATTGTTGATGTTCTAGCAGTTCATATCACTTGTCTAATTGTTTATTTTGTTCTGATGTACTTTGTTTAATCTGCATAGATAGAGAAGATAGAGAAGAGCCTTAAACATAATTCTTCCACATTCTACGTCCAATAATTTCAAGAAGCTTCTTCATCTGGGCAGTTCTTTGATTCTTTATTTTGTGAATTTTCCAGAACCATGGTGGACCACTTCTTTAAATAGTTAGATACTGATTGTTGTCTTCACATCATCAGAAAGCTGTTCAGCTTCTCTGATGTCATACCAGCAGAAGCTATGGTGTAGCTCTAAGAAGAGAGTGAGTGAGAGCACTGCTAGACTTGGCTGCCAGCCGTTTCTACTTTCTCTAGGTGCAGCTGTCTTAAGTACACCTTCTCCAGTGAGAGAGATGCTGTCCAGCCCAGTGGTACTGCTCAGCTTGTCAGCTGGCCCCAGCTGGCCCCTGCAGGGTGACAGGCCCTGCCTGTTGGCTGACAAAGATAGCAACCTACTTGTGCCAACTCTCCAGAGCTGCACCAGCAGATGCTGTGGTGTAGCTCAGAGAAGGGAGGAGGGAAGGGCACCACCACACTAAGCCACTAGCCACAGCTGCATTCTCTAAATGCCATTGTCTTAAAAATTGCTTTTCAGCAGAGAGAGGCATTATCCAATGACAGCTGGTGACAGCTAGACCCTCAAGGGTGGCAGGCCCCACGTCCTAGCTGACAGAGATTGTGATCAATTTATGGAGTCTCTCGGGCCATGTCAGCAGACACTATGACATGGCTCAATGAAGGGCAGGGGAAATGGTGCTAGCACGTTCAGCTGCTGGCCACTGCTGCGTTCTCTAGATACACTCATCACAAAAACTGCTTTTCTGCTGACAGAGGCTCATACAGCAGCAGCCAGTAGCAGCCAGGCCTCTAGGGGTGGCAGGCTCCACCTCCTAGCTGACAAAGATGACCTACTTGTAGAGTCTTTCAGGGGCCATGTCAGCAGAAGCTATGACATGGTTCAAAGCAGTGAGGGGTTAGGGAACTGCCACAGTTGGCCACCAGCCACCGCCAAGTTCTCTAGGTGTGATTGTCTTCAAACCAACTTTTCTGCTGAGAGAGACACTGTCTAGTCAGGCACTGTTGCTCTGCACAGCAGCCAGCCCCAGCTAGGCCCTTAGGACTGGCTGACTCTGCCCCTCAGCTGACAAAGATGGTGTCCTACGTATGCCACCTCTTCTGTTTTGTGCCAGCAGAATCTATGGTGTAGCTCAGAGAAGGGGAAAGGGAGCTGGTACCCTTGGCCACAAGCTGCCGCTCAGTTCTCTAGATGTGACTGTCTTAAGTATAGCCTCTCAGCTGCAAAGATGCTGTCTACTTAAAGACACTGCAGTTCAGCATGGCAGCCAGCCCCTGCCAGGCTCTCAGGCTCAGCAGTCCCAGTCTTCTGGTAAATGAAGATGGTAGCTGTACTGGTAGGCTTACCGGTAGGCTTCTCAGCCACTGCGCCAGCAGAAGTAGGACCCTTAGCACTGTAATGCCACCTCTGACCAAAGTAGTTTTCCCCTTTTTGTCACCCCATCTGACCTCACAACCCTTTGCCTTATCTTGCAACACTCTGCCTGATCTTGGGGCTCCCAGAATGTTCACTCTGCTCCATTCAATTGTTTTTATAGGCCTTAGTTCTCAGAGGGAATCAAGGAGATGTGTGACTAGTCTGCTATCTTGGCCTTGCTGCTTGGTTGCTCCCTGCAGGTTTTAGCAATTGTGAATCAAGCTGCTGTAAAAATTCACGTCCTGCTTTGGACAAACATTAAGTTTTCATCTCATTTGGGTAAATACTGAGGACTGCTAGACCATATGGTAAGACTGTATTCAGCTTTATAAGAAACTGCCAAACCACCTTCCACAGTGGATGTACTGTTCTGCCTTCCCACCAGTGTTCCCTTTGCTCCACATCCTTGCCAGCATTTGATGTTGTCAGTGTTTCGAATTTTAGCCATGCTAGTAGGTGTGTAGTGGTATCTTATGATCTGCAATGCCCTAGTGACATGTGATGTGGAACATATTTTCATAATGCTTGTTTGCCATCTCTATATCTTCTCTGGTCAGGTGTCTGTTCAGATCTTTGTTCACTTTTTAATAGGGCTGCTTGTTTTCTTGTGTTACGTTTTAAGAATTCTTTATATGTTTTGGATGCAAGTTCTTTCTCAGACAAGTGTTTTGCAAATACTGTCTTCTAGCTTCTACCTTGTCTTTTTGTTATCTTAACAATGTCCTTTGCAGAGCAGAAGTTTTAAATTTTAATGGACTCTAACTTTTTCTTTTCCATGGACTGTGCTTTTGGTGTTGTATTTTAAGTACTTATTGGGAAATCCAAGGAAATCTAGGTTTTCTCTTACGTTATTGTCTAGAATGTGTATAGTTTTGCATTTTACATTTGAGCTGTAAGGCTTTTTTTCTTTTTTTAAAGAAAATTAGGTTCCAGGTTCTGAAAAAGTTGATTCTGACAGTTTTATCAGCTTTTTCTTGTTGCTTCAATGGAGAGGCAGATGATTAGAGTTGGATAAAAACCAGTTGTCACTGAGTTGACTAGGACTGATGGCACACCATGTGTTACAGAGGACATCTGCCCTATAGGATTTTCTTGGTAGTAATCTTTATGGAAGCAGTGGCAGCAGATTGCTAGGGTTTTCTTCTGTAGAGCCTTGTGATGGGTTGGAACCTCCAGCTTCTGGTTAGCAGTTGAGTACGAACTGTTTGTGCCATCCAGGGACCTTAGTGCCCCTACTCTGTCATCTTTGCTGATATTAGTCGTTTTCTCTGTAGCTTGAAGTTAAAATAAGAACTAGAAACAGAGATTGTATCCCAAAGAAACAAATGAACAACGAGTGCAGGTGGGCTGCTCTCCTGGACCCTCCTTCCAGGCAAGCGGTCTGGCACTGTGGCCTCAGCCCTGGGCATGCTGCAAACATCTACTGACTGACCAGCCAGTGGCAGGCCCTGAACCTGGGGAGTCGGCTGACTGACCAGCCAGTGGCAGGCCCCAGCCCAGTTCGTTCTCTGTAACAGCAAGTGGAAGGACCGTTTCTTGCCCTTGCTAAATACAACCAACAATTAATGGAGAATGACTGGATTCACCGCCCATGAGGAGGACTTTACATAATTTGCTTACAGTTAGCATAAGCTTAATTAGAGACAATAAGCGGTAACTATTATCTAAGGGATTCTGATGTTGATGTCCACATTCTGCCTGCTAACTAAGGAACCCCTGGTGACCCTCAGCCAGATGTGACTGCTTCTCCCTGTCAACTCTACCTGCCCCGGCTATCCCCGTAATCTACATAGTTTGACATTATACCAGAAGCGTTTCTTTGTAGCATCACGTAATACTTATAGAGACTTACTTTTTAGCTGCTGGAGATTCCTCTACATTTAATGAACGTGTAGGATCTGGGGCACACACTGCTTGGGACTAGAGCAGAAATTTTCCACTTCGCTGGGAGGGCTGCAAATGGATTCATCTCTTTACTGGTGGAAAGACAAGGATGTTTGTGTCTGATTAAGTTAATTCTATCAATGAAGTGTAACAGGATGTAAAATTGGAAGTGTCCATCAAGGCCTGGAGATATAATAGATCTGACACGATAATGTGAGGTGCCAGCCCAAGATGCAGATTTTCCAAGACAGCTACATGACTCTTAATCCCTCACACGCACTGAGGGCTGAAGGGGTAAAATTGTTAGAGATGAAGGTAGAATGGTTTTGAGGATGATTTCCTTGATGAGAGGGGCTGTATAGTGAGACCACGTACTGAGACCCATCCCTGCCTCCACTGGGCAGGTGTCGAGGGCACCTGTCTGTGATCTGAACCTAGTGCGGAGGACCTCAACATGCCAGTTTTGTCAACCATGTAGATGGGAGACCCAGGGATGTTAAAGAGCTAGACGTGGGCTGGCTGGCTGCTGGCAGAGGGGCTGAAGGAGAGCTAGCCACATTGAGATAATACATCCTCCTAGAATTTGTCAAGGCAAAGGACATGTGGGGGTTCCCTTGGGTCAGATGTGTGTGTGCGAGGAGAGAGAGAGACAGCACCAAGGGTAAGGGCCGCCTGGAGTTAGCCAGGGGGCCTCAGCAGACGGAACCTGGAGGTGGACTGTCACATTTTTCTGAGCTATGGAAGAAACTGAGTGGGCAGATGAGTTGCAGCAGAGAACATTCCTCCAAACAAAGAAAGTGCAGGTGAGCAATCCCTGGGGAGGAGAGCTTTCAGACAAGCCCATAAAAGCACTTCCAGAAAGCCATCTTTAAATAATGCCCAGGCCCAGGAGCAAGAGAGAACGTTCCAGGTCTCTTTCTCTTTCCAAATCTAAACTCTGTAGTAGTAGAGGCGGCACCCAGGAAAGCAAGAGAAGATGAGAGAGAGAAGGCAGTCTCACCCACTTCCTGGGAACTCAGCCACCGACCTGCCGTGGGCCTGGTGGACAGAGGGGGAGCGATCAGAACTGTGAAGGAAGTCAGAAGCTTTGGATGTTACGAAAAGCTCACTTTCAAAACATCAAATTGAAACTGTGTTTTGTAGCTTAAAGTGAGTAACAGGTTTCTTGTAACACAAGAGTAATCAGAAGTGTGGGACCATCTAAGATTTCACTCAGAGGAGAGTTACAACTGTTCTCCTGAATAAGGTTAAAGAAAGCGATGGGATACCAAGTGACGCTAGGTGCCGGGAGTGGAACAGTGACAGCAGGGAGCACAGACCGAGAAAGAATGGGAACGAGACAAGGCCGTGTGGGTGGGAGTTTTGAGGAGCAGGGCGAGAGCTGACATTGTCATCTTGGTGGGTGAGAGAAGGAATGTCTTCTCAGAAGCGAGGGTAACAAGACTTCAACTTGCTTACTGTGGACATGTCATCAGGGTGGCCAGTCACTAGAAAAGGCCACCAGGTTTGGTCAAATAGAGGGTCGGCAAAAACAAAGCAAACCCTCCACCAGACGGATGGACGCCATCACTGGCACGGTGGGCTCAGGGGTATCGGCCGCTGTGCCGAGCTACAGGGCCAGTGTTTCGTCTGTTATGTACAAGGTCACCGTGAGTCAAAGTTGAATGGGTAGCAGCTACCAACAAGGGAACACCATTAGGCTTGGGGTAGCGTTAGCTCTTGTTTCAGAGCCGTGTGCCTCCACATGAAGTAACTGAGAGTCTTCCGGCAACCTTCAGCCCCCTGGCGCAGGCACAGAGAGAAGGGAAAGTTTACCTGGAGTTCTTCAAGGTTTTACCACAGCAGTTAGTTGTAGAGAGATAGAAGGCACGAATTTGAAAGTGTTTGCAAGCCTTCGATCATAAAGCTGGACCCCCAAGGAGGTAGTAGGGCAGGATGGGTTCTCTAATTCCCACCCCTTTTACCTTTCTGGAAACACTGGTGGTGTAGTGGTTAGTTGCCATGCCTGCTAATCATGAGGTCAGCAGTTGGAATCCACTAGGAGCTCCTTGGAAATTCTATGGCACAGTTCTACCCTTCTGCGTAGGGTCACTATGAGTCAGAATCAACTCAGTGGCAGTGGGTTTGGATTTTAGTTTTATCTTTCTGCTTCTTTCTCCCCTCAGAAGGCAGGGCATCTCTCTTAGCCTAGAATTTAAAGTTTATGCAAAGAGCAAGAAGGTGTGGTTGACCACTGTGTGCTCTTCACTGCAGAGCCAAGGGTGGAACAAGCTGGGCTCTGTGATTCTGCCACAAGGAGTGTCTAGCAGACTCAGTGGGAGCTGCAAGCCCACCCCGAGTGGGCGACAGAGCAGCATAAGCATCACCAACCTCTGCGCTGGAGGCTGTCCATGGTCATCTAGAAGAATCCTGGTCATGGCTGGGCGGGTATCATCATGGGCCATCCCGGCTCAATGGCAGAGGTGACAGGACCAGTACCGCTGGGCTGCAGTGTGGGCTGTACCAGACCAAACCCACCCTGTCGCTGTTGAGTCCGTTCGGATGCCTGGTGACCCCCCGTTAAAGGGTGGCACTGCTCCGTGGGGTTTTCTGGGCTGTAATGCTCACAGGCATGGCTCACCAGGCCTGTCTCCCGCAGCAACACCGTGGGCATCCCGACTGTCGGGCACACACCGTCAACTCCACGGAACCACACCTGGCGTTGCTGACTCATTTCCAGTTCACAACTACCCTACAGGACAGAGTACAACTGTCCCATAGAGGAGCGCCTGGTGAATTCCATCTCCCTAGTGATCCCAGGCAGCTCATCTGGCGTTTCAGCAGAGCTTGGGGGAGTAATCACACAGTGGTGCAGAGAGAAGGCCAGAGCCTGAACCAGAGCAGTGACGGACGCCTGCTTAGAAGATGGCCTGGTGCTAAATGCATGAAACCTAGCAATGGGTTGAGTGGATGGAAAGACAGCCCTGGGTGACTCTCAAGGGTACAAACTGGGAGGACTGGGAAGCCAGAGGTGTCCTGAACAGGGGCAGGGAGCTCGGGCGGCTGGTTAGAGGAAAGTGGCACAAGGGTGAGTGATGTCAAGGCCTCCATGTGACTAGGAGGTGACGGAACTAGCAGGAGAGAGCTGGTGAGGAGGGAGACATGGAGCTCTGAGAAGCGGTGACGTTTAAGGAGGTACCAGAAGAAGAGGTGCCCAGAGAAAGAGAAGGAACAAAAGCAAAGAGAGCACTTTTAGAAGTGGGAGGGTCATGGAGGCTGCCAGCCTTCCTGTCTGTCCATCAGGGATGCGACCTGGTGTCGCAGAGACCAGGCCATGCTCCCTCCGTCAGGGAAGCTTGGGATGTTAAACCCTCGCCAGCCCCTGTCAGTGGGAGAAGAATTTGATGATGGTCTCAGCGTAACAACCACCCGAAAGCTCTCTGCTCCTACTATGCGTTCCTATTTCCTCAGAACCTCTTTGTTGAGTCTACGGAAAGGTGTTGGTCATTGATTTTACCCTGGTCTGGGAACTTCTCAGAGCAGGGACCCTGTGTCCAAAGGACATGCTTTGTTCCTGGAGTTTCTTTTTTGGTGACAGGCGATCTCTATCTCTGTGCTTGCTTCTCTCTCCTTTTACTTCTTTTAAGATAAAACATGATGCAGGCCACACACAGGGAAACTCCCATTGGATTAGACCGGGCCTGTGACCTGAGTCAAAGTGTTCTATCCCACCCTGATTGTCTTTAGCGTAACCGAATCTTGCCTCAGTACCCACAGGTGGAGACTAGGGTTTACAACACACAGGGGATCACATCAGATCACGGAATGGTGGTCAGCCACACAATGCTGGGAATCATGGCCAAGCCAAGGTGACCAGCATTTTGGGGGACATAATGTAATCCATGACATACATGTTCTAGATACAAGCTTTGCTTATGGAGAGGTGTGGGATGTAATCGGGACCAATCCGATGCCTCTTTGGGATTTTGCTGGAATTATGGGAAAAAGTCAAATTTCCCCTCTGAGGTCATGGGTGAGAAGGTGTTGGAGAGTAACCTTTGGACCACGTGGAGAGGTGTCTGTCTGAGCATGGAGCCAACATAGAAGAAAACGGCACCAAGAACTGGAGAGAGACTATGCAGGGACCACGTCTGTGCTCGTCAATCCAGCTAAGCCTGAGCCCAGCCACAAGCCTGGGCTTCTTGTTCAGGAGACGTGAGATAAAGGGCCTCGCTTTACTTGAAGTGAGGTGGCATTTGTCCTTTGCTCCGGAGTAACAACCCTTGGAATAACTGTGGTGCCTTGGTCTTGGACTTCCAGGCCACCCCTGGCAACGGCAACTTGTGCTGGTGACGGGGCCTGGCCAGACCAGGAGAGACTCCCTGGGAAGCCAGTATCTACCAGCCTTGGGAAGCCTGAGTTCACCTATCATGCAGGACTAGCCGATAGGAGCCCTGAACACGGAGGCTCAGGCAGAGTCCCGGGTGAGGAGACTGTCTGCTCTTGAGAGGGTAGTACAACCCTTGGTACATGGAAGTTTCACACTGGAAACACTCCCAGGTGTTGCCCTGCGAGTCTCTTCATGTCAGTTCTGACTCATAGCGACCCCATGTGACTGAGTAGGACTGTCGCACAGGCTTTTCTAGACTGTCATTGGTATGTGAGCAGATGGACTGGTGTTTTCCCAGGGGCTGCTGGGTAGGCTTGAACTGCTACCCTTCCAGGCAGCAGTCGAGTGAGTCACTGGGGCAGCCTTGGAGCCAGCCCTCTGGAGTTACTTCTGTGACAAGGAGGGGGCATTTAAGCTGAGCTGTGAGAATTTCTCCAAAGGTGAGCTGTAATACAACACAGAGAGGCTCATTAGGTAATTACACGATCCGACAATGAAGTCCATGAGCTTAATTGTTCTAAGTGCTACACACCTCACTGCTGAAGATCACTACCATCCCCTTCGAAGTCCTCCCCCTGGGGGCTATGCACTGATGCCGTGCCTAGTCCACCCTTCAGACCATTTTGGAACTCTGTCTGGAATGACCATTGTAAATGGTGGCGTGGTGGCAAGTTCACAGACTTAATTGTCTAGTTGTCTGTAAGGGAGTTTTAGACATTAAACAAACAATTGTATTGGAACACCCTCCCTACTCACCCGAGCTGGCCTACAATGACTTTTTCTTTACCTCAAGATAAAGGAAATATTTAAAGGAAAACACTGGGTGACGCTTAGGACACCCACAGTAATATGATGACAGCTCTGATAGCCATTCTAGTTAGAGTGCCAAAACTGCTTTGATGAGTGGACTAGGCACTGGCATCAGTGCACAGCTTCCCAAGGGGAGGACTTCAAAGATGACTGTAGTGATGTCCAGCAGTGAGGTATGCAGCGCTTTTTCTGGGGTGAGTTTGTGAACTGAATTGTCAGTCCTCATGTGTCTAGCTTAACACACAGTCATAAACACAGCACTCATGAGGAAAACCATGTAGGTAAGGATCTAGAACATTGTCAAGACCTAATTGCAAATGCCACCTTCCCCCGGAGGCAAACTCTATCCTAGCTTTCATGCTATCATTTCCTTCCTTTTCTTTGTTGTTAGGTGCCGTCGAGTCGGTTCCAACTCACAGAGGCCCTGTGCACAACAGAACGAAACACTGCCTGGTCTTGCACCATGGCCACAATTGTTTTTATACTTAAGCTCATTGTTGCGGCAACTGTGTCAAACCATCTTGTCAAGGGTCTTCCTCTTTTTTGCTGACCCTCTGCTCTACCAAGCATGTCCTTCTCAAGACTCTGATCCTTCCTGACAACATGGCCAAAGTAGGTAAGACACAGTCTTGCCGTCTTTGCTTCCAAAGAACACTCTGGTTGTACTTCTTCTAGAACAGACCTGTTTGTTCTTTTGGTGGTCCATGGTACATTCAACAGTCTTCTCCAGCACCACGATTCAAAGGCATTAATTCTTCTTCTGTTTTCTTTGTTCATTATCCAACTTTCACATGCATATGGTGCAACTGGAAATACCATGGCTTGGGTCAGAGGCCTTTTAGTTTTCAAGGTGACGTCCTTACTTTTGAATACTTTAAAGAGGTCCTTTGCAGCAGACCTTCCCAATGCAATGTGTCTTTTGATTTCTTGACAGCTGCTTCCGTGGGCACTGATTGTGGACCCAAGTAAAATGAAATTGTGGACAACCTCAATCTTTTCTCCATTTATGGCAATGTTGCTTACTGGTCCAGTTGTGAGGATTTTTGTCTGTCAGTGGAGGCTTGCTTGTTGCTGTGATGTACGAAGCCTGGCCACTGGTGTTTAGGTGCCAGCAGGGTCAACCATGGTAGACAGGTTTCAACTGAGCTTCCAGACTAAGACAGATGAGGAAGAGAGACTGGCAGTCTACTTCTGAAAGGAATTAGCCAGGGAAAATCTCATGAGTAGCAGCCGAACACTGTCAGACATGGTGCCAGAAAGTGAGCCCCCAGGTGGGAAGGCTCTCAGAAGATGACTGGGGAAGAGCTGCCTCCTCAAAGAATAGTCAACCTTAATGATATAGATGAAGTAAGGCATCTGGGATTGTCATTTGCTGATGTGGCATGACTCAAAACGAGAAGAAACAGCTGCAGACATCACTAATCAGGACATGGAATGTATGAAGTATGAATTTAGGAAAATTAGAAATTGTCAAAAATGAAATGGAGTGCATAAACATTGACATCCTAGGCATTATTCAGCTGATATGGACTGGTCTGGGCCATTTTGAATCTTTTGACCACATAGTCTACTACGCTGGGAATGAAAACTTGAAGAGGAACGGTGTTACATTCATCATCAAAAAGAACATTTCAAGATCTGTCCTGAAGTACAATACTGTCAGGGATAGGATAATAGCCACACACCTACTAGGAAGGCCAGTTAATACGACTATTATTCATATGTACGCACCAGCCACTAAGGCCAAAGATGAAGAGGTTGAAGATTTTTACCAGCTTCTAAAGTCTGAAATTGATCGAATGTGCAATCAGGATGCACTGATAGTCACTGGTGACTGGAATGCGAAAGTTGGAAACCAAGAAGGATCGGTAGTTGGAAAATAGGGCCTGGGTGAAAGAAATAATACCAGAGATTGCATGATAGAATTTTGCAAGACTAATGGCTTTTTCATTGCAAATACCTTTTTTAACCAACACAAACAATGACCCTACACAGGGATCTCACCAAATGGAATACACAGGAACCAAACTGACGACGTCTGTGGAAAAAGATGATGGAAAAGCTCCATATCAGCAGTCAGAACAAGACCAGTTGCTGACTGTGGCCTAGATCATCAATTGCTCATGTGCAAGTTCATATTGAAACTGAAGAAAATTAGAACAAGTCCATGAGAGCCGAAGCATGAGCTTGAGTATATCTCTGCTGAGTTTAAAGACCATCTCAAGAACAGATTTGATGTTCTGATCACTGATGACTGAAGACCAGACAAACTGTGGAATGACATTAAAGACGTCATTCATGAAGAGTGCAAGAGGTCATTAACAAGACAGGAAAGAAATAAAAGACCAAACTGGATGTTGGAAGAGACTCTGAAACTTTCTCTTGAACATTGAGCAGCTAATGTAAAAGGAAGGAATGGCGAAGTCAAAGATCAAAATAGAAGATTTCAAAGAGCAAGCTGAGAATACAAAAGTATTATAATGATATGTGCAAAGAGCTGAAAATGGAAAACCAGAGGGAAGAACACGTTCTGCATTTCTCAAGCTGAAAGAACTGAAAAAAATATTCAAGCTCCTAGTTGCAGTAGTAAGGGATTCTACAGGGAAACTGTTAAATGACTCGGAGAGCATCAAGAGAAGATGGAAGGAATACACAGAGTCGTTATGCCAGAAAGAACTGGTCGATGTTCAGCCATTTGAAGAGGTAGCATGTGATCAGGAACCGATGGTGCTGAAGGAAGGAGTCAAAGCTGAAGGCAAGAAACAAGGCTCCAGGAACTGGTGGAATATCAACTGAGATATTTTAATGAACAGACACAGCACTGGAAGTGCTCACTTGTCTGTGCCAGGAAATTTGGAGGACAGCTACCTGGCCGACTAACTGGAAGAGATCCATATTTATGCGTATTCCAAAGAAAGGTGACCCAACCGAATGTGGAAATTATCAAACAATGTCATTGATATCACATGAAAGCAAAATTTTGCTCCAGATCACCCAAAGGGACTGCAACAGTATATCGACAAGGAACTGCCAGAAATTCAAGCTGGGTTCAGAAGAGGACGTGGAATCAGGGATGTCATTGCTGATGTTAGATGGATCTTGGCTGAAACCAAAGAAAACCAGAAAGGTGTTTACTTGTGTTTCATTGACTATGCAAAAGCATTCAACTGTGTGGATCATGCTAAATTATGGCTAATATTATGGGGAATGGAAATTCCAGAACACCTAGTTGTGCTGCTAAGGAATCTACATGTGGATCAAGAGGCAGTTGTGCGAACTGAACAAGGGGACACTGCATGGTTTAAAGTTAGGAAAGGTGTGCTTCAGGGCTGTAGCCTTTTACCTTACGTTTTTAATCTGTATGCTGAGCAAATAATCTGAGAAGCTGGATTATACGAAGAAGAACGAGGAATTAGGGTTAGAAGAGGACTCAGTAACAGCCTGTGGTACACAGAGGACACCACCTTACTTGCTGGAAATGATGAAGATTCGAGGCACTTACTGATGAAGATCGAGGAGCACAGCCTTCAGTATAGATTGCACCTCAACATCAGGAAAACCAAAATCCTCACGTCTGGACCAGTAAGCAACATTGTCCTTTGCTTTATGCATCCCTGAATAATGCAGTTTAACTTTGCTTTGCAGCTTCATATAATAATCAATGTTCATAATTTTGTTTCTGACTTCTATCACCCAACATTATGCTTGTAAGATGAATCTATGGATGTGTATGAGGCTATAGCTCGTCCATTTTAATTAGTGCATGTGATTATATAAGTGTATTTCTGATTGTGATTAAGTGGAAGTATACAATCCAAGTCAATTTTGCATGCTTGCCTGTCTACAGCTCCTCTGCTCTCGTTGCCCGATGGCAGTACACCGCTCTTCTTCATTCTATACTTGTGGTATCCCCTTGACAGACTCCTGCCCCCTCCTATCCACCCTTTTCTCTCCCATCTAGAAAGAGACCGGTAGGACAGTGTCCTATAAGTGCATACAGCCATAAAGTACACACATCATATGGCCACGTTGTGGCCCTGAGTCTAGTCAATTTTTATCTGAAGAATTGGCCTCAGTAGTGTTTTCTAGACAGGGCTAGCAGCAGGTCTAGGGGCCATGCTGCCAGGGGATCCCCCAGGCTCTTGGACCATCAGTGGTGGTCTTTTAATAGAGTTACTGAGCTGCACCCCTCTTTTTCTTATGTTGCCCCAGGGACTGAACATTGTGTGCCCCATCACGGCTGCCTTTGGTGGTGGCTGGGCATCACCTAGTTGTTCTGGTCACGTGTTGATACAGTCTCCCATTTACACAGGTCCTTCTGTTTCCTGGGCTCTTTTTTCCTATCTCCTCTGTTCTCAGTGATCATCTGTTCTGGCTGAGCTGGGACCATTTGACGCACCTCAGATGGCATCTTGCTAGGTTTTAAGACCCCAGACACCACTGGGGGCATAGTAGACTCTCTAAGCAATAGGCTAATTATGCAAATTGACCTCGATGTCCCCTGACAGCATGGTCCCCATACCCTGCCACTACTACTCTATCCTTGCAATAGTGGGTTGAGTTTAGAAGAGCTTTCAGTTTATAATGAAGTCCAGTTAATTTGATCTACTTTCTAACATGTGCTGTCACTGCCTTCCAAATTTCTATAAACTATCTAATCTATGAGCAACCCTCGCCCCCATTCCCTGCCCTCAAGGAGTCTTTTTTTCTGTAAAATATGTTTTTAAATCTTTATAGCAGGGATCTCATACAGTATTTGTCCTTTTGCCACTGACTGATTTCACTCAGCATAATGTCTTCCAACTGAAACCAGGTTATGAGATGCTTCCTAAAATCATCTTTGTTCTTTATCATTGCATAGCGTTCCATTGAATGTACATATGTACCATAGTTTGTTTATCCATTCATCTATTGAGGGGCATGTAGGTTGATTCCATTTTTTTGCTATTGTAGAGTGTGCTGCAGTCAACATTTGTGTACATGTGTCTGTTTGTGTGATAGCCTGTTCCTGTAGGATAAATTCCAAGCAGTTGGATCCTGGATCAAATGGTATACCTATTTCCAGCTTTTAAGGAAGTACCAGTTTGCTTTCCAAAGAGGTTGTACCAATTTGCAGTCCCACCAGCAGTATAGGAGAGTTCCAGTCTCTCCACAGTCCCTCCAGTATTTGTTGTTTTGTGTTTTTTGGATCATGGCCTCCCTTGTTATGGTGAGATGGTATTTCATTGTAGATTTGATTTGGATTTCTCTAATGGTTAATGATCATGAGCATTTCATCATGTGTCCTTTGGCTGCCTGGGTGTCCTCTCTAGTGAAGTGTCTGCCCATCTCCTTTGTCCATCATTTAATTGAGTTATTTACCTTTTTCTAGTTGATATTTTGCAGTACCTCATAGAGTATACATATCAGGCATCAGTCTGATGAGTAGTTGCCAAATGTTTTTTCCCATTTTGTAGGTGGTCTTTTAACTCTTTTGATAAAGTCTTTGGATGAGCATAAGTGTTTGATTCTTAGTAGTTCCCATTTATCTATTTTCTGTTGATTATGCTTTGTTTGTCAGAGTTCAAAGTTTGTCTAAGCTGTGTGTTAGAACTTCCACTGTTGATCCTATATTTTTCTTGCATGATGTTTATCATTTTAGGTTAGATATTTAGGTCTTTGATCCATTCTGAGTTAGTTTTTGTGTAAGATGTGAGATATGGGTCTTATTTCAGTTTTTTGCAGATGGATATCCAATTTTGCCAGCACCATTTGTTAAAGAGACTGTTTTTTACCCCAGTTTACAATCTTAGGGCCTTCGTCGAATAGCAACTGTTCATAAGAAGATGGTAGCGTCTCTGGGGTCTCAGCTCTGTTTCATTGGTCTATATGTGTCTCTACGAGTATCAGGCTGTTTTGACTACTATGGCTGTGTAATAGGTTCTAAGGTGCGGTAGTGTGAGGCCTCCCATTGTGCTCCTCTTCCTCAGCAGCACTTTGCTAAGCCACAGTTTCTCCCTTTCCAAACAAAGTTGGTGATATGCTTCTCCACCTCATAAAAAAAATAACATTGGAATTTGTACTGGGTTTACATTATGTATGTAGATTGCTTTGGGTAAAATAGATATGTTCACAATGTTAAGTCTTCCTATCCATGAGCAGGATAGGTTTCTCCATTTAAGTAAGTGTCTTTTGGTTTCTTGCAGTAAGGTCTTAAGATTCCCTCTGTATAGGCCTCCTATTTCTGTAGTCAGATTTATTCATAGGTATTTTATCTTCTTGGGGGCTGTTGTAAATCGTATTGACTTGGTGATTTCTTCTTGAATGATCTCTTTGTTGGTATAAAGGAATCCTGCTGACTTATGTTTATGTTATATTCTGAGAATTTTCTAAACTCCTCTATTAGTTCCAGTAGTTTATTTATGGATTCTTTAGGATGCTCTGTTATACAATCACATCATCTGCAAATAGGGAGATTTTTACTTCTCCTTTGCCAATGCAGATGCCCTTTATTTCCTTATCTAATTGCACTGGCTAGAACCTCGAGTACAATGTTGAATAGAAGTGGTGAGAGTGGGCATCGTTGTCTAGTTCCCATTCTCAAGAGGAATTCTTTCAGTCTCTCTCCAATCAGGATGGTGTGGGTGGTTGGCTTTGTGTAGATATGCCTTACTGTGTTAAGGAATTTCTCCTGTATTCCTATTTTGCTGAGAGTTCTTAGCATGAATGGCTGTTGGACTCTGTCAAATGCCTTTTCTGCATCAATTGACAAAATCAGGTGATTCCTATCTGTTGCGTTATTTAAGTGGTTGATCACATTAATTGTTTTTCTGATGTGGAACCAGCCTAGCATACCTGCTATGAATCCAACTTGGTCTTGATAAATTATTTTTTTTTGATACGTTGTTGAATTCTATTGGCTAGGATTTTGTTGAAGATTTTTGCATCTGGGTTCATGAGTGGTATTGGCCTGTAATTTTCTGTTTTAGCAAGATCTTTCCCTGATTTTGGTATCATGGTTATGCTGGCTTCACAGAATGAATTAGGGAATGTTCTGCCCTTTTCTAATTTGTGAAATAGCCTCAGTAGTATTGGAGTTAACTCTTCTCTAAAAGTTTGGTAGAATTCTCTGGTGAAGCCATTTGGGCCAGGACTTTTTTTGGTTGGTAGTTTTCTGATGATTTTTTCAATCTCTTCCTTTGTGATGGATTTATTAAGTTGTTCTACTTCTCCTTGTAATAATTTTGGTAGGTGTTATGAATCTAGAAATCTGTCCATTTCCTCTAGGTTTGCAAATCTGTTAGGTACAGTCTTTTGTAGTATTCTGTTATGATATTTTTTTATTTCAGTTGAGTCTGTTGTGACATCTCCCTTCTCATTTCTTATTCAGTTAATTTGTTTCCTATGTTTCTTTTGTAAGTGTAGCCGATGGTTTATCAGTTTTGTTGATCTTTTCAAAGAACCAGCTTTTGATTTTTTCACTTGTTCTTCTATTCTCTAATTCATTTAGTTCTGCTCTAATCTTTATGATCTGTTTTCTTCTGGTGTTTGAGGGGTTCCTCTGTTGCTCACTTTCTACTTGGTTTAGGTCCTTTCTTCCTTCTGGATCTTTTCTTCATTTTGGCTGTGTGCATTTAATAGATAAATTGACCTCTGAGCACTACTTTTGCTGGATCCCATAGGTTCTGGCAGGATGTGTTTTCATCCTCATTAGATTCCATAAATTTATTTCATCTGTGATTTCTTCTATAACCCATGGATTTTTGAGCAAGGTGGTATTCAGTTTCCATGAGTTCAAATTTCTACTTATGATTTTTCTGCTATGGATTTCAACGTGAATGGACTTATGGTCTGAGAAGATGCTTTTCAATAATTCAATGACTTGGATTTTGTTGAGACTTACTCTGTGTCCTAACACATGGTCTATTCTGGAAAATGTTTCAGGTGCGTTGGAGAAGGTGTACTTACCTGTTGATGGGTAAAATGTTCTGTATATGTTGATAAGGTCTAGTTGGTTAATTTTCGCTATAAGATCTGTGTCTTATATTATATATTATATTATATATCTGAGCTTCATTTATGGATGATCTGTCCACTACTGAAAGTAGAGTGTTGAAGTCTCCAACTATCACTGTGCGGTGATCTGTCCCATTTTTCAGTGTTTTCGGTGTCTGATGTATTTAGATGCTTTGGTATTGGGTGAAATACTTATTTAACATTGTTATGTCCTGCTTATGTATTGAACCTTTCAGCAATGAATGGTGACCATACTTGTTTTCGTCAGCTTGTGCTGCTCTGACAGAAATACCACAGAGTGGATGGCTTTAACAAGGGAAGGTTTATTCTTACACAGTCTGGTCAGCTACGAGTCCAAATTTGGGATGTCCACTCTAGGGAAAGGCTTTCCCCCTTGTCGGCTCTGGAGGAAAGTCTGGTATTGTATCAGTCTTTATCCAGGGAGCATCTTGGTCCAGGAACCTCAGGTCTGAAGGATGCGCTCTTCTCCTGGTGCTGCTTGCTTGATGGTGTGAGGTTCCCAATTTTCTGCCTGCTTCTCTTTCCTTTTATCTCTTGCAGGATGAAAGGATTAAGGGCGAGGCAAGCCATACTCCAGGGAAACACCCTTTAACATGCTGCATAGGAAAACCACAAAACGGAGGACAATCACAAGATACTGGGAATCATGGCCCAGCCACATGGCTACACATATTTTGGGGAGGTCACAATTCAGTCCATGACACTTGTCTATGATGGTGGGTCATACATTAAAGTCTCTTTTATCTGAGATTAGTATTGCCATTCCTGCTCTTGTCGGCTTGGTATATACTTTTCCATCCTTTGATTTTCAGTTCTTTCATATCTTTGAGTCTTAGGTGTATTTCCTGTAAGCAACACATAGAAGAGTCATGTCTTTTGATCCACGATGACTCCCATTGTCTCTTTATTGGAGTGTTCAGTCCATTTACATTCAGTGTAATTATTGATAGCTATGTGTTTAGTGCTGTCATTTTGATGCATTTATTTTTGTGTTGATGTTTTCTGTGTTACTCTTAATATTCTCTTCTGGGTCATTGTTTAGACTTTTCGTCTTTTTCAGTGTTGGTTTTGTGTTTGTTGAGATGTCTGTATTATGCTTCCTGTTTTGATATGTTGCATCATTACTTTGCTTTGTGGCTACCTGTATGATCCCCCTTCCTATTCTGAATTTAAACCCAACTTTAACTTCTGCATTTTTTTTTTAATTTCCTCTCCTTCTGAAAGGGTTATACCTACTGTAATATATCCCTCTTTTTAGTGATGTCATAGTTTTTGTGTTACGATCACTGGATCCCTTCTTTTAATAACATAGTTTTGATTGAACTTATTGACTTCCCTAAGTGAGTAGGATTCTGGATGCTGTGTCCTACATTGCCTCCTGAATTATATACTTAATGTTTTTGTTTCTCTAAGCAAAGAACTTCTTTCAGTATTTCTTGTAGTTTTGGTTTGGTTTTTACGAAGTCTGTAAGCTTCTGCTTATCTGTGAATGTCTTAATTTCACAGTCATATTTGAGAGAACGATTTTGCAAGATATATAATTCTTGGTTGGAAGTTTTTTTCCTTCAGGGCTTTCGATGTATCATCCAACTGCTTTCTTGCCGACACTGTTTCTGCAGAGAAGTCAGACGAAAGCTTACAGGACTTCCCTCTGAATGTTAGCTTTGCTCTGAACCTAGCTGCCTTTAAGAGCCTTTGTTTATGTTTCATTTTATTAAGCTTGATTATAGAATGTCTTGGTGTCTTTCTTTTGGGATCTAGTTTTTGTGGTGTTTGATATACATCTTGGATATCTATGTTCTCTTTCATAATGTCAGGAAAGTTTTCTGTCAGCAAGTCTACAGAAATGCTGTCTGTATTTTCATCTATCCCTCTCTGTTCAGGAACTACAACTATTTGTAGATTATTTCTGTTAATAGAGTCCTGCATGTGTCTTACTGCTTCTTCATTTTTCTTTCTTTTCTCTGATTTCTTCTCCCTGCTTTCTCTGGAAAATCTGTGTCTAGTCTGCCATCTTGGTCCTGTCTCCTAGAATTTTCTTATTATATATTATTTGTTTATTACAGTAAATGAATAAAATTTCTAGAATCTATCAACCATCTCATCTGTGGTAAACCCTTACCCCCCATGCCCTTGTAGCTATCAAAATATTTTCTTCTGTACATAATTCTATTTTTAAGTCCTTATAACAAGTGTCTCATACGCTATTTGTCCTTTGGACACTGATTGATTTCACTCAGCATAATATCTTCCAATTGAAATCATGTTGTGAGATGTTTCCTAAAATCTACATTGTTTTTATCATAGCATAGTGTTCCATTGAGTATATGTAACATAGTTTATCCATTCATCTGTTGATGGGCATCTGTGTTGATTCCATCTTTTAGCTTGTGTGGATCATGCTGCAATAAACATTTGTATACATGTGTCTGTTCGTGTAACAGCCTGTGTTTCTGAAGGGGGTAAATTCCAAGCAGTGGAATTACTGGATCAAATGGTATATCTGTTTCTAACTTTTTAAGGAAGTGCCAGATTGCTTTTCAAAGAGGTTGTGCCAATTCTCAATCCCACAGCAATGTAAGAGAGTTCCAATCTCTCCACAGCCTCTCCAGCATTGTCATTTTGTGTTTTTTTGAATCATAGCCAACCTCGTTGAGGTGAGATGGTATCTCATTGTAGTTTTGATTTGGATTTCTCTGATAGCTAATAATCACGAGCATTTCCTCATGTGTCTTTTGGCTGCCTGAATGTCCTCTCTAGTGAAGTGTCTGCCCATCTCCTTTGCTATCATTTAATTGCATTATTTTCTTGTTGATATTTTGCAGAAATTTGTGGATTGTGGAGATCAGATGATGGTCTGACATGTAGTTGCCAAAAATTTTTCCTGTTCTGCAGGTGGTCTTTTAACTCTTGATAAAGTCTTTGGATGAGCAAAAGTGTTTTCTTAGTAGTTCCGATTTATCTATTTTCTCTTCTGTTGATCATGCTTTGTTTGTCAGAGTTTGAAGTCTGTTTAAGCTGTGTGTTAGAACTCCCACTGTTGACCCTATTTTTCCTTGCATGATGTTTATCATTTTAGGTTTGATATTTAGGTCTTTGATCCATTTTGAGTTAGTTTTTGTGTAAGGTGTGAGATATGGGTCTTGTTTCTAGTTTTTTGCAAATGGATATCCAATTTTGCCAGCACCGTTTGTTAAAGAGACTGTTTTTACTCCAGTTTACAATCGTAGGGCCTTTGTCAAATAGCAACTGTTCTAAAGAGGATGGTAGCATCTCTGGGGTCTCAACTCTGTTGCATTGATCTGCATGCCACTTTTTCTACCAGTACCACACTGTTTTGACTACTGTGGCTGTGTAATAGGTCCTAAGGTTGGGTAGTGTGAGGCCTCCTATTGTGTTCCTCTTCTTCAGTGTGCTTTACTAAGCCAGGGCTTCTTCCCTTTCCAAACAAAGTTGGTGATGTGTTTCTCCAGCTAATTAAAAATTGATAGTGGAATTTGTACTGGGATTGCATTGTATAAGTAGTTGCTTTAGGTAAAATAGACGTTTTTACAATGTTAAGTCTTCCTAACCATGAGCAGGGTAGGTTTCTCCAGTTTTGTAAGTCTTTTTTGGCTTCTTTTAGTAAGATTTTGTAGTTCTTTCTGTACAGGTCTCTTATGTCTCTAGTTAGATTTATTCCTAAATATTTTATCTCCTTGGGGGCTATAGTAAATGGTATTGATTTGGTAACTACTTCTTTGATGAACTCTTTGTTGATATAAAGGAATCCTACTGATTTACTTATGTGTATCTTGTATCCCGATACTTTGCTGAACTCCTCTATTAGTTCCAGTAGTTTACTTATGGATTTCTTAGGATTCTCTGTATATACAATCATATCATCTGCAATTGGGGAATTTTTACTTCTTTACTGCCTATGTGGATGCCTGTTATTTCTTTGTCTTGTCTCATTGCTCTGGCTAGAACTTCTAGCACAATGTTGAATAGAAGTGCTGAGTGGGCATCCTTGTCTAGTTCCCGTTCTCAAGGGGAATTCTTTCAGTCTTTCACCAATCAGAATGATATTTTTTAATATACCACAATTCTATTAATTTACTGCTGGTGGACATTGAATTGTCTCTAATTTCTGTTCTAGGCTCATTATGATCAGAGCACCTAAGAAATCTTGTATTTGTCTCCTAGTGCACATGTGTATGCATTTGTCTAGGCTCATACCTCATGTGGAAAATCAGAGTCATGGGCATATGAATCTTCAACTCTTCTGTATAAAGTGAAGTATTTACTAGAATGGTTGTGTCCATTTACATTCCCTCCAGCAGTGATGAGAGTTCCGGTTGCTCCACATCCTTGCCAGCACCTGCTGTTGTCAGACTGTACAACTTTTGCTGATCTGACAGATTGCAGTAGTATTCCATTGTGGTTTTAATTTGCATTTCCCTATTACTCGCCATGGGGTGGATCCGACTCCATGGCACTTGGCTTGGCTTCCCTGATTACTAATTGGGCTTCACACCTTTTTGTATGTTAACCAGATTTCCTTTTTTTAAATGAAGGATCTCCTCAAGTCTTCCCCCACCCCATGGTGTTGTAGGAGTTAAAAAAAGTCTCTTCTGAATATTAAAACTTAGTTGGATATAAGTGGCTTAAATATTTTCTTCTACTCTATCACTTGCCTTTTCACACTTTCAATGATGTATTTTAAGGAGCCGATGTTCTGAATTGTAATGGAGTATCTCCCTTTATTCCCTGGCCATGGAGATATTTTTGTCTCTTAGCCTCTAAAAGTTTTATAGATTTCCCTTTCACATTTAGGTGCATCTGAGAGTAAGTTTAGTTTTAGGTAGGGATCAATTTTTTTTTTTTCCTTATGGAAAACAACCGTTTTGGCACCCTATGTAGAATCTTCATTTCCTTGTAACATGATATGCCAGCTTTGTTATATATCAAGTCTCCATATACGCTTGGGTCAATTTCTAACTTCATATTCTATCCCACTGTTCTGTTTGCCTGTTTTGCTGGGCCAGTGTCGCTGATTCTCCATCACTGTGGTTGAATAAGAAGTCTCTATTTGGTATAGCTTGCACTTCTACCTCCCCTTTTTCTTCAACAGTGCGGTGGCTATTCTTGGCTCTTTGCATTTCTGTATAAACCTTTTGAAATTTTTATTGGGGTTGCACTGAGTATATGAAATTAATTTGAGGAGAATTGAGATCTTTATATTATTGCATCTATGTACATAGAACAAGAGGCAATCATTTGAACACAACATGGAGACACTGTGTGGTTTAAAATTAGGAAGGTGTGTATCAGGGTTGTATCCTTTCATCTTACTTATTCAGTCTGTAAGCTGAGCAAATAATCCTAGAAGCTGGACTAGATAATGAAGAACGTGGCATCAAGATTAGGGGAAGACTCACTAATGATACACAGATGATGCAACCTTGCTTGTTGAAAGAGAAGAGGATTTGAAGTACTCATTGATGAAGATCAAAGGCTACAGGTATCAGTATGGATTACACCTTAGCAGAACAAAAATACAAACCCTCGCAACTAGGCCAGTAAACAAAATCATGATAAATGGAGAAGATATTGAAGTTGTCAAGGATTTCATGTCACTTAGAGCCACAATCAACACTTGTGGAAGCAGCAGTCAAGAAACCAAATGATGCATTGCTTTGAGCAAGTTGGCGGCAGAAGACTCTCTAAAGTGACAGGAATGGCTAAGATCATTCAGGAACATTCAGTTACCACAAAAGGGTAGGTGTCAGCAGAGCCTTTGTGTACAGTGTCATTTGCCTTATTAAGACAGAGAGTAATGTTACAAAAGGTCAGGGTTGTCTATACTGAGTAGACATATTTTTAAAAACTTGCAGTTTTCAGATATTCACAAAATGTGCACCACTGTTGCGTCTTTTTTCTCCCCTCAGTGCTCAGTTAGGTTCACACTTTGTAATCTAACATGCCTGTAGTTGAAGTGGAGAAGGAACCTCTGAGTCTGCTTCTGCTCTGGACTACTCAGGTTGGCTCCTGAGAAGCGTGGTCCCTACTGTGTAGCTGAATCACCAGGTGATCTTTGGGACTCGATCAAGTAACATTTTCAAGGGCTCATCTTGTTAACTGCATTGGATACATTTCTAAAAGTTCTGTATAATGTCAGTTAGGAATACTGGATGACTTTTTCAAGTGGTCCCCACTATCGTCTGGTAAATACATCTTTGTGGATAAAAACGTGGGATGAAAGAAGTAAAAAAAAAGATTACCCTTCAAGGATAGTATCATCTACTTAATAAGATAAACCTGATGGCTGGGGATGTTGAATTTTTCCATATAACATTGTAAAGCAAACCTGTCACTAAGTTCTCTCTCCGTCAGCTGTCTAATGAACACTTGGACTGTGTCTCAAATGTCTTCCTGCTTCCACTGCAGAGTGGTTACTATTGGCTTGTAAGATGCCTTTGAAAGCTGCATCACTTAGATACAAACCAGGTACCCAGGGAACAGCTGGCCTGTGCTCTCAGTCATTCCTTCACCAGCTTACTAACTAGTGTCTGTGGGTGCTGGCAAACACCAACAAGCATCTTGAAATTCTCCGTGGCCTCTGTCAGGTCAACAGTGACAGAGAGGGAGAAAATTGGAAGTGTAGTTGGAGATGCTTTCAGGCTTTGTTAGTGTATAAATGGAAAATTTTGTGAAACGATTGAATGTATGCCCAGATTGACCTGGTCTTTGGGACTATGGTCGGGAATATCCCAGAGTTACTAAAGTATCATGGCTGTCATTCTGATCCACTGTGGACCATGTGTTAGGCACATGAACTCTGCTGTCCTCCTCCTCACTGTTTGCCCTCTGCCTCTGGCATGCCTGCTCTTCTCTGTTCATCCTCATCCTGTCCCTGTCCTCTGAATTAAATCCAGTCCATCTTTTGAGGCAACTCCCATTTTATTTTCAATGTATAGATCAGTGCCTGATGTCTAGTAGGCACTTGATGACATCTGAAGGAATCCTGGCGGCTCAGTGCCAAATGAAGGTTATGGTTATAAACTCTCCCAGTGTTCTGTGGGAAAGCTACCTGGCCATCGGTGTCCATAAGATGACAGCCTAGACAGAGTACAGGACGAGGTGAGAGAAAAGTGAGCATGCCGACCTCCAACTCTGCTGAGAAGACCAGATCGCAAGGGCGACCGAGAGCCTCCATTTAATCTACTTCTCGAGCCGTACCCAGCTGTAGAAGTGGGAAAACCGAGGCGAAAAGGGGAAAGAGCTTGGACCAAGGCCAGCCAGGCAGTCACTGGAAGAGTTCGGATTAGAACCCACCTCTCCAGCTCCCAGCACAGTACTGCTGCCTGCCCCACACAGCCTGAAGCTCAAATGAAAAATAGCAGGAATCCTGAGAGGGAGAAGGGATTCATGGCACGTGCCAGCATCACATAGGTAAGAAGGTAAAATGATGTTTTAAGATACAACAGTGATCTTGATATACCCTTCAAAATATTAACTTTAATGGATATCCCAAAGGCCTTTCATGAGATAGACCATGAGTGTCACTCTGGGTCAGAGCAGGTGTCTGGAAGCTTTCAACATGCATTCATGCAAAATCTTAAACAACAGTGATGGTCTCTATGTAGCAATCCATAGAGGACAACCTTGGACTTTCTGTAATGTCCTTGCCATCTATCCCTGAAGTTCTGATCCTGAGGAGTTGGTCTGGGTAAATGTAAACTCTGGTCAGGAAAGGACCAGGAAAGGAAGAAAAGCCACTATCGGATACTGAAATCCAAAAGGAAAGTCCCAGTGGAATTGCTGTTGGTGTGGGGGCCTTTTCCCAAGGCGGGCACCAACTGCAGCCCCCTGCCTGTCCTGACACTGTGACCAGTGGCATGCATTGGTGAAGCAGTAGTTTGGTACCATCCGTAGTGGGAAAGAAGTGTCACAGATCAGAATGATCCACTGAGAGTGGCACGTCGCTGCTGGAAGGTCCTTCCTGGTTCCCTGGGACAGGGGCATCCTTACTAGTGGCTTCATCTTCATTCTCCATTGAGCTAGATGGGCTCAGGTAGGCTCTGTCACCAAGGCCCCTCGTGACACTGTCGTAAGATGGTGGGAAAGATGTGGCGGACGCAGTGGCAGACTTGTCGGGGAGCACATAGTGTTCATTTGCCGTGAATGCGGCGAAGCCCTCATCTGCAGGTGACACAATCTCTTCCTCCGCCCTTGGCACAGCTGGGGAATCGACGACTGTCATGGAGCGTTGCAGCACATAGCTCCGGTACGCCTTTTGGATGACAGTGGCTGAAATGTCTTCTTGCTTCCACCGCAGGGTGGTTGCTATTGGTTCGTAAGATGCCTTTGAAAGATTAGTTGCCATAAACTTCTCTTCTATATTCACCTTCAGAGAATCCAGTTCTCCAGATTCTCCCAACACGTTCTTGGTGAAGGCGAAAAGGATATCCAAACAGTGAATCTTATCTCCAGGGACCAAGGGCAGGTCCATCTGGATTAACACGTTCCGATTGGGTTTGGGGATTCGCAGGGGGCCAGAGAGGGTGTCTGCGAAGTCTGAGAGGACAGAAAAGGTAATAAACTGGGTGGCCTCTGGGTCAAACTTTTCCCACGTCTCATAGAACATGTCAAAGTCATCCTCTCCCAAGGGTTCGGTGCTCTCCTCTGTGGCGACATTGAAGTTCTCCAGGATGATGGCAATGTACATGTTGACGACGATGAGGAAGGAGATGATGATGTAGGTGGTGAAGAAGAGGATGCCCACGGCGGGGCTCCCGCAGTTCCCCCGCATGCCGCCGCTGTTGGGCAGGTTGGGGTCGCAGTAGGGGGGCCCCGTGTTGAGGATGGGACTGAGGAGGCCGTCCCAGCCGGCCGACGTGGTGATCTGGAAGAGGCACAGCATGCTGTTGGCAAAGGTCCGGAAGTTGAACATGTCGTCAATGCCGGCCTCCCACTTGACATGCGCGAAGCTGGCCATACCGAAGATGGAGTAGATGAACATGACGAGGAAGAGCAGCAGGCCGATGTTGAACAGGGCAGGCAGCGACATCATGAGGGCGAAGAGCAGGGTTCGGATCCCCTGGGCTCCCCGGATCAGCCTGAGGATGCGGCCGATGCGGGCCAGGCGGATGACGCGCAGGAGTGTTGGGGAGAAGTAAGTTTCAAGAGACTTCATGTTTGCAGAAACCGCCAGGCCTTTAAAGAGACAGAGAACACGAGATAGTCAGTGCTTCCAACCACAAAGGTGGCTGGGGTCGCGCACCCTCATCTCAGCTTGCTGTGGACCTCCATGTCAGCACCTCATTTCAGGACTCTGAACCTGGCACAGTGCTTGGTACCAAGGTGGGCACCAGTAAATGGTCACTGCCCAAACCCACTCTCCCTCGTATTAGTCTCATCCTTCCAACTGTGTTCTGATTGTTCCCTCTACCTGGAATGTTCTCTTCTTAGGCAACCTCCATGCTCACAGTTCTCTGTTCCTTCTGCTGTAACACAGACCCCGTGCTCCTCCAAGAATGCAGACTTGGGGGTCATGCCTTTCCTTCCCTCCTGGTCATTTGTCTATGAGTCCAGGGCCCCTATGCTTCATCTCCTTCCCTCCTACTGTGAACTACTGTGAAGACTGACTCCAGTTCTTGGCACTTACTTCTGTGCTGGATTGTACATAGCCTGGTATTAATTATAAGGGTCCTGAAGAGTCAGGGAACTTGCTGACAGCTGAGGCAGAGTGGCATTGAGTGGCCAGCTGTCTGGATAATGGTGTATATTTGTTTCTTTCATTTCCAGCTGTGTTTGAATGCTATGTGAGTGCCTGGAGACGGGTTTTTGTTTAGGGTCAGTTGCAGCGCCCTGCTCCAACTATGAACAAAGCTAGAAAGACAAAGAAATGACTGATCTGACGATTTCAGAGGCTTGTTCCTGGGGACCTGCAGAGGACTCTGGAGATCACCAAAGGATGAGGTAAGGTCCATGGATAAAAGAGGATTCAAAACCTCTTAGGACAAATGGTGAAGGATGCAATCACTTGCTCCTTCTCTTTTGGCAAAGTTCCCCTGCTCCTCTTTTCCTGCCTTCCCACCCTCTTTTTTGAAGAACATAAAGGTAAGGCCCCCTGTAAACATCATCTTACAGTTATTAAGGTCTCTGGAAGGGTGATTATTCACCATCAGTTTCCAAGGGTTGGCCATGGGCCAATGGTAGGTGCCTGAAAACACTTCATGGCAAACAATCACGGTGCAGCCTGAGCTTCCCTGCCATGCATGCTGTGCACTTACTCCCAATGGAGAGGACCACGACGATGAAGTCAAATATATTCCAGCCGTTGGTGAAGTAGTAATGTCTCAGGGCAAACATCTTCAGGACACACTCACAGGTGAAGACAGCCACGAAGAAGTGGTTGATGTTGTTGAGGATGCTGGTCTTTTCTTCACTCTGATCGTCAGTCTCCACCATCATGGTGATCATGTTGAGGCAGATAAGGACCATGATGACAATCTCAAACGTTTGTCTGGTCACAACATCAAAGACAAAGCCTTGGTACTTGTTCTGCACAAAGAACAGATGGTGGTCAGGGTCGGATCGGTCGCCTGTGCCTATGACCATCCATGACTGCGCACTGTCATTTCTGGGTTTTTAACCACCCACCCCTTGAAAACTCTGTGGAGCATTTGTACTCTGTCCTCTGCGGTTGCTGTGAGCCAGAATCGACTAGACAGCAATAGGTTTGTTTGGTCTTCTGCAGTAAACATGCCTTTTATAAAACCAGAGTTGCCTCATTTCTCAGGCCTGGGAACCAGCACCACCTTCACCCCCAACCTCGACCAGCTCTCCTCCCCGTGGAAGCCTGGATGCTCACCAGTGGCCGGGGGATGGGCTTTTGCGGCTTCTTGGAGCCCAGTTTCTTCATGGCGTTGTAGTATTTCTTCTGTTCCTCCGTCATAAAGATGTCCTGGCCCCCTAAGTGCAGGAGAGGATAACACCCATCACTGTTACTAAAACCGCTAAGAGTCCCAAGAGCACCCTGCAGGAAGAAGCATGGACCAGTGGAATGTCCTGCTCAGTTCTGGAACCAGTAACAGTGTAGGTGAACTGACTGTGTCTCTGATTCTTTGCCCAGGTCTCTGATGCCAAGCCCTTGTAACTTCTCCAGGGACATCCAGAGCAAAATTCTGGGTCCCAGCCCCTCGGTCCCTCTCTGAAGGAGAGCTGTCTAGTTAGTTAGCTGCCTTACCTTCCAGGCCTTGCCTCACAGGGATTGCTAATTGGTTCTGTTGAGTTACTACAATGCGCCAAATTCCACCGGTGGAGATGCCTTCCTTCTTTAGGACTGGGTGTTGGTTCTCTTTCAGGGGTCCCCTTTATTAAACCCCTCACCTTCACTTCCTGTTGTAACTTGAAGGCCACCCTTTCCAATAGAATGTTCATGTAAAACCCTGGGAAGTAGGCTGAGATCTGTGGGTCTGGGGAGGGGTTTCAGAACACTAGTGTGCTCAGGGGCTTCCCGGGGAGGGGTGCCTCTGTGGGAGCAGGAGCAAGGAGTTTGTGGGTGCCGGGTCAGCCCTACAGGGAATTCTGGACAAGGGCTCAATGGCCCATCTCAATCTGCCACTTAACGTGGCTTAGGTCTCAGCTTCCTTGTCTGTGAAATGGGAGAACAGATGACTCAGAATGACCTCAAAGCCGTCTTGGGTTACTGATGACACTGGTCAATGCCTCACAGCTGTCTTGCTGGGCCCCTCTGAGTACCCACAGATCTGTCCTGCCTGATTCTCACCCCCAGAAGCCTGGCCGAGACCCCCTGCAGGTGGAGTGTCTAATCCACGGGGACAGTAATCCAGTGATACCAGTAACACTTGGCATTGTGTGCTCACTCTGTGCCCTGGGTGTGCATAGGGCAGGGCTTTATTTACCTCTCGCCATAAGCCTGTGAGTAGGGATTAGTCACCTCATCAAATGGATGAGAAAACTGAGGCTTCAGGAGGTTTTTAAAAATCATCCAGCATGTGGTTGAACCGCGGCTATAAACCTAGGCTTGTATGATACCAGAACCAAAGCCATGCTCCTGTGACCCCTTTTTCCTCTGGGTCTTGGCTTACACAAACCTAAAACGGTAACGAATGGATTGGCAGTTCAAATCAACCAGGCATGCCTCAGATACTCCATAAGGCAGTTCTACTCTGTCCTATAGGGTCGCTATGAGTCAGAATTGGCTCGACAGCAGTGCGTTATCTACTTCAAGGAGGTATAAAAAAACCAACAACAAAATCAGCTGCTTCTGAGTTAGAGTCACGGCCGCCGTATGTGTTTTAGAGCAGTCCTGTGCTCCATCGGTCTGTGATGGCAGAGACCTTGGGCAGCAGACATCAGTCCTTTCTTCCGAGAGCCGCTGGGGCGACGTGCCCTGCCAACCTTTCAGTTAGTGGCACTGTGCGTCACCATTTGTGCTACCTGGCGAAAACACTGGGCAACTGTACTGCCCCGTATTTCAGCAGAAACATGAGGGATTATCTGTGCTAGAGTTCCTACTAATCAGTCAGCACCAGTGGAGGCAAAGGCCTTCCTCCCCAGACAGAGGGGGTGGGGAGTCTGACATCACTGGGGCCCCAGACCTCCCCACGGTGTTCTGTTGGGGCCCCAGACAGAGGCAGCATGGGCTGGAGCTCTTTCTTTCCCTGTTGGGATTTCCCGAGGGGTCACCTGGAACACAAACTTAGCACACCTGATTTCATATTGGGAAGGAGAGTGGAAACCCGGGGGGCTGAATGCTGACACAGAGAGCAACCGAACTCTTCCAGAAGTAGCCCAGACACCAGCAGGGGTGAAGGGTGAGGGGTGAGGGCTGCAACCAGGGAACGCAGGTTGAGGGCACTGAAGGCCAAAATATAGCTCCCTGCCGTGGGCGCAATGCTGTGAGTACTGCCGGCTTCAGTCACGAGGGCAGCGGTGGTCAAAGGACAGGAGGGCACAGGTGGGGACGGGAAGGCATGGGTGGCCGCGGCGGGAGAGCCGTTCTTAGATTCGCCACAGCAGAAGCCCCCGAGCCCCACTTATCTTTTTCTTCTGTTGATTGAAGTTGTCGATTATGACCCCAACGAAGAGATTGAGTGTGAAGAAGCCACCAAAAATGATGAAGACGACGAAGTAGAAGTACATGTACACATTGTCTTCCCACCGGGGCTGCATGTCCACCTGCGTTCAGAAGTGGGCTGTGAGGAGGCCGGGCTCTTAATTTGGGTTCATTTTAGAAGCCAACCCAGAGACAAGGACCTGGGGGCCGGGGTGTATCTGGAAGGAGGTCCCTGGTAGCAGGAATGAGCGAGTGGGGAGAGAGGTCAGAAATAGGAGAAGGCTCCGGAGGCGGCTGTGGGAGCAGGCCGTCACTGCAGGCGGCTAAGTCCTGGCCCTCGGAGGAACAGGGCCGAGCACACCAGCAGGGGACAGGGAAGCGGGAGGACTTATTTAAGGACTTCCACGTTTTCGGGTTGCCTCTGGAGATGTTAAATCCCAGGTGCTCGGGGGAAGGGTGGCAGGGGAAGGTGGCTGGCAAATGCTCCAGGGATGAAGAAAGTCTTTAGACAGAAAATCAGACATGCAGGGTGGGAGGGAACTCCTCTGCAGGTAGGCCGAGGGGCCTCAGCAGGATCTGCTACGTGACAAAGGGTCTTCACCGGAATCTCCTCCGTCTGCCTGCCAGGATGCTGCCTGACCTCAGTCCCCTGGACCGCCCTTTGTTCTAGCCACTTCTCCTCCGTCCTGCCTAGGGACTGGCCCGCACCCAGATCCTTCAGGAATACTTGCTCCTATCCTGGCTGTGAAGAGGGGAAGAGGTGCAGGGGCCTGCGGAGAGTGCACGGACGGGGAACAGGGGCTCCTGGCTTAACCCTCCCACAGGAGACAGCTGGGCCTGGCTCCTGGGGAGCACAGCGCGAGGCTGGTGGGTAGCCGTAGTTTCCGGTACCAAAGCTACCCTCAGTCCATTTCGGACGCAGACACAGATACGGACTGGTGTGGGCAGTGCAGCACGGGGGTGGGTGGGGCAAACGGTGGCCAGACTCACCTCTCGGGAATCCACAGCTGCGTACATGATCTCCATCCAGCCTTTGAAGGTTGCCTGGAAATGAAGATCAGAGGCCACTCAGGGTCTGCCCGCCCATCTACGCGGACTCCTGTCTACCCCAGGGTGACCCAGGGAGCCAGAAGGCCAGCTAAGTCTCAAGGAAAAGCGAGGGAGGGAGGGAAGGAGGGAGGGAGCTTGGACAGGAAGGGAGAAACGACAGTTTCCCACCTCTCAAATACTCTCCCATGATCATTTAAACTAATTCTATGCAGCTGTTTCAGAATAGAGTGGCATTAAGACAGGAAACTTGCCGTGATATAGCACGAATTTCATGCCCAGATACCTGACTTCTAGTTCCAGCTGCTTGCTACTAGGTTGCTCTGTGTCCCCCGCTGAGATGTCCCCTCTTTAGGCTGCCATTGTCTCAACCCCGTTCCCACCTCATGCACACGACATAAGGATGGGATGCTTGGAAAATGGAGTATGTGCGAGTAGAGAGCCTCCAGGCTCATGTCTGGGTTTAGTCTGGAGACGGTGCATGTCCTCTGGCACGTGCCGGGCACGGACTAAGGCTCCCCTCTTGCACTCGCGGGTCTGTTAGAGCCTTGACAGGCTGTTTTGATCTCCTTATTATCTGTTTTTCTGCAGTGAGCATAAGCCATTAGACTAGTTCTGACACGTCTCATGGCTTCCAGAGCTGAGCACAGGGCTGAGCGCAATGCTTAAAACACCCTAAATGAAAAACCAAGCCCACTGCTGTTGAGCTGATTCCAACTCATGGCAACACTGTAAGACAGAGCAGAAACACTCCCTCGAGTTTCTGAGGAGTGCCTGGCGGATCTGCACCACAACTTTTTGGTTAGCAGCCATAGTACTTAACCACTACACCAGCAGGGTTTCTAAGTACTGTGAAATCATTTGTTGAATGAATTCATAAAGCGATGTTATAACACAAGAATTCATGGATAACGGCCTGATAACTGTACAAGTGATTATGTCAATCCCTGACTAAGGGGAGGACTGGATGAATGAGTGGATGAAGGTGAGGTATGAATAGTGATGGATGAGTGACAGCGTGAACGTGTTTGATCGTCGTCATCATCAACACTCTGTGTCGTGACGAAAGACCCGGAACGTAATTCGTTGCCATCTAGGAGACGACAGGAAGTAGAAGGCTGAACGCCTACACTTTACCACGTCTGTTTGGTACTCCTACTGTTTCCAAAGTCACCGCCTGACACAGTGCCATGGCAGACCAATCCCATTTTCTATCAGCCAACGCTTTCCTAACTTGAAGGTTGTAAGACCAAACTCACAGGTAGCTGTCCAAGACTGGTGGGCTGTAGGAACAGGGAGTGATCTCAGTTTGCACCGTGGTCTATCCCTGACAACATCTCTGCAGATCATCTTCTGGGAGACCCGAGAAGCCTACACTTTACCTAACACCCAGGGAAGAGACACAACAGATCTCAGGACTCACCACCTGCAGAAGTGCAAGGTAACCCATCGCAACATTATCAAAGTTGACCTTCACGTTGACCCAGAAAAGGCTGCCTGTGTCGTTCTGAAGTTTACAATCAGTCTTGTTATACACGACAGATGAGGAGACTGGAAAGAAATCTCCATCAGTCGTGTTGACGCATCTCCAAAACTTCCCGGCAAAGAAGTTAACTCCCATGATGCTGAAGATGAGCCAGAAGATGAGGCAGACGAGGAGGACGTTCATGATGGACGGGATGGCGCCCACCAGGGCATCAACCACCACCTGGAGAGGAAGGGCACAAATGCCAAAGACCTGGAGCTTCACAAAGGCAGGCCCTGCTCTGCAGGCTTCCACTTTCCCTCAGGCCGGTGGGTGAGCCAGTGGTCTTGGGCAACAGCTAGAGAACTGGATGAATTTGTGCAATAATTCAGACTCAGAAGACTGAGTCTTTGGCTGAGAATTAGTGAACACCTAACCTCATATTTGCAAACATGCTTATTTTTAAATCAGCAAACGAGAGCCTTCAGGTAACAGAAACTAAACCTCAAACTGTTTCACTCTTAAGCTTCTAATGTTCACAAAGGCACAAGTCGATTTTAGAATACAACTTTGGGTTTTACAGATGTGACGTCTGCTCGAAGCCAGTGGTAGAGGAAGAAAGTGAACCTCACTTCTGCATCGGGATGTTTTGCAAGTATGAGGAAGGGGAGGGAAAAATCGAGCAGTTTCTCAGTCCCCCTTAAAAGAAGGGCCAGTTTTGTGAGTAGTCCATCCTACGAGTAGCAGTGAGGACAAGGTGAAGGCTCACGGTGATGGGTAAGCACAGCAGTGGATGAAGGGAAAATTCCGTGACGACACCCTCAGGTCAGAGAGGAGGTGTATTCCAGGAGGCGGTGGGGACTGAGGCACCAAGCTGAAAGATGGTGTCACTGTGTTTAAATGGACTGTTAGAGGAAAAGCCCATCTGTCATGGGAAGATGAAGAATTTAGAATGTTCTAGAGAACTGGCAATAAGGATAAGAGGCAGGGTTGGGAGACAGACATAAGCAATGCTTTGCGGGGGCATGAACCAGGCCACTACACTCGGAATCAGAGGGAGTGAGGTCTGAGCCCTAGTGGGTGTGAAATTTAGGGGTGGGGAGAGGGAGTCACAAAGGGACTTGAAGGAGAACGAAGACAATTAGGGCACTGCAGAACAACCCCAGCTGGAGCGAGAAGGGGGAGCCAGAGCTGGTCTTTGACGAGAGCCTTGGAGCTCGAGGTGGCCAATACCGTGGGCACTGGAAGGATACTACCCAAGCGCTGCAGACCCCCATGTTTGAGACAGGCCAGGGCTGTGGGCTTACCCGCATGCCTTCAAACCGAGACAGAGCCCGCAGCGGCCGCAGGGCACGGAGGGTGCGCAGGGCTTTGATGGATGCCACATCAGAGTATTCCAGGATCTTGGCTATGAGGCTGGTCAGTGAGATCTGAATACAGGCAGAGAGCAAACACATCACCCTGGGGTTCTAGAAAGGTAGAATTGGTGAAAAGCAACAAGAGTCCCCCTCTCACCCTCATACCTCCCGTCTCTGTCGGGGCCATTATTTGGGATCCCACCTTATCCGGAACTCCAAGGAGAGGTCTAGAGAGAGTACAGTCCCTTCTCTCTTGTTAAAAATTTTACCCATCACTCACAGGAACCTCTGGGTGAAAAAGTGCTGTCTTTCATGTTGCCACCGCCTAGCATGCATGTAGAAACTCTGCTGGCACAGTGGTTACGTGCTGCGGCTGCCAACCAAAAGGTCAGCAGTTGAGATCTGCCAGGTGCTCCTTGGAAACTCGATGGGGCAGTTCTACTGAGAGTCAGAATCGACTTGAGAGCAGTTGGTTGGGTTTGGTTTTAGGTATGCAGGTGGCCAAGCTCCCAATGTATCAAATCAACCCTCCCCAACTTCTCCCACACAGTCTGGAAACTTTGGTTGAATTTTAGAGTTTGGAGAGACACTGAAATTTTAGTTCCAGGCACATAAACAGTCGCAATTATATTTGTCCAGAAAAGCAGACTGGAAAGAGTCTCTGATCTCAGTGGGGTCTAGACCCTCTCACCACTGAGTCTTTCTGAGCCTGGGTCAATGTCTTTCAAGTCTAGGCTGTCCTTTCACCTTCTGTGAGTTGAGTGAGCCAGATGAAGGGAATGCCATGGTGCCAATAGCTCTGCGCTGCCTCACTATGACTGGCACGGGTCTCTGAGGTCTCCCTTTGACAAGTGTGAGCCCATATTGATCTTGTCAGTTTTTCATGTTTGTAAGTGGTAGTCAAAGGACTGCAAAGGATACCGCAGGACACAGAGAAGTGGTCATATCTCTCTGGAATTTTGAAGGTGTCCGAGAGACACCATATCCACAGGCTTGAGGCTGGTGGAGGCTGTGACCCAATCTTGTGACATCCCTACGGTTCCCTGAGTGAATTCAGCCTTAGCTCACTCATCTGGGTGTCGGAGGGTGGGGGAATATACACAGGACTCCAGGAAGGGTGAGATTTACCCCTGGGCACTAGGTAGCCTCAAATAATCCTGCTTTCTTTGAGTGGCTTATTCCATCCGGACAAAGAAAAGGAAGGGAAAACACCCCCTTCCCTTTACCCATGAGAGGCTCCAGCCAGCAGGTGGCACTCAGCTGCCTGGCTGAGTGAGGGCGGGAGGGAGGTTTGGAACCAGTCCCAGGCTGGGCTCTGTTCGGTCTTCTGCTCACCCTCCTGGGCAGGCTGCCTGAGGTACAAAATCTGCAGACGGGGCGGAGAGGGCAGCCAGAGGCTGGGACCTCTCCAGCAAAGCCCTGCCATCCCAGCCCAGCTCCATGCGTTCCTCAGGCAACGGGTGCCCCAGCTGGCCTCCAGGTCCCCGTACTGCACCCTTCCCATCCATGCTCCACCGCAAATCTGATTCCGAGTACGCCTCTCTGTCACGTCCAACCATCGCTGCTGCTTTCCCACACTTGGGATAGGCTCCAGACTCCTTAGCCTGAGTTATACCACTTCAAACTAGTTTGCAGTCATGTTACATGCATATATTCTACCCAAACCAAACTGTTCCCTGAACTCACCTCTGTCTGTGCCTTTGCTGAGGGTGACCCTTAACTGGGTCTCACCCACCTCTCCATTGCTCTCACTCCTGTTGGGTGCCTGTTCACTTCTAAGCCCTGTGTCTAATGCCACCTCCAATGGGAAGCCTTCCCAACCACTCTGCCCGCCGAGGGGAAGCAGACTCGTGTCTCTGCGTGCTGAGGACACTGTCTCCAGCAGTGCTCACTACATCTTCCTGACTATATGTTGACTTCTCTGCATGTCTTGTCTACTGGAAGATTAAGGTGTAAACTCCTGCAGATGGGGAATATTTCTCTCTTGCTTTTGTTTCTTCCAGAGAACTTCACAAGACAATCCTGCATTCAGTTGTCGTCAACAAACATTTGACAAATGGAAGAGAACAGAGACACAAGCAGGTACAGGTGAGAGGATGGGGAGAAAGAACAGCTGGACAGAAGGCCGGAAGACGGCTGCAGAGAACAGAGAATGAAACCATAAAGATGTCGAGTTGATTGGAAAGATTAAAAAAGAAACTAAGAGAAAAAAAAGTGTGCCTGTAGGATGGATGGATGGGAGAAGACGGCTGGCTGGATAAAAAGACTAATGGATTAAGGGAAAGATGGAAAGTTGGACAGAATAGATGAACGGAACAGACTAAGGAATGGATACAAGATCGATTAGATTAATAACCGGCTGAGGGATGAAAGAAGAGGAGGAAAACACGGGGACAGAAAGAAGGAAGAAAGACAGACGGATGAGCTAAAGGACGGATGGAAAGATAAAAGAATAAATACACGAAAGGCTGTTGGATGGAAGACGCATGAATGAATGAAGATTAGATGACTCGGTAGGTGAGTAACAGGGCAAATCAAAAGATAGAAAGACAAGAGCGTTAACGATCAGTGGATGGATGGATCGGAGATTAGGACAGACTGACAGGCAGAAGGAAAGGGGAAGAATGGGAATGGGTGAATGGAAGCAGAGGGTACAGGGAGACGGGTGGACGGAGGCAAACAAGACGGACGGACGTTTAGACGGAAGGGAAAAGACAGCTAAAGAGGTGGGGAGGTGGCGGGAGGGATGTGTGGAGGGGGTGAACTGCTGGCGGGAGAAGCAGTGCAGGGATGGATGGACTGAGTGGGAGGCCGTTTAAGGTGATGAGTCTAAATACAGCTAGTGACACTTATGTAGTTTGAAGTGACAGGGCCCTAACAGGGGTGGGTAGCAAGAAGAAAACATTTTCCCTTCATTTATGAATAACTATTCTATATGCACAAAATTATCACCTATGACTCACATCTCAGGCCTGACAGTCTGCTGCTCAGAGGCCTGCTGTGGGAGGACCTGCCAGCACGGGGGGCCCCGGACAAAATGTACTGGCCGTCATCCAGCTCCAGGAGGCAGGCAGCAGATACAGACACATTTCCTGAGTACCTGTGATGTGCAGATCTTGGTGCTGGCAGTTGCTGGAATGGGGGAGGCCAAGAACAGAGCGCGCACCTCCCCCTGCCTGAAGGAACCCTCAAAAGTATATTGGGGAGCAAGCAACTCAAGTCGCCAGGGCTCAAAATCAAGAGGGCGATGGCCTGGGCAAGTTAGAACAATGTAGTGGTTCAGAGGAGGGACAGATCACTCCTGACTTGGGGGGCCCTTGGGAGGTTTTAAGGAGGATGGTCTCCTCACAGCTTTGAGGATCACCCACATAGTATGTGACAGGCAAGTGGCAAATTCCCTAAGGCAGGCATTGGTGACCACAGGTTACCACGAGTCTGCATACTAAGTCCGCAAACTTAATCGTTCTAAGTGCTACATAGCTCACTGGTGAACTGTCACCATGGTCCCTTCTGAAGTCCTCCCCTTGGGAACCTGTGCACCGAGGCCAGCACCTAGTCCACCCTTTAAAGCAATTTTGGACCTCTTTCTGGAATGGCCACCACAGCCGCCATCATATTACCCTTGATGTCCTCAATGTCATCCAGATGTCTTCCTTTCAGTATTTACTTTATCTTTGGGCAAAGAAAAAAAGTCACTGGGGGCTAGGTCAGGTGAGTAGGGAGGCTGTTCCAATACAGTTACTTGTTTACTGGCTAAAAACTCCCTCACAGACAACCAGACAATCAAGTTTGTGAACTGATCACCGTGCGTGATGGCCATTCCAGGAAGAGTTCCAAAAGCGCTTTGAAGGGTGGACTAGGTGCTGGTGTCAGTGCACAGCTTCCCAAAGGGTGCTCCAAGGTGACTGTCACGGTAGTCAGCAACGAGGTACGTACCACTGTGTCTATGAAGAATTGGTGAACTTAGTTGGCAGTCCTCATCTGTGAGCTCGAGCCCACCTCCTCTCCCAAGGGACCCACTGGGGAGGAGTCAGTGGGAGGAGCTCGGGGCACTCAACGCGGGCTTCGCACTGGAAACGTCTGGGGTGCTCTTACAAAACGCTGATGCCTGGCTCCCACTTGAGACCCATAAGATCAGGATCTCAGGGCGTAATGGGGCTTGTCCATTCAGCACTCCCCAGGCGGTAGATTATGGAGCACAGCGGGTGGGGACCACTTGGGATAGTTAATGTCATGGGTCATCTTGGCGAGGCTGTGATTCCCAGTTGTTCAGCAGATATTAGACCGGTTGCTCTTCTATAATGTAACACAATGTAATCACTTTCCATGATGTGATCTGACGTTATCAGCCACTCATTTCCTCGGGAATGTGGCCTTTCTCCTGAATCTAATGGATGTTCCGGCTCTTTCTTGACCATGTACTTACCTCGTTGCCTGATCTCTGGGACCTAAGTCGCAGAAGTCTCCAGCCTTTGCAGATTTTGGGTACATCCGTCCTACCAACCCTGTGAGCCCATGGAGCTCTCCAGCCTGCCACCCTGACCTGCAGGCTTTGGGTACATACGCCCTTCCAACTCTATGAGCCAGCGGAGCTCTCCAGCCTGCCTCCTGACCTACAGGTCTGGGACTTGCCCGGCCCCACAACTGCACAGGCCATTTCCTTGAAGTAAATCTCTTTCTCTCTCCCCCTCTCCACGTGTCTGTGTCACTGGTTTTGCCCCCCTAGAGAATTCACACCGAGACATCACTGAATTGGTGGGAGCATGTATTGTGCCGAGTGGTCCCTGGCAGCCTCGTGGGTCATCCCGTTAGGATGTAAAGTGCAGAGGGCAGTGAGTGGTCCTTCTGGCTGGAGGCCTAAGAACAGAGAACTGACTGAGCGTCACAACTGGACCGGAATCCCACACTGCCCGGTCTCAGCACTCACAGGCGAGCAGGGCTCTCCCCAGGCTCTCCGCTAAGTGCTCGAAACTTCTCTGGAGTGGCGGGAAGGCCAGGCCTGCGATCTCCCTGCTCGTGAGCCGCACCCGTCGGCCAGAGGGGAAGACCACAGAGCCCGGCACACTCCCGCTGTACTCACGTCCACGATGAGGAAATCCAGCCAGCACCAAGCGTTGGTGAAGTACTTTTTGAAGCCGTAGGCGACCCACTTGAGCAGCATCTCGAGCACAAAGATAAATGTGAACGCTCGGTCCGTGTACTCCAGCAAGGCTTTCACCGCAGGCTTCTTCTCCAAGTAGCAGTCTTCGAAAGCCTGGACGAGGAGAGCAGAGTGGCGGACTGTCTGGACACACTGCCGCGGTGCCCAGGCTGACAGGCAGGACACAGCCCGCCCTCCCGCAGCTCCCGGGCACGGAGCTTGTAAGCTGGTAAGCTGGTAAGCAGCCACCGTTGTCTCTGCCCTGCACGGGTGAAGGTGGGCTCCTGGAGGGAGGGGCACCCCATGACTTCCTCAGTGCCGGGAGCACACGCGGCTCTGCTAAGACTGCAGGGGATGCCAGTGAGAAAGGAAACCCTCTCAACTGGGCTTTTGGAAGTGAATCAAGGGGATGTTAGTGCGGACTTGGTTTCAGATAATTGCACCTGAGCAATGCTCACAGCCAGGTCACACAAATGAAGGGTAACTCCTGAAAAAGAGGGCTCTGTCTCACTGGTGATTGAGGAGATCGTATGAGAAGAAGATGCTGTTTTGCTGGTATCAGATCAGCGAAGTTGGCAATGATGGCCTCGGGGCTCCGCACTGTCGGGCAGCTGTGGGGAAGCTGTGCTCTCAGCCCTGACCGCTGGAAGAGCACACCAGCTCAGTCTCCGGGCAGCCCTGTTGGTAACACGACTCAACGTCTTTAGAAACCCAGCACGCAGCCCCCTAGGACCAGGGTCGTGGGCCCGTAGCTGAGACTGGGTGTGCCCTACCTGGGGCCTCTCTGAGGGCTCCGCTCCCACCCCTCCGCTGCAGCGAGAGCTGGCCACTACCAGCTGCACATGTCCTCTTCCTCTAGAACTTTCCTGAGATGGACTGGCTGGGCCTCAGGAACTGCTTGGATTACAGCCTTCCCTCAGGGCAGCCCTCAGCGGGTTTCAAAGGCTGCCCCTCAGAGCGCAACAGCTCTGTGACAGCTTCTGCTCCAGAGTTCCCCCTGGGTTATGTGAGGCCGCATTTCAAGTGAACGCAGGTCTTTTGCTAGCTTCTCCCTCTGGTCTGGAAACCCTGGTGGCCTAATGGTTAAGTGCTGTGTCTGCTCTCCAAAAGGTCAGGCACTCCTTGGAAACTCTAGGGGGCAGTTTGCTCTGCCCCCTGGGGTTGCTATGGGTCAGACTTGACTGGACAGTAGTGAGTTTGGTTTTCTTGGTTTTCTCACTGTCAGCTGAATGTACTTGGCACCCAGTGGAAGGCTGGTGGTCCCAAGTCAGTCTGGGGCAGCGCAGAAGAAAGCCTGACTCCCCATTGCTGACAGGTCCCAGCCAGTGACAGCTGCCCAGAACACAGTTCTGTTCCAGGGCTGCCGGGAGCTGGAATCAGCTGGATGACACCTGGTTTGTCTGCATCCCCTGTGCTGTGTTGGAGTCCTGCTGGTAGGCTATGGCGGCTCACCCAGAGGTCAGCAGCTGGAATCCACCACATGCTCATTGGAAAGCCCACGGACGCTTCTACTCTCTTTTATAGGTTTGTTATGAGTTGGAATCGACTTGAGGCAGTCGATGTATTTTGCTGGTGTTGTAAATTTTTTATTCTATCTTGCTTCCCTCGTGCACTTTCCCTGACAGGGCACCTCCCATGAGCTGCTCGGACAAGAATCCCTGCTGTCTAGTCCGATCCCTGGGCTGCACCTCAGGTGGGAAATGGCCCACCCTCTCCAGAGACGGGAGCACGCAGCTATCCATCACCCACACAGAGGCACACTACCCGCGGCGGAGGAGTTGATTCCGACTCACAGGACCTTGTAGGATGGATTCGAACTGCCCATGGGGTCTCCAAGGCTGTCCTCCTTAGGGGAGCGGACTGTTACACCTGTCTCCTAAGAAGCAGCTGGTGGGTTCGAACAGCCGACCTTCTGGTCAGCAGCTGAGCTCGTAGTTACTGTGCTACCAGGGCTCCAGAAATAAACACAGGGACTAGTTAAATAAACAGTGGGACGGTGGCATGACAGAACACACTGCAGCCATAAAATAAAGTAGTGGCAGAGGACCCACTTAGGAAATGCAATCATCTTACAGAAGACTTAAACGTGGGTTCGTTTTTGTAATTATGTATTACATGCGCCAGAAATATGGGAAAGAGTTACAACCAAGTGCTTTCAAAGTGAACTTCTCTCTGACTGACGGGAAAATGGATGACATTTTTTTTTCCCTTTGCATTTTTCTATAATTTCCAAGATTTTTCTTTTCCATTTTACTTTGTCAGATAAAAACACAGGTTTTTTATTTATCTTTTAATGCTCCCAAGGAAAGTAGGGAGGTGACTAAATTTAGCCCAAGGCTTATCAGTGCTGGGGGAGAAAGAGGGACCCGAGGGAACAAGGCAGGGTGCGTGGGGCGGGGGCTGGAGCCACTGGGGTCTGAGCTCCCAGGTGGGAACCAGGGGCAGGGGCAGGACAGAGGACAGGAGAGACGCTGAGTCCCCGGGGTACTGAGGAACAGGGGCCTGCAGCCGGTGTGGCTGTTGTTTCCCCCAAGGGGGGCAGGAAGGAGAGAAGGGGAGGAGTTGGGAAAGCGCCATCCAGCTCTCTCCCACCCTCAGAGTTGGGCTACGGCACCCACCACGGGCTGAGGCTGCCATGGTAACAGCAGATGTGCCAGGGTGACAGACACACTGCCGTGCCCACCTGCTCCGCTGTACCTGAGACCACTGACGGACCAGTCACCCCTCTTTGAAGCTCTCATCTCTTGGATCTTGTGACATGGTTGTGTTAGTTTCCCTGCCACCTCCTGGGTTTTGCCTTGTCACGTCCCTCCCGAAGGCTGAGGCCACATACCAAGCATCTCCTCTTGGGACATCTAGCATCTAAGTGGGTGACCACACACCTAGCGGTTGTTTTCAGGGATGACAGGTGAAAACGCCTGGAGCCAGGAGTGAGGACAGTGGGAAGCTAGTTGTGGCCCTTTCTCTGGGACCCTGGTAGGGGCTCTCAAGACTCCCCAGGGATAGCCTGGACTTCCCCTCTGGAGGACAGGTGTGGTAGGGGAGGGGAAGCCTTCCTTTGGTTTGTCTTGGCCTATTGGGATGTTTAATTAAGACTGAGTAACAGGCCCAACTTGCAGAGCCGAGAGAGCCCCCTTATTGCACCCACTGAGCCGGCACTGGGCACGGTACACAGGGAGGACCTTCCTCTGTGCATCTGTTTCGGTGAGGCCTCGCTGTGCGTGGGTGATCTGTTGGCCAGCTGCAGCAGCAGCGCCCAGGAGCTTATGGGAAATGAGAATTCTCAGGACCCACCACGAGGTACGGAGTTTGCCCTGTTCAAGCTCCTCAGCTGATCCCTACTGGGGAAACGCCACTGGGACGATAGGCTGTGACTTTTAAGGAGCGGCAACAGGGCTTGCAAGTGTTTGAGAGGATGAAGTAAGATAATCCTCCTTGTACTCACCCTTCAGAGAAGGTCACGTTTGGGTGGGGAGGTCAGCAGGCAGAAAGCCAGGGGACTTTGGGGACAACAGGTGTGAGGGCAAAGCTGGATTCCTCTGCTGCAAAGCTGGGTGAACTTGGTCACGTCCCTGAAACTCTTGAGTCTCTGTACCAATAACTTCAAATATGAGAACCAGCACAAAGCCGATCCCTATGGGGCGGAGGCCAAGTATACCCCCGACTTCCCCCTTCTCCTGCCTGCTGCATCCCTCTCCCTGTGACCCTGGCCACTCTCCCAGCCCTCAGCAGGGCTACCACGATTCACTGTAACAGCCCCGGGACTCAGGAACCGTTTTGCCAGTTCCGTGGTGTACTGAGGAACCGGGCATAACGCAGGGTTGGGATCAAGAAGCCGGTGGGTCGAGTCACCCTCCTTCAGCGTGGGACTGCTCTGCCAACTCCCGCTGGCCCTGGGTCTGTCACCACCCGCTCTGCAGCTGACTATGTTACGGCTCTTTAGGAGGGTCCTTGGATCCTCTCTCTGCCTTTTCCTGCTGCTTCTCTTCCTGTTTCTTTGTCTCGAAAACCTCTGTGGGGTTGGCCATGAACACACACACAACTCCTTGTCACTGTCAAGGCATGGCAGGGGTCACAAACTGACCGTCCCCTCACCATAGGTCATAGACACTTCTTTGGCATAGTAGGTGACAATTCACTTCATTTGCATAGACCATTGACCAATCCCTGCAAGGTCCATACCAATCACAGGGCAGGCTGCAGCCCAGGACCAGACAAAAAGTACCCAAACCAAGCTGTTTACAGTTTACCTGGGAAATGTCAGTCAACCTGGACAGAAATGACAGACCCTTTCGGTAGAAAACTAGAACAAAGGTAACTCCTCAAGGTTTAGGGAAAAATCTCTCAAGCGGTTTTGCCAAAGACCCAAGGCAAAGGCCATATGAAGGGGTTTGTTTCACCATAGTCTCAGTTTCCCCATCTGTAAAGGGGATGCATGCACTCCTTTCTAGAAGAATCTGCAGCTGTTTCAGAGTCCACACAGTGGCATCTGTGCACCAATTATGCCCTGCTGTTAGGAGGGGCCCTGAGGGACAGCAGGAACCCAAACAGAGTACACCAGTGCTCACTGCGGCCCTCTTCACAACAGCTCAGTTGTGGACACAACCCAAGTGTCCACCGCCAGAAGAATGAAGCGACAAAATGTGGCAGGGACTCACGGCGGGACACTACTCAGCCAGAGGGAGGAACGAGATGCTGACGGAAGCCATGGCACTTGGGAGAGGCCCCAAGAACGCTATGCTGAGTGACATGAGTCCACTGCAAAATTACAGATGGTGGAATAACCCAGAAAAAGACTGTGACAGAGGTTACCCAGAAGGATGACAGCTGCCAGTGCACTGAATTTTAGATGCATAAATCCTGGATTTGCCAAAGGGTCTGGTTTGTGTATCTTCACCACAATGGAAAACACACACACAGTAACAGGAACCTTGGGCTGGGTAGCAGCTGTCCTCCCAGCTACAGGCTGGGGACTTTGTGCTCAGGAGTTACGGGAACCCAGTGGCGGAACTCCAGGGTCTTTGGTTTGTCAGAGATCCCATGCGGAGGACTTTGTGGTGGACACCCGCTGCAGACACCCCCTTACCAGCGCCCCGCTGCTGAGCAGGATCATGAAGACGATGAAGCTTTCGAACCAGCTGTGCTCCACGATGCGGTAGCAGGTCTTGCGGATGTCCCACCCCATGTGCCACGGGGCCTTGGTGCTGTCCACACGGCAGCAGGGACAGCGGTGCGTACAGCCTGCGGGGGAGGCGCCAGGTGGTGGGGGCGGTCCCACCGGGCTGGGGCCACCCTGCGTCCACCCTGCTGGGAATCCCACTCTCCACCTCACAGGGGCGGACTCCTTCCCTGAAATGTGAGGCCGGGGGGGTGGTCTTTTCCAGCTGCACCTCAATCCTGCCTTCCAAATCTTCCTCCCTGTCATCTGCCTTCCCCCATCTCATGTCCTCTGTGACCATCCCCTTCCTTACCAAAGACCCAAGGCAAAGGCCATATGAAGGGGTTTGTTTCACCATAGTCTCAGTTTCCCCATCTGTAAAGGGGATGCATGCACTCCTTCCTAGAAGAATCTGCAGCTGTTTCAGAGTCCACACAGTGGCATCTGTGCATGGGGTTTGTTTCACCATAGTCTCAGTTTCCCCATCTGTAAAGGGGATGCATGCACTCCTTTCTAGAAGAATCTGCAGCTGTTTCAGAGTCCACACAGTGGCATGTGTGCACCAATTATGCCCTGCTGTTAGGAGGGGCCCTGAGGGACAGCAGGAACCCAAACAGAGTACACCAGTGCTCACTGCGGCCCTCTTCACAACAGCTCAGTTGTGGACACAACCCAAGTGTCCACCGCCAGAAGAATGAAGCGACAAAACGTGGCAGGGACTCACGGCGGGACACTACTCAGCCAGAGGGAGGAACGAGATGCTGACGGAAGCCATTGCACTTGGAAGAGGCCCCAAGAACACTATGCTGAGTGACATGAGTCCACTGCAAAATTACAGATGGTGGAATAATCCAGAAAAAGATGGTGACAGAGGTTACCCAGAAGGATGACAGTGGTCCTCGTTCTATGCTCATCAGTCTCACGGCTCCCTGGAAACCTGAAGAGTCATGTGGTGTGAGCCCGGTGATGACTGAGGAGTCAAGGCCTGGGTCCCTGCAGGACTGAGGAGTGGTCATATAGCTGGGATGGGGCCTGGGCCCTACTGATCTGAGGGGGATCTGGGCTGGGCTGGGGCCTGGGGCCAGCTTCGTTCAGTCCATCACTGGATGGTCAATAACTTTTTTTTAAAATTGAGACCACAATTACCTTCAGAGCTAGAACTCCATGTGTATTCATTTACCTTACAGATATTTACTGAGAACATACTATGTGCCACATGGTTCTAGACGCAAAGTAAAAGAAAGATGATATGACATAGTCAGAGGCAACAGAAAGGGGAACAGGCACGTCGTGGCCCTCCTCTGGGTCCTGTGTGTCCCCAGCCAGGAGCTTTTACGGCAGTAACCAGCTATTCCCTTTTAAACCTTATGAGGGCTGGTCTGTAACTCAGTGAGGTGTTTCTGAGGGTGACGATGACACATGTCCCCAGCTGTCCTCCATTTGCCTGGCCTGCCACGGCGTGTCCTGGAGACACTGCCTCGAGACTGTGAGTGGTAGGCGCCTGTGTTTGACCCCAGCCCCCTCAAGCCTGTGGGCAGGGGGGCGGCAGCAAGAAGCTCTGTCTGTCTTCTATGGATCCCTGACCAGGGTGCCAGACACCGACGTACCCAGGGGTGTGAGTGGTGACCTGGAGGAGGTCTGCGGCCACCACCTTACCTTCTGTGAAGCAGTCATCTGGCTCCTGAAGGTCATCGGCCAGCTCAGAGATCTTCTTCAGGATTTCCTCGGGGTCAGGGCAGTCTACCGTGCTGCCTTCGGAAGAGCTCGTGTCCTCTTCAGCCTGTGGGACAGAACCTAGAGCAGTGAATGCAGTTCTCTGAGGGCCTGTGAATTCACACAGGGACCAACAGTGCACACTGGCCAGCAGCTTCGAGATGCAGGAAGACCCCCTGCCCCGCTCCCCCGGCGGGGGGCCCCCCGAGGCTTTCCTCAGTGTTTGGAGCCTTGTCTAATGAGGCCTGAGCTGGGCTGCTGTCCGTCCGGCCCCAGACGTTTCCCTGTGCGAGGCTGCAGAGTCCCTGATGGAGCGCTGGCGAAGGCCCGAGACACCGTAATTGCACCCATCAAGGCTCTCCGCGGTGTCTGCGCCTGAATATTTCATCTGACAGCAGCCACTCGCTGCCCTGCTGGCTGCCCTAGCCTTGTAATGTCTCCAGATGAATTCAATTAGGAGATGAATCTGCCAGTGTGATTAGCAAACCTGATGGCCTGGCTAATGGGTCCGAATGGCTGGGCGGGTCCCCATCTGTCGCTGTCAGGCCCCTCCCTGCCCTCCCAGGGCTATGGACCACAAACAAAGAGAAACCCGACCTCCAGCCAAACTGCTGAAAACACCCAGTGGAGAAAAGGAGCCAGGAGAGTCCACAGAAAGCTTCAAGGGAACCAGGATTTCTGCATGTCAATTTGACAACACTTGGCCGCCACCTTGGCCGGGTGGCTTCTGATGCCCAGGTCTCATCTCAGCCACCCTCTTATCTGACCCTCCGTGGTGGGTCGGCAGCCAGCATCTCTCAAGGTGAAGGGCTTGGTGACCTTGGGAATGAATTATATCTTCCTTGTCTTGGCCTGGAAATGTTGGAGGTGAAGTGGTTAGGAGCTAGGGGCTCCTGACCCGGAGGTGGGCACTTCAAATCCTGGCGCGCCCTGGAAGCACTAGGGGCAGTTCTACTCTGTCCTGTAGGGTCGTCGTGAGCTGCAATCGACGTGACGGCAGTGGGTTTGGGGCTTTACCTTTGCCTGCCCAGCCCTGGTGCTGCAGTGTTTAAGCACTCTTAAGTACTGCAAACCAGAAAGTCAGAGGGTGGAAACACCCAGTGGCTCCTCGGGAGGAAGATGTGGCCATCTGCTTCCCTACACCGTCACAGCCTAGGGGACCCGACGGGGCAGTTTTGCAGGGTCGTCGAGTGGGAACTGGACACCGTGGCAGTGTTTCTGGTTTTGTTACCTCTGCCTAACGGTCCTTGGGTGACGTACATGGCTTGATAACTGTCCTAAAGGGTAGCACTTCAAACCTACCCAGCAGGGCCATAGAAGAAGGGCAACCTGTTTCCAGAGAGCCTTCTCTCAGAAAACCCTACGGGGTCGCTCAGCACGCGGACACGCGGCGTGGCCATGGCTCGGAATCCGCTCGACAGTGAGGAGCTGGGTTTCGCTGCTGGGCTCTCTCTGCCTGGGTCAGTGCCTGCCACCGAGTCAACACTCAACAGTCTGGTGGCAAGTCAAGTTCTTCAATGTAATGCGGTGGCACTCAGGAGGGAGCCCGGGTGGCTGCTAACCGGCGGTGGGGGGCTGGGACCTCCCCAGTGGTACCGCAGAAGAGAAGGCCTGGTGGTCTGCTCCCGGGAAGATTCCAGGCTAGACAACCGTCTGGAGGCAGCTCTGCTCTTGCCAGGGTCACCGCAAGTGGACTCACTGGGCAGCTCCCACTACGCCATTCAAGAGGTGCGATCTTGCCAGTCACCTCCTTTCTTATAGCTTGTTTCCTTCAAAGATCTGTGAGTGAAGCCACAGCCTTATTCGCACCTCTTACGAGACGCTCCTGAGTCCCGGCTCTCTGTCCTGGTCCGTCTCTGTCAGCTCCTGATGCAACTGCAGACAGCCCTCCCGGGCTCCGGCTGCTTGTGGCTAGAGCATGTCACGGGGACCAAAGGAAGCGGAGGAGAGTTGCGGGGAGACTTCCTCATGGGGAGCAGCCCCCGCTTTCCTCTGACAGCGATTTAACCTCTTTTATGTGCTGTCTTCTGTCTCCTTTCTCTTAGCTGTCATCCTCTGGGGACTCAGTCGGCTTCAGGCGGGAGCTAAACACTTGCCAAGCAGCATCTCGCTGCAGCCTCAGGGTGATCCTGCAAAGCTTTTGGCTTTGTGGATGGATGGACAGAGGCTCAGAGAGGGTGGGCAACAGGGCCCGGGTCTCATAGCCCTCAGAGACTCACTCTGTCCTGCCGTTCCTACAAGCCTTGTGGCAGCCAAAATGGTGACGAGTGTCCAGAGGCTGGGCAGAGCCTCGACACTTCCCAGGATGAGCAATGAGGCTAGTGGCCTCCTGCCGCCTGGAATGGCCCTCCCCAGGCCCCCATCCTGCCAGCCCAGCCGTCTATTGGCTAGAGTCCAGCCGGCGGTCCAGCCTCTCTGGGAAGCTCACCTACCTACCTCTCCAGGGTCTTGGGAAGTAGCCTTGTCTTTCCCCTTCTCCCCCAGGTACAGAGCCAGGTCCTCCGAGGACATTCCAGAGCCTGGGCTCCTGGGTGCCAGGTGGTCCTCACACCTCCTGCCGTGCTGCAGCTGCTCCTGCTGGTGAGAGAGGGTCCCAGCTGGGGTTAGATCCCACTCACCCGAAGTTTAGTGGGATCTTACACGTCTTGTACCTCACAGGATGGAAGAGTCAAGGGCTTGATTAAGGAAACTCATCCTTACAATATGAAGACTGCCATTTAAATTCGGGAACTCTTCCCTAAAAAAGTACTCCATACCTCACTGCTAATATCTCTGCTGCCGCCTTCACAGGGCTCAGCTTGGGAAGCTATGCACCAGCATTAGTGCCCAGTCCGCCCTTCAAAGGAATTTGGAACTCTTTCTGGAATGGCCATCAGAGCTGTCATTGTATTACCCTAGATGTCCTGAATGTCATCCAGATTTCTTCCTTTCAATATTTCCTTTATCTTTGGGTAAAGAAAAAAGTCACTGGGGGCCAGATTAGGTGAGCAGGGAGGGTGTTCCAATACGGTTATTTGCTTACTGGCTAAAAACTCCCTCACAGGCCACTATACATTAAGTTTGCGAACTTGCTGCTGTGCCACCATTCCAGACCAAGTTCCAGGCACTGCTGCTGGTGCCTAGATTCCCAAGGTGAGCAATGTGAAGGGGACCATAGGGATATTCAGCAGTGAGGTATGTGGCACTTAGAACAATCAAGTTCATGTACTTCATTGCCAGGCCTCCCACACTTCTGTGAGGTCAGCGAGGAGATCCTGTAGCCAGAGCGATCTGGGTTTGACTTCCGGCTCCCCTACTTACAAGCTGTGTGACCACAGCCTGGTGACTGAACCTCTCTGCGCTTCATTTTCTCTAGCTGCAAAACTGAGAAGGCAAGACCTGCTTCATCTGGTGGCAGTGATATTGCGTTAACGCTTGTAAAACCCGTCGAGTGATGCCTGGCTCCACAGACGTTAGCCTGATCATTACGCCCAGAGGTCAGTGAGAGTGACCTTGGCCATCTGGAGCCTCCCGAGGACCCTGAGGTAACTGAAAATGCCTCTGAGTAGTAGGCAGCCATTAACCGAGTTCATGCCCTTCACTCTGGGGACGGTGACGCCCTACTCCCAGCTGTCACCCGGATAAAAGCTTGTAAAATATGACAGCTGATAAGAGCAGCTGCTGGAATGTAGAAGTGACAGCTTCAGAGGAAGAGGACTAGAATCAAAGCCCAGCTGTCAGGGGCCACTTGGTGGCCCGGCCAGCAGGCCCGCCTGTTCCTGCGGGACCCCTTTCACCCGGCCCTGTGTGTAAGTGCCCTGCTGGGGTCTCTGAGAAGAGGCTAATGCGGGCTGATATCTTACAGATGGGGGTGAGGCCTGTGCAAAGTATTTAACAATGTATATTACTGTATGGTTTCAATGTGCTTTAACTTTTTTGGTGCCAAAGGGGACAGATTTTATTTCTCTATCACATCACTGATAGGAAAAGTCTGCACTGATGAACAGCCTAACAATCAAAACTTGTGAGGGTGCTGGTGAAGACTAGGTGAGCCTCGCTCTTGGCCAAATCCTGTTCTTCGGGGGAGCTGTTAGCTTCTCACGTGCAGGGCCTGGCTGGCCGAGGCTGGGGCACCGCGTGACACAACCTCACCAAGTGTCTCAGAATGGGCTAGGGTGCAACCTCTGCCCCTGCTCTGGGTATCTTGGGAATTCTGATTCTTTCTTTTATATATATATATTTTTATTATGATTGAGTGAAAATATACAGTCTCATATAAACTTGCATATCTGCTGATGAACGGCTCCCCCTGCTTTCCCTGTCCAGCCTCCTGTCCCCTCCTCTCTACCCTCTCTCCCACATCAAGTAAGAGGTCAGCTGGATGACATCCATAAAGTGCATACATGATATGGTTGCTCTGTGTCACCAAGTCCAATCCATTTCTGTCTGAGAGCTGACCTCCATTATGATTTATAGACAGGGGCAGCATCAGGGCCAGGGGCCATGCTCCCAGGGGAACCCCGAGGGCCCTGGACCACCGATTGAGGTCTTTCAGTAGAGATCTCGGGATGCACCCCTTTTCATTTTTGTGTTGCCTGTGAGACTCAACTTGGTGAGCCCCATCTCGGCATCACTGGTGGTAGCTGGGCACCATCTGGTTCTTCCGGTCACATGTCGATGGGTCTCTCTGTCTTCTGGGTTCTCTTAGCCCCATGTTGTTTTGGTCCTTGGAGATCATCCATTCCTGCTGAGTTGGGACCATTTGGTGTACCTCAGATGGCTGCTTGGCAGGTTTTAAGACCCCAGAATCCCCTCACCAATTTGGGGTGCAGAAGACTCTCTTAACAAAACTCTAGTTGTGCCAATTGGCCTCGATTTCCCCTGAGAGCATAGTCTGACCCTTTCTTTTAACAACAACCCAGTGCCTTTGAGTCGATTCCGACTCATAGCGACCCTACAGGACCACTCAAATGTTACCTTCTTCAGCATGCCTGGCATTATTCAAGATCCCCCTGGCTTGCCATGGGCTCTTTAAGACTTTCCCAGTCCTGATGTCAGAAAACCACTCTAGCCCTGCGGCCTTTCCCTACTTTCCATGGCTGTCCTGTGGGGAAGGCCCTTACCTGACCTTTAGGGGCCACTTCCTGTCTGGAGCTCCCAGCATCCTCCTCACCGTTGTCCTCCAGGTCGTCAAGGTCAGATTCGCCCTCGGCGATGGGCACAGAGACCCATACGCTGGGATTGGTGATGAAGTCACTGTGATCGTCACTGGGGCCTCTGGGGGCCAGGACCTCGCCGGGGTTCCCAACTGCGGTGTCGGGAACAAGGTGCTTTTCAGCTCTGAAGTCGGACAGTGGGAGTTTGACCACCAACTGGGGCTCCGCCTTGAGCCAGGGAAGCAGGCAGGGCCTGCGGAAGAAGTCACCAAGGGCCTTCTTGGTGCCACAGCCAAGCCCCTGGATCCGCGCCAGTGCCACCTGCAGGTTGTTCACCTCCCCGTCGTCTTCTGGGGCCGCGAGGTTGTCGGCACTGAAGGAGTTCAGCAGCAGAGCGATGAAGAGGTTCAGCACCTACAGAGGAGCGATGGGAGGAAGTGGAGCAGATTAAGGGACTGAACCACGGCCCACCCGCTGATGGCAGGACAGCCACAGCCTGGGCCTCTCCCGCCCACCTAGAGTGCTTTCCTCGTGGGGGGACAAGACACTGTGGGGGAGTCTGGGGGGCGTCCCAGAGTGATGGAGGGGCTTTGGAAGTACATTTTCCATCGCCCTGCTGAGCTCCAGGACACTTGGGGACAGCAGAAAGGGGTAGGCTGTGGTCTGCCTGGGACCACCATTGCCTGTCAAAGTCCCTCTTTTGTTCCTCATTCTGGAACCCCCTTGCTGTGTCCAGCATCACAGTCCTCAGCTATAAGTGGAGAGTGGCGGCCTTCTACCTTTCTGAGCGGCTGTGAAGACGCAAAGACATGAGGGGTGTGGACATGCTCAGAGAGGCAGACTTCCGAGAGGTGTCTGCAGGAAAGGTGAGTCCATCCTGGCAGGAAGGCCGACTGTGGAGAGTGGGAGGCTTGGGCGGCCTGGGAATGCAGGCAGGAGGCACGCCAGGTGGGACCAGACCTTCAAGACTTGAAGGCTTCTCTTGGTTTAGCTTTCCCCAGCCTATACATCTCTTCCAGGGAAAAGAAGTCCCCTTTGGGGCCACTTTCCATCTGGAGCTCTAAGCATCCTCCTTACCACCAGCCTCCATGTCTCTAAGGTCAGGGTCAACTCTGACAAAGGGCATGGAGACCCATGTGTCAGGATTGCTGATGAAGTTACTTTGTTCATCTAGGACTCTCCTCCAGGGCTCCCCACTGCAGGAGGAACTTAGTTGACCTCTAGGGCAGCAAGCATGGGGCTCCGGGAAGACCAGCTAGTGAATGGTGGAGCTGGAATTCTCAACAAGTCTTTTATCTTCGTCACTGAGACTCATTCCTGAAAGTCAGGCTGTTCCCTGAGGGATACAGCTTATAATGTGTCTAACATAACTCTGAAAAGTTTGCAGACTGAGATGAGGGAGTGGCAGTTTAGGCATACAAATGTGCAACGTGCACACTTTTAAGACACCCCAGCATTTCCATCACTGCCCACAAGGGGTTCTCCACTCACCACCAGGTTCCCCAGCACCATCACCATCAAGAAAAGGATTAGGCAGATGGAGGAATTGCCGACTTCCATGCAGGCCCACATGTTCTCGATCCACTCCCCACAGAGGATCCGGAAGACGACGAGGAAGGAGTGGAAGAAGTCGTGCATGTGCCAGCGTGGCCACTCGTCCCCGGGTGCAGCGATGTGGTGTCGCTTGCTGCGGTAGCTCTCTCCGAGGAGCTGCTTGCCGACCAGAGCGAAGACAAAGACGATGATGGCCAGGATGATGGTGAGGTTCCCCAGCGCCCCCACTGAGTTGCCGATGATCTTGATGAGTGCGTTCAAGGTCGGCCAGGACTTGGCCAGCTTGAAGACCCGCAGCTGCAGAGAAATGGAGACTCTGTGAGGTCCCAGTCACCATCCTCCTCACCTTTCATCTGGAGTCTTGGTCGGAAACCGAAGGTTTAGGAAAAGCACAGGCAGCTTGGGCCTGAAGACAGGGTTCGCCCTAGAAGCTGCATCCAGAGACTAACAAATACGATTAGCCTTCTGTCATTCCTGTGTATCAATGTACTTTACTGACTGTGGCAAAATCTGAAGTAGTATACTGGGCAGTAGTCTTGCTATCTTTAGTCTATTTAAACGGAAGATGAAAAGTGTAAAATAAGTCTGAGAGAGCCAAAATGTGATTTTGAGTACATCCCACCTGAAGAGGAGACATCCTGGGAACAGACCTGATGCTCTGGACACTAATGACTGAAGATCAGAAGAGTTGTGAGGTGACATCAAGGACACCATACATGAAAAAGAAGAAGGTCATTAAAAAGGCAAGAAAGAGAGAAAACACCCAAAAGGACATTGGAAGAAATTCTAGAACCTGCTGTTAAAGAGTCGAGGAGCTAAATGAAAGGAAGGATGAAGCCAAATTGCCAAGCAGAAGATTTCAAAGGGTGGCTGGAGAAGACCAAGTAAAGGATTACAATGAACTGTGCAAAGGGCTTGAGATAAACACAAAAAGGGAAGAACACGGCTAGCATTTCTTGAGCTCAAAAAACAGAAGAAAAAATTCAAGGCTCCGGTTGCAGTTATGAAAGACTCTATGGACAAAATATTGAATGTTGCAGGAAGCATGAAGAGAAGACCGAAGGAACAGAGAGTCATTACACGGGAAAGAACTGGGTGACTTTCAGCCGTTTCAGGAGGGAGCATGTGACCAAGAACTGACGGCACAGAAAGACGAAGGTCAGGTTGCGCTGAGGGCACTGGTGGCAGACCAACTGAGATGCTCCACCAAACAGGCGCAGCACTGGAGGCATTCACTCATCTATACCAAGAAATTTGGAAGACAGTTACTTGGCCAAAGGACTGGAAGAGACCCATATTTATACTCATTTCAAAGAATGATGATTCACCAGAATTCAGAAATTATTGAAGAGCATCATGAATGTTACACGCAAATAAAATTTTGCTGAAGATCACTCAAAAGTGGTCACAGTAGTATATTGACAGAGAACTGCCAGAAATTCAAGCTGGATTCAGAAGAAGGGGTGAAAAGAGAGGTATCAATGATGTTAGATAGATTTTAGCTGAAAGCAGAGAATGTCAGGAAGATAATTACCTATGTTTTCTTGACTATGCAAAGGCATTTGACTGAGTGGATCATCGCAAGTTATGGATGACATTGAGGAACACGGGAACTTCAGAGCACTCAACTGTGCTCGTGAGGAACCTGACGTGGATCAACAGGCTGCTGTGCAAAGACAACAAGGGGACACTGCACGGTTTAAAGTCAGGAAAGGTTGTGTGTCAGGGTTGTGTCCTTTCTTCATACCTATTCAATCTGTATACCAAGCTAAGAGTCTGAGAAGTTGGACTATATGAAGAAGAATGAGGCGTCAGAATTGGATGACAACTTATTAACAACCTGACACAGCCTTGCTTTCTGGAAGTGAAAAGGATTTGAAACACCTCCTGATGACCATCAAAGACCTCAACATCAAGAAGACAAAACTGGACCAGAAAGCAACATCATGATAAATGGAGACAATACTGTAGTTATCAAGCATTTCATCCTGGTGGCCTCCTCAGTGCTTACAGAAGCAGCTGGCAAGAAATGAAATGGTGTATTTATTATATTGAGCAAATCTACTGCAAAAGACCTTTTCAAAGTGTCTGAAAAGAAAGATGTCACTTTAAGGACTGTGCTGCACCTGACCCTAGCCTTGGAATTTTCAACCATCTCAGATGCATGCAAAAGCTGGACAATGAGTGAGAAAGACGAAAGAAGAACCGACGCCTTTCTTAGAATGGCGGTGCTGGAGAAGAATATTGACTATAGCATGGACTGCTGGAAGAATGGACAAGTCCATCTTGGAAGAAATACAGCCAGACTGCTCTTTAGTGGCAAGGATGGCCATACTTTGTTTCACATGCTTGGGACACATTATCAGCAGGGACCAGTCCCTGGAGAACGATGTCATGCATGGTAACGTGGACAGTCGATGAAAAAGAAGATGCTCAGTGAGATGGACTGTCACAGTAGCTGCATCAGTAGGCTCAAATATAATGACCATCATGGACACGGTGCAGGACCCAGCAGTGTTTGGTTCTGTTGTGCCCTGGGCTACCACGAGTCAGAACTGACTGGACGGCGCTAACAACTGGCCACAGTTCTGACATCTCCTGAAGGTCAGAGATGACAAGAACTGCTTTTCCCTGAGGGCAGGGTGGGACGTGATGGAGCTCAGAGGTCAGTGAGAACAAGCTTGCTCCTGACCTGCAGGGCATGACTGCCCTGTCCTGGCTAAGCTTCCGGTAGGACGCTTCTTGTCTCAGGGCAGTGGATGACCTCTGTTGTCCCCACCAGCTCTGAAACTGCAAATATCTCTGATTTCAGACCCACACTGAGTGATACCAGCTGCACACGCGCAGTGCCTGCCTGCAGTCTCTACGGCGAGAGCTAAGTTGGCTGGTGCCCTCATGGGAGTCATAATTTAGTTACAGAGACAACGAACATCCCAAAGGCCTTCGTTGTAAACCCAAGAGAAAGAAAAAGCCTTGTGCTGGGGTGCATGTCTTTGTCAACTGTTGTCGAGTTGCTCCTGACTGGTGGTGACCAAGTGACTCCCTACACAATGGGAAGGTGACATGGTGATCCACAGGGTCTACACTGGCTGATTTTCAGAAGTAGGTCTCCAAGCCTTTCCTCCTAGTTTCTCTTAGCCTAGAAGCTCTGCTCAAACCCATTAAGCATCGTAGCAACATGAGAGTCCACACCAACACATAGCTGGTGGCTGCCCTGTGCTGCACCAGCCAGAAATCAATTCCACTGTACCTCTAGGCCACCACTGTCATACATAAAGGCATAGAAACACTTTTAAAATGCATCCAAGTGGCTCTCCAATGAGTTAGAAAGAAATAGTGGCCTCGGCAATCAGGCAACCAGTCAGTGCATATTTATGGAGCACCTCCTCAGAGCGGGCCTCCATCGAGATACTAGGATACTGGACAGCATCACCTACTTGGCATCCAGAACATTCCAAGGACAGAGGTTTAATCCTGCTACATGGGAAGGACCATACCCAGTTTTGCGTGTGATGGAAAATCCATGTTCACCTTAGACCCTTTGTGAAAGTTACTCTCTGCATACTGTAAACAGACCTTAAAACATCAGCTTGGTGGATTGGACACAGAAGCAGCTGATAAAGCCAAAAAACCCATTGTTGTCAAGTCCATTCTGACTCATAATGACCCTATAGGACAGGGTAGAACTGCCTGTAAGCTTTCCGTGGAGTGTCTGGCAGATTTGAACTGCCGACCCTTGGGTTAGCAGCTGTAGCTCTTAACCACTAGGCCAACATGGTTTCCAACAGCTGACAAGCATGTATGAAAACTGAACGTCAGCAGCAAGACTGAGACCTTTTGTAAAGGATGTTTGGGATGTGCAGTGTTTCCTTAGCAACTTAACTGATTCAGGTCTCCATTTTCACAGCAAACTCCAGGCAAAGCAAGAGCAGAGACTGGCAGGCTCAGCTGCTGTGAGCAGCCTTCTACCCACCACAGGGCCATCGGAGGCACACTGGGGACGGCCGGGCGTGTGGGGGCGGTGCTGGAGCTGAAAGACGGAAGCACCAACTGTTGTCTCAGTCACATCTGGCTGAGGGTCACCAGGGATTCCTTAGTTAGCAGGCAGAATGTGGAAATCAACATCAGAATCCCTTAGATAATAGTTACTGCTTATTGTCTCTAATTAAGCTTATGCTAACTGTAAACAAATTATGTAAAGTCTTCATTATGGAAGGTGAATCCAGTCATTCTCCATTAATTGCTGGTTGTGTTTAGCAAAGGCAAGAAATGGTCCTTCCACTTGCTGTTACAGAGAACGAACTGGGCTGGGGCCTGCCACTGGCTGGTCAGTCAGCCGACTCCCCAGGTTCAGGGCCTGCCACTGGCCCGTCAGTCAGTAGATGTTTGCAGCATGCCAGACTGCTTGCCTGGAAGGAGGGTCCAGGAGAGCAGCCCACCTGCAACCCTGCCTCCCAAGACTGTCAACTCTACTTGCACCAGCTAGCCCCATAATCTATACAATTTAACATTACACCAGAAGCGTGTTTTTACAGCATCACTTAATAAAGACTTACTTTTAGCTGCTGGAGATTCCTCTACATTTAATGAATAATTTCTCTAATTAACCTCAGAATTTCCACAAATACTGCTATTTAGGAAAAAAAATGCTATGAACCAAGTTAGTTACAGTACATATGTTCAGACAGTAGGACTCAAAATCAATTGCTTATCTCAAACTCTCCTGGTGGTGCAGGGGTTAAGAGCAGGGCAGCTAAACTAAAGGTCAGCAGTTCAGACCTGCCGACCACTCCTTGGAAATCCTGTGTCGCAGTTCTCCTCTGTCGTAGGGAGCTGCTATGAGTCAGAATCAACTGGGTGACAACAGGTTGGGTTATCTCTTATCTCCATCTGTCTATCAATCATACCTATCTATCAATCATATCTATCTATTTATCTAGGATGCCACGCCTCCATGATGGAATGAAAGGGAGTCTGATCCCTCTGCCATCCCCCTGCGGAGTCACCACTTGGTGTTGAGTGGGCCTTGGGGAAAGCCCCCAGAAGGAAGGGTATCATGTTGGACAATGAACTTGGATGTCCCTTCCCACTGACAGTAACCAAACATGCTGGGTGAGACACTCTTAAATGGATCCATGAAATGTCAATAAAAAAATCTGCAGGCTGAAATTAAACAGCTGTGGGAATTCAGACAGATAAACAGAAAACTGAAGCCAGTTGCAAAAACAGGCTAATCTGAGTTTAGCTCTTCTGAGCTTAGTTCTACTGAGACGTGGAGGAAGGTGAGATGCCTGCAGGCCCGTCTCAGGTCGGGAGCAGGAGCCGCCCCCCGACCCGGCGAAGTCCGGAGCCTGTAGAGCTCAGATGTCGCTGTGAGGGCCACTGCGACGTGTGGCAGAGGTCGGCTTTCCGGTGTGAGATACCACCCGAAGAGGGGAGAGTTTGATGCCGAGAATGAAGACTCGCCAGGTGGGACTCACACAGGATTTCAGCTGCAGGTCACACTGCCTAGGTGTCTTGGAGAGAGTTTAATTCAGGGCAGTCCCAAGCTGACGGTAACCCAAGTTGCTGCGGGATTAAACGCCAGCGTTCTCCTTAGGAACCTGCCTTCTCCCAAGGCCTCAGAGTTCCCAGAACAGGCGTCCAAGAACTGCAATAAAAACGAACACAGCACAAGCGCACCCCATGAGTGGGACCCAGCAGGACGGAGAGATACAGAACCAGACATGCGACCTCTTCAAAGGATAAAATTATCAGCCAAAGACTACCTATAATCAGCTATTATGTGTTTTAAAAGAGAAAGATAAACTTAAAGATAATGTGCAGAGAACAAGAAATTGTAAATGAGGATCAGAAAGTTTTGCAAAATAACTAAATGGAACTTCTAGAAATGAAGAATATGATTAAAATAAAGAAAACTCTGGGAGAGTCATGTCAGACTCTGCAGAGCAACCTGAAGAGATGGCAGAAGGAATTACCCAGAATGCACCACAAAGAGATGTAAGCAAAAAACCAGACAAAGATGGCAGAGACATGGGGGCCACAGTGAGAAACCAAAAAGCCAAACCAGCGGCCGGCAAGCCGCTTCTGACTCACAGAGACCCTATAAGATGGAGAACTGCCCCACAGGGTTCCCACAGAGCAGCTGGTGGATTCAAACCACTGACCTTCAGTGAACAGCTGAGTTCTGACCCACTGTGACGCCCGGGCTTCAGAGTGCAAGAGGCTACCGTCCATCGAAGTCCCAGTCCAGGAGAGGACAGAGAGGAGGTCTGGGAACTTTACACAACTGAAAAAAACTTCATAAATCCACAGATTTGAAAAGCTGATGTGTCCTACAGAGCAGAAGCAAAGTGACACATTGTGGTGCAATTGCAGAACACTAAAGACCAAAAAATTTAAGTTTCACCGGGTCTTTGATGTCGTGAAAAACTGGTGGAATTGTGCACTATGGGTTAGCATGTAAGCGCTTCTGAGCCTGTGTGTACCCTGCTCAGTGGACACACCATCCCTGCCTGGGCTGAGCAATGAGTGCCACCTGAAGCAGTACCTCCAGGGGGAGCTTCTGAAGAACAGCACCCTAGGATACGGGTCCATCATAATCGGTTACATTTGGTGTTCTCAGAAATAGACGAACTCATCAAAGATGTGACTGATTTATGGGAAGAAATTAGAGAAAACAGAACCCCCAAATGGAGAGTCCTGGAGGTCTGGCCGTGTGCCCTGCTTTCAGCATCCAACCAGGGAGCCGTGGGATGAAGTCTCTGAGTGCTGAAGACCCAGCTCAAGTCTTCATCGACACGAAGCAACTCTAAGAGGCTATTCCTGGTGTGTCCCAGTTGTCAGCTGCCACTGAGCTGGCTCTGAGTCACAGGGACTGAACGCACAACAGGAAGAAGTGGCATCCAGCCCCACGCCATCCTCACACCTGCTATGGACACTTTGTGTTTTGGGTTCTTTCTCATCCAGGTGCCTCAGCTTTCAGCACCACCGACACCGTGCCACCAGGGTCCCTGACTAACCCAGGCCAAACAGGTTTGAAAACCAAAGTGTTTCTAGACATACAGAAGGTCACTGCTTACTGATAAAAGTTTCACCTTTCTGGGAAGCCATGGCAAAACATGTATGTACTTACTACCACAGCCTAAAGACAGGACCATAAGTGGAAAAGACCAAGCCTTAATCACACCCTGGGAGACGTTTTTATCAGCTGCCCTCTCAGCACCTGCAAGAATAAACCACACCGAGTCAGGTGCTGTTGAATCACAGAGGCAGACAATGAATCCAGGATATTGGGTTTTTGTACCACACTCCAGCTTTCTCTACCCAGTGAATAGATGCAGAGCATTGCACCCTAAACTGCAGAAGATACATTGTTTCCATCACATAAGGAATATTTTTAAATATACTGAGCCAAAAAAATTATCATCAATAAATTTCAAAACATTAAAATCATGTAGTATATGTTCTGACTATAATTCACTAGAACTCAATAGTATGAAAATGACTAAAAGTACCATGTATGTTCATAAATTAAGAAACACTCTTCAAATTAGCCTTTCAGCCAAAGATGGAAAAATACTTAGAACCAAACAATAAGGAAAATTCTACGTATTACAGCAGTTCTTGGAAGATGATTTAAGCTGTAAGCGAATACATCAGAAAAGAAAATAGGCTGTCCCATCTTAAAAGTGAGGAGTAAAGGGCAAAATGTGCAGAATAGAGGAAACAGTGATGATCAGACATGTGGTTAAATGACTTAGAAAACGAAGCAGACAGGATCAGCATGCCAAAAGCTGAGTCTTTGGACAGACCGATTAAATTGATAAATGTTTGGCAAGACCAAGAAAGAAAGAAAAAGAAGTAGGGAAAGCGAATATTGAGAAAGAAAAGGGTGACATAAGCACAGATGATGTAGATCCCTAAATGATATAGGCACAACTTTAGGCCACTAAAAAAAATTAGATAAGGAAAACTTAGAAAAATGTAACTAATGAGGAACTTGGGAAACTGAAAACCTGACTAATTTCGAAACAGTTAAGAAAATAGAATTGGTATACAAAAATCTTGATCGCCAGACAGCTTCCCTAGAGAATTCTACCAAATCTATGAGGAACAAATAATTATCTTACTCAGAGACTGGGTGAAGAAGGTGAGGAATTTTCCTGAACTCTTACTTGCGGAGAATTGCATAATCTGGATCCCTTGATGCCCAAACCTGGCAAGAACATGCAAATAAGGAAAATTCAAACAAAGCACCCAGTTGCCGTTGGGTCAGCTGTGACTGTAGGTGACCCCATGTGTGTCGGAGTCGATCTGAGCTCCATGGGGTTTGTCATGGCGGATTTTTCAGAAGTGGACTGCCAGGCCTGCCTTTCAAAAGGCCTCTGGGTGGAGCTGAACTTCCAGTCTTTGGGTCAGCAGCTGATTGTGTTAACTGTACTACCCAAACATTACTTCCTGATGCGAATGCAAAACTTTCCAGTGTAGACAAAAATGCATTGCTATCAAGTTGAGTGCATTTCAGGAGTACAAGGTTGATTATGTTTGGAAAACAATGAACGGAATTCATCACTTTTACAGATTAAAGGAGAAATTCATGTGACTCTCTTAATACATGCAGAATAATTGTTTGATAAAATTAAACATCCACTCATCATAAATGTTCTTAACAAAAGAGAACTTGCTAAACCACTAAAGGGTATCTTAAAAACAATCTTGCCATGAATATCAGACTCAGTTATTTTGGGATCAGGAAAAAGAGAAGGCTACTTGCTATTCACATTTCTTTTCAGCATTGTACTTGACGTCATAACCAGCCCAGTGATGCCACAAAAAGGAACAAACGTTATAGGGATCAGAAAAGAAGAAACAAAGGCATTATTTGCACATGACATAATTGTGTTCAAAGACATCTCAAAGGATGATAGATACATCATTAGAGCTAGTAAGAGATTTCTGGATACAAAAAGTATTAAATGGCACACTAACAGTAAGAAAAAGGAAAAAAACAACAGCAGAGGACATTTAAATGGAGACGTCATTTAGAACAGAACAGTTCAGCAAAGTCTCAGGATACAAGATAAACATAAGTAAATCAGTAGGATTCTTTTATACCAACAACGAGCTTATTAAGGAAGAAATCACCAAGTCAATACCATTTACTGTAGCCCCTAAGAAGATAAAGTACCTAGGAATGAATTTAACCAGAGACAAACAGGCCTTTACAAAGAGAACTACAAACCTTCACTACAAAAAACTAGGAGAGACTTACATAAATGGATAGGAAGACTTCCTATCTGTTCATGGATAGGAAGACTAAACATTGTGAAAAAGTCTATTTTACCCAAAGCAATCTACTTATATAATGCAATCCCAATACAAGTTCCAGTAATGGTTTTTAATGAGATGATGAAACAAATTGCCAACTTTGTCTGGAAAGGGAAGAAGCCTCGGATAAGTAAAGCATTACTAAAGAAGATGAACACACTGGGAGGCCTCGCATTATCCAACTTTAGAACGTATTCCACTGCCACAGTAGTCATAACAGCCTGGTACTGATACAAAAAGAGATAGATAGATCAGTGGAACAGAATCGAGACCCCAGAGATAACATCATCTGCCTGTGAACAGCTGATATTCAACAAAGGCCCTAAGACATTAAACTGGGGTAAAAACAATCTCTTCAACAAATGGTGCTGGCAAAATTGGATATCCATCTGCACTAAATTAAAACAAGATCCATACCTTACACCTTATACAAAAACCAACTCAAACTGGATAAAAGACCTAAATATCAAATCTAAAACAATAAAGCTCATCCAAGAAAAATTAGGAACAACAATGGAAGTTTTAATATACAACACAGACAGACTTCAAAATCTGTCAAACAAACCACAGTCATCAGAAGAGAAAATAGATAAATGGGAACTACTAAGAATCAACCACTTTTGTTCATCCAAAGACTTTATTAACAGAATTAAAAGGCCACCTACAGAATGGGAAAAAATATTTGGCAACTGTATGTCAGACCAAAGCCTGATCTCCATAATCTATAAGGCACTATAAAATGTCAATAAGAAAAAGATAAATCACTCAGTTAAGCAATGGGCAAAGGAGATGGACAGACACTTCTATAAAGAGGAGATCCAGGCAGCCAGGAAACACATGCGGACATGCTCACAATCATTAGCTATTAAAGAAATTCAAATCAAAATGACAATGAGATACCTTCTCATCCCACCAAGATTGTCCATGATCCAAAAAATGAAAAACAACAAATACTGGACAGGCTGTGGGAAGATTGGAACTCTCCTACACTGTTGGTGGGATTGAAAAATGGTGCAGCCTCTTTGGAAAGCAGTCTGGTGCTCCCTTAAAAAAAATGATATAGATATACCATTGGACCCAGTAATTCCACTGCTTGGAATATATCCTACAGAATCAAGGCCATTCACACCAGCTGATACATGCACACAACTGTTTGTTGCAGCACAGTCCACAGTAGCAAAAAGATGGAATCAACCCAGATGCCCAACAACAGAAGAACAGAGAGGTAAACTATGGTATATGTATACTCAGTGGAACACTATGCAATGATAAAGAAAAATGATGACTACAGGAAACATCTCTTAACCTGGCTTCAACTGGAGGACATTATGCTGAGTGAAAGTAGTCAGCGACAGAAGGACAAATATTGTATGAGACCCCACTGATAAGAACTTAAAAACAGACTCATGCATAGAAGAAAAGACTCTTTGATGGCCGCAAGGGTGGGGAGGGAGGGCCGGTGAGGGGGGGGGAGGGTTTAGATTAGATAGTTAATAGAAATTTGGTTGGGTGGAATCGGTGACAGTACACATTAGAAGAAGATCAATAATAACTGGACTTTAACACAATTTGAGTACTCCTCCCATCTTAACCCAATATTGCAAGGACAGAGTAGCTGGGGTAGAGGGCTGGCGACCATGCTTTCAAGAGAAATCAAGGCCAATTGGCATAGCTAGCATTTTGCTAATGAGGACTCTCTGTGGCCCCCATTGGTGAGCAGTGTCTGGGGTCTTAAATGCTGCCAAGCTGCCATTTGAGGGTACAGCAAATGGTCCCAACCCAACAGGAATGGATGATCACCGAGGACAAGAATGATGTGGGGGAAAGAGAACCCAAAAGACAGAGAGACCCACTTGAGTGGGTCTCTACAACTCATGACCAGAAGAACCAGATGGTGCCCGGCCACCACCAGTGATAGCCACAATGGAGCTCACAAAATTGAGTCTCACTGGCAACATAAGAATAAATAGGGGTGCACCCTGAGATCTCCACTAAAAGACCACAGTTGATGGTCCAGGGGCTTCAAGGTTCCCCTGGGAGCATGGCCCCTGGCCCTGATGCCACCCCTGTCCATAAATCATAATGAAGGTCAACTTTTCGGTCAGCAATGGATTGGACTTGGTGACGTATCCTGTGGGAACTTTATGGTTCTATGAATCTATAGGTTGTCATCTTGCTGACTTCCTACTGGAGGACGAGGAGTGGGTGGAGAGGAGGGGATAGGAGACTGCTGAGAGGATAGGACATGCATGGAGCAGAGAGGAAGGGTGTGCTGTCACTGGGCAGGGAGAGCAGTGGGAGCTGCATATAGGTGAGAATGCAAATTTATGTGGGAATGTATATTTTCATTCAATCATAATAAAAAAGCAAAAAAAATAGAACAGAATAAAAAACTAGGGAGTACCTAGAATAAATTTAACAAAAGATATACAAGATTTTTACGGAAAAAATTAAGAACTCTTTTGATAGATACTTATTGAAAAACCTAAACAAATGGTGAGTGTGATTTCTTCACAGATCAGAAGAATACTTAGAGGTTGCACTACTTATCAAACTGATCTATCAATTATTACAAACCTGCCATGGCTAAGGTTTTGTGTCAACTTGGCTCAGCTGATTCTTGATGGTTTAGCAATTATGTGATGATGTCATCATCCTCCATAATGGGATCAGCCAATCAGCTGTAGGAGGAGTTTCCTTGAGGGTATGGCCAGCATCTAATGTGTGTACTGACATTCTGGCAAAGCTTGCTCACTTGCTCTGGACTCTTCATTCAACTTGTCATCCTCTGACCTCTGGTTCTTGGGACACGAGCCAGCAGTCATATGTCTGCTAGTTGTGGAATTTGTCAGCTTTCACAGCCCCATGGGTCAACAGCCTGTCATCTAACCACTGATTTTGGGGTCAGCAGTCCCTGCAACTGCATGAATCAGGAGAAGCCTCCAGTCTGATGCCTTACCCATGGATTTGGGACCTGCCAGGCTCCACAGCCATGTGAGCCACTTCCTTGAGAAAAATCTCTATGTGTGTGTGTGTATATATATATGCATGTACATATGTGTGTGTGTGTGTGTGTGTGTGTATGTTTATGTATATATATGTTCCATTGGTTTGGCTTCTCTAGAGAATTCAGTCTAAGACAAATCCCAGTAGTGGAAATCAATAGTTTTGTGTGTATATGTATGTGAAAATTGACAACCTCATTCCAGAATAAATACAGAAATGCAGGCACCAATTTATTCTTGAAAAAGTAAAATGAAGTGGGTGACTTTCCATAGCAGACACAAACACATTTCAAGCTGCAGAATTCCCTAAGATTGTAAACTGGGGTGAAAGCAGTCTCCTTAACAAATGGTGCTGACAAAATTGGATATCCATCTGCAAAAAACTGAAACAAGACCATATCTCACACCTTACAGAAAAACCAACTCAAGTTGGATGCCAGCCATAAAAGGCCTAAATATCAAACCTAAAAGGATAAAGATCATGGAAGAAAAAATAGGATCAACAATGGAAATTTTAATACACAATGTAGACAGACTTCAAAATCTGACAAACAAAGCGTGATCGACAGAAGAGAAAATAGATAAATGGGAACTACTAACAATCAAAGACTTCTGCTCATCCAAAGACTTTATCAAAAGAATTAAAAGATCACCTACAGAACAGGGAAAAATATTTGCATATGCCAGACCAACGTCTGATCTCCATAATCTACAAGCTACTGCAAAATATCAATAAGACAAGGATAAGTAATCCAATTAAGCAATGGGCAAAGGAGATGGACAGACACTTCTGTAAGGAGGATACCCAGGCAGCCAAAAGACACATGTGGAAATGCTCACTGTCATTAGCTATTACAGAACTCCAAATCAAAATGACAATATCATCTCACCCGAACGAGGTTGGCCGTGATCTGAAAAACACAAAACAACAAATGGTGGAGAGGCTGTGGAGAGACTGGAACTTTACTGGTGGGATTGCAAAATGGTACAACCTCTTTGGAAAGCAATCTGATGTTTCTTCCTTAAAAAGCTGGACCCAGTAATTCCACTGCTTGGAATATATCCTACAGAAGCAATGATAATCTCATGACCACACATATGCACACAAATGTTTATGGTAGCACAGTCCACAACAGCAAACAGATGGAATCAAGCCAGATACCCAACAACAGATGAATGAATACACAAACTATGGTATATGTACTAAATGGAATGCTATGCAAGGATAAAGAACAAAGATGATTTTAGGAAGCATCTCGTAACGTGGTTTCAACTGGAAGACATGCAGAATGAAATCAGTCAGCGGCACAAAGACAAATATTATATGAGACCCCTACTGTAAGGACTTGAAAACAGACTCACGTACAGTAGAAAAGACTCTTTGAGGGTGGGACAGAGAGGGTCGGTTATAGATTAGATAGCCAGCCAATAGATAGTTGATAGGAATTTGGCTAGGTGAAATCAGTGACAGCACACATTATAAAGAAGATCACTTTAACTGATCTTCAACATAACCTGAAAACTCTTCCAATCTTAACCTTATATTGCAAGGATAGAGTAGCAGGAGTGGTGATCCACGGACCATCTGTCAGGGGACATTGAGGCCAATTAGCATAATCAGCCTACTGCTAAGAGAGTCTTCTCTACCCCGTATTGGTGAGTGGCATCTGGGGTCTTAAAGCTAGCAAGCTGCCATCTGAGGTACACCGAATAGTCCCAACTCACCTGAAACAGATGATCACCAAGGACAACAATGGGAAAGGACATGAGGGAAAAACAGCAAGAGCCCAGAAGACTGAAACACCCACGTGAATGGGTGACTATATCAACATATGACCGGAAGAACCAGATGGTGCCCGGCCACCACCATTGACAGCCGTGATGGGGGTCATAAAGTTGAGTCCCAGTGGCAACACACACAAAAAAAGGGTGCACGTTTAGAACTCCACTAAAAGGCCACCACTGATGGTCTGAAGGCCTGGGAGTTCCCCTGGGAGTGTGGCCTCTAGACCGGAAGCTGCCTCTGATCATAGATCATTACTGAGGTCAACTCTTCAGATAGGACTGGATTGGACTTGGGGACACAGAGTGACCATATCGTGTGTGCACTTTATGGTTTTATGTATTTATAGCATATCGTCCTACTGGCCTCTTACTAGAGGAGAGTGGAGAGGGTGGAGAGGAGGGGACAGGAGATTAAGAGGATACGACATGTATGGAATGGAAGGGAGAAGTGTGCTGTCACTGGGCAAGGAGAGCAGAGGGAGCTACAGATAGGCGGGCACGCAAATTCAAATTGTGTTGCAAACTTTCATTCAATCACAATACAAGAAAAAGCTGGAGAATTAAGACAGGATGGTATTGGTATAAATACAGACCAATGAACTATTCAACAAAGCCTTAAATAATGAGAAGACTGATGATATTTTTGGAAAGAAACAATATCAAGAATGAAGACACAGAATTTGTCTCTTTTCCCCTGCTTTTTCTTCACTTCTTCCATCAGGCAATCATGAATGTTTACTGAGTTCCTACTCTATGTTAGGCATTGTGCTAGGGCCTTGGTAGAGAAAGATGGATAAGAAAACTGGTTCTTGCCTCATGGACTAACAGAATCATTTTAAACTGTAACAAACGGGTTAATTGGATAAGGGAATCTAGCTTTAGGTAATGTGGTAGGAGAAAGCATCTCTGAGGAGGGGATGTGGGAGCTGAGCCCAGAAAGATGAGAAGGAGTGAATCAAGTGAAGAGCTTGGGGAAAAGCATTCCAGGCAGAGGGAAAGAATGCGCAGACTCACAGCTGGGAAAAATGCCGCTACTTGTGATAAGGAGAGAGAAGGCCTTAATGGCTGGGCAAAGTAATCAAGAAGAGGTTATTTGTATAAGCGGCCAGAGCTCGAATATGTAGGATTCCATAGCCCATAATAAGGACTTTGGATTTTATTCTCAGAGCACTGGAAATTATTGCAATAGCACTAGAGAGCATTATTGGCCAACGCTCAAGAGGTGATGGCCATCGTCAGATGTAGGGTTTTAAAGGATCACTCCAGTTGCTGGGTAGAGAACCGAGTGTAGAGGCTAAGAGCAGAGGTGGCGAGACTGCAGAAGTCCAGTGAGAGACACTTATGGCTTATACTCTATGGGGACAGTGAGAACAGAAAGAAGTAGACAGATTTTAGATGGATTTCAGAGCTATAATCAACAAGACCTGGAGATGGACTTGAGGGATCATGGGTAAACTCTTGTTTTTGGCTTGTCCAAAAGAGTAGGGGTAGTGTCAATAAACAAGCTGATGAGGTCTGTGAGGGGGGTAGTCATGAGATCCTTTGTAAATCTATTACATTTGTAGTGACTCCTGGGTACCTAAGCACAGAGGACATGTGAGGACCACATACGAAGTTCTGGAGCTCCAGTCTTAGAGTTGTCAGGGTGTGCTGGGTATTGATCACTCTGTTACGGACCCATTGGGGATGAGGAGGAAAGTTTAGAGCCTGAGGGGCTTTCAGTATTAGAAATTAAGAGGTGAAACCATAAGCCTGTTGTCATCGAGTCAATTCCAACCCATAGCAACCCTACTGGACAGAGTACAACCATCCCATAGAGTTTCCAAGGAGCTCCAAGTGGATTCAAACTGCTGACCTTTTGGTTACCAGCCACACTTCTTAACCACTACACCACCAGCGTCTTCTGTGAAGGAGGGGGGTGGGGTGGGGTTAAAAAGGCACCAAGAAGCAAAACACGAGAAAAGCTGAGAGTGTTTGAAGAATGTGTTTCCAGTTAAACTGGTGGTCACTGTGGCGTTCAGATCTGCTGAGAAAGTAAGATCAGAACATGTCTTTGTCATCTAGTGCCACTGTAACAGAAATGCCCTAAGTGGGTGCCTTTAACAAACGGAAGTTTGTTCTCTCGTAGTTAGGCAGGCTGGAAGTCCAAAGTCAGTGTGCCTGCTCCAGGGGAAGGCTTTCTCCTTTTGTCAGCCCTGGAGGAAGCTCTGGGGGCTTCTTGGTGCAGGGACCCTGGACCCAAAGGATGTGCTAGTCTCCCGACTCTTGTTTCTGGGCACTGTGAGGTTCCCAGGTCTCTCTGCTGGCTTCTCTCTTTTATATTCCAAAAGAGATTGTCTCAGAACAGAAGCTAACTCCACAGACTGAGCCATGCCCCGTGAGCACAACTGCCTCTAATCCTGCCTCACTGACATCACAGAGGAGACGATTTACAGCACAGAGGATAAAGTGCATCGGATCACGGAATAGTGGACCACCACAACCACACCGGGAACCATGCCCTTGCCAAATCGATACATATCTGGGGAAGCGGGGACACGATTTAATCCACGTGGCAACGTAACAGTCCTGAGTGACCTTATCTGAGAAGAGTGGAAACAGAAACCGTATTAGAGACTGAGGGGAGAGTGAGGTGACAGAGTCGAGACATCATCACCTGTTGAAAGGATCTTGCTGGGGAGCGTGCCAGGGAAGTCAGGCTGTAACAGAGGAGTCATATGAAATGAAGGGTTGTTCTTTTTTTTTTTTTTAAGATGACAGAGACAGCATGGTTTTAGACCTCAGGGAATTGTGACTCAGCGAGTGAGAGGAGATAACACCCACAAGCCACGGGTGACAGGACTAAATCTCTGAGAAGGACAAAAGGAAGGAGGTCCAGAACCCCAGCAGAGGGACTGGTCCACAGGGGAGGAGAGGCAACTCTGTTGTCTTGGGAGAGATACGGACCAGCTGTGTGCAGGTCTATCCTGGGAGAGCTGTCGGGGAGAAGCGGGGGTGGGGGTGGGGACAAGGAAGGTCTGCCGGGAAGACCGGAGTTTTCCTGGTTTCTGCCTCAGAGCAGGGTCACCGGCTGATGGGGGTGTGGTTAGGCTGGAGGAGAGGAAGGGGGAGGCTGAGCAGAGGGGAAAGGCCTGGGACAGTCATCCCGAAGCGATGGCACCCCTGTAACCGGTACCTGGGCTTTGCCGAGTAGAGCAGAGCCATTGGGCCCGGTGAGCATCTTCTCCAGGTTCATGCTCTGGGTACTTAAACTCGAGCTAACTGGAGGGGTTCTGTGATTTTTTTTCCAGAAAAATCCACAGCTCAGCTCTGGGTATTGTCGGGGGAGGTATTTATTGTCAACTCTAGAGCAGGGTTTTCTGAATACAAAATACCGTGGGACAGAGGGGAAAGACAGTGGAGTTCAATTTCAGTGGAAACCAACACTTACATGCCATGAGATCCAGGTTAGGTAAGTGAGGGGAGTCCAGACAGTGGAGGACAGGGACAAACAGACCCCAGGAAAGTGTATCATTGCCGCTGTCCCTGGGCAGTTGTGAGCGGGTCGGGGTGGAACGGTCAGGAAGCTGGGGAGCGCCCACCTGCCCCACAGTCCCGGTGATGGAGAGAACCTGTTTACTTTGCTTTTTAGGCCTCACAGAACAAGAACAGAAATGACACATAAACTTTAAAAGACTGTGCTTGTCTTTCCCCACAAATCTGCAAACCTCTTGCTGTCTGACTCACAGCGACCCTGTAGGCAGGGGTTTCCAAGGATCAGCTGGAGGCTTATGACTGCTGACTTTTGGGTGAGCAGCCTGGACTCTTAGCCACGGTGCCTCCACGGATCCTGTCGCTCTCCAGTGCCCAAGTGTTCCTCCCCTATTGGGGTGCTAACTGTACGCCCTTCCAAGACACAGGAAGTGCCGTCTTGAGTGCTCATTGCCCATCCATGGAAAACTTACCCCAGACCTTAGCTTAGCTGCCTGCCTCTTGTCACCACTTTCCAGACACCTCCACCTGTCCTTCTAAAGACAGGATGAGGTTCTCGTGGTCTCGAGCTTCCAGGTCACGGACAAGGAGTGCTGCAAGCCTGCCCCTGCCCTTCTCCTCCGTGGGACGGTGTGTGTGCTGCCACCACAGACAGATGTGGTCAGCCAGAGCTCGGTGGCACACATGTCCCAGAACATGCTGTATGTGGCCTTTAGAGTCTTTTTTGAAATTGAATTAGTAACCAGTGTTAAAAATATTTGCATAAAAGTCCTCACTTCTGGTTTCTCATGACACAGTGGGAACTCTGACAATAACAGACAGAGTTGCGGCTTTGGCTGCTCCAAGGGGCCCATGTCACGCTAACTTCCGTGCAAATGCCTCTCCCTGGACTGGTACGGTGGCATGGGGTCAGCTGAGGCTGAGCTGAGCGGCTGCTGCCCTCTCCGGGTTGGGAAAATCTCCAGTGCCCAATCTCCTTCTTGGCCGGATGCATCTCACTGCCTGCCTGGGTCCCGCTGGCTTTTGAGCTTACACCCCCAAACTGGGCAAGCCAAGTTCTGGGGTCATTGACGTCTCACTGGCTCCCACAACAGCACCCCAGCAGACTGCTATAGCTAACACCTAGCTGCTCCCCTGACCGAGGGGCCTCTTCCACCTCTGGGTGCCCAGCACTTGTTAGAACGGCCTGGCTGGAATTTGGAGGGGTCACTGGGCACATGCTCCTTCTTTCTGTCACTCCTCTCTGACACTGGCCTTGGGGGTCCCAGCTGGCAGTGAGGACTCAGAACAAGGACCCTGCGCTAATATGCCACGTCATTTCCTCAGGGCTCTTGCCCACCCCTGACACTCAGCAAAGCACTAAGCTTCTTCCAGATGGCCTGGGGATGTGGGAGACCCAGTGAGCCCAGGGTCTCCCCAGCTGAAGGCAGTTCTTTTAAGAACAGGGGGCCTGAGTGCCAGGGGGCAAAGTGACTTAACTAGGGGAGTCCTTTCTGGAGCTGAGTTTGGAGAAAAGCATTGTGGGGCTAACAGAAGGCAGTTTGCAGGTACATGAGATATTTTGGGCTGTGACTTGAGGTTCCAGGGCCTCAGACGGGCCTCTCGTGGTGGGAAGGACCTGGGACTCTGGGATCAGACAACGGGGATTTGGCTTCCAGCTCTGCCCCTTGTCCAGCAGCTCTGAGGCTTGAGGGCCATCACCGAGCCACTCAGTGTCTCATCTCTCCATCTCTCCACGGGGACATTAAAAACAGCTATCACGTTGAGTTGTCGTCAGCATAAAATGAGGTGCTTTATGCTAAGCACGCTCTGGGGGAGCTCCTGCTGGCCCAGATGTGTAAGCACTGGCTACTCACCCCCCTTTGGGGTTCACAGCTGCCCAGAGGCACCCAGAAAGAAGAGCCTGAAGACTATTCTAGAAAACCAGCCACTGAAAACCCTGCAGAGCACAGTGCCCCTCAGACACACACAGCACCCCCTGGAGCTGGACTCAGCTCGACAACAACCACTGTCCATGTTTGTTAGGGATTCAGCACTGTACCCGACACGCTGTAAACGTTCCCTCACTGTTCGCCGATACGATCACTGACATCACTACTTTATGAGAGAACAGGAAGGAGACTTGGAAGCCCCTGTTTGTGCAGATGAGGGGACTGAGACCTAGCAAGGGGAAGACACATTTTACCTGGAGTCCTGAAACACTGGGGCCACAGGCCCAGATGCCAGGCTCCCAGACAGCACGCCCACCTCCTTCCCACAGGGACAGCGGAGAAGAGGGGAGCTGGCTGGGGGAGCCCCTGAGGACGGCCGCGGTTACCCGGGAGGACACGTTACCAGGCGGAAGGTCCGCAGCACGGACAGACTGCCCTTCCTGGCCACACCCAGCTCCAGCAGGCTCAATGTCACGATGGCGCAGTCGAAGATGTTCCACCGCTTCTGTAGGTAGTAGTAGGGGTCAAAGGCAATGATCTTGAAGACCATCTCGGCGGTGAAAAACACGGTGAAGACCTGGGGGCGGGTGGAAACAGGGCTTCCTCAGTGGGCCCGGTGGGCCAGGAGGCAGCAGGACGACGTCTCATGTCTACAACTCCAACCCCGACACCTTGCTGTTGTTCAGCGCTCTGTTCTCGGCAGTTCCCATAGGGCTGGGGATAGCAGTGCTCTGTGTGGCAGAACACAGACATCTCAGGACCAGGCCTCAGGGAAGCTTCAAGTTTTCCACAGGACATGAAAAGCAGAGCAGTCGTTGGGATAATTGTTACACTATGACCTAACGTGAAGCCAGTGTGGCTCAGGATTTTAAAAGCATGCATACTGAGGCTATGCCACCCCATAAGAAAAATCCCAACTCAGTCATTTTCTTGTTTGTATAGCTTTGGACAAGTAACTCATCCTCTCTGAATCTCAATTTCTTTATCTGCATAATGGGCAGAAAATGAGATAATGGACTTTTTAACCAAGAGCCTGGCAGATAGTAGCTCATTAATAAATAATAGTTATTAGCAAGGAACAGTAATACATTTTCTCTAAGGTTCTTTCTAAGGAGTTCCTGGGTGGTGCCAGCAGTTAAGAACTCGACTACTAGCCAAAAGGTCAGCGTCACCCGGGGTGCCTTGAAACACAGGCCTGGAGAAGGGTCACAGCCTTGAAGATCTTGGGGACCAGTTATGCTCTGCACGCACGGGGCCACCAGGGGTTGGAATCGACTTGGTGACAGCTGACAATACTACGGTGCCTTTCAGATCTGGGTGTCTGTGAGTCTGTTGTTCTACACAGGACAGAATCCCAGTGGTAAGCAGTGAGAGAAGTCGGGACCAAGCTGAGGTCATAAACACACAGCAAGGTCAGGCAGAGGGCAAAGACCTGGACCAGGAGCTTCTCTGTCCTTCAGCGTCATGAGTCCCTCTCCAGCCCATGGAAGAGGTGGCTGCAGGCTGAGAAATGGGCTGAGAGTTCAGGGGACTTGCCCGTTGCTCCCGACTGCAGCTGTGCAATTTCAGAGAGCATCTTCTGGGGGCACTCTGCAGGCCAGTGAGTGTGAGGTTGGGGTGCTGTGCCCTTCAGACACCTGGGTCAGCCCAGATTCCCTCAGCAGCTGTGCACTCTCGGGTGGATTTCCCAGCCTCTCGGGGTCCCAGTGCTCTCTCTTGGGAAGTGAGGGTGAGGCTGACCCCAGAGTGGGCAGAGGGCATTTATAAAGCTCCTCACCCGCCGTGGGCACAAGCAAAGGCCTGTCTTGTTTAAAACGTGGCACCGGGCTCTGTTGCGGTGGGGAAGCTCTCTTTCCTGACAGTACGTCCAAAGTCTTAGACACAACGGGCACGTTGTCAAGAGGGACCAGTCCCTGGAGAAGGGCTGCATGCTTGGTAAAGTAGAGGGTCAGTGGAAAAGAGGACGACCCTTGACGAGGTGGACCGGCACCGTGGCTGTGGACAACGGGCTCAAGCACAGCAGCGACTTTGGGCACGGTGCCGGACGGGGCTGTGACGCACTGAGCTGCATGCAGGGCTGCCGTGAGCCAGGACCGACTGGATGGTACCTGGCAGCAGCAGTGCGTTTGGGTGAGATGAAAGGACAAAAGCTGCGAGACACAGCTGAAGCAGTCTCCAGCCTAGAGCGAGGGTCCGAACAGCTGGCTGGGATGGTTATGCCCGTGGCGGGGGCAGAGACTGGAGGCACTGCTCCCCCTCTGAGTCAGGCACTTTTCTCAGCATGCAGAAAAACCCAGAATGGATTCTGTCTTGCTAAAAGCAAATGATACTAAAAAAAAATAATAAAAAATAAGGGAGAAAATTTTACAGCGGCGTCATGTCTCCACCAGATAAAAAAGTCAAGTCTGACTCCCCAAGGCTGGAGCTAGGCCCGCTGAGAGCCCTGGTGCTCCCCCCCTCGCTCCCACTGCCTTACCCTCTTCCCTCTCTGAGTCCTCTTCTCTTTCCCCAGCTTTTAAAATTTTTTTTTACTGCAGTGACAGCACTGAAAAGCCCTAGCTACTCTTTCTTGTAGCTATAAAAAAAAAGCCAGTAATACAACTGGAAGGAACCTTCCAAACTCGTGAAGTGTCTTTAGTCAGGAAAATGTCATTTACCATCGTTTTCAAGACAAAGGCAGTTGTGGTCCAGAGAACTCAAGGGGAACTAGCTGTCCCCGGTCAGGGCCCTGCCTGCCTCCTGTGCTCAGCGCTCCGGCGCAGGCCTGACCGGCTCAGGCTTGTCCTCCAGGCCTGGGTCCCTTCGCTCGGTGTCTGCATATCTCCCGCCCTGAACCCAGCTCTCCGGTGACTGAGCCCCGGCCCCCGCCCACCCGGGAGCGCCCCGGGCACCCAGCAGCATCAGCGCTGGCCGGGCACTCACAATGTTGCCCGTCTGCAGCATGGCTTCGAAGCCAGGGCTCATGCGGTGATGCTCCATGGCCATGAAGACCGTGTTGACCACGATGCACAGGGTGACAGCCAGCTCCGCAAATGGGTCCATTACGATCCCGAACAGACGCGCCTTGAGCTTCACCCACGAGGGACAGCACTCCCAGATCAGGTACTTCCGAGCCAGGCTGGTGAAGCAGGGTGGGCACCTCTGTTTAGAATCCTCCAATTCTGCATCACAGGTCAATGACAGCAGTCAGTCACCCACCACCCCAGAAGCTCATCCCCTGGTCACCCCTGGACCCTGTCGCTCTGAATGTCCCCTGCCTCTGACATCACACTGCAGTTTTCTCTCTCACTGATGACTACCTCCCGCTTTCCGACTCCTCAGCTCCAGCCACTCCAAAGAGATCTTGTCCCCATCTGGTCCTCTAGACCACTGACCCTACATTTCTGGTTTTACCCCCCATCACCTGTGTCATGGAAATCCTGGTAGCCTAGTGGTTAAGTGCTGCAGCTGCTAACCAGATGGTCAGCAGTTCGAATCCATCAGGTGCTGCTTGGAAACTTTATAGAGCAGTTCTGCTCTGCCCTATAGTGTCACTGAGAGTCAGAACTGACTTGGCAGCAGGGGGTTTGGTGGGTACCTGTGTGATGCCCTTACCTCTGAGCTCACCCACTTGGATTTCATCTCAACCTTTCCACCTACACTTTTGCAGGCACTCTTCATCTTCCTGCCCTCTGAGTCCCCTACTAGGCTGCTTGGTAAAACTCCAACCCTGAAGAAACCCAGTTTGCAGGCTATTCTGTGCCGGCACCCAAGCAGGTGAGTCTGCCTGGAGAGGAACACACAGTCCTCTTGGAGACCTTGGCTCCCAGTTTGTCACTGCCCAGAAATGCTGTCTTGTTTCTGGGTTCAGTCCAGCCCCTCACTCCTCCAGACCACCATCTGTGACTTCCTGCAGGCTCCGACTTGCCAAGCCTCACCCGCACCCGACAGGCTCACTGGCACTGCAGCGGAACATGGGATCATTCACAGAAGAACTCTGTCACTTTCCTGTTACCAAGTCCGCCACACGTCTGCAGGGCACCGTCACAGTCCGCCTTCGTGCCCACCACACATCTGCAGGGCACCGTCACAGTCCGCCTTCGTGCCCACCACGTGCATGAGCTCCGTGTACTCTTCCCGCTGGTATGTGGCCCCCGCCTCTCTCACCTCCTGAAGAGCTGTGTTCCCTCCCTTCTCCACATTCTGGACCACGTCCATGGGCACACTTTGATCAAGTCTTAGCTTTGCTTTGCAAAGGCCTGGCTGGGCCCTGTGTTCTCCTCCAACTTCTGTCTCGTTAACAGCAGAACTCCTCGGAGTTTTCTGCACGTAACCTTCTCTGCCTTCTCACCTCCTGTCCTCCTCTCAGCTCCTGAGATCCGGCCTTTAGCCTGCTGAATTTAATCAGCCAGTTTCCTGTCACCACTTTGCACTGCCTCTCACAGCATTTAACAGGGTTTCTTAAGCTCTCCTTGAAAGGCTTTTCGGCTTCCAGGACACTAGACTCTCCCAGTTTTTCTCTCACACCAGTGACTGCTCCTTCTCAGTTTCTGTTTCTGGCTTCTCCTGCTTTCCCACCTCTAAGTGGTGGAGATCTCGGATATCCTCTCCTTGGTCTGTCTTCCCGCCTCCCCACATCCCCCGAGGCAACCCCACTGAGCCTCCCGGCCTCGACAGTGATCTGTATGGTCCTTTCCAGTGTCCAGCTTGGAGCTCCCACTGGAGCAGGCTCGCTTCCCTACCCACTTCTGTGAGACGCTCGCTTGGGTGAGACTGCCACCTGCATGGAGGGAGGTTGCCGGCTCCTAGTCTATCTAGAATTTCCACTGCAAGGCATGCACCTTGCAGACAGATAGCCCATGTGAGCATAGACAGGTGACGGGCACCATTTATAGCAATGATAATAAAGCAAACAACTGGTAAAGTGTGTCACTGTAAAAGATAAAGCAGATACATTTGTAAAGATAATAGAGAAATCTGTGTGTGTGTGTATGTGTCCATTTATGTATGCTTAGAGCACAGCTGGAAAGATACAAAGACACCGGGGTTCACCAAGAGACGGGGGGGTCTTCGGTGGCAAGGAGACATTTTTTTGCCCTATATACACGTAGTGTTTGGGTTCTCTGAACTGCATGCAGTTTTTTCAAAATGAGTTCATAGAAGAAAGCAAACCTAACCAAACTGTTCCCCAAATGTTGCCAACAGCATTCCTCTTCACCCGACGGAGCTTAAAAACATGTATGTAATGCGATTTATGTCTTTTTCTTTTTAAATATTTTCTTGATTTTGTATCTTGTGTGTGAAGCCTGTCTCACCACAGAGCTTCAAAAACAGCTATCCGTGAGCTCTTCTGCAAACCGAACAAACCCACATCACCGCCGTTGAGTTGGCTCTGACTCAGCGCCCCGATAGTGTCATTTTTTAATTGAAAGTTTGGGTGCACCTGGAGTATATTTTGGGTAAGGTGCCACGTATTGATCTAGCTTACTTTTTCCCATCTCTGGTCGTGGATACCTATACTATTTGTTGAATCACCTCTGTTTTTTGCATGAGTATCATTTCTATCATAGATCAGGTTGTCACGTACATGTGTGTCCATGTCTGAACTCTGCTCTCTTCATAGATCTACTTGTCTCCACTATCACGTCACTCTAATTACTTACTCTGTATTTATAATCTTAATATTTCATCAAAGCCGGAGGGGAACACTTGCAGTTCACCTCATGGACAAGGTGCTCCCCGTCTTAATATGTAAGAGCTCTTAAAAATAGATAAGGAAAAGATAGGCCCACTAATTATTAATTAATCTTTTTCAGAAAAGTCTCAGTGGTTTATAAATATTTTTACACTTCTTTTTTCTTTTTTTTTATTGTGATTAAATACAAGTTTATAATCCGAATCAATTTCTGACATAAAACCCTGAACGCATGCCTCCACTCAACTGTGTCTGCGCGCTTCACTTTGTACAGTCACACTCCTCCTTTCCACTCTGTACTTCTAGTACCCATTCAACCGACATTTGTCCCCTCCTCTCCACCCTCACCTCCTCTCCTCTCTAAAGGGGGCAGCTTCATTATCTGTATTAAGACAAGAAGTACACACATCTTCAGTGTCACTCTGTGTCTCATAGTTCACTCCAGTCTCTGTCTGAAGAGTTGGTTTCAGTAGTGGTCTCAGCTCTGGGCCAGCAGCCAGTCCCGGGGCCATGTTCTCAGGGGACCCTCCAGGTCATCGGACCATCAGATCTAGAACTACAGTTCTAGATCCGAACTCCCCCTTTCCTGGTGCTACAGCAGGGACTGTACACTGTGTGCCCCATCAGGGCAGCCTTTGGTGGGGGTCAGGTGCCATCTGGTTCTGCTGGTCTCACACTGACGTACTCTCCCATTCATATGGACCCTTCTGTCTCCTGGGCCCATATTTTTCTCCTATCTTTGATATTCTTGGTTTTCCTCTGCCCTAGATGGGTTGGGACCGATTGATATTTCTTAGATGGTAGCTTGCTGGCCTCTAAGACACCAGGCACCACTCACCAAAATGGGATGCAGAATGTTCTTCTTAGAAAAAAGCTAGTTATGCCAGTTGACCTCGATGTCTCCTGAAACCATGGTCCCCAGACCCCTGTCCCTGCCACTCTGCCCGTTAAAATGTTGGGTTGTATTTAGAAACCCTTTTAGCTTCTGGTATAGTCCGGTTGTGCTGATCTGCCTTCCATGTGCTGTCTGTCACTCCCTATATCGAACCAATTCGTAGTGACAATCTAATCTATGAATACCGCTTCTCTTCCTCCCTACCCTTGTAGCTGTAAAGATTATTCTCTTCTATGCATAAGTCTTTTCTTAAATCCTTAAAACAGTGGTCTCATACAATACTTGTCCTTTTGCAGCTCGCTGATTTCACTCAGCATAATGTCTTCCAATTGAAACAAGGTTATGAGATGCTTCCTGAGATCATCGTTGTTCTTTATCACTGCACAGTGTTGCACTGAGTGTATGTACCGCAGTTTGCTTAGCCATTCATCTGTTGATGGGCACCTAGGTTGACTCTATCTTTTTGTTGTCGTGGACTGTGCTGCAGCAAACACTGGTGTGTGTGTATCTGCTTGTGTGACCGTCTTGATTTCTGCAGGATGTATTCCAAGCAGTGGGATGGCCGCATCATATAGTATTCCTGTTTCTAGCTCTTTAAGGAAGTGCCAAATTGCTTTCCAGAGAGGTTGTACCATTTTATATTCTCATCAGCAGTACAGGAGTGTTCCAATCTCTCCACACCCTCTCTAATATTTGTTTTTTTTTTTTTTTTTGGATTAATGCCAGCCTTGTAGAGGTGAGATGTTTTCTCATTGTATTTCTGATTTGGATTTTTCTAATGGTTAACGATCATGGGCATTTCCTTGTGTGCCTTTTGGCTGCCTGGATGTCTTCTTTAGAGAAGTATCTGATCATATCCTTCGTTCAATGGTTTATAAATATTTGAAAAGATGCTTAACAAGATTCTAAGAGGCATGCAAAATGCAACTACTAAGATAGATTCATCAATCAGATGTGCAAAGTCAAGTCAGTGCAGCTACTGTATTTGGGAGCATGTGTCTAAAACGGCAGTCTCATCCAGTGCCTGGGTGGGTGAGAGCCGGTGCCTCAGTCACGGAGACAAACACAGCATGGTCTTTTCAAATTAAAAACGCATATCCCCTTTGACAAAGCCATTCCACTTGAAGGTGTTTAACCTAAAGACAAACTCTTACATTTACACAGCAATCTATCTATGATGTTATTGATTGCAGAGTTTACTTCTCATCAAGAGGGGATGGCTATATAAATGATGTTACATACAAGCCACATAAAGCGATCCCAACAGCTGATAGAGAGCATAAAGGCAGCTTTACAAAGAATGGAGGACCTGTGGTGGCGCAGTGGCTGAGAGCTCAGATGCTGACCAATGTGTCGGCAGTTCACCTGCACCAGGTGCTCCTCGGAAACCCTCCGGGGGGGATTCTCCTCTGTCCTCAGGGTCACTATGAGTCGGAATCAACTCAACAGCAGTGGGTTTTTATAGGAAGTGGATATAGAATGATTTTCAACATGTTACACGAGCCAGACACGACATTTGAACTGTGTATGTGATATGGTGCCGTATGTGATATGGTGCCTTCTGTGAGGAAGAGGAGAGACTATATTTTTGATTGAACATAAGTAGAATATTTCTAGAAGGATATGCCATCAGTCTTCAGTTGATTGGAAGATTGTTTCCAGAGAAGAGAACTGGATGAACAGAGGGTTAGTCCTCTTCTTTTGTAGCCCCTTTTGTACCTTTAAATCTTGTAGGCTGTATTGTCTGTTGAAACAAAACTCTTCTAAATGCAAATATATAAGCAATTCTATTTTAAATGAGTGGAATAAATAATCTGCTTCCTCTCCTACCTCCAGAAATCACCAAAGGCAGCAGGAAGCTGGGGAATAGGAATGCAACCTTTATTTTCACCAAAGTAGGAGACCTCCGTCAACTCCGATCACGATTTCTGTGTTTTTGTTGATTTCCAACTCGTAGAGACCACATGCGTGCAGAGTCAAATGATATTTCACAGGATTTCCAAGGCTGTGGCCTTTTGGAAGTAGACTGCAAGGACTTGCTTCTGAAGCATCTCTGGGTGGGTTTGAACCACCGACCTTTCGGTTAGGAGGCCAGTGCTTAACTGTGTGGGCTGGCAGAAGCAGCAAAGGATGTAGGACGGCGCTCGGAAGTTAGGATGTAGGACGGCGCTCGGAAGAAGCACTTGCAGCTGTGGCCACAAGCTAGCAGAGCACTGCTTTCCAATGAAGTTGGGCACTGTGGGGCAAAACCAACAATCCCTGCGTTGGAACAAAGGCAAGGTCTCGGAAGTGAGGCTATGGATGTATACACATGTGTGCATATGTGTGTGTATATATACATATTAAAACAATATATAGTGAAGTGGAATCTTGTCATAAATGTTAAAATTGGCTAAACGACTAAACACAAAGTGGCTGTGCCTGAGCTAAGTGGGACGGTGAGAAAATACAGAGTCGTGGTGAAGAAGTAAAAGCGAGAAAAACAACAGATGGGCATGGCCACAGGTGGTCAGAAAGACAATCAAGACAATAACCAATCAGAAAGAAGTCAGTAACTTGAGGTACCAGAAGGCAGGACTTATGGACTGACCGACAACTGTCAGAACAAAGCAAACAACTTGTATTAAAAATTAAAAACCCAGCACTCTGGACTTGGGGTGCAGCAGTCCCCTCTGAGGATCTGTGCCTGCAGCTGGCCACCCTGACCTCATTTGCCTCATCTTCGAAGGCCTGGAGGCCAGTGTCCCTCTGGGAGTCTGTGCCTGCAGTCTGTAACTGTTCCTCATCTTCAGGGGCCTAGGGCTCAACCTCCCCCTGAGAGTCTATGTCCACTGGTTTGCTGTGCTGTGACCTGCTCCTGGGACCTCATCAGATTGCAGTCAAAGTTTGGTTCCAGTGGCTGTGACTGTTTTCCTGTTGCTGCCTGAGTCTCCTGTGATGTCCCTACCGGCAGATCTACCTTGCGATGCCTTGTCATACTCCTGATGTCTAAATGGCCTGCTTCTAGTGACTGTGACGAGTCTTCTGTTGGTGTCTGAGCCTGGTGTGGTGTTCTGTCTGCTTCACCTTGGAGACATCCTGTCATCATAAAATTCTACTTCGAATTCTCCTGACCTCAGAATGGTGAGAGCACAGCCAATCCTTAAATTCCTTACAATGAACCCAGCTTTTAGGGGGCTGAGTGTGTTGACACACTGACATTACAACTGACCACTGCAGTGGACCTTGTGTGGGTCTTAACTAACGTAAATGACAGTTCTAACTAAGGTGAACGTACAGCAGAGTTCTTCAGTAAGGTAAATAACAGTGCTTTATGTCCTGGTGCTAGCACCTCCCTCCCCATCCCCGCTAAGTTGTAAACCTGTGGTTTGATTAAATAAAGTTATTACTGACCACGAGCCTCTTTAGTTAACTTATTTTTCTCTCGCGACCACCGACATTTTCAGGGTGCTCGCGACACCCTTTTGGATCTGTGTTTTTAAACTCACAAAGAAATACCTACAGAACTGCAGAGCTGCCATGTTGGTAGGAAGCAGCCTGTCTGTGAGGCAGAATTAGAAAACTGCCTGAGCCTAGTGAGCAGCGCTTGCTAGCTCTGAACATGGTCCTGCATCTTTCCCCAAACAGTCATTTGCAAAAAGCTAATCCAGAAAGAATTTTCCTCCATCCCTTCTGTTACAACTAAAGCGGTACCTTTGTTCTCACCTTCTCACATTCTCTCAATTAACATATAAATATAGCACAAAAAAACGAAAACTCTTCCTTCAAATCTATATCTTAATGTCGTTTTCATAACTCCTCCACTTCAGAGCTGATCCTTTCTAAGTCTTTGTGTAGTCACAGTATTGTCTTTTCCCTTAATCATTCTTCTTCCTCCTCCACTGTGGCCTCTGTCCACTCCTTGCCTGCTCAGGTCTCCAAAGACCTCCATGTCACTAACACCTGTGGCCCCTTTCCAGACTCCATCTCACTGGGCCTCTCTGTAGCACTGCCTCTGTTGGTCCCTGCCAGACCTTGGCTCTGCGTTGTGTTCCGGTCCGCTACTTCTAGGCGTCCCTTCTCAGCTGCCTGTGCTGGCTCCTTCTCTTACCCACCTGTTAAATACTGTTGTTTCTCAAGACTGTGTCACAAGCTTTCTTCTCTTCTTACCTGATCTCTCCCTGTGCAATCTTATCCACTTGTATAATTTCAAAATTACTACCAATATTCAAACTTCCTTGAAATGTGTATCTTTAGCACCATTTTCTATGTTCTTGACCCATTTATGATAAAGCTAACTTCTTACTGGATACCTCTACTTGGACGTCCCAAGGGTATCAGAAGCCCAGTGTGACCTCATCTCAACTCCTGGTATCCTCTCTTCCTTCCTCAGTGAGGAAACCCTGGTGGCATAGTGGTCAAGTGCCACGTCTGCTAACCACGAAGTAGGCAGCTCAAGCCCACCAGATGCTCCTTGGAAACACTATGGGGCAGTTCTACTCTGTCCTGTGGGCAGGCTATGAGTCAGAATTGACGGCAGTGGGTTTGGTTTGCTTTTTTCCAGCGAAGCCCCTCAGGGTTGTAGGAGTCACTGCACCTGTATTCCCTTGGTTGCTAAGCCAGACGGTGGACATCATCAAGTCTCAAACCTTAGATCCTTCAGCTAGTTCTCCAATTCATAAATTTTCCCTCATCTCCGTGGCCACTGCCCCAGATCCAGGCACCACCCTCTCTCACCTGGCTGCCTCCTCACTGGCTTCCCTGTCAACTCTCTTGCCCTTTTAATTCCATTCTCCACAAGCCTTCAGAGTAACGCTTTTAAAATGCAACTGTAGCTTCTCTGCCTCCAGTCCATTAATGGTCCCTCACTGCTCTCAGGATGAAGTCCACAACCCTCAGTACAGTCTGTGAGCTTCTGGGGACCTGGCTTCAGCCCGCCTCTCAACTCACATTTCAAGATCCTCCTCTCTTCTAACTCCAGACATACCGGACTTGGATTTTCTCAAAAGTTCTGCTTCCTTCTGCTTCACAGGCTTTGTTGCCCTTTCTGCCTGAAACACGCCCCTGGCCCCTGGTGGAGAACTGAACTCTGTTTCTTTAGAACCTTGCGTTTCTCCTTCAGGAGACTCAGCACCTTGGTAACAATGTGGTTGTTCAGGGCTGTCTTTCCGCTGAGCGCTGGGGCAGAGACTCAGCGCTGCTCACTGCCGTGCTCCCGCTTCTGGTTTCTGGTTTGGGCACCTGGCAGTCTCAGCTCGTCTGCCAGGCCCTGTTGATCCCCCAAGCTCAGGGAACGGGCATGCTCTGGTTGTCTTAAGACAACCACCCCCCGAGAGCAGCCTTTGTAAGTCCTATCAGGACTCCAACAGCTTCAAGCAGCCTCAGTCCTACGGCGGTGATGGGGGTTGTGTTCCACCAGCCAGCGTCGCAGGGGCTGGTCATCTGCCCTGTGCTCAGAGGACATGAAACCCTGTGACCCACCCCAAGCTTGCCTTACTCATTGTTGTCACTTCTTCCTTTCCTAGGTCCCTTTCACTGTATTGTCCTTGAGGGGAAGTCGGTCCTGTCCCCCAGTACTGGACCATTGCTCACTCTCTTCCTGTTCATCAGTTCAGCTGATCATAAATTAGTACCCCCCATGTCACCACTGTGGGTCGCATTCATTCACCAACTTGTTGAGGGCCTACTATGTGCCATGCGCTGCTCTTGCTACTGGAAATGCAACAATGGGCAAGGCAGACACATCTCTGCCCTCATGGAACTACAGTCTAGTGAAGAGCAATCATAACAGGCTGCAGCTGCTGAGCACGTGCTCTGTGCTGTGCTCCCCCTGGTTCTCAGCATCAGCTTGTTCTAACTCACGCAACATCACAAAACCCTGCCAAGTGAGTGTATTCTCAGTATTTTGCTGTAAAAGACCTCTTTACAGTGTTAAAACCCAAAGGTGTCACTGTGAGGACGAAGGTGGCCTGACTCAACCCACGGTATTTTCAGTCACCTCAGGGGCATGCCAAAGCTGGACAGCGGGTAGGAAAGACTGAAGAAGAATCGGGGCCTTGGAATTAGGGTGTCAGTGAAGAGTACTGACCGTCTGCTGGGCTGGAGAGGAGGAGCGAGTGGTCGGGAAGAAGCACAGCCAGAGGCTCCTCGGGGGCAAGGATGGCACGACTTTCTCTCACATATATCGGACATTTATCAAGGAGGACCAGACCCTGGGGAAGGACATCCTGCGTGGCAGAGGGTCGGACAAGCGGGAGACCCTCCATGAGGCGGACTGACACCGTGGCTGCAACACTGGGCTCAAGCAGGACGACGACGACTGTGGGGACCAGGCAGCATTTTGTTCTGTCACACAGAGTCGCTGAGCTGGAACCCATGGGTGGTGTCAGAGGGAGCTAGCAAGCCTGATTGCTGCCACTTGAGAAGGCTAGTTATGTTTGCTCCCCACAGTTTTGATGTACATGTGACAGTTCTTCCCTGATAACTGTGAGGCAGATAATGGCCATTTCCCCACGCGCAGCTGCCTGCCAAGGATGACCCAGAAATGACCTACCCAGAAATGACTTACCCCTGATTTCTGTCCCATCTCCATATCACTGTCAGTACTCTTTGAGAGGGGACCCGTCATGCAACTGCTGACCTACGACCCCAAATTCGATCCTGGAGTTACGTCATCACCGGAACCAGAAAACACACCATCATCCCCTCCCTTACCAACATGTAAAAGGAGCCCCTAAACCGACTCGCAGCACTTGGCTTGGCCAAACCTGCATAGGCCTTTCTCCACTCACAGAGGCCGACCCATTCCCTCTCTGGAATGGACTTTACTAAATAAGACTTCTCTGCTATTCACCACCGAAAGGTTTCATCTTCTTGCCTAGGAGGAGGGGGAGGCTAGTGCCTTGGGGGCAAGGGGAAGCCTGATTGGCCTCCCCCTGGGACATCAGACTTGCCAGCGTGATCTCCCGAACCTGAGCCAGGTTGCTGGGGATCTGATCAGTTCCAGGATCTCGACAGTGGCACCCAACAACAACAGAGACGACAACACCGAGGCATACGGGCATTAATGGAGCTCAAAAGTCACACAGCTTACCATAAGTGGCAGAGACAGGACACAAATCCAGCAGTTGAGCTCCTGAGTCCACGGCCCTAACCATTAGCCTTTACTGCCTCTCACTCACTCCAGGAGTTGCTTTGGTCTGATCCAAAAGGACATGTGTTTGGACACCTGTTCTGTGCATCCCTGTCTCACTCCTATAAAACACATCACCTTTTCTCTTCTTCTGTCTGGAACGTTCTCTCCTTGGCTCTCACGTGGCTGGTTGCCTTCCCTCATTCAGATTTTTGCCCTTCTTAGACAGGCCTTCCATGATCATCTGCCGTAGCAGAGTCCTTTTCCCAGCGCCGCCTCCGTCTCCTTCCTTCCTTTTCTCCTAGTTTTTACCACTTCCTGAATCTCTACTTGTGTTTCTTATTTGCATCTTCCTCCCCTCTAGTATGCAGATTTTGTGAAAGAAAATTTATTTCTTATTCACAACTGTCAGCAACATTCACAACTGAATTCCTAGCACCCAGGACAGTGCCGGACACGTGGCAGACACTTGACAAGTGTTTGTTGACTGAATAAATAAAACAAGAGGGAAGGAGGAAGCTGGGGGACAAACGCAATAGCAAGCTGGTTGTCATCAGTGTCTGGCGTCTACTGACTAAGAACAAGAATTTCCAAGCGACCTACCTGGCCAAGAAAAAATCACGGGCACAGCAACGTGAGCAATGCTACGCAGCTATGAAAAATGTTAAGAGTGTAGACACAATTACAATGCAGTGCGGTTATTAAATACTTATTGGTGGGGAAAAACAACACAGGAGTCTAGACACGCTGCTGTCACTAGAGTGGGTACACATTGCTCAAACTGCAAATTCCAGTGTGCAAAAAGTGTTACATAGAAGGTACCCCGCTCCGCAACTGACCCTCATTTCACTTCAAGCCCCCAGCCAAGGCTTTCTTTCGGTTGATTCAGCGTCTGATAAATCACTTCATCAACCAAGGCTGCATGAGTTCTGGGGGATTTCAGGTCGGGAGAGGGTGCTGCTGGCCCCTTAGTCACCACCAAGTGCATTGTGTCTAGTTGTCATGGTTCTTGTCTAGTTTCTGACAGGGGGCCCACGGTGGTGGCTGTTTCCTCTTCACCTTGCTGGGTCTGATTCTCTCTCATCCCCTGCCACTACCTCCAGTGGGGATAGGGCCACCATCCGGTTACTCCCCATCCCTCAGAGCACCGGGTGCTACCTGAGGCCACCCTAGACCTTCCTCCAGGTGTGTCCCCAGCCAGGCGCCCTTTACATTGCTGGGCCACACTGGGCAGGGGAGCCTTCTCCTAGGACCTGCGCCTCCGGCTACACTTGGAAGGCAGGGTGTGGAACAGCTCTCTTTGCAAATCCTGTAAGTGTTTGCTGGGTTTCCGTGGTCCACCACGACCTCTCTGACTGCTTCAGGAGCCATCCCAGGAAAGCCACACAGGTCACCCTGCAACACTCAAGCTCCCTTTTCCTCCCTTCAGCCTCACCCATCCCTCCTTGGCTCCAGGGTGCTGAGTGCGAGACCTGACTGGGGCCGGGTTCGCCCTACGCTGTGGCAAAATGCTGGCTGCCTTAGGAGAGGCCTCCTTTGCAGGGCCAGGAAGCCACACATTAGACAGGACAAGACCCACAGCCCAGGGCCTTTCTCTTCACCCACCTGTGTGAGCATCTGCAGCCAGAGGCGTCTCTGAGAGAGCTGAGTGGGGTCCCCATGTGACTGACAGGACCCCGAACTGACAAAGAATTCCTTGAATTGACTGACATTAGTCTTCCAATGTTCAACCATAATGGGTCTCAAGACACAAATTACGGTAAAAAAAAGAATTAGAAAATTAAAGATGGATAAATTTCTTGTGTACCTGCATGATGGCTTGCAATTCTCTGGTAGTTTCCTACAAACAAAATCTAGTTATGTGAATACTACAACCCAGATGCTAATTTGAACGTGAAATGAGCTAAGGTGTTTTATTCACGGAATTCTTGTTTTTGAAACATTACCAACCTAATGGAAAGGAGGAGTGTGCTGTCCCAGGGTGGGGACAGCAGCTTGGGTGCATCGCAGTGTGGGTGCTGGTTTTATATGGCAAGCTGATTGTAACCTTGGATGGCAAACTTTCATTTAAAGTGTAATAAAATATTTTTTAAAAAGAAAGAAAATTTATCACCCTAAATCCACAAACACACACACCCTGGTAAAGGGTCACGGGGCAAACGGCATGACAAGATGGGTCGGTGGGGTCCTCGGCTCCACCCGACACAGGCTTTGTGGTTATACAAGCACTGATTCTGGAGAAGGGGATGCTCCAACGGGCAGCACTTACCCTCGAGGACAGAGGTCATGATGCTGACACGACTCATTGCCCTTTGGGCTCGGAAAGGCTCCCTCAGGTATTCTGTCGACAAGAATGTCTTCTGTCCTGTGTCGAGTGCCTGCTGAGACACCAAAGTGGGATCAAGACATGCCGCCAATGTGAAGTTTCTGATGACAAAGATGACTCAGTCAGTCTCTAAGTGGCCAATCTCCTGTGCCTGCGGGTGGCGGAGTGAAGGCACATAGTCCTGCTGGGAGACACGGGCAAGGACTCAGACTTGTGTTGAGGGCCCAGGCGTGGGGACAGGGCACACAGCCTGATTGAGCGTGTGGCCCAGGCTCCCCTGGGGCTCAGGAAGGTGATGCCCTACGGCGGGACCTGTGTCCAGAGGGGGGACGGGCTGCCACGAGGGTCTCTGAGGCTTCCACCCAGGGGCAGGACAGCTTCAGGGACAGTGGACCAGGCAGACTTCCTCCAGGCAGTGCAGGTGACTTCTACACAGAATTCCTGCTCTGCAAAAGTGACTTCTACGTGGAATTCTTGCTCCCTGACCTGCTCTCCTGCCTCCTTTCTGATGGACCCCTCTCTCAACTTCGATTCAGGCCGAGAGCATCTGGGGTTCGATTACCTAGCTGCTGGATTCAAACTGCAGACCTTTTGGTTAGCAGGTAAATGTTTAACCACTGCACTACCAGGGGGGTGAACACTTCAGACCCCAGAGTGGGGGACAACCACTCAGTGCTGGCAGTCGTGGCCTAGCCAAGTGGATACATACTTTGGGGGGACACAGTTCAATCCATAAGAGCTTCCCATCAGAGACCTAGCTGGGACAACTCAAAGATTTATCTGAGTCGGTGGCACACTTCTCTGTATTCTTGACTAGCCAGGGAGTGAGTTAGAAGCATCGTCACTGCAGCTGAGGAGGGGAACTCACATTACACAGCAGCTCTCAGCCCAGCGAGGACTCCCTTGTTTGCCATTACACCCTGTCATTATTCCAACGAGCGTGTCGGCCGGTTAGTCACTGATGACAGATTTGTGCATTTTGGCAAGTCACTTTCAATTCTCCAATGAGTAAATCAAGAGCAACTTGGCTGCTGTGCAGATCTGCTCTGGGTCCTTCTCAGAACTTCTCTGGCCCCATCTGTCAAGCTCAGGAGAGACTGGCAGAGCCACAGATGGGAAGAGAAGGGGCCTTAGCTTCCCCAGTGCTCATCGGGGCGCAAGGGGGCATGTCTCTAAACCACTGACAGTGGTCGAGGACAGAGAAGCACTGTGAAGTAGGGGTCAAGCAGAAAAGAATTTGTTCACCATATTTAGAGTTAACCAGAAAACCTCAGGCAAATCCACTATCTTCCTCTGGATCTCCCTTTTCCTGTCTGTAAAATGGGGTGGGTGCCCTGGTGGCCTAGAGGTTAAAGGGCTTGGCTGCTAATCAGAGCATCAATGGTTTGAATCCACCTGACACTCCACAGGAGAAAGGTGTGGCACTCTGCGTCTGCAGTCGGTGTCTGTTAAGATTTATAGTCTTGGAAACGCAGTGGGGCAGTTCTACTGTGTCCGTAGGGTTCCACTACAGGTCATAACTGACTCAGCGTCAGTGGGTTGGGTTGGGTTGGGCTGAGGTCTAGAGAATCCTTCTGTTGGTGACACCCTGACTTCTTGGTCTCAAGCCTCTGGCTGGAGGGCAGCAGAGGACGTCTGGAGCGTTCATAAACTCACCTCCATGGCTCCCGGGTCCAGTCCACTGGTGGGCAGCGCGGAGGGTCCGTCTCCTCCGGGGCCCGAGCCAGGGTTGGAGGGGTGACGCCGCGGACTCGTGGGGAGGGGACCCTGCTGGCCGGAGCCTCTGCCCAGCAGCACAGAGCCTCGACGGCTTTCACAGTCTCCGCGGAAGACTCCATCATCTGGGACCCCGTCGGGGAATGAGATATCTCGGCCGAGAGCCCGGAAATGGAACACGCTGCCGTGGCTATCCCGGCGTCTCCCCGAGGCCAGGCCTAGGAAGGACTGGGCATTGCCCCAAAGGAAAAGGAAAGAGACAGCCTTGTAGGCAAGCCTGCAACTCCTCACTTCCCCCCACTCACTCTTAGTCTTCTGCCCTTAATTTCATGACCTTCCAGCTCCACAAAGAACCTCAAGATGTAGACAGAACTCTTGGTGGACACATGAGGGAGGATGGGGGATACCTAGTGAAAAGAATATTCTAGGCAGATTCTGAGATGTGGATGAGACAGTATGGAGTATTTAAGACTGGTGAGTTGGCCTTCGTGGTGGAGGACATATCAGAGGACAGCCTGATCGTTCAGTCGAGTCACGTGTTTGTCAGCCTTTTGCCATGGGGCTGGATGACACTGTTTCTTAACCTCCCTTCTTCACATGGAAAGTTGCCACCGGCCTCACCAGAACTGGGTCGGGCTTGGTAACTGGTTGTTGAGTCAAAGAGTGACACAACCGATTGTGTGAAAGTGAGTTTCTACCCTTCAATAGATCCGGCCTGTGAGAGCATGAGCGTGCTGCAAAGGAAGAGACAGGCACTTTATAATGTATTGAGCCTCCAGATCCCCTGAGGCAAGATTTGAACAGTAACAATGGGGAGATTGAAGGAAGAGTTGCATTTTAATTTCCTGGAAGAACAATAGCGTTCCTTCAAATCAATAATATTTCCCATCAAAATCTTCCACTGAGGGAACTGTGTGACTTAGAGTTACCAGAAGAAAGGAGCAAAGTGAGAGGCCCAGGAGCCTCTCAAGTTAGTGTGCCTGCCCGGCTGTCTCTGGTGACCGCTGTGGGAACCTGACCACACAGCATGTGTTTTGTTCTCAGGTCGAGTCCGTGCCTGTGCCCATTGCCGTGGAGTCTATCTCAACTCGTGGTAGCCCTACAGACAAGAAAGAGTGAGATTTGAACTGCTGACACTGTGATCAGCAGCCAGAGCTCTGAACCACTACACCACCAGGGATTTCTACAAACCCAAACCAAACTCATTACTGTTGAATCGATTCTGACTCATAGTGACCCTACAGGACAGAGCAGAACTGCCCCGTAGAGCTTCCAAGGAGAGCCTGGTGGATCCGAAATGCCGACCTCTTGGTGAGCAGGTGCAGCACTAACCATTGAGATACCGGGGTTTCCTGCAGTTTTCTAAAACTTAAACACTGACTTTCTACCAACCTCTGAGCACACTGTTGAATTTGTTCCCCTTCCCTAATTCTGTTTGTACTAAATGACTGAAGCTGAGCCATCTTGCCAACTGGAGTTCTTCAGTATCTTGTAGAAGCAGAGTTTCCTTTCTTGATAATTTGTAAGCCATTTCTGTTCAGCAACCACCAGTGTAAACCTAGTATTACAAGCAGGGTGTTCTTTGCCTAGGTTACATGTCCAAGGACCATAGAACTCATAAACATCTACAAATCCTTCCCACTTGAGAAGCAAAGAATCAGAATTGGCAAATGCGTATTCAAGACGGGAAGGCTGAGTCTCTTCTACCTGAGCACCAAGCAACTCAACACAGAAAACTTTGGTTGCATATTTGACAAATAGCACCTCTTTGGCCACGATTAATATTTCAGAAAGGGCCTATTTGACAAATGGTGGGCAGCGATCTCTCGATCTAAGAAGGAGATCTTTAAACTATGTCATCCAAGAAGGCCACACTGGTGTCCTACAGGAGTCCTGTCTTGTTGTTCTTAGCCAGGATGTAAGCACTCTCTGAGGTTTATTCCGGATGAGAGCACGCCTGGGAGAACAGGTAGGGTAGACATCAGCCAGTCAGCATTAAAAAAGTCTCCAGACGTCGTCTGCACACCTCTGCGCAGACATGCTCGTCCTTCTACTTGAACTACACCGCACCCCAAGCCTCCCGGTCATCACCCGCCGGGGAACTCCTGCTTACCCTTCACTGTCTGCCTCCGTGAGTCCCTCCTCCGTGAAGCCTGCTCTGATACACACCACACCCGGAGGACTGGATGTTGCCTTCTCTGCCCCCTGAATGCCATGTGCATGTCTCTGTGGTGGCATTTACCACGCAACTGTGTGTATAGCTTCCACCCAGATGGAGGTCCCCAGGAAAGCTCTTTATACCAGGCACCTGGTACTGCTAAAGGAACAAGAACAAGTTTCTTTTTCTCTTTAAAGGTAAGCCTACCCAGAGAGACAAGTGTAGGCACACACACAGAACAATCACTGGACTCCCAGGTGCTAATCTGCGTGGGACGGACAGAATAGAGAAAGTCAGACCCCAGTCAGTGTCACTGACGTTTCCGGGGAAGCTATGATTCAGCCTCGTCTGTGACTGTCAGAGTCCTAGTCAAATCCCCTCTGACACTTCTTCTGAACTGTGCCCTGCACGTGCCAGGTGATGCTCAAAACAATGACAGCAGGGGGAGGGGGCAGCACAGAGAAAAGCCACCATGTGGTGGGCTGGGCCACTGGGTGGGTGTCCATCTGAGTGTCAGGCTGGGGCTGAAGAAACGGTATTCCAGAAAGTAGAACATCCTTCAGATGAGGACAAGGCTGAGAGGGAAGTAGGGGGCAGGAGGCCTGGGAAAGAGCTAACTGATCCTCCTTCTGTTAGCATGGCACTCTCCGACCAGTAAAGGTTGTCCTCAGTCAGTCATCTGGGGGCACAGTCATTTGGGGTACACCCAGGATTTTCAGGGGTCAGTGGGGTAGAGGGAGGACACTCGGTGAGTGCTGGAATCTTGGAGTGTGAAGCAGAAGACTGATGGGGGTAGAATTTCTACAAGGTCAGGGTGACGTTCTGAAGCCATTTGTAGGGTTGGACTGGATTGTGTCTCAGAGATGGTTTATGGGATCTTCTGCACCAGCGAGGGAAAGTAGGTGGCAGAACCTCAGGAATGAGGTCAGAAGAAGCTTGTAAAACAGTTCAGCACCACAGACAGGACAGCGGTCCAGCCCCAGAGCTGCAGACCCGAGCACCAGAGGGAGGTTGACCCTTGATGCACCTCAAGGTCAGGATGTCCAGTACCAAGGTCACCACCTTCCCTACAGAGGTTCTTCCTCTGGGGTTTGCATCTTGGTGTCACTACCCATCTAGCTGCACTACCCTGAAACCTTCTCTCCTAAGACATTTCGCAATCCCAGGCTTGTTGATCTTCACCCAGACAAGTCTTTCTAATCCACCCCTTTCCCCACCCCTGATGATGCTGTCTTGGTTTAGGGCATGACTTCGTGGGAAGGGTCTGGGTTACTAACACACCCTCCTGATCTCCGTGTGTCTGGTTGTCTTCCCACCTTGGCAGCTGATAAAGTGGGTGACCTCTTTAGGGCCCCACCATCAGCCCCTTACCATCCTGCGCTGGTTGTAGGACTCTGATTGGAGGGATTTGTTGTCGTCTGTGGAGCCCTCTGACCCTCTTGGTTTTGTCCTGGGCCTTTTCTCATTGGCATTTTTGGGGGTTAAAGGTGACCCACTGCGAGAGCAGAGAGAGGCTGTGTCAATCCCCAGTGCGGCCAGGACCTGTGGAGAGAGAACAGGGGCTGCCGCCAATGCTGTCTGGGTGATCTTAGCACAGATGTGTCTCCCAGACACGGGGGGTGTAAGGCCAGGGCGTTGGAAGTAAGAGGTTAAGGGTCAGGATGTGGGTGGCGGTGGGGTTAGACCATGGCAGGAAGACACCCCCCTCATGGGTCACACCCCACACCCAGATCCTGCAGTCGCCTCTGTTGGTGATCAGATTCCACCAACCAGACCAGCATGCCCTTGTTCAGCTGCTGCGAACGTCAGCTGCCAGCGCCAGCCACTGAAGGTGGCCCCTGATGGCAGCCCCTGATTGCTGCAGTAGTGCTCTTCAGAAAACATCCTAGGGCTCCCTTCCCCTGGGGCCATCCTGTGTCTAAGGATTAACTGACGTGGAGTATAAAAGACCAGACAGACCCCTTGTCCCAAGGTAACAGTTACCCCCTAGTATCAGACATATGCTGGCGCTCTCCGGTTGAGAATGTGTCTTTGTTTTGTTTCATCCCCTGCCCCGTCCTTTTCCCTTCACCCTTCTGTACAGCTAGCCCTCAAGGAACCGCCTGCCCGGGAATCCTCAACCAGGTTTCTCTTTGCAGAGACCTGGCCTAATACAAGGCCTGCTCCAGAGCCCAGGATGCTCAGTGGTTAAGTGTTTGCCTGTTAAAGCAAAAGTCAGCAATTTGACTCCACCAGCAGCTCCTCAGAAACCCCATGGGGCAGTTCCGCTCTGTCCCACAGGGTCGCTAGGGGTCGGAATCAACTCAGTGGCACAGGGTTTGAGACGATGTCTGAGCCTAACTGCCGCCTATGATGTAGCTGTGCTGTTGAGTCGATTCTGGTTCGTAACAATCCTATAGGACCCAGTAGAATTGCCCCGGAGGGTTCCCAAGGGGCGCCTGGTAGAGCCCAACTGCCGACCTTTCAGTTAACAGCCTGGCCTCTTGACTACTGCAGCTCCAGGGCTCAACCCTGCCAGAAACAAAGAAGACAACCAACCCACTGCCACTGAGACTGTTCCAACTCATACTTAACCACCACGACACTGGGGTACCCAGTCCTGCTATATACAGGCCCCTACAAGGACAATCTTAGTCTGAGTGGCTGGTCCAGGCCTCCTCTCAGGAACTTACAGCTGGCAACAGACTTCAAAATCGCTACCCCTTGCAAACCTCCTGTTCGTTCCGGAGTATCTCCAGGGTCTCCTGGAACTTTCTCTCCTTGGCTTCAATTTCATCCAGGGTAGCCTGGTTCTGCTCTTCGTAGGCCATGGTGACCACAGCCAAGATCAGGTTGACCAGATAGAAAGATCCCAGGAAGATGACAAGCACAAAAAAGATCATATAGATTTTTCCAGAAGCTCTCAGGGTCTGTAGATTCAGGAGAAAGAAGAGAGCCAAGTTGTAGCCCCAACATACTGGCCCTTCAAGTCAGGTCAGGCTCGTACAGGAAAAATGTAGACATGCAGTGACCTGCCAGCTTCTGACCCGGCCTGCACGGAGGCGCAGCGACCCTCACCTGCTGGTAGAGGCGTTCCCAGGAATCCTGCGTCATGAGGCGGAAGAGCGAGAGGAAGGCCCAGGCAAAGGAGTCAAAGCTGGTGTAGTTGAAGTCCGGGTTTCCAGCGGTCTTGAGACAGAAATAACCGGAGGGACAGTGGCTGTGAGGTGAACAGAGGAGATTACTGGTTGCTCAGGCCCCGGCTCACCGGGGGCGAGGCAGCGCACGGCTGCAGGAAGACCACAGGGTTCTAAGTCAAGGGATCGGAGTGTGAGGCCTGGCCTTCCTCTTACTAGCTGGCTGCCCCCCAGGCACTGAGTCTCTTCAGGGCTCAGGGTGCAGCTCCATGCACTGGGAAGCGGCGGGGGAAGGCTGGCTGACGGCCCAGATGTGGCCCTGTCAGGCGGCAAGCTGTGCAAGGTTACTCCTGGGGACAGTCAGTCAGTGACAGTGGGGCCTTCGGAAAACCTGAGACCGGAAATTTGCCTATTGGTGGCAAACTCACCTGGGCCAGCCCACTGACCAATTACAGGTAGGGATGAAAATGACACTTGCCACTTAACAGCTCAAACTGCAGGCTGTGTGTTCTCCTGATGGCTTTGCAAATACGGCAGTCCAACTGGATGAGGAAGCCAGGGCTCAGGAAGGAGAAGGCGTGTGCCCAGCTCCCACAGGCGCCACTCTCAGAGGGCTCTGACTGTGGGCCCGGTGCTGGCATCGGCCCGGCCTTCTCCTGAAGGCCCGCTGAGGACAGAGGCCACATTAGAGACGGCGGCTGCCGAGGGAGGCCTGGCCTGGGCGACTGGTGGACTCCCCTCTCTCTCACAGGAAGCAGATGAGTTGTCACCGAGAACAGCCTCTCAGCTGAGGGCACGTGAGGTGGTCCTGCCCTCGTGGGTGGGCACGGCTGGGTGAAGGCAGCAGCAATGCCTGGTCTGCACTTTGAGGTTGTTCTGCGCCCAGGATTCTTCCACCAGCGCCTGCTCCTCGGGTCAGACTCACATGCAGATAGGCCATCTCGGGACCCATGTCCCTGCTAGGCTTCCAGCAGCCGAAATGGTAATCCATCCCAATTCTGTCTACAACTTGGAGGAGGTTTGCGAGTTCCCAGGCTCTGCAACAGAAGCCCGGTGGCCAGGGCTGCTCCCCAAGAGGACGGCAGTCTGAACTCGCCAGTCCTGCTCTGACCTCTGAGGTCGCTGAGTGGGAACTGACTCGACAGCCGTGGCTGTGACTGTCACTCCGAGACAGACCTTTAGTTTGCTCTCCCTGGAAGCCAGCCAAGCCGTTCCCTGCAAGCAAGCTTGCTGGCTAACTCTGAGGGTGGCCTTATTTCTGTCTTCCGTAAACTGTGGTGGCGCAGTGGTTAAGTGCTATGTGTAGTAGCCAAACGGTTGGCTGTTGGAACCCACCAGATGCTAAACTGTGGAGCAGCCCTCCTCCGCCCCACGGGGTCTCTCGGAGCTGGAATCGACTTGACGGCTGTGGGTCCGGGTAGAGTAGAAGGAAGTCGCTACACAGCAACGGCTGATTGCTCAGAATTAACGGGAGGACAGTGACCTCAGTGCTGCCTGACCCGCTGCTGTCGAGTCGATTCTGACTCAGTGACCCCGTAGGGTAGAGTGGAACCACCCGACAGTGTTTACAAGGAGCGTCCGGCAAAGTCCAACTGCTGACCTTTCGGCGAGCAGCCACATTCTTAACCGCTGCGCCACCAGGGTCTCAGGCTTCAGCACAGTAAACAGCATATGGGAAATGCAAATTAAAATGCCTGCTGTTTTAACCTCAGAAGTGCAGAGTGAGGCGCTGGAATTAACACAGGTGAAAAACACAGAAATCGTCCAGTGTTCCCTGTTCCTTGTCCTTCACCTTGACACCTGGGTGTTTCCTCCACAGCGTCGCAGGTCGTTGTGGGACTCGGCCCAGGGCTCTGGCTTCTCTGTGGTCCAGCACCGGCCCCGGATTTGCTGATCACAGCGTGTCCCTTTAGGACTCCCTGGGTCCACTGTCCTGGGCTGGCTCCTTCCTTCCTCCCAATGCTACCCAGTCCTCCACCACCTCCACCACCTCCTCTCCAGCAGCTGCCTGCTCCTCAGGACCGAGAGGTCTGTAGATGCCCTGCCAAATCACCATGTGCAGACTGTGGGCCTTGAGCCCTCCACCTCCAGACAAGGGAGGCAACACTGAGGGCCCCTCAAGTTAAGTCAAGGCCAAAGGAAACTGTACAGCTTGCACCCTGAGCCAGAGAACATTTGTCAGGAAAGAGGCCGAGGACCCTGGTGCTGGCCACACTCTCTGATTGCGCCTACTCCTTCGTTCTCTCTCAGATGTTTTCCTCGTAGGCTGATTAAGACAGGGTTTCCCTTCAGTGGCTTTGAGATTGGGGCCACTGTAAGCTCTGACTTCCCAGGCACCCAGTCCTGGCGGTGGGAGAGGGGGATCTTTCTGATTGGTCGCCTAAACTCTTTCTGCACAGGTTTCTCTCCAGCAGCCCAAACGCAGGCAGAGCTGAGCATCCTTGCTCCTTTGGTTCACATTCTGTTTTGCCACCTAGAAAGGCTTCCATCCAAACTACCTCTCTTTCATCCAGCTGGGAGACTTCCTGAATGCTCTCCTCAACCACTGCCTCCAGGAAGCCTTCCCTGACCTCCTTCCCTGCCTCCCCACTGTCACCTCACTGTGATTCCCCAGCCCATGGAGTCTCCAACCCAGTGCTGACTCTCTACGGCGTAACATCTTGATGTACGTACATCAGAGCTTGCAAACTGGCAGCCTGCAGGCTGAGTGTGGCCTGCAGAAGTATTCTGTTTGGCCGACACCATACATAGATTTTGTTTTGTTTTGTTTTAATTGGAAGCCAATGTTTATAGTTGGGATATTTCACATGAAAATCCAGTTCTCTCACCTCTGTCTTAAAAGCTGGAAGAGATAAAGCAACAGCCCACATTTTAAATGGCAGAGATACTGCAAAGTCTGGTGTGTGGTGCTTCTTCCTCTGTGTGAGGATAAGGAAACCCGCGTCATGAAGTTACAACGGTGAAAGGTAAAACATTTAACCAAACACAGTCTTCATAAATATCAGTCTCTTCCTGGGGAAGACTGCTCACACAAATGGCCACAGTTATTCCCTTTTCTGTATCCACATGTTTTTGCCATCTGGCCTCACAGCCCCAGCCAGTAAGAGGCAGAGTCTCCTTCCCCACCACTTGGATCTGGACAGGCCTGCTCTTTCTCTGTCCTGGCCCACTGCCTCGGCCATGAGAACAAGCTCTGGCTAACCTGCTGGGAGACGACAGAGCACGTGGAGCAGAGACCAGGCCTCCCGATTCAGGCCACGTGAGACTAGCCGTTTCCCAGCCGACTCGCATCTTCTGCAAATGCACGAGTCAGCCGAGCACAAGCTGCCGGTGTGCAGAATCAGAAGTCAAGTGTATGCTTGTTGTTTTAAGTCACTCAGTTTTGGGATGGTTTGTTAGACAGCACAAGCTAACTCATACACTCCCTCTCTGTGAGGTCTGGAATGAGGAAAGGCTATGTCTTCTGCACGTCTGCATCTTTCTCAGGGTCTGGCTCCCAGTCCTCATCCACAGAACACTGACAAGATGGAGAAAGGACTTGGGGACATGGGTGATTTGTCATGGGCGGGCACTCACCCTGCGTCACTTCCATTGCCGCACAACAAGGGGTCAGAGGTTCCTGGCTTGTAGATTTGGAAAGCTGCAAAACAAAGGAAGAAATGCACCTCACAGATGGCTGCAAACCCTCCGAGTGAAGTCCTGTGCAGCCCAGCCAGCCCCTCTAAGTCTCCCCTCTGAGCATGGCGGGGCTCCTGGACCACACACCCTCAGTGAGCGTGCTCGGCCCTGCAGAGGGGAGAAGTCACGCGTGGGAAAAGAAACATCGAGCAGCGACTATCGCTCCGGGCCTCAATAACTGGCCCTGCATTGGCTGCTCATCGCCTTGCAGAAAAGGCACTGGACAAAGGAGCTACAGAACCCCAAAGTGGCTCAGGGGAAACATTTCAGTGGGAAACAGGAACCCAGATGCACGCCAACACAGAGACACATGAGGTCTTCACACCCCTTGGTGTCCAGACCTGTGTCGTTATGGCAGAAATTCCACTCGCGGGCATATGAGCCATTGGCCGTCTCGTTGAGAAGAGTGCAGTTCTTGACGCATTTGTTCTTGAGGTTTCCCTTGAACAGCTGCAGGCCCACCAGGGCGAAGACGCTGAGGCAGAAGACGGTGAGGATGGTCACGTCCGCCAGCTTCCTCACAGAGTGGATCAGCGCCCCCACGATGACCTTCAGCCCTGCAGGGAGATGACACCAGCGCTCCTACGTGGGTGATGCGCCACAGACACAGCACTCACACATGTGCCTGGAGTCCCTGGATCTGAACCATCACCCCCAATTCTGCACAGGGGTGAGGTGTCTGATAAACTCCAGGGCAGTTCCAAGCCCAGTTCCTCATGAGAACCCTGCAGTGATCCTTTGCAACAGGTAGCCAAAGACTGTTGTCCTCACTGCAAAGACAAGGCACCTCAGACTCAAGCAACACCTTTTCTATCATCTTTTTTTTTTTTTTTTAATAATTCTATCATGTTTTAGGTGAGAGTTTAGAGCACAAACTAGTTTTTCGTTTAAAAACATTTATACAGAAATTGTTTTGTGACCTCGGTTGCAGTCCCTATGATATGTTGACACTTATCCCCTGTCTACCCCAGTTCCCAGGTCCATTCATCCAGTTTTTCCGTCCTTTCCTGCCTTCCCGTCTTTGCCCTTGGACTAGCACTGCTCATCTGCTCTCCCAGACATGACTGAACAAAAGGCACGCTCCTCACGTGTGCTCTCGTTTGCCTCACAGGCCTGTCTAGGCTGGGGCTGAGAGGCGGACTTGGGGAGCAGCTTCCGTTCTGAGTCAGCAGGCTGTCGGGGGCCATGGCCCCGGTGGTTCTTCCAGGCTTCATGTCATCCCGTGTCTAATAAACTACTAAGACCAACAATTAAGAAAACTGTTGAGTGCCTACTGTGTGCCAGGTGTCACGCTAGGCATGAGGCTACCGTCTTTACTGTGGCCATGTGGCAACTGGTTTTCAGTGCTGGGAGACAGCTGAAGGCTGGAGACATGTACAGCTCCCTGTATGCACCTGGTGTGTGTGTGAGGAGAGCGGGAGAGCTGCCAGGGAGACAGGGAAACAGAGAGAGGAAGAGGGAGACAGAGACACACAACCAGAGACGGCTGAATCACAGTGTGAGACCACGAGAGACACTCAGAGATGAAGCCACTGAGAGGAAACCAGACAACGTTAGAGCTCTACACCAGAGCCGGCACCCCCACAGTGAGGGGGAGCCCCGCGTTAGAGCTCTACACCAGAGCCGGCACCCTGGCAGTGAGGGGGAGCCCCCCATTAGAGCTCTACACCAGAGCCGGCACCCCCACAGTGAGGAGGGAGCCCCCCGTTAGAGCTCTACACCAGAGTCGTTACCCCCGCAGTGAGGAGGGAGCCCCCCGTTAGAGCTCTACACCAGAGCCGGCACCCTGGCAGTGAGGGGGAGCCCCCCGTTAGAGCTCTACACCAGAGCCGGCACCCCCGCAGTGAGGAGGGAGCACCCCGTTAGAGCTCTACACCAGAGCCGGCACCCTGGCAGTGAGGGGGAGCCCCCCGTTAGAGCTCTACACCAGAGCCAGCACCCCCGCAGTGAGGAGGGAGCCCCCGCATGTCCCAGGAGGGAGTTTTTAAATGAAGTCACCTTCTGCAGGAGAGCAGCTTCGCTGGGGGCAAAAGGCCTTCAGTCCACTCTTGTGTCATGTCGTGGGTTTGGTGGACAGACACCCACTAAGCCCACAAGTCAATCCCGGGGCTGGGAGCTGAGAGGACGGTGGGACTGGCCGCAGACTGAGTGGAGAGTGTTTGTCAGACACGCGGCCTTACAGAGCAGCAGCCTGTCAGAGGCTCAGGGTGGGACGGGGCCAGGTGGCCGGCAAGCTAGGCCAGCTTGGGGACTGCTCCTGAGGAGGCAAGGCCAAGACCAAGCCTCAGGTATCAGTAGGAGCTGAGTGGAGAGAGGACAGGGCCCTCCTGACAGGAGCAGCGTGGCCCAGGTGGTGGTGAGCAAGCACTTGGAGGGCCTGTGGGCCCACAGGTAGACTCTGGAGCCCAGGAAAGCTGGGCAGAGGTGAGAGGTGAGGCAGGAGAGGGCTCTGGGCAGACCTCTCAGAGTCTTCCCTCTTAAGAATATGTGGGAAAGTCACCAGAACTGGCGCAGAACTGGCTGCTTATCTGTTGTGTCTCCCCTCATGGAGAAGCCCGTCCAGTGAAAGGTATCAAAGACTCCGATCCTTCCCTGTAGATCCGGACACAGAATGACAAGAAGGGACTTCTGAGCGAGGACGGTTGTCACTGTTTTACAGACATAGGAAAAGGTTCTCAGAGGTGAGGGGAGACGGCTCATCAGGCCACATGGGGGGCCTCCGGTCCTGTTTCAGAGAGTTTGCCTGGTCTCAACCCTGCCATCAGCCAAGCAGCGGTAGGTCACCACACTACTGATGAGAACAGAAATGTTGGGGTCCAGTGCCACAACCTAAGGTGGGCTACTCCAGGTTTTAAATCCTCTATAATCAAAAATTGCCTGAATATGTCTGGAGTCTTAAAACCTAGCAAACTGCCGTCTGAGGAACACCAAATGGTCCCAACTGAGCTAGAACCGATGATCACCAAGGACAACAATGACATGGGGGAAAGAGAGCCCAGAAGACAGAAAGACCCACGTGAATGGGTGACTGTATCCACATGTGACCGGAAGAATCAAGTGGTGTCCAGCTACTGCCAATGACTACCATGATGGAGTTCGGAATGTTGATTCCCAGTGGCAACATGAGCAAAAAAAGAGGTTCACCCTAAGAACTCCACTAAAAGACCACAACTGATGATCGAAGGACTGAAAGTTCCCCTGGAAGCATGGCCCCTAGACCAGATGCTGCCCCGATCACAGACCATTACTGAGGTCAGCTCTTAGATAGGAATGGAATGGACTCAGGGACACAGAGTGATCACATCATGGGTGCACCTGATGCTTCTCTGCATCTATAGGATGTAGTCCTACTGGCCTCTTACTAGAGGGGAGTGGAGAGGGTGGAGCGGAGGGGATGGGAGATTGTTAAGAGGATATGACATGCATAGAATGGGAAAGAGTGTGCTGTCACCAGACAAGGAGAGTAGAAGGAGCTGCAGATAGGCGGGCATGCAAATTCGAATTGCAATGTAAACTTTCACTCAGTCACAATAAAATATATGTGGATGTATTACAAAGAATTGCCTGATTATTTTTTCGTCTGATGATCCAAGGACAGAAACGAGGCTCGGGCTTCGGGAGTCACTGAACCAAATTCTAGGCCTGCCTCCTCCCTGCCTTCCCATTGCCAAGGCTAAGCTTTAGCTTAAGGTGGGAAGCAGAAGCCAACAGGGGCTTGTGGGAGCTCCACAACAACAACGACAGAAAATAGGGACAGGACCCTCTTGCCAATGGTTGATGGTGAGGTCATTGGTGCTGTGGACAGAACATGCGTCTAGGAATTGTGACCTTGGGCTCCAGCGATTACTGGGCTTGTGTTTTCTACTCTCTGGGTCTTGGTTTGTCTGTTAAGTGGAAACCACAATCCCTGCCCTGAAACCTTGCAGGGTTTTTGTGAAGGTCACAGGACATTTGACTTGGGAAACCAGTGTGTACTCTGTGAAGGAGTGAGCGGACACAATCCCTCACCTGGGATCACAGAAACTGTCTTCAAAGCTCTAAGAACTCGGAAGGTCCGCAGGCCCGAGACTCCACGCAGATCTATCGCTTCGCCAATGTACCTGCGGGGCCAGAAGCCAGTCAGCGTCTCTGCGAGGAGAGGCTACTGGGAGGGGATGTACCAGGAACAAGGACAGTCCGCGGCAACGCCAGCCTAGCAGGAACCCAGGACGGAAACTGAGCGCCCCAAGGTTCTTCCACCTGTCCACTCTCTGGCACTGATCTGAGGTTTCAGTGTTTTCCAGAGGGGGTTCTCTGAGGAGACGCATTACACTTCAGGTCTCCCTGGGGCATGTACACATGGGTACCCGAGCATGCTGCCGCCCGGCATGCTGTTCTTCTTTGAAGCAGCCTTTCCAGGGAACGCCCTCCGTGCTGGGTTGCTGCAGGGCTGAGCATCGTCTGGTCTCCTCTACGAGGCCAGTTATAGGGTCAGGTTTGAGGCCTCTGACTTCGCCCTGTGGGTGTGGACAGGCCCAGGAAAGTGACACCCAGAGCAACCCTCAGTGGTGGCCATGCCGCTGCCAGTGGGGAAGCTGGATTGAGATGTATTTCAGCGAGACACAGCTCAGTCCCACACGGACACACCCAGAAATCAACCCGGAGACATACTCACGCCAGGGTAATAACACCAAAATCCAGCCAGTTCCAAGGATCTCGGAGGTAAGTGAACTCATTGAGACAAAATCCTCTCGCCAGCATCTTTATCAAGGCTTCAAAGGTGTAAATGCCGGTGAAGACGTACCTGGAAGAGAAGGCAGACAAGGGTGGGAGCACGCAGGGTACCACGGAGGGTGGCAGGCTGGCTTCACGGTGGCCCCAGAGGGAGAAGCGGGCTGCTGGGAACACGCCAAGGGAAAGACGCAGAAAACAAACCCAGCGCCACCAAGGTGGAGGAGGAGACCGGGAGAAAGGAGAAAAGAGGCAGACCGAGGAACAGGAAGCTCCGACAAATGGGTGCGGGGACAGAGCCATGCGTGTGGCTGAATCAGCAGGCGGGCTCTCTGGATCCGAAGGTGGATAGAGAGCGACACCGACAGAGAGCTTCACAATGTTAGCCCCTCTCCTGGAGTGAGCCTGGTGGTTCGAGAGGCAGAACAAGGATCTTCCTGTCCCCTGAGGCTCTACGAAGCTCCCGGAAGCATCTTGTTCCGAGGGAAGCTGACGGTGGTAGATACACGAGTCTCTGATACACCTGCCCTCTCCAAACTTCTCTAGCAGAGACTCCCTTTATTTCCAGACCATATCTGGTCTGCCCGAGTTTTTGGCCTCAGGGACCCCCAACCTAGGAGTTTTATAGAGTGGGACTAGGAAGCAACTAGATGTCATGGAGAAAAGCCACCGAAATCCACTAATGCTTTCCCAGGAGGATAGTCCCTGTTAGATCTATTTCAAAGCGGCTCTTTTATTTTGCTGGGGACCTTGGTAGGTTTGGAGCTGAGAGCTGGGTCTGGACCTAAGGTTCAGTAGGGCAGGGTTTCTAAACATTCAGAATCCCTGCGTCACCTACAGCAGTGGCTCTCAAACTCAGACAGCATCAGAACCACCAGGAAGGCTTCTTCCCACTAAGATTCTTGGGTACCTCCTCCAGCGTCTTTGACCCAGGAAGTCTGGGGTGGGGCCCAAGGATTTGCAGTGCTAACAAGCTCCTAGGGGAAGCTGACGCTGCTGATCTGTGGACCACTCTTTGAGAACCACTGATCTAAGGAATTCATGTGCACACATAAATCACATAATCATGTAAATCCTGAAATTTTAAAATCACCTCATTTTTTAAAAATTATTAACATAAAACCTAGTATTAAAAATAGGAAGACTTTGGGTTAAACATGGCCAGCCAAGCCAAGGGTTGTCAAGTCGGATCCAACTCATGGCAACTCTGAGTAAACATGGCAGATTGAACATATGTATCACCCTTTTTGAAATCCCTCTAAGACAACAGTAAAATATTTTTTTAAAAAGCCATAAACCCCTAGGTGTATCAGAGACTCATGTATCTTCCACCGTCAGCTTCCCTCGGGACAAGATGCTTCCGGGAGCTTCTTAGAGCCTCATGGGACAGGAAGATCCTTGTTCTGCCTCTCGAACCACCAGGCTCACTCCAGGAGAGGGGGCTAACCCCTAGGACCAAGGTAACGGAGAACACAGAAAGAAGATTCTGGAAGCTGGATGGCAGACAGATGAGTGGTATGCAACAGAGCACTCTGGAAATCTGAAACCTCAGATTGCAAGTGGAGAGTGGTCAGAATCTCAGAAGCATGGGACATACTGCAGAACCTCAGCACTGCTCATGAGTTAGAGGAGCTAAGTATCTCTGAAAATGATGTTTGGATATCCCCTAAAAAACCAAACCCGTTGCTGTCGAGTCAGTTCTGACTTAGTGACCCTATAGACAAAGTAGAATTGCCCCACAGAGTTTCCAAGGAGCGCCTGGTAGATTTAAATTGCTGACCTTCTGATCAGTAGCAGTAGCTCTTAACCTCTACACCGCCAGGGTTTCCACACTAGGACTGTTTGAAACACTGTATAAGAAGCAGCTGGGCTTTCCAGATTCCACCCCCTTCCAGGCATCCAGTGCACAGCTGCCGTGTCTGCTCTAGAAATAGACAGATGCTTCTTCTCTCAGGAAGGAGTAAGTTGCACCCCAAAACGGATATAAAGGAAAAGTTTACATACTGAAAGGCGGACACTCCCTCTCCACTTCTGCCTGTAAATAACTTCCTAGAAGTTTGGCAGTCAGGTGTGCAGCCCAGGATGCTGATGCATCGTTAGCACGAACAACCAGCCAAGAACAGCAGGAACCTGAGGAAGGTCTCTTATGTCGAAGACCAACGTAACCAAGCAGAAAAATGAAAGAAAATGGCATTGCATGCAGTAGAAGAAAAAGTAGGGTGAGAGAAAACAAAAACTATTATGTAATATTTTTGGAGGTGAGAAAAGACAACATTCATAAGACAAGAACAGAAAGCTATTCAAAAAGAACATTCAAAGAACAAAATAGAACTTTTAGATAAAAAAACATGGATGAAAGGGCTGGAAAGCAAGCTGAGGAAATCTCACATCAAGAGGAACACAAAGAAATGGACAAGAGGTGATAAAAATTCTGAAAATTAGAGAATCTGACTAGGAGGTACAGTGTCGCACTAAAGGGATGTGTAGGGGACGAATGACTTCTGTGTGGCCTTTCGAGTCATGGTTTTGTGACTTTCACCCAGAATCTTGGAGACAGTAAGAAACAGTGGGAGGAGAGACTTGGCAGCACGAGAAGGGGTGGTGAGCTTCCCAGTCCACAGAGAGAAAGCGGAGCGCCTTTGGGGAGAGGCGTAGGGCCAGGGAGGGCCCTGCCTGCAAGGGCGGCTGGGAAGAGCCTGTCCTGATGGGAAAACTGCGTGCTTGAGTGTCCTGAACTATAATCTGTTACTTCCCTAATAGACCCACTACTGTGAGGACACATGGTGAATTCTGTGTGGTCACCGCAATGAATTATTGACCCTTCAGCAGAGACGCTCGGAGTGCTGTGATTGGGACAGCTGGTGTCCGAGCTGGTAAAGACAGCTGAGGGAGGAGGTGTGTCCAACCTTGGCCTCCGAGGACACAGCTTGTACTGTTCTTCTTTCTTCTTCACCACTGTGTGGTTGGAGGTGGTCAGACACTGCCTCCAGGCAAATTTTACAGGATGTCTGGCAAAGGGGATGAAAAGAAATAAACCAAGCCCTGAAACTGTTGCTCTGAGACAGTCTCAGTCTTTCAACCCTAAAGCAAAAACATCTCTTGAAGGTTTTGTAAAACCAGCTTACGAGTAAAGAATGTTGCTTTGAGCATTAAGGTATTTTAAGAACTATCTGCGTGAATCAAACTGACAACCATAACTCAGAAGCTTGGACAGGAAGCTAAGAGGGCAGTGAGTTAACGTTCCTGGGGAGAGAAGACCTCAGAAAGGAGGGCGAGGCTGCTGCCCGGCTCGCAGGGCGTGACGGTGCTATTCAGCTGCACGTATACAAACTCTTGACTGGGTATCTATTTTGCTTTGCATATTCTTAACAAAAAATAACGATAAATTATATATGAGTATACACACACACACACACACACACATAAACAAATAGACTAGAAGAGTTGTAGAAAGAATTAAAACTTCCCCAGACGGAGTGATCTGAGTGTTCAGTGTGCAGGACAGCGGACGGCCACTCACCGACACGGAAGCCCAGCATCACAGAATTTCGGAACTCTACCCCAAGAGCTAGGGCACAGCCGAGCATTTTTTTGAGAAAAGATAAGGATCATATGCAAATGACTGAGAATCAAAATATCAGATTTCTCAACAGCAACCTTGGAGATTAGAAGACAGGCCTTCAAAATTGTGAGAAAAATGATTTCTAATACAGAATTCCTTTCCCAGTTAAACTGGGAATTTTTTAGGAAGAAAAATCTCAGACCATTTACTTCCCAGGTATTCTTCTAAGAAAGTTGCTAGAGGACGTGCTCCACCCAGACAAGGAAGGAATCGATCAGGCAGACAATTTGGGAGCCAGGGGAGAGGTGAAGGAATCCCACGGAGGACAGAAAAAGAAAAATCTTAGAAACACAGCTGTGTGTCCAGCTGAGAGAACATCTATTTCAGACTGAGGTGGAGATGGAAGACTTTCGGAGTAATTTCTCCAAGAAAAATGGAAACTGATAGATAACTTGTTGTGTTATAACAAATTAAAGCAAGGATTAAACCTCCAAGAATAGTTTGAGAGAAAAATTAGGGATAAATACACAGAAAACTGAATAAATGTAGAAATAAAATCCTTGTTGGCTATGGGGAAAACAAACTCATCACACAAAAGAGAACATAATCCAAGTACACCGCATAACGTGGGTGAGAACTGTTTGATTAGCAGTACTATTATAAAAAATGTATGTAATCAGTATACCTAATCAGACAACACACATACTTTCTGATGGTCTTTCAAAAATCATGATGTGAGCACATGGGAAGGTTGAGGAAAAGGAACAACAGGGTAACAAGGCCAATTCTTTTCCGTAATCAGAAGAGATGACATCTGAAATCAAGAAATCCTAGCATGAACCTGTGAAGTCTGACAATTATGTCTGCAAACTCATCCTAGAAAAGGTGCTACGCACCTCATGAGGTGACTATGGTCACCTCCAAAGTCCTCCCCTCGGGAAGCTGTACACCAACACCAGCACCTAGTCCACCTTTCAAAGCAATTTTGGAACTCTTTCTGGAATGGCCATCGGAGCTGTCATCATATTACTCGTGATGTCCTGAATGTCATCCAAACGTCTTCCTTTCAATATTTCCTCTATCTTTGGGTAAAGAAAAAAGTCACTGGAGGCCAGAGCAGGTGAGTAGGGAGGGTGTTCCAGTACAGTTATTTGTTGGCTGGCTAAAAACTCGCTAACAGACAACTAGCCATTTAAGTTCATGAACTTGCCACTTTGCCATTGCGGGCAATGGCTGTTCCAGAAAAAAACCCGGAACTGTTTTGAAGCGTGGACTAGGTGCTGGTGCCGGTGCACAGTTTGCCAAGGGGAGTACTACAAAGGTGACCACAGTGACGTTCAGCATTGAGACATACAGCACTTAGAACAATTAAGTTCACAGACTGAATTGTCAGGCCTTGCGTGATTAGAATGAGAGGTGAGAATCACTAACACATGAAGATGTGAAAGTGGCTGCCTTCGGAAAAAGACGAGGACATTTGAGTTGACGAGGGACATGCCATTGCTGGGTGTTTTTGTTGCCGTTAGAACCCTTATAAAATGTTATTCAAACTGTCAACAACAACAAATCCACTGTTATCGAGTCAATTCCAACTCACAGTGACCCTACAGGACAGAGCAGAATTGCCCCATGGGGTTTCCAAGGAGCAGCTGGTGGATTTGAACTGCAGACCTTTTGGTGAGCAGACATAGCATTCTACCACTACACCACCTATTTCCAAACTATGAACAGGTGTACCTTAAAATTAAATTAAATTAAATTAAAAAGGAAACAACAGCCATGCTTTTCACATCTGTGAGGGGAGTAATATCGCCTAAAATCACTCATGAAAAATCCAGACGTGCCGGATAATCGCTTGAACTGTCAGCTTCCAAATCATGCTGTTTTTTCTCCCCAGTCTCTATGTTTTCTAAATTAGAAAATCTTAACTCAGAACGACAGGTTGTTAGGTAGCTCTGATGGAGATTTCTGGCTTTTCAGATCCCAGATCCAGAAACTATCAAGCTTTCTCTACAGACGACCTTCAGCGTTTCCTCAGAGGACGTTCCCCAGCTCGGCCCAGCTCCGGGCTGGATGGTGGAGTGCCTGTCCTTGGGAGGCAGTGACCAGCGGAGGCCACACCCCTTCTTTCACAGCATTTTGTTCCAGAAGGTATTTATTATTATTATTTTACAAACACTCTGGAAATCCTGGTGGCCCAGTGGTCAAGAGCTACATCTGCTGACCAAGAGCTCGACAGTTGAAGTCAGCCAGGCACCCCTTGGGACCCTAGAGGATGGTTCCACTCTGCCCTATAGGGTCACTGTGAGCCAGAATCGACTCGACGGCAGTGGGTTTGGTGTTTGGAGGACACACGTGTTTTCTGCCAGAGCCATTCAGCGTGGAGAGCAGTGTTTTGTGCTGACTTTGGGGTTCAGCATGGTTGGCTCTGGTGACACATACTTAAGTGGCCACAGTCGGTCTGTGCTCACAGTGTTCACTGTTTCTCTCACCAGCAAATAGGGACCTGGAGGTGTATCACGGACTTCCAGCTGTTTCTGTGGATGACGGGGCACTAGGATTCGGGAGCAACAGCCTTCCCTGCAGCAACACCCCGCCTTGCTGGATGGGAGGGGCGGCGTAGTCAGAGCTGACTGTAACACGCCTTCTAAGCCTACTGTGGTTACCACACTGCTCCTTAAACAAACCCGAAATCTCTGTTCGTTTGGGTGGAAACAAGCCAAGCACTCAGCAACAGATAAAGGACGAACCAAACGTAGTGTCCGAATCGTAGTGAGCATACCAGAAGCCTTCTTCGGGCACAGAGAGAAGGGAAGTCCTGGTACGCACTACGAACACAGACAAGCCTTGAAATCACCACACTTAGTGGAAGATGTCAGCTGCCAGTGGCCACACACTGCGTGATTCCATTCTATGGAATGTCTGCAAAGGCAGACGTCGTGAGGGAAAAGTCAGTTAGGTTACCTGGGGCTGAGTGGGGTGAGGGGAGTTTAAAAACAAACAAACAAGAAAGCATAACTTTTAAAGAAAATAAACAAAATTAATTTAAAAAATGCCTTCAGTGATAAATGGGACAAAATCATTGAATGCTTCTCTTGCATATTTAGTGCGAATTGCTGAAAACTGATGGTGCTGTCAGCTGGTGGCACATTGTTAAGCGCTTGACTTCTCACCAGGAGGTTGATGGTTCAAATCTAACCGACACTCCTGGGAAGTCCTTTGGGGCCAGATCTACTCTGTCCTACAGGTCACTGTGAGTTCTGATTGTTTACTGTCAGACTCTAAAGTCACACACTTGCTGGCTCACTGACATAAGTAGTTGATTCTAAGTGACGGTCATGTAAGTTCCAATAATTCTGATTAAAATGCTAATTGTGGGAACGACTGCAGATCAAATGCTTTTGCTCATCCAAAGACTTTGTCAAAAGAATTAAAAGATCACCTACAGAGTGGGAAAAGTTATTGGACAACTATGTGTCAGACCAACGTCTGATCTCCATAACCTACAAGCTACTGCAAAATATCAACAAGGAAAGGATAAATAACCCAATTAAGTGATGGGCAGAGGAGACCCAGACACTTCTTTAAAAAGGATATCCAGGCAATCAAAAGACACATTCAGAAATGCTCACAATCATTAGCTGTTGAAGAAATCCAAATATCCACATTAAAATGAAAAAGAGATACCATCTCACCCCAACAAGGCTGGCCATGATGCAAAAAACACAAAACAACAAATGCTGGAGAGGCTGTGGAGAAATTAGAACTCTCCTACACTGCTGGTGGGATTACAAAATGATACAACCTCTTTGGAAAGCAGTCTAGTGCTTCCTTAAAAAGCTGGAAATGGCTATACCATTTGACCTAGTAATCCCACTGCTTGGAACATACCCTACAGAGTTAAGGGCAGTCACATGAACAGATACATGCACACGAATGTTTATGGCAGCACAGTCCACAAGAGGAAAAAGACGGAACCAACCCGGATGTCCCAACAACAGATGAACGGATGAACAAACTAGGGTACATACGCTCGAGGGAACACTATTCAGTGATAAAGACCAGTGATGATTTTAGGAGGCATCTCATAACCTTGTTTCAATGGGAAGATATGTTGAGTGAAATTCGTCAGCAGCACAGGGACAAATATTGTACGAAATCCCTACTGCAAGGACTTAAAAACAGACTCACATACAGAAGAAAAGACTCCTTGATGACTATGCGGGGAGGGAGGGAAGGAGAGGGTTGGTTATAGATTAGATAGTTGACAGAAATTTGGTTGGGTGAGATCAGTGGCAGCACACACCAAAAAGTAGATCAATTTCACTAGACTTCAGCATAACCTGAAAACTCATTCAATCTTAAACCAATATGCCAAGGACAGAGTAGCAGGGGCAAGAGTCCGGGGACCATGATCTCAGGGGACATCAAGGCCAATTGGCATAACTAGCCTGTTCCTAAGAGAGTCTTCTCCACCTCGTATTGGTGAGTGGTGTCTGGAGTCTTAAAAGCTAGCAAGCTGCCATCTGAGGTACACCAAATGGTCCCAACTCAGCTGGAACAGATGATCACCAAGGACACTGAGGACAACGACGACATGGGGGAAAGAGAACCCAGAAGACAGAAAGACCACGTGAATGGGTGACTATATCAACATGTGACCAGAAGAACCAGATGGTGCCTGGCCTGCACCAATGACAGCCGTGTTGGGGCTCACAATGTTGAATCCCAGTGGTAACACTAGAGAAAAAAGGGTGCGCCCTGAGAACGCCACTAGAAGACTGCAGCTGATGGTCTGAAGGCGTGAGGGTTCCCCTGGGAGCATGACCCCTAAATCTGATGCTGCCCCTAGCATAAATCATTACTAAGGTCAACTCCTTGGACAGGAATGGATCGGACTTGGGGACACAGGGTGACCATATCGTGTGTGCAGTTGATGGTTCTCTGCATCTATAGGGTGTCATCCTACTGGCCTTCTTACTAGAGGGAAGTGGAGAGGATGGCGAGGAGGGGACAGGAGATTGTTAAGAGGATATGACATGCATAGAACAGAAAGAAGGGGGGCGCTGTCTCCGGGCAAGGAGAGCAGAAGGAGCTGCAGACAGGTGGGTGTGCAAATTTAAGCTGGATTGTATACTTTCACTCAATCACAATAAAAATAAAATGCTAATTGTTTTCTCTGCTTTCTTCCAAATTACAACGTTCATAATTAATTTGGAAGCTAGTTTCATGTTTTAATAGTAAGAGAAGTTGTACTTGGTTGTTCACGAAGATGATGCCGACTCAAGCTTTGCTGCCCTCTTAGTCTTTAACATTAGATGTTGACAGTTGCGGGCTGCTAAGCTTTAAAACTGAGGCTTGTAAGATTTATGGGAAAACAGTACAGAAGTCTGGGTAGCTTTATGTCATTATCTGACAAGTTTGCTAACCAACGATCAACTAGGTACTAGATCGCACCAAGGGACCACCGCTTCAGTAACGGTCAGCCATCAGATCTTCCTCCCTGCGTTTCCTGTTTTCTTATTTATTTTTGTCTGCGTTTGTGAGATTTGGGGTGCTGGTAGTACAGTGAATAACAGCTCAGCTGTTCACCCAAAAGTTGGCAGTTCGAATCCACCAGCTGCTCCTTGGAAATCCTGGAGCAGTTCAACTGTCCCACAGGGTCACTGTGAGTCGGAATTGACTTGACAGCAACAGTTTTGGTTTTTGTTTCTCTGTGTGTGAGACAACCCCCATCTGTTCACTGGTGTCGTGACACGTGGGCGCACTGTACGTTCCCAACAGAGCCTATTCGTTGCTGACACCGGTGACTTTCTTTTGCTGAGGTTATTTCTACACTTCTGCAAACCACTTTTAATATGATGGTCCACCTCTGTGAATTCTGTGTTATGCAATGCAGAAGTAACAACAACGAATGCCAGTTAGCAACTGTAAACATTATGACTGTCAGAGGACAATAAAATACTTGAGTCGAGACACAGGACTCTGGGTTAACTGATAGGAACCAAGTCAGCCCTTGGAGCACACATAGCGGTCCGACAGGCTCATCGGTTCACCCTAGAAAAAGTGCTCCTTGGCTCATTGCAGGATATCACTATGGTTACCTTCAAAGTTCCCCCCTTGGGAAGCTATGCACCGATGCCAGTGTGATGTCCTGAATGTCATGCAAATGTCTTCCTTTCAATATTTCCTTTATTGTCAGGTAAAGAAAAAAGTCACCGGGTCCCAGATCAGGTGAGTAAGGAAGGTGTTTCAATACAGTTATTTGTTGACTGGCTAAAAGCTCCCTCACAGACAACGAGACAATTAAGTCTGTGAACTTGCACTGTGCCACCATGTGCAATGGCCGTTCTAGGAAGAGTTACAAAATTCCTCGGAAGGGTGGACTAGGTGCTGGTGTCAGTGCACAGCTTCCCAAGGGGAGTACTTCAAAGGTGGCTGTAGTGATACTCAGCCATGAGATATGGAGCTCTAAGAACAGTTAAGCTCACGGACCTACTTGTTGGACCCCGTACACCTTCCTGTACACGTATATCCATACCTATCTACCAGGTGGGTCAATTTTTATCTTTTATATTTTTTCAAGTGTGTTTATGAAGGGAGTAATGTGAACAGTTCACTTCAATTGATACAAAACTTGATAAAGAATGGGTTTAATAATCAGTGGGACTAGCAATTGATACAGATTCCTTGGAAGACAATTCAACAATATGTCAAATTTAAGACTGCATTTCCTTTTGTCCTAGAAATTCTGCTTCCAAGAAATCATCTTTCACATGAGAATCAGCTACGACGGCAACGTATCAGGGTTTATGTCACCAGGATAAACAGAAATGACATAATGGCTACTTAAATCTTGCTTCCTGCGAAATATATTCAGCCCATTCTTACAAAATATCTGCTGCTGGGATTGTTATTGAAATATCATTGAATCTATAGATGAATTTGGGCAGAATCAATGTTTTAACAGCAATTTTCTAAGCCATTAGCATGAGCTATCTTTGAATTTGTCAGTTTTCATAGGAGAAAAGGCTTGCACATTTTTTTAACTACATCTTTTAGATTTGTTAATTAGTTTCTCCCAGTGTTTCTCTATTTTTCAACCAATTAGTGTCTTTTTAAACAATTTCTTCGTTCTGCCTTCCTTTCATTTACTTGTTAAAATAATAAATGCCACGCATTTATGTAATTTGTTTTTTCTCTTGATGTGAGCATCCTGGGCTTCAGGACTATGAGTTATTTTTTGAACACTGCTTTAACCATATCCTGCAGGTTCTGACTGAAGTGCTTTTTTTGTCTTTTATTAAGCAGAAATTCACTAATTTCAGTTTGTAGCTTTACTTTCAAGAGTTTTTTAAGAGATGTTTTAAAATTACTAAGTAGAAAAAAGCCTTTTTTTCTGACTTTGCTATTATTTTCTAATTTTATTGCAATGTGATCAGATAATGTTTATTATTTTTACCTTTTAAAGTTTATTAAGGTGTTTTGGTGCTTTTGGTGCCTTTGGTAGCTTAACATTTGGTCAGTTCTTGTGGGCATTTGACAAGGAGTTGTATCCTCTATTTTCAGGAAATACGGCTTAAATGTATTATATACAACTTACTGTTATTTAGATTACCTATGTTTTACTTAGGTTTTTTTTTTTTTTTCATATGCTTTTGACCTGTCATAGACTGAAAGAAATTAAAGCCTCCTCTAACAGGACCCCTGGTGCAGTGGTTAAGCACTCAACCATCACCCTAAAGGTGGATGCTTTGAACCCACCAGGTGCTCTGCGGGAGAAAGCTGTGGCAGTCTGCTTCTGTAACGATTACAGCCCTGGGAACCCTAAAGGACAGTCCTGTAGTGTCACTGTGAGTTCGAATCAACCCCATAGCACTGAGTTTTTATCCTGATAGTGTTTTTCAAGAGTCTATTTCTCTTGTTATACACTCTTCTGCTTTATGACTACTGAGGCCGCGCTATCTGTTGCAAGGGTGCGTATCACAGCTGGGCAGTATTCAGCATCGCGGAGCATTGTTTTGTCCATGTTTAATGCTTTCTGGCCAAAATTGCACCTTCTCTGCTTTTGCAGTCCTGGCTGTTCCTCTCTTGTTTGTCTTTGCTTCTACGACTGTCCCCTCCTGGATTCTGGCCTGGCTTGGTCACTCCGAGAACCAGCTTTTTTCAAATTTTGGCCAAAGGTTGACAGTTCGATTCCACCAGCCACTTTCTTGAAACCCTATGGGGCAGTTGTACCCTGTCCTATGGAGTCACTATGAGTCAGAATCAACTCTACAGCAACAGGTTTTGCTTTTCCTAACAGGTGTTTTGTTTATGGGTGAGCTTGTCCTGCTCCTTCCCATAGCTTTACTAGCGGTTAGATACTGACTGTCAATCGTCTTGATCATTCTTTATCACTGAATGAGTTGAATCATCTAAGATGAGCTATTTATGGGACTTTCCTGTGGACAGAGAGAGGGACTGAGCAGAAATCTAAATCTCCTAACCCCAAACGTTCCTTCTCAGCCACTGCAAAAACAAACATCTTCCTGGAAATAAGGCTCATCTGTATGATCATTCTTTGTGCCGTGGGGTCCAGGTGGGCTTCTCATCCCGGCTCTGGCCCCAGTTGTCGCAAACAAGGAGTATGGACCGCCCCCTGAGAGTGACTCCTCCCGCAAGTGCCTGCTCCGGGATGTGCGGTCCCTGGCTACGACCACGCCGCGCACGCGCCACCTCGTCATATTTGTCTTGGTAATGTCCACCCAACTTCATCTGTCTTTGGTGACTTTTATGCAGATCATACATATCACCCAGTTTTAATGAAATGAACTATGTTTTTATTTTTTCACATTTCCTTGTTATGTCTGTTTGACTTCCACGAAGAGAAGATGAAAATGCTCATCAGAAGCAAATGTTTTCTGCGGCGAAGCTGTAAAATTTGATTCTTTCTGTAATCGTAAGGGCCTTCTCTTGTTTTGTGGTTGTCCCTCGTATTGATGCAGTGCGTTCTCCACTTTCTAAGGATGTTAATACTAATTTTTTTTAAATTCCTTTTTCCTCCCCGAGGTTTCTATCGTTATGGCTTTGGCCTCTCTCAATGCCTCAGACCTGTGGCAAGTCTCCAGTCTTCATCTGTATTTAAAAGAGAAGCAACGCAAGCTGACAGGAAGCCGTACGTGTGTGTGGTCCGGGCTGCCCTCGAATCTGGACCGTGAGGGGTCCTTCCTTTGGGGGCCTCATGCCAGCATCGGTGGGTCCTTCGTGTGCCTCAGTTCATCACGTCCAGAGAACAGTCCTCCAGTCTCCTCTGCGGTGAGCTGTCCCAGTGGTGTGTGTCCTGGGAGTGGGCTGGGCTATAGAGGCCGGGGACTCCACGCTTAGGGGTAGACGTGCACTGAGTTAACCATTTTGGTCTCAGTCCCTATGTCACTAATACTTCGTCATTCCTGTTACTCTTTTCTCAGCCACTAGCCACAAGCTTGGTGGTTTGAACCCAGCAGGGCAGCGGGACAGAAGGGCCCTGCAAGCTGCATCTGTGAGATGATGACCCAGAGCACACTGTCCATCTTCTGAGCTTGTTTGGGTACCTTTGTCCTCTACAGCACACAAGGTTGTCATGAGCAGGAACGGACTCAATGGCGATAGTTTTGTTTATATTCTCAGGTCTTGAATGTCACTGGTGTGATTTCTACGGACAATGAGGTCTGGTTTTCAGTGAGGGTGGGATGCATACGGCTGTCTTTTGGCAGCAGAGTGGAGGGAAGGATCTGGAAGTCTATGGCTCCATTTACAGACTGGTTCTTCTGCTTTCATCTCAGAGACCCACCCTCCTTGCCCGGCACGTGCAGCCCCGGGGCCCAGGACTCTCTGGGGCTGGCCGGGAACAAAGCTGGGGTCCTCATGTGCATGCCCTAGGCAGGCACAGTGTGACAGTCTCCCAGATCCGTGAAGTCGGGAAGCGCTTGTCCGCCCGCTCTCCGTCCCTCTGTCTGCTCAGACTGCTGTGACACCCTTTGTCCTCTGCACTCACCTTGCTTCTTCTCTTTGTTCCTGGGGGTTTATACCGCTCTTAAAGCTCGTGCTTTCTCTGCACTGGCATTTGAAGAGGTTTGGGGTAAAACACATGCACGTAACTTAACCACATGGACCTAGACTCCCCAGGTAATTCCTACTTTTAAGAGAAAACACTTTGCATAAAAGGTCAAAAGAAAGCAATTTTACTTGCTATATGATCTCGGCTATCGTAAATATGTATTTTAGCTGATGGGCTTATTTATCTAAGTGCTATCAGCTAAAATACTTGAGCAATTTCTGTACCTGGTTACTGTCTTCTGATTCATGGTTTTCAGTATTCTGCATTTTATGCCATGGTGGAGTTATTTTGTTGTTTTTTTTTTAAGCTTACTTTGGCTTTTAAACTTTCTATTTGATCAGCAACATGAATAATACAGCGGTGCAGGAGACGTGAGTTAGTTGTAGAGTGAGGGCGCTGCCCAGAGTGGAACACCTTGGGCCTGCCCGCCACCCCCATCTCACAGCGGGCTCTCTTTGCCACACGGAGGCCAGTGCCATCGCCGTGTTTACGGTACCCTTGATCACCAGCGTCACCTCTGTTTTACCCCTGAAGTCTTCATCCCTGAGTAACGTAGCTTAGTTTTCCTTGTTAGTTTGGTTTCCACTGATTTTTTTTTTTTTAAATCGTACCCTGGCAGTATAGTGGTTAAGTGCTCTTTCTGCTAACCAAAAGGTCAAGCTCCTTGGAAGCTCTATGGGGCAGTCCTGCTCTGTCCTGTGGGGTCGCTGTGAGTCGGAATCGACTTGATGGCAGTGGGCTTGTTTGCCTGTATACTTTATTCATTTCATGCTGTACCTTATGCCCCTTTAAGAACAGAGCAGAAATATTTAGTCTATTCAGAGGCCGACGGTCATTCAAGTCATCTCCAGCACGAGGACTTCATGAGCGACGCTCGTGGACCTGCTCGGGTCTGGTTCCTGGTGTCCACAGTGTCACAGAGCCACGTGCTGAGTGTGGTTAGAGCTGCAGGTCAGCAGGCTTCAAGTCTACTACCGCCAGCAGCTTCCCTGAGCCACTCTTCAAGTTGGCGCCGTCACCGCAGTACACACCCTTCTGCTGCTGTGTTCCCTGCCCAGCCCTCAGTATCGCCATGCGTAAAGACTGTCCTTGTGTGATGAGTGGCTAACAGTCTCTGGGTCTGATTTTCGTTCACACTTTCACGATCATGAGAAAGGCCAAGACTGTTTTCATGTATTGATTAGATCCCTGCTTTTGCTGAGTGCCTGTTCAAGATTTTTGCTCATTTTTAAATTGGCTGCTCCGCTTTTTCTACTTGCTGTGTCCCTCTGAGGGTAAGTGGATGTTAGGTGTCTGTGTTGCAGATAGCTCCTTCTGCTCAGCAGGCTGGGGTTTTCCAGCTCTGAGTATCTCCTGATGAATGACAGTCTTCTTCTAAGTGTCGTCCAGTGCTCAGTCATGTTGGCATTTCTCATGTCACACATCATACGTCTTTCCCTAACTGCAGATCAGAGATGATGCCACTGCTTTTTCCTTATACAAGTTTTATTTCTCTATCTTTCACAAAGAAATTTAGGTCACAATCCACCTATAACTGATCCTTGTGTGCGCTGTCAAGCTGGATATCCAACGTCATTTTCCCATGTGAATTCCTAAGTGGTATTGCTTATTGAAGACTGCCCATTCCCCACTATTCTGTGCAGCCGCCTGCACCCCAAGTCAGATGTCTGTATCGCTCTGGGTCTCTCTGTGGGCTGTCTGCTCTGTGCTAACATCAGTACCCCACGGCTTCAGTTATTAGGGCTGAAGAGTAAATCTCAATATTTAGATTTAGTCAAGCAAGTTTGTCTACCTGGATTCCTTTCCTCAAAAGTGTTTTGGCTATAATTCACTCCCTGAATTTTCATATAAATTTTACAGTCAGTATTTCAGTTCTATTTTTTTAAAAGTCTGCTGAGATTTTGATTGGGAACAAATGAATTTATTAGTCATTTTGTGGAGTCGCTACCACGAGACTTTGAATTCAAGAGCATAATATCTCTCCAGTAATTTTTCTTTAATCACCTCAACACTTGTTAAACTTTTCCTTGGAGAGACCTCACTTAGACTTCAATGATTTTATTCACATGAACTTGAGATTTTAAAAAGCTGGTGTGTATTATATTTTTAAAAACTATTTGTTTATGCTTTGCTACTAGTGTATCCATATACAACTGATTTACACATGGGCTCGTCCCTGGCTACCTTGCTATTCACTTTTATTAATTCTCATAGTTCGTATTATGTTGACTATTTGAAACACACCATCACACTGTCTGTGAAGCACAACATTTGGGTACTGCTTACTCTTCCACTTCTCATTTCTTTTTCCCGCTTTGGCTGTGCTGCTTAACTCCGCTGCAAAGCTACCGAGAATGGTCCAAAGCATCTTCGCATTTTTATTCCTGATCTCATGGGGAAAGCGTTCCATGTTTCACAGTTGAGTGTGACATTTGCCATTTTTATATTTACTATATACCCTTTATCAGAGCAAAGCAATTCTCTTCTATTCCTACTGTTCTAACAGTGTGAGATCATAAACAGATACTGTACTTTGGCCGATGGATTTTCTGCATCAAGGTATCGGATTTTTTTTTTTTTTCCTTAATGATTTACTAGAAATAGAACCTATTATCTACTGTGGCAAGTATTACTGTGCTACTCAGCACACACACGGAAGACAGGAAACCCTACAGAGCTCCTGGGATGCCAGGTCTGAGCAGGGGTGGGCCATCTTGCCCATATGGGGTGGTACAGGACATTTTGGGACAGGATGACGTTAGGAATTGAATTGAACCAGATTATGTAGCCCCAAAATATGTGTTGACTTGGCTGGACACGTGGGCTTGTCCACCACTTTGTGACCTGATGTCATCATCCTCTGTATTGTAAATCCTAACCTCTAGGATGTTACTGAGGGAGAAAGGAGGCAGTTAGGCTAAGTAAGCGGGATAGAATCTACTGGATTTGGCTGCATCTTCACTCTGTCTGTTTTGAAATACAAAAGGGAGAGGAGCAGAGAGAAATGGGAGCTCAGACCACCAAGAAACAGCCAAGAGAACACTGCATCTTTTAGACTCAGGAGCCTTCTGCTGCAAAGCTTCTAAGCCACGTGAGGACTGATACTAATGACCCTCCTCCAAAACGGACAGAAAGAGATACACTTTTTCTAATTTTCATCCTCCTACACAGTGAGTTAGTAAAGCTCTGCTTGTTAAAGTTAGCCACGTGTGGTACTTCTTCTATAGCAGCACTAGATGACTAAGACGGACCCCCATCCAGAAACTCCGGACGCTCCAGTCTCCACGACAGCCTCGGGGAGACTGAGGTCACTGTGAGTCCTACACAGTGAAGCTGTGACTTTCAGAGTCTGCTCCAGAACCACTCGCTCTTGGTTCTGGGTCAGCTTTTCTCCTGCCACCTTCAGAATAGGGTCACCCCAGACTTTGTTCACATATGCATCTGGCCAGGGAGTGTGTGGGTGGTGAGTTTGTCTTGCCAGGCTGCTGCAGGCCAATTAAATCAGTCTCTCCGGGGTAGGAGACCAGGACCCAAGTGTTTGTCTTTTTGAAATCTCCCCAGGGGATCTTACTTGGCACTTGAGATTGAGAACCACGAATCAGTGCCTATCTGAAGCTACGTTTATGGGTGTGTGAGTGTGAAACAAAGCTCGCAGAGCCCCCAGAAAAGAGGACACCCAATCCTGAGTCTCCCAAGAGGATCCCAACCAATCCTCTCAGAGTCCCCAGACAGGAATCCATGGACAGAATACCCAACCCTCATCGAATCCGTGGAAGGGAGAATACTCAATCCCCATCGAGTCCCCAGACAGGAGAACACCCAATCTTCACGCCCAATCCTTTGGAAGACAAAAGAGAGAGGAATACATCCAACTGTCACCAAGTCCAACAGGATTCAGCAGGAACCGAAGGAGACCCAGCGAGGTAACTATGAGGACCAACCAGGTGGCTGAGCGAAAGAAGAGAAGACAGACACAAAACAAGAGAAGCTGCCACAGTGACAGCCAGTCTACTCACTCAATTTTATCCGGAAAGTCCGTCCGAGTCATGCACACGCAGTTGACCAGGATAGTGCCGGTGATAAACAGACCGAACCACCTGCAGGGCCGGGGTCAAGGAAAAGCCGAGGGACCGCGTTTCCCCGCCCTCCGCTCGGAGTGCTTTGGAAAGGATGCTGACATCCACCCCTCACAGCTGTGAGATCGCTGGGGAATGTGCTGGCTCAGGTGGGTGTCATCGTCTACGTGGGGGAGCTGAGAAACAAGCTCAAGTGGCTTTCCTGAGGCCACACCAGCAGTCGACTGTGGGGCTGAGACACAAACTCAGAGCGGTTTGCTAACAGAGCCCTGAGCAAGACAGCTAGAAACAGACTCTCTTTTCCAAAATCCCTTCTGCACTGATGCCTGATGACAGTGTGGCCTGAAATTGTATCTAGAAGACGTCATTTTTAGCCTGAAAAACAGTCTTCCTAGGAAATTATAGATAAGGGGAAGAGTATCAGCCTTTATGGGCATGAGTTTAGTGAGATGGTCCCAATGTCACTGAGATTAGTCAGACTGAGGGTGGGCTTTTGTCTGGGGTGGTGGGGGCAGGCACAATGACAGCATTCCAAGTCAGGCTGTCCCGGGGAACCTGGACCACCCAGAGCAAAGGGACTACAAGAAGGAGACGCTGTAGAGGGAGGTGCGTGGGAGGAAACCTCGGTGAGGAAAATCCGCAAACACTGTTTTTCACTTGGACATTTTTCCGAGGGCTAGCTGGACTCTTAATCGCTTCCCACAGAAAACTGAAGTCCACAGATCAACACAGCCAGGGCTCACCTCTCACAGTTCAATCTGAGCAGGAGTCTCTGAAGTCTATTTGTTTTCTGTAAGTGTCTTTTATGTGCCCTGCTTTACGGTGACTCAGGTACACGTCTATTCTGAAAAGGGAAATTCTACTAACTACGCCACACTTTCCTGTTGACTTACAATTAGATTGAGAAATGTATTCAGATAAGGGACAGCGTTAACGTGAGGATTAAATTGAAGTCGCATCCCCAAATGCCACAAAATGTGACAGGAAATACGGTATATGCGGTGTGACAGTGCTTAACAATCATAGCAAATGAGGTTAGAATCATAACTTGTGTGCCACGTGAACAGAGGACCCTGAGGACAGAGGACCCTGAGGACAGAGGACCCTGAGGACAGAGGACCCTGAGGACAGAGGACCCTGAGGACAGAGGACCCTGAGGACAGAGGACCCTGAGGACAGAGGACCCTCAGGACCGCACACCTTGACAAGTACGATTTGGGGCTGAAGCCCTTGAGACGGGAACTGAGACCGGTTGCCCTTCAGCCCAGCCGTGGCTTCGCCCCGTAATTACTCATGATATCTCCAGATGAAAAACATACTCACTGGTCATTTAGTTCTTATTTTTAATGAACTGTGTCTGACTTATCTAGATGTATTTCAAGCAGAGTCCATGGAGGGAACTTTGTGTGTTTGCTGTTTCTCTTAAATGTAATTTTTTATGTAAGTGCATATTTAAAAAAAAGAAAAAATCCCAAGTGGAGATGACACACTGAGAGAATAATTACCCTAATTCATTCCCATTAGCTGCTGATTTTCTCCCTGCAGGCACTGCCTTCCACAGGATGTAGGCTTACCCTCCTAACTAGCTCTGTGACCTGGGAAAATGGGCTTAATGCCTCGAGGGTCAGCTTCGTCATCTGCAAAATGGACATGTCCGTAGTAACTTTGAGGGTTTTGTACCCACAAGGGAAACACTGGTGTCCTAGTGGTTAAGTGCTACGGCTACTAACTAAAAGGTCATCGGTTCAAATCAGCCAGGCTCTCTGCAGAAACTCTATGGGAAGTCCTATTCTGTCCTACAGGCTCACTAGGAATTGAATTCAACTCTATGGTAGTGCTTTTTTTTTTTTTTTTTTTTTTGTATCTACAACAGGGTTGATACTTAGGAAAACCAAACCCACTACCATCAAGTCAATTCTGACTCACAGAAACCCAATGGGACAGAGTAGATCAACCCCATAGAGTTTCCGAGGAACACTTGGTGGATTTAAACTTCTGACCTTCTGGTTAGTGGCTGTAACACTTAACTACTACGCAACCAGGGTTTCCTGATACTTAAGAAGTATTTAGCAAATGAGGGCTAACTATCGTCGTTAAATAGTCTTCTATGGAATCTAAACCTCCAGGCTTTGGTTAAGGCAATGTGCTTCCACCTGGTCAACTACAAAGGTCAACCATGGAGAGGAAGACCTGGGATGCCATCCCTCAGTGCTGCCGTCCCATGTTGAGTGCGCTGAGGCTCTCGTCCCCTCACTGAGGACCGCCGTAACCCCACAAGCTTCCCCAGAGGTGGCGAGCCAGCTGCTTTTTTACTGGAGACTCGGGAGAAGAGGCTGGTCACCCGGTCGGCATCTGGGCCCAGGCCGTTTCTGCAAATCAGCCACTGAGGAGTGGGGCTGAATGCAGGAACTTCCGGTGTGGACAGTCACCAGGGAAGACCCTTGGAAATCAAGCCAAAGCTTGGCTTGCCTTGGGAAAATAGAAAGAAAACTCCAAAAAGCTGAAGACAGCGTTTTGAAGCTAGCTGAAGGAATTGGTATAAATTTAATAGAGACATTTGACCAATGTACGTCTTAGCATCTCATTCCTCAGTGGCAAGGACTTTGAGCTGTCGGCAGCCTAACACAGGTATTCCTGGAGCATCTCGTGACGGTGGCAGTGTCCCATGGCCAGTGGGCCCCACCGAGGGTCCGTTCTGCTCTCTAAGAGGTGCCCAGCATGGCCCAGGTGCACAGCAACAGCAAAGCCCATCCCACCTGCCCAAGAATCTTGGGCCCCCCTGCTTATTCTGACATTGCGGGCGGGGGTATGGACACAGCAGGCTACCTCCTGTAGTGAGAATGTTCGTGGGGGCTTCAGCTAACCCAAAAAACCCAAACCTACTGCTGTCGAGTCAATTACAATTCCTAGCTACCCTAGAGGACAGAGTAGAGCTGCCCCACAGTTTCCAGGGAGCGTCTAGTGGATTCAAACTGCTGACTTTTGGGTTAGCAGATGTAGCACTTAACCGTTAGCCAACAGGGTTTCCCCTGCAGCTCAAGCTCCCTTTCAAAAGGACATTTTCTGAGTGACATCCAGATCAGCCTCAGGCGAGCCCAAACCTCATGCATCCGGCTGTATAGACACCTCTTCTGTTCTTGGGACTGCTTTGGGGCATCAGGCACATTAAAGGTGTGCCCTTGACCATTAAATGGTGTCTTTGTCTCTGAATCCAGTTAAAGGAAGACTGTTGATAACCCTTAAAACAGGCACTGGCGCCGCGGACAGGGCCTGATTCTAGCAAGCAGAGGCAGCAACCGTGCAAAGGATACTCGTGGACTGACACTCTGATGGCCGTCCTTCTGGTGGGGTGGAAAGGGCTGAAGAGCCACAGGGCCCGAGTGGCGCTGAACCGGGAGATGGTCCTCCCTTTGTTCAGCACCATAAACGTCTACAACAGAAGAAAGCAAGCGCCCTGACCCCACCGTGCTTCTGAGTGTGAGTGCTGTCACCTCGGGCTCGTGAGCAAGGTGTCTGGGTGCCACAAGACAAGGAGAGCCACCTCGGGCACAGAATGCTCAGGGCGTCAGGGACCGAAAGCTGTCCCCCACCATCCTGGGAGGGCCCCAGCCTTCGGATTGTTAGGAAGCATCAGGCCCAGGCTGAGGGTTCTGGAAGCAGGATGGTGGCCTTTCTGTTGCATTTAATTCTTGTGACCAGAGGAGCTCCCCTGGCCCTGTGATGCTTCTCCTGTTCTCCATCTCCTAGACGGACCCCTCCTCCACAGCCTTCTGCTTCCTGGAGGGCAAAAGCTCTTGGGAGCAGGAGGAGGGTGAGAAGTATTCCATGGCGTTTTTAGTTTTTCTACAATTTGTATTTGAGACGATTGATTCCTGCCCCTCCTGACTCCTAAACACACATGCACCACTTTTTTTCTGCTGTGTGGAATATTCCAGAAGCAACACAGGTGAGGGCAACTGGCCTGAAGGAGCTCTTATTGAAACCCGTGGTTCTCAAATGTTTGATTAGTGGGGACTCCAAGGAGTTTGGGTTTGTGCGGGACACAGAAGTGTAGACATTTGCTGTTTTAGACACTCAAACCAAGGAAAGTTTAAAATGCAGCACATTGGTGCACGTGATATGTGGCTGGGAGAGTGATGAGGTGACCCCATGATATCCTCTACTGCACAGTCACTGCTGTCTGTGCAAACGAGAGTGTCAGTGAGAGAGACCGGGACTTCCAACGGACCCAATGAGTTCCCAGCGGACGCGAATGTGCTGGTTGGGGACCAGCTCCAAGGACCGCTAGGGGAGCAGTGGTTCTCAGACTTGACCAAAGAACCACCTGGAGTTCTTGTTAAAACACTGATTCTGATTCAGGATATGGTGAGGGGGATGCAAAGTCTTAGTAGGGAGCTGTACTGGTTCAGAGCCCTGAAGAAGACAAAGGACATCTAAGTATCCTGATGACATGCTACTGACCTCATGAACTCACTAACCCATTCCAAAGCTTCTGGGAACTCTGGGGAGCCCAAGACCACCCGCTGAGGTCCACTGGCTTAAGTCATCCTGGTTTCTGTCTCCAGTTCCCATCTTTGTCTAACCTTGGGATCTGTACTTTGGAGGGAGGGTGGTATGCAAAGAGACCCAGCCCCTCAAAGACAGCCGGCCTGCCAGAGGCGCCAGGCTAGCATTCTTCCTAGGAAACTGCCAGCTGTCCTTGCTTCCCCTGGGGAAGATTCAAAGAGGTCATCAAGAATCTGCGTTAGATGTTTCTCCACCTGAACTGAGTCTATAGCAGACTGTCCCGCCCCCAGCCCTCTGCCTAGGGTGCAAGGACTCCCCGGCTGGGTGGCAGGGAGGCTTCCGGTCCCAGCTCGACAGCGGCCCTTACCCGGTGTGTGCTGTAGAAGGGGTCCAGATCCTCCAGGGGCTCCCCGACCAGCTCTGCCGGGAGGTCCCCGTAGAACCTGGGCAGCTGGTTGCAGGCTTTCAGGTCGAGCTGGGGCCGCGGCTTCTCATCCTCACCCTGCTGTCCCCCGTGCCTGTCGCGGGCTCTCTCTGCTGCCTGCTGCGCTGCTATTCGCTTCTCAATTTCCGCCAGTGACTCCGGAGTGAACCGACGGAAGTTGGTCGTTTGCAGAGACCCAAAGGGGAATTCCATCTTCTCATTCTTCTTTAGGAAGAACTTATACCTTCATGAGAGTACATAAAACCATGGAGAGGTGACAGTCTGCTCCTGGGTCGTCTTCTTCCCGTCTCCCCCTTCTCACTAGCGCAGCTCCCCCCGCTGCACCTCCAGCTCCCCTGACCACACCCGGGCTCCCCGGGTGCCCCCTGGCTTGCAGCACTGTCCTGGGAGGCTGGTACACCATCTCTCTCCAGGTACCCCAGGATTGTGCCTTCCCCCACATGGGCTCTGAAGCCATCACTCATTCCTCAGTTTACCACCCCGCCCCACCCCGCCCCGCCCCATCCTAGCCAGATGGCTCCTCTCCCAGGGTGTTCCCTCTCACATCTGTAAATCCTGGAGCTCCAGGCCTCTGCTCCTTCATCACAGGCTTTGGCTCATAGTCTACTCCAAATCTCATCCTAGTCTCTGATGGCAAATTTTTTATTTCTGGACATTTTCCAAATATGTTTCCCCACCCTGAGCTCCTTTTGGACCTGGAGGCTAAGTTCTCTCTTTCCACTGACTCTCTCCTCTGAGCTCCGCTCTGCACCCAGGCCCAGAGCTCATCCCTGGAGGCACTGTGTTCTTCTCCCAAACCCAGTGCCCAGACCTGAACCACTGAAGAGTCTGAGAAACATCAGTCCAGCCTGAGAACCGTAGTGTTCCCCCCACCATCAGTTCTACCTTGTCGATTACTTCAGACTTCCCATCTTTTTTGATTATTCTGGTTCCCCCTGCAGTTAGCCAGGGACCACGTTTCCCATGTCACACGGAAAACAGAAGTCTCTGCACTTCCCACACCGAACCCTCTAACTTACCGGCATCTTTGCCCTCCTTCCATCCCCCCTCCCCGCCCCCCCACACCCCCACCTATTGTGGAGGGGAGACCTCCCTCCTCATTGTGGGAAGGCCAGCCTGACTCACTGCTTTTGTCCTTGTCCCCTCTCTGCCTGCTTTAGCACTCCCACATTTGACTGGCTGCTTTCCATCTGCCTTAAGGGATACTTAAGTCTTGGTCATCTTGAGAAACTTCCTTGATGGACAGCCCCTTCAGATCTTCCTTTGTCTCTCCTGGCCTCTGCCAGGTTTCATAAGGATTGTTCCTGCTCATTTCTCCAGTCCCCCCTGAGTCCCTGCCCCTGGCACCTCGCTAAAGTGCCCCTTTGCTCGGGCACCAGAGACCTCCTTGTGGCTGAAACAAGGGGACCCTTCTTAGCCCTGCCTTGATGACCCCATCTGGCTGTTTGGACACGTCTTCCTCCTTGGAGTGCTCTCTCCCTGGCTGCTGTGACATGCTCTCTAGGCTTCTCTGACTCGCTGTCTGCTCTGTTTCAATCTCTCTCCCTCAGTTTCCCCATGTGAGACTGCGAGTCTTGGAACTCTAGTATGTTCCTTCTGTTTTTAACATTAACAACAGTGACAGCACTGACAGGAGGTGGCATTTGCTGAGAGTCTGCCATGCTCTGGGCCCCGAGCTCAGAATCCTGCTGATCACCTCAGCCCTGACTGTGCTGGAGGAGGTGCTGTGTCTGATCTGTAAAGGAGACACCAGAGGGGCCAAGATCATGTAGCTGTTCAGTAGTAGAACAGGTACTCAAACTCAGACCAGTGCGCATAGCCTTTGGGAAGCATCTCATCTGTTCCTATGGCCTCCATTCCATCATCTAGACAAGTCATTGAGAAGACGCCTGACTACCTCAGACACATCATGTCCTTGGCACCCAGATCCCAGACCCGCACTTGGCATCTGCGTTTGAGTGTCTCACAAGCTCCTCAGACTCAACATGCCTACGACTAAACTTGTTGCCTGATCCCTGCCTCTCCTCTGTGATCACAATCATTAGCAGTCTTAGATCCAGTCCTTGAGCTCAGCGTCTGTATTACAGAGAGATTCTGCTTGTTCTCACCAGTGCTCACATGTGCTGGGCTCCTCACCTCTATGACATGACCTAATGCCCCCGTCTCTTTCTCCCAGCAACTTGACCTGCCTGCCTCTCTGTTTTCTCCTGTTCTTTTGTACTTGGTCTCTCGGGAACTTTTCAAAGTTATAGCATTGGATGTCTGTCTTCTATCTTTTCTGTACTAGAAATTTTATGGACGGTGTGACGGGTATTGATCAGCATAGTGTTTTTATGCCCTGGCCATTCAAATGCCTATCAATTTGACTGAATCCCATCAGTTTCTTTAATTCCTTCCTTTGTAATGTCATTATCAGGTTAAATTTTTCCTCCTTGTCTAAAGTAGAAGACCTACTTATGTGTTGCAATAAAATTTGAGTCCATAACTCAGTTATAGAGGAACGATATAGGGACTCTCTCACTGACTTTGGAACGTAATGTCACAGCAATGAGCACAGGAGTGAACCAGGATTTTGGGGCTAGAAGGTAGGGCTTGAGGTCAAAGCCAGCTCAGCCATGGGGTGATGTGATGTCATCCATTCATGATAATGAGCTTAGGAAGCCATGAATGCCCTGGCTAGGACTAAGGTTGTTTCCAGAGTTGTAGGTGAGTCTGTGCTCACCTATAACATGGGGGAATCTGTGATGATACACATACAAGACTTTCCAATCAGAAGAGATTGCGGAGGTCCGCCATCCAGAGAAGCCCTTGTAGGCAAAGTCACAAACTTCTGTAAATGACAGGCCGAGGCATCTTACCCATGACACGTTTTTCAGCTGGCTGCCCCTGATATTATTTTGCTTCCTAATTAAACTTTCCTCAAAAAAATACCCCCTCCCTCCAGACATGAGGATCAAGGAAGATGCCTTCTAAGAGGGGCTTTACAACCCCCTTGGCTTATGAAATTATATTGGGAAAATCTGACCAGGAACTTCCAGGGAAAAGAGCTTGAAGGAATGGATTTCAATACAGCATGCCTGAAAGCACCGAGGCCTGCCCAGCCTCGCTGGCTTCCCCCTAATTGCGTCTCCCCCCCCCCTTTTCTCTACAAGCACAGATTTACAGAAAAAACTCTTGAAAGGCCTCCCAAGGACATTTCTCCACACAGCCATTAAAGCTACACAAGCATCTGACTCCCTACAGCAGAAAGATAGATAAACTTCCAAGTCCATTATAATTGGTATGGCAAATGAAAAAAATCACTAAAGAAACATCTTTCTTAGAGCAGCTGGGTTGGGTTGGGGGATGGCAGACACTTACTATCTGCACAGGAAGAGATAAAATAAAAACTTATAGAAAAAAGTAGAAACAGTCAAATAACGAGGCTTTGAGGAGTCTACCCTTCTGTGCCTTTCACCTTGAGGTATGAATAGAACCATTAAGTTCAAAGCATAACTTTGTTTTCACTGTTAGGTTTGTTTTCACTGACATTTATGACCACGAACACCTGCCTCAGGCCATTATCCAAAAAGCCTTGACAATTAACTAGAAAAAGAAGACCACGAGGGGTCAGTTCCTTGTTAGCCAAAAAATGTTAGGTTAGTTTCCTAATTGCCAATAGTTTATATGATGGAAAAAATAGGGTGAAAATCACGTCACCTCATCTATAAAATAATAAAGACAGACAGACCTTTGTTGGGCTACTGTTCCCTAAAACTCTTTCCTGTCTCAGTCTCGTTTCTTCTTCCTCTGCTGACACCCCACTCCCCAAGCCCTTTGTGTTCCTGAAACCCCTGCCGGGGCTGGCTCCCGGCAAGAGATAGCTCTGGACTTGTGGTAACCTGATAGAACTTTCCACCTACTGCCCAGAGCCTTAACATGAGGAGACAAGCATCTGACTGCAAGTAGTTTATTTGAGAACTAATTCAAGAAACTGATAGGCAAGTGAAGAAGTAAGGAGAAGAAAAGGAGAAGTAGGGAGAAGAAAGGCAATAAGCAATGCTTTAATGAGCAGATCACTCTGATGGACAGCCAGGGCTCAGAACTATTTTGATGAGGATGCTAGAGCTCTCCCTGTTTCTCCTCGGGTGAGAGACTCTCAGAGTACTTTATGGGACTTTTAGCACTGATCACAGAAAGCCCAAGGCAGAGAAAGATGCAGGAAGCCAACATGTATACAAAATTCTGCAAAGTAACCTTAGAGCTAGACCCTCAGAATATGGGCATGGCACCAGTTGTGACTGCTACACTTCTATAGGACAGCTGCTGGCAGCCCTCAGTGCGAGTCTATTCCTGGGTCTATTTGCACGCAGCAGGAAAGACCTGTCCCTTGGGATGTAGCCATCTGGAAGCTAGGTGTAAAAGAGTGGCTCTCAGCTTCTGCTACGTAGTGGTTGAAGAGCTCTGGGTCTGATGATCACTTCTTGGATTGAAGGAAGAGGGGAGTTAATTAAAAGCACCTCTATTCTGCTTCACTCCCAAGCTCAGCTCTGGCTTTAAAATAGTCTGCCTGTGTATTTAGACATCCATCTGTCCTAAGATGAGCCTCAGGGCCATTTGGGTTCCCTTTGTTCACTACATGCTGGGAGTGAGACAGTAGTTTACTATTGCTGTCTTCTAAAGACTCTCCTCCCACCTTCTCTAATACAGTAATCTTCAAAGCCAGTCCACGGTCTGGTGACAAACTGACTGCATTATAACTACAGGGGGCATGATAGAAAATCCGGAGTCCTGTGCTCCTCCTGCAGAGACTCTCCTCTAGTAGCTCTAAGGTGAGGCTGAAGAAGCTGCACAGCTCTCTGTAAGTTCACACCTGAGATTACTGAAGGTGTTCTACCTTCTGAGAAACACAGGAAGTCTGTGAGACTGTGAATGTGAGATGTACACAAGTCACGGCTGTAGGATCAGGGTAGCTGTGACCTACTCCTGATAGCACTAGAGCCTGGATGAAAATTTTCCAGGACTTTGGAGGTGTGTCGGAAGCAAGTGTTGGGTGTGCTGGGAAAGAAGCAATCGAGCCAAGGGGTGAGTTGTTCTTATTCAGTTCCCGTTCCAAGAAACTCTGAATCTTCAGAAGTTCGGGTGGGCTGTCCTTAAGACTGCCTTCCTTCAGCTGTCAGGAGCGGGGCAGTCGCTGGCCAGAACCACAGGGATCTTACACTCAGAGGGTAGCAACAAAGGGTGGAATTTGATTGTTTTTGAGAATTAAACTTCTGTAGATATTTACCCTGTGTCCAGGCTTTCTGGACTGTAAGAGGACTTGCTAGGTCTCTTCTTGATGGACTAGAGAAGCACCTTAACTTCTAAACTCTAATGAGTGAACAGTTTCTGAGAAGAAATCAATTAGAGTTGATTGAACAAATGCTACATGTTTCATACTTGTGATTTCATGGGTGATGGAAGTAGCTTTGGTTGGGTTTTGATCAAGACCTACGGTCTGGGAGGTACAGCAGCCTCAGGGCTGTGAATCAGAGGTGGACACGAAGTGGGCAGAGGTGGGTGCAAATAACAGCATTAACGAGCGTCTCCCTGGCGTTACAATGGGCGGGACAGGACAGAGGGTTTCTTCTATCATCGTCTGTGATTCTTAGTAGGAAAACGAACAACAACAAAAAGTTTCCCTGATTGAGGGGCAATCATGAGCCCCGCTAACTCCTGAGAGCAGGCTGGAGTAGAGTGCATCACAGAGAATGCGGATCCTCATGAGAAGAATTACCCAGGTCTTACATCTACACAACAGCACCCCATGTCTGTACAACAAGGCTACAGAGTGGCTCCACTTAACTATCTCTTGCAGTCCCCATGGAAATCCCAGGGAGTAGGCAGCAGGTATTTTCCCCCCAGTTTACATGTAAGAAAACTGATTTGTGGGGACTGTGCTTACTCTATGTTACAAAGACACTATGTGAATTAAATCAGCTTGTGTCTGAGCCTCCCCATCCCAGACCTGGTACTTTCCAATCTCCGAGGTAGCTCTTGATGACTGGAGCAGTTCTGGATGCTTAGGATATTGATGGGACATTATTGGAGGATTCTGGGGCTTGAAAAGGGCAGGGATTGATCTGAATGCATTCATATTTGGTGAAGTTTCAAAGGGCCACAGGGTCAACCTCTTTGTCTTATAGCCCACTGAGATTCTTAAGACCCAATAGAAGACTTTACCTACTAATATGACTTTAGGCACTGCAAGCCAGATGCAATGTGGCCAAACAGATAATTAGTTTTTCCAGAGTCTGATAACCCCCCAAAAAACCAAGCCCAGTGCCCTCAAGTCTCTTCCAACTCACAGCAACCCTGTAGAACAGAGTAGAACTGCTCCATAGAGTTTCCAAGGAGCGAGTACCTGCCTGGTAAACTCAAGCTGTCAACCTTTCAGTTAGCAGATATAGCACTCAACCACTACACCACCAAGTTTTCCCTGATTAATGGGTAAAACTACCAGCTCCCATCCTATGTAAAACTGGATCTTCTCGTCCTTCTCTGGGTTGAGCTCACTTATCTACACCCTCAGTTACCACTGTCACGCAGATGACTTCCAAAACTGACCCTTGCTTCTGCTCCGGAGCTGCCGACCCAGTGCCTTGGGGCCCACCCCCTTGATTGCTCCAGAAGCTGAAAGAAAAGCTAAGCTCATTGCCACTGAGTTGATTCCCACTCATTGCTTCATAGCTCAAAACTATCATCTCCCTTGTTCCCACCATCTTTGCTCCATCCAAATCCAGCTTCTCTTCCTACTGTGTTTCCTATATAAGTAATCTGAATAACCATTTTTCTAAAACAGGAACTTAAGGGTCCTCTTTTATACTTCTTTCTTTCTCAAATCTCCATCCATTACGTAAGAGACCTTTTTAGACTCTAAGAGCAGAGTAGGAAACAAGCTACGGCTCTCCAACCTTCAGGAGCCTCAGCATAGCTCTGATTCCCAGCCAACTTGTCTGGCCAGCTCAGAGGCCAGGAGAAGGAAAGACTGGGATTCTGGTGACAACGTGGGATGCTGGGAACCACTTCTGATGCACGAATTCACCTTTAATCTCCAGCTGTGGCCTTTCATCTACAGCCAGACTCCTTATACTTCTGCCCAGATGGCCAACAGATGTATAAAACTAAACCACTGATTTCTTCACCCCACAGATGCTCTTCACTTAGTCTTCTTCATTCCAACATATTTAAATTTCATCCTTCCAGTGGCTCAGGTCACAAGGCTCTAAACTTTGGAATTATCCATTGGTTCTCTCTCAAATATATATTCAGTTCCTCAAAAAATTCCAACAACCTGGCTTCTGAGCTGTCACTGTCAATTTGTGATCACTCATCACCCATTGTACAGCTACCACCTCCACTGTAACCCAAACCACCGTGACCTCTCGCCCAGACTGGCACTGCACCCTCCTAATTTGTCTTACGGCTAGCCTTCTCACAACCTGTACTTTAGACAGCAGAGTGAACCTTCAAAAGCATGAGCCAAAACATGTCTCCTCTCTGCTTAAAACCCTATACCATGCTCCCACCACCCGCATCTTTGAGCCAACCGTGTATTCTTCTCTCCCTCACTCATGGCAGTACAGTCCCACAGACCACCTCGCTGTTTCTGGGACATGTCACGCACAATTTTGCCTCAGAGTTTTTGAACTTGCTATTCCCTCTGCCTGGTATTCTTTTCCCTCACATAACCACGTGGCTCACTCGAATCTCTCCTTGTCAGAGATGGCTTCCCTGACTGCCCTTTCTCAAACAGCAACTCCTGAACACTCTCTACTTACCCTTACGCTTCATTTTTCTTCATAGCACATAATATTTCTTCACATAATATTAAACAGTTTTATGTGTTTATTACCTATATCCTTCAACTGAAATGTTTGTTCCTTCCAAGTATGAATTTTGTCTGTTCAACTGCTCAATTTTCAGTACTGAGAACGGTGCCTGGCACATAGTAGGTGATCAATAAGCATTTGATGAACAGATAAGTAAATTCAACAGATCTTGTATGAGTGTGTATCAGATATCTGTGGACCACCACTAGAGCTTTTCATCCAGCACCAGGATTAGATTTGGGGAGATGGAGAAAAGAAGACGTAAGCGCCTGAACTGTGGGTACTTTTAGGTAGAGACCAACCAGATCCTGCCATACTGAGAAAACAACAGCGTCTTCTGTTCAATAACAACGTAAGGCTTCCGGTTCCCGAAATCCACCTTAAAGTGGCTAACAGCTGCTCTCCAAGGTGGGATGCTGGCTAGAGCCTGGAGGGCTGTAGGGGCAGAGAGGCACGGAACAGGACAGAAATGGCGAAGCCACAGAGCAGAGAGGACGAGGATTTGTCAGGGTCATTGAAACAGTGGGCAGGAAAGTTCCAGTTGAATCACTTAGCACTGTGCTAGCCAGGGAGGTGGTTTTGGTCACGAGAACTCAGGCTGGGGGTGTGATAAAGCACCCCAAAGTGGAAAAGGTGTGATTAGATTGCTGGCGTTGATGAAAAACGGTGACCGGGATGTTGGGAAAACTGAGACCGTGACTCGGCTCCTTACCAGAGGCACCACAAGAGCAGAACCGTGAGAATAAGCTGTTTTAGGATCTGCCGGTATGACGTGACTGCCTGGTGGAAGAGCGTACTTGCTGTAAGGATGTCACCAGAAATGAGAATGTGGCTGGACCTTCCGCAGCATTGGCTGTAATAGGGATATACCTCCAGGTTTGAGTGGGTATGGCTGATGAGACAGGGCTAAGACATCGGAACGGAGCTGTCATATCTGAGTGCAGCCACGTTGTTCATGGTACTGAGTGTGTGCTTAGGCTCTCAAGTTTATGGAACAAGTAACTGAGCCAGCTTTGCCACTGGGGACATTGCAGGGCTCACCATGGTAACAGGAGTGTGGGATTAAATGTCCCTGATTTGGGGGATGTGGCCAGGCTGTCAAGACTTAAAGAGGTTCTCCCTGAGATGTCAGCATTGCCGAATATTCAGCAATATTGATGTTTCTCTGTGTTGTGCACTGCCCTGAAAATTTTAATTGTTGATTGGAGCAACAGGGCACTGGACACTGGAGTAAACTGTCCAGAGAGGAGATAAAATTTGATTGAAGCATCCATGCCACTGGGAAGTGTAACAATCTGTTTTTAGTGATGAAAATGAGATCCCACTATCCTTGACCCCAGGCACCAGAGAAATATGACCGAGCCATATTTGGAATTGCATGGTCTTGAGTTGCCCCTGGCCTTAAGGGAATGGGACTGAGGGAATCTTGCTGACTAATGATGCAGAAATGACAGCTGGTCAATCTGTTGTCCAGGTAATGCAGCATGACTAAAATATTTGTGGTGTAGACAGAAGTTTCTGCACTGTCCCTGTTTCTGAAAGAGGGAGGCTGGGCTGGGTTGTGTTGCCAAGTTTGAGCTGTTCGTGGTGCTGAATGAACAATATGGACTGGACGAGAACTGACTGACACAGGTTTTCTGTGGGGCTTGCTGAGAGACTCGCTGTCCAGGATGCTGAATGAGTGTGCCAGGCTGAGATGTGGAGAACAGGTTTCCGTGACAGCTCAAAGGGAAGAGGAGGGCAGTTTAAGGAAAAAAGATCGGGGCTTGGGGGAGACAGTACCCACCCAGGAATTTTATCCATACGACTCTGTCCACCAGAACAAATAGCCACAAAAAGTCATAGAAGAGGACAGGTTTCCTTCCTCAAGGGTCTCAGTTGCACTAGCATCTCCTCAATCCCACTTTTGATGGATCAGAAGGAGGGAAGAGATTTTTGTCATCAACAGAGAAAACAAATTGCTCATCAGATGACCCAGGAGTGTTGTGGACCCAGAAATCCAGGATGGTGGCTTCGGTCATCTCTAAAAAGCAATCAAATCAAACCCACTGCTGTGGAGTCAATTCTGACTCATAGTCACCCTAGAGATAGAGTAGAACTGCCCTTAGAGTTTCCAACAAGCACCTGGTGGGTTGGAACTGCTGACCTTTTGGTTAGCAGCAGTAACACTTAACCACTACATCACCAGGGGGTCCCAGTTGGCTCTAGAGACTTTGAATTATAATGAATGTGAAAATTCAGGGAGGTACAACAGTTCATCCAAACAGCACCGAATTTGGAGATAGGAAACCTGAGTTTGGACACCACCTATGACCTTTCTAGTTGTCTGGCTCTCCTTTCTGTGATTTGTAAGGCGGAGAAGATACCTCCTGCCCTGTTAATCTGTCACTGTTATTTTGACATTCAGATGCACGCAGAAGTGCTTTGTAAGCTACAAAGCTTACAGAGACTGTAATGTTCCCACTGTACATGTGATTTAATAACCAATAGCCGCTCACCCCTTTTCAATTCCACACCAAGAGCTCTCAGCACAGACACAGAGTCAACATTTGAGATCAATTCCAATTAAACCAAACCTAAAGAATTAACAACCTCCCTCTTCATGGTTGTATCCCCACCTTCAGTACGTGGGAACTTCTGAATACTATTCAGCTGCCTCCAAGAAAGGTATCTGCTGAATGAGGTGATTTAGATTATAACAGACCCAAGAAGTCAGAAGGAAATCATGTTCTGGCTGAGAGTCCGTATTAAAATCATTATCCAGAAGCTATTTCCCCCTCTCCTACTCCTAACGCTCCTTCCAGCAGAACTCCTGTCCTATTCCGTGAGACCCTTTTAGAATACAGCCCTAGCCAAACCAAACCAAACCCACTGCTGTGGAGTCGGTTCTGACTCGTAGCCCCCCCATAGGACAGAGTAGAGCTGCTCCGTAGAGCGTCCGAGGAGCACTTGGCTGTTCAAAGCACCAGCCTGTGGTTAGCAGATGTTGGTATTAACCACTAGGCCATCAGGGTTTCCTGTATAGGACTCTCAAAATTCTTGGGGTGGGGGAGTGTTCTGGGAAGCTTTCAGTTTTTATAATTTTTGAAACTGTGACCCAACATATGTTGTGCCAAGCCAACATACGTGGTATGTTTAAGTAAACCAAAGATTTTGTAAAGATAATACAGGCTTGATTTCACAAGACTTTATCTAGACAATTCTTTGCCATTTGTAAATTCCTGGTGGACAGTAAATTTTGGCAATTTCATAACCTATTAAGGTTCTCTAGGAATGTTGAGGTCACCAGCTTAGCCAGATGTTATGGATTAAATTTTGTACCCCCCAACTATGTGCTGTAAATTCTAACTTCTACGCCTACGGTTACAACCCCATTTGGGAACGGGTTGTCTTTGTTAGGACAATGAGGCATGCTTAGTGTAGGGTGTATCTTGAGTCAATCTCTTTTGAGATATAAAGGAGATTAAAGAAGTAAGCAAAGCAGAGATGGAGTGAAATAGACGCCAAGACACACAGAGACCTCCAGAGACCCAGGAGGCAAAGCTGAAGAGGCAAGGGCCTTCTTCCAGAGCCGACAGGGGGAGAAAGCCTTCCCCCAGAGCTAGCACCCGGATTGGCAGCTTCTGGCCACCTACCATGTGAGAAAATAAATCTGTGTCTGTTCAAGTTACCCACTTGTGGCATTTCTGTTACAGTAGCACTGGATAACTAAGAATTTGGTACCCAGACGTGGAGTGCTGCTCTAACAAATACTCACAGTATAGCGGCGATTCAGAATTGGGTGCAGATGTAGACTGGAAAAGTATTTCTGTTACAGCAGTACTAGATAACTAAGACACCAGGTGACGTAATACCACAAAGGTTGTGCGTGACAAACAAATCCTCTAGTGCCCGTGACTTTTCCTCAGTCTCATATGTCTCCCCCAGTTCACTTCACCAACATTGTTTTTACTAAGTTGTAAGTGACCTTCAAAGGGCAGCTCAAGAAGACAAAGTATTATAAGGACATGGACAAAGACCTAGTTAGAAAACCAAAAGGGATGAACACACCCAGTATTTCTCAAGCTGAAAGAACTGAAGAAAAAAAATTAAATGAGCTATAATATTGAAGAATTCTATGGGCAAAACACTGAATGATACCAGACGTGTTAAAAGAGAATTGAAAGAATGTACAGTCACTGTACCAAAAAGAACCGGTCAGCATCCCAGCATTTCAGGGGTTGTGCCTGATCAAGAGCCGATGGTGTGGAAGGAAGGAAGTCCAAGTCACACTGAAGACAGGGGCAAAAATCAAGCCCAAGCCTGTGCTTAATGCACAGCACCCCTGCAGGACAGAGAACACCCCCACAGTGTTTCCAAGGAGCAGCTGGCGGATTCTAACCGCCAACCTTTTGATTAGCAGCTAAGCTCTTAATCACTGTGCCTCCAGAGCTCCAGGTGAAAAACAAAGCTCCAGGAATTGATGGAGTACCAACTGAGACATGTCAACAAGTGAACACAGCCCTGGAGGTGCTCGCTCATCTGTGCCAAGAAATTTGGAAAACCTGGCCAACCAACTGGAAAAGATTCATAGTTGTGTCCCTTCCAAAAGTGAGCCAGCAGAATCCACAAATAATCAAACAATATTACCGACATCACACAAAGTAAAATTTTGCTGACAGCCCCTCAAAAGTGATTGCAGCAGTTCATCAGCAGGGAACTGCCAGGCATTCATGCTGGATTCATAAGAGGACGTAGAGCGAGGGATATCATTGCTGATGTCAGATGGATCTTAGCTGAAAGCAGAGACTAACAGAAAGAGGTTTGTCTGAGTTTTATTGACTATGCAAAGGCATTCGTTTGTGTGGATCAGAAAAAATGATGGACAATGTTGTGAAGAATGGGGCTTCCAGACACTTGACTGTGTTCATGGGGAACAGCAGTTAGATGACGAGGCAGTGGTTCAAACAGAACAAGGGAATACCACAAGGTTTAAACTCAGAAAAGGCGGGGGTCAGGGGTGTACCCTTCTACTGTGCTTGTTCGATCTGTGTGCTGAGCGAGTAATCTGAGAAGCTGGACCACATAACGAAAAACTCAGCATCAGAAGTGGAAGAAGACTATTAACAACCTGCGATATGCAGATGATATAACCTTGCTCACTGAAAGCAAAGAAGACTTGAAGCCCTTACTGATGGTGATCAAAGACCACAGCCTTCAGGAGGGATTACATCTCAAAGCAACAAAAACAAAAATTCTCACAAGTCGCATCATGACAAACAGAAAGCATTGAAGTCATCAAGGATTTTGTTTTACTTGGATCTACAACCAACACTCACGAAACCAGCACTCAAGAATGCAAATGATGTGTTTCACTGGGCACACCTGCTTTGCATAACTTCTTTTTACAGTGTTAAATTAAGGTGTGCCCAGCAAGGTGTTTTCAATGTCCTCATGTGCATGAAACAGACAATGAATAAGGAAGACCAAGAAGAACTGACAGCTTTGAACCATGGTGTTGACGAAGTAATACACCATGTGCTGTCTGAAAAACAAACAAGTCTGTCTTGAAAGCAGTACAGCCGAGACGCTTCTTAAAAGTGAGGATGGCCAAACTTTGTCTTCCGTAGTTTGGACATGTAATCAGAAGGGACCAGTCCCTGGAGAAGGACATCATGCTTGGCAAAGCATATGATCAGTGAGGGACAGGAAGAGCCTCATTGAGACGGCCTGAGCCTCTGGCCGTAAGGCTGAGTTCAAACACAGCAACAGGTGTGAGCAACAGGACCGCACAGTGGTTTTTGTTCTGTCATACAAGGGTTACTGCGAGTTGGAACTGACTTGATGGCACCTCACAACAACAAATGACCTCCAGGGTGCCAAAGTCAGACAGACTTCTCAATCTCTACCTAGTTGATCACTCAGCAGGATTTGACAAAGTTGACCGCTTTTTTTCTTGAATACCTCTGTCTTTGGTTACTCCACCTGAGCCTTCACTGAAAGCCTCTTTTCTACATAACCATTAAACACTGGAGATGTTGGGGATTCTGTCCTAGCCCTCTTCTTCAAAATGTCTTTAAAACTTCTTCTCCATCAACAAGTAGCAGCTGAAAGCCTCCTTTGTGTCTAGGCAGCACTGGTAGGTGCGGTGGAGTGGAGAGAGCATGGGCTCGAAGTCAGAAGCCTGCGGCCCCGCGCAGGTCTGTAATGGGCCACCCGCAGTTGGGGCGGATCCCTGCGTGGATTTGGGTTTTCTCATCCATGTAATGAGGAGGTCTGCAAAGTCAGGATGTCACCTAGAAGTCTAAAGTGGCCCATGCCGTGGCCCATGCCGTGGTACTTTCAGTCACATCATAAGCATACAAAAGCTGGACAATAAATAAAGAAGACAGAAGAACTGACACCTTTGAAATGTCATGTTGGAGAAGAATGTTGAATGTACCAAAATTGCAAACAGGTCTGTTCTGGAAGAAGTACAACCAGAGTGCTCCTTGGAAGCAAAGATGGTAAGACTGTATCTTACGTACTTTGGACATACTGTCGGCGCCCAGAGGACACCATGCTTGGTAGAGAGGAGGGTCAGCAACAAAGAGGAAGACCCTAAACGAGATGGATTGACACAGTGGCCACAACACGGGGATTACGCATGAAAATGATTGTGGACATGGTGCAAAACGGGGCCATGTTTCCTTCTGCTGTGCACAGGGTCACGCTGAGTCGGAACTGACTCAACAACGTCTCACAACAACAAGAAGAACAAAATGAGGAGGTTGGGCTACGTGTAGGCTGAGGTCCTTCCGCCCTGACAAGCAGCAGCGCCGCTTACCTTTGGAGGCTTTGCAGTCTGCTCAGGAAAAGCAGAAACCCTGACAAGGAGGGAATCGTTTGAAAACTCGGTGAGGGCTAAGTTATACGACTCTGACCACGGAGACAGACGTGGTGAGGACGTGCTGTGAGGTCCTGAGGAAGGGAGGGCTCAGCACAGGTGGGAGCAGCTGCAGGAGGCTTCCTGGAGGAAGGGCATACTGTTTGGAGAGTGTTTCGATGACCATGAGACACAACATGATGCCACATACCGTAGTTTGAAAGGACACAAGTATACTCTGGCCTACAGAACCCCCTCAAAAAGGCAAATGCACTCATGGACTAGGGAAACTTCTGGGTCTAGGGCTCAGTCAGGTATCTACACAGCAGGGGCACCTCTGTGGGGAACTTATTTCAAGATGCAATTCTGTGGCTGTTAATCTTCTTCTTAATGGTAATTATTTTAGAACAAAATATATTTTTCACCAACATAATCTCCGTTTTTCTCTTCGTTGAGTTTCTAAAGAAAAAATATGCAAATTCTGATAGAAATTGGCAGGTAGAAATGGGTTTTGGACAAAGTTCACAGGCAGGAGCACCGTGAGCATTAGGTAAAAGCTAGCCAGCACACGACAGCCCGTCACTCTGTTCCAGGGACGCCAAAGGGGCTCCAGAGATCCGGGGCTGTGGGCGGCTCTTCATAATACAGAGCAGCCCCTGGTTCTGCCCAGGAAGCCCAGGGCGCTCAGGAGACCTGAGGCTGCCCAGTGTCCCAGCGCTGGAGGAGTCCGTCTGTTGTTCACAAATCCCATTTGATTTGGTCCCCAAATTCTGCTTCAAAATGGCTACCTCTGACAGAAACGGTGTAGCACCTTTTAGGGGTCTGCTTACATGTCCCTTCTTCAGTAAGGTCTTTCCTGAGCCTCCTGCCCAGTCTAAATTTGGTGTTCCAGAGGTGACTTCCGAGAGTGTCTTGCTCTCTTCTCTCCTGGCACGTAGCACAGTTGATCAGCTCTATTTCTCTGTGTGTTTCTGTACTAGCTGCCTACCCACTAGACTGTAAGTTGTTCTGTCCACTGAACATTGTCCTGATCATGAGCTCTGGGAAGCCCTGGTTGCCCAGTGGTTAAGATCTCAGCTGCTATCCAAAAGGTCAGCAGTTCAAATCCACCAGCCACTCCTTGGAAACCCTAAGGGGCAGGTCTACAGGCTTGCTGCGAGTTGGAATCTACTCAACAGCAATGGTTTGTGTGTGTGTGTGTGTGGTTTTGGTGAGCTCTGTAAGCTACTGGATATACTGTTAATGATAGTAATAACGCCAGCACTCTCCCCACCTTCTCTACCCCATAGCGATACATGACATCCCGCTCACACCTCCTTTCCCCTGCAACGACATCTAGCACAAGGTCAAGCTCACGCCTGCTGATGGCCTTGTGCTGAGCTTTGAAAGGACCAGCCCCTCCCCCAGTGAGCACTCCAACAGGGGTCATTTGTGTCACTCGTGAAGCCACCCAGAGCCAGTGTCCGGCACGATGAGCCACCATGGAGCAGAAGATCCACAAGGGTTTGTTGAATGTGTGCAATATGGCCACTGGGTGAAAAACGGGGTCTCGGTGAAATGGCCACGTTTCAACAACTATATGGCACACGCTTAGAGTTTCAGATTTTTCAAAACCCAGCATGTACCAGAAGAACTAGACGGTGCCCTGATGGGGAACAAATCGTAGAACCCTCCATGAAACACGGGAAAAAGGGAGGCAGATCAAGAACTCTATTGACCAGACTTGATGGCCTGACAGCCCAGAAGGTCCCCTGAGAACGTGGCTCCTGCACTTGCTGACACCAGCACTGAAGCTGACACTTCAAAGACTGGGCTGGCCGCGGGGATGCAGAGGGATGCAGGTGTGCCCTACGCTGTAATACATACGTGAGGCCGTCCAGCTAGTTCCTCTCTAGAGCGAAGGGTGGAAAAGGTGGAGAGGAGGGGGCAAGTGTCGACTGAGTGCATACTGGGAGTACAGGCTGGAAAGGAAGAGTGTGCTGCCGCAGGGTGGGGAGAGCAGACAGAGTTGCAGGGAGGCAGGTGCTCAAGGTTTTATATGGCAAATTGACTTGGATTGTAAACTCCCACTTAATCGTAATAAAAATAAAAACCCATTGAGGGATTTCCTCTAGCGACTGAGTCCTTTCTACATTTATCCTGTCTTGCTCCAATCTAATATAACATTTTCTATCTTTTAAGAAGCCAGTGTCTGCAGAGGCAGCATGTGGAATGGCTCTGGAACCCGCTCTGCAAATTACCAGCTGCGGAACTATGGGAAGGTTACTTCTCTGTCTCGGTTTTCTCATCTGTAAAACAAGCGTAGTAACACTCTAAGGTTGTCACGAGAATTAATGAGCAACCCACACACATGTGCACCTACACGGTAGTTACAATAATAACAATATAGAAGGCATTGTATTAATTATGCTGTTAACATTATTATTCCCCCGGTGACATAATTATTAAGCGGGGGCCCAGCAGTACTCTATGGTGTGTCCAGGCTGCATCAGACCCTATGGCCCTTATGTCTGATCAGCAGGTCGAGAATCTCAGATGCAGGTGATGAGAGGATCTTGATCAGCTGGGGATCCCTGGTGGTACAGTGGTTAGCAGGCTGGTGGTTCAAATCCACCAGCCGCACCTTGGAAGCCCAGTGGGGCACTTCTACTCGGTCCTATAGGGTTGCTATGAGTCCGTATCAACTTGATGGCAATGGGTTTGATTCGGTTCGGTCAGCTCTGTGGCAAGTAGCTAGTTACTTAACCCAAAGACTCGGGCTGGGAAGTGTGAGAGCTGGGCCCACAAACCGGATGTTTCAGGGCCCTTTATACTCCAGCAGGGAGGCTGCCAGCTGCCCTGGCTCCCCTCTCTCTTGCCCTCGTGCCAGCTTTACACCAAGCTAGAAGTGGAACCAAGTGGAGGAGAAGAGACAGTGCATGCTGGGTGGGCATTCAGTTAGTTATGGAGCCGGTGTGCCAGCCAGTGCTCTGTGCTCCTTTCTGTCCCCTACTGGGTTGGCCACAGGGCACCAAGCCGAGAACCCCGCTGACACTTTCTGAGCCCTGTTTGGCCATGAGTGCCCACTAAGCCAGCCAGCCAGCTTCATTTGTTTAAAAATTGAACCAAAAAAGATGATTGTCTTACTAATAAATACCACCTCTTTCCTTCCCTGTACACTGGGTGTGGTGTAAGTATTTTACATTCGTTATGTCATTTAATCTTCACATGATCAAAACAGCCACTACCGTAAATCCGTTTCTACAGCTAAGGCCCTGGAGGCTGGAGGCTGTCTTGGCCAAGATCACAGCCTCCCCTCCCCATTGTGACAGCCTCCCCGTGAGCTCTACCTTATTCTGCCCAGCAGCTGCTGGGTGCAGATCAGTGCTGACAATTCTTGGGGCCAGGACCACTGGCAATGTGTAAACTGAGGGGTAAGCACTCGTCTTGAGTTTACAATTTCACCCTTTTTAAACACTAACACCTGTGTGACCACCAGCCAGACCAACATGTGGACCCTTCCTGTGCCCCCGCAGGCTCCCCTGTGGCCCTGTCATCCCCCAGAGTCCACACTTTTTGGGTCTCTGAGCCTTCATGCCATTCTGCAGAGTAATCTCCTCTCTCCTCCCTGTCACCTCAAATGCACCGGGTATTCAAGGCCCTCTCCACCCCCTCCCCAAAGCCTCTTGACTTCTTCTAGTGAGCCCTGTGGCTCCTCAGAGCAACAACAATAATTCCAGGGCTCACCACTCCTTGCCTCTACGGCGACGATGTCTAACACAAGTCCAGCTCACACCTCCTCTCCCCTAGGACAGTGTCTGACATGAGGTCTAGCTCACATCTGCTGATGCATCCTCGCTGGGCTTTGAGAGGACTGGTTCCTCTACAGCGCACGAACCAGCACCTCCAACAGACTTCCCATGTCCCCCGGGAGCCAGTCAGGGCCGTCCAGTGCTGGAGAGAGGCCCCACGTTTGTGGCAAGGGACCTAAGATCCTGCTCCTTGTGACAGTAACCAGCTGTGTGACTTAAAAAGTCACAGAATAGGAAAACTCCATGTCTTACTTTATCTGTGAATTGAGTGTCAAAATAATAGCCAATCAGCTGGGCTGAAGCCTTTCTGCACGCCCTTCTGTTTAGTCCTTATGGTGGTCCTGGGAAGCAGCTATGATTATGGCCCTTTCACAGGGGAGGAAAAGAAGGGGAGGTGGGTGACTCACCTAAGGTGCCCCTAAGAAGCAGAGCTGGGACTTGAACCAGGGCTAGCCCAGTCTAATGAAACCTGTGCTTTTAGCCACTGTCCTGTATCTCCCTGGCCATGGTCGTTCTGACGCGTTCCTTGCTGGCCTGGAGAACCAGTTTGTAGAACATGGCCCAGTTTTCTCTGTGGGAGCCGGAGGAATGTGCTACACTGGGTGGCAAGGTAAGTGGAGTGGCCGTGAGACTGAGGGAGTGGGACGGAAGAGTGATGTCCTCTCCACTGCCAGCCTCTCGTAACTGATAGGGGAGGGTGAGGGCGAGGATGCATTTGCTTGACGTAGCTGAATCTTACACAGGACTGAAGAAACCAGACTGCGATTTCTGTTCGGTCAGCCCTTCACTGAGCCTCGGCTGTGCGCACCCCGTGGATCCCAGTGGTCTGAACCTATTGTGCCCACATTCCCATGAGGTGGGGACTGATGCAATGACAGCCAACAGCAGCCAGTGCCAAGCTCTGGGCCAGGGGCTTCTGGGAGTGTCAAAGTATGGGAGCCCGACAGCTTATCTCCCTTTGCTATGACACGTCTGCCGTTACGACTGCACATGCGTAAAGAGGTACGGCAGAGGACAGCAGAGAAGGCACCACGTCTTAAGGAGGGATGGGGCCTACCCAGGGCTTTGAAGGACAGGTGAGATCAGAAAGGTAGTGACCCTCTGGAAGGGTGACCCTGGAGCCTGAAGGACGGACGAGGAACGGCAGAACACTCGAAGAGGGGGCACTGCTGTTTCCTTCCTGCTCTCAGGAGTCACGCGCCCCTAGCTCGTGCCCTATGCTGTACTGGGGACCCCAGAACCAGTCTGTGCCCTCAGGCAGAGAAAGCCGAGGGCGAGCTTCAGGTCACTCCTCACACAGAAGCAAGATCTCAGGAGCCTTCGTGACCTGACTGAACTCGGATGGGGATAGGCAACGGTGCCCGTGCCCAGAGTTGCTGTGCCGTTTTTCTCCCCTGGGACAGCATCTCCTTGACAACATTACTCATACATGACCAAAGACACCAAGTCGTGACTTGTGTTCAGTAAGTCCCTTCCTTGTGAAATACTCCTCCCCTGCCTTTGACCGTTTCCAGCTGTTCTCATACTCTCCGTTTCCTTCCGATGATGACTGTCATACCACCAGCCACGCAGATACTTGCTCTTCCCTACATCCGGGCCACAAAGGCCAGTGCTTTGATTATATGCTTCCTTATTTTCACTATTACCCTGCTGTCTGCTGAGTCAGAGGACAGAGAAGCAGAAAATTACTTTTTAAGACTAAAACCTTCCTAATATTTCAAACCAACTTTACAGCATTTCAAAACAAATTCTTCCATCACACTAAACGGTATTCATTTTCCTGTGTCATTTCCAGCTTCCTCCCACACCACGTGGCTAGAAAAGTCCAACCTTTTGGCTTATGTTGCCCAAAATACCTACGTGTGGTTGCTTCTGCCTGTCTCATTTGGCAAATCCAGTCAACTACCAAGGCAAGCTCAAACTACATTTTAAAATCACAGCTGACCTGCCTTGTTTTTTTTCCCTGGCACAAATCCAATCAGGTAATCACAACGAGCAGAATCACAATCAAGAATCAAATTTATACTAAATCAAAATTAGCACTTGAGCTATGGGGATAAAAGAAACAAAGACGAGCCAAACAAACCCAGAGCCACAGCCATTTCTGTGCGAGGCATTTTCCTGGATTGTAGACTCAGGGTTGAAAACAAAACCCAGGTGGCTGTGGTCCCGCCTGGTGTCACTTTCTGGAACCTACACAAGGGCACCACAAAGGTTGGAACACACCTTTGGCCTCCTACATTTGTCATTGTTCATCATAATTTCTGGAAACAAGAATTCCTTCACCTTGTTGCACGTCAGAATTTTCTGTAGAATTTTGAGAAAATGCCAATTCCTGACTGTTACCACTGGACGGTCTAGTTCAGTCAACTCAGAATGGGGTCCTGCTGGGTTTCCATGTTCCCAGAAATTCCTCCAGTCAATTCTGATGTTTGGTCAAACCACTACTTGGAACCTTATCCATCTTTCTCTAGCCAGAGCAGTGGTTGACTCGAGTTGTTGACTCAAGTTGTTGACTCGTCCCTGATAGGGTGCTATCCCACCTGCCCAAAGACTATAGATTCGGCGCTTTCTTTGACCACCTCCAGTCAGTTTAGCACATTCATCAATACTTTCAGAATATTTGGCATCTACTATCACAGTTTTTAAGAGCTCGGCTGTTAACCAAAAGGTCAGCAGTTCGAATACACCGACTGCTCCTTGGAGACCCTCTGGGGCAGCTCTGCCGTCCTGTAGGGTTACTGCGAGTTGGGATGGACTGGAGAGCAAAGGCTTTGGCTTGTTTTTCACCCCAGTTGTGGGAAGATTTCTAAACCATACCTGTTAATAAAACATCTCCTTGCATCAACGTGGTTCCTTGAAGAACATAAACTAGGCATTGATGTGGCACAGAGACACTGCTAGCTTGTGGATTTGGCTATAATTCTTCCCCTCATCCTTCAGAGGGAGGAGAGCAGAGGGAGTATTCCATACAGATGGTTAATAATAACTGTGAAGCTTAAAAATTCCCTGTAACTGTAGGTATTTTAGAAGAGCCATCCATCCAAACAGCTTACAAACCACACTTCCTTTTGAGTGTCTAGATAAAATCTTCCTTTTGGGTTCCTGGATCCTCTCCCCATAATCCCAGGCTATCTTTACACCACCCAGCCCAGAATGCCCCCAGAGCCCCAGAGCCAAACCTTTGCCGCTCAGTCTTGCTCGTCTTCTAGGGAAAGGAGTCTCTCTTGTGTCTGAGGCCACCTCCACTGGAAACCATGAGCCCCTGGCATACACGTCCAGCTCAACAGCCAAGGCTGGCAGGATGCAGGGGCTCCGTGGGTGTCTGTGCCCAGCCCAGAGTGTTCAGGACAGCTACCAGGTCTAGGCCCTGCTTGTTGAAGACTTCCACTGGTCTGTCCTGGTGAAGGGACCTGGTCTGTCTAACAGGAATGTCACCGTTGCTCACAGGGGCCCTGGGACCACGCTTTCTTGGAGGACACTCCTGGTTCCCGTTAGGAGCCCCAGGCTGGCTGTGCGCGCTCCAGGAAGCCTGTTTGTCGGGCGGAGGCAGGGCAGAGGGAGTGTGGGGAGAGGCTTATATGTGATTAGGTGGTAAAGTAACAAATGTGATTTTAAATGATCTCCAGGGACCTGCTGAAACTTGAGCAAGCGAAGAGGCTGCACTTAGCTGTGGCTCAGCGTCCATGGTAGACGCCTGCCCGGAGGAAGGCTGCCTCGGACCCTGGACCGGCCGCTTCCCCTCCACGCACTGGGAAAGCAGAGCTGCAGCCATCCTTTGGGTGCCTTCCTTATCTTGGGGTCCTTGTTTCAGGATAAACCCTGCCATGGTTAAAAAGCATTTGTTCCCACTTCCCCAACCAAAACCCACACATTTTCTTTTGTGTTTTGCATACATTTTTCTGAATAATTTTCCTACTCTTCATGTATACCCAGTAAGTAGGGCAGATTTTAGAAAGCAACAGTTTGAAATCAAGTTGTATGTGTGTGTGTGTGTGTGTGTGTGTGGTCTTAGACCTCAAATGTAACAAACACATCAGAAAGAAATGAGCTGTCCACGTGGCTACAGGGCTGGGGCGGGGGAGGTGATGTGGAGGTCACAGTGTATCACAACCCTGTAAGCAGTGGGGACAGGAAGGGACAGCCTGACTGAGTTCGGGCTGGAATTGCCCTTCCACTCCTGGTGGCACTGCGGGAGGCTGGCTCACGCTTTCGTATTCCTGTCTTTAAATCAACCAGAACATGGCTTCTTCAGGCCAGGCTTCTGTTTGTAAGACTGGGATGCTCTCTCTCTTCAGAGAACCGCAGCTTCCGAGAAACAGGCTGAGGAGAGAGGGGACACCCCTGCTCCAAGGTGCAGCCCGGGGAGGGTGGAGGCTGGAGGGTGTGGGCACCAGACCAGCTGCCTCAGGAGTGGGTGCTGCTCTGCACTCCCCCTCAACAGCCTCCACGGGAATGCTCGTGCTGGTGGTCCCTTTGTGCAGAAGCCTCTGAACTGCCTGGAGTGATCATGTTTCTGAGATATTGACGGGTGTGACAGTGTGATGGCCAAGACCTGTAGCTACATAAAATGAGGGGATGTGAGCTGAGGAAGAAACAAGATTGGCCATGAGCCGGAAACTGTGGAATTGGGGTGGCAAGGATTCATTATACAGCGCTCCTCCCCTTGACACATGCTCACAATTCCTGTAACAAAAAGTTTTAAAAATATGATGCTTACAACTTATTACCCAGCCACAGTGGTCACACAGCCTGGTACTGGTACAAAAAGAGCCACACAGACCAACGGAACAGAGCTGAGACTCCCAAGAGGCCACCATCCTCCAGTGAACAGTTGATATTCGACAAAGGCCCTAAGACTGTAAAAACAGTTTCTAGGGTAAAAACAATTTCTTTAACACAAATGAGCCTGGCAAAATTGAACATCCAGTGGCGAAAAATTGAAACAAGACCCACACCTCACACCTTACACAAAAACCAACTCAAATTGGATGAAAGACCTAAATATCAAACCTAAAATGATACAGATCATGCAAGAAAAAACAGGGTCAACAATGGAAGTTTTAATACACAACTTAGGCTTCAAAATCTGACAAAGCATGATCAACAGAAGAGAAAATAGATAAATGGGAACTACTAAGAAATCAAACACTTTTGCTCATCCAAAAACTTTATCAGAAGAATTACAGACCACCTACAGAGCGGGAACAAGTATTTGGCAACTATGTATCAGAGCAACATCTGATCTTCATAGTCTACAAGCTACTGCAACATATCAACAAGAAGAGGGCAAATAACCTAATTAAGTATTAGGCAAAGGAAACGGACAGACACCCCACTACAGGTAGCCAAAAGACACCTGCAGAAATGCTCACGATCATTAGCTATCAAAGAGATCCAAATCAAAATGACGATGAGGTGCCATCTCAACCCATTAAGGTTGGTCATGATCCAAAAAACACAAAACAACAAATGCTCAGAAGCTGTGGAGAAATTGGAACTCTTCTACACTGCTCATGGAACTGTTAATTGGTACCACCTCTTTGGAAAGCAATCTGGAGCTTCCGTAAGAAGCTGGAAATAGATGTACCATTTGACCCGGTAAGCCCACTGCTTGGAATATACCCTACAGAAGCAAGGACAGTCACACGAACAGATACATGCACACAAATGTTTATGGCAGCACAGTCCACAACAGCAAAATGATGGAATCAACCCAGCTGCCCAACAACAGATGAATAGATAAACAAACTATGGTATATAAACTCAATGGAACACTGTACAATGATAAAGAACAATGATGATTTTAGGAAGCATCTCATAACCTGGTTTCAATTGGAAGACTTTATATTGAGTGAAATCAGTCAGTGGCACGAGGACAAATGTTGTATGAGACCCTACTTAAAAGCAGACTCATGTGCAGAAGAAAAGACTCTTTGACGTCTACAAGGGAGGGGACAAAGGGAGGGAGAGGGCTGGTTATAGATTAGATAGTTGATAGAAATTTGGTTGGGAGAAAGCAGTGATAGCACACATTAGAAAGAAGATCAGCTTAACTGGACTTCAACACAAATTGAAAACTCTTCTAATCTTAACCCAATATCGCAAGGATACTGTAGCAGGGGTGGGAGTCCTGTGACCTTGCTCTCAGGGGACGTCAAGGCTAATTGGCATAACTAGCCTATTGCTAAGAAAGTCTTCTGCACTCCATATTGGTGAGTGGAGTCTGGGGTCTTAAAAGGTAGCAAGCTGTCATCTGAGATGCACCAAATGGTCCCAACACAGCTGGAACGGAGGATCACCAAGGACAACAAAGACATGAGAGAACAGAGCCTAGAAAGACAGAAGGACCCCTGTGAATGGGTGACTGTATCAACGTGTGACCAGAAGAACCAGATGGTGACCAGAAGAACCAGATGGTGCCCAGCCACCACCAATGACAGCTGTGACGGGGCCCACAGTGTTGAGTCCCAGTGGCAACACAAGAAAATGAGGGGTGCACCTCAAGAACTCCACTGAAAGATGGTAATTGGTGGTCTAAAGGCCTGGGAGTTCCCCCTGGGAGCCCGGCCCCCAGACCTGATGCTGCCCCTGATCAGAAGTCATTACTGAGGTCAACTCTTTGGACAGGAATAGATTGGACTCGGGTATACAAGGTGACCATATGGTATGTGTACTTTATGGTTCTCTCCGTCTATAGGATGTTCTCCTACTGGCCTCTTACTAGAAGGAAGAGGAGAGGCTGGGGGGAGGGGACAGGAGATCATTAAGAAGATACGACACATATAGAACAGAAAGGAGGGGTGTGTTGTCACTGGGCAAGGACAGCAGAAGGAGCTGCAGATAGGCGGGCATGCAAGTTTAACTTAGATTCTATACTTTCACTCAGTCACAACAAAAAAAAGAAAGAAAAATAAATGGAATAAAAGAGCTCCACGTAAGTTGTAAAAAAAAATGGGATACTGATGCAAAGATGTTAAGACTAGGTGTCACGTGGGAAGTAGGTCGTAACACTGTATCGATCCTGACTTTATGAAAAAAATTAACTGTATGTAGAAAATGTTGTCTGAGAGAAGAAACATAAAAATGTTAAGTGTTTCTACTTGTAAAATGGAATTATGAGGAATTTTACTTTGTTTTTTCTTCTCTTTTTTTTAAAAAAAAATTTCTCTACTTTTAACTTTTTCCAGAAAAATGAGTCCATTTGAGACAATGTTAAGAATGATTAGGCTCCATCTACCAGGGTCTCGGCTCTCTCAGTCTTTGGTCCGGGATGACTGACCGGGAGAAGGGGTTTCGGTTTGTGGGTACCCCCGAGCAGCCCTGGGGTACCCGTTAAGCTCTGTCGTCAGCACCCCAGTGAGTCTGCACAGCTGGAAGAAGGATGCTCTTTGTTTTTAAACATCCCCCTTTTTCCTTGTCCTCTGCCTTCCCCCATCCTGGAACCAGGGATGAGAAGGGCTCTCAGAGAGGACTTAGTTCGGAAAATCTGTCTGGGGCTGACATCAGGGAGCACTGGCTGTGCCAGTGGTAAGTTTGGTGTCCTGGGGCAAGTCACCTAATTTCCTTGGGCCTCACTTTCTCATCTGTGGAAAGAGCCTGTCAAGGAAAAGGAGGCCTTAGCTGTCTGTGCCTCTACGGCTGTTTGGACACAGAAATATCCTAAAACCTGCTCACTGTCACTTGCCTTGCAGGTGATGCCCTGGAGTCCCACTGCACCATCTGGTGAACATTTCCTCTTCTATAACGAATTACGTCATTCAGGAGAGCCGGCCGACCTGTTAGTGCGGTGTTTCCACTGTGGTCCGTTCATTCGAAAACGCCTTTGCTCTTCACGAGGCGAGGCTGTGCCCACTAGTCTACCATGGGGGGCGCAGGGGGAGTGAGTATGTGGGAGACTCGTCAACTGGACCTCTGTTCTACACCAACTCCCTGCCCTATTCCTATGACGCCTGCCAGAGCGGCTAGAGGTGTGGGATCTTGTGGTGGGGGCAGAGGGGCATTCCAGAGACTTTGTACACCTCCCTGCTCTGCATCAGACCCTCAGTCAGAAGGTGTTGCCGTGAGTTGCTATCAAGTCAGCTCTGACTCATGACAAGCCCACAACAGCAGAACAGTGCTGCCCAGTCCTGCTCTGTCTTCACGGTTGCTGGTATGGCCAAGGCCAGTGCTGTGCTTTGCTTTCCAACCAAAGGAACTCATCCATTGGACACTGGAAATGTTCCTCTGTGATCTGTGTGGGGCTGTCACTGGCGACTTGTGGAAATGGAGCAGCAGGCTGGCTGTCCTGGTCTGTCTTGGTTTAGAAGCTCGCCTGGCAGCGGGTGGCATGGATGTCCCTTCTGGTATCTGAAATGCTAGTGGTAGGGACTGTAGTACGGTAACAACACAAAAGCTGCCACCCAAGGACAAACTGACAGACGGTGGTGAAAAATCATGTTATTAGAATATTATTGAGTCAAACAAGGAATGAGATACTGACACCTATTACCATATGGATGAGCCTTAAAAACATTTTGCTGAGTCACAGAAGCTCTATACAGAAAACCGCATAGCGTGGGAACACATTTAAAGAAAATGCCTAGAAGGGGCAAATCTGTGGAGACGGAAAGCAGAACAGCATTTGCCGGGGACTAGGGGAAAGGGTCAGTGGGGTTACTGCTAACGGTGTAAGATTTCTCTTGGGGTGATACAAGTGTTCTGGGTGTAGATAGTGGTGATGGTGGCAAAACTCAATAATTACACACTTTGAAAGGGTAAATTTTCCAGTATGTGAATTGTATTCCAATTTTGAAAAGGTTAAATGTGTTAAAATTTCACAAAATTCTCTCCTATCCCCATCTGTTCCTCTGCCCCCCCCAAAGTGCCCATAAAACCTAGAGAAATCCAAATAAGGCATATACCTGAGTTAATAGTATGGTACCAATCTCAGTTTCCTGGTTTTGACAATGTACTAAGGCTTGGTCATCACTGGGGGAGGCGAGGTGAAGGGTACATGGAAACAGGACTATTTTTGTGACCACTTAAGCCATGAACTATTTCAAAATAAGAATGCATGTGCATGTATGTACACGCACACACACACACACACACACACACGAGCTCTGACAACGAGGTCCGTAAACTTATTTGTTCTAAGTGCTACACACCTCTCTGCTGAAGATCACTATGGTCACCTTTGAAGTCCTCCCCTTGGGAAGCTGTGCATTGATGTCAGTGCCTAGTCCACCTTCACAGCACTTCAGGCACTCTTCTTCTGGAATGCCATCAGAGGTATCATCATGTTACCCTTCATGTCCTGAATGTTACCCAAATGTCTTCCTTTCAGCATTGCCATTATCTCTGGGTAAAGACAAAAGTCACTGGGGGCCAGTTCAGGTGAGTAGGGAGGGTGTTCCAAGGTAATTATTTGTGGACTGGCTAAACATTACTTCACAGACAATGGTACCATTAAGTTTGTGAACTTGCCACCATGCCACCATGCACAATGGCTATGAAAGAGTCCCAGAATTGCTTGGAAGGGTGGACTTGGTGCTTAGCTTCCCAAGGGGAATATTTCAAAGGTGACCATAGTTATATATAGCAATGAGATATATAGCCCTTAGAACAACTGAGTTTGCAGACTTAACTGTCAGACCTCGTGTGTGTGTGTATGTGTGTATGTGTTTTAAATGCTGAGACAGGCTTAACAGCAGGTGTAACAGTGGTAACGTAGATGAATAGGAGGTGAATCTTAGGTTTGTCAAACAGCATTACAAATGAACTAATTGCTTTTAGTACCACTAATTTGAGGTGATGCTCAAGGTTCTGTCTGAGGTTCTGAGAGTCCTTTGTTTGTAGAATGTCATATACAGCCCTAACCAGACCTTCTTCTCCAGTGTTCCACCTCTGGTGATAAATCCTTTGAAGCTCTTCAGGAGTGGTCACTTTAAGAGAGTAAAGAGTGAAGGAAGTTTTCATTCAGTATCTTGGTGATATGTGCATTGGGGTGTGTTTGGGAGCCTTCCTAGAGATTAAACAAAATGCAGCAGAGCAAAATGAAAAATTAAGCCAGCTATTTGAACTGATGGAACATCAATGATCTGAAATCCAAAAGATCTATAACAAAATTTCAGAGTTAGACAATTCAATCCAAAACCAAAAGAGCAGAATTGAGGAGACAGAAGTCAGACTTAGTGACCTTGATGATAGAGCAACTGACAGCAGCATTTATGAGGAGAAATCAGAGCAAAGAAATAAGAAAAATGAAGAAACATTAAGAAACATGTGGAACTCTATTAAGATGAATAATCATGAACAATTTGAGTTTCTGAACAGGGAGGGATAGCTGAAAACACAGAGAGTATTGTTGTTGAGTTTCCGACAGACAATTTCCCTGAAATTATGAAAGAAGAGAACATAGAGTTCCAAGATGCTTGTCAAACACCACAAAGCTTAGGCCCTCCCCCCAAAAGACAACAAGACGTATTACAATCAAGCTTAATAAAATGAAACATAAACAGAGGCTCTTGAAGGCAGCAGGGCTCAAAGCAAAGCTAACATTCAGAAGGGAGCCCTGCAGGCTTTTGTCTGATTCTCAGCAGAAATCATGTTGGCAAGGAGGCAGTGGGATGACACATTCACAGACTTGAAGGAGAAAATCTTTCGACCAAGAATTATATATCCTGCAAAATTATCTGTCAAATATGAAGATGAAATTAAGACATTCACAGATAAACAGAAACTTAGAGACTGTGTAAAAACCAAACCAAAACTACAAGAAATACTGACAGAAGCTCTTTCTCAGAAAAACAAAACCACTAAGTGTATATTTAAGGAGGCAATGCAGGACACAGCATCCAGAATTCTACTCAGGGAAATTACAAAGCTCAGTCAAAGCTACAGTACAAAAAGAAGGGAACCAGTGATTATATCACAAAAATTGTGACACCATCACACTAGAAAGAGGGATATATTACACTAGTCACAGTTCTTTCAGATGGAGAGGAAATTAAAAAGGTGTTCAGAAGTTAAAATTGGGTTTAAACTTAGAATATTAAGGGGGAGCAAAGGGGTAGCCACAAAGCATATTAACAATACAACATATCAAAACAAGAAACATAGTACAGGAGTGTCAACAAACACAAAACCAACACTGAAGAAGATGAAAATCCAACCCATAAAGAGGATTGACACAGAACAGAATATTAAGAGCAACACAGAAAACAACACAAAAATAAATACATCAAAATGACAACACTAAACACATACCTATCAATAACTACACTGAATGTAAACAGACTGAACACTTCAATAAAGAGACAAGTGACATCCTGCATCGAAAGACATGACCCATCTATATATTGCTTACAGGAAACACAAAGATATAAACTGAAAATTAAAGGAGGGAATAATATGTATCAAGCTAACAATACACAAAGAAGAGCAGGTGTGACAATATTAGTCTCAGATAAAACAGATTCTAACGTACAATCCACCATTGTGGACAAGGACAGTCACTGTTTATCACTGAAAGATTCCATACAGAAGTGGGTCTTAACAATATTAAATATGTAGCCACAACAATATCAGAGCATCTAAATATATCAAACAAACACTGACTACATTGAAAAATGAGATAGATCATTCCACAATAATAGTTGGAGACTTCAACACTCCACTTTCGGTAACAGACAGTTCATCCAGAAAAAAGCTCAGTGAAGACACAGAAGATCCTATTGTAACAATTAACCTATCAGACCTCATCAATACATACAGAACTTTTTGCAGATAAGTACATCTTCTTTCTGAATGCACATGGAACACTTTCCAGAACAGACTATGTGTTAGGAAGCAAGTCTCAATAAAATCCAAACCACTGAATTATTGCAAAGCATCTTCTTGGACTATAAAGCCATAAAAGTCAAAATCAATAGCAGAAAAAACATAGGTGGAAATTTGAACTCATGGAAACTGAACAACATCTTGTGCAAAAAGCCACGGACTATAGAAGAAATCAAGGATGAAATGTAGAAATTTATGGAATCAAATGAGAATGAAAACACATCCTACCATAACCTAGGGGATACAGCAAAAGCAGTGCTCAGCGTCAGTCTACCCCTATAAACGGGGGTGTTTGGCCCACACCAGTGAGCCAGTTGGGGGTGGAAAGAAGTCTGTCTGTGTCTGAAGGATCCAGAGCCCGACTATTGTAGTGGCAGGTCTGTAGCACAGTGATGACGGGCTGTTGTATGTGGTAAAAACCCATCACCTTTGAGAAAATCTCTACTCCTGGTGATCCTATGCAGTACAGTAGAACTGCCCACAGCATTTCCAAGGCTATAAATCTTTCTGGAAGCAGACTTCCACATCTGTCTCTTGTGGAGCAGCTGGGGGGTTTGAACCACTGACCCTTCAGTTAGCAGCTGAGCACTCAACTAGTGCACCACCAGAACTCCCAGCATATGTGATGGTGGTGGATTATTCCAAGGCGTCTTCCATGGCTGTTCACCCCAGACCACTTTCCAAACCCCAGTTAAAAGGAGAAGTGGGCTGAATCTTGAATTCCTGCCCCGAGGTAGAAAACTAGAAGAGAAGGAGGAGTGGGTTTATCCAAGCAAGGAGGACACTGAGATCATGGACCCAGCCCCAAACACCCAGAATCCTGATGAAGGCCATTCACACCCACAGACATGTAGATCTTCTCTCGCTGACCCCTAATCACCATTGTCCAACATGACTGGCCCCACTGTCCCTGTAAGAACATCCCTTCTCTTGGCTGCCATCCTAAGACTCTCTTCCACTCCTTTGCTTGCTCCCTGGCCCCAGCGGGATGCAAATCATGCAGTTGCTGGGGCTCTGTCCTAGGCCCCCTTTCTGATGGCTTTATTCTTCCCACAGCTTCAGTTAGCCCCCTAGTAGGTGTGGCCCCTAAACCTCCATCTCCAACATGGATGTCTCCTCTGTGGTCCGGGTTCATGTGCGCACATCTGCTGAGCGTCTCCACTTACGGACACCTCCCAGTCATCTCAGATTGAATGTATTTAAAACGGACCGAATCACTTCTTTCTGCGTACCAAATAATCCTCCAGAGTACCCTGTCCAACAGTGGCATTGTCTACTGGCTTATTCAAGCCAGGCACCGAGGACTTACCCAAGTGCCCTGCCTCTCCCTCACGCCCGCATCCATTGCCCTCCGAGTCCTTTTGATTTGCGCTCCTGAAACCCCGTGATTCTGCCAGCCTCCCTCCGTCGCCACCACGCTGTCCTGACATAGTCGGCATCCGCTCCTCCTAGATGACTTCACCAGCCCCCTAACAGGTCCGCCCAAGAGCCATCCCTCCATTTGCAGAGACTAGAATGTTCTCTGCGATAAGTGAAGAGTGATCAGGAAACACCCCTGCTGAAAACCCTTAAGCGCCTGCTCGCTGCTTGTTGTAATAAAGTCCTAGATCCCAGAAGATCCCAGAGGCGGCTTGTGCGACAGCCTTGATCCCTCTGGCAATGCCGCATCTCACGACCACTCTGTAACATGGGGAAACTGGCTATTCTCAGATCTTGAGGACACAGGTTCTCTTCCATAAGAGAGCCTTGGCAGATGTGTGTCTCGTTTGCTCTCCTGCGTTTCCTTTCCCCTCCCCTTCATTTACTAATTTTGATTCCTCCTTGGTTCCTCCGATTGAACTGCACTCACTGGAGAATACGTTCCCAACCCCCAAATCAGGGTAAATACTTATACCGTCAGAAGAATTGATCGATGAATTCAACAAATATTTATTGAACAGAAACTATGTTCCAGGGGTTCAGCCAGTAGGGGAGACAGACATTAAACAAGTGAGCCCCCAAATGACCATGATAACATATCTTGTGATGATGAACTCAGTAAATTCAGACAGAAAATAATTGGTGTCTGTCTACTACCCTTGGCAGCTGCTCACCCTGGTCATCTCATGAGCCATATTTGACACTTGCTGGGCCCCAATGGGGTTTCTGTGAGTCAGTAGTACCAATTAAAATACTGGAGGAAAAGTAAAGGGAGTGTCCACACACTGGAGTATTAATCAGCGATTTAAAACAAAATGAGCTATCAAGCTACAAGAACAGGTAGAGGCACTTAAATTCACATTGCTACGTGAAAGAAGCCAAACGTCTCAGTTACCTCATGCTGCCGTAACAGAAATAGCACAGGTGGACGTCTCAGTCACCTGGTGCCTCTGTAAAAGAAACACTGTAGGTGGATGTCTAGTCACCTGGTGCTGCTGTAACAGAAACAGCACAGGTGGGTTTCTCGGTCACCCAGTGCTGCTGACAGAAATGCTGCGAGGGGACGCCTCAGCCACTTAGTGCCGCTGTAGCAGAAATGCCACAGATGGATGGCTGTAACAGAGAGAGATTTATTCTAGGACGCTAGAAGCATGAATTCAGGGCACCAGCTCCAGGGGAAGGCTTCCTCTCTGTCACTCTAGGGGAAGGTCCTTGTCATCAGTCTTCCCCTAGTCTAGGAGCTTCTAAACCCAGCGACCTCAGAACCAAAGAATACGCATTCCTGGCTCTCCCTGTTTGGTGGTAACGAGGTCCCTCTCCTCTCTGCTCAATTCTCTCTTTTATATGTAGAAAGACTGAGTCAAAATACAACCTAATCATGTAGATGGAGTCCCATCTCGCTAACGTAATGGCCTCTAATCCTGCTAATGTCATAGAGGAGGGACTTATAACACATAGGAAGATCACCTCAGATGACCGAAGGGTGGACAATCACATAAACTTAGGAAATCTTGGCCTAGCTGAGTTGATCCACATTTTTGAGGGACACAATTCAATCCATAATATCAACTGTATTCTGAAAAAGGAAAACTATAGAGACAAGAAAAAGATCAGTGATTTTCAAGGGTGGGGGGAGGGAGAGACGAACCAGTGGAGCATAGAGTGGCGGGAGATGCACAACGTCACATCTGTCCAAACCCACAGAGCTGGACAACACCAAGCACGGGCCCTCCTGCAAACTGTAGCCTTTAGTTAATGACAACGGACCCTTACTGGTTAATAATTAGGAGTTGACATTGGCTCGTCCTTGATGGCAAAGGTGCCACAGGCTGCAGAAAAAGGATGAACCACAGAGGTGACAAGCATTCAGGAACTCGTGCTCTGCCCGATGAGATTCTACCAAAAAAACCTTCTTCGGATAAAAGCAGAGGAGCGAAGGATTTGTATCACGGAGGACACAGAGCACGTCTTCCAGCTGCCTGTTCAATGTGTGTCCTCCCCACGACTCCCTCTGCGGCCAACGCTGAGGAAGAAGTGACCCTGCGCCAGGCACCATGCTGAGCTCACACTCCTAAAGACAAGGTGTACAACCAGCAGTTAGATACATTCACCTTCACTTATGAGAGTAAAAAGTTTGTTTGCAGGAAGCAACATGTTTCACAAAGATGTCTCCTGCTCCGGACGACCAGAGACCTTTAAGACTCGGGTCCCTCTTTCCCTGCTACATCCTGGGAACCTCTGCCCCTCAGAGACACCTGTTAAACTCTTCTCCAATAAGCTACAACCTCGTTTTGTGTTTCACAGGTCTGTATCTTGGGTTTGCCCCCTATGAAGATTTCTTTTCCTCTCCTTGAGGAGAGTGTGATCACGTCAATTCTAACATCTTTTGCCACTAGGCAGAGTGCTAGGCTGACAGCCATCAGCTAAATCGCTGATGTGAGGCTGGGCGCTCCTGCAGGGCAGGTGCAGAGCTTATTTCTGGGGTGCCAGCACCTGTTGCCATGCCTGACTTGGGAGACAGGGACTGAGTTAGGGCTTCAGAAGGTATCCAAGGTGACAGAATGGCTTACTCTTTTTCGTAACCCACCAGCTTGTTGTAGGTGTGTTGATCTAACTCTTTGGGGTCCATATTACAGTGACACTCTCTTCTCTATGCAAGGACTTTTCAGCTTGAGCTTCTGAATAATGACGCATAATGAATGAAAGCCTGAAACAACAGTGGGTGTCGACTCTGACTCATGGTAACCTCACTGTGTCAGAGGGAGAGTGTGCTCTGTAGAGTCTGCAACGGCTGTGGTCTGGGGGAATAAGTTACCAGTCCCTCTGGGTGAAGCTGCCTCTATTTTGGTGAACAGCCACCCAGGGACGCCAGGTGAAGACCATCTGCCTGGTGGGTAATTACACGTGGGGTAACAGGGTCAGAGAGACTGAGGCTTCCCTAGCGACACCCAGCTACCTGTCTCAGAGCTGGGGCGAGTCTCCAGCTCTCCTGGCTCAAGCCTTCTCTGGCCACCTCCTCTTGGGTGACACGAGAGCCAGCTTCCTTCTGGCTGCAACTGTCCCGGAAGCTGTGGCCATAGCCGAGGGACCTGGGAGGCCACTGTCAGCCTCTGCTTCCCCGCTTCTCAGAGCTCCTGCGAGCCGTCTCTGGGTGCCCATGTGCCCTGGACGTGGGCTGAGGGGGCGGGAAGGAGCTCAGGGACCAGGATGTTCCGGCAGAGACTGGCTTCCCTGTCAGGGTGCCAAACACCAGGGAAAGGCAAGCAGCTCCATTACCATGGCAACCTGCCCACCTGGTCCCTGTAGCTGCAGTCCTTTGCAGGCGCCTGAGGTGGTGGCTGTGGGTGCCCCAAGCTAGCCCCACGCCCATGTTGTCCCTGGAGGCATCCAGGGCCATAGTGAGTGGGAGACAGTTCAGGCCCAGGGCAGGCCGTTCCTTCCCGGCTGGCTCTCTGCCTGCCACGGTTCCCATGGGGACGGCTGTGGGTGCATAGCGCCGGTGGTCAGATGCCCGCCCCCAAATGGCCCTTCAGCTCAGGCACCTTCTCCTGGGTGCAGAACTTTCGGGACAGAGACTCAGCTGTGGGTGCCTGACACCCCAGCCCTGCAGCCCTGCAGCCAAAGATGGATTTATGAACTGGGGAGTCCAGGGTTTTCTGTTTGCCATGGCGTGGACAGGGTAGCCCCTGTGTGCCAGGGTCTTGGGACACTAAGCTGACTGAGACAGGGCGGCCACTCTTAAGGGGCGTAGACGGTAGGCACTGAGCTGGTGATCACTCCCCAGCATGACAGTCACACAGAGGGTGGTTGGTTCATTCTGGGGACATTGCAGAGGGGAAGGCATTCCGGCAGGGGGGGAAAGCTCAACTACAGGCTCTGAGAAAAAGCCAAGTTCTGTGTGAAGCCCCAGGGGAAGGACGGGTGTGGCCGGCTGGGCACAGGAGCTGCAGCCCCACCCCGAGCCCCACCCCAAGCTGCCTGGGAAGAAGACTGAGCCTGGGACTGTGTCCCCGGGAAGAAGAGTCAGCTGAAGCAGGGAAACCACATGGCAGAGTTAATGACTCAGAAAGGGTCATGCTGGGTGCCCTGAGAGGTCGTGTTCAAGGAGGAGGCAGTGGGAAGTGGGGAGGGCACTAGAGCAGGTGACTAATCTCTCAGAGTCAGGGGGTAGGGGTCCTCCCTGTTGGGTGTGGCCCAGTGTGGCGATGGCCCAGAGACCAGCTGCCACCTTACAGATGTCTCCTCCACCCACTGTGCAGCTCAGGGATCCGGAAAGACAGTCAGAGGTGGAATGTTGCCTGCAAGGTACTTATTAGGGCATCTTGGGATCAGGGCCTGCGGCAGGGAGGTGGTAGAAGAGCTGGGTTAGGGCAGAAGTCAACTGGACGCAGGCCTGGCACAGCCTCAGTGACCTGGGGCAGCTCTGGAGCTGAGATGGCCCCTGAGGTGGCCTGCCTGGGCTGGCGTGGAGAAGCCTGTCCCCTACCTCAATTAGTCAACGGGTGTGGACACCCCAGAGGGGCATGGCCCTGGGCAGGGCAGCAGCCTGTAGCCTAGTCAGCTCCTGAAGAGCCTGATGGCTGGAGGTGGCCTCCAGGGTCCCCAGAGCCGGGCAAGGAGTCCATTACAGAAGGGTGTCTGTGGACGGTGCACACCGTGCCAGGGCTGTGAGAGAGAAAATGCAAAATGGTCCCTCTTCAGAACAGAGGCCAAGATACGAAGTTACCAGTTCACCTTAAAGGAGGGTTAGAGGAAGGGGGACCTGTTTGGCAAACAGGAGCTACAACCCGGTAAGAGAATGTGAAGACTTAGGTGGCATCCAGGAGAGACTGTTCACCCCACAGTGCCCAGCCAATGAGCACTCGAGGAGGGACTCTTGAGTTAGAAGATAAAAGGGGCTTGCTTGGTGCACCCCTTTGTCTAGCCTCCTTTCTGGACTCAGACACCCAAATTTGCCAAATTGTTCAATAAAACCTTGCTTGTTGAGTAAATTCAAATTGGACTTCTCAAGCGTTCTTTGGAAAAAGACTCTGGTAACCACCTATTGGTGATCTCACAAGGGATAAGGCGGCCTGCCTTGGTCATCCAGGTGGGGTCCTAGCCGAGGGTTTACATGGGCCCACCAGTTGCCAGAACAGACCATCGAAGCAGTATCCAAGGTGCCCACGAGGTTTCTCACACCCACCCCACCTAGCAATTGTGGGACCCTGGGCAGTTCTCAATATGTGGCCTGGACTAGGTGGTCTACCAAGTCTTCTCAAGCTTAGCTCTGACCTCAAAAGTCTCTAACGTTGGGGAGGCAGTAATGCTGAAACCAAAACACCAAGCCCGCTGCTGTCGAGTCAATGCCCACATACAGCAACCCTACAGGACAGAGTAGAACCGCCCCATAGTTTCCAAGGAGTGCCTCGCAGATTTGAACTGCCAACGTTTCGGTCAGCAGCTGCAGCACTTATGCACAACAGCGCCGGCGTTTCCGGAGACGGTAAGAGCAGTGGAGAAACACTACTGTGTTCTGAGTGACTCGGGGTTATCACGTCTGGGTCTCAGGATTCCCAGAAGCCGGCATCCTGAGCACAGACTTCCAGAATACACTTCTCTGTGCTAAAGCGATCCACTCGTGGCATTTCTGTTACAGCAGCACGAGACGACTAGGACTGGAGGCCCGGGGTTCTATGGACATGAGGTGACGTGAACTACTCCGACCCCAACCTCCCGAGACAAGAGGGTCCCTGAGGTGCAGAAGGAGCATTCTAGATGGAGGCCAGGGGGCCGCTGCGAGAAAGCGGATAGAGACCGTGATTTCTCCCCTCGGGGCTCAGTCTGAGTGACCAGAAAGTGGAGGGACCAGCGCAGGAAACAGATGCCCTGGCTCCTTCTCTGCTGGTTAGTGCTGCCAACTGGCCACCAACAAGCAGTTCTAAGGAAGAAAGACACCCTCGCAGAGAACACAATGGCACTTGGAATGATATTAATTTGAATATTAAAAGAACCGTAATTTGATTTTGTCCCCAAGCTCCTGGGGACAATAGGCGTGGGTGGCAGTAGGGCTGGCAGGGAGAGGCACTGTCACTGGCATTGTCTTTGAAATGGATTCATGCTCTTTCAAATGACAGTTGTTTTAGAGTCAGAATTGATACCAATTTTTATAATTTCAAAGTAGGAAGAAGGGGGAGGCAGAAGAAAAGCTTCCTAAGTCATCCGCGGTGGTGAGATCTGCATCCCCCCCAGAACGGCTGCGAACACGCGACCTGGTGTGGCTCCACGCCTGCTGAACGAGAGGCTTCTGCAGGAGGAGGTGGTGGCGTCCTCAGTCACAGACTCCTGGACGGCCAGAGAGACATCCCCAGGTGGCCGAGAGGCAGGGTGCCTGCTAAGAGCCTCAGGCCCGGGGGACCAGAGCTTGGAACAGGACTTACTCTAAATGGACAAAGGAAGTGCAGAGCGGATGCTAATGGATAGTTCAGTTCAAGTTGAAAAACGAGTCCAAGGAGCATTTTCATATAATATATATTTAATTGAAAGGAACTATGTATCTTAAACCAAAAATGATGTTAGCAACCCCATGCTCAGTGAGATCTGCTTGGTGACCTTTGCCTTCTCCTCTAATGCCTGTTTGGTGATAGGACTGTTAGAAGCAGATGTTGGCTGAAAGAGTAGGGGAAGGCAGGGGTCGGGGAAGGCAGGGGTCAGGGAAGGCAGGAGTGGGGCTGAAATCAACAGAGGAGGATTAGAAGGTGTTATTTTAATAATGCATTTAATTTCTGGTGTTTCCCAAGTTTTCTGCAATGAAAATCTCTTACTTGGATAAGTAGAATATGATTAAAAATTGGGAACTGAATCGGTATAGAGAATATGAGAGGGGGCAGGAGATGTCACTGTCTTATGCAGAGGCGGTGCCCTCCTGATCCACTAACGGACCAGGGCGTGACAAACAAGGACTGATGCTGGCCAGCAAGGCTGGGGCGATAGGAGAGAGTCTGTGAGTCAGAAGTCGTGCTTGCAGCTGGCATTCCAGGACAGGGATACGGCTGCTCCCTCAGAGCGCTCCCTGTCTGGCTATGAAGGCCCGTTGGCTCAGCACGTGTCACCCCGGAACAGCTGTCTGTGTCTGTGGCTGGCGACAGCAGTGATGCCAAGAGAGCTGACGTGGGCAGTGTCCGGCTGACAGTGCCTGCCCAGCTTTGGGGACGGCCGGGGGTGGCCCCTGTCAGAGCGCGAGTGCTCTGTTTTGGTCATGCTGACTGTCTCTCAGGACTGTGTATGTCTCACAGGTCCTCTTGGTGATTTCAGTGCCGGCATCACGCATCACACATGGAGGACTGGGTCGTGAAGGAGACCTGTGTCGCAATGGTCAAGTCCTCAGTTGCTAATTCAAACATGAGTGGTTTGTTTCATAGGACAGATGACCCGGTGATCCGCTCCCATAAAAATTACAGCCTAGGAAACCTTACAGGACAGTTCTGTTCTGTCACATAGGGTCTCTGTGAACCAAGTCAATGGCACCTAATGACGACAACCACAGCTGGGTGGTACAAATCAGAAAGGCTGGGGCCTCCAGCTCACCAGAGGCACCTGGGAAGAAAGTTCTGGATGTGCCCTTCTGAGAAGCGAGCCACTGAAAACCACACGGAGCGTCGTTTTCCTGACGAGCAGGCGCCAACCGAGCAGCGCCTGGCTGGACACTGGCTCACCACCTTTGCAGCCGAGGGGCCTGAACACCTGGCAGGGGAAGTGTGGTGACAGGGCCCAGTCCCTGGGGAAGGACTTTGTGCGTGAAGATGACAATGTCAGTGCTGCCACTCTGCATCACAGACCTCGAGGACTGCATGCAGCAAGCAGAGATTTCACTTGACCCTGGGCAGGCGAGATTAATGCCGCAGTGTCCTACTCCCCTAGAACTGAATCAAATCTCTCTTTGAGGTCCCATCCCTCCAGGGGATGAGAAGGTCCCATCAGTCATCGCTGGGCTTCCCTACCCTCTCTACTCCCCGGGCAAAGGCAGGTATCAGGTCTTCTTTGCGAAGTGTGGAGCTCTTGGAGAAGGCTCTCTGGCCTTGGGCCCACACTGCTCTTGGCCTTGGCTTTGCTCGTGGGCAAACCTGCGTGAGCTACTGAGGGTTGGGAAGTCACCTTGGCATTCTGCTTAGCGAGACAACTTTGCCCAGGGCTCAGACACCCTGTGCCTAGAATCCAGTTTCCTTCTGATGTCACCAGACCATTTCATTCTGGTTTTATCACTTCCCTGACACCCCCATACCATTTAGTCAATGGACATAACATAGTTTATAGAGAAAATGGTCCACACTCTACTTTGGTGAGTAGTGTCTGGGGTCTTAAAAGCCTGTGAGCAGCCATCTAGGATATTCCTCGGGTCTCTCCCCTCAGGAACAAGGAAGAACGATGGAGACTGAGGATACAAGGCCAAGATTAGTCCAAAGGACTAACGGACCACACCTGCTACGGCCTCCACCAGCGTGCGTCCAGTACAGCTGGACAGGGCCTGGAGGCTGCCACTGACTTCTCTGGCAGGGATCACAATAGATCACTACAGAGCTGGAGAAAAATGTAGAACAAAATTCTAACTCAGAAAAAAAGGCTAGAGTTGCTGCCTTACAGACACTGGAGAAGCCCTGAGAGTACAGCCCCCAGACACATTCTCAGCACGGTGATGAGGTCATTCCCAAGGTCTGCCCTTCAGCCAAAGACTGAGCCAGCCCATTAAACAAAATTAGACTAAAGGGGCACGCCAGCCTAGGGGCAAGGACTAGAAGGCAGGAGGGGACAGGGAAGCTGGTAATGGGGAAGCCACGGTTGAGGAGGGAAAGCGCTGACCTGTTGTTGGGCTGTTAACCCATGTCTTAAAACAGTATGTGTACTGAAAAAAAAAAAGATCCACTCTAGACAAATTTAATGTGATGTTCAGCGTAGTGAGGTCCGTAGCCCTGAAGACTGTCCTTGTCCTCATTCTAAAGAATGGCCACCTGTCCTTCAATTCAGCCAATCTGTGTGGCACCACACTGTGGCCACCCCCTCAGGTGGGCCCCACAGCCAATGCTCCGCAGGCCAGTGACGTCATGCACTGTCCCAGCTCCCTGGGGATGAGTTTAGAGGAGGACGGTCTGAAAGCAGGGATGTGGTGTCCAAGGGTGTTTGAGAAGAGCTCTCGGGTGACACCGATGGCTAATGCACTTGGTTGCCAGCCCAGAGGTCAGTGGTTCAAGTCCCCCCCAGGCATGAAGGGAAGGCCTGGCAATCCCCTGGTGAAAATCCAGCCAGGCAAGCCATACAGAGGAGAGCTGTGCTCGACAACCTTAGGGTCACCCTGACTCCAAGTCAACCTGACTGCCACTGGCCGTGGTTATGGGTGTCAGAGAGCCAGTGCCGGCAGAGTTTAGTGATTTGTTATTTTTAGGTGCCATTGTTCTGACTCACAGAGACCCTGTGTCAACAGAAGGCTGAAATGGATGGTGCTGGCCATTCTGAACTGGACAATCACGTGGCTACGAAGCCAGGAATGACACGTTGAAGAGAAATGGCATTGCACTCATCATCATGAAGAACGTCACGCTGTCGGCGTGGGCTAACACCCACACAGCTACAGGAAGGCCATCTAGGGACCTGCTGCTTGTCTGTCCCTTGTGTTCAGGTCTCTGGAGCTCCTGTGCAAATCTTAGTGTCACCCTTCCCTGGAAAGCAAGGAAGAGCCAGTGGGCACGTCCCTTAACTGTCCAGAGAATAGCGGGCCGCAAGGCCTACTGGGTCTGCACCGGGGGAAGAGGCTGGCAGAACACTGGCTCCGGCACCGGTGCGCAGCTCCTGGGGGCTATCAGGTCACTCCCACAGGTACAGAGCTGACCTGCTCCGCGGGGTGTCCATGGCTGTGACCTCTCAGAGGTGGCTCTGTCTTCCCAGGCACCTGTGGGTGGGTTTGGAATCCCAGCCCTTCCATCAACAGTAAAGCGCTTAACCATTGCATCACCAGGAACCCCAGGAGGGAACTTGGCGCCCATTTAATCAGTCTCCTCATTTCTCAGGTGACGAGTCCGAGGCCCAGGGGAGGGAAGGGGCTTGCCCAAGGTCACCCAGTGGGTCAGTGCCGGGTCAAGGACACTTGTTCCTAAGCCATGTGATGCTTGTTCTGAGCCTCCTCCTGCTGCGGCCACGGCGTGGGCCTCAGGAGGCCAGAGAACCACTCCACCTTGTCGTTGACTGGGTTTTGCTCACTATGAAATGACTTGACTGTTCATCAGAGGATCAGCACACTGTTAGCATTTGGGGACATGTTCTTTGAGGACAGGGCACTCGGCTAGGGGAAGTGGCTGTGACACATCATGGCCAGAGTGTCCTCCTCACCCCAAGAGTCTCCACTGATGTGTCAGCTCCTGAGAGGGAGCCTGCAATGGGAAGGCGAGTTCACCCAGGGCACTCTGCCAGACCCTAGTGGGCAGGGCGCGGCCGAGAGTGCACTTCAGAGCGGTCAACACGCTGCTGGCCACGAAAACGCGCTCCATTAACGGGTGCGGGCTGGCTGGGCGCCGGAGCCGAGACGGGACGAGGTCGGGTGTGGCGCTGGCTTCTGGGCTCAGCCCTGGCCTTCTGCACTGCTCTGTCTGCGGAGCGAGGGCAGGGCCACAAAGGAAGGTAAAAACAAGGGAGACTGACGCTGAGCTAGCCATCAGGATGCTGCTGTCAGCTTGGCTCCGGTGCATGGAGACCTCACAGAGAACTGAGTGAAACCTCTCCTGGTCCTTAGCTGTCTTCCTGATTGTTGCTGCTACTTTCAGTCTCTCTTTGAGGCTATTTTGTCGATCAATCTCACTGAGCGTTTCCTTTGTTTACACCAACTCTCAGCTTTACCAGACAGGATCTGTTTCTGGTGACAGAAACCACCCAAACCATGCACCCGTCATGTATCTCAGGTGAGTTCCTCTGACCTGGCTGGGTCCTAGGAGGTGGCCACCAGGAGCTGGGTCTTGGTCAGAGTAAACAAGCCAAACTAGTCCCATCCTTCCTTCGAAGGTGCACTCCGCTCTTCTTCTCGGACTCGACTGGCCGCTCTCCGGACAGTCTGTAACATAGGCAGTATCCTCTGCCCACAGCACAGCATGGACGTGTCCGCTGGTCGTCTGTCCCCCCTTCTCACTATCCCAATTTCTCAGGCATATGAGGCGATCAGAAAGTGGCCATCAAAGTGACATCTTTCCTTTTTAATTTTAAAGAAATCTTTGGCAGCAAGTTTGCCCAATGCAATATTGTCATTTGAATTCTTGACCCCTGCTTCCACGGAAGCTGAATTTTGATCCGAGTAGAATAAGATCTTGGAGAACTTCAATTTTGTCTTCATGGACGATGATGTCGTTTGTTGGTTCTGTTATGAGGGACTTTACTGCTGCTGCAATAATGACAGCTGACAGTCTTTGGTGCCTACTGCGTGCCAAGAGCCTTATGTGGTTCTCATTTCTTTCCCACGGTGGCCGCACGGACAAGAATCATGGAGGCGCAGCAGAGATTTGCTGTGTGGCATTTGGGGGCGGAGGGTCAACAGGGCTTGCTGACGGGCCGATGTGGAGCATACGGGACAGAAAGAAGCCAAGAGGGACTCCAGGGTCCTGTAAGAAAACACTCGAAGTACAGTCCAGGTCTCCCCAGGCTTACCCTGAAGCCCGTCTGCCGTCCTCAGGTGCCGCCTTGGTTGCTGAAGACGTGTCTGCAGCCCGCCAGCCACGGCGCAACGGCCATTGCGGGAGGAGGCGTGGGGAGAGTGCTGCTCTCGGGGACCCCTTCCCTGTCAGATTCTGGCCCCCAAACCACGCACCCTTCATGCATCTCAGGTGAGTTCCTACGACCTGGCTGGGTCCTAGGAGGCGGCCACCAGGAGTTGGGTCTTGGTCATCTAGTACTGCCTGAACAGACACAGCACAAGTGGATGGCTTGAACAAAGACAAGTCTTAATTTGGTCACAGTCCAGTACGCTAAGAGTCTGTATGTGGGGCATCACGTCCAGGGGAAAATTTTCTTTCCTCGATCTGGAGAAAGGTCCTTGTTGTCAATCTCCCCTAGACTAGAAGCTTCTGACGCACTGGTCACCCTTCTTCCTCATGAACATCACAGAGACCCAACTGACCACACGGAGGGCATCACACAGTGTCAGGAGTCAGGGCCTAGCTGAACTGCTACACAAGGTTGGAGGGGACCACAGTTCAGTCCATGACAGGGCGGGAGGAGCCAGCTCTGGGAAAAGAGGGAGCCAGGCTCATCTGGGCCATCCTGCTGGGGATGGCGTGGACAGGGGCTGGGCAGGCAGACCCCTAAGAAGCTGCCACCCTCGACTCTGGCAGAGGGCATGACTTGGGAGTTGGGTGTCAGTTTGTCACAATTATTCATGAGGGTCCCCCACCTTGCAGGCCTCCGAGGTCAGCAGTGGGCAGGGTACTCTAGCTCTCTGATCAACCACCTGAGAGGCGGCTAGTGGAGCTGGCGCTGGGCCCCTCAGACAGAAAAGTATAGAGGAAGGGGGTCCCAGGGAACTGGGCAGTGACTGGACCAATGACAGTCAGGGGCCTGAGACTCACAAACAAGCCTTCATGCAGTCCTCCCTGCACCTGGGAGACAAGGGGTCTCATCTTTTCCATTTTAACAAAAGAAAATGGCATGAGGAACTGACTTCTCTGAGCCACAGAGGAAGGCCAGGGGAGACACTGACGGGGTCAGCCCCTTGAAGACTGCTGTACTGTGGGGCACACGGGGAAACCCACCCAATGGCCTGCTTTAAGAGCCCGCCGGGGGCTCGAGGACACTGGCTCCTGAAGGACGGCCCGTGCACGAGGCTTGCAGGAGCTGGGGCCCGGGATCCAGCCTCACTCAGGGGGCTGTTTCTTTACAGCATGTCAGTGACTGCCTAAACGGCAGAGCCAGGAAAGAACTGTCTTCAAGGAATAACCTCAGGAATTCCTGCAGGGAATGAGGCTTTTTTCATCATCTGTGTGCTTCTGACCCACCCTACAACATGTAGCATTTATAGCGTACACACATGCAATGAACATTTCATAAGTTGTAATTGTTAATATTAGTTGAGCAACACCTCTTTAAGGACCACAACTATACAACTATACCGTGAAGTAAATATTACCATTTTTCCTGTTTTTTAGACAATTTGAGCCCCAGAGGGTGGGAGAAGTGTCTGAGGTCACCCAGCTGCTATGTGGTAGAGTGTACATGAGACCCAAACAGCCTCTGCTACTGGCCATGTCCTCAACCCAGAGAGAGCAGCAAAAAAATCTGGGCCACCAGGATGGTACAGGGCTGGGGCCCATGGCACCCTCAGTGTGCGAGCAGGACAGTAGAGGGCCAGGGCAGACTGCACACCCACTGTGTGACCAGGACAGTAGAGGGCCGGGGCAGAGTGAACACCCACTGTGCGACCAGGACAGTAGAGGGCCGGGGCAGACTGAACACCCACTATGCGACCAGGACAGTAGAGGGCTGGGGCAGACTGCACACCCACTGTGCGACCAGGACGGTAGAGGGCTGGGGCAGATCGCACACCTTACTCAGAGACTCAGTGACACCATCTGTAGCTCCACTCCACCCAAACTTGTCCATTTCTGGTCATTTTAAATCCAATTTCCACTCCATTATTTCATTTTGTAATGGAATAATAGACAAGTGTGGCATCACCATTCAGGATTGATGACAGAATCACTGTATCAGTTAGAGACTCTCACAGTGGCTAGAAACAGAGACCCATTAAATAGCGGCTGGAAGAACATTCTGGCCTCTTTTTTCCTAACATAATGTGATATCCAGAAGTACCTGGTTCAGGGCTGGGGCACTGAACTCCTAATTCTACCAAGTCCTGCATTCTTTCTTTCTTTTTACTCTGCTGTCTCTAAGGTATAGGTTTCATTCTTAAGGGTGCCTCATGGCCACAAGATGTCTACTGGAGTCCTGCCATTGCATCTGTATTCCAGGCAGGAAGAAGGAGGAAGTGAAGGAAAAAAGACATATCCCAACTTATGTGGCCCGCTCTGTTAAGGAGATAAGCAATGTCCGCTTGTAACTCACTAGTCAGAAAATAGCTCTAGGGACCATGGGAGCTGTATTTGTTTTTACTGGTTACTTTGATATCCCCAGTAAAATCTGACTTTGCTAACTGGAGAGAACTGGGGGTAGACACTGGGTGAGCCCCTCATCATCTCTGCTACCAGTTTGCTTTGCCTTGGCCTGACTTGGCTCTAAGCAGCCAAAGACAGCCCTAGGTGACCTTTTCATAGCCATCAAAACGTAAGTGACTTCCACCATCGGAAAGCTGAAGGTGGGGCTGGCCTTGCTCTCAACTTTTTGGGATGGAGCCTCCACAGCAGGGCCTGGGGCTGGTTTCCCATAGAAACTCACCTGAAAACTGGAGATACATACCACTGACTAGGCTGTGCCCTGTGGATGCCATGAGCCTCAGGGGACATAACGCATGTCGTGGCACCTCGTAGCCTCTGACGCCTCTTCTCCCTATTACCAAAGCTGACAGCATTATAGAAGCTGTCCAGAACCCGGGCAGTCCAGTGAGATGGGAGAGCCAGTCCCGTGAGCATCACCCAGTGTCTTACGTGAGTTCTTGGGCCCTGCCCCGCACCCACTGGGTCACGATCTGCGTTTTAACTAGACCCTGGGTGACTGATCTGTACAGTGAGCTTCAGAAGCCCTTCCCTGGAGAGGCCGAGGGCTGCTACCGTGAGGGATGCCGGGCGACGGTGCGCGGTGAGGCCAGCCCGACCTCTGCTCTGGGCGGTCTCCCCACCTGAGATCTGAGACACACGCCTCAGGCTCTAGTTCTACCCAGTGTGGCCCCAGCACAGCAGCACCAGCTCACCCCGTGGCACCCTTTAGGCTAGCAGGGTGGGAAGCCCCTCCCCAGAGGGGTTGGAGCTGAATTTGCACTTTGGCAAGATCCTGGGTGATTCACCTGCACGTCGGGGTGCACTAGAACTGTGTGATTTCTCTCCCGTTGATCCCAGGGTCTTCGACTGTGATGTAGATGGTGGCCTGGGGGACGGCCACTGGCTCCTGCAGCTCCTTGGGTCGGGGGTAGTGGAGATGAGCCCCATTTGAAAGCCCGGCCACTGGCAGACCACAGAGTCAGAGCAACCATCGCGGTGAGCATGCGGCCGGCATACAGGATGTCCGGCTGGGTGTGAGGCCCGGATCGGGCTGGGGGCAGGGAGAGTTCCCGTCCAGCACTTCTCCCCTGGGGACAGCTCTGGCCCGCAGCGCCCACCTCTCCCTCTCCTGTCTCTCAGGGAGGAGGCTGGTCTGCCCGAGGCGCCGGGGGGACAACCCCCCGATTCTGTGCTGTCCCTGGCAGCAGCAGGAGGAGGCAGGGTCTGCGTCACCATAAATGCCCGGGTGTTAAAAGAATCCTTTGAAAGGGTTTGATGTTTTGGACTAAATAAAGCTACGCTCCCACTCCAATTGAGCTTATAATGGAGTCTAATTTTATAAGGAAGCCGATTAATGGCTTGGTAAATATAAAAGGAAGGATCCCTGCTTCTTTTCTTGACCAAAAGGCTCCAGAATTCAGTCCTGTGAAAATGTCAAATCCTGCTTTAGAGAATGGCAGGGCTCCTGGGAGGGAAAGAACAAGCCTGAGTCAGCCAGGGCCCCCTGAGGCCACTCAGCTGTGCCAAGGGCCCCCTGCGCAGTAATGCCAGGCTGCAGGCTGACCGTAGCCATGAGGGGACCTGCCTGTCTCCTGAAGGCTGGAGGCCACCTGGGGGCCCAGGGCTGAGGGCGGAGTGCTGGCCAACTCACCTTGAAATAGGCTGAGCGAAGCCCGAGAGCTGCCAGCCCTGGGCCTCCTGCCTGCGCCGCGGTCTCATTCCCTGTCACCTTGATTCCATTCGATGAGCTAGGTGACCCCTGCAGAGCAAGTGGGACCTGGAAGTCACTGTCTCTGTTCTCCTGTGGCCTCATTCAGACCCGTCCTCCGTTCTGCTTCCTAGCTTCCCTCTGGCTTCTCCTGTCCCTTCTTCCCTGTGTCCTTGTCCTCTGCTTTGCCTTCTTCGCTCTTCAACCCTTGGGCTCTCTCCAGACTTTGACAGGGATGAGGGCTCCACCTCAGTCTCCCCAGACCTTTGGTTGACGGCCCAGAAAAAGTTCAGATGCAACACTCCCTCCAGCGACCTCCGCGTCGCGGCTCACAACGTTTGCTTAGCTGTGATCTTTAGGAAGCAGATCACCAGGTCTTTCTCCCATGGCATCACTGGATGGGTTCAGACCTCCAACCTTTGGTCAGTAAAAAAAAAAAAAAAAAAGCCCTAAACACATTGCATCAATTTCCACCCACAGGGCCCTCCAGGACAGAGAATTACCCCAAAGGGTTTCTAACAAGCAGCTGCTGGATTTGAACTACAACCTCCGGTGAGCAGTCCAGCTCTAAGCCACCCCACCGGCAGGGCTCCAGGCTTTCACCGTTAGGGCCTTTGATACTCTTCCAGCCTCCCCCATTGCTTGATTCCCAAACCCTGTCCACCTTGCAGGCATCGGCCAGAGCAGCCCGGGTTCTGCGTTATCTCGTGCTGGTGGACCGAAAGTGTATAACCGCCTTTGGGTGGTTTCAGCCAGCCGAAGTTTCGCCTCTCACAGTGCAGGGGGCTGCAAGTCTGATAGATGCCTGGCTCTGGAGAAAACGCTTTCTCTCCGTGTAGGCCCTCAGGGAAGGGTCTTGTTTCTTCAGCTTCTCCTGCCCTGGAGATCTTCCCCTGTCTTGGCAATTATTTCCTGTTCGGCTTCCCTTCTTTGCTGAATCTCTTTTGAATTTCAAAAGTGACTGACTTCAAGACATGCCCTATGTTAGTCTTTTCGTAACAGAACAAAGAAAACCCACTGCAAACAGATTTATAACCAGAGGCACAGAGGTTAGCATAGACGACACATATTTTTAGCTGACAAAGTTTAATCCAGACACTTTGCATGTCTCTTTTAGTGTGTCTCTCATCTAGATGAACAGAGACCCACCTAGAATTCCCCTCTCTTCTCTGAGCCTCTGTTTATTGGCATTTCTGCCCCCTGGGCAGTCCCCTTGGTCCTCCAGCCTGGGCTGCGTCCCCTGTTCACTGCATGGATGACAGCTGGGAGTAGCCCTGAGGCCCTCCTGGAGACGGTGGCCCTGAGTCTGAACAAGAGAGCAGCTGCGTCAGCCTTCCCACCTCATCAGTGTCACCGCCCGGCCCGGAGAGGACATGGCCCTGCTCACATCTACCCAGCACGGCCCTGCTCAAGCAAAGCAGGATCAGGCCCTGTGGCTCCCTGGAGCAGAGCACGGTTTTCTCAGCAGCGAGCAGACAGAGCAGGAGGCCGCAGCAGCCCCCGCGGCTCCGAGCAAGTGCTGCGATCAGGTTCATCAGAGTCTTCCTAAGTGTAATTGACTTTCAGGCATTAAACTTTCAGCAGAATGAGCTCAGAAGAGTCTGCTGGGACAGAAAAAGTAGCTAGCATTTCCTGCCTCCTGGGGCAGAGTCTGGGGTTCAGAAAGCCCATCCTCCCAGCTGCAGGGTGGAACCCTCTCCTGGGATGAAAGAGAGGGCTGGTACAGGACAATGCAGAGTATCCATGACCACATGGTCTTCACCACTTGGGGGGCACGGTGGAGGGGACATGGGGGCTAGACTACTCATCCAGTCATCAGCTGTTAGACAACTGTCTTAGTCTCTTAGTGCTGCTGTAACAAATATCACAAGGGAGTGACTTTAAAGGACAGAAAACTATTCCCTTACGGATTAGAAGACCAGATGTCTGCATTCAGGGCAGTGGCACTAGGGAAGGGCTGGGCTCCGTCTCCTCTGGGGGAAATCTGTCTCAACATTCTTGGCTTTCTTGGTGGTCTGCAGGTAGGCCTGAGCCTTTCCCTGTTGTACTTGCTGGCTCTCTCCATGTCTCCTGCACTGGCATGGCCTCCTTTACACAGCGAAGAAAACGCCTTTCCATTAGGATGACATCCAGAGCTGTGGAGGGCAGGGTTCCAGCACAAATTTCTGGGGTCACAATTCCACCCATCCCAGTGAGTGTCTACTATGGAGGCGGGGGAGAAGAGAGCGACCTTGGCTCCCTCTCTGAACCCGGGTTAATTCGCTACCAATCTCTGGATATTTTGCTGGGATCACTTTTTCTTGTCTATGTGACAAGGAGCGGAGGAGACCATGTCCTGAAGTGTTCAGAGTGTGGTCACTCACTGGTAAGGGCTTCATCTCACTACCTATTCTAACAGCTTCTTTCCAAACTACAGTGGCCCCTCCCTCCTCCTCGACAGGCTTGGTTGGATCCTTTCTCCAGTGCGGGGAGGGTTTTCCAAGGCCTGACAGCCACCTCCGGAGGGGCAGAGCCTCCCCCTTCAGACTCTCATGCTAAAATGAGAAATCTCTCGTCTTTTTGAGACCTTCATTTAGATTAAAAAACAAAACCAAACAATGGCAACCTGGGAGTTCCTCTGGGAGCACGGCCCCTAGACCTGCTGCTGCCCCTGACCAGAAAACATTGCTGAGGTCAACTCTTCACACACGAATGGACTGGACATGGGGACACAATGTGACCATACAGTGTGTGTACTTTATGAGGCTGTGCATCTATAGGGTGCTGTCCTACTGGCCTTTTACTAGAAGGGAGCGGAGAAAGTGGAGGGGAAGGGGCAGGAGGCTGTTAAGAGGATATAACGCATATAGAACAAAGAGGAGTGTGCTGTCACCAGGCAAGGAAAGCAGAAGGAGCTGTAGATAGGTGGGCATGCAAATTTAATTTGGCTTGTATACTTTTCACTTAATCACAATAAAAAAATTAAAGAACTGAACTTTTTTTAAAAAAATTTTTATTTAACATAACTGAGTGAAAATGTACATTCACATATAAATTTACATGCCCCCCTATATGCAGCTTCCACTGCTCTCCCTGTCCGGTGACTGCACACTGTTCCTGTCTGCTCCATACATGTCTCATCCTCCCAATGGTCTTCTTTCCCCTCCTGTCCATCCACTCCCCTTCCTCCAGCCAGAGGTCAGCAAGATGATATCCTATAGATGTATAGAACCATAAAGTGCTTCCAATATATGGTCACTCTGCCTTGCCAAGTCCAATCCATTCCTGTCCAAAGAGTGGACCTTTGTTATAATTTATGGGAAAGGGCAGCATCAGGGCAGGGGGCCTTGCCCTCAGACAAACCCCAAAACCGCTGGACCATCAATTGAGGTCTTTTAGTGGAGATCTCAGGATGCACCTCTTTATTCTTGTGTTGCCAGTGAGACTCCTCTCTGTGAGCTCCATCGTGCCTATCACTGGTGGTGGCCAGGCACCATCCGGTTCTTCCGGTCCCAAGTCGATGTAGGCACCCACTCTTGTGGGTCTCTCCGTCTTCTCTGTTGTCTTTACCGCATGTCATTTTGGTCCTCGGTGAGCATCCGTTCCTGTTGAGTTGGGACCATTTTCTGTGTCCTTGGATGGCAGCTTGGCAGCTTTTAAGACCCCAGATGCCACTCACCAATGTGGGGTGCAGAGAGCTCTCTTAGCAAAACTCTAGTTGTGCCAATTGGCCTGGAATTCACCTAAGAGCATGGTCCCCCACCCCCCGCCCCAGCTACTCTATCCTTGCAGTATTGAGTTAAGATGGAAGGAGTACTCAAGTTATGCTGAAGTCCACTTAATGTTGTTCTTGTTCCTAATGTGTGCTGTCACTGCTTTCTCCCAACTAGATTTCTAGTAACTATCTAAACTAAACCACCCCCCCTTACCCTCCCTCCCTCCCCTCCCTTGCAGCTGTCAAAGAGTCTTATCTTCTATACACAAGTCTGTTTTTAAGATCTTATCATAGAGGTCTCATACAGTATTTGTCCTTTTGTCACTGACTACTTTCACTCAACATAATATCTTCCAGTTGAAACCAGGTTAGGAGATGTTTCCTGGAATCATCATTATTCTTTATCATTGCATAGTGCTCCATTGAGTATATGTACCACAGTTTACCTATCCATTCTTCTATTGTTGGGCATCTGGGTTGATTCCACCTTTTTGCTATCATGGACTGTGCTGCGATAAACATTCTGGTGCATGTGTCCGTTGGTGTGAAAGGCCTTGAATCTGTAGGATATATTCCAAGTAGTGGAATTACTGGGTCAAATGGTATATCAATATCCATTTTTTTAAGGAAGTGCCAGATTGCCTTCCAAAGAGGCTGGACCATTTTGCAACCCCACCAACAGTGTAGGAGGGTTCCACTTTCTCCACAGCCTCTCCAGCATTTGTTGCTTTGTGTTTTCTGGATCATGGCCAATATTGTTGGAGTGAGATGGTATCTCATTGTTGTCTTGATTTGAATTTCTTTAATAACTAAAGATCATGAACATGTCCGCATGTGTTTTTTGGCTGCCTGGATCTCCTTTTTAGTGAAGTGTCTGTCCATCTCCTTTGCCCAACGCTTAATTGGATGGTTTATCTTCTTCTTGTTGATATTTTGTAGTATCTTATAGATTATGGAGATCAGGCGTCAGTCTGACATAGAGTTGCTAAATATTTTTTCCCATTCTGTGGGTGAAGAACTGAACTTTTTAAGAACAGACTTACTGAGGTAAACTTGACAACCAACTGATAAAGCCGGACATGAATTATTTACCTGTTAAACTAGCCCCCCAAGGAGAACAGTGACCGTCATCCATCACCCCCAGATTGCCTCATGTCCCTTTATCCTACCTCATCCCACCCAGCAGCCCCAGGGAGCCACTGATTTGCTTCTGACTATGAGTCAGAACAGATTATGAGTAACATTGTGAGGACAGTAGAGTGAGTGGAGCCTGTAAGTGGGCCAAGAGGCCGTAGACTGAACAGTCCAGGGAGACACTGCATGGTTTAAAATCAAGAGAGGTATGCAGCGGGGTTGCATCCTTTCACCATACTTATTTCATCTGTCTGCTGAGAATATAATCTGAGAAACTGGACTCTACGAAGAAGAACAAGGCATCAGGATGAGAGGGAGACTCACTAACAACCTGCCTTCTGCAGATAACACAGCCTTGCTCACTCAAAGTCTACGGTTCTTAAAGCCCTTACTGAGGCAGATCAAAGACCACAGCTTCGGTAGGGATTACTCCTCAAGGGAAAGAAGACAAAAACCCTCACAACTGGACCAATAAGCAACATCAGGACTAACAGAGAAAAGATTGAGGTTGTCAAGGATTTCATCTCACTTGGCTCCGCAGTCAACCCCTTCGAAGCAGCAGTCAAGACTTCAAATGGTGTGTTTATTGCATGGGGCAAATCTGATGCAAAGGACCTTTTTAAAGTGTTAAAAAACAAAGTTGTCACTTTGAGGACCAAAGTATGCCTGACCCAGGTCGCGTCTGTAAGGCGAGGTAGGGTGAACATATCGGCGGCAGTCAGAGAGAAAGAGTGAGAGTCAGCAGTGGGACAGGATTTGTTGGTGCACTCCCGGGCGAACCCTGCACGCTCCAAGGTAGGAATCGGAGAAGTCGCGCTTTCAAGCTGGTGAAGGGGGTTTACATAGAGGCGGACGGTTCCACCCAGCGCGGACCTTAGTGGGGACAGAGCCGAGAGGATTCAGGTACAGCGAGCCACCTGATTAGCACATGAGAAAAACAACTGGGGACTTTGGACTTTCCAGGAAGGGGGGGTTTCGCCCTGCTCTGATGATTTCCAGGAACTGCATCCTGGCTGCGATGTCCAGGTGCAGCCTGGCCCGCCTGACAATGTCTTCAGTTGCCTCCTACACACGTGAGAGCTGGACAATGAATAAGGAAATCTGAAGAATAGATGCCTTTGGATTATGGCATTGGTAATGAACACTGAACATGCCATGGACTGTTGGAGGAATGAACTAATCTGCCTTTGAGGAAATACTGTCAGAATGCTCCTTAGAAGCAAGGATGGAGGGACTTCGCCTCACCTACTTTAGACATGTTACCAGGAGGGACCAGTCCCTGGAGAAGTACATCCTGCTGGGTAAGGTAGAGGGTCAGTGAGAAAGGGGAAGACCCTCTCGGAGAAGGATTGGCACAGTGGCTGCACCAGTGGACTCAAGCAGGACAGTGACCTTGAGGATGGGACAGGACCCAGCTGTGTTCTGTTCTGATGTACGAGTCTGACAGCGAAGTTTACAGTCTCATCCTAGACAAAGTGCTCCACACCTCACTGCTGAACATCACTGCGGCCCCCTTCCAAGTCCTCCCTTGGGAAGCCATGCACTGAGGCCAGCGCCTATTCCACCCTTCAAAGCCCTTTTGGAACTCTTTTTCTGGAATGGCCATCAAAACTGGCCCTGTATTACCCCTGATGGCTTGACTGTCATCCAGATGTCTTCCATTCAAAATTTCCTTTAACTTCAGGTAAAGAAAAAAGTCCCTGGGGGCCAGGTCAGGTGAGGAGGGAGAGTGTTCCGATACAGTTCTTTCTTTACTGGCTAAACATGCCCTCACAGACAACACAATACAATTAAGTTTGCAAACTTGCCCCCATGCCACTGTGTGCAATGGCCATTCCAGAAAGTTCCAAAATGGCCTTGAAGGGGGGACCAGGTCCTGGCACAGACACACAGCTTCCCCAGGGGAGTCCTTCGAAGGGGACTGTAGTGATGATATTCAACAACGAGGTACGTAGCACGTAGGATAATTCAGTTTGCGGACTTCATTGTCAGACCTCGCACATAGAGTCACCGTGAGCTGGAACTGACTTGATGGCAGCTGACAGCAACAATTAATTTTCAGTGTTAAACGCATCAGGTGTTCATGAGAGAAACTTCACCTGGCTGCGATGGATTCTTCTTTTTATACATCTCTCAGTTTGGTTTGCTAAATTTTGTGGAGGATATTTCAGTTTGTGTTGATTTCAGGTGCTGGTTTGTGGTTTACTTTTCCTGAGGTGTCTGCTCTCTCCTCTTCAGTTTTCTAAAAGACTTATGCAGAACGGTTCCTACTTTGTCCCTAAATATTTGATAGAATTCCCCATCTGAAGCCACGTGGGCCTGGTGTTTTTCCTGTGGAACGATTTCTTACTGCAAATTCAATTTCTTTCATAGGTGTAACACTGTTTAGGCTATTTACTTCTTCTTGAGGGAGGTTTGTGGGTTTTGTCTTTTAAGAAATTTGTCTACTCATCTAAGTTGTTGAGTTTATTGACATACATTTGTCCATGATAACCCTTATTGTCCTGTAAAAGTCTGTAGAATCTGTGGTGGTATCATTTTTCTCTCATTTCTGGTATTGTCTTTTTTCTGATTCTCCTAGCTACAGGTTTATCAATTTTATTGATTTTCTCAAAGAGTTGGTTTTGGGTTTCACTGGTTTTCCCTGTGCTTTTTCTACTTTCTATTTTATTAATTTCTCTCAATTCAATTGTTTCATTTCTTCCACTTACTTTGGGTTTATTTTACTCTCCTTTTTCTAGCTTTTTGAGCTGGAAGCAGAGGTCACTGGTTTGATACTGTTTTAGGCTGGGTTTTCTAGAGAAGCAAAATCTATAAACCATATAAATATTCCTAGATCGAGAGTGATATTAAGGAAACGGCTCAGGCACTTGCGGAGGCCAGAATGTCCCAAGTCTGCAGATCATGATAGAAGCCTCTCCTGTGTCATGTCGCTGCAGGGCTTGGTGAATCCAAGACCGGCAGGTCAGGGAACAGGACTCTTGCTTATAGGCTATAAAGATGGATGAATCCCAAGATCAGCAGATAAACTGGTGGCTGGCGTCCCAAGAACTGGTGGTCAGATGAACAGGAGGCAGCAGCAGGATCCAGAGGTGGCAAAAGCCGCGGTGTGGCTGCAGCCACACTCTTAAGGAAATGTGCCCTAATTGGCTACTCAGAGTAGATCCCATCATGGGATAAGTGCTGAGAATCATGGAGAGTGGACACACAATCCTAACATCACAGATGCCTGCCCTTTGGTTTTTAACCTAGGCATTTAGTACTGTGCATTTTCTGCTAAATACCGCTTTGCCTGTATCCCACATGTTTTGATATGTTCTGGTTTTGTTTCCACTGAGCCCCAAATCCTCTCTAATTATTCTTTTGATTGTTTCCTTGGTTCATGAGTTATTTAGAAGATTGTTCTGAATTTCCAAGCAGTTAGGGACTTTTCTGTCACTGATTTCTAATTCAGTTCCATTGTGGTTTGAGAACAGACTTTTATGGTTTGAATATTTTTAAATTTGTTGGCAAATTCTATGGCCCAGGTAAGGAAACACTGGTGGCATAGTAGTTAAGCACTTTAGCTGCTAACCAAAACGTCAGTAGTTTGAATCTACCAGGCATTCCTTGGAAACTCTATGGAGCAGTTCTACTCTGTCCTATATGGTCACTATGAATCAGAATCAACTCAACAGCAATGGGTTTGTTTTGGTTTTTTTTCTTAAATCTTGTTAAAAATTGCTTGTGTAGTTGGAAATAATACATGTATTGCTGTTGCCGAGTTCCATAAATACCAGAGAGAACTGGTCAGCAGTGCTGCTGGTCTGTTCTCTGCTCTTCTGTATTCTCTGCCAACCAGGCAGGACATCTCTGTGGCCAACGCCTCTGGGATGGGCCAGCCCCCTCTCCCCTGGAATGTTGGAAACACCTTCTCTCAAATTTCAGTGCTAAAAAGAGTGATTCAGACATAGGTGAATCCCCACTTAGAGCCCCAAAATTCAAGTGTTGTACTTTATACTTTAAAGCATTAATTTACCATAAAAAATATCTAGAAATCTAATGAGGGTTCAGGAATCTATACAGTATGAGAGGTCCATGTGATTTGGCTCCAGCTGTGATTTTAAAACACAGGAAGACTCTGGGAAGGGGGCAAAGGGACTCTCAGGCCCATTGGCGGGGCAGAGACAGTGCCTTTACTTAGTCTGTATAGTCATTCAGAGGCTTGGGTTTGGGGATTGATGGGGACCAGAGGGTACCTCTCAGTATCCTAACATCGTGTGTAAAATGGAATTCCGGAACACTTCAGTGTGCTCATGAGAAATCCATATACGGATCAAGAGGCAGTTGTGCAAACAGAACAAGAAGAAACTGCATGGTTTACAGTCAGGAAAAGTGTGTGTCAGGGTTGTACCCTTTCACTGTACCTTGTCAAGCTGTATACTGAGCAAATAATCTGAGAAGCTGGACTATGTGAGGAAAAACGAGGCATCGACTGGAGGATGACTCATTAACAACCTGCGTTATGGAGATGACGTGACCTTACTTTCTGGAAGTGAAGAAGATCTGAAACACTTGCGGGTGGAGATCAAGGACCACAGCCTTCGGAATGGATTGCACCTTGACATCAAGAAAACAAAAGTCCTCACAAATGGACCCAGAAACAACATCCTCATAAATGGAGTAAGGACTGAGGTTGTAGAGGATTTCCTTTCACCTGGGTCCACAATCACCACCCATGGAAGCAGCAGTCAAGAAATCAAAAGACACATTGCGTTGGGAAGATCTGCTGCAAAGGACCTCTTTAAAGCATTGAAAAGTAAAGACATCACCTTAAAAACTAAACTGCCCCTGACCCAAGCCATGGTCTTTTCAATCACAACCTATGTGTGCCTGCGTGTGAAAGCTGGACAACGAACAAAGAAGATGGAAGAACTGATGCCTTTGAAATGTGGTGTTGGAGAAGAATGTTGGACCTCCCAAAGAACCAATAGATCTGTTCCGGAAGAAGTACAGCCAGGGTGCTCCTTGGAAGCAAAGATTGTGAGACTGCGTCTTACATACTTTGGCCATGTTGTCAGGAGAGATCAATCCCTGAAAAAGGACACCATGCTTGGTAGAGTGGAGGGTCAGTGAAAAAGAGGAAGACCCTTGACAAAATGGATTGACACAGCGGCCGTGACAACGGGCTTAAACACAGAAACGGCTGTGGACATGGTGCAAGACTGGGTATGTGTCGTTCTGTTGTGCTTAGGGTCGCTGTAAGCTGCAACCAACACCACAGCACCTAACAACAACAACTTGTCATCACTGCATTAATGGAAATACATTTTCCAGTGGAGGGGGGTAGACCCACTCCCTCTGGGTGGCTGGTTTGCGTGGAGCTGGGTTAGCCCGAGTTTTCCACGGGGAGTGAGGGAGAGAACAGTAAAAGGATGGGAACTGTGTCAGAATGCTAGGGAGCGGGCTGAGGGTGTTGACTGTGGAGCAGGACCACAGCGTCTTCCCCAAGCAGGTCCCCCAGTATAAGAACAACTTTGAGAACATATCTTCTCTCCAGAAGGCAAGAAATGGATGGTGACAGAGTCACAGAGACTACCGCAGAAAATGCTGTGACCTCTCTTCCCTGTCACCGTGCCATCCCTGCTCATCCGCGGAGCAACGCGGAGTGTAGTGGGTGGCACTTGAGCTCGCAGCCGGGCTGTCTGAATGTGAATCCTGACAGGGTCGCTTATTGTCTGTGTGATCTTGAATAAGCCTCTTCCTTCTGCTTGCCTCAGTTTCCACATCTGTATAATGAAGGTTGAAAATAGTGTGTACCACCCCGATGGGCTGCAAAGACTCAATGAGTTAATAATTCCGGTCAGCGGCTACCCGGCCTAGAATAAGTGCTTGGCAGACGTTAGCTCCTGTCTCCTCTCCACCTCTTTGATTACTCCTTGTGAAGCGAGGGCCAGGATTGCCCACTCAGTGACCCTGGAGCTTCTATCTGAGTTGCCTGGCAACAAGCTATCTGGGACCGGTGGCTCCCTCTCCTTGAGCAGAAAGAGCTGTGCCTGATTTTTTTGAATTCCCCCATGAGCATTGGGTGCCAATGGCTGACATTCCATGACAGCTCCCCAGAATAGCCAGGAGCTGAGCCCCCATCCTTGCCCTAGACAAACAGAAACAAGTAGCAGGTAGAGTCCTTCCCCGGAGCCCAGCCTTGCTGTGCCTAGCTCCTGCCTGTCTGTCAGTGCCAAGGATGCAGAAGGATACTGTGTGTCTCACCCAGTCAACGCTGACTGTCCCCAGTCAAGCCTGCCTTGGGCCCACACTGCATGTGGGGTTACCTCCGCCTGCCCCCCACATCCTGTTGGGACTCTCACTCCCCCTCATCTTTGTCCTCTGGAAGTGGGGCACATTCTCTGCATCAGTTCAGACTTGCAAGTGCTCTCTGCCCCCACTAGGGGTTCCATCCTCCTGTCGAGGCCTCCCGGACACACTCTGTCCTCAGACTTCAGGCCAGCGGGGTGGCCTCAGGGGGACCCCTGAGCACTTTAACCCTTCAGAGTGCTCAGAACTGAATTAACGTTTATCCTTGATAGATGTCCAGACAGACAAAAGTCAACCAGCAAAGCTCGCCGGCCGTGCTCACCGATTTGGAGACCTCATCTGTGACCTAGCCCGTCGTCTAGACTGTGCTGCTGTAACAGAAACACTGCAAGGGAGTTGCCTTAGAGAACGGAAGGTTTGGTTCACCCATCTGAGGAGGCGAGATCTCCGGGTTCAGGACCCGGGATACGGGCAGTCTCTGTCACCTCTGGGAACATCCTGCCCTCTGCTCTTGGAGGCCACCTTCCTTGGCCCCTTGGTGATCTTCACGCGGCATCTTCCGTGTTTGCGTTTCCTTCTCTCTGTGTCTATGCCAAGGATCCCTTGTGGCGCAACGATTACATGCTCAAGTGCAAGCCCAAAGGTTGACGGTTTGAATCCACCCCGTGGCTCCATGGGAGAAAGACCTGCCGACCTGCTCCCACATATACTCAGCCTAGAAAACCCCACAGGGAAATTCTGCTCTGTCGATGGGGTCACTAGGAGTCAGAATCAACCTAACAGTACCTAACAACAGCGTGTTTGTACGGATCCTTATAATTCAAAAGTGATTATGGTACTACATCCCTGCACTGAGCTGGTCTTCTTAGCATAATGAAGAAAATTCCATCTCCAAACAGGATTACAGAGAGCTTAGGACAGCAGCATGCATTTTGAACAGACAGAATTCAATTGACAACTTGGACAAAAATTCTAGGGTCTCCCAGACAACTGTCCCTGACCAGCCGGTGGGCACAGACCCCCTCCAGGCACACGGTACCCAGCTGTCTTCTCCGCTGTCCCGGAGGCTGGTCTGGTCTTCCCCACGCTGCCTGCCCACTTTAGGTCCCTCCCCTGCTCACACGCCTTCAATCCTCCCTCTCGTCCACGGGGCGCAGCTCCTCACCCGGCGTTCGCAGCTTCCCGCAGGACAGCCGCTTCTCAAGCACTGCTTCTGTCCCACTGATTCTGCTGGGCCGGACCTGGGCCTCCTCACGTTTCGCAGCCTCCGTGGTGCTGTCTGTGCTGTACCCCATCTCCAAGTTCTGCTGTCCATCAAGCTCATCTCTGCTGTCTTTCGCCTGTGAAGCCTGCCCTGGGAGCTTATATCTCCAGGCACCACCCCAAGGCAGCGGAGGGCCCCTGCTTTATGGTACTCACTGTATTGCAGGGTCGGAGCCAGGAGTCCTGGTGGCACTCAGCTGCTAACTGAGAGGTCGGCGGTTCAAACCCACCAGCTGCTCTGTGGAAGAAGGAAGTGGAGTCTGCCCCCTCCAGAATTATGGCCTTGGAAACCCCATGGGGCAGTTCTACTCTGTCCTGTGGAGTTTCTATGAGCTGGCCTGGACTTGACAGCAGTGGCTTTTGTCATCTCATGAACACATGTCTGTTTGTCCGCCTTCTGGGGGTATCCTGGTCCTCTCCCGCTGACTGCTACCTTGTGGGAATGTAATCTAGCTCATAGAGACCCTTGACTTTCCAAGAAGTGCCTGGTAGATTCCAGCTGCCACACTTTCGGTTAGCAGATGCAGGACTTAAACACTGAACCACCAGGGTTTCCAGTACCCATATAGGCCTGAGTAATATGCTGCTTCCTGCCTTGGCTCTCCCTGCAGTGCTCTCCAAGGTCTGGTCTCACCCATTGTTGGGAGAAGGACATGCTATGCATTTGCTGCCATCTAGCGAGGGAAGAGTGGGACAGTGCTGTGTGTTTGCTGCCATCTAGTGAAGGACAGTGGTACGACACAGCATCTTTGCTGCCATCTAGTGAAGGACAGTGGTACGACACAGCATCTTTGCTGCCATCTAGTGAAGGACAGTGGTACAACAATGTATTTGCTGCCATCTAATGAAGGGTAGTTTAGTGCTGTGTACTTGCTGCCATCTAGTGAAGGAGAATGGTACAGCACAGGGCATTTGCTGCCCCCTAGTGAAGGAAAGTGGTACAACAATGCATTTGCTGCCATCTAGTGGAGAGTGGCTCAGTGCTGTGCTTTTGCTGCCCCCTAGTGAAGGACAATGGAAACTCTGGCGGGTGTGTATGTTGAATGCCATGTTTGCTGACTAAAACGTTAGCAGTTCAAACCTGCCAGGCGCCCCTCGGAAACTCTACAGGGCAGTTCCACTCTGACCTCCTGGGTCGCTGTGAGTTGGACCCGACTCGATGGCAGTGGGTTTTCTTTTTATCTTTTAGTGAAGGAGAGTGGTTCAGTGCTGTGCCTTAACTGCCATGTGTTGAAGGAAGAGTGGTACAACACAGTGCATTTGCTGCCATCTAGTGAAGGAGAGTGTTTCAGCATGACGCACTTGCTGCCGTCTAGGGAAGGTAGAGTGATACAGCACCAGGTGTTTGCTGCCATCCAGGGAGGGAAGAGTGGCTAGTGTTGTGGGTTTGTTGCCATCTAGTGGCAGAGGCTGGTTCATCGCCATGTATCCACTGCCATCTAGCTCAGACTGATGGTTCACTCACTTGCAGAAGCCTAGTGGATCCTGTGTTCTCCCAAGGAAATGGTTCCAGGAATCCAGCTGCAGCCACATGGGACCATCTATGATGAACAGTTGTGCATATGTGTATGGGGGGTAGGGGTTGGAGACAGCAACCCTTCTACATAGGACAGATCACAGCTAAGCCCCCAGATGGTAACCTGGAATGGGCAAGGTCACGACCTTCCAGGCCCCTCTCAGTCACTAGCCAGGAGTTATCTCTTTGGAAGGAAAGCCAGCCATCTTTTTCAGAAAACTTGGAAGGGATCCATAAAACACCCAAGCGAATGACCAGAGACATCTTTTAGGGGAGCCATATGTTACTACCAATGCCTCAAGCAGAACTGACCCATGACTTTAGGACAGGTAATTTCCACCAGGCCCTCACAGCACTGTAGAGGTACCCCTGCCTCAGAAGCTTCTGGTCCTGAGATCATGACCTCTCCCTTCTCCAGCACAGCACAAAAGCCCTGAACCCACCTGGTGGGTGGTGCTCTACAATCTCTCCTACTCCATTTACTCATGTTTACAAGGCTGTACCATCTTCACTGGCTGGTTGTGATGTACGGATGAGATTCTTCCTGGCAACCACTTGACCTCATGTGCAGCAACCACTGAATAGCTATTAGCTAGTAACGTTATTCCTTCTTGGCCAATCATCCAGAGCACCAGGTTGCCTACCCAAATCGCCAAGCTCAGACCCTCCTCAAGAAGGCATCAGGCCACAGTTACGTCTTGTACATGTTTGAATATAATTACTTCAGCCCCCCACGGTGTCTGCTGTCCTGAGCTGGACAGAGGGGCAGGTTGGGGATTAGATACAGCTCCACGATGTTGATGGGCACTTGGGCACTTCTAGTCTCATCTGAGGCACAGCATCCCAAGGCTCTTTCTGCAGGTTGTGTTGTGGGTTGAATTGTGATGCCCCATCCACCCATACAATGTTGAAGTCCTAATTTCTGGTATTGGTCAATGTGAGCTTACTTGGAGATAGGCCTTTGTAGACACATCAGGTTAAGATGGGGTCCTGGTGGATTGGAATGGGCCCTGATCCAATATGACTGGAGTCCTCATAGCAGGAGCAGGAGAAACAGAGAAGCAGAAGGAAGACGGCCCAGATGCAGAAAAAGCCAGAGATGGAAGTTTAAGTGCCATGAGACAAGGGATACTAGAAGCCACCAGAAGCTGGGAAAGGCAAAGAAGGTTCTCTGTTAGAGCCTCCAGAGGGTGTGTTGTCCTGCCATCACCTTGACCTTGGACTGTTGGCTTCAAGAATTATAAGAAGGAGCCCTGGTGGCCTAATGGTTAAAGCACTCAGCTGCTAACCAGAAGGTCAATGGTTCAAACACACCAGTGGCTTCATTGTAAAGATGGCTGTGGTGGTGGTGGTGGTGGTGTGCCATCAAGTCCATTCCAGCTCACAGTGACCCTACAGGACAGAGGAGAATGCCATACAGCACCTTCAGACTGCCATCTTTATTGGAGCAGATCTCCAGGTCTTTTCTCCCTTGGAGCCACTGGTGAGTTCAAGCCACTGACGTTTCAGTCCACAACTGAGCACTTAACTACTGTACCACAAAGACTCCTTGCCATAAAGATTACAGCCTAGGAAACACTATGGGACAGCTCTATTCTGTCATGTTGGATCACCAGGAGGGAACAGACTCCATGGCATGGAAATCATTCCAGCCTGGTTTAAAGGTAGTAAAGGTGTGCATCACTGTTGTATCCATAATCTGTACACCGAACCAATAATCTGAAAAGTGGGACTACATGAAGAACATGGCAACAGAATTGGGGGAAGATTCATTAACAACCTGCATTATGCAGATGACACAACCTTGCTTTCTGAAAGTGAGGAGGGCTTAAAACACTTATTGATGAAGATCAGAGATCAGAGTCTTCATTATGGATTACACCTCAACATAAAGAAAACAAAAATCCTCACAACTTGACCAGTAAGTAGCGTCATGATAAACCAAAACCAAACCATTGCCATCAAGTCAATTCTGACTCGTAGAGACCCTATAGGACAGAGTAGAATTGCTCCACAGAGTTTCCAAGGAGTGTCTGGTGGATTTGAACTGCTGATCTTTTGGTTAGCAGACATTGCACTTAACCACTATACCACCAGGTTTTCCCCATCATGCTAAGCAGAGAAAATACTTAAGTTCTTAAGAATTTTATTTTACTTGGATCCATAATCAGTGCTCATGGAAGCAGTAGTCAAGAAATTAAATGACACATTGCAATGGGCAAATGTGCCACAAAAGACCTCTTTTAAGTGTTAAAAGGCAAGATGTCACTTTGAGGACTACGATGTGCCTGACCCGAGCCATGCTGTTTTCACTCACTTCAGATGTCTGTGAAAACTGGACACAGAATAAGGATGACCAAAGAAGAATTGATCCCTTTGAATTATGTATTGATAAAAAATGTTGAAAATATCATGGCCTGCCGAAGAATGAACAAATCTATGAAACGGAAGAGAAAACCCTGGTGGTGTAGTGGTTAAGTGCTATGTCTGCTAACCAAAATGTCAGCAGTTGAAATCCACCAGGAGCTCCTGGGAAACACTATAGAGCAGTTTTACGCTGTCCTATAGGGTCGCTATGAGTCAGAGTTGACCACGTGGCAGTGGGTTTGGTTTGGTTTGGTTTATCACAAAAGAAGTACATCCAGAGTGCTCCTTAGAAGGTGAGGCTTTGTTTTATGTATTCTGGACGTGTTATCAGCGGGGACCAGTCCCTGGAGAAGGATACTGTGTGTCTTAGTCATCTAGTACTGCTCTAACAGAATGTTAGATGTTCACAAGTGATGGCTTCAGAAAGAGAACTTCTACTGTCACAGTCCAGTAAGCTACAAATCCATTCATAAATCACAAGTCCATTCAATGGGAGAAATTATCACAGTCCACAGGGCAAGACTCCAAATTCAATGAGAGCACCTCGGTACATGAACCTCAGGTCCAACAGGTGTGCTCTGCTCTCGGGACTGCTCTCTTGGTTGTGTGAGGTTCCCAACTCTCTCTGCTCACTTCTGTCTTTTATACCCCACAAGCTGGTGGCTTGAGTCCCGCCTCACCAACACAGCTGCTGCCCATTCTCTCTCATCAGCGTCGCAGAGACAGGACTCACAACACATGGGAAGAGTGACTCAACACTGGGAATCTGGGCCCAGCCAAATGGAAACACACATTGTTGGGTGGACACAATGCAATCCGTGACACTGAGACCCTTTGGCTCCCCCAAAATCATATCATTAGAATATACCAAATGTCATGGTTGGAATTGTGTCCCCCCAAAAATGTGTGCAGCCGTGTGACTGGGATATGGTTCCCAGTATCTTGGAAATGTCCTCCATTGTGTGGCTTTGCTAACTGTGTGTTAAAAGATTAGGGTGGGGCTACGAATTCTGCATAGGATTACTTCCCTGTCCTGCTGTAGGGGGAGTTTCCCCAGAGTGTGGCTTGTCCCACCCTTAATGCTTTCAGATAAAAAGGAAAAAGAAACAAAGGACAATTGAGAACCTCGCTACCATCAAGCAAGCAGCACCGGGAGTGGAGCGTGTCCTTCAGACCAGAGGTTCTTGTGTGAGGACGCTCCCTGGACAAAGACTGATGCAATACCGGACTTTCCTCCAGAGCCGACAAGGGGAAAGTCTTTCCCTGGAGCGGACACCTGAATATGGACTTGCAACCTACCGGACTGTGTAAGAATAAATCTTTCTTTGTTAAAGCCATCCACTCTGTGGTATTTCTGTTAGAGCAGCCTAGCTGACTAAAACACCAAATATATTCATTCATAGCTTAACAAAGGTCTGAAATCCAGGTCCAAAATCCACAAATTCCTCAACTATGAAATCCAAAACACATTATCTTTCCAAAATATAGGAGTAGAACAGGCAGGCACAAGATATACACTTTCTTTACAAATGGAGAAACTGCAGGGATAGGCGTAACAGAGGCCAAGCAACACATTACACATTAGCCTTCAAAGCTTCAAAATAATACTCCAAACTCTGAGACATTTTATACCCCTTCCCTCTAGACTAGGTATTGGCCACACTCTCCAGATTCTGAGTGGAGGCCCTGGGCTTCAGTTCTGCCTTCCATGCCCACTAGGACAGCAAGTCTGCTCCCTCTGCCTTAGGCACCTCAATCTTTGAAACCCCAAGGCCATGACCCCACCCTTAGAACCCCCCTGAGATCATGGCCATACCTTTTGAGACAGGGGCAGCTCAGCTTGTCCTCAGCCTTGTCTCTTCAGCTTCTATGGCCTCAAGGCCTTATGCTCGTATCTGCCCTGTCAAGGCAAGAGTTCCAAAGCCCCACAGCTTCACCAGTTTAAGCACCTGGAGGCACCCCACTTCACCAGGAGGCCTCCTGCACACAGGCATTCAGCATTCTAACACTGTGTGTCCGTTCCTGGTTCTGCTGTTGCCAGTTCACTGCTGCTGCTGCCCTTCTCCCCATAGGCTGCCTTCTCAGGTGTTAGCAGTTAGTTCTCTTGGGTTTCTTCTTTAACCCATTCATAGTTCCAAAAAAAACTTCCACATTTTAGGTATCTGTTACAGCAGTAGCCTGCTCTTCCAGTACCAAATTCTGTCTTAGTCACCTGGCACTGCTCTAACAGAAAATACTACAAGTGGGTGGCTTCGGAAAGAAATTTTATTGTCACAGTGCAGTAAACTACAAATCCATCCATAAATCACAAATATATTCAATAGAATTTGGCCAAGAGTCCAAGTTCAGTGAGAGCATCTCAGCATAGGAACCTCAGGTCCAAAAGATGTGCTCTGCTCTTGGAGCTGTTCTCTTGGTGATAGGAGGTTCCCAATTCGGTCTTGTCACTTCTCTCCCTTACACCCCACAAGCTGGTTGCTTGAGCCCTGCCTCACCAACCCAGCTGCTGCCCATCAGCATCACAGAGGCAGGAGTCACAACATGTGGGAGAAGTGACTCAACACTGGGAATCAGGGTCCAGCCAGATCGAGACACACACTGTTGGGTGGACACAATGCAATCTGTGACACCACGCTTAGTAGAGAGTCCACAAGAAACGGGAAGAGCCTTGACAAGAGGGGCTGACAAGGGCAACGACAACCGGGCTCCATCACAGCAGGGATGTGCGGCGGTGCCTGGCGGGCCGGGCTTCATTCTGTGTACGAGGGATCACTGCAAGTCAGCATCTACTCGACAGCACCTACCAGCAAGGCCTTGTGTGGCCTCTGTTCTGCTGTTAGCTGCCGTCAAGTCGTCTATGACTCATGGCAACTCCATCCAGAAACAACACGAACAGACTGCGGTGACCCAGGGGGCGTCACTGGCTGCTGTTCAGAAGCAGATCCCCAGGCTTTTCTGCCTCGTCTGTCTGAGCCCAGAAGCCCAGTGGAAAGGCGTTTGGCATCACAGCCACAGGCAGCCTCTGCTGGCTGGGGGTGGCCATGCTTGAATTGCACTGGCCAGGATTCGAACCTGGATCTCCAGCAGGAAAGGCATGAATTACACCACTGAACTACTCTTGCCCTCTGAGGCTTTTGTCCACCTCTAGGTTTTAGAGACACCCTGGGGCTAGTTTTGGGGCCAAGACCTTGGAAGTGCTGGGCTGTGTTTCACAGGCCTGCATTTCTCTTCATGCTCTTCCGCCAGACCTGAGTCTAAAGCTCTTTGTGAGGCCAAGATCCCTAGCTAACCAGTGTGGCATATGCCTTCCTTACCCTAAGGCCCAGCTGTCAGAATCCAAAGGGCCCACGCAGCTATTTTAGACAAAGTCAAGGGAGGTGTTCTATTGGCCCTGGCCAGCTTGTGAGAGCTCACTATCAGCACTTTTCCCAAGTCCATATGCATTGACATCATGTCAGCAGCTGGAGATCAGCCATGATGAGAATATTTACACCACAATGATAAAGAATCAAACCCAGGGCGTCAAGTTGATCCTGACTCGTGGTGATGCTATATAGAGCAAAGCAGAACTGTTCTACAGCGTTTCCAGGGAGCAGCCAGTGGGGTCCAGCTGCTGACCTTCTGGTTAGCAGCCTGAGCTCCTAACCACTGGGCAATCAGAGCCCCATTTGTGCCATAAACCCTAAAACCAAACCTGTTGCCATTGAGTCGATTCTGACTCCTAACAGCAACCACAGCCCTTACCAACTACACCACCAGTTTCCATTTACAGCATAAATCCACTATTGGTGAATTGATTCCTGCTTGTAGCAACCCTATAGGACAGAGCAGAACTGCTCCATAGAATTTCCAAGGAGCACCTGGAGGATTTGAACTGTTGACCCTTTGGTTCACAGACACAGACTTAAACCATGGAGGTCAGGGCTCCCCTCTCTGCCCCAGAGCCAACTGTTAAACACTTCTCAGCATACCGAGGGCTTTACTCTTGAATTCCAAGCCAGTCACCTCCTGTAAACCGCTGCTTCCCCAGCCACTAAACAGCAGCAGAGAGTCATGAATGTACTATCTGAGAGAACTAAAAACTAGAAGTTTAATTTTATTTATTTATTTTTTCAAATATTTATAACAGGGATTGTAGCTGATGAAAGACAGGGTAGGAACTGACACTTCAAGGTCATGCCTTTAGCTATGACACAAACCCTAAATGCTTAACATAAGCTACAAAATATCCACAGTAAGCTGTTCATTTCTTAGTAGGCTTTGAAATTTTATTTAACATGCAAAAGACCCAATTGGGATAGGCCACACACTTGTTCAGGTGAAAACATCATGCAAAGCTGTTGGGTAATGGACCTAGAAACATACAGAAAAACACCATTTGAAACTTTCAATGTGCTGTTTTGTCTGTTTGTTTTCATTCTGACATAAGTTGCAATGTGCTTCAATCCAAACATATATGTATTCTCTGCAGCACTTTATATGTCTTCTTCCTTATATAGTAGTGCCAGTGATTGACAGTCAGGCAGCTTTATATCTCTGTAAGACACACTGGAAACTAACGTTGAAATATTACTTCTTGACTTATGCCAGGAAAAGCAGGATGGCTAGCTCACACATCCACTGCTTGTTCATACAGTGAGTTGCGGGTCCTGGAGCTAGAGACTGGAGGCAAGGCTGTGAGGCTGTGAGGTAGGGCTCAGTCGTAGTGGGCCTTGCCACCAGGCATCCCAGAGCTGGGCAGGTCTCCGTTGCAGAGTGTCTGCAGTGGTGGGGCAAGGCTGTCTCCCATGGCTCTCCTGCTCGTCATCATGTGCTTTCGAAAGGCCTTCTGAATCACAGCAGCACATCTCTCCTGTTCTCTCCTCTTGGTGGTGGTGACGATGGGCTCATACAACCTTGAGGAAGGGTTGTCTTTCATGAACTTCTCTTCCATTATGGCCTTCACGCTATCCAAGCCTTCAGAGTCCCCGAGCACCCTAGTGCTGAAGGCAAAGAGAATGTCCATACAGTGCAAGCGATCCCCGCTCACCATGGGCAAGTCCATCACTAGAAACTGAAATTTATTTGGCTTTGCCACACGTAAAGGCTCAGGCAGGGCATCAGCGAAGTCAGAAAGGGCAGAATAGCTGATAAACTGTGTTACTTTGGGGTCAAACTTTTCCCAGACTTCGTAGAACATTTCAAAGTCATCTTCACTCAGGGGGTCCTGACTTTCCTCAGTGGCGGTGTTGAAGTTCTCCAGAATCACAGCTATGTACATGTTGACCACAATGAGAAACGAGATGATGACGTAACTGACGAAGTAGGTTATGGCTATGGCAGACAGGTGACAGTTCTCTGCGCAGGAGTCACTCGTTTTGAGCATGGGTTTGAGGAGGGTGTCCCAGCCTGCGGAGGTGGTTATCTGGAAGAGGCAGAGCATGCTGCCGATGAAAGTTTGGAAGTTGAACATGTCGTCAATCCCAAACTCTGGCTCCACTTTGGAAAAAGAGTTCATACCAAAAATAGCATAAATAAACATAACCAGGAAGAGCAGAAGGCCGATGTTGAAGAGAGAAGGGAGAGACATCATCAGCGCAAAAAGCAGGGTCCTGATTCCTCGAGCTGCTCGAACGAGCCTCAGGATCCGGCCTATCCGAGCCAAGCGGACAATCCTAAAGAGTGTTGGAGGAAAACCTATGTGCTCTTTGTCCTCCAGGAGAGAGATCAGTGTACCTTAGGGGAAAGAACGGGCAGTGAGTTCTCAGCAGTCACACAGCACGCAAGCCCCAGCTGCTTCTCTTGCCTCAGAACCCTACCGAGCCAACTTTCTCTATGCTTTGTCATTCTACAAAAGATGAAGAACTTTTTTTACTAGCAGCAGGGAAAGGTCTTTGTGCCTTCACTTGGAAAAGAATTTCCGAGGGCCACAAAACTTCAGACTAGGAGAACGATTACAGTGAAATGAAAAAGGCTCACTGCCACGGGAATCACAGTTTAAACTGTGTTTGTGCTTCTCAAGGAAAATGCCTGTTCTTGAGTGTGGAAGGTCATGCAAGAGCTTAGGAGGACTCAGAGAGTGTCTGCAGTGTGGAAAGGAGACAACAAAGGGGAAGACAGGGCAGGGATGGGCAGGCGGGAAGCACCGGGGCGTTCCTCACAGGCTCTCCTCCGAGCTCTCTCAGGCCCGGAAGGTCGCTACCTGTGCTGGGTGCTTAGAGCCACTCCCGGAGCAACTGACGCTGGTGGCACAGCAGAGAAGAACTACATCTGCCACTGAAAGGTCAGTGTTTCAAATCCACCAGGCACTCCCTGGAAACTCGACAGGGTCCTGCGGGGCCGCTGTGAGTCAGAATCAACTTGACAGCAGTGGGTCTGGCTTGTTTGGCTTGGTTTGGTATGCAGTAACAAATAGAATAAGTTTCTGTGGTTATTGAGCACAGTGTATACAGAATGAAAAACACAAACCACAGTTCAAGTCTTTTAGAGAGAAAGGACAAACTTCTGGTACTCAAGTTGGGCTTGAGCTGGGGCTGTGAGTAGAACTGTGGGACCCCTGTCCCTAACAAGCTTTAAAAATGAACAGGGTCTTATTTGTATGTGAGAATTTGAACACAGCCCTGCCACAGGCAAGGACAGCTTATTTGCCAAAGGAGTCCTAGAGTGAGTAGGGCTGAGGCTACAGAGTGGTGTTGGGACACTGTTTAGACAGTACATCATTCACATTTGTAAATACACTCAATCCACAGAGTCTCAAAGTCCAGACTCAAGAAGCTTAATAATCACGTGGGAAGCTACATTCTCTGTGGTGTGGACAACCCAAAATGGCATCTCAAGCAGAAATGTTTTCAAGCAACTGAATATTTGACCAAAAATGCCATCTTGATCTCTCACTGCCTGGCCTTCAGGCAAGTGATGCCATAAGAAACCAAACCCAGTGCCATCGAGTCAATGTCGACTCATAGCAACCCTATAGGACAAAGTAGAACTGCCCCACAGAATTTCCAAAGAGCACCTGGATTCGAACTGTCCACCTTAACCACTACACCACCCAGGTGTCCTCCAGAGAACTAGAGGATGATGCTCTCTACTCTTTGATCAACTGTACCAAAGAAGTTTAACTCACATGTTAATTGGGCAGCAAATCGGAGCAAGATGTGGAATATATTAAGTGACAATTTGCAATCATTTTTGGGGGTTTACACCTGAAGTCCCACCTTCTCCAAAATTATTTAACTAATACAGCCCACAGGAATCTGTCCTTTCTCTGAACTCAGCCATGCTGTGTCCTGTGTGATTTGTATTCAAGATGACTCATAGCGACCCTACTGTAGACAGAAGGAAACACTGCCTGGTCCTGTGCTATGCCCACAACTGCTTTTGTGCTTGAAACTATTGTTGCAGCCACAGCATCCACCCATCTTGTTGAGGGTCTTCCTCTCTTTCGCTAACCCTCTACTTTACTAAGCATGAAGTCCCTCTCTGGGGACTGGTCCCTCCTGACAGCATTCACAAAGTCTCGATAACTTTGCTTCCAAGGAGCACTCTGGCCAAACTTCTGCCAAGACACATTTGTTTGTTCTTCTGGCCATCCACGGTATAGTCAACATTCTTCGCTGAGACTATAATTCAAGGCGTCCATTATTCTACGGTCTTCATCATTCACTGTCCAACTTTCACATGCCAATGAGGCGACTGAAAATACCACTGCCGGGGTCAGGCACACCTTAGTCCTCAGAGTGACTTCTTTGTTTCTGACCACTTTAAAAGAGGTCTTTCCCAGTAGACTTGCCCAACGCAACGTGGTGTTCAATTCCTCGACTGCTGCTTCCATGGATGTTGACTATGGATCTGGGTAAAATGAAATCCTTGATGACTTCATTATTCTGTTTATCATGATGCTTATTGGTTCAGTTGTGAGGATTTTTGTTCTATGCTAAAGTGTAATCTGTACCGAGGCTGTACTCTTTGGTCTTCATCCAGTATGTGCATCAAGGTCTCTTTGCTTTCTCCCGTCAGTGTTGTGTCATCTGTGTACTGCAAGGAGTTAACGAGTCGTCCTCCAATCCTGGTGCCCCATTCTTCACGCAGCCTAGTTTCTCGGATTATTTTCTCATCACATAGATTGAGTAAGTGTGGTAAAAGGATGTAACCCTGACACACACTTTTCTTGACTTTAAGCCACGCAGTATCCCCTTGTTCTGTTTGAATGATCGCGTCTTGGCCTCTGTACAGGTTCCTCATGAGCACAATTAAATACTCTGGAATTCCCATTCTCCGTAGTGTTATCCATGAGTTATTACGACCCACACAGTCAAATGCTTCCACATAGTCAATAAAACCCAGGTGAATGTCTTTCTGGTATCCTCTGCCTCCAGCCAGGATCCAGCAGACATCAGCAATAGTATACCTGGTCCCCCGCCCTCTTCTGAATCCAGATTGAATTTCTGGCATTTCCTATGGATGTACTACTGCAACTTCTTTTGGATTATCATCAACAAAATTTTACTTGCATGTGACATTAATGATATTGTTTGATAATTTCCACAGTCTGTTGGGCCATCATTCTTTGGAATGTGTACAGACATGAGTCTTTTCCAGCCTGCTGCCCAGGTAGCTGCCTTCCAAATATCCGGGCATAGACGAGGGAGCACCTCCAGGGCTGCATTCGCTTGTTGACACATCTCAGTGGTGTTCTGTCACTTCCTAGAGCCTTGTCTTTCACCAGTGTCTTTGGCAGCTTGGACTTCTTCAGTACCATCGGTTCTTGTTCATACTCTTATGCTGTCACCTGAAAGGTTGAATGTTGACCGACTATCTTTGGTACAGTGACTCTGTGTATTCCTTCTATCTTCCTTTGATGCTTCCTAAGTCTTTTAAGGTTTGGCCCATAGAATCTTTCAATATTGCAACTTCAGGCTTGAACTCTTCCTTCAGTTCTTTCAGCTCGAAAAATGCTGAATGTGCTCCTCCTTTTTGGTTTTCCTCCTCCAGCTCCTTGCACATGTCATCACGATGCTGTATTCTCGGCCTGACCTTTGAAAGCCTCTGTTGGCACTTTTGCTTTATCAGTTCTTCCTTTCCTTTTAGCTACTTTATGTTCAAGAGTAACTTTTACAGTCTCTTCCTACTCTGTCTGTCTTCTGACATCCATTTTGGTCTGTTCTTTCTTTCCTGCCTTTTAAATGACCCCTTGTTTTCTTCATGTATGATGTCTTTGATGTCATCCCACAACTCACGTGGTCTTCCGTCATTAGTGTTCAGTAAGCCAAATCCATTCTTGAGATGGTGTCTAAACTCAGATAGGATCGACTCAAGGTCATATTTCTGTTATCATGGACTTGTTGTAATTTTTTCCAGCTTCAACTTGAACTTACACATGAGCAGCCGATGATCTGTTCCGTGGTCGCCCCTGGCCTTGCTCTCACTGATGATGATGACATCCTCCACTGTCCCCTTCCACAGATGCAGCCTATTTGATTCCTGTGTATTCCATCTGGTGAGGTCCATGTGTATGGTCACCATTTATGTTGTTGAAAAAAGTTATTTGCAATGAAGAGGTCTTGGTGTAGCACAGCTCTATCATGCTGTCTTTCTAGCGCCAAGGCAAATCTTTCTTCTTTGTTTTCAATTTTCACATTCCAGTCACCAATACCAACACATCTTGATTGCATGTTTCATCAGTTTCAGGCTGAGGAAGTTGGTAAAAACCTTAAACTTCTTCATCTTGGGCATTTGTGTCTTGTGTGTAAATCTGACCATGACACCACTCCTCTTCAGTTTGTCCTTCCCAGTGTAGTAGAGGGAACCCTGGTGTTGTAGCGGTTAAGTGCTATGGCTGCTAACCGAAAGGTTGGCAGTTCGAATCCACCAGGCACTCCTTGGAAACTCTCCAAGACAGTTCCACCCTACCCTACAGGGTTGCTATGGGTCAGAATCGACTGTATGGCAAGTTTTGTTTTTTGGGGGGAGGCGTAGCAGACTGTATGATGGCTTACTGTAAACAGCCTGTACCAGTCTTCTCTAGCTCACTAACGCCTAGGGTATCGATCTTCATGTGTTCCATTTCATGTTTGACAACATCCAATTTTCCTAGATTCATACTTTTTATATTGTACATTCTGATTATTAACGAATATATGCGGCTGTCTCTTCTCACTTTGAGTCATGTTATATCAGCAAATGAAGATCTCAAATTTTTTTTCCACTCACGTCATTAAGGTCAACTTGATGTCGAGGAGGCAGCTCTCGCCCGGTTACATTCTGAGAGCCTTCCAACCTGAGGGGCTCAGCTTCAGGTCCCACACCGGGCAGTGTTCCACTGCTGTGCTTATGGCTTTCAGTGGTCATTGTTTTTCAGCAGCAGACCGCCAGTCCTTCTTCCTAGTCTGCCTCATTCTGGAAGTTCTGCTGGAACCTGTCCCCCATGGGTGATCCAGCTGGTGTTCCATTTACATCCACGGTGGCACAGCTCCCCACATCACAGAAACATGCAAGCCACCAGAGTGCACCGAACTGACAGACAAGTGATGGCATGAGAAGATACCTTGTAGTTGATCTCTGCTATCTCTAGTCTCCCTCCATAACCCTTCTGGCTACTGCGGCATATGGTTAGCAAAATATGCTGATTACAGAGTGTGGCTGGTAGGTGAAGCTGTCATCAAAGCTTAGACAAGCACCATCCATGCTGTGGTAAGTTAACACGGGACACAGAGCAAACAGAAAGCCTACTTTCCCTATGACACACTCAGAATGGGCCATGGTTCCTGGAAGTGTAGGAGGCACACACTATGTCAGAGGACAATAGCTGTGGTCTACCATGCACATGGATTCTGAATGAAGGAGAAACATGGAGCACTGAAGGCCAAATCCTTAAAGCTCTGTACAGAGCTCACCAGGGATTACGGTTGCACCAGATGGGTGAAACTAGCCCAGTCACCTGGGGTGAACTGGGTAAGCCCACAAAAATTCACCAAGTCATCTTAACATTGTGCTGGTGTGGTGGTTAAGAGCCTGGCTGCTAACCAACAGGTGAGCAGTTTGAATCCAGCAGCCAGTCCTCGGAAACTTTATGGAGCAGTTCTCCTTGCCCTACAGGGCCACTGAGATTCAAAAATGACTCAACGGCAATGGGTTTGGTTTAGAATTTTTTGCTCCAGACTTCCATTGAATAAACTATCCACACAAAGATTTCACTCTCTATGTCAACTGCTTAGGCAGTCTAAACGAAATCAAACCAAATCCACTGCCATCCAGTCGATTTGGACTCACAGTGACCCTATAGGTCAGAGCAGAACTGCCCCATGGCATTTCCAAGGAGTGCCTGGCAGATGTGAACTGCTGACCTTTTGGTTGGCAGATGTAGCACTTAACCACTCTGCCACCAGGGTTTCTGTACACAGTCTAGGGAACAGAAATCACACGACATCCCCTGGTAACATCTCCCTAGACAATGGCGTTCACATGCCTGCCTATTACTTCCGAAACAGTGTTGGGCAGAAATTTGTAGTGTTGTGAATAATTTGGATGACTCGTGGTGATTTACAAGTTTACTTCTGGCTGTCAGTCTAAAGCCCCTCCGGCTGCCAATTTTACTTACTAACAATAGAAAGAACCACGACCACACCATCAAATAAGTTCCAGCCATTGGTGAAGTAGTACTGCCTCAGCGCAAAGACCTTGACGACACACTCTGCTGTAAAGATGCACACGAAGGCCAGGTTGAGATTCTCAAGGATTTTTGTTCTTTCTGCAGACTGGTGGCTTGTTTCAGCCATCATGCAAATCATGTTTAGGATAATGAGGCTTATGACGACGATGTCAAAGATCTGGCTGGTGACGATGTCGAACACGAGACCTTGGCATTTGTTCTAAGGGAAAAAAATAAAGAAATCAAAGATTACTTTGAGAATAAGAATGAGCTCACATACAAAAGAAAAAAGGGCACATGAATACAACAGGATGCATTCTCTCTTAAAATCAAAGTGTTTCTTGAAAAAGGCAGAGATTTTTTTTATAGGACAAGAAGTTCTTACAGCATCCCAGTATTGTCTTACATCCTTTCTTTTTAATTTAATTAGGTTAGTAATTACCTAGTTAGATAACTGGCTTCATAGCTTTAATTCCATTAAAAAATTGAAATTCTTACTAACAACATAATTTTGATGTGAGGGATAATGTTGCTTTGCTGAAGTACAGTAGCTCATGTCTGATTTAAGGAGAGAAAGATGACCCTTGCTCTCCATATGTCACCTGTTTCTACAATTTGGCTTCAATTATATGAATGTAGAGAAGACCTGCTCACATAAGTATGCTGGACAAAAGACAATGAATGTCTCCAAGGTTTCATTAACCAGTTCAGAATAATCAGATCTTACACATAACTGAAGCTCTTGTTCAGGCAATTCATTTTTTAAAAATTATTGTACTTTAGATGAAGGCTTACAGAACAAACTAGCTCCTCATTAAACAGCATAAATATCGTCTTATGACACTGGTTAACCCTACCACACCTCAGTAGTCTCCCTTCTCGACTTTGGGTTGCTTATTATTGGCTTTCCTGTCCCCTGACTTCTACTCCTTGCCCTGGGGTTGGTGTGCTCCTTTAGTGCCCATTTTCTTTCTGGACCTGTCTAAACTTTGGCTGAGGGTTAACCCCAGGAGTGACCTCACTACTGAGCTAACAGGGTGGTCAGGGGCGATGCTCTGGGGGTCCTCCAGGCTCTGTCAGGCCAGCAAGTCTGGGTTTTTTTCGTGGATTACAATTGTTTCTCCATTTTTCTCCAGCTCTGTCCAGGACCCTCTATTATGACCCCTGTCAGAGCAGTCAGTGGTGATGGCCGGGCACCCCCTAGTTGTACTGCACTCCGACTGGTGGAGGCCGCAGTAGTTGTGGTCAGTTAGTCCCTTAGCCTAAACTTTCCCTTGTGTCTTTAGTTTTCCTCATTCTCTCATGCTCCCAAAGGAGTAAGACCAGGGGAGTATCTTAGATGGCTGCACACAGGCTTTTACTACCCCAGAAGCTACTCACCAAAGCAGAATGCAGAACATTATCTTTATAAACTATGTTACATATTTAGGCAATTTTCAAATGTCAATTTTCTAATCCTTGGTCACTTGAGGAAAAGGCTAGATAAATGAGACTACTATCCAATGATTACTAAAAATGGAAACATGACAACTTACCATCATTGATGGCAAATTCCCAGGTTGGTTTGTACACAGAGGGCCACACTGCCACAATCCAGCATGTGCTGGTCACTTGAGCTCACGGTATGCCACAAGTCTAGGTGCCTCAATCGGCCACGGGCAGCAGCAAAATGATGCAGTGACTCCACTAGTCCCTTTAGTCTAACTGCTGGGAAGCACCGCTCCATTCTTGGACACAAACTCAGACTCTGAAATTGTGTGGCAGTTCTTAACTACAGACTGTTAGTTTTAGAATATATGTGTATTTTAGTTTACATTATTATCTAATCAAAGTGTGCCTACAAGATTCTACTTAGAAGACATCTTAAGATTGGTTCAAGCTGGATTTAGAAGAGGATGTGGGACCAGGGATATCATCACTGATGTCAGATGGATCTTGGCTGCAAGCAAAGAACACCAGAAAGATGTTTACTTGTGTTTCACTGACAGTGCAAAAGCATTTGACTGTGTGGATCCTACTAAATTACAGCTAATGTTGTGGAGAACAGGAATTCCAGAACACCTAATAGCGCTCTTAAGGAATCTGTACACAGATCAAGAGGCAATTGTGTGAACAGAACAAGGGGACCCTGCATGGTTTGAAAAGGTGTGCAACAGAGTTGTATCCTTTCACCATATCTTTTTAATCCATATCTTTTTAATCTGTATGCTGAGCAAATAATCTGAGAAACTGGAATCAACAAAGAAGAGCAAGGCATCAGGATTGGAGGACGACTCATTAACAATCTGCATTACACAGATGACACCACCTTACTTGCTGGAAGTGAAGAAGATCTGAAACATTGATGAAGATGAAGGACCACAGCCTTCGCTATGGATTGCAAATATCAGGAAAACAAAAATCCTCACAACTGGACCAGTAAGCAACATTGTCATAAATGGAGAAAAGACTGAGGTTGTCCAGGATCTCATTTTACTTGGGTCCACAATCAATGCTCATGGAAGCAGCAGTCAAGAAATCAAAAGACACACTGCATTGGGAAAATCTGCAGCAAAGAACCTCTTCAAAGTACTGAAAAGTAAAGATGTCACCCTGAAGACTAAATTGAGCCTGACTCAAGCCATGGTCTTTCCAATGGCATCGTATGCGTGTGAAACCTAGACAATAAACAAAGACGACAGAAGAAGAATTGATGCCTTTGAACTGTGGTGGTGGAGTAAACACAAATTAATTATCTTTTTTGTTGGCTCAAGTTCAAATAAGAATTCAAAAGTGAAATTAGTGCTAGAAAGTGAGAAGGGTACTTAAAAACTAGATTGCACTTGGGTAAACTTAAGTTCCATAGACTGGTGGCAGATTAAACCTCCCCAAATATAATTTTATCGTTAAATTCAGGTCAAGAATACCCATTTGTGTAGAGGATAAATTCTAAACACTTTGCCCTGATGCTTACAGACATCTTTAGTGCAATACAAATATTCATTCTGCCAGGATGAACCATTACCCGTGCATCAAATATGTTTCATTCAACAGCTAATTGCTGAGAGCACATGATATGCCAGGATCTATTCTGAGGGTCAGGACTCCAGCAGCAAACACAGGCTGGATCTTGTCTGGCAGCTCTTGTTGAGTCCCACATCTGGAAGGAAGATCTCTAAGCCCTCGCTGCGCATCAGACCTCGAATCCCTCTACCGTGCTGCCAGCCCGACTGTTCAGGCCCCTCTGATCCTTCTCGACTTGAAAGTCTTTTCAGTTGGGACTACCAGCTGTGCCTGCTGTCCTGCCTCACCACCTCATGCTCCTCAAACAGGGTGCAAGCCCAGGGCTGCTGGACGGTCCCCTGACACTGCCCTCAGCCCCCGCCAAAGCAAGCGACCTGGAAAGCAAGGCTCCAGTGGCCCAGGCGTGGAGGCCGAATCTTGCCCACTTCTCGCCACTGTGCAGCCCCGGTCTTTACAGTTTTCAGTGGTTGGAAAAAGTTCAAAAGAATATGATTTTGCAGTATGTAAAGACTACGTGAAATGCAACTTCCAGTGTCCACAAACAAAGTAGTACTAGAACACATCTCTGTCTATTCATCTACATATTGTCTGCAGCTGCTTTGGCGGTACAACAGCTAAGGGCCATTGAACCCACAAAGTCCAAAGTGTTTCCTGTCTAGCCCTTCACAGACTAAGTTTTCTGACTGCTGACACAGAAAGTGTACCGTAAGTACTGGCCAAGTCCTGGTGACTATGCATGGGGTCAACCACACACAGAAAAACTCTGGTGAAAATACTACCAATACTTTTTAAATGGTGGCGACACGATGATCGCACAAACCGTTGCACACCACTGCTGTGAGCACACAGCCAGCCCCCGCCGTCTGCTCACACTGAACTCTGAAATCATCTCCGAGGTCTGACTGTGGAATTTGAATCACTTCTTTTCCTAAGGATGTGAGGATTACCAGTACACGTGGGTTTTATTTGCTTTTTTGTTTTGAGTTTTTAGATCAAAACCAAACCAAACCAAACTCACTGCCATCGAGTCAGGGCCAAGTCACAGCAACACTAGAGGTCAGAGCAGAGCTGCCCCATAGAGTTTCCAAGGAATGCCTGGTGGACTTGAACCGCTGACCCTTTGGTTAGCAGACACAGCACTTCACCCATTATGCCACCAGGGTTTCCAGTGTTTTTAGGTAAGAACTGTGAATTTAAGGAGTCACTGAGATCGCAGAAATCCATGTTCCTCAGAATCACGTAATCAGCTGATGTCGTATGTAGTTACTATTATTCAGTTGTTCTCACCAGAGGCCTTGGGATGGGTTTTTGGGGTTTTTTGGATCCTAATTTTTTCATTGCATTGTAGTATTTCTTCTGTTCTTCCGTCAGAAAGATGTCTTGGCCACCTAAGTGCATGGACAATATGAGAGATAATTATTTTAGTAGCTTTTCTTGAAACGAGTTCTGCATTTCTAGGAATTGTCTTAAAGTTATATTACATTTTTATCAATGATTCCTGAAATTCTAATGGAGAGTAAGAGGCTGGAAGGCTGGAAGGAAATGTGGTTTCAGTTAAAGATTGGGGGAGGAATGAGGTCACTCTTAGCAGCCCTGCTTCCCATTTTATTTACATAATGAAGCTTACAGTACCCCCCCAGCTCCCGGAAACATTTATGAAATCTTCACGAACATTTAGATAAAAGTCACACGAAATGCCAAACAAAATCCTCTTAACTGAATATGGAAAACACCACTAACAATATCATAATACCTGTCTGGAGCCATTCTGGGGAAATATAAATAAATTAATAGAGCTTTACATGTTTTCAACACTGAGACAATTAAAAGAAAAAATTAACAAGGATTTTAGTTTTGGGAAATCCAGTGGCAAATTACCTAGAAAACACTGGGTAAAACAAAACAGAATTCCTTCTAAATGTATAGCTGAACTTGCACAAAAGTAAGAAAAATCTCCAGGATCTGGAAGTCAGAAAATATTTAAAAACTAAAATCAGAGAAAAACAAAGCAGCACACTAGCCCTGAAGCCATGGCCGGCCTGAGGCTTCTGCCAGCTTCTGCCAACTAGACTCCCGCCAGGGCTGAGCTTCGCAAAGCCCGGGAGCAATTCGGCTGGGCTACACGTGGGGTTGCCAAGAGTCGCAATTCATTCGACTGCAACCAGTTACAAATTAGACTCCTGGGTTTTAAAAACCTGAGGGCTTCAGTCCAAAGGCAGGGTGCTTCTGTGATGGGTGGGGCGAGGCAGAGATCCCTGCAGGAATCTGGAACTCTCCAAGGGCGGCCTTGTCAATGAAAATGGGAAGAAAACAGACACTGTCTGCTGGGAAGAGAACACAGCAGGGACGTGCATCTGCCTCAGCCTGGACTGTAGATACAAACCAGGGCCTCCCTCCCCCCATAAGCGTGACCCCCCAGGCCTTCCTTAGAAGGGTCTGGAGTTTGAATTTATGCTACCAGTCTGGACCCAGAACAGCCCTGGGAGGTAGCCAGGTTGTTTTGAGGTGTGCAGCAGTAACAAGTGTTCTCAGTAATCACACTTCATGATGGTGTTAATATTTTGTGTAATTTGTGAGATAGAAAACATGAGTAACTGTGGACAGTTTTCATTCTGTCACTTCCCGGGCCCTGATTTCTCAGTGTGGGAAGGAGGAGTCACGGATGAGCGGACAGGAGAGAGGGGAGATGCAGTGAAAGCCTGGGCGTCCCGAACCGGGCTGTGTGGTCTGTGCGTTTCCTCGTTGTCCTGCCCTTGCGGCAGCCGTGGCCACTGAGAAGCCCAGAAGCGGCGACCAAGGTCATGGTCTCAGAACACTGTGTCCATTACAGAAGCCAGGACTCCTTGGAGAGCGGCTGATTTCCGATCTGGTCCCAGGACACTGTTGCTCCCAAGAACAAGGGGGCTGAGAGATGGAAGGGCCGTTATCTGAACACTGATGTGAAAATATAAGTCAAAACAAGAAAAAACTTGAATACAAATAAATGAATATTTTAAAAACTAGAAACTGGGCAATCTGAACACCGGGTATCAGTGATGTTAAAGGAAAAGGTGTCACCTTTTTCAAGTGTAACGATGACATTCTCGTTATGTTTTTAGAACAGACAGTCCTATAAGAATCACTTAGAGAAGAAATGCCATGTCTGTGCTGTGCTGAATAAAAGAGCCCAATGTCAGGGCTGGGGAGGACAGAGAGGTCACAGAGACCTTCTGACGTCAATACAGCGATGCTGGGGGACGTCAGATCCCTCCTACCATACTTTCGTGCACGTGGGATGTTTCTACAATGCAAAGGAAAGCGAAACAAGACACAGAGACACTGCAGAGCGGGGGGAGAGCGATCTCGAACGTGAGGAGAGACGTAAAACGGCGAAGGCTGACAGCCGAACTGCGGGTGTTGGCTGTGATCAAGCTGCGTGCCAGAGTCCCCTGTGAGTACACTCTCCAGGGTGGCAGAGGTAGCAGAGCTGGGGAAGGACGGGGAAGGACAGTGAAGGACATTCCCGGCAGACACTAAGAAGGCTAGTCAGTACGGAGGTGCACTCCAGATGAGCTGCAGGAGTCCAGCAGAAGAAAAAAGAAAAAGCCATAAAACAATGAGGAAAATCAGAGGTGATTGTTTTGGTTCCTGAGGCTGAGACTGAGAAATGCTCTTAGGAAACACAGGCAAGAGAAGAGGCCAGAAAGGACAAGAATGTCAGCTGGATGCCATAAAAACCCTAAATGTCTACAAAGTCAAAAACATCACTGCAGAATTCTAAGAAGCACGTCACAAACTGGACCAACTGAATAAAAACACACAGAAGATGAAGATAATCCCAATCGTCAAAACAGCACTAACCTTCCGTCAGGAGGGTGGACAGGCGAGGACACAGTGATGATGGCTGACCGACACGGTGGACGAATAGGATTAATGTCACTGCATTGTACACGCAAAAGGCGTTGCAATGATGCATGTTCTACTACCACAATAAAGAAATGTTTACAAATACACAAAGGCTATAAAAAGATAATTCTTAAGTGGGAAATACCGATGGTCATCAACCTGTGAAGAAACGTACAACCTCCCTAATGATCACACAGTGAAAACTAAAGCCATGAGGTGACAGTGGCACCCTCCAGACTCAAAAAGACCATGGGCACTGTAAGACTGAGAACAGAAGCCACTGGCATCCCCAGAGCGTGCAGCACGGCATTCCTGGCAGGTACTCTGGTGACACATTTTCCAAACCTGAACTATTCTACTGCTACGAATGTGTCCTGAGGAAACAATCTGAGATGCACAGAGAGTTTCAGGAACGGTCGTGGGGGCTTGGGAAGAGCAAGAAATTCAGAAACGACCTACTTGCTCCCCAAGAGGGAAATGAGTAGGGTTAACTGGGGTTTGCCCATACACTGGGGTGTAGTTCCGCCCTGAAATTCTTGTGTTGGAGATGATTTCATAACATGGACTCCTAACCAAGGGAGGAAGCAGGCATATGATACTTCTCCTGAGCCCTGTGTCTTCCCCAACCACCCTCCCAAGCAGGTTTCGTAGCTTGGCTGAGGCTCAGGTGTTGGGATCAGCCACGTGTTTGCAGAAGGGGAAGGGACTGTTTTACCCTGCAGAGCAAAGGACACGTGAAACATTATTCAACGTGACCGTTAAGCAATCCTACTGGGCGCACACGCTGACTCCCAGGGGCCCTGTCAGCCGGAATCCAGCGGCCAGCAATGGGAACCTGCACACATGGGGTCACCATGAATCAGACTGGGGGTCCCGGCAACTCACGACAGCAGCACCCACACACACTTCACTGACCTCCTGTGGCACAGACGGCTGGAAAGAAAAACATCTTTTCAATGTGACTACCGTGTCATAAATCTGAATCTTAGTGCTGGTGGTTCTATGAGCCTGAGTTACCCTGGGGCTTAATCTGGAACAGTAATAATCTTCGTTGATCAAGAGGGTGAGATAGACAGGAAAAAAACCATGATGAAATAAAACCCAAGCGTTTTCCGGTCCCCTTCAGCACCCTCTTTGAGCATCAGGTCCAGAACACGGAAGGCCCCCTCTCTGTTCTCACGCAGAGGATCACCTAGACCAGAATCACGCTCCGTGCCTCTCTGGAGAGCAGGCGTGACATCACCGAGTCAGGACAACCCGCAGATACTCATCTTTTTCTGCTGCTGGTTGAAGTTGTCAATAATCACACCAATGAAGAGGTTCAGACTGAAGAAGGAGCCAAAGATGATAAAAGAGACGAAGTACAGGTACATGTATTTATTTGTCTCAAACTTTGGCTGTTGATCACCCTGTTAGAATCATTTAAAGTAAGAGACAATGACTGAAAAAACGTCTAAGCCATTCGGACCGGCTCAGCTGTCACAGCAGAGTTGTCTCCCGGCACTCAGTGCGGTGACCCCCCGCCTCCCTCACACCCCCACCCCCGCCCCAGCCCGGGCCCAGCCCTGAGGAGCAAGCATCCTCCCCTGCCCCCTAGCCCGACTGGCAGGCATGACAGGTGTTTCTCTTTCACACAGTTCAGAAGGAGAATGGCAAATGGCATGAACACGTGTCCCTTGAGAAGGTCTCCAGGATCTCTGTGTGGAAAAGCCATCAGAGGAGGCCAGAGGGAGGAGAGGACACCAGGGAAGGGGCGGAACCACCCGAGGCAGAGTTCACCGCTCGCTGGTGAACTACCCGGCCTGCAGAGCCTCTGCGCTGTAGCTGACCTGTGGCGGCGTGCTGTTCACCGTGCGGTTCTCAGGGCCCAGCACACCTCCTTGGCAATGCCAGTAGGGCAGCGAGGAGGTGTCCCAGCTGCTGACCAAGGGGGCTGCAGCTGGAACCCACCAGGCACTCCCTGGGAACCCTATAGGGCAGTTCTACTCAGTCTCAGGAGTCGGAATCGGATAGTTGGGAGGTTGTTCTAAGCACATCCTCCTGAGCCCCTGGTTGGTACAAACAGCTGGCACTCGGCTGCTAACTAAAGAGGGGTTGGTGAGTCAGACTCAGCCAGGGACTCCAGGAAAGATCGGCCTGGCCAGCTGCTCCCATCCAGACCACTGCCAAGAAACCCTGCGGAGCTCAGAGCTGGCCTAACACGTGGGCTCACCAGGAGCCGGGAGTGACTAGATTCTCAGAACACACTGAGTCAACATGGAAATGCATGACTGACTGGTCAGGCTCCTGGATGCGCACCAATCTGGCACAGCCAGGCTCTCCCAGCTCAAAGTGCTGCCAAGAGCATCTGAGATCCCGCTTGCCAAAACTTTTCACACTGCCATCAGCTTCCTGCGCTTTGGGGAAAGCGATGGAAAGGCAGCGCTTCTCCTTCTCCTGGCCTTGTCCACACACTGGCCAGCCTGAGGGCTTTCCCACAGTCAAGGACACGTCCCCTTTGAAATGTGGCTTCCACCTGGCCACTCCTTTGGAGAAGTGGTGAAACTCAAACCAAACCCATTGTTGCAAGTCGACACCAACTCTTAGCAACCCTACAGGACACGGCTTCCAAGGGGCACCCGGCTGAGGTGAAACGCTGACCACTCGGTGAGCAGATGCAGCACCTGACCACTACGCCACTAAGGTCTCCGGAGGTGGGGGAGAGGACAATCGTGGCCTTCTGTCGCCACTGGCTCCGTCTCCTACAGGAGTGTTTTCTCCTCGATCTTCATGGAGAAGACTAGACTCTGGACCAGGGGAGGGTGTCAGGGACTCCCCTCATAAGCACCTTTTTAACTGAGCAGTGTTATCTCGTGCTGCTCTTGTCTCAAAGGAAACAAGGAGGAGAATCCCTGGCTCGGGAGCATGACGCAGCGAGTTCTGGACTACCCCTGACTGGCTACATCTGATTCGAGCCCAGCCCTGCGATACACTGCAACACGGACTCACCTCTCGAAAATCGGCAGCTGCGTACATAATGTCTGTCCAGCCCTTAAATGTTGCCTGTAACAAAAGCAAGAAACGTGACTGTCATTGTAGACTTGCTGTCAACAGACAGGTGACATGCAAGACAAGCTGGGCCCCTGGGAAGATCTACTTAAGGTGACGTCTTCCCCTTCCAGGACAAAATGTCCACAGGACAGGAAAGGGCAGCTCAAGGATGCGGTGTCCTGGACAAGCTTCTTCATATGCACAGGGCATGAACTTTAAAAACAAACTACATTTCCACCTTAGGCGACTGTTATAGATGCTGTGGACCACTCCATTCCTGGTCAAGTCCTGTCTCCCCTGCCCTGAAGCCACAACTGCTGGCGCCACCTTCCCAGACCTGGGTCTTCTGGTTTGACCTGGACTGAATTTCATCAGGGAACCCTTCTTAAGGGGGCCGCCCCACTCGGGCTGAGCTCTGGAGAGCAAGGTGCCGTGTCGGACGAGGTGAGATGGACAGACCTTCCAAGGAACATCACCTGGAGATGGAGGCCTAGGGACACGAAGGTCAGAGATACTCGGGAGAGGACAGTCCTAGAGGGCACCGGCTCCCACAGGAGGATTATTTTATCAGCTGAGACGTGATTTACAGTTCTCCTAAGTGATCTGTCCTCAGAGTCAGGAACAGGCCAGCAGCACTCACCACCTGGAGCAGAGCAAGGTAAGCCATTCCCACGTTGTCAAAGTTCACGGGGAGGTTGTCCCAGGAGTAATTTTTACTTTCGCATTCGCTTTTGTTTTCAACATCTGGAAGACTTACGCTTCTATGTGTTTTATTAACACATCTTCCAAATTTTCCAGAAAACATGCTTACTCCCAGGATACAAAATATAAGCCAGAAGATGAGGCAGACGAGCAAAACGTTCAGAATGGCGGGGATGGCACCCACAAGGGCGTTGACCACCACCTGAAGGAAACGAGATGGAAGACAACCCTCCCAGAGACGGTGGGGTCACCAGGCTCTCGGCCTCCCCTTGCCTGTCACAGAAACTCAGCTTAGCATGCCCTCCAGCTCTGCAATGGTAAGCTTTGGCCTGGGTGGGAAGGAGCCCAGGAGAACCTGGGAAGTCCACGGCAGCCCGAGTCCCGCGGAGCTGGCCTCTTGCCCCCACTGGCTGAGCCGTCTCCCACCCCCTGAAGAACGCACCTTCATTCCTTCAAACTGCGACAGTGCGCGAAGGGGCCGCAGCGCTCGGAGAGTGCGGAAGGATTTTAAGGACTCTGAGTTGATCAGACTGGTCACAGAGACCTGCCAGGAAGAGAAGCCACAGCTAGTGCACGCGACGGCATGCCCAGGGCAGCCGGTGGAGGATTCACAACCCGCCTTCTGAGGATGCAGAAGGCACTGTGGCCGCCTGGGCTGTCCAGGTACACCAGCCTGTCAGTGCATGCTGGGAGAGCAGAGCGGCTGGATGACCCGTTAGACTCTCCGTTTGGCAAAGCTACAGCCCACAAAGGGGAGAACGGTATATTTATGTTCTTGTGGAGTGCAAAGGAAGCAAGGCTGAAGAGCTGTTGCTCATATTAAGGGGAATCCAGGACGTACGGTGATCCACTGCAGTGTGGAATCCCGACTGGGATGGAAAGTCCAGCCAGGAAGGATCGTATTTTGAAAATGGATTGTGAATTTTAGTATTGATGCAGTATTTTTTAAATAAGCATTTTGTAATTTCATGACTTGTTGGGAGAGTTCCTTAAGCAGTTTTTTCACAAATACTCCTTCTGTCTAGGTCCTGGCCGGAAGGAAAAGGCAGCCAACAAAGCTCAGCAGTCTTGGTTTTCCCAAATCACTGCCGTCATGGGTGGGGAAGAAGTGTTCCTAGAAGGATCTTCTCTATATTTTCACCTAGAACATAATCCCCAGTGCCTGTTCCTCCAAACTGGGAAGCACAGATGAGACATTCAGACTTAAAAACACATGATTTCCACTCTAGGGTCACTATGAGTCACTCAGGCCAAGGTGTGAAGCCTAACTTAGCAACATCATGGCCTGGGACAAGCTGCTGCTCCTCTGAGCTTCAAGCTTCCTTGTCTGTGAGGTGGTGGGTGCTGTGTAACACCGCTTATCTGGGACACTGTGGAGGAGATCAAGGGATAGGATATGTGTGAACCATCTTCTTATGTTGCTTGTCAGTCAAGACGGGGACCCGCCTGAGCTGCTGGCTCCTGACCTGCTCTGAGATGGCTCGAAAAGAAATGGAAAAGTTGCAGGGAGAGGTGTCCAAAACTCCTCCACATGTGCCCCAGATATGAGCAGTGCTCCTGGAGCGAAGTGGACGTGTGCGCCTGGTGAAAGGGGAGGGTGGTCAGCGAATCCAGCGCAGGTGTTGGGCCAGGACCCAGGAAAGGCTGGACAGGCGGCAGACACATGACAAGTCCTGTGAAGATGCAGGGACAGCAAGAAAAACACGCAGAGGGGGCATGGATACAAGGCACACAGCAAGATCAGCTCCACGTGACCCCTGCCTCTGTACCCCACTCCCTGCCCCTGCCTGCATGGGACACAGATGGCAGACTTACAGTCACAATGAAGAAATCCAGCCAGCACCAGGCACTGGTGAAATACTTGCTAAATCCCAAGGCCAGCCATTTCAGCCCCATCTCCAGGACAAAAATGTATGTGAAAATAGTGTCAGTACAGTTAAGTAATTTTTTGATGTGGGGCTGCTTCTTAAGATGAATGTCTTCAAATGCCTGAAATGACAAAGCATGGACTCAGGCCAGGCCGGGTGTCTACACAGACCTTGTTGCTGACTTTGCCAGCTGTCTCCCTTCTGCGAAGCAATGAGTATCCCTCCTGGAAATTAAGGTTTTGCTCAAAAAGGGTTAAGACTGAACTTTCCCACTGGGATCAATTCCTTGGGTGACGGAAAGTGGGAGCCAGCCCAGCCAAGGGCCAGTGGGAGGCAAGGGCCTGTTTCTGCATGTCTGTATCACTGGGCTCCCCAGGGCTTCACCACTGCTCCTCTGAAATGCAGAGGCACCTTCTCAGTGGGTCGCCCTGCCCCCAGGATCACCACCCCATCTCCTGAACTCTAATCCTTTCCAGCCTTATGATTTTTCCAGAACCACCCAGTGGCAGGTGACACCGCCTTCGTCCTCCACATCTGTGAGAGGCTGCATCCAGCGGCCCTCCACGTGCAGACAGATTCTCCTGCCCTCAGGCAGGAGCCCGCTAGCCCCCAGGCCTGGCCCCGTCTACCACAAGCAGCCTCAGCCACCCATAACAGTGTTCCTGGCAAATGTTGTCCCTTCACACGCACACCAGGAGGGACAAAAGAGTCAGGAAGCTCTGGCCTAGGGTTCCCAGGGTACATTCCTGTGACTATTAACCATCTATGAAGTGTGATTATGCAAACACAGCACCCCAGCTCTCAGAGGGAACTGTTTTGTGCTATGTCCAAACACCCCCCTCTCCCCAAATGTCTACATGACTCTGTAGGCCTATGTGATCACAGTATAAATGGCTCTTCTGTTCTTTAAAGAGTTACTGAGGGTGGAAGGGAGGCTAGAAGGGGCCCTCCACTAAGCCTGACTCAGAAATGTGATCAAAGGCTCCAGGCACTGACTTGTAGGATGGAGATCAGTCCTGCTATAGGGGACCAAGGGGATCCTACGGCCCCCACAGACCCTGGGCAAAAAGAATGCAAGAGGGGTCAACAGCTTCATTTCCAGTTTGAAAGGGGGCTTCTGACCCTGTCCTCTGCCAGCTCCTTGTCAGCTTTCAGCTCTCAGTTTAGCTGACACTTTCTCCACAAAACTGTCCTTGTTTCACCAGCACTGGGTTAGATCCCCGTTCCAACGGCCCCCATGTCACCTTCTGGGACTTGTAGTGTATCGTTTTGATGCTGTCTACAACGGCCTGGACTGCATCTGGTTTTCCCACCAGACTCTAGGCCCTGAGGTCAGGAGCTTGCCCATCGGCCCTTTGGGAAGACCCAACTCTGAATGACATCAGAGGCCCCTTCTCTACTTCATTCTGAAGACTTAGCACCAAGCCGGCTCAGCCTACAGGTCTGAGCTCCAGGGGAGGGTCGGCCGCCACCGGCCGCGGCGCTGTGGAGGCTCCTGCGTGACAGCAAGGCCACGCTTCCTCCAGGAAGCCCCCATTACTATGTAGCTGACTGGAGCACGGCCTCCCAAACCCTAAAGAGCTCTGAATCACCCAGAAAGCTTGTGACGACGAGACCCCAGCCCAGCAGATCTGCTGTGGATCCACGACTCCACATTCCCAGCAAGTTCCCCAGTGATACTGATGCTGCTGATCCCAACGGCATCAGACAGCAGCACGGGCACTCCATGTTTCTCATCCCCATTTCTCTATAAATTGTCCAGTGAAACAAGGACAGATGCTTCTGGAACCTTCTGCCCAGCCTACACTTGCCTCTCTGATGGAAGACGAGCATGAGGAGGACTGTGTGCCCTCTGCTACTTCTCTGTGGGCAGGTTTTCGTTCCACAGTACTGGGAGGCGTGCACCAGGCCCACTGACATTACCAGTTTCCCAAGGGCTAGCAGAGGGCTGGATAGGTACCAATCACCGTTTGCAAAATAAATGAGAGAAACTCGACCACTTGAATAACAGCCAGTGAAAATGGCATCACCAGAAAACTGCACATAGCCCTCGACCAAGGGTTCTAAAAACAACTCAGTGCTGCTGAGCTGTTACCGACTCACAGCAACCCTACAGGACAGAGAAGAACTGCCCCCGCGGAGTTCCCGAGGAGCGCCGGGTGGATCTCAACTGCTGCCCTTATGGTTAGCAGCCGTAGCACTTAATCAACTATGCTACTGGGGTTTCCACACCAATGAAAATTAACCAAGGGAGTTGCTTGGGCTACTTTTAGAGAGATTTGCTATTTTGTTGAAGGAATAATTTGTGTTCTGAGAAATGGATCAGCGGGGTGCAGGCTGACCGCAGGCCCAAGGCCCCAGCAGTGCTCATCCTCCTTCACCAGCAGCTCACGCAGGTGTAAGGCACGAGCCAGGAAGGCAGAGCGGGACGGAGCCAAACATCTCCTTGCCCCTTCCACTGGCTAGTGCCTTATTATGAAGCAGTCTGTCACTCTAAACCCATAAGGGAGAACCTAGAATGCCATCCACTTGATATGACAAAGAGACAGGTTGGTTCTGTCTTATGGTTATTTTAAGGAGGCATACAAGGTAGAAAGTGAAGGGGAGATGCAGATGCGTAGGTGATGGGACAGAAGACACTGTTCCCCAGGGAGAAGGTGAGTGTGTGTACAGAAAGACCAAAATGTGCAGAGAGAGCAGAAAGGTGGCTGGGATTGTACGTATGGAGACTGATGTGTTCAGAATTACTCCCGCAAACCCACTGGGGAGTCTGCTCTCCCCTCAACCTGGAAGGCTCTGCCATGCGCAGAAAACAACCTCTCCTTGTTCCTTTTCTCAAGGGCCCATGCATGACTGCAATGGCCAAGGCAGCCTCGTCCACCCTAATCGGGTCCACAGACCCTGTCCCCAGCACCGGACCCTCTAGGAGGCAGCCTTGTGGTCTACAGGAAAAGGGAGGGAAGGAGCACTGTGACCTAGAGGAGGGGACACAGAGGACAGAGTGAAAACATCCAGGAATCCTCCCAGAGTGAGACTCCGTGGACAGGCCTAGACTCCAGGAGCTTTTCCCCACGGGACAACATCTCTGGCCTGGAGACACCACAGGGAGGGCGTGACTCCAGAAGCTACTGTGTGGAACCCTGACCCCAGTGGGAAATCAGTGTCACAGATTCCACTTCTGCCTGTCATCCCCTGTGTTCACAGCCCCAGGAGGGGTCATGGCCAAATGCACCTCCCCCAGCTCCCTAGATCCCCAGTGCCCCCCAAGGCTGGGATCCCGTACCAGCATCCCACTGCTTAGCAGAATCATAAAGATCACAAAGCTCTCAAACCAGCTGTGCTTCACGATTTGGTAGCAGGTCTTCCGCAGTTTCCACCATGTGATCCAGGGGGACCTTCTCTTGTGCATGCCACAGCGCACAACGCGGTGACTCAGGCCTGGAAGAGTCAGCAGCGGCAGGACCGTCAGTGTCTGCGGGGAATCATATTAGCAGTCCCAGTTCCTCCCCATCCCTGCACACATGCCCCTTGTCTTGAGACTCCGCAGTCCTTCCCACCCAAGAAGTACCATCTCATCTCCAAACCCCTGAATCTGGGCTCAGCCATGGACTTCCTTTGGTCAACAGAGTGAAGCAGAAGTCACAGTGTGCCAGCTCTGAGCCTCAGCCTTGGGACCACGTGTGTCCCCACCTGTTCTCCTGCACTTTTCCATGAGAAAGGCACTCCGGGACCAGCCTGGTTTCAGGCGGAGGATGAGAGAGACATGGAGCAGAGTGATGCCACCCAGCCGAGGCCAGGCTAGACCAGCTGGTCTCCAGTCCACACTGCATGTCTGAATGCCACCTGCCAAGATCAGCAGGTATACCCAGCCGAGACCATCTGAAGCCTGCAGACACATGAGCAGTAACCATGTGTTACCGTATGCCACTTACTTTTGGGCAAGCATCTGCTTGGTTGCTTTCGGGGAATGGTCTCGGAGAGCCACCAAAAGGGATCCATCAGATCAACAGTGCTGCAGTCCGACAGCATGCTGGTGGCGTCCGACTTCTGCACATCAGAACAGAAGAGGCAGAGAGGGGTTCATCAAGACCCTTGCTCACCTTGGTAGGGCTGAGTTCTCCACTGTCAGCCTTGTGACAAACACAACTAGCCAGGCAAAGGCTTTGAGGCACAAGGGCTGTTGGGACAGGCCTCCTGTAGTGTCCTTTGCTAAGTGATCTGACTTCAGCAAAGAATTCTCTAATAATTCCTCCTTGGCCGAGAGAAAGCAAAGGAAAACACCATACCTCTTCTTCCCGGCAAGCTACACCTCTGAGAGGCTGCCCAGCCCCCACAGCAGAGCCCAGTCTTGAGGAAAAGTCTCCTTTCCTGCGACAGTGATTTTCAGCCCTCCCAATAGACCCACAGGTCTGAACCAACACTGATTTGGCCCCTGCCCAAGAACACAGTTGGGCACTGTCTGGAGACATTTTCCACTGTGACGCCAGGGAGGTCTACGCCTGTTCAGTTCATAAGCCACTGGTGGCACTTAGCCTCTGGCCACAGACACAGCAGCCACCGGAACGAGGAATTACCTCGGCCACACCATCACAGCACCAAGCCTTCGACTTAAGGCCCGCCGGGGGCAGCTTGCTTTACAGTAACCACAGCCTTTCTCTGTTAACAGCAACCCTGGGACAGGGGTGTAGACTACCCAGGTCTTCCTGCAGATAAGACCCAGAGAGAAATACCTTTCGAGGACTGCGTGCTGTCACACTCTCATAGTCTTCAGGGAACACGTCCATTTCCACACTCTGAACCTCGACGCTGGTACATTTCGTGGTTTCCTGATGAAGTTCTGAGGCCTGACACACAGAAACCCAAAACAGAGTCAGCATTCCTCCCTGGCATCTCACTTAATGTTGAAAAAGTCTACATTCCATTTGGATTTCTGTTTGTCTGCTGCAAAGGACCTCTTCAAAGTATTCAAAAGTAAGGACACCACCCTGAAGACTAAAATGCGTCTGACCCAAGCCAAGGTATTTTCAATCACATCATATGCATGTGAAAGCTGGACCATGAACAAAGAAGACAGAAGAAGAACTGATGCCTTTGAATTTGGGGGCTGGAGAAGAATGTTGAATGTACCATGGACCGCCAAAAGAACCCACAGGTCTATTTTGGAAGAAGTCCAACCAGAGTGCTCCTTGGAAGCAAAGACAGCAAGACTGTGTCTTACATACTTTGGACATGCTGTCAGGAAAGATCAGTCCCTGGAGAAGGACATCATGCTGGGTAGAGTCAAGGGTCAGTGAAAAAGAGGAAGGCCCACGACAAGATCGACACAGCAGCCGTAACAGCGAGCTTAAGCATGAAAACAATTGTAGCCACAACGCGAGACTGGTCAGGGTTTCATTCTGCTGCTCATAGGGTCACTGTGAGTTGGAACCATCTCAGCAGCACCTAACAACAACAACATGAGGATATTCAGTGACATTATAACTCTTTGTCCTTTTCCTTTCTAAAACTGCTCTTGGAAAAACCTAATACGAAGCCATTCTGGGAAAACTGCTATAGGAAACAGATAATGAAACTTACTGGAAAGTCATATGATTGAAACACTATGAATTTGGTATAAAATTTGACAAATAAATCAGAGGATGATGAAACAGATGTGAAACACTTGAGTATCTAATATATTTTAAAAATGTGTCCTTTCAACTCAGTCACTAAATAGTAATTGTTTAGAGCCAAAATATGACCTTGAGTATATCCTTCCTGGGTTTAGAGACAGTCTCAAGAACAGATTTGATGTGTTGACCACTAATGACTGAAGATCAGACAAATTGTGGAATGACATCAAAGATATCATCTGTGAAGAAAGCAAGCGGTCATTAAAAAGACAGGAAAGGAAGAAAAGACCAAATTGGATGTCAGAAGAGACTTTGACACTTGCCCTCAAATGTCAAGCAGCTAAAGCAAAAGGCAGGAATGATGAAGCATGAAGCAAACAAACTGAACAGCAGAGTCTAAAGGGCAGCATGAGGACACAAAATAAAGTATTCAGACACGTGCAGAGAACTGGAAAGTGAAAATCAAAAGGGAAGAACACGTTCTGCTCTTCGGAAGCTAAAAAAAAACTGAAGAAAAAATTCAAGCCTCCAGTTGCATTAGTGAAGGATTCCCTCTGGGAGCATCAAAAGACGGAAGGAATGCACGCAGTCATTATGCCAGGAAGAACTTGTCACTGTTCGGCCATTTGAAGAGGCAGCGTGTGATCAGAAGCCGAGGGTCCTGAAGGAAGACGTCGACGCTGCATTGAAGGCACTGGCGAAAAAACAAGGCTCCTAGAATCGATGCAGTATCAACCGAGATATTGCAACAGAGGAGATGCAGCACTGGAAGCACTCACTGGTCTATGCCAAGAAATTTGGAGGACAGCTACCTGGCCAACTGACTGGAAGAGATCCACATTTAGGGCCATTCCAAAGAAAAGCGATCCACCCAAATGCAGAAATTACCAAATGATATCGTTAGTATCACACACCAGTAAAATTTTGCTCAAGATCATTCAAAAGTAACTTCAATGATATATTGACAGGGAACTGCTAGAAATGCAAGCTAGATTCAGAAGAGGACGTGGAACCAGGGATGTCATTGCAGATGTCAGATGGATCTTGGCCGAAAGCAGATATTGACTTGTTTCATGATTACACAAAGGCATTTGACTGTGTGGATCATAACGAAGTATGGCTAACATTGCAGAGACTGGGAGTTCTGGAACACCTAATTGTGCTCCAGAAGACTCTGTACACGGATCAAGAGGCAGCACGCAAACAGAACAAGGGGACACTGCATGGTTTAATTTCAGGAGAGGTGTGCATCAGGGCTGTCGCCTTTCACACCTTTTCAGTCTGCATGCCAAGCAAATAATCTGAGAAGCTGGACTATGTGAGATAGAACGAGGCATCAGGATTGGAGGAAAGCTCATTAACAACCTGTGTTATGCAGGTGACACAACCTTGCTTGCTGGAAGTGAAGGAGATTTGCAACCCTAACGGGGGAAGATCAAAGACCACCGCCTTCAGTGTGGATTCCACCTCAGCATCAAGAACACAAAAATTCTCACCACTGGACCACTGGTGATTATGATAAACGGGGAAAGGACCGAGGCTGTCAAGGATTTCCTTTTACTTGGGTCTACAGTCAACATCCATGGAAGCAGCAGACACATGGCATTGGGAACATCTTCTACAAATGACCTCTTTAAAGTGCTGAAAAGTAAAGCTGTCACTGTGAAGACTACCGTGCGTGTGACCCAATCCATGGTATTTTCAATCGCATCACATGCATGCGAGAGCTGGACCATGAAGAAGGCAGAAGAAGAATTGATGCCTTTGAATTGTGGTGCTGAAGAAGAATGTTGCACGCACCAGGGACATCTAAAAGAATAAACGTATCTGTTCTGGAAGAATTACAACCAAGTACTCTCTTGTAAGCAAAGAGGGTGAGACTGTGTCTTGCATACTTTGGACACGTTGTTGGGAGAGATCTGCCCCTGGAGAAGGACACCACGCTTGGCAGAGTGGAGGGTCAGTGACAAACAGGAAGACCCTCGACGAGATGGCCTGACAGAGCGGCTGCAATGCTGGGCTTAAGTGTAGAACCGATTGTGGACATGGCGCAAGCCTGGGCAGTGAGCATTTTGTTCTGCTGTGCCCAGGGCCACCATGAGCGAGAACTGACCCAGCAGCAGCTAACAACAATAATAAAATCTGGGAGTGGCTATTTAACAGTGACACTCAAAGTGCTGAAAATATTAACTGCTTAGGGATAGATTCAACCAAAATGTCAAGACTTGTACACTGAAAACTACAAAGTGTTACCTAAGAGAAACTAAAGAATCTTTAAGTAAGTGGCGAATAAGATCGAAGAAGAGCTGACCCGTGGGCTGCAACAGCAGGCTCAGGCCTCACAAGGGTCGTGGGCATGGCGCGGGACTGGACAGGGTCTCCTTCTGTTGTGCCCAGGGTCATGTGAGGGGGAACCGACTCCACGGCAGCTCACAACAGGCAGTCAGTGGAGGAAACCCTGGGGGTGTAGTGGTTAGGTTAGTGGGTGTGGCTGCTCACCGAAAGGTCAGCAGTTCGACTCTCTGGAAACACTATGGAGAAGCTCCCCTCTGTGCTACAGGGGCACTATGAGTGGGACTTGACAGCAGTGGTTTAATTTTGTTTGAAGAACAGACAGAGGCAGAAATTACATCTCATGAATCTGAAGACTCGGTATCTTTTAGATGCCTGATGTTTAAAAAAGGATGCATGTAGTCAATAAAATTCCAGCCAAAACTTTGTCTTTTTTTTCACTTGTGTCAAGTATATACATAAAACACAAAAGTTCGCTATTTCAACCTTTTTACACGTACAAATTAGTGATGTTAGTTACATTTGTCAGGCTGTGCCATCATCACCCCTGACAGGAGCTCAATATTCCCTAAGCAGTGGCTCTTGGGTCTACTTTCCATCCCTGAGAATGGCTGTTAAACCTTCATCTCTATGTATTTGCCCATCCCAGATACTTCGTATGAGTGGGATCATACCACCTTTTTGTGAAAATTTGACAAACATTTTTTAAATGCATGGGTAAATGTCAAGAACCCAGAATCGCCAAAAATTCTCATAAAGATATACAGACACATCGACCCACGAAACAAAAGAAAGAGTCCAGAACTAGAGCTAAGTAGACACAACTGACTGATTTTTGACAAAGGTATCAAGTTGATCCACTGAGAAAAGAACAGTCTTTTCAACATATGACCCTAGGATCACTGAGTAAACACACAGGGGAATAAATGACCCTAGGATCACCAGGTGCACACACAGGGGACTACATGGCACTGGGATCACTGGGTATGCACACAGGGGACTACAGGACACGAGGGTCACCGGGTATACAGACAGGTGAACATATGACAGCAGGATCACCGGTTATACATACAAGGGAAAAATGCTTCAACTCATATCATATAAAAAAATTAAACTGAAAAGAATTACAGATTCAAACCTGAGAGTTAAACCTATCAAACTCTAAAATAAAACCTATGAGAAAATCTTTGTGGCCTTGGGAGCATACAAAAGTTTCTTAGGAAGGAAACAAGAGTGTGAATTACAGAAGGAATTTTATAATCACACTTCATTAAAATAAACACACTTCCCCACACTGAAAGACACCACGAATAACATAAAGAAGCCAGCCACAGACTTTTAGAAACCATGAACGGCAACACACACAGCGGACAAAGGCCTTGTACTCAGAACACGGAATGAACACTCTTCAACAACAAGACGACAGCTCCGTCAATAAAAGGGGACAAGAAACAGTTCACTAATGAAGACGGAGGAATGGTCAAGAGGCACCTCAGACGAAGTGCAGGATCATTGCCAGCCAGGGAAGTGAAGACGCGAGCCACAGCCAGATGGGTGCTGCTCCACACCCACTCAGGCGGCTTGCACTAAGAAGGCTGTGACAGCTGACCACTGTCGAGGACGTGAGACTAGCCGAACTCCCACACACGGCCAGAGAGGAAGGCAGTGTGTCACGGCTACTCTGGAAAACAGGTTGGCAAGTTCACATAACGTTAACTGTTATGTTAAAGTTGCTGAGTCCTCCGACATCCAAACTCCTAGGTATTTACCCAAGAGAAACAAAAACATACATTCATATAAACACGTATTTATACATGAATGGTCATCTACGTGAAAACATGCATAAACGTCAAAAGAATTATGCTGAGTAAAAGAAGCTTGTCACAAAAGAATGCTCGAGGTAAAATCTCACTTCTCCGAAGCACTACAAAGGGCGTGCCTAATCGACGGCAACAGGAACCAGACCGGGGCCGCTGGGGCTGCAGCTGCCGAAGGCTGGGACCGCTAGGGCGCACAGGGTGGCTTCTCAGGTGACAGCAGGGCACCACGGCTAGACTGTGCTGGTGCTCACACGGTGCGTGTGTTCCTCAGTTTCCAAATGGAACGCTACTCTCAAAATAGATGAATTTTACAGTCTATGAATTACACCTCAGTAAAGTTGAGTTTAAAAACGAACCTTAACTGCAAATGTTTTATCGCCTATATATTTAACACAATAAAAAAAGGAAACTTACCCTCTACTTCACATCATACACAAAAACTAATGTATTAGAGCTAAAACTACAAAACTTCTAGAAAGAACGACACAACGGTATCTTCACCACCTGGAGGTAGGCAGAGTTCTTAGTAGGGCACAGAAAACCATAATCTTAAAAGAAAATATTGATAAATTATATTTCATTAAAATTAAAAACTCCCATTCATCAAAAGATACCTTCTTAAAAAATGAACAGCCAAGCCCAGATGGGGAGAAAATATTTTCAGCACTTGTATCTCACAAAAGACTTGTATACAAAATATGTAAAAAACTCCTCTAACTCAACAATAAAAAGATAATTCAGCTTTTAAAAAATAGGCAAAAACGCTTGAACTGCCATCTCACAAAAGAAGCTACATGAATGTCTAACAAACACATACAAAGAGTTTAACATCATTAGCGAGTGAGGGCGTGAGCACCGCAACCACCACGAGACACCACTAAAGACTTTAGACAGGCTCCAAGTCACTCCTCCCTCAAAAAAAAACCCAGTTTGGTTGCCCAGTAGTGGCCCACTAAGTGACTCCACTGCAATTTGGATTGATCAGAATGTTGATACACCGCTGGCCGGAGTGTACGTGGCTCAACAACGTTGGAAAGTCATTAGTTTTGTTGGTGTGTTTGCTTGTTTTTATAAAGTTAGACACACTCCTGCCCTACAGCCCAGGGACTCAGGTCCTAGCTACTGACCTAAGACAGAAGTGAAAGTCTTCATCCCTTCAAAGCCTTGTATGCAGAATGTTCACAACAAACTGACTCACAACAGCCCAGTACTGGAAACAGTCTGTCAAATTGTGGTGTAGTCGTGTAACGGACCATTACTCAGTCATCAAAAGAATAAATCATTAACGTGGATTCCTCTCACAGGCACCATGTGCAGCCGCAGAAGCCAGCTGTCACATAGTACTTAATACACTATTCCGTCCCTATGAAATCTTTTAGAAAGGAAAAAAGGATCTATGACTTGCTTTCCCCGTGGCCCCTCACTCTCCTCTTGCCCCCTCGGGGCTCCTCTGATACTCCTGGCTGTGCCACACCTACAGGACTTATGATGACCGCATTTTACACAAAGAACACACTCCTTCCATGCTTGTTTGCCAACCTCCTGCCCTGAGTTATTTTCCTAAGTGCATTACACTGATTTTTTAAAGCAAAAAGTAGAAAATAATTGGCATAGCAGCACTAACGAAAATACCTCATGGGGGACAGTCAGGTTGGCAAAGACAGAAGTCACATTATTTGTGTAAAAACACTGTAAAACCAGCCCCGGGACATGCCCATGACCTCCGTGGGCAGCCAGCACCCTGTACATCCGTCTCTGCCTTCCCAGCACCTAACGAAGCAAGTCAGCAGCCTCCAGCTGCTCTAGCTCTGCGTGGCCTCTTAGTCTCTACGTGAACCTTCCTACCTGCTCTCCAGCCTCAGGTTGTGTGGCGGTCTGGACACTGTCTTCATCAGAAGATTCCAGGCCATCTTCTCCCTCGGCCAGTGGGGCCAGCCAAGCCTGCTCATGTCCATCAGCAGCAGTTTTCTGATGAGAGGTCAGTACACCCAACTCCTTCACGGTTTCTGGGCCCCCTTTTGACTCTTGGACCAAGGGAATGATGTCTCTGCTCTGGACAGCAGGGCTCCTTGTTACCTCTCCTGGCTTTGGTGAGCTTTGCCTCTTGTACCACTTGGAAAAGAAACGCCTAAGAGTGTGTGTCACAAAGCAAAGAGCCTGGTGCAGCCGGTCCAGGGCCAGCTGGACCTTGGTCCTCCTGGCGCCTCCTTGCCTATCCCCGTCTCTCTCCTCGCTGCTGAAGGAGTTAAGCAGCAGGGCAATGAAGAGGTTGAGCACCTGGGAGGGACAAGGAGAAGAGAACACTTAGCAAAGAGAGCGTTCCGCAGACTTTCTGAGCAACATGTCCCCGGCACTCAAATCAGAACCAGAAGACGGCTCCGTGTCCGCTGTCTCCTGGGAAAATTCATGTATGACACAAATAAGGAGAGAAGATTGGAGAAGAAATGGAGACAAGAAGATGAGATTTAAAAAAACTCGAAGGAGAAAATGGTATAGCCTCATCGAGCTTATCAACACATGGCAGGCAGCGTGTGTGCGCGGGCCCTGGCCACAGGGACGCCGCAGGGTTGGCCACGTGGCAAAATCAGAACTGGGCATTACCTAGGAATCAGCCAGGACCATGAGCTTCAATTTTTGCTAGAAATTTCCAGGAATGTGACTCTGATACCCAAGGCCACTGGGTGGTCCCCTCTCTGCACAGTTTGGGGGATGGTGTGCCTTGTGGTGCATGCCACATCCTGCAGTCCTAGCCCTGTCGGGTCCCGAGGACCAGCAGAGGGACCAAACCCACATCTCCGCTACTGAACCCCGCGCCACTGGAAAGTCAGATTCTCCCGGCAGCTTCCTCCCTGGGTTTCCTGCTAACCCGCTGACACTCTGCCGTTCACCACCACAGCTCCCCTGGGCCGCGTCTCTGTAACCCTCACAAGCCCCCAAACACACAGCCTTCAGAGAGAAGGCGTTCGTGGGCGTGAAGCGGTCTGGTCACAGTCCCTCGGCATCACCATGGGAACATCCACCTCCGAATGTTTTCTGGAGCGCTCCTCCCTCTCTCCTCTGCAGGGCTCAGTCCTGCTGGCCCGAGTGGACGCCTGGGTACCACGGTTTCCAGCAGTTCTCCGTCACTGCTCCCTCCCCTCCTGTCGGGGACTTTTGGTATCCCTGTCTCCATCACTGCCCTCCTGTCCTGGAGCTGCCATGGCAAAGCACACAAAGCAAATGGCTTTAGAACAATAGAAATGTACTGTCTTGGATCTGGAGGCTGAAGCGAAGTCTGAACCCCAGGTGGCGGCAGGGCCGTGCCCTTCCTGCAGGCTGGGGAGAAGGCCCTTCCTGCAGGCTGGGGGGAAGGTCCTTCCTGCAGGCTGCGGGGGAGGTCCTTCCTGGCTGCCTCCCAGCCCCGGTGGTCCCTGGCAAATCTCAGCATCCCTTGGCTTGGAGATGCATCATTCCAACTTCTGCCTCTGTCTTCACTCAGCCTTCTTCCCTGTCTGTCTGTCTGTCTGTCTTCTCTTCTAAGGACAACCATCATGGGATTTGGGGCCCACCCTAATCCAGTGTGGCCTCATCTTAACTTGATTCCATCTGCGAAGCCCCTGCTTCCACATATGGCCACATTTACAGGTACCGGAAGGGGGCGCAATCGAGTCCCTAACAACCATTTATGAGGTACATTAAGACACAGCTGCTGTTCTTGGGCTGTGCAACGGTTAGTGCACTTGACTAGCTACCCAGGAGGCTGGCAGTTCACACCCACGCAGAGGTGTCTGGGTAGGCAGTCCTGATGGTCTCCTCCTGAAAAGGCAGCCACTGCAAACGCCAGGGAGCACAGCTCTGTTCTGGCACCTACAGCGGCACCATGACCTGGGATTGATTAAGTGGCAACTAGGTAGGAATTTGCTGTCCCACGAAGATGGTTAATTACACTTGTGTTGCACCCTGACTGGTTTCTGAAGGCCTTGTGCTGAAGAGCCCTTGTGTGGCCTGTCCCTTCATGTCATCACTGGCCTACACCTTTTTCTGCTGCCATCAAGTCGGATCCGACTCACAGGGACCCCAGAGGTCAGAACAGAACTGCCCCATAGAGTTTCCGAGGAGCGCCTGGTGGATTTGAACTGCTGACCTTTTGGTTAGCAGATGCAGCACTTAGCCCACGACAGTTTGGAAAAACAAACAAACTCGTGGCCAGGGAGTTGATTCCGACTCGTGGCGACCCCTGGCGTCACAGAGTAAACCGATCTCCTTGGCTGTGATGTCTACTGGAGGGTATCGCTGGGCCTCTCTTCTGAGGAGTCATGGCTGGGCTCGAATCACCAACTTTGGGGTCAGTAGTCAAGTGTGAAGCCTCTGCACCCCTCCCCCACTCAGGACCTCTCAGCCGCTCTGTGAGTGTCTGTGTGCCCAGCTGGAGTCACCACCCTTCTGGCCCTTGGTCCGGCGGGAACCCTTTCTGCCTCCCACCCCCACCCCAGGACCTTTTAGCCACTCTGTAGACATCTGAGCACCCAGCTGCCAGTCACAGACCGAAGCCAACTTAAACAAGGAGAAAAACGTGTGATAAAAAGAAGCCTGAAACTCGGACAGGGGTCATTCTGACAGGAAGACAGGTGGGTCCATGTCCCACTCTGATTCCTTGGGGCTGGCTTTGTCTGAGGTCACTTACAACTCTTCTGGGCCGCCATCATCAGAAGGCCCAGAGGAGTAAGGGACCACTGGCTTCTCATTTCTTTTCTCTTTTCTAGAGAACAAGAAACCTTAACCAAGTTTTCCCCCTGGCCACCCCTTAGCACCTGACTAGCCCGGTGACAGCCTAAGCCCCTACCTCAGCCGGCTCCTGGCAAAGACACGGCTGTCTTAGAACAACTCTCTAGAGGGAACTACGTACTGACGTGTCAGCCACAGTGATCACTAGGAGACAAGCAGGCTTTGTCTCAAGCCCATCCTACTTTCTGAGACCAAATTCAAGTGGAGACTTTTCATATTTGGTTTGCCTTGACATTTACAATGAACATTTGCACTCCTGAAGCGCTGCCACAGAAGCCAAGGCAACCATGTACCCCATGTGTTGCTGCTGTGGTGCTTTTTTGATCTAAGAAACTCACCACAAGTTTTCCTATCACCACGATCAACAGGAAGACCACGATACACAAGGGGGTCTTTGTCTTCTGCAGGCACTTCCCCATAGTCTCGATCCACTCTCCGCAGAGGATCCGGAACACCACCAGGAAAGAGTGATAGAAGTCTTCCATGTGCCAGCGCTGGTCACACGACGCACTTGTGTTACGCGGTTCTTTAGCCCAGCAATTGAACTGGGTGCCAAAAAGCTGCATGCCAGCTACTGAGAAAATGAAGATGACAATGCCCAGGACGACAGTGAGGTTTCCAAGGGCGCCAATGGAGTGCCCAATGATCCTAATCAGGGTGTTTAGAGTGGGCCAGGACTTGGCTAACTTGAAGATCCTCACCTATAAAAACAAACAACAAGCAAAAATGGAAGAAAATCCAGTCAAAGACAAATCCCGCCTTTCAAAAATCTTTTCAAGGTCAAATTCATCCTGAACACAGTCACTAACTCCTTGCCCCAATCTAAAACTCACCTGCATGTACTTTTTGCTTTAAAAATGGAAATATCTTGCTCTAAGTTTCTCAAATGATAAAAACTTTGGAATACAGGTGGTATATTGAGCACACATGTTTAGTATATAAAATGAATGCCGTAGAATCCTATACAGTCCACCCGGAGTCACCAGACTACAACCCCAGGGTCAAACCTAGCCTGCTGCCTGGTTTTTTATGGTCCAGAGGCTAACAGTGTTTTTTAAAATTTTTTAATGGTCAAAAAACAATACGGATATTTCATGGCACCTGAGAATTACATAAAATTCAAACTTCAGCGTCGATAAGTAAAAATTTGGGGACACAACCACACTGTCTGTGAATACTGATGCCTGCTTTCAGGCCCCCGGGGGGCAAGAACAATCTGTGCCCCACAACTAGCACACAGGGTGGCATCCGAGCCCACCGACTGTGCTGCACAGGAAGGCCTGGGGTCCATTTCCGAGAGGGCCTCTGTGTCCTGTCACCCACGGAGGGGCCTCGAAGTGGAAGCTACTTGATGACAACAGGTTCAGTTTCGTGTTCTGTATGGTTACTTGTCTGTCAGGGGAGGCTTGCTGGTTGCTGTGATACAAGAAGCTATGTCACCGGTACTGAGGTACCACCAGGGTCACCCATGGTGGACAGGGTTCAGCTGAGCGTCCAGACTAACACAGGCTAGGAAGAAGGACCCAGTAGTCTACTTCTGAAAGGAATTAGCCAGGGAAAACCATATGAATAGTGGCGCAACACTGTCAGAGACAGTGCCAGAAGATGGGCTCCCCACGTTGGAAGGCACTCAGAAGATGACAGGGGAAGAGCTGCCATCTCAAAGTAGAGCCGACCTGCATCAAGTGGATGGAGTGAGGCCTTTGGGATCTTTGATCGCCAATGTGGCATGACTCAAAATGAAAAGAAACAGCTGCAAATACTCCTTAATAAACAGAACATGGAATGTACAAAGTATGAACCTAGGAAAATTGGACCTTGCCAAAAATGAAATGGAGTGCGTAAACACTGACACCCCAGGCATCAGTGAGCTGAAATGGACCAACACTGGCCATCTGGAATCTGACACTCATATGGTCCACTATGCTGGGAATGAAAACTTGAAGAGCAATGGTGCTGCATTCATAATTAAAAAGAACATTTCAAGATCTGTCCTGATGTACAATGTGTCAGACATAGGATAATATCCACACACCTACAAGGAAGGCCAGTTGATACGGCTGTTATTCAAATTTATGCACCAACCACTAAGGCTAAAAATGAACAAATGGAAGATTTTTACAAGCTTCTGAAGTCTGAAATTGATTGGATATGCCATCAGAATACATTAATAATTACTGGTGACTGGAACGCAAAAGTTGGAAACCAAGAAGAAGGATTGGTTTTTTGAAAATTATGCCTCAGTGATAGAAATAATGCCAGAGATCACGTGACAGAATTTTGCAAGATCAACAACTTCTTCATTGCAAATATCTTTTCTAACCAACACAGTGACTGTACACAAGGAGCTCACCAGACGGCACACACAGGAACCACATTGACTACCTCTGCGGAAAAAGATCAATGGAAAAGCTCCACATCAGCAGTCAGAACGAGACCAGATGCTGACTGTGGCACAGATCATCAACTGCTTGTGTGCCAATTCAAACTGAAACTGAAGAAAACTAGGACAATTCCACAACAGCCAAAGTAGGACCTGGAATATATCCCACCTGAGTTTGAAGACCATCTCACGAACAGATGTCTTGTGTTGACTACTGATGACCGAAGACCAGAAGCATTGTAGAATGACATAAAGAGAGCAAGTGGTCATTAAAAAGACAGGAAAGAAAAAAGACCAAACTGGATGTCAGAAGAGAATCTGAAACTTGTTCTTGAACATCGAGCAGCTAAAGCTAAAGGAAGTAATGGCAAAGTAAAAGACCTAAACAGAAAATTTCAAAGAGTCGCTCAAGAAGAAATAAAGTATTGTAATGACATGTGCAAAGAGACGGAAACGGAAAACCAGAAGGGAAGAACATGTGCTGCATTTCTCAAGCTGAAGGAACTGAAGAGAAAATTCAAGCCTTGAGTTGCAATAGTGAAGGATTCTACTGGGAAAATATTTAAACAACTCAGGGAGCATCAAAAGAAGATGGAAAGAATACGCAGAGGCATTATACCAGAAAGAACTGGTCAGTGTTCAGTCATCTGAAGAGGCAGCACACGATCAGGAACCGATGGTACTGAAGGAAGAAGTCAAAGATGCACTGAAGACACTGGCAAAAAACAAGACTCCAGGAATGGATGGAATATCAATTGAGATATTTCAACAAACATATGCAGTGCTGGAAGTGCTCACTTGTCCACGCCAAGAAATTTGGAGGGCAGCTACCTGGCCAACTGACTGGAAGAGATCCATATTTATGTCCATTCCGAAGAAAGGTGACCCAGCCAAATGTGGAAATTACTAAACAACACCGTTAATGTTACAGGCAAGTAAAATTTTTCTCAAGATCATTCAAAAGCGACTGCAACAGTCTGTTGAAAAGGAACTGCCAGAAATTCAAGCTGGATTCAGAAGAGGACGTGGAACCAGGGATGTCATTGCTTATGTCAGATGGATCTTGGTTGAAAGCAGAGAATACCACGAAGAGGTTTACGTGTGTTTCATTGACTATGCAAAGGCATTCGAATGTGTGGATCCTAACAGATTATAGCTAATATTGTGTAAAATGGGAATTCCAGAACACTTAATTGTGCTCTGAAGGAATCTGTATATAGACCAAGAGGCAGTCGTGAGAGCAGAACAAGGGGATACTGCATGGGTTAAAGGCAGGAAAGGTGTGCATCACGGTGGTATCCTTCTACCATACCTTTTCAATCTGTATGCTGGGCAAATAATCTGAGAAGCTGGACTATGCGAAGAAGAACGAGACACCTGGATTGCAGGACGACTCATTAACAGCCTGCTTTACACAGATGACACCACCGCACTTGCTGGAAGTGAAGAAGATTTGAAACACTTGCTGATGAAGACCAGGGACCGCAGCCTTCACTGTGGATTGCACCTCAGCATCAAGAAAACAAAAATCCTTACAACTGGGCCAGCAAGCAGCATCATTACAAATGGAGAAAGGACTGAGGTTGTCAAGGGTTTCATTTGACTTGGGTCCACAATCGACACCCATGGAAGCAGCAGTCAAGAAATCAAAGGATGTATTGCACTGGGAGAATCTACCACAAAGGATCTCTTTAAAGTATTCAAAGTAAAGATGTCACCTTGAAGACTAAAGTGCGCCTGACTCAAGCTATGCTATTTTCTTTTGCATCATACACATGTGAAAGCTGGACACCGAACAAAGGAGACAGAAGAAGAGTTGATGCCTTTGACATGTAGTGGTGGAGAAGAATGCTGAATGTACTATGGACCGCCAAAGGACAGATATGTTCCGGAAGAAGAACAACCAGAGTGCTCCTTGGAAGCAAAGATGGAGAGACTGCATCTTACGTAATTTGAATACGTTGTAAGGAAGGGTCAGAGTCTGGAGAGGGACATCATGCTTGCTAGAGTGGAGGGTCAACGAAACAGAGAAAGACCTTCGACACGATGGATTGATACAGTGGCTGCAACAATGGGCTGGAGATAATTGATTGTGGACATGGCACAAGACCAGATGGTGTTTCATTCTGTTGTGCACAGGGTCACTGGGGGTCAGAATTGACTCAGCAGCACCTGACAACAATACTTTTGCCCTACAGTGACAAAGTGGAGTAGATGTAACAGAAACTGGAAACTTTCTGTAAAGCTGAACATATTTAACTGGCCCTTCACAGAATAAGTTTGCCAACCCCTGTATTGCGTGACCCAGGCTGCACGTTAGACAACAGTGAGGGAAATAACAAGATGTTCTGTACCAGGAGAAAAAGGCAGCCAGCAACCAAGGCAGGCACAGATTCCCCAGGGAGAAACTGTGTATGGAACTTCTCAGATCTCAGAGGGCACGATAACCTTGCGGGGAGCCCGGTAACCCACTTCCTAGGTTACATTAACTTCCGACACAGATGAGTGGTTTCACTGCAAAGCCCAATCCTGTGTCTACTGTTTGGGGCACATCAATGCTGCGGGCCAGTCAGGCTTGGGCCCAGAGAGAAGAAACACCGCTGTGTCTCAGAGGGGTGAGCGGCCAGGAACTGGGGTTCCAGGCTCCAGGCTCGGGCAACGCCACCGAGGTCTTCACATGGCACAGCGCTGTCATGACCCTGAGTAAGGAAGGGCAAAGGCAACGGGACTGTGCTCACCCCCATGTCAATAAAACCGTAATTCAAAGGAAGACGGTCACCACCGAGTCAGTTCTGACTCCTGACACCCTGTGTGCTGCAGAGCAGAACTGTGTTCTCTGGAATTCTCAAGGCTTGATTGTTCAAAGCCTACCAGCAGACCCTTCCTCAGCAGGGCCTGGGGGCGGGGGGAGGTGCGGGTTTGAACCACCAACATCTTGGATACGAGAGCAGTGCTTACCACCTGGGCCACCCTAGAAGCCATAACAGGGCAGCCTCGGAATGCCTGGCTTCGGGTAATGCCACCTTCCCCAGGGATGAAAGGCAACACTGAGGTAACTGGATCAGGTGTCTGCCTCCAAAGGTACAAATATCTTTTAAAGAAGACAGCCTCTCGGGTGTTTTCCCAGCTCCGCTGTCAGCGTGATTCCTCTGTCCTTCCCCAGCCATGTCTCTTCTGGGATCTGCCACAAACTACTTGGCTTCACAGTCACTTCTGGCCCTGTCTTGCACCCCACTAAACTGCAAACCCCTTAAAGACACAGCTTCCTTTGTCCTTGTACTTTCCCTCATGTCAGCTGACATTGGCGATTCCACCAAGGCTGATGAAATGCCTCCAGACTGGTGGGACAGAAGGAATGTGTCACCGGCCCTGTGAGGTGACACTTTCAAGAGACAATGCCTGCCAGCAGAGGTTGGCCCACTCTTGGCATCTGTGGTCTTCATCAACGTTGGTGAGCTTGGGTGTGAGGCCACCTGCCTTAGAGCTCCATGTGGGAACAGGAAGGACCAGAGGCACACACTTTTGGTTCTGGTTGCCTAAAGGGTCATCCCTGGGAAGCGGGAGGGACTCAGTTAAGAGACAACTCCCTGGAGCTTCCTAAGGCCTGGAGAGGTGTTCTTTGTTCCATGGATTAATGTACCAAAACCAAATCCACTGCTGTCGAGTTGACTCCAACTCACAGTGACCCTACAAGACAGAGTGGAACGGCTATAGAGTTTCCCAGGAGCACCTGGTGGGTTCGAACTGCCGACCTTTTGGTTAGCAGCCATAGCTCTTGACCTTTACTCCATCACAGTTTCCAAGGATTAACAAAGGATGAGTTAAGCTTAGTTCAAGACGGTCACCCAGCTCACTCAAGACACCTGGGCAGCTAAGTCAGGCAGCAAGTCCCGAAAGCGACTCACCACTCGGACGGAGCGCAGAAAAGGAAGCGGCGTGACGGTCAGCACGTCGGCGAGACTGAGCAGGGCGACCACGCAGTCGAAGATGTTCCAGCGTCGGCGAAAATAGTGGTAGGGATCGAGCGCGATGATTTTCAGGCACATTTCTGCTATGAAAATGCCGCAGAAAACCTAGGGCCGGACAAAGAAGAATGAGCAAAAGGAGGGGACACACTGTCAAGAACTGTCCGAGGAAGCAACAGAGGGTATAAAAAAATAGGAAGATCGACCCAGCACACCCTAAAGAGAACTGCCTGTAAGCCCCTGAGACATGACCACGTGCTGCTGCTGCAGACACTCGCCCGCCCTGGCTCCCTCGCCGTGCTGCCCGCCCGCACGCTCCCAGACGTCAGGATGGAAAAGGAACAGAATCTCCCATTCTGTTGAGAACAGCACAACTAGCTTCTTGGTAGCACCAGGAAATTACTTCTCTGGACTCTCTTTAAAATACTGATGAAAATCCCAAAACGGCGATGGAGAGAACGCACCACCGATCTGAAAACTGAACGTCATTACCCTCCATAAACCTGAACCCGGGAGGTGACCTAACCACAGCCACAACGCGTACGCATTCGTAAGAGGAATCTCTGTTTACTTTGTTCACTTTGCAGCCTGCTCAAGAAAAAATAAAAATAAAAAAGGGACCCAAAGCAGAGAAGTAAAAAATCTGGCCAGGGGCAAAAAAGTCGTTGAGCAACTTGATGCTGTGGCTAAATCCCGGATTTGTTACGTCTGAGAAGACGATTGTTGAGCTGGAATAGAGCCCTTAGAACTCGCTGCGAATACAGGGTTCGTCATTCTAATACACACAGACAAGCCCCGCCAACGGAGTCTGCGAACGGCACTGTTCTCAGCGCTCCACAGCTCAGCGCTCCACACCACCACGGCCACCGCCCAGGCACTCCCCTCGGGAAGCTCCGCAACAAGGCCTGCGCCTAGTCCACCCTCCAAAGCAATTCTGGAATTCCTTCTGGAATGGCCACTGAACACTGTGGCATGGTGGCAAGTTTGTGAAGTGAATTGTATAGTTGTGAGGGAGTTTTTGGCCAGGAAACAAAAAACTGTATTGGAACACGCTCGCTACTCAGCTGATTGGGCCCCCAATGACTTTTTTCTTTACCCAAAGACAAATACTGAAGGGGAGACATTTGATGACATTTAGGACATCAAGGGTTATACAACAACAGTTCTGATGGCCATTCCAGAAAAAGAGTTCCAAAATTGCTTTGAAGAGTGGAATACTTTGAAGGTGACCCTGGTGATACTTAGCAATGAGGTACGGAGTACTTTTTCTAGGGTGACCTTTTCATGAACTTAATTGGCAGTCATCATATTCTTTATCACACACACATAGAAATAAAAAAATACTAGTATGAAAATAATAAGGTAATACAAAAAAGGCTTAAAGCCTCAGAAAAGGTTATCAGATCTAACTCTCCATGGCAGTTCTGAAAAAGTCATTAACGATTCTTTCCGTAGGCTCCAGTTCCCAGCAATCGCACAGTGTCCCAGGCTGCGAGGCTCTGGGAGCAGTCTGCCGCGGGGCTTAAGTGCTTAAACACTGCACCCCACCGGGACGCCCGTGTTAATAATCAAAGCAGCCTATCAAAAACAGCAGAGCCTGGGGACCCACTGTAGATCCCTGACGCAACACGAGAAAAAGAGGTGTGCAGTTCAAGAACTCAACTAGCAGACCAGAACTGATGTTCTAAGAGCCTGGAGGGTCCCCCAGGAACACAGCCCCTAGACACGCCACTAGCCCAGACTGGAAACCAGTACTGAGGTCAACTCTTCAGAAAAGAATGGGCCGAACTCGGTACCACAGTGCAAGCATGTGGCACCTGTACTTTATGGTTTTATATACTCATGCGATGCTGTCCTACTGGCTTCTTTCTAGAGAGAGAAGAGAGTGGAGAGGACGGAACAGGTGCTCTTTAAGAGGACACTAGAAGTACAGAGTGTAAAAGAGGAATGTACTGTCACTGGAGCTGCAGGTAGGCGGGCATGCAAAGTTGATCTGGATTGCATGCTTTCATTTAATCACAAAAAAAAAAAAAATAGCAGAACCTGGTGGCAGCGGAAATGTCTTCCTTCTTGTCCAGCTCCCCAGTCAGGCGCCTTTCTTATTTGTGACACTTCAGAAAGTCATTCCATGCCTGGTCTGGTGCCTCTTTGGGCTTGTTTGTACCTGGGGCAAGTCACACACAATGTCCCCTCCTCTGCATGCCTCTGGTTGACCTCTGACTTTCAAGTGCAGCCACAGTGGAACACCTGGCCGGTGGGGCAGCCTGGGAGCCCACCTTTTCTCATTTCACTTGCCAGCAGATGGACAGACCGTCACTGGACACACCACCACTGCACCTGGGAGGCCCTGCCCAGCGGGATGGCTCTGGGTTCTTGGTTAGTCTCTGGAATTTACTGCACAGCCCCATCCACCACGGGGTGCTGGAGGTCTGCCAGTTCAGTGGCCTTGCAGACACAGCCTTCTACCTCCAAGTGAAACGACACTGTCAGCCCTGGCCTGGGGCCACCTCAGCAGGGAATAACTGAATACTCTGGCCTAAAGGAGCCCAGAGGACACCGGTCTGTGAGAAGGCACCGACCTGGGTGTTCCATTTACCGAATAGCATGGACTCTATACTGACCCACGCACACCCCCAAGGCACCTCTCTCCAAAGGCAGTAAGGGGAATGGCCCTCAGATGCAGACTGACTGTTGGTGAATCGCCCGGGCCCCGCACTCAGCCCCACGGCACCCCTGCCCTCCTGGGAGGGACATGGTTGCAGTGAGGTCGGTGTCTGTCTCCAGCTACGTCCCACCCTCAACCTGAGGCCTGGAATCAGCTTTGCTGGCCAAGCGCTGGAGACCCCCTGCGAGGCCAAAACGTGTCTTTTCATCTTTGCTTCTGGGACCACAGGGAGCTCGTTTTCTCTTTTTATTCCCTTTCTTTGTATTTTCCTTTATTTTTTTAATTAAAAAAAAAAAAGTGTATTGTTTTTTAAGCAGGGAAAAGTAAAATTTAAGAAGAAGAGGCTAGGCACTCTGGTTAGATTTTTAGCCCATCAACACCATAGCTAACCAGGGCAGAACATGCAGGGGCCATTATTTGTGGTTCCTGAAGCTTCCCCCTGAGAAGAACGCCTTCCACAGGCACCATGAGGCAGAGTGGGCAGCTCTTGCAAAGTCTGCTCCCCTGTCTAAGTGTTTCCAGTTTAACTTGACTAGATCCAGCTGGTAAGACACACACCGAGACAGCTGGAACCTAGGACACCCCCCATATTCCGTACCCCTTCTGCTCGGAGCAGAGAGGGCTTCTCACAGCTGCCGGGCTGACTCACCTTTCCAGGGCGAACAGCATCCAGCCCCAACAGCGGCCGCCTTATTTTCTTATGACAATTAACACTGTTATGGGTGGGGACCACGGCACTCACCACAGTGATTCTACCCTTCTAAGATGCCTGCTTATTTCTGGTTTACCCTACATCCACCGTATGGCTATGGACTGCTTAACCTATCAGAGGACCAACACAGTGTCCCGACGACCTGTCACTGTGGGAAATGACTGAACAATAAGAAGGAACTGAGTAAAATAAAATCATTACCTGTGGGAGCCTCTACTTAGACCTAGGTCAGGTTAGGCCACTCACACAACATTTAGGTTTTGAAAAACATGTAATTCGAACCTTGAAACATGCTTCATGTTTTTAAAACTCTGCAATTACCTTGTTTCCTGTGTCCAGAACATCCTTCAGGTCACTGCTTATTCCCTGGTGCTCCAAGGCCAAGAAGATGGTGTTGATGATGATACAGATGGTGATGGCCAGCTCGGTACAGGGGTCGGTCACCACGGTCCTCAGCACCTTCTTCATGCGCACCCACTGGGGGCTACAGTCCCACACCAGGTACTTGGATGCTAAGTTTGCCCCACATGGGAGGCAAGGCTCCTGTAATTTTTCTTGTTCTGGAGAAAGAAAATGAAAGCACGCTTGGGACTTCTCTCTGAGCTGTCTGCTATCTGGCCGAGAGCACTCCTCTCCCCTGCTGCTCTGGCATTTCTGTGCTGGGACACCGTCAGTCAAGGACATGTGCTGCCAGACCCATGTCTCCACTGTCATGGTGCAGGACAGACAATTTCCCATGGGCAACTATCATGTGACATAGTCAAACAAACCACATCCCTACATCATTGTTGTGCTTCTAGGGAGTGGGCCGCAAGGTCGGGATACTGCTGAGGAAATTCACGCTGACTAGCTGTGAAAGCCTGAGGAGCTAGACATAACCCCAAGTAACGTGCTCTCAGGACAGACCACGGTGACAGTTTTCTGCGGCGCTAGGGAAAGAAGAGCTATTTGGGCAGCGACAACCCTAGGAATGGAACAGAATCAGGCTGTCCGCTGGCTGAGGCGCCCTGGTGGAGCTGTGGCGGAGAGCTACAGCCGCTAACCCAAAGGTCAGCAGTCAGATCCCCAACGCGTTCCTAGGACACTCAACAGGCAGTCCCACTCTGTCCTGTAAGGCTGCGATGGGTCAGAACCAGATTGATGGCCAGGGGTTCTAGGGTTGCTCTGAGTCAAGACAGACTTGATGGTCAGGAGTTTCTTGGCTAAGCTGGCTGAGTTCAGGCTGTAAAGTAGTTGCGCCCCTGGTACCTTTTCAAGGACTCACTAAGTCATACACCTTGGATCAAAAACACTAAGGCACCCATTTGACCCCATTCTTGCAGGAACTTGAGTCTCACTCCTGAACACTAAACCGTTAGCTGGGTCCCTTTTACCCACAGTTAATCAAGTTGATCAGATGGTTCCAGCTGGTCTATACAAGTTTACACTGTTCTTATCAGATTTCTCATTCTAACTCAGATGACAACTGCCACCTTCTGGAAGCTTCTGAGACTTCTCTTCTTGGATTGGCTACCACTGTCACTGAGACCTCCCGTGACAGCCTGGCCAGACCAACAGGGCCTGTGCTCATGCCCGAGCCATCTGATGTCCAGGCAGTTCCTACCAGTCTCCAAGCACCAGCCCAGGCTGGGCCCCCACGGAAGAGCTGCTCCTCCCAAGTCTCCATGCTTAAATGCTCCAAGAAGGCTGCAGAAGCCACTCTTCACAGGGACACAAGTTAGGTTGGTTCCTGTTACAGGGTGGATAGTGTCACCCAGGAATAGCTATCAACTTGGCTAGGTCATGATTCCCAATACTGTAGGATTGTCCATCATTTTGTCATCTGATGTGATTTCTCCCGTGTCATCAATCTTATCTCTGTGACATCAGCGAGGGGCAATTAGTGGCATTACGTGAATGAAGCAGGACTTGATCTACAAGATTAGATTGTGTTTTAAGCCAATCTCTTTGGAGATATAAAAGAAAGAAGTGAGCAGAGAAACATCAGGACCTCATTCTACCCAGAAGGTACTGACAGGAGAAGAACACGTCCTTTGGACCTGGGTCCCTGTGCTGAGAAGCTCCTCACCCAAGGGACAATGGATGATGAGGACATTCCTCCAGATCCAACTGACACAGAAAGCTTTGCCCTGGAGATGGCACCTTGGATTTGGGCTTCTAGCCTGCCAGACGGTGAGGGAATAAACTCCTGCTTGTCAAAGACATTTACTTGTGGTAAGCAGCACTAGGTGACTGAGATGGCCACTTGAGGTGTTTCTGTCACAGCAGCACTAGGTGACTTAGACAGCCACTTGAGGTGTTTCCGTCACAGCAGCACTAGGTGACTCAGACGGCCACCTGTGAAGTCTCTGTCACAGCAGCACTACATCACTAAGATATCAACTTACTGTAGTTCTGTTATAGCAGCACTATACGACTAAGACAGTTCCCAAAAAATGCCCTTTGCAGAGGGATTGTGAGGCCTGCAGTGAGGCTGGAAGGCTGCTGGAGCTGGCTTCCCCTTGGCCCAGGGCTGATACTCACCCTTAATGGTGATGGTGAGGATGCTGACAGCACTCAGGGCCCTCTGTCTTTGGGAGGGGTCTCCGCTCTCATCAAAGTGGTCCACAGACAGGTTTTGGGAGAGCCGCTTGGTTTGCTCTAGGATGTGAGGCTGTAAGACAAAGCACAGCGGGCTGTCTAGGGCCTGGGCTGCCTCTCCTCAAAGCTCACAATCCACTTGGCTTCAGTACTGTGTGCAGAAAAGATCTCAGTAGGTTCTAAGGGTCAACTCCCTTCATCCCCACGGAACGTCAAAAGCTCGGTTTCCTTAGCTCATATTTGACAGATTAGACAATCTAGATCAATTCATGGTTTGATCCTCCGTTTCCTTGTGTTTGCACTACCAAGAGAAAGGATGGCAGTTCAAATTCACCCAGTGGCACCAAAGAAGCAAGCCCTGGTGACCTGGCAATTGATTTCTGTGAAGATGACCAAGGAAACCTCATAGAGCAGTCCAGTTCTGGGGCACATGAGGTCACCACAAGCCAGAAGTGACTCCACAACAACAGTTTGGTGGTTTCCTGTTTTCTTCCCACCCACAGACATTTCGTTCCCTCATGCCTTATCCATCGCCAACACAGAGCGACAAACTGTCACAGAAAACCCCTGAGCAGCTCTCGGGGCAAGAGTGCAGTGAAAAGTCTAATTTAGAAACAGTCTGTGAGGGGCAGAAGGAGGGGCCACGTTTAGACAGCTGCACTGAGATCAGAGAGAGAAGGGCCTTAAATATCTGTTTACAGAGATTTTAAAACAGTCAGTAACTAAAAAGAACAATCAAAATAAATACCACAAAATTTATATACTGCCCAAGAGCTTACTGATTCTTGTTTTTGCTACAATGCTAAAAGCTGTAGAGATGAGAGGACACAGACCTTAAAAAAAAGATAACCCACTGCCACTGAACCAACTCTAACTCAGAGAAACCCTACAGGACAGAAGAGAACTGCCCCCATAGACTTTTCAAGGAGCACCTCAAAAACAGAAAGAGAAACTGAAAAGACGTTCCTATGAGCAATCTCTTCAGTACACTACGTCTGGTGGAAACAAGGTCTCTGACCACGAGTCTTCACCAGCTGTGGCCTCAAGACCTGGGTACAGCAATGGGTGGGGTTTGTCTCTCGGCTTATGCAAATGCTGCTGGACACCTCTACCCATCCCCGACGCGTCTGTCACTTTGCCATCATGCTTCCGTGTTGCCCGTGTTGCTGTGATGCTGGGAGCCCTGCCACCGGTATTCAGATACAAGCAGGGTCACCCACGGCGGACAGGTTTCAGCTGAAATTCCAGACTAAGACTAGGAAGAAGGCCCCGACAGTCTACTTATGAAAAGAAGAAGTCAGCGAAAACCTTACAAATAGCAGCAGAACATTATCAGACGTTGTTGTGAGGTGCCCTCGAATCGGTTCTGACTCATAGCAACACTATGAACAACAGAACGAAACCTTGCCTGGTCTTGCACCATGCTCACAATCGTTCTTATGCTTAAGCCGATTGTTGCAGCCACTGCATCAATCCATCTTGTCAAGGGTCTTCTTCCTTTTCACTGACCCTCCGCTCTACCAAGCATGATGTCCCTCTCCAGGGACTGATCTTTGCTGACAACATGTCCAAAGTATGTAAGACACAGTCTTGCCATCTGCTTTCAAGGAGCACTCTGCTTCGATTTCTTCCAGAACAGATCTGTTGGTTCTTTTGGCAGCCATGGGACATTCAACATTCTTCTCCAACACCACAATTCAAAAGCATCAATTCTTCTTCTGTCTTCTTTGTTCATAGTCCAGCTTTTACATGCATTGATGAAACTGAAAATACATGGCTTGGATTAGGTGTGTTTTAGTCTTCACAGTGACATCATTACTTCTGAATACTTTGAAGAGGTCCTTTGCAGCAGATTTTCCCAGTGCAATGCGTCATTTGATTTCTTGACTGCTGCTTCCAAGGGCATTGATTGTGGACCCAAGTAAAATGAAATCTTTGACAACCTCAATCCTTTCCCCACTTATGACAGTGTTGCTTACTGGTCCAGTTGTGAGCAATTCTGTTTTCCTGATGTTGAGGTGCAATCCATAGTGAAGGCTGCAGTCCTTGATCTTCATCAGTAAATGGCTCAAATATTCTTCATTTCCAGCAAGTAAGGTGGTGTTGTCTGCATAATGCAGGTTGCTAATGAGTCGTCCTCCAATCCTGATGCCTCCTTCTTCTTCATATAGTCCAGATTCTCAGATTATTTGCTCGGCGTACAGATTACAAAGGTGTGGTGAAAGGATACAACCCTGACACATACCTTTCCTGACTTTAAAACATGCAGTGTCCCCTTGTTCTGTTCGCACGACTGCCTCTTGATCCATATACAGATTCCTTAAGAGAACAATTAGGTGTTCTGGAATTCTCACTCTCCTCAACGTTAGCCATAGTTTAGTATGATCCACGCAGTCGAATGCTTTTGCATAGTCAACGAAACACAAGTAAACATCTTGCTGGTATTCTTTGCTTTCAGCCAAGATCCATCTGACAACAGTGATGATATCCCTGGTTTCACATCCTCTCCTGAATCCAGCTTGAATTTCTGGCAGTCTCCTTGTCAATATATTGTTATAGTCACTTTTGAATGATTTTGAGCAGAATTTTACTTGTGTGTGATATCAGCGACACTGTTCGGTAATTTCCACATTCAGTTGGATCACCTTTCTTTGGAATGGGCATAAACATGGATCCCTTCCAGTCAGCTGGCCAGCTAGTTGCCTTCCAAATTTCTTATCATGGACAAGTAAGCACTTCCAGTAGTGCTTCTGTTTGTTGAAATATATCAAGTGATATTCCATGAATTCCTGCAGCCTTGTTTTTCACCAGTGCCTTCAAGGCAGCTTGACTTCTTCCTTCAGTACCATTTGTTCCTGATCACATGCTACCTCTTCAGATGGCTGAACATCAACCAGTTCTCTCTGGTATAATGACTCTGTATTACTTCCGACTTCTTTTGATGTCCCCTGAGTTATTTAATAGTTTCCCTATAGAATCCTTCTCTGTTGCAACTCAAGGCTTGAATTTTTTCTTCAGTCCTTTCAGCTTGAGAAATACAGAACATGTTCTTCCCTTCTGGTTTTCCATTTCCAGCTCTTTGCACATGTCATTATAATACTTTTTTTGTCTTCTCGAGCTGCTCTCTGAAATCTTCTGTTTAGGTCCTTTACTTCGCCATTACTTCCTTTTGCTTTAGCTGCTCCATGTTCAAGAGCAAGTTTCAAAGTCTCCTCTGACATCGAATTTGGTCTTTTCTTTCTTTCTGTCTTTGTAATGACCTCTTGCTCTCTTCGTGGATGATGCCTTTGACGTCATTCTACAATCCTTCTGGTCTTCTATCATTAGTGATCAACACATGACATCCGTTCTTGAGATGGTCTTTAATCTCAGAGGGATATACTCAAGGTCATACTTTGGCTCTTGTGGACTTGTTCCAATTTTCTTCAGTTTCAATTTGAATTTGCATATGAGCAATTGATGATCTGTGCCACAGTCAGCACCTGGTCTTGTTTGGACTGCTGATATGGAGATTTTTCCATTGTCTTTTTCCATAGATATAGTCAATTTGGTTCCTGTGTATTTCATATGGTGAGCTCCATGTATACATTCGCTGTTTGTGTTGGTTAAAAAAAAGGTATTTGCAATGAAAAAGTCATTTGTCCTGCAAAATTCTATCATGCAATCTCTGGCATTGTTTCTATCACCAATATCTTATTTTCCAACTACCAATCCTTCTTCTTTGTTTCCAACTTTTACATTCCTCTCACCAGTGATTATCAATGCATCCTGATGGTATGTTCTATCAATTTCAGGCTGCAGAAGCTGGTAATGATCTTCAGCCTCTTCAGCTTTGGCCTTAGTGGTTGGTGCATAAATTTGAATAATAGTTATATTAACTGGCCTTCCTTGTAGGTGTATGGATATTATCCTATCACTGACAGCATTGTACTACAGGTCAGATCGTGAAATGTTCTTTTTGATGATGAATGGAAGACCATTCCTCTTCAAATTTTCATTCCCAGCACAGTAGATCATATGATTGTCAGATTCAAAATGGCCAAAACTGGAGCTCACTAATGCCTAGGATGTCAATGTTTACATATTCCATTTCATTTTTGACAAGTTCCTGTTTTCCTAGAATCATACTTTGTACATTCCATGTTCCGATTATTAGTAGATATCTGCAGCTGTTTCTTCTCTTTTTGAGTCATGCTGCAACAGTGAATGAAGATCCCAGAGGCCTTATTCCATCCATGTCATTAAGATAGACTGTACTATGAGGAGGCAACTCTTCCCGCAGTCATCTTCCAAGTGCCTTTCAACCTTGGAGACTCACTTTCCGGCACCAGATCTGACAATGTTTGGCTGCTATTCTAAGGTTTTTCTTGCCTGATTCCTTTCAGAAGTACACTGCCGGGTCCTTCTTCCTAGTCTGTCTTAGTCTGGAAGCTCAGTTGAAACTTGTCTACCATGGTTGACCCTGCTGGCCCATAAATACGAGCAGCACAGCTTCCTGCATCACAGCAACAAACAAGCCTCCACTGAGACAAGTGCGGCTGCTCACACCCTTCTTGCCCGATGGCGTTACACCTTATCAGGCACAGTGCTGGAAAATGAGCTCCCCCGCCCCAGGTTGGAAGGCACTCAGAAAACGACTGGGGAAAAACTGCCTCCTCAAAGTAGAGTCGACCTTAATGACGTGGATGGAATCAAGCTTTTGGGACCTTCATTTGCTAATGTGGCACATCTCCAAAGGAGAAGAAACAGCTGCAAATATCCATTAATAATTGGAACTTGGAATGTGTGAAGTGTAAATCTAGGAAAATTGGAAATCATCAAAAATGAAATTGATTGTACCAATATCACTATCCTGGTCATTAGGCAGCTGCAGTGGACCAGTACTGGCTGTTTTGAGTCAGCAGTCGTGTGGTCTGCTCTTCCGGGAATGACAACTTGAAGTGGAACAGTGCTGCATTCATCATCAAAAAGAACATTTCCAGATCTATCGGTGCTGTCAGGGACAGGATAATATCCATATGCTTACAAGGAAGGCCAGTTAATATGACTATTATTCAGACTTTTGCACCAACCATGAAGACCAAAAATGAACAAATGGAAGATTTTTACCAGCTTCTATGGTCCAAAAATGATCACACATGCAATCAAGGATGCAATGATATTTACCAGTGACTGGAATGCCAAAGTTGGAAACAAGAAGGATTGGTAGTTGGAAAATACAGCCTTGGTGACAGAAATGATGCTGGAGATCATATGACAGAATTTTGCAAAACCAACTACTTCTTCATTGCAAACACTTTTTTTTTCACCAATGTAAATGATGAATCTACATGTAGACTTCATCAGATGGAATATACAGGAATCATACTGACTACATCTTGGCAGAAACAAAGGAAAAGCCCCAAATCAGCAGTCAGAATTAGACCAGGCACCGACTGCAGCACAGACTATCAGTCGATCATATACAAGTTCAAATTAAAACTGAAGAAAATCATAACAAGTCATTGAGAGCCAAAGTACAATCTGGAATATATCGCCTCTGAGTTTAGAGGGCATCTCAAGACCAGATTTCATGGGTTGAACACTAATGACAGAAGATCAGACAAGTTGTGGGATGACATCAGGACATTACACATGAAGAAAGCAAGAGGTCATTAACAGGAAAGAAAGAAAGACCCAACTGGATGTGAGAAGAGACTCTGAAGCTTGCTCTTAAATGCTGAGCAGCTAAAGCAAAAGGAAGAAATGAAGTAAAAGAACTGAACAGAAGGCTTCAAAAGGGGGCTCGAGAAAACAAAGTAAAGTATCTTAACGGCATGTGCCCAGAGCTGGAGATAGAAAACCAAAAGGGAAGAACACGTTCTGCATTTCTCTAAGTTGAAAGAACTGAAGAAATGGTCAAGCCTTGAGTTACAGTAGTGAAGGATTCTACACAGAAAGTATTAGATGATTTGATAGGATCAATAGCTGTAGAAATATTCTTAGCTAGCTTTTTAATACTCAACCCCCCTTTTGCTTCAGGAACGCTGATACCTAAAGAAAACTGTAGCCTCCCTTCCGTTCAGTACTCGCATGGAGTTTGAGACTGTTCTCCTAGACCCCGAAGCTGTTTCTGATTGCTGACTGAGAGGCGCCAGCCCGCAGCCTACCCGGACAGGGGCGCCCGGAGGTGGAGCGCCTGAGCACTATGTCTGCTTGCCCAAAGCTCCTCGGAAGCCCCATGGGGCAGTTCTACTCTGTCCTGTAGAGCCATTATGAGTTGGAATCTTCTCAATGGCAGTTTGGTGGGATTTTTACCTAGATGGCTTGGGAGGGTTTAGCTTGGTTTTTACGTAGATGAGCAGCACAGTTCCTGGGGAAAAATGTAGGCCATCTCCAGACATCAAGGATAACTCATCTTGGGACAAAAGCAGCTGATTTTCTCCACTAGCCCTAGCCTCTGAATGCCTGCATGTTGACACTCATCACCTACCCCCTTCCCTTCCCTAAAGTCTTCTAGAAAACTTGCCGGCCTGAACTGTGGTGTGAAGGCCGGTTTTAAAGTGCTAACACACCATCTTCTCAGACCGCTGGCAACCTGAATAAAATGCTCTTGAACGAGTCAATCCTTGTCTCTGCGTTTGGCTCAGTAGTGACAGGCAGTGGAGTCTGTGATCGGCTTTTTCAGGTAACAGACTCAAGAAGCACTCAAAGAAGAGGGAGGGTACACAGAGTCGTGACACGAGAAGGACCTGGTCAGTGCACAGCCTTTCAGGAGGCAGCGTACGATCAGGGACCGGCAGTACCGAAGGCAGCAGGCCCTGGTGAAGAGTAACGCTGCAGGCGTCGATGGAGATGGGTCAACCAACAGATGCAGCTCTGGAAGGGCTCACTCATCGAAACCAAGCGATTTGGAAGACAGCTACCTGGCCAACTGACTGGAAGAGATCTATATTTATGCCTATTCCTAAGAAAGGTGATCCAATCGAACGTAGAAATTATTGAAAAATATCATTAATATCACATGCAAGTAAAATTTTGTTAAACATCATTTAAAAGTGACTGCAGCAGTGTATAGACAGGGAACTGCCAGAAATTCAAACCAGATTCACAAGAGGAACCAGGGATATTACTGCTGGTGGCGGATGGGTCTTGGCTAAGAGCAGAGAATACCAGAAAGATGTTTATCTATGTTTTATTGACTACGCAAAGATATTCAACCGTGTGGATCATAACAAATTACAGATAACATTGCAGAGAATGGGAACTCCAGAATACTTAATTGTGCTCATGAGGAATCTGCACATGGATCAAGAAGCAGTTGTGCAAAGAGAACAAGGGGACACGGCATGGTTTAAAGTCAAGAAAGGTATGCGCCAGGGTTGTATCCTTTCACCATCTGTTTTTAATCTGTATGCTGGGCAAATAACCTGAGAATCTGGACTACAGGAAGAAGAAGGAGGCATCAGGATTGGAGGACGACTCATTAATAACTTGCATTATGTAGATAACACAACCATGCTTGCTGGAAGTGAAGAGGATTTGAAACACCTACTGATGAAGACCAGAAACCATAGCCTTCAGTACGGATTGCATCTCAAATCAAGAAAATAAAAATCCTCACAAGTGGACCAGTAAGCAACATGATGGTAAGTGGAGAAAAGACTGAGGTTGCCAAGGATTTCATTTTACTCGGGTCCGCAATCAATGCCCATGGAAGCAGCAGTTAAGAAATCAAAAGATGCATTGCATCAGGAAAATCTGCCACCAAGGACCTCTTTAAAGAACTGACAAGTGAAGATGTCACCTTGAAGACTAAGACGCACCTGACCAAGCCGTGGTATTTTCACTCACATCATATGCATGCAAGAGCTGGACAATGAATAAGGAAGACAGAAGAATCAAAGCCTTCTATTGCTATATTGGAAAAAAAAAATTGAATATGCCATGGACTGCCAAAAGAACAAACGGATCTGCTCTGGAAGGAGTACAATCAAAGTGCTCCTTGGAGGCAGGGACGGCGAGACTGCACCTCGCACAGTTTGGACATGTCGTCAGGAGGGATCAGTACCCGAAGAAGGACACCACGCTGGGTAGGGTCAGCGGAGACGGGGAAGACCCTCAATAAAACGGATCAACACGGTGGCTGCAACGACGGGCTTAATCATAACAAGAGACTGTGGGCACAGTGCAGGACCAGGCAGTGCTCCATCCTGTCAGATGCAGGGTCACTGTGAGCCATAACCGACTTGACGGCACCTAACAACAACCTTCTACACCAGAACCCCCAGTAGTGCGGTGGCTAAGTGGATCGTATCTCAGCTGCTAACCAAAAGTTGGCAGTTTGAATCCACCAGGAGCACACTGAAAACTCTACGAAGCAGTTCTATTCAGTATTATAGGGTTTTCATGAGTCATAGCAGTCTATACGAAAGCCAGCCAGCCAAGTGCTATTGAGTTGGGAAAACGAAAACCAAAACACACCGCCACCAAGTCGATTTCAACTCATAGGGACCCTGTTGGACAGAGTTAGAATTGCCCCATAGGGTTTTGAACTGCCAAGCTTTTAATTAGCAGCCGAGCTTCTAACCACAGCACCACTAGGGCTCCCTACCCTCTGTGAAAATCTGTTGACTTCCCGTCGTCCTCAGCGCCCCACCCCCGGCTTCAGCCACCACCACCTCTCCTCACCGTCACTCCAGCAGCCTCTTGATCGGTGGCTCCCATCCTTGCCCTCCTCCAATTCCCACCCTTCAGTGCACCCGGGACGACCTCTCAGAAATGCCAACCTGGTCATAATGCTCTCCTGACTGACAACCATCCACTGCCCCTTCTTCCTAACCCTCGTGGTCTAGGGTGCACTCTTCAGTGTGCTTTTCAAGGCCTTTGGTGATGGCCCCTCGATTTCCCACGCGGCTCACACTCTCAGCCCACCTTTGCTTTCAGGTCTTTCCATGTGCTGGCCTCTCCTCTGTTAGACAACCTTATTCCTTTTGCCTGCTTACTCTATCTTTTCTGCTTTGCTGCTGCTCCCTCTGGGGACCCTTCTCTGAAGCAGATGCTATTGGCTGCTCTGTCCACATTTCCCCGGCCTCACCTGGGGGCTTTTGATCACCTGTCCACATTTCCCCAGCCTCACCTGAGGGCTCTCTCTGGAGACCTGAGTTCGCAGTGCCCTAGTGCCCACAAACCAGGACAACTGCTGCCTCTGGTGACACAGAAGTCTTTAACCAATGATAGACAAAGTTCATATGTAAATACTCCTGTGTTCTCACTCCAGAGGAGCTGCACTCCAGCTACCTTCGGTGGTCTTTAACTAGCCCCTTTCCCTTCCACATCTCACCTCCTGGGATCACTGCTCAAATAAACAACTTGAGCTCAAGTGTTTGGAGGGAACCCACTATAAGACACGCCCTGGCTTTGTTCTCCCGCAGCCCTCAAGGTGTCCGTCATTATGCTGAGTAGTAACTGTCTACTATGTCTTCTTCGTTAGTTGAAAATCCTGTGAGGTAGGAGCCCTGGCAGTCTCACTCATCTCCACGTACCCACGCTGCCCCCGCGCTGCCCCCCGCGCCCAACAGACAGTACTTGTGGTACACCAGTGGCCGTTGCAGCAGCTCTAACCCACGGTGACCCCATGTGTGTCACAGTGCCTGGTATACCAGTGGCCGCTGCAGCAGCTCTCACCCACAGTGACCCCACATGTGTCACAGCAGAAATGTCCTCCACAGGGTTTTTGATGGTTGTGACCTTTGGAAATAAGTCACCAAGTCTTTCTCCCAGGGTGCCTCTAAACTAAACCAAGCTCATTGCCGTCAGTTGATTCCAACTCATAGCGACCCTATAGGACAGAGCAGAACTGCCCCACAGAGCTACCCTACTGCACCTTTTGGTTAGCAGTCATAGCTCTTACTCACGGTGCCACCAACTTCAAGCTGCCAATCTTTCAGCTGGCAGATGAGAGCTTACCCGCTGGCAGCACCCAGAGCCTCCGCTGTAAATGCTGCAAATATGTTGGAGTCCCTGTGTGTGAGTAAACGGACTGAGTGGATGCCCGGCTAGAGCAGGGAGGGGCTGCTGCCGGGGCACTGAGTTTCCATGAAGGGCGACGAAAAAACTGGAAACATAATGGAAACGGTTGTACAAGGGAATATATAATTCATGTCACTGAATTGTATGTGTAAAAATGGTTGAAACAGTAAATGTTTTGTTACATATATTTCTACAAAATTTTAAAAACCGGATGACTGAATAGATATGTAGACGAATGAGAGTATGTATAAATGGATGAACAGAAAAAACAGTGAATTATTCAGTATACGCTTATGTCTCTCCTAGACAGCTATGTAGCACAGTCGGTCCCTTAGACAGAGACTTACCGTTTTCTTGGAATCTTCGTCAGAATCTGATCCTGGAGCCTGGTCTTTTCCAGACTCTTTCAAGAAGAAGGACTTTCGTTTTCTATTACCAAACAGCTTTCTCCTCTTCGGGGAAAAAGATGACATTTCGAGGGAAGTCAGTGAGCTTCTGTCAATTCCCATGGCAATCAGAGCCTTAGAACGCAAACAAAACAGTTAGCGGACAGATGAGACCTCCCCATAAGACCCCGCCATCAACCCCAACTGCAGCAAGCTTGCACTCCTCTCTCTGGTGGCATCCTCCCGGAATAGGCTCCATCAGTCACTGTTTCTCTGGGAGCGGGGACACGTCCCTGTCTCATCTCTGTGTCACTCACAGTCAACACAGTGTCGGCTGGGCATTCGGCAAACATCGGCGTCTCACGATGCAGGGGTGTGGGCTCACCCCAACAACCCCTGCCCTACAAGTCTGACACATGACACCAGGGAAATCATTTGAATGGCCTATAAACACAACAGCAATTTCAAGATGGGAGAGACGGTCACGGGACATTGCTTCCAGGGCTGCCGTGACTGCTTTCCTAGAGTCAGTCGGGGCACTAAACACAGACATCTCTGGGTTTCCACAGGATCTGAGCAGAGCCTGGACTGGTATCCAGGGGATAACTTGATTGTTCTCTAGGCAGCATGTGGACTAAGAGGTCCAGGCTTCAGAAGGCCAAAGAAGAGCATCCCAACCAAGGCTCCTTGTTCTCAAGAGCCCTATCCCCGACGTTTTTGTGAGATCAGGGCAATCACTTGGCTGGCTTGGCTTATCAGGGCAATCAAGCTACTGTTGTTAGGTGCTGCTGAGTTGGTCTGGGCTTACAGCGAAACCACCCGAACAGACCGAAACCCCGCCCATTCCCGTGCCAAGCCCACTACTGCCTTTACTCTTCAGCCCATTGGTGCAGCCACTGTGTCAATCCTTCTCACTGAGTGTCTTCTTCTTTATCGTCGACTCGCTGCTTTACCAAGCATGACATCCTTCTCCAGGGACTCACCCCTCCTGACAACACATCTCAACTATGTAAGACACAGTCTTGCCATCTTTGCTTCCAAGGAGCACTCTGGTTGGACTTCTTCCAGGACAGATCTGCTTGTTCTTTTCACAGTCCAGGGTACAATCAATATTTTTCTCCAATGTCACAATTCAGAGGTATTAATTTTTCTTCTGTCTTCTTTATTCATTGTCCAGCTTTCACATGTATATGATGTAATAAAAATGTCATGGAGTGGGGCAGATGCACCTTAGTCTTCAAGGTGACATCTTCACTTTTCAACATTTTAAAGGGTCCTTCACAGCAGATTTTGCATTGCATTGGGAAAATCTGCTGTGAAGGAATCACTTTATGTTGTTGCTGTTGTTGTTAGGTGCTGCTGAGTCATTTCCAACTCATAGTGACCCCGTGTACAACAGAAGCAAACACTGCCTGGTCTCGTGCTATGCCCACAATCGTTTCTATGCTTAAGACCATCGTTGCAGCCACCGTGTCAATCCATCTCTTTGAGGGTCTTCCACTTCTTCACCGACCCTCTGCTTTGCTACGCATGATGTCCTTCTCCAGGGACTGACCTCTTCTGACAACATGTCTAAACAATGTGAGATCCAGTCTCACCATCTTTGCTTCCAAAGAGCACTCTGGTAGTCCTTATTCCAGAACAGATCTGTTTGTCCTTTTGGCAGTCCACAGTACATTCAATATTCTTCTCCAGCACCGCAATTCAAATGTATCAATTCTTCTTCTGTCTTCCTTATCCACTGTCCAGGTTTTGGATGCGTATTATGCAACTGAAAATGCCATGGGTTGGGCTGGGTGCACCTTAGTCTTCACTTTTGGGCACTTTAAAGCGGTCCTTTGCAGCAGATTTTCCCAATGCAATGCATCTTTTGACTTTTTGACTGCTGCTTCCACGGGTGTTGACTGTGAAACCAAGTAAAATGAAATCCTTGACAACCTCAATCCTTTCTCCATTTATCATGACGTTGCTCACCAGTCCAGTTGTGAGGATTTTTGTTTTCTTGATGTTGAGGTGCAACCCATGCTGAAGGCTGTGGTCTTTGAGCTTTATCAGTAAACGTTTCAAATCTTCTTCACTTCCAGCAAGCAAGGTGGTGTGTCATCTGTATGAAGCAGGTTGTTAATGAGTCTTCCTCCAGTCCTGATGCCTCATTTGTCTTCGTACAACCCAGGTTTTCACCTTTCTTGCTCAGCATGTAGATTGAACAGGTATGGTGAAAGGATACAACCCTGACACACACCTTTCCTGACTTTAAACCATGCAGACAGTGTCCCCTTGTTCTGTTCACACAACTGCCTCTTGATCCATGTACAGGTTCCTCATGAGCACAACTAAGTGTTCTGAAATTCTCACTCTCCACAATGTTATCTATAATTTGTTATGATCCTTATCAACTTATAAGGGACTCACATTCTCAAGATCGTGAAGGCTGTGTGTCACCTTGGCTGAGCCATGATTCTCAGTGGTTTGGCAGTGATGACATCGTCTGGCAGTTGTATAATGATGTAATCACCTCCATGAGGAAAATTCATAAAATATAATCATCTCCATAATAGGATCTTTTCTGAGTGGCCAATCAGTTGAAAGGGCATTTCCTTGGGTGTGTGGCCTGCACTGGCAATGCTCGAGGGCTTTCACTTCCTCTGGATCCTGTACCTGGCCCTGCTGGTCGGATCTCTGGTTCTCGGGACTTAAGCTAACAGCTTACCTACTGATCTTGGGATCTGTCAGCCTCTGCAGCCTGTGAGCCAGAGGTCTGTGTCTCACCTGCCAATCCTAAATTCACCAGGCCCAGCAGCTACACGAGTCCAAAGAAGCCTCAAGCTTGATCCGCAGACTTGGGAATTTCCAGCCTCTATAACTGTGTGACTTACAGCAATGCTATGGGACAGAGTAGAACTGCTGCGAGTCAGAGCTGACTCGACGGCAGTGGTTTTGATAATTGTGTGAGCCATCTCCTGGACATAAAGCTCTCTGTCTCTGTCTCTCTGCACATACATACACATTTCATTGGTCTTACTTCTCTGGAGAACCCAGCTCAAGACCAGCAGCCATCGAGAGAGCACTGAGACAGACCTCACAAGGCGGCCTTGTGCCCCGGTCCCCTCACCTCTGGGGTCAGCTCTGAGCAGATCCCACACCCTGGCCCGTGTGTCCCACCTCCTTCTCCTCCCTGAGCAGCCTCTGCGCCTCCTGGAACAGCTTTTCCTTGGCCTCCGTCTCTGCAGCCACATTCCTGTTCTGCTCTTCGTAAGCCATAGTGACGACGGCCAGGGTTAGGTTAATGAGGTAGAAAGAGCCCAGGAAGATGACCACCACGAAGAAGAAGGCTGCGGGGCGCCCTTTGGCATGCAGGATCTGCAGGGCACAGAGCACACGCTTGCGTTGGAAGCCTTCCTCCCACAGGAGACCGGCCGGCACCGCAGGCAAAGATGACGCGGTCACAGAAAACTGGTCTTGCCCCAGTGCAGGTACTCTTGGTGGTACAGGGTGGGGGAGGGCTTAGAGAGTGGGGGGTCCAGAGCAGAACTGCAAGAACAGCTGAGGTACAGCCCCTGTCACCCAGGGCTTCCTGCTGCTCTGCTTCTCAGTGACAAGCCAGGCTCATGTGCTCACATGCAAATCATAAGACTTCATGTCGCTTCCTTTTGCATTAAATGAGAAAGAGGTCCAGACAAGGTTTTACAAACCCTAGAGCTCAAAGGATGGGATGTCAGGCAGCAGGGAATCTGGAGAGGAGACATTTCTAGGAGGAAGAGCTTTTCTGCACTTTCCTTTCTGACATCACAACTTTCCTGGAATTTCTAACAGAACTTCTAAAACAGAATTCCACAGTACAACCCTGAAATACGGAAACAGATGACCCAGACAGGGAGAGACAGCCGGTGTCTCAGTCACTCAGTGCTGCTGTAACAGAAGTACTGCAGGCAGGGGCTTCAGCTTCAAACAGACACTGATTCCTCACTGCCTGGGGAGGCCAGAAGCCTGAATGCACTGTGCTGTCTCATGGGGAAAGCTCTCTCTCTCTGCGGGCTCTGGGGAGAGACCCTTCCTCCTCAGTTTATGTTCTGCCCCTTGGAGACCTCGACGAGCATCTAATTTTCCCCTCTGTGCTTGCCTGGTCTGCTCTTTTCACATCTCAAAAGTTAGTGGCTTAAGACACACTCTACAACAACATGGTCTCATTAACATAACAAAAAATCCTAATTTCAAATGGGATCACACTAAGAATTTACAACACATATACCGGAGGACATAGCTCGAGCCATAAAAGTAGGTGATAAATAAATGATCGAGAAAAAGACAGGTAAGTGATAGGCAGACAACAGACAGATTTAAAAGGAAAAACCATGTTTCCGTCAAGTCAGTTCCAAATCACAGCGCTGCTGGGAGAACTGCCCCACAGAGCGCAGAGGGTAAGGGGATAAAAACCCACAAACACACCTATTGCCATCAGGTTCATGCCAACTCACAGTGACACTGCAGGACAGAGTAGAACTGCCCACGGGGTCTCCAAGCCGTGTCTGGTAGATTACAACTCCCTACATTTGAGTTACAGCCGAGCTCTTTATCACCCACCCCCCAGGTCTCCAGATAGATAGGCACGTAGATATTATAATAAATAGTTGACCTGCCGATACACGTTCTCCCAGGAATCTTGGGTTATAACTTGGAACATGACAAGAACAGAGCAGCCAATATTGTCGAAGTTCACACCGTTGGGACTGTATTTGGGGTAGCTGCATGTGAACTGTTCAGAACAGGAACTGGACATTGGAGAGAAGGGAACAGAGAGAAAGTTACTTTCCCCCCAGCCCAGACTCACCTTTTGTTCCCCCAAGGGTCCAGGGATCACTCAAGAGGCTCCAGGGGACGGGGGTGTTTACAGAGCGGCAGTTCCCCACACTTCCCCATCTACCAAGCCACCCAGCCCAAACCTTAAAGTGAGCTCTCACTGACTGGTTTTCAAATTAACTGGTTAATACATTCATATCAGCGAGTTTTTAACTGAAAAGTTCAGTTTGGTCATGTGGGAAACAATCAACGGTGACAGGCCACAACGACTGTGAGGTGCCCTCTCACCCAGAGTCCCAGATCCGCCTCCCAGGGACAACAAGCAACAGCTGTTAATCTGTAGATGTTTTCTACAGCTGTAACAGCAGCCATTTAAACGCCTATTTTTATAGTTCACCCACGGAATCATGCCGTGGACAGTTCTTGTCCCTTGTTTCTGCCCTAGAACACTCACCACATGGGCAGATACCCCATTTCTCACAGTCCTACGAGTCAATTGGTCTTCTAATGATGAGTATGCAAGTGGCAGCTGTCTTTTGCTCTTACAAACATTTGAGCAATGAATATTCACGCACACAGGTCTTGCCCACGTCACCAAAGCACATGTCAAGTGTGTCTACAGGCTATGCTAAGGGTGTGTGCCTACGTAATTTTTTAATAATCTTTTTTTTAATCAAGGTAGTATAGACATGTGGTTTAAAAACAAAAGAAACACCACGTGGCACCAGAAGACTGGTGGTGACAACGAAGTGGCCCCGCGTTGCTCTCTCCATCACCCACCAACACCTCCAGGAGAGAAGCAGTTGCCCACAAGTCGATCCCAACTCTGGGCACTCTCTTGCGTTTCCGAGGAGAACTATACTGCAGAGGGTTTTCAGGGCTGTGACTTTCAGGAGGAGATTGCCAGGCCTTTGGCCCAAGGCACCCTGGGTGGGTTCGAAAAGTTAGAAGTGCTTAACCCTTTGGACTAGCCAGGGACTCCAGCGCCACTTACACTCCACCAGGTCAAAGCATTGAGCACACGTCTTCTCATAGCTCTAAATACAGTACTCACACTGAAACCTGACGTGGCACTTTCGGTCTTTTCTGAGTAACTGCCTCCCCGCCGCCCCACTTCATCACTGTCGGTCCCACCACAGGGCTCACATTGCTGCTCAGAGAGAAATCCTGCGACCTGTGCCAATGGCTCTCTGGGCTGGATGTGAGTTTTCTCAGCTCTCTTCTGGTTTACATTTGCATTTTTCTGAAGCACAATTCCCCTTCCGATTAGGGCAGCTTTAATATCTTAATTCAGTGTTGGTCAGAAATAGAATTCTGGATTAAAAACCATTTCCTTAGAGGGAAAAAAAACTACCACCAAAGACAGCTGTGATGGGGCACACAATGTTGAGTCCCTGTGGCAACATGAGAAAAAGAGGGGTGCAGCTCAAGAACACTACTAAGAGAGCACAGCTGATGGTTTGATGGCCCTGGGAGCATGGCCTCTAGACCCGCTGCTGACCCTGTCTAGAAAACAGTACTGAGGTCAAGTCTTCAGATGAAAATGGGCTAGACTTGGGGACACAATGTGACCAGATGGTGGGTGTACTTTATGGTTCTATGCCTTTATAGGAGGTTGTCCTACTGGTCTCTTTCTAGATGGGAGAGAAGAGGGTGGAGAGGAGGGGACAGGAACTTGTTAAGAGGACACAACAACTGCAGTGCTGTCATAGGGCAAGAATAGCAGAGGAGCTGTAGATAGGCGGACATGTAAAACTGATTTGGATAGTGTATTTTCACCTAATCACAATTAAAAAAAAAAAAAAAACCCACCACCAAAGACAGCCATGATGGGGCACATGACGTTCAGTCTCCCTAGCAACATGAGAAAAAAAGGAGAGGAGGTGACTGGAGCTTGTTGAAAGGATATGACAGGTATAGAGTGAAGAGGAGTGTTCTGTCACCAGGCAAGAGAGCAGAAGGAGTTGCAGATAGGCAGGAATGAAAAATCAATTTGGACTGTATACTTTCACTTAGCCACAATTTAAAATAATTTAATTTAATTTAAAAAAACGGACTTACTGGTCTGTCAGAGACTGGAGAAACCCTGAGAGTGTGGCCACCTGACACCCTTTTACTGAAGTGCTGAACTCACTCCTGAGGTTCACCCGTTAGTCAAAGATTAGATAGGCTCATAAAACAAAATGACACCAAAGGGGCACACCAATCCAGGGGCAAGAACAAGACGGCAGGAGGAGGCAAGAATGCTGGGAACACGGAGCTGAAGGTTGAGAGTGGGAGAGTAGACCTGCTGTGGGGCTGCCAACCAATGTCACAAGACAGTAGGCTTATCGTTTGCCCAGTAAACCTTCATCTAAAGTACAAAAAAAAAAGAAAGAAAATGATTTTTCCTTAGAAATATGAAGGTACTGCTCAGCTACTATCTGGTATCCCGTGTTCCTGTTGACAGTTTTGATGCCATTCTGATTTTTGCTTCTTTGTGGGTGATCTTCTTTTTCTCCTCGGAGGATTTTAAGATCTTTTCCCCCTCAAGATTTTGAAATGTCATGATAATGACTTGACACAGTGTTTTTTCATTCATTGTAGTGAGCACTTTGTGGGCTGTCCGGGACTTACATCCTTAATCACAGGGAAGTTCTCTTGTATTATCTCTTGTATTATTTCTGGAATTCCTAAGTCGACTTTTGACATTTATGGATTTATATTTATTCTCATATTTTCTGTCTCTTTTTGTTTCTACTTCCTGGGCTATTTCTCAACGTTACCTTTTGATTCTATTATTCATTTTTTACAGTCATGTATAATGGATCTTTCTTGTTCTCTGATCCTTTTTCATAACGTCTTATTTTTCTTTTATGTATGCAGTATCATTTTTCATCTTACTGAGGATCTTTAACTTAAGGTTGTTCTTTGAATTTTGGTTCTGTGAATTCTTGCTGTTTTGCCCACAGCTACGTTGTATCTGTTCCCTTATCTCAAACTCATATAACAGGCTTTCCTCAGATGCCTGGTGAGCTGGAACGTTCAGTCAGATTTAGTCAGAGACACTAACAAGACAATAGGAAGTCTGCTGATTTGGGTGGACTTGGTGAGTGATAGGCTTTCTTTAGAGCGACTGAAGAGGAGGGCAATCATTGTCTTGCCTTTCCCATCAGACCTCAAGGAAATTCTGTGAAGTCCCAGGGCTTGTCATCCTCCATAATACTTCATTTGGGGATGAACCCACTACACTTCACTTCCCTCATTGTCTGGTCACCATTAAAAATGTAAGCCTCCCCTTGCTCCAATCTCTTCCTCGCTGGGCGTTCCTTCCCATCCAGACACACAGGTGATCCAGTCTCTCTCTAGCCTGTCCCTCCTCCAGTGATCCCACTTCAGAAAACGGCATCATCAGTTGCTCAGACAGTTAGCAAAAGAACCGCCTATCCATCTCACGCACAACTCTCTTAGACACATACTTGCACACATATGCATCAGCACCCTTTCTCAGTCTTCAAGTCCCAGTCCTATTGTCCCCTAAATATCTTGGACTTCATCCCTCCCTTTCTCTTCATATCCACTGTACTGCCTGTAACTCACACCTGTGTGAACACAGCCTCCTGAATGGTCTCCTGGTCCATTCTCCCCATCCATTGTCCACTCAGCAGTCATAGTGACCTTTGAAAGGTCTACTTTGTCCAGGTCATTCCCCTACATGAAATCCTTGCTACAGTTTCTACTTCCTCTAAGCTCCAAGTCAGATTTCTCAGCATGATGGGATACCTGGCCCTCTATGGTTTGCCTGTGTCCCTACCGTGCCTCCTCTCCTCCCCTGTCCCCCAGATGCCACTGGGCTTCTTACCATCCCCTTCACGCCTGAGGCTCCCAGGGCTCTGTCCTTGCTGTTCCTCTGGAATTACTTCCCCATTCCGTCTCCACTTAAATCGCCTACTCCTACCTCAGGTCTGAGCTGTCAGGTCGTCAGTCACTGAGTTCTCAGGAAAGAAAGCAATGAGCAGAAGGTAAAAACCAAGGCTGGTCTCTGAACAGTCCTGGGCCAGCCTGGGAAGATGACCATGAGTTGCCTTCTCAGAGTGCCACATCCTTCAAAACTACTGAGTCATGATATATGTGGGTAAATGTCGGGTACCACAAGTTTGTTGACTGTAGGAGTCCTGAGTTTTGGGATTGCGCCTAGATAGAGAAAGCTGGGATTGGCAGACAGGCTCAGTCAGAGTTGGAAAACTTAAAAGATGAGTCAGAAACCAAGACTGCCAGGTTTCCGGTTACGAGGAAGACACCTGTGTGTGCGGACTGTCCTGTCGGGTACCACACTGGAGAGCTCAGCAACCCTCTCGTTAGACCTGGCAGTGTCTTGTGAGGCTGGCCCAACCTGCCCCTCTGGCCGGCTCTGGAGGAGGATGCGAAGTCTTCCCCTACGTCTCCAGACAGGCCCGCCTCTTTGGTGTGTCTCTTCTTCCTCACAGCACTCGTCTCATTTCTGAGCATGTCTTCTCTGTCTCTCTTCCCAACAAGAGTGCTGGTGGTGCAGAGGTTAAACGCTCAGCAGCTAAATGAAAGGTGAGAGTTCAAACCCAACCCCCGCTTCTCGGAAGACCCAGAACGCGGCCGACTGTAGGCTCCTGACTACCTCTTGTTACTGAGAGATGAGTGCCATCTGTTTCACCAGCGTCCCTAGCGCACCCACTTCATCTGCATCTTCACTGAACTGAATCTCTCAACAGACAAATACACTGGCATCTGGAAGAAGGCAGAGGAACCCCCAAAGCCGTACATCTACCAGCTGTTGGAGTGCATGTGTATCAGGGCACATATTCCACGTGTGTGTTAGAGGCAGTGGTGGGCAACAGATCAGCAAAGAGAAGAAGAGAGCTTGGTGGCCTTACATCAGGGGGATGCCACCGGACAGGAAACAAGCACTGTGTCACAGTGTCCTTTCTGGCCTTTGAAAATCTTGAACATCTACTTAATCAAGCTGAAATATCACTAAGTTCTAAGAATATTTCTTCTAAGCCACAAACTCACCAAACTGTTTTAGCACCAAGAAATACCTTTGCATTTAGTAACTCTCTTTGTTTCTGTGAAGCGACTAGAGGGTTCAAACCACTAGAGGGTTCAAACCTTGCAGTTACCAAGCCAGTGCATTAAGAAATAAGGCTTCCCCGGAAGTGCGGTGGCAGTCAGAGATGAGCCTTGGGTCAGATCTAAGTCTCCAATTTCAGCCAAGCCAGAGGTTACCACCACCTCACCCAGGCAGCCTTTTAACCCTTAGTAAGAGAACTGAGTCTTCTCCAAAGCAGAGACTGAGGTAGCTGTGATCTCGACCCTTGTTAAGAAGCACGGAATTGTCAGGAGGGCCCGCGGACTACCATCCCGCCTCCACAAATCATTAGATGAAACCTGTTTCATACGTCATTGCTAGAGGCCTAGAGGTGTGCTAACAGGGAGACAAACAGAGAGTGACAACCTCTTACCTGTTGGGCCCCTCCATGTCACACAGTTTGACTTCAGTAGAGTTACCCTCCTTTTCAAAGCAATCGTCTGAGAAAGGAACAAGTCACACGTTCAGACACAGTCACTGGGAGGCACAAGAGCAGCGCACGTGGAAGTCTGTGCTTGACAAAGATGGCACTGAACCTCTAAGACACCAAAGTTACTGCACAGACAGAAGCTGGGTCTTAGCCCTCAGGAAAGGGCAAGAGAAAAGGATATAAAGCCGGGTTAGGGAGGACTGGGAGGAAGAGACAGTGACATCACCACCACCACTACCCTGCGCTCCAGTACACAGTAGTGAAGCGGGGGCCACCCTCAGGGAGCAGGTGGACGCGGACACCGCTCACGGGAAGCTCACAACCAAGATACACACAGAGCAAGTGCAGCCACATGACATGGACGCATGCAGGGTTGACCTCAGTGTGGAAAGGGAAGGGGGCAGAAAACCGCAACATCGCTGGAGCAAACACACAGCGAGGTACGCCTGGGGAGTTGCTGGCTCCCTTTGGCCAACTCCTGGCGTTCTTAAGACTCTGCCAAGCGTGACACTGAAAGCGGCAGAGCTCCACACGCAGAGGCACAGGAGCGGATGCCCCCCTTTCGGGTGCAGCTTTGGGCTTTTCCTTCTCCACGGGAACCCGCACAATGAGGCAACTCTCTAATAACTCGTCTGCCTACACAAGACCCCTGGGCTGATGAAGTCGCCTCTTGCTCTGAGGAGACTGTTCTGCAGCTCGCGGAGAGCAGGAGCAGGGGTACAGTCCGCTGTGCACCATGAGAAACCATTACCTTTATTCCCACTGCAAATAATTTCTTCCAGACAGTCATTCTTCACACACATCAGCTTCACACGTTCCATGAAGAGCTGCTGACCCACCAAGGCGAAGATGCCCAGGCAGAAGAGAGTCAGGACCAGCACATCCACGAGCTTCTTCACGGAGCGGAGCAGGGCCCCCACGATGACCTTCAGACCTGAGAACAGGAGCGACACGTGTGAAGAAAAGCCTCCTCCCCTCCACCAGACCAGGGGGGACACCAGACAGCCGTCAGCCTCCCCACCTCCACCGGACCGGGGGGGACACCAGACAGCCGTCAGCCTCCCCAGCCAGCCGGCAGCCTCCCCGCCTCCACCGGACCAGGGGGGGACACCAGACAGCCGTCAGCCTCCCCAGACAGCCGGCAGCCTCCCTGCCTCCACCGGACGACAGCTGTCAGATGGTAGCTGAAGTGGGAAACCAGCCTGGCCTGAAATTCTGATGCCTTGACTTCTAATTCTAACTCTGTGCCCTTAGAAGCTGTCTGTCCTCAAACCAGTCAAGCACCCTCAGACTCAGCCCCCTCGTTCTCACTCTGCATCCGGTGCCCGGTTGCTCTGAGGAGCGAGTGAGTGTGTGCCACTGGACACACAGCGTAACTTGATGACAGTCACGGGGTACCTCCACAGCCAGGGGCCACATGCAGACCCAGGTGAGGCCACACTAGACGAGGAGTTAGACCAGTCTGTTTGGCGTTCTGTACTTCCATCGAAGTACCTTAGGTGCCATGAGACACGACCACACTGGGGGAAAGGGGACCAGCCAAGCCACAGGATTCCGTTTTATCTGGACTCAAATAGCAAGGAGATGTCCTGGGAATAAAAGCTCAGTTTACTTGTAATAATAGTTTGTTTTTCTCATTCATTTGAGAACTATTTTCTAAGCACCTACTGTGTCCATAGCACACTTTCACACTTTCAAATTATAAAATAAGAAAGACATCTTATGGGAAATCATGTTAAACTCTCTTGACATAAGTTCAGCCATCTTGGATGCTGAACCGTTACTTCAACTCTGTACAACGTCTTGTACTGTTTGTGTACTGTAACCTGGAAGCAGTCTGGGAATACTTCCATGCCCTTGGCCCGAACATGTAGAACAATGTATGACCAAAACTGTGCCCAACTGACTTAGTTACTGTATGTCTCAGTTCCTTGCATGCCCAGTTACCAAAAGAGTATAAATATTGTAATAAAACCTTGCTCTGGGCTCTCGGCTCGGATAGCCGTTAGCCCCCTGACTCCCAAACTGTCTCATGTCTGTTCTTTCCTAAAGTGCTCGGCGTCAAGCCTCCGATGTTAGTCAGGGAACTCTCTGCTCTCCGACACCCTCTTGTGGTGAACTGGGAAACGTGTAACAGTCAGCCCCATGGGGGCGGGGGAGACCTGTTCTGTAGGGCTTATAGGTTTTCCCGTTGGCAGAATTCTGTGGGGTTAGTACTCTCCATCTCCCACCCCACTGGCTGATGTCAAGCTACCAATGTGACATCATTGACCATGAAGTTGGGGAAAGATGTGCACAGTTGGCTGGGGAGAGAAGAGTGAGCCAGCTCCTCCATGCCACTGAGTCACCGTGTCTGTGCTCAAGACAGCTGGAGAGATAAGCACCAGATGTGATACATGGGATGGCATTAAACGACAGAATGTCAACTCATTGGTGTAGGTCACAGATGGCAGGCCTGTGGGTAGAGAAATGAGAATATAAAGCTGTGTCTAACAAAACGTTGTTGTTGCTGGGTGTTACCAAGTCCATTCCAACTCATAGCGACTCTGGAGGACAGACCAGAACTGCCCCATAGAGCTTCGGAAGCCAGAATCCTTACAAGAAGCAGGTCGCCAGCTCTTTGTTTCCGTGAAGTGGCTAGAGGGTTCCAACTGCTGATCTTGCAGTTACCAGGCAAGTGCATTAAGAAATAAGGCTTCCCTGAAAGTGTGGTGGCAGTTAGAGAGGATCTTTGGGTCAGATCTAAGTCTCCAACTTCAACCAAGCTAGAGGCTACCACAACCTCATCCAGGCAACCTTTTAATCTACGGTAAGAGAACTGAATCTTCTCCAAAGCAGAGACTGAGATAACTGTGATTCCAGGATGATTTTTACATAGCCCCATTAAAGACTGCACCTCCCCCCCTTATTTCCAAAAACACCCAGCATTCTTGGTGTTTCATGAGCCAAAATGGAGACTTTGCTCCCCCTTTAGAGGTGAAGGGGGGGACACTGAAGGGAGCAGCTGAACATATCCTAACTGTGCGAAATGTGAAGGACTGAGATTATGCAGAAAACTCCTAAATTCACATGGAAACTGAGGCCCTACGTGCAAAAGAGGAAGCGAAGGAGGAGGAGAGATGATAAGTCTACTCAAGTCCCTTTGGAAGGCAGGCTCTTTATCCTTATGCATAATTGTCTGGAGTTTCAAAAAACAACTTTCTGCCCCTGTTTGAAAGGATCCAGTTTGCCTACAGTTGTTGCACCGGGGATGCGGGCTAGAGTTTAATAAGCCAATGCAGTCCGCGGAACCGAACGATTCCACTGGTTTTTCATGATTTGACAAAGCTTTTGAGAGAGAGGAGGAACAGAGAAGAGGAGAGTCCAAAAAAGGAAAGGTTGTTTTTTTTTCCTAAATAGAAGAGACTGAGAGGAAGTGAGGAGACGAGGGGGAAGGACCACAGTCACCTCGTCTCAGGCCCCGGGCCACACACTCTTCAAGCATCCTCCCCACCCCGCTCCCGGGAGACCACGCTGCTGGTTCCTGCTCCTGGTTTCCAGGATCCCTGCTTCTCCACTCCCCTTTTAATGTTCGAGTGACTGCAGCCTCAGTCCTGAGGCCTCTCTCACTACCCCCACTCACTCCCTTGGTGATTTCGTCAGGTTCCCTGACTCTGAATACTGTGCTGAGACGGGTTACTGTTGTGTGACCTTTCTAGTCAGGGTCTTGGAACACCTACCCAAGTGATTGGGAGGGACTGTGTCAGCTTTACTCTCTGGCTGCCCTTGAAATGAGTGACCCCAGAGGCAGAAAAGAGATAACCCCGCCCCCACCAAGGGAGAACAGCCAAAAGCAGAGAATAGGTCTTTCAGGTCTAGAATCCCTGCCCTGAGAAGCTCCTGAAGCCACGCAACCAAGAAAGGGAGCTGTCACCCTGAGGACAGAAGCAGTGGCAGCAGTGGCCTGGCAGCAGAAGACAACTTGTTGGGCTTCCCAGCCCACAGACAGAGACAGCTGAGCGCCTTCAGGCAGAGGCGCAGGGGCAGCGAGCAGTGGGCGCCTGGCACCGCAGAGAAGAGGCTGTCCTGACGGACGAGCTGTATCCTGGAGTGCCCCTCAGCCTGGACTGTAACCTGCTACCTCCCTGAAAAGCTCCATAATTGCACGTATGGGTTCTGTGTGGCCGCTGTGTTGAACTGTCAAATCAAGCAGAGAGGAGAGAATGCCGTGGGAAGGACGAGTCACGTGAGAGTGGGCCGGTGGTGGAGAAAGGCAGCTGGGCCAGCCTCCAGCCCAGGGGAGCCAGGCTTGTACAGCTCATCTGGGTGCTCGTTCCCCTCGTGGGGTTGCAGGTCAGACACCTCCCTCACCCCATGCTTATAAATACCTCTCCAGGGTCCTGGGTCACTCCGGGATCTAGAAGCTGATACCCAAACAGGATTAGCTGTGCAAGAACTGCTTGGGGGAAATGCCTCCAAGGGACAATGGGGGGAGTGGGAACACACAGGAAGAGGCGTCAGCTGGCCCTGTAAGTCTGTCATCTGAGAAGGGACAGAGGGACTGCGGGTCGGTGGGACTGCGGGTCGGTGGGATTGCGGGTCGGTGGGGAGCTTCTGAGCCAAAGCTCTCCACGAGCAGGGTCTGACACCTCGCAGGAATGGATCTGCACCAGGACCCCCGCCACACAGGCGTGGATGAGAAGGTGGCACAGGTGCAGCTGGGGCCATGAGTCAGCTGAGCTCTCCAGAGGAGATCTGAGCAGCGCGTCTCCACGGCAGCCGCGAGACCTGTGACCTGGCCGTCCTGCTTCCACCTGGCTCCCCGCCTTCCGTTCTCCGCACAGCAGCCAGACCAAGCCTTGGAAAACACGAGTCCATGCGTGTGGCTCCCACACGCACGGCTCTCGTTTCTCTCAGAAGCCAGCCCAGGTCCTCTCAGGCCTACAGATCTCCCCTCCACCTCTGAGATCGTGGCACCCACCGGGCACCCCTCTCCCTCTGCGCCAGCGCCCTTGCTCTTCCCTGCTGGGGCCCACTGCGTCCTTCTCCCAGCACACTCTTCCTCACATCTGCTCTCACCTTCACGATACCTGTCCTGACCACTCCACTTAAAACTGAGACCTCCTGCCCCGGCCCCTGGGGCTTCCCGGAGCCCTCACGCTGGCTAACCAAGAAACCAGCCAACACGTCCAAGCCAACTCCAGCTCCTGGCAACCCGTAGGTTCCCGAGGCCAGACGCAGTATGGAAGCAGGCTGCCACATCTGTCTCCCCACGGCTGCTGTGACCTGAAACCGCTGACCTTTCTGGGCAGCAGCTGAGTGCTTTAACCACTGTGCCACCAGGGCCCTGTGTGCTTTCTTTTTTCCTTTCACAGCAGACATCACTGTCTAACACACAACATGATTTGCTTACCACACTTACGGCTCAGCGCCTGCCTTCCCACCCCCACCTAGAACAGAAGCTCCATGAGGACGGGGATCGTGCTCTCTTCATGTACCCCAAGTGGCCAGCAGGGTGCCTGGCTGTATTCGGTGCTCCAGAGAGATTCACAGAAACATCCCATAAGTCAGCAAACTGGAGTTTGTTTTCAGTTCACACGATGACATTTAAAAACATTTAAATATAAAATGGCATTCTCTCTAGCCAGGAACCAGTACTGAAGGTTACAGTGACTTACCTGAAACCACAGAAATCGCTTTCAAAGCTCTGAAGACCCGGAAGGTCCGCAAGGCTGACAGGTTGACGTTAGTGTGCGGAGGGTAGGATGCAATCCTACGAACAAAGAAAAGGGGGAGCATAGGCTTGCCCAGTCCTGCAGGCCTGCGTCCACCTGGGCACAGGGGGAGTGCGGGCTTGCCCAGTCCCGCAGGCCTGCGTCCACCTGGGCACAGAGACAGCTTGGCTTGCTCAGTCCTGCAGGCCTGTGTCCACCCAGGCAGAATCCAAACCCGCAATCTCACCTTCCCAGACACACCTCAGCCTCAGGATTTGGGAATACCACCCTTCATCGCTATGGACTACATGGCACCTGCTTGTAGCCACTCCTCATACTTAGACACAGGCAGAGACTCTGCAGTACTCTGAGCTGCTGTGGCTGTGGGGCCCTGAAGGCACAGTGGATAAGAGTTATGGCTGCTAAGCAACCCAGCAGTTCAAATGCACCAGCTGCTCCTCTGAAACCCTACAGGGCAGTTCTACTCTGCCCTCACAGGATCGCTATGAGTTGGAATCAGCTCCGTGGCAATAGGTTTTGTTGTTACCGCTTTTTACGTTTGGCTGAAGCTACAGCCTTAGATAATGGAAACTAATCCCAACCTTACTGACTGGTTGCCACGCTCCAAGCATCAGTACACCTCTCCACAGTCTTCCAACCACCAGGCAGCCATGCCCAGGGGTGGACCCTGGGGAATCTGACTCCAGAGCCTGTGCTCTTGCCCACTGACTGCACCGCCTCTGAACAGCAAGAGCATCCAGCCACTGAACACCATATGTAAACCCTGAAATTAAAAGCACCTACCTCATGGAGCTTGCCTGACTATCAGACAGGAGAACATACACGCTAAGGGGTCAACGAGACACCTGTGCGCACTAAGTGGTGCTAGGGTCACTGCTGTCACATGGCAACAGGACCATTAAACGGGTGCGGCCTTCCTTCTGGAACTCTGTTCTTCCTTTGTGTCCTGCTGACTCTGCCTCACCATTCAGATGTCAAACCAACATCCTTTCCTTCAGGAAGAACTTCAATTCTTACCTCATACCATATACGACTGAGTCAAAACAGACAACAGATTTGAGCCCCAACCTTGAAACCATGAGAGAAACTCTTTGTGACCCTGCAGTAGCCAAAGACTTTTAAGACTCCGTGGTTGTTCCTAGCTGTTCTGACAACTCAACCAATACAACCTCTTATCCTCGCCCTCACCATGCCACACAGTGTTGTTGTTGCGCCATCGAGTTGATTTTGACTCATCACAACCACATGTGACTGAGTAGAACTGCCCTGTGGTTTTCTAGGGGATCATCTTTAAGAAGGAAGGCCACCAGATCTTTCTCCCATGGAGCCACTCATGGTTTGAACTACCAACCTTCCAGTTTGCAGCCAAGCCCTGAATCTTCGTGCCACCAGGTCAGTAGGAGTCAGAATGAGCCCAGTGACAACAGATTTATGCCTTGTAGTAACGGTCACTAACTGTTTGCATTCCCCTGGACTGTCAGCTTTAAAGGGTATTAGGGAATGGACTGTGTCCCCCCAAATATGTAGCAATCATATCCCTTGTACCTGATATATATGACCCTACCTGGAAATAAGGGCTTATTTTATTATGCTAATGAAGTCATACCAGAGTAGGGTGGTTCCTAAACTTAGTCATTCCCGAGTTATAAAAAGAGAAAAGTAGACACAGAGACACACAAGGGAAGACGAGTGCCAAAGACTATCAGCAGCTAGTGGACGCTGAAACAGACAAAGAAGGACTTCTCCAGAACCACACCCCAAATCTGGACTTTCAGCCTCCAGAACTATGAGAAAATAAATTTCTGTACTTTAAAGTCACCCATTTGTGTTCTTTTTCTTATATCAGTAACAGGAAATTAAGGAGGAGAGTAAGAACTATGTCTGGATTTTGTTTCTGCTTTCCCATTATGCCTGTATCTTTGGCACAACTTGGCCAAAACAGGCCAACATTTGAGGAGGGGATGGCTGAAGAGGTGAGAGCATGAGGGTTGCTCTGGGCAGTTGGCTGCATGGTGCTGCTCAGGAGCAGTCACTGCTGCACTGACAGGCACAGGTGTTACCTGCTGGCCTCTGGCACTCGGGACACAAAGGAGCTTCGTTCCCACCCTGAGTCTGTCCAATAAAAATCTTAACATTCTTACGCTGTTGCAATGACAATGGAGTCCAGCCAGTTCCATGGATCTCGAAGGAAAGAAAACTCATCCAGAATAAAGCCTCTTGCCAATATTTTTATGAGAGCTTCAAAAATATAGATCCCAGTGAAGACAAACCTACAAAACAAATCATTCAGAACAAGAAAGAGCATGACAGGTGATGAGAAAAGCAAAGCACCCATCTGTCTTATCCGGCCTTGATCTCTTCTTCCATTTGAATGGAATTTAACATCTTGGTTGTCAGCAAACCCAGATTCGAAAGGCCAGCTCCTCAGGCAAGTCCTAACATCTAGGATTTCTGAGAAACACGCCCATGGATAAAGTTGGAAAACCCATCTTCATTGCCCAGCCTTATGGCCATATTCTTGATACTAGTTTCAGCCAACAAGGGCAAAACTGAGACTGGGGTGCAGACCCCAGTCTAGAGCCAGTCTAGAAGAAGCACGGGTGAGAGGACAATGAAGAGAATAAGTGACGAAGCATAAAGTTGGGTCTTTCCATTTTTTTCAGAGTCCTACTTCATGTTCTGTCCTCTGCTCAATTTCTTTATTTTCCTGTTTATCACCTCCCTCAGTTAAAAATAATAATACTAATAACAACATTCTAGCTCTCTTATTATCATCTCAAGTCATCAACTGTTGCTCTGAGCATGTGCATGCACATGGCATAGACACACAAACACACAGAGGCTCCAATTTGGGGACAGAAATATTCAGTTCAGTCAAACAGTGTGTTGATTCACAGTTAAAGAAGTGGACCTTTTCGGGTAGGCTATCCAGCCACTGGAAAACCTGGTGGCATAGTGGTTAAGAGTCACAGCTGCTAACCAAAAAGTCATCAGTTCGAATCCACCAGGGACTCAAAGAAGCCCTATGGGGAAGTTCTACTCTGTCCTATAGGGTTACTATGAATGAATATCTACTCAACAGCACTTGGGTTTTCTAGGGGGGAGATAACAAGGCATTATTCATCTCTTCATAAACCCAGTTCTTAGAAACGTGTCAAACCCCAAAGCAAGCAAGTCCAAGAGTAGGTGGGGCCAGAAGGCCACCACAAGCAGGAGCTCCTATCTGCATCCACCTTCTTCTGAGCTGCTCACCTTTGAGGTGACCAATAGAAACACATCAGATCAGACAAAGTCTAACATGAAATATCCATTTAAACTCAAGTATATTTATGAAGTTGTGGGCCCCCTGAAAGAAGGCTACTACTGAGGCTTTGCGGCATTTTGCAAATCTTCCTGTTGATCTCAAGTCAATGACACAGCCAATCCTCCAAAAGGGAGACCACTTTCTGTAGGTATGCTGCCAGGGTAGTTTCTGTTCCCATTGGTGCCCTACACCCTCCCCAAGTGACAGCCCTGCAGTTGGTTGGCCTTAACCAGATTCCTGGTCCTATTCAGCAACAGAGAGAGACCCTCCCTACCAGGAAGGGTGGATTGTCCCCAACAAGGAGAGAGGGTCATCCCCACCAAGGAAAAAGGACCATCTCCAAGGAAAGATTGACCTGCTCAAACCTTTTGGTCAGAGAAAGGGTCATTTCCAATGTCTGACCTATAAACCCATGTTTCAGAAATTCTGAGAACCAAATAGAGGGGAAGGGTGCAGCCTGGGATTCAGAGAACACTTTTAGGAAGATGGCAGAGCAAGTGGAAATAAGAAGACTATGCTCCCAAATTCTCGTTTTGAAAATCTATGGAGCATTCTGAAAGCAACAAAAAATATTGACTGAGGAAGCATAGGGAGAAGTGAGCTTTTCACAGATTCCAGTAGGGAAGTCTCCATGAGTCATCATGCCCTCTTTCCCAGAGGTACCCACCTCACTCACAAGACACTCTTTCCCCAGCCCCTGATGACATGGTCTTTTCCTTGAACAGTCACTCCAAGGTTAGGAAGTTCTCAATCTCACCCCACAACAGAGTCACCTCTGTCACACTACTAGTGTGAAGGGCTTGCTTACCTGTGTACCTGAGCCCCTCAAGCCTGAGACAGAGTAGATGGATGAGCCATTGCTTAGTCACTGTGTAAATATCAGAGTAACCATTCCACCTGCAAGAGGCTTTTTACCTTTACTCCACCCTGCATGAGTTTCTCTGAATTTCTAGAGAATCTGAAGGGAAGTAAGTATCCACAAAGACAATTAATGCAAGACAGGCTGTATAATACCAGTAATTTTCTGAATACAATACCAGGAATATTGCATATCAACATCCTTAACAAGGAATCTGCAAGGAACTGAGTAAAGAAGGGCAAAAAATCCCAAACACAAAAGATACATAAAGCCAAGCGCCATCGAGTCGGTTTAGAAAACACTAAAAAATGTATGCTACCTATTAAAACCTTGGGGTCAGACCCAAAGTTGTGCTCATAAATAATATCCCTATAAGTATTTTCAGTGTTTACAAAAGAAGAATGAATGAGACATCTAAATTCACATTTTGGAAAACACCATGTCCTAATGACAGTAAGATGAAGAATGCAGAAGAAGCTAGAAGGGAAAATAAATTATGTTTTACAATAGAAGTTAAGGGGACGGAGTCAAGATGGCAGAGTAGACATAAAACCCATTACCCCTTGCTGTTGAGTTGGGTCCTTAATTCCCTCTGAAAACTAAGGCCTGGATTGATAATTAAATGGAGCTTTCTGGACACCCAGTGAGCCCTAGGACATGGCATATGGCTGTCAGTTTGGACCACATGCCACTGAACAGGAAACTTCTTGTCTTTGGCTGACCCTTACTCTGGTTGAATCAGCCAGCTCCTGCAGACTGAAGGTAATCAGTGTTTTTAACTTTTTTTTTCTTTTTGTTGGCTGGCAGGCAGGAGAGAGGCTCAGTCAGCAGCTATGAAGACCCACAGTGCTAAAGTGATCAGTGGGTGCAATAGCCACATTTTGAGAGCCTGGCTCCAGACTCAGAGCACTACAGCCCCTCCACCCTCTCTTTATGGACCTCCACCATAGATTCTGCTGTTTCATCAGGACAGGACAGCTTGTCTGGGATACCATCTTGTTTGACTGAGAGGTAGTTACTCAACCAGAGGCCTCAGCAGGGGCTAATTCCCAGGCTGGGGGGCACTCCCAGACCAGGGAGCATTTTTCCAGCAGAAAACCAGTGTTTAGCACAGTGTAGCCTTACAGGTGGGGCCTGACAAAGGATGTCAGCAGGGCAGTAGCCTGTCCCTTGAACTATTATCACAGCATCTAGGGACAGCTGAACATGTGCCTCTGTTCTCAGCCAGAATGAGGGGATTCCCATACCTGCCAGCTCGACTAATTTTGGAAGTGGTCAGATAGCTTTTACCTTTTAAAATAAGACTGCCTAGAAAAATAACTGCGGTGCAGCCCGACGGCACCTCTTCCAGCCTTTACTGACCCGCATCATAGGGTCAGCTGATAGCCCCCCAGTGACTCCATAAGTAGGGCCGTGCGCTTCCCAGCCAGGAGGTGGAGCCTGCTGCCCCAGAGGGCCCACTCTGGGCCCACTCACTGGAGTACATAGAGGCGGCTGGTGATCAGCTTCCTTCTCAGAACTGTGTCTTGGCTCCTATTAAGGCAACACCAGAGAAACTAAACAGATTCTAAACATCCTGTAAGCAACAGACTCTAACCAAATATTTTAAAAAACGTTTATCCAAGGTTCCAGAACACACCCAAAATAAAGAATCAAAAGAACCTCCCAGGTGAATAAGCCTTCCTGAAACTATCAGAGGTCGAGTACAAAAGAATTATACAGAGGGCTCTCCTAGACATTATACAAAATGTAGCAAAGCAAAGTGAAAAATTAAGCAAGCTGTTTGAATTAATGGAATATCAGCATTCTGAAATATGACAGATCAATAACAAAATTACAGAATTAGACAATTCAATTCAGAGTCAAAAGAGCAGAACTGAACAACTAGAAACTAGACTTACTGACCTTGAAGACAGAGCATCTGACACTAGCATTTGTGAGGAGAAATCAGAGAAAAGAAACAAGAAAAATGAAGAAGCATTAAGAAATACATGGGACTCTATCAAGAGGAACAATTTACAATTAATTGGAGTTCCTGAACAGGGATAGATACCTAAAAACACAGAGTATTGTTGTTGAGTTGCTGACAGAAAACTTCCCTGAAATTATGAAAGAAGAGAACATAGATATCCAAGATGTGTATCAAATACCACATAAAATAGACCCCAAAAGAAAGACACCAAGATATATTATAATCAAGCTTAACAAAATGAAACATAAGCAGAAATTCTTAAAGGCAGCAAGACTCAAAGCAAAGCTAACATTCAGAGGGAAGCCCTGTAGGCTTTTGTCTGACTTCTTGGCATAAATAATATTGGCACAGAGGCAGTGGCAGGACACATTCAAAGCCTTGAAGGAGAAAAAATTCCCACCAAGAATTATATATCCTGAAAAATAGAATTTAAGAGATGATTTGAGAAAACACAAAAATCAAGCCTCTGGCAAATCTAGACACACACACAAAAATGGAAAACACATGAACAAAACTATAAATGAGGAAGAGGATATAGTAAAATGTTCAGAGGAATTTTGAAATTAACAAAAGATCAATTACCAAGGGACAAATATAAAAAAAGTTATTAACAAGCCAGTCCCCCACATTCCACTAGATAATTTCTTATACCCCACCCCTCAAAAAAGATGACTTGTGGATAAAATGATGTAATAGATAATTCTCTCTCATTGTCTCTGTCTCTCATTTAATTTTCAAGGAATGTCTCATTCCCGTGTTACATGGAAAAAACAGAAAGCCATCCAATTCATCAAGAGAGAGAAATCAAACGCTGATAATGAAGTGTATCAAAGACACCACAATAGGTTTTATGTAACAACAACAATTAGTTAGAAGATACAATGAAAGAAAAGACTACACCACTAATACAGACAGAAAGAGTAAAATCTACAGGCATAAATTTAACAGACAGGGGAAGACGTATGTAAAGAAATCCTTGAAGGAATTCTGAGAGATATACAAAAGAATTTTGTTTAACAAATGAAAGACAAGTTCTCTATGAATCCCAAGCTCATGAAGAAGTAAGCTATCTATTAGTTAATTTATAAATGTTAACAACATGTCAGTAAGATGACATGGGCTGATGACAAAGTTCTGGTGGGAAACAGGCCAACGAGAAGAGCCACAAAACCCCTCCCAAGGAGGGCAGACAGGTGGGGCCTCCAGCACCTCCACGGTTTACACATCAGACAGTCAGGTAGAGATGCATTTCTAGTCGGTGAGCATATGGACAATGGGACAAAAGGGCAAGTCCAGAAATAAACCCAAAGAGGAAGGTGACAAGAGGAAGGTGATGAAAAGATGAACTACTTAATATGGGGCACAACTGGAGAGTCCCTGAGGATGAAAAAATCAAGAGTATTTATCACATCCTACAGGTGGATACGTTCCAAATTAATCAAATAAGTTAAATAAAATAAAATAAAATAAAATAATCAGTAGAAGAAAGCCTGAGGACAATTTTTTTCATAACTATTAAATTCTATTGGGATTATCAGTGACTTCTTTCTCGCTGTACCTAGACTTGTCAATGTCGTCACAGTTCTTCAGGTGGATGGATTCAGTGAGCGAGGACAAGGTACTTACTCTGCGGTGCTCGTGCTGTTGGTGTTGTTGTCCCTAGCGCTGCCTGTGGCCATGTACACACAGTTGACGAGAACCGTGCCGACGATTAACATGCTGAACAATGTAGCCACCACTCATTAAGGCAGATACAGGCAGGCCAGTCGGTGATGCCAACTACTGCAGTGGGGGCCCCGAGCGGCCCCCAGGTCGCCTTTCCCACAGGTGGGTCATCCTCTAACAGGGAACGTCAGTTGAGAGCAGCTCACAGCTCCTCCTTCTCTGGAGTACAGACCTCAGCTGACGGGGAACTGTGTCCCCTAGAGGCCCCACACCCCTTATGAGGCTGACTGACTCAGGCTTACAAAAAGCTGGCTCTCTGTGCCAGGGTGAGACACTCCCGTGGTAGAATTCACCTTTCCGACCTCCCCAGGGGGTCACACTGCCGCGTGCCTCAGCTGAGACCCTGCCTCCCTGTCTTTCTTCTCTGAACAGCATGTCCCCAGCCGTGTCACTTGACTGGGCATCTCCGTCTCAGGCTCTGCATCTGGGGAGATCTGGGGAGCCCAGCCTACCCATCTGTTCAGTCACTCTCCTCAGCGTTTCACGATCTCTATCAGCCTGGATCCTCGTTAGCACCCCCTGTGGAAGTCCGCGTAGTCTCCCTGCAACCCCTGCACACTCAGAAAGGTCAACAATCCCTACCTGCCTTGCTGCTTTAAGACCTGCAAACTCAAATGCCTTCAAGGGCCTGGCAAGGGGTGACGTGGCCCGAGGCCAAACACCCAGGGTGATGAGACCCACGGCCCACTGCAGGTGGTGGGTTCTGGAAACTGGCACGTGCCACATAAGAACAAGGCCTAATGCTGGCAGATGTCCCATGTTTTTCAAGAAAAGCGTGAAATGTGGACTTCTGTCAGCTAGAAAGGATTTTCAAAACATGTTTTAAACACTGAGTAAGTCCAACATGAGGAATTCACTAGCACCTTCAAAGAGAGGCCTGGCAGTTCACTTCCCAAACATCAGTCCCTGAAATCCTTTGGAGAACAGGGCCACTCTGACAAACGCAAGGTCACCATGATTCAGAACTGACTCAATGGCAACTCGGGGGTCTCTCCGAGACGCCACGCGTGATACCTTCAGAGCACAGCAGTGCCTCCCCACACTACCAATCTCATTAACAAAATCATCTGCCTTCTCATCTGTCTTCCTTTGAAGCCACAGGACCCCAGAGCAGGGACCACACCTTGGTCACCTTCACTTGTGTCCTCAGCACCCAGCACAGCACCTGTCATGAAGCAGCAGACACACAGTATTTGTCAAAAGAACGAGCTGGCTTTTTCCTACTTAGTGAACACACTGACACCCCTCAACTCCTCTTCTGAAAGGAGCTGGGTGCAGCCCTCAGGGACGGTGGTAGGTGGTGCAGGAGACAGACGTGTGTGAAAAGAACAGCTGCAGTGCCCAGGCAAATGCAGGCGGCTGGTCACAGTAACTGCTATGGCTGCTAACCAGAAGGTCAGCAGTTCAAATCTGCACACCTTGAAACCTCTATGGTGTGGGCAGTTCTACTCTATCCTATAGGGTCGCTACAAGTTGGAATGGACTTGACAGTGAACTTTGATTTGGTAGTACGCATACTGCAGAACCTTGGGGCATTGGAGAGGGGACAGAGATTAGATCCTCAGAGGCAAAGGGGTGCACGGAAGGATGAAGAGCAGACAGGAAAATGGGGTGAAGGCAAAGTGGCAGAACCCCTCCCGACAGAGAGCATAAGAACAGTAACACAGGTGCAGAGATCACCGATCTCCACAAACAACTCAGTGTCCCCAGGGTGCACGCAAGAGGAGAGGATCTGGAGAGAAGGGAGCAGGAAGCAAGCTGATTGTCCACCCACACATTCACCAAGGACGGATTCACTGTCAGGGCTGAACTGTGACACAGAGGGTGCCGTGGTCACACAGGTGACATAGTCCTCCTCCTCAGTTTACACTCGGTGGGGAATGAAGGACTGAAGGGCTCCCGCAGGGCTGGCTGAGAAGGGAGGGAAGGCAAGGGGTAAGGCAGGAGGCCCCGGGCACATGTGCGAGGGCAGGGCACCCAGCTCGGGCTCGGGGTCAAACAGCGTAGGCTCAGGCCACAGCCAAGAAGAAGGCTGTCCCCAGCTCCAAATCAAGTCCTGTGGGAAGCTCTTTTGTTAGTCACTAAAATCTCTCCAAAGATGCAGCTGTTTCCACGGGCCAGCTCCGTGGTGGCCCTCTCATTTGGAACATGAAATTTCCTAGCCTAACAGTCAGGGTCCCGTGCTCTACCCCGAGAGCATTTAGAGTCTTAAAGAGCTCAAAAACAGAAAGAAGAGAGGGAAACTGATGCTTTCTCATACAACCCAACCCACAGGGCTTCCTGGTGGAGCAGACCTTGTTGTAAAAGCGAGCCTCTGGATGCAGATTTGATTTTGCAACAGGACAGCAAAGCTACTTACTGTATATGACAAGTCGCCACCCAGGGGGGTGGGCAGAGCCCACTCTAACCAGGCAGCCCCCCAAGAAAGGCCTCAGAGCAGCAGCACCCGGAGCCCACCACTGCCCTGAGACGTCCTTTGCCTCAGAGCCCAGGGCAGCCCACGCTGGGGGCAGTGGGTGTCTGGCTGCCTTCCCCATTATCTTGTGTTCTCTGCTGCTCCCTGCTGACAGATCACAGCCCCTTCCCCAGCTCCGCAGGTTCCTTTCCTCGGGGTCCAGGACCCCTGCCGATCAACCTGGTCTAGCTCTGCAACAAGGCACTCAGCCACTCCCGCCCCAACCGCAGCTTAGGGACTTCCCATGTGGGCTCGACCCAGTCAAAGGATATGAATGGATCAAAATCCGAATGGCGAAACTCCGGAGGGGGTTGAAGGGCCCGAAAAGGAACAAGGCTCGCTTGGCACTGAAGCGGTAGATGGTTTTCTTCTTGTTCAGCACCATAAATGTCTGCAAAAACACAAAACCACACACACGTACATGAGACGAATTACGAGGAATGACAAACAACATCACAGGTGCATTTAGGAAAAGCCAGGGCGCGTGGGCTGAGGGGTCGTCTGGCCAAGGCTGTCGACCTCGGCTTCTCGGAGGGTGGCTGTTGTGAAGCCCCAAGGGGCTGCCCCACCAGCCGCGCCTGGCGCTCTGTAGGCCGGCCAGCCTCCCACGGAGCTGGGATTCACTCAGGGCCCTAAGATAAGCACTGGACTTGGCACCCAGTGGGTGCTCTGGAGGCACCAGTGAAGCAGCTAGAGTGTGAGCCCCTGCAGACGCAGGAAAGAGGGGTGCACATCGCCACCAGGGCAGCTGACCGCCACGCTGCTCCCCATCCTCCACGGCGTGCATTTGGGGAGACCAGGACTAGCAGGGAGTTTGAGGGGACAGCAGCAGGCTTCAACCTTCACAGCCGGCACACTGAAGGATTTTATTACCAATGAAGTCCCTGTAGTTCCCTACAGGGTCCCTGTCGTCACACCTCAGGTCTGAGCAGCTCCATGTGGGAAGAGTCGGCCTGCTGGCTCGAGCCTCGGAGAGCTTTAAGAAAGATGCCACCCCGGCATCGGGAGCAGGGAGCCAGTTCTCCCCAGTGGCTCCCACCCGGCAGGGAGCAAGAGGCACTTGGAGACATGTGCATTTTTGTTTGTTGCAGTGACTGGGGACTTTGTTAGACTTCAGCCGGTAGACCCAGGAGTATCCACCCGCACTGCCCCACTGAGCCCTGGGCAGGCTCCTCGAACCTGTGCCCACTTCCTCCTTGCTCTGGGAGTGCAGCATTCCCCAGAAACAACCCATTGCTCATCGCCGACCCTGCCCGAGGCCTAGGCTGGTTGTCCCCTTCTCGGGCCCCAGACTGTCCATCAAGGAAGCCTTGCAGAACAAGGGTCCACACGTCTCCCATCTCACTAGCCCTCGCGGATTTGCAGGCAGCATCGTCTCACCACGTGACCCAGTGTGTCCAATATGAACGGCAGGCCACTGCACCTCAGCTCCGAGATGGCAGGGTGAGCGAGGCCTTGGTTGAGGCCTTGGTCTGTCAGCCATTGCCACCACTGGCCTTCCTCGGGTGAGATGCCGAGCCAACTGCCTGGTGGCCCACGGACTTGGGGGAAAGTGAGGACTGGAATACTTCCCTTTGCTCCCACAACCAAATGAAGTGGGCTACAGAGTTCTTTAAAAGCTAGGAGCGGAGAGCCCAGCTCCCGCCTTGGGGATTCCATACCCTTCCTTAAGACAGAGACCATCTGAGTGCAGAGAACAAACACATCACACCGGATTAACAGGGAGCGAGATCTGGCTCTGCTGTGTGCCCTTTGATTTTGCTGTTTTCTCAAGACTTCTTCTGATCACTCTAAATACTTTAACTAACGGTGTCTTTCACTACACTTGCCAGAGCTCTAATGATTGAAACGACAGGTACGGCCCATGGTGCCCGCTTGCTGACCCATCTCCACTCCGTCTCCCTGCAGCTGTCTCTAAAGTGGCAGCTCAGAAGGACAGGAAGTGACCTGTGACAACAGAAAGAGCCCTTGCGACTAGCCCCAGCCCCACCACCGACTCCCTGCCGCGGGGCTGGCCTCCGCCTCCCCTTCCTCATCTGTGCAGCGGAAGGCTGGTGACCAGTGCACACACACCACGTGACTGCTGGGAGCACGAGTCACAGGAGATCAGTGTGTGGACCCTCGAAACCAATGCCACGTCTCCCGGTCTCAAGTCAGGGCCCACCCAGAGAAGAGAGGGCCCTAGAACATTCACCCTGGCCTCCTAGGCCTGTCCACAGCGGGCCGAGCTCCGCCTGATTTGGGGGTGTCCTGACCAGCCCCGAGGCAGAGGCCATCTCCAGGGGTTATTCAGCTCCGACAGCTGAGCTCCAAGAAGGCCCTGCCACTCTCTGACACGACGGGCCACCCTGGGGTGCTTCTGTTCCCATGTTTCTCTTCCCAGGGAGTGTCTTGCCCACTCACAGCCCACTCTCCTTTCTCTACAGCGTCCCCTTCAGGACTGGCTCCCGAAGCGTCCAAATTTAAAGGTGTGCAAGCCTGACAACCTTTCTCTGAGAGTGAGTTTTCATGAGGGTCAGAAAAAACTGCTCTTAGCATCCCATGCTCTCTAGAACCTCCCTGAAGACCACAGCCTCCTTCCTCCCCACCTCAGTCTGTGGAGGGGGGCTTTGCGTTCCCTGCAGGGCTCACACGCTGCGGTGGTGACGACACAGCCTTCCGAGACGGGAGGGTCTGTGAGGACCGTCGGTGCAGCACCAGGCTGGAGGAGCCCTGAGCTCAGGGTCTCTCACTCAGGGGCCCTTTTAAGGGACTGTTACGAAGGCTTCCTACAAAAATGATGTTCAGGCAGACAGCAGAGCAAGCTCCATGGGATTCATGGACAGTCTGCCTGCGCCCACCTGCTACCATTTCATGAGCCCTCACTCACTGAGCTCTCGCTGTGTGCTGAGGGTCGTGTAGGACTCTGACCTTCACTATCTTACTTGGTATCCTAGAAAGCCTGCTGTCAAGACATTCTCAAGGTACAATCTTGTTGCTGAAATGAGTATGCCTGGACAGCGACATCAATCCTGCATACCAGCACAGTGCTTCACAACTGACGAAGTCTCCTATGGCATGTCCATAGCAAGTTGCCACATTGTTCAGGGAACTCCCTGGAGACCTTTAGGTCAAGCCTGGCCTTCTGTGGCCATCTGATCTTGGGGTTTCCTCTTCTCCTTTTCTATGGCAATCCACTTATGTCTATGCTATAGAAGTACTTTATAAAAACAAGCATTATTCCCATTTTATAGATTAAAAGTATGTGGACTAATGAAGTGCCTTTCCTTCCCAAAGTCATAAAACCAAGTACTCGTAGTGGTCTGTGTCTCAATTTTTCTCTTTCCAGACATCATTTGGTGTTTCCTCTGTGTGCCTTCTACGCTTTCAGATGTTTCTAGTCCTTGTCTCCTCCCCTGAGACAGGCACTACAGAGAGGAAAATCATGGCTCAAAGGTGTCTCTGGACCTTGAAGGCAAAGACGGGGTATGACAGCAAAGAAGAGGTAGGGACCGGTGTTCGGAAAACCTTGTAAAACCAGTTACAGCCAGATGGCCAAAGTGCCCCAGCCTCCCACAGGAGTACCTTATGATTCCCGTAGAAGGGGTCTAAGTCTTCCAGGGGCTTTCCTACGAGCTCAGGGGGAACGTCGCCATAGAGCTTGGGCAATTTCCTGGAGACCTTCAGGTCAAGCTGAGGCCGAGGTTGGGGTGCTGCGGCTGTCGGATCTTTAGACTTCTTTTTCTCCTTTTCGATGGCAATCCGCTTGTTGATGGCAGCCAGAGAGTCGGCAGTGAAGGGGCGGAAATTCCGCTTATCTGGGAAGATGATTGTGTAGAACTTGTCGTCCATCTTCACCCTGGGGACAGAGACAGACTGACACGGGGCCTGCAGATGGCAGACAAGGGGCCATAGCGTGAACAGGAGGGGAAGGAACGGGAAATCAAGCGGCCCTAGCAGCCGGATGCAGAAGACTACACGTTGGGGGACTCTTGGTCAAGGCACGGTTCATCACCACCTGCAAAAGACCAGGCCCACGCACTCCGTGAGCGTGTGGCAGGTACTGGAGCCACATCCAGAGGCGACAGATGGAGACAGGCTCCACGAGTGGGCCCGAGTCTCCCAGGCCAGCAGGCTCAGCCCGCACACGGCCAGTGCAGGACAGATGCTCTGCGCTCGCCCTCTGGGCTGTGCAGCACAAGAGACCCATTCCCTCCCACCGAGAACAGACCCAGGAGGGGGTCGGCCAGGCGTCACATGGGGCCTGCTCATGTACAAGAGACAGGGAAAGCTTCTGTATGCTCAGGACAGGAGGAAGACTTCTCTAAAAAAGAGAAAGAATCCAAGAGAGAAGGCAACCAAATTCCCAGGCTCCTTCTCAGTGACTGCTCAGGGTCCAAGGCCTTGGCTCAGGCAACCCAGATGGGAGATACAGAGGCAGACCATTTCACCAGCAATCTCTCCTCACAGTGGTCAGGAACATTCTTAAAGTGTGTTGGAATGCAAACCAAGAGCCATCAACACCAGCAGGGAAACTGATCCTACCACCTATGATCCTATGCCTTCTCTCTTACTTCTGGAACCCAGCTATGGGAGAAATGAGACCCTAAGAAAGCAGAAAAGACTTTGCTACAACTAGCAGAGTCGCGCTCCTGTGGGACAATACCTCTCTTGGTCCCTATCCCTGATAGCCCGGTCAGCAAGGACTTGCTCAAACCGCCCCAGAGTTAAATCTAACCAACTGCCATTAGGTCAGCTCTACCTCCAGGCACGCCCACGTGTGTCAGGGTAGGACTGTGCTTCCTGGAACTTCCATGGCTGCTCTTTTGGAAGTAGATGGCCAGGCCTTGCTTCCCAGGTGCTCCCAGAGCCACCTCTGTTTGGTTGGCAGAAGCAGTGTCATCTGTTTGCACCATCTGAGGAGCCTGGAGTTAAAACTTGACTGAAAAAAATCGCCACTGTGCCAGCTGAATGCCTGGAGTCCTCAAGAGTTGCATCCTCAACTTGTCTTATTTACTGACTGTCTCAGTCATCTAGTGCTGCTGTAACAGAAATACCACAAGCGGGTGGCTCTAACAAAGAGAAATATATTTTCTCACAGAAGAGTAGACTAATTAAAGTACAAGTTCAGGGCATCAGCTCCAGGGGAAGTGTTTCTCTGTTGGCTCTGAAGGAAGGTCTCGCCGTCAATCTTTCCCTGGACTGGGAGCTTCTGAGGGGCAGGGACCCTGGGCCCAAGGGATGCACTGTGTTCCTTGCATTGCCTCATTTCCGAAGGTAGGGGTTCCCCAGTTCTCTGCTTGCTCACCTTCCCTTCCCTTTATATTCCAGCAGATTGTCACAAGGCACAATACAGTCCTAGAGACTGAGTCCTGTCTCCCTAACACAACCGCTGCCCACCCTCATCAACATCAGAGACAGGATCGACAGCGTACAGGAAGATCACGCAGTGCCGGCAATCACGGCCTGGGCGAACTGCTCCACACGCTTGTGGGGTGCACACAATTCAGACTGTAACACCGATTCCACTCTAGGGTTAACTCCCTAACCACTCCCTGGAATTATGGGCATACTGTAACACGGATGGGTTCATTCTGTGAACCTGCGTGTTTGTTCTCAGCATGGCACAGGCCTGAGGGTGAAGAGTTGCTATCCCCATCTCCTGTTCCTGTGGCTGTGCTGCCCTGGTGTGGTGGGGGCGACAGAGGAGGGCCGGGAAACGATGACACATGGGAGAAATGCTGCCTGAGGGGAGGGGCAATGTGTCAGTAAGAGAGGCAGCACGCAGTCTCGGGGGTCAAGGGTGGCCTTCCAAAGCCTTCACGTCTCAGATGAGCAGCAAAGAGTTAGACAGAGGGTGGGCACTGGAGTGTTGCAGGGAGAACAAACGGCGTGTGCAGAGCCCCTGGGTGAGGAGGGACTTGGTGGCCACCAGCCAGCCCTGTTTACCAGGAGTAGAGATTTCACGGAGCGGAGTGGCCAGATACGGTCCAGTCAACAGAGGAGAGCATGCAGGATCCTGTCATCCCTGGTAAAGACCAAGAAGAACCACTGAAGGGTTTGGTTTTAATTTATTATCAACACAAAGGACTAACTCTATCAGGATTTTATCATTATTTTCAAAAATCCCTCTGACTTTGGTGAGATTGGGTTGGCTTACTCCATGTCTGTCTGTTTGTTGTACTAAGGTGGCTCACATGTGGCTGTGATATTGGAAGTGTCCCCACCAGAATTTAAACAGCAGCAGGGCCACTCTTGGTGGGCAAGTCTCAGCAGAGCATCCAGATTGAAACACACTGGGAAAAAGGACCCAGCAGTCTACTTCTGAAAAACCGGGCTGGTGGGAACCTGATGACAGCAGCAGAGCACTGTCCGGTATGGTGCCAGAAGACCCCCAGGTTGGAAGGCACTCCAAAGATGCCTGGGGAAGAGCTGTCTCCTTAAATCAGAGACAACCGTGACAATGCTGACGAAGCCCGGCCCTTCGGGACCTTCATTTGCCCACGTGGCCTGAGTCCAAGCGAGAAGAAACAGCCGCAAGCATCCACTAATAGTAAAAGTGTGTAATGCGCACAGTGTGAACCCAGGAGAAGTGGTGGTCACCACAGATGCCATGGAGTGCACCAGGGTCTACAGCCTGGGCATCAGCGAGCTGAAATGGACAGATGCTGACAATTGTGAATGAGACAGTCATACGGTGTGCTAGAAATGACAGTCTGAAGAGGAATGGCGTCATGGTCATCACTGAAAGGAGCATTTCCAGACCCTTCCTGAGGTACCACGTTGTCAGTGACATGGTAATGTCCACAAGCCTACAAGGAAGCCAGTTAATATTGACGATTATTCAAATTTAACCACCAACCACTAAGGCCAAAGATGAAAAAAATGAAGACTTTTATCAGCTTATACAGTCTGAAACTGATAAGCATGCAATCAAGATGCACTAGTAATTACTGGTGACTGGAATGCAAACTGGAAACAAACACTGGTAGTTGGAAAATACAGCCTTGGTGATAGACGCGATGCCAGACTGTGTGATAGAATTTTGCAAGACCAATGACTTCTTGACTGCAAATATCTTTTTTCAACAACATAAACAGCGATTATACACATCTACCATGTCAGGTGAAAGACAAGGAATCAAATCGACTATAACTGTGCAAACAGATGATGGAAAAGCTCAATGTTCTCAGTCAGAACAAAGCCAGGGGCCAACTGTGGAATACAGCATCTATTAATTACTCATATGCAAGTTCAAGCTAAACTGAAGAAAATTTGGAGTCCATCAGAGGCAAAGTATAACCTTGAATATATCCCACTTAAAGGTAGGAATCATCTCAAGAGCAGATTTGATGCACTGAACCCTCAGGACCAAAGACCAGATGAATTGTGGAATGACATCATACACGAAGAAAGCGAAAGGTCATTAAAAAGAAAGAAAAGACCAAAATGGACGTCAGAAGACACTTTGAAACTTCTCCTTAAATGCAGAGTAGCTAAAACGAATGGAGGAAAATGATGAAACAAAAGGACTGAATGGGCGATTTCAAACAGTGGCTCAAGAAGACAAAGTAAAGCATCATAAAGAAACAGGCAAAGACCCAGAGACAGAAAACTCAAAGGGAAGGACACACGGCACGCGTCTCAAGCTGCAAGAACTCTTCTGAAGAAAACAATTCAAGCTTCGAGCTGCAACACCTAAGATTCTTTGAGGAAAGATATTAAATGACGTAAGAAGCATCAAAAGAAGATAGAAGGAATACAGAGTCACTACGCCAAAATGAATTGGTAGCCATTCAACCATTTCAAGAGCCAGGACGTAACCAAGAACCAGTGATACTGAAGGAAGAAGTCTGAGCTGCACTGAAGGCATCGGTAAAAAAACTGATGGAGGTGTTTCAACTGACTGAGATGTTTCAGCACACAGATGCATTGCCGAGAGAGAGCACTCATTCGCCTATGCCAAGAAATTTGGAAGAGAGCTAGCTGGCTGAACAACTGGAAGAGATCCACATCTGTACCTATTTCAAAGAAAAGCAATCCAAAAGAATGCGGAACATATTAAATAATATCATTGATATCACACAAAAGTAACATTTTGCTGTGGATTATACAAAAGAGAATAGAAGACCAAGGTGGTGCCCAGCCACCACCAAAGACATCCCTGACCGGGAACGCAGCATAGAGGCCCTGATGTAGCATGAGAAAAAGGGATACGCAGATCAAGAACTCTATAAAAAGACAGGACTTGATGGTCTGACAACCTGGAGGGTCGCCTGAGACCATGGCCCCTGGACTTGCTGCTAGCCCACAGCAGAAACTAGTACTGAAGCCAAGACTTCAGACAAAGAATGGACCGGACTTTGGGCCACAGAGCAATGCAGGGGATATCTGTGCTAAATATATCTGAGGCTGTCCTACTGGTTTCTTTTTAAAGGAGAGAGGAGGGGTCGAGAGGAGGGGACAAGTGTTCGGAGAGCAAATACTGGGAGCGAAGAGTGGAAGAGAAGAGTGCTGCCACAAGGCAAGGAGAGTTGACGGAGCTGCAGAGAGGCAGGTGCTCGGCATTTTATGTGGCACACTGATCTAGGTGGTAAAATTTCACTTAACCACACTTTAAAAAAGAAAAAAAAAAATCAGTGGTTACAACAATACACCAACAGGGAACTGCCAGAGATTTTACACTGAATGCAAAGGAGGCTGTGTAACTAGGTTGTCATCACTGACGTCAGACGGATCTTGGCTGAAAGGGAGAATACCAGAAGATGTTTACCTGCGTTTTGTTGACTATACAAAGGCATTCAATACATGGAGCATAAAGAATTATGGAGCAGACTGCAAAGAATGGGAATTCCAGAACACGTGGTTGTGCTCACGAGGCACATGTACATAGATCAAGAGGCAGTTCTCAGAACAGAACAAGGGGGTCCTGTGTGGTTCAAAGTCCAGAAAGGTTATGGGTCAGGGTTGCATCCTTTCACCATACTTATTCAGTCCACGTGCTAAACCAAGAATCCAAGAAGCGGACTGTACACAGAAGAATGTGACATCAGGACGGAAGAAGACCCCGTAAGGACCTGTGATACGCGGGTAACACAACCTCAGTGGCTGAACGTGAAGAGGGCCTGAAGCACTTACTGATGAATATCGGAGCCCACAGCCTTGAGTACGGATTGGGCCTCAACACAAAGAAAGCAAAAATCCTCACAACCGGACCAGTAAGTAACATTATGATAAACAGAGAAAAGACTGAAGCTGTCAAGGATTTCATCTTGCTTGAATACACAGTCAACGCCCATTGAAGCAGCAATGACAAAAATCAAACGACGCATCACATTGGACAAACGTGCTGCCAGAGATCTCCTTGAAGTGTTAAAAAAGCAAAGATGTCACCTTAAGGACTGAAGAGTACCTGACCGGAGACATAGCGCTTCCAACTGCTTCATACGGATGCAGAAGTTGGAAAATGAATCAGGAAAACTGAAGAAGAATCACTGCCTTTGAATTATGGTGTCGGTGAAGAATACTGACTACAGCATGGACTTTCAGAAGAACAAAGAACACTGTCTTGGAAGAAGCAAGGAGGGTGAGACTGCATCTCTCATACTTCGGACATGTCACTGGGAGGGATCTGTCCCTGGGGAAGGACATCACGCTTGGTAACTGGAGGGTCAGCCTACAGAGGAAGACCCTCAACCGAAAGGCTGGGCACGGTAGCTGCAGCAACAATTGTGAGGTGGTACAGGACCGGGCAGGGTTCCGTTCTGTTGCGCACGGGGTCACTATGAGTCAAAACCGACTCAGTGACACCCGACAACAATGGGACAGGGGGTGAAGGAGGTGTGGAGACTCGGAGAGCGAGCCTGGAAACTGCAGCGGCAAATCAAACCACAGAGCGTGTCGCTGCGGGTGGACAGAGCCGAGTGGGGGGATTCCAGAACTACTCTGGAAACAGCCTCTCCAAGCCAGCCACGTGCCATCCAGTCAGATCCGACCCAGGGCGACCCTGGAGGCCGGAGTAGAACTGACCTCTAGAGCATTCAAGGAGCGCAAGGAGTCATTAACTGGAAGGGATGGATTTGAAGGACAGGAGGGAACCGAGGTTTCTAGCTGAGACAGAGGACACAGGGAGACTTTGTGGGAGAAATTCCACTGAAAACACACAGAGTTCAAGCCCCCGGGATCCGCCAGCGAAGACAGCAAGAGACACCCGGACACAAGCACATCTCAACTTCAACATGCTCAACTCCGAAAAATGCACATGCAAAGAAAAACAGGCAGTGAACGCTTCTCCCCACAATCCCTCAGAAGACACTGCCCTGGGGACTAGTGTCCCCAAGGTCACTGATCCACCAGTGGGACACTGGGAGCTTCTCTTCCAGAGCCAGAGCAATCAGCCTCGCTTCTCTGAAGAAACACAGCAGCCAGACGGCATTTCAGGGCCACAGTCAAGGCAGCATGTGTGTCTATGAACAGGCACGGGGCGATCAGTGTGTGTGCCTGAGAGCCAACTTGTCATTGTCGTTCTTGTTGCTGGTTGTCTTCCAGTCGGTTTCGACTCCCAGAGGCCCCACGTGGTACAGAAGAGAACTACTCCACAGGGTTTTCTTGGCTATAATCATAATGGAAGCAGACTGCCAGGCCTTTCTTCTGAGGTACTGCTGCCTGGGGTGGAATCACTGGCCTTTTGGTTAGCAAGTGAGTGCAAACCATTTGTGTCACCTGTGGTCTTATGTCACTGGAAACCCAGTGGAAGACTGCAGGTTCACTGCCTTCTCTCCTATGTTGTGGTGAAAATTCACACAACCTACACATGCCACGTCTACACGGACGGCTCCGCAACAGCAACATCACTCGTCGCTTTGCGCCACCACTCCCACTGTCCCGTGGCAGGGCGGGCTCTTTCCTGGAGCCCGTGATGACAGTTTGCTCCTGCTGTTTCAGTTATGCTCCCCCTCCTGTGTCCTCTCTGTCACAGACATAGATGACTGAATTCGTATAAACGAAATGGGCCTGTAATGAGACGCCACAGTGTTTCGCTACAGAGATCACAAAAGACACGGAAGATGTGTCGTTTTTGTCACATGCTGTCAAATCAGTTCCAGCTGAAGAAGCCGGGTCCCTCAGGCCGAGAAATGACAGTGGCTAGACAAGAAAGTGATAAAAAGTGGAGAAAGGGGGGCTGCGGCAACCGGTTGTCGCTGCTGTTCGGTGCCGTCGTACCAGTTCTCGCAGCAACCCCGAGGACAACAAGCCGGGACCCGGCCCTGTTCCGCACCCATCTCCCGGAGGTCTTCCTCTTCTTTGCTGCCCTCTGTCCCACCGAGCATGACACCCTTCTCCAGCGAGCGGAGCTTCCTGACCACGTGTTCCAAGTGGGTGAGATGCAGTCTCGCCTTCCTCACTCTGGCACACGGAGGCTAGCTGATCCTATAAAAATGGATGAGCTGAGAAAGACCCCGGGTGATGACACTGACTCTTACACTCAGTTATAGGAAGAATCCCAGCGGGGCCGTCACCTAAGGATGTCACTGGGGAAGAAGCAGCTGGTCGTTCTGATCATGTTGCTTTGACTGGGGGCGTGGTACTTTGATCGTGGGACTACTCTGCCTCAGTTTTTGAGGAAAAGAGACTTGAGAAAGCTAAATCACACCGAGCAAAACTGACACCCACTGGAAGTGGACACTTTAAAATTTGTTATAGATAATAAACAACTGAAGAAACACATTTTAAAGTTAACATTCAAAAGTGCAAAAATTGATCCAAGAAAGAAAGATGACTTTATAAAGATTATTCACTCAAATAAACTTGATAATATAAAATCACATGCGGTGAAAGTTTCTTACAAACTGAAGAGAAATAAAAGGATTAGAAGAATTCATTCTTCTTTAGACTCAGGATAACTGGGTCATGAAAACAGAGGTCACACATACACATAAAAGTTAAAAAAATCCACAAAAATTTAATATGGCTGATATTACAATTGGTAAAAATTTTTTAATAACTTCAAAGCTTCACTGTGACTATATTTTTAAAAATCCACATAGTCCTGCAACTTTCCTGGAGAGAAAACAGACGGCATTTCACTGGCTACTGATGGGAGCACTCAGCTGGCTCAGTGCTATGGCTGCGCCCATCTACTAACAGTCACGTACAAAGACAAGTTTTCCAACACTGAATGATTCTTTCTAAGAACTGTATTTAAATACGTGTTCTCAAACAGTGAAAAGAGAATCCAAGAAGGTCAGATGCATGGAACTCAAGACACTGTACCTAGCCCAGGAGTGAAGAAAAAATTAAAAACAAAAAAAAGAACACCCAGGGCGACTGTTCTCGAGTCAGCTGAAAAAGCAACTGGTCCAACAAGAGTTAGACATCAGAGGCCCTGCCAGAAGTTCTTGAAGAATAAAGTCAGTTCTCTGTAACAAAGGATATGACTAAGAAAGTGATTCCTTAGTATGCAAAAAGAAAGGTAATTTAGGATCCCATCACAACAAAGTACTCTTCAGAAAGTCACAGCCCATGTACAAAGCCAGGTAAATGACTGGAGAGGCTGATGGGATATCCAAACAGGAGAAGAGAGTCCATTTGACCTTGGCATCTGGAACATTCTCCTTCATGCAACAGCAGGTCAGTGGCACCACAGTCCATCCCTGTCGCTCTGAGGCCAGATACAGTACTTGGTCTTTGAGAATCCCAAAAAGCCAAGTCACTGTCACGGAGTCAGTTCTGACTCAAAGCAGTCCTATAAGGCGGAGTAGGGGTTTCCAGGCCTTCACAGAGACAGACTCCACATCTTTCTCCCAAGGAGCAACAGGTGGGCCTGAACCCCTGACCTCTCAGCAGCTGAGCACTTTAACCACTGTGCAACCAGGATTCTTTTTAGAATGGTAGCTACAAAATCACTATATTTCAAAAGTTTTCTAACAATTTTTAATTTTTTTTTAATTGTAATTGAGTGAAAGGTGCAATTGAATTTAAATTTGCATGCCTGCCTATCTGCAGCTCCTTCTACTCTCCTTGCCTGGTGACGTCACACTCCTTCTCCCCATTCTATACATGTCATAGCCTCTTAACAATCTCCTGACCCCTCCTCTCCACCGACTCCACTCCCCTCTAGTGAGAGGCCACTAGAACGTGTTATAGATGCGTAGAACCATGAACTGCACACACGGTATGGTCACTCTGCATCCATGAGTCCAGTGCATTCCTGTCGGAAGAGTTGACCTCAGTAACGATTCATGATCAGGGGTAGCATCCGGACTAGGGACTATGCTCCCAGGGGACCCCCAGCCCTTCGGACCATCAACTGTGTCATTTAGTGCAGTTCTCATGGCGCACCCCTTTTCTTTCCTCATGTTGCCACGGGCACTCAGCATAGTAAGCTCCATCACGCTATCACTGGTAGTGGCCAGTCACCATCTGGTTCTTCTGGTCATACGATGATATAGTCACCCATTTATGTGGGTCTTTCTCTCTTCTGGGTTCCTTTTCCTTCATGTCGTTGTTGTCCTTGGTGATTATCTGTTCCAGCTGAGTTAGGACATTTGGGGTACCTCAGATGGCAGCTTGCCAGCTTTTAAGACCCCAGATGCCACTCACCAATATGGGGTGCAGAAGACTCTCTTAGCAATAGGCTAGTTATGCCAGTTGGCCTCCACATCCCCTGAGAGCATGGTCACTGGACCTACGCCCCTGCTACTCTATCCTTGCAATACTGGGTTAAGATTGGGAGAGTTTTCAGGTTATGTTGAAGTCCCGTTCAACGAATCTTCCAATGTGTGCTGTCACCGCTTTTACCCAACCAAATTCCTATCAACTGTCTCATCCATAACCAATCCCCTCCCTCCTTCCTCTCCTTTGCAGCCATCAAAGAGTCTTTTCTTCTGTGCATGAGTCTGTTTCTAAGTCCTTATAATACGGGTCTCATACAATATTTGTCCTTGCGCCACTGACAGATTTCACTCAACATAATGTCTTCCAGTTGAAACCAGGTTATGAGATGCTTCCTAAAATCATTGTTCTTTATCTTCGCATAGTGTTCCATTGAGTATATATACCATAGTTTGTCTATCCATTCATCTGTTGTAATAATTTTTAATTTTAACAATCATCCTGCTGACGACAAAGAAACCCTATCACTGTTGAGCTGACCAACTCAGAGCAACCCCACTGAACAGAGCAGAACTGCCCCACAGCATTTCCACAGAGTGGCTGGTGCATTCCAGCTGCTGACCGCTGTGCTAACAGCCCTTGCTCCACACCACGCTGCTACCATGCTCCAGGGAAAGCAGAAGGGACTTTCTAATCACAGAATACAATGCAAATGCTGTAAATGCTATAAAATTTTATAGAAAACTGGAGCTGGAGAGAAAAGGTGGCGTGAACCTCAGGCAAGACAAGGCGTTCTTTGAAAAGTTGATGAACCGAACAACTGACATGTCTGTAATCAAAATTATGAGTAATCAAGGGTATAACCAAATTACAATATACACACGACAAACGCTGGGAGAAGCCTGGGAAGGGGACCAGGGTTACTCAGAGTGCGCTGAAGAACAATCCCATAACTTCAACCTGAGGCCACCGCATTGACTGTGACTCATAGAGATCCCACAGGACAGAGGAGAACTGCCCCACAGGGTTTCCCAGGCTGCAGTCTTTGGAGGCAGACTGCCACAACTTGTCCCCGTAGAACAGCTGGCGGGTTCCATTAGCAGCCGGGCACTGTAACCTCTGCATCACTACCACTAAATTCTACTTAAAACTCACTGTGATCAAGTGGATTCCAACTCACAGGGACCCTACAGGGACAGAGTAGAACTGCCCCTTGGAGTTTCCAAGGAGCACCTAGGGGATTCGAACTGCCGACCTTTGGGGTTAGCAGACACAGCACTTAACCACCGCGCCACCACAGTTTCCAGCTTCTACTTGGACTTGATAAATCATGAACCAGATGCACGAGCAAATTATTTTGAGTAAGAGAGACAATGATCAGAAGAGTAGAAACCTAAATAATTAAAAGTGGGACTGGGGACACAAGCGAAGGGGGAGACGTTTTGTTTGTCATTTTATATCCTTCCCAATGGCTTTTACTTCCGAGCTATCGGAATTCTGTGCACAAACCTCATTGACAGGATTGTAAAACAATTATAAAAATCCTTCAGGAGCTCAGATTACCCTCTGACTCAAAATATCCATTAGCAATGATTACCTTCTGACTCAAAATATCCATTAGAAATTGACTCCTAAAGGAAGCAAAAATCACCTCAACTTGTAATTTTAGATAGTGAGGCCTGTGACATGTGAACTATGAGTTGACAACTGGAAATTATAGAGCCCAGGGGACTACCGGAGACTGAACACTGCCTGCTCCCCGTCCCCCTAAAAACAGGTTAGAATCCTAACCCTTATCCCTGTTACCATGATTCTACTTGGAAATAGGGTTTTCTTTGTCCTGTTGATGGGGCAACACTAATGTAGGGTGTGTCCTAAACGTAATCACTTGTGAGGTACACAGAGAGCAGGTTAGACACAGACACACCTGTACTAGGGAGACAGATGTCACATGAGGATCTCCAAGAAGGGAGGGACACTAGTGCTACCAAAAAGGAAGGAGTTGACATGGCTGAGAGGAATGCGAGGGCCCTCAACGGGGAAGGAGTGCACACGGCTGAGATCCTGAGCTGGACACCCAGCATTCTTGAAAACTACACTCGTGTGGCATTGGTTTACAGAAGCAATAGGAAACCAAGAGTCAAGAGCAACGGGGTCACTAGGGTTGGTGTCCCTCTCCTCCCTGGGGACCTCCTCCCACACCAGACCATCCACAGTCCTCAAGCGCACTGTGTGTACCGCTGTCCTGCAGGAACCCTAATGCCTGCACATCGGTCCTTCTTCTCCTCTGACCACTACTACATCCTCAAAAGAGTTATCGATACAGGTTTTCAAATACTGATCACCACAGTATTGTAGACAAAACACCAGAAAAATGGGCACTGTCCAGATAGATGCCCATTTCAGCAACAAAATTTTACCTTGAAAAGCTCTTGGACAACAAGCTTTCAGGCTACCAAGTGAGATAATGAAGGTCAAAGTCCTAGACGACCCTCGTCGCACAGAGAGAGCTCAGTGAGTGACGTCTAATGAAATGGTAACAGGCAGGCACAGACAGACTATGCATAAGTCCCAGGGAACTTGCTCTGCCATATGCCTGAACGTCTTCTTTGTAAGAAACCTTCACAAAAGTCCCTTAAAGGGGCCCCTGAGTGACAGACCCTGAGCTCAGGGCTCCTCCAGCCTGGAGCTGCGCCGACGGTCCTCGCAGACCCTCCACAGACCCTCCGGTCTCGGAAGACTCTGTCATCACCGCCGCAGCATGTGAGCTCTGCAGGGAACGGGAAGCCCACCTCCGCAGACCGAGGTCGGGGAGGAAGGACTTCGGGAGGTTCTAGGGTACGGGAGGCAGGAGCAGTGTTTTCCGACACCTGGGAAAAACACTGAGCACCGGTGAAAACAGCACTGTGCAGGAGTGCGGTATGCGCAGGTGGAGCCACGTGATTCGACACATCACTAACTGGATGACAGTGACAGCCCTGAGCCGAGGGCATCAGAAGGTTCACAAAGTAAGCTAGCCTGAGTTTCAGCCTCGGAGGTATGCTGGCACCTGTGAGCTGGGCAGAGGGAAAATGTTTCTGTGTTAGAACTACAGGGATGCTACTATAAAAAAATAATGTCTTCTGAAGCACCGCACAAAAATTTTACAGTCATTCAGTTGGTGTCACCCCCTCTGACAGCGTCACCCAGTGTGGTCTGTGCTGCCCTCCCTCCCTTCCCTGCACCCCCCTAGTGACACCACAAGCAGCTTCTGCAGGACTTCAGTGAGGTGACAGGCTGGACGTGAAAATGGCAGGACCTGCCTCTCAGAGACGGGTCTGCTCAGGCTCCTCTGAGGACGGGCTGGACCTGACAGGCTCACAGCTGCTGCCAGCGAACGGATAGTAGCCACCTAGGAAAGGGGCCAGGGACCTCATTTCCCAAAGGAGAGACTCCCCACATCACAGAAATTCACTGACAGTTAGGATTAAATAGCTCTAGGCCTTACTTAGTGTTAGAAAGTAAAGACGTCACTTTGAAGACTGAAGTGTGCCTGACCGAAGCCGCACTATTTTTCACTGCATCACATGCCTGCGAAAGCTGGACGGTGAACAAGGGAGATGGAAGAAGAACTGACGCCTCTGAACTGCGGTGTTGGAGAAGAACGCTGAATGTGTGCTGGGCCACCAGAAGAACAAGCAGACCTGTCCCGGCAGAAGGACAACCAGAGTGCTCCTTGGGAGCCAAGATGGGGAGACTGCGCCTTACATACCGTGGACATGTTGTCAGGAGGGATCAGTCCCTGGAGAAGGACATCACGCTTCACCAGTGGTCAGCGAAAAAGAGGAAGACCCTCAAGGAGATGGACTGGTGCGTGTCCGTGACAGGGCTGAAGCACAGAAACGGCCGTGGACGTGGCGCCAGACTGAGCGGCGTTGTGTTCTGCCGTGCACAGGGCCGCTGGGAGACAGCACCTAGCAACAGCAGGCCTGACGCGAAACCTCTGAGCTTCCTAGCGGTATTTTGAGGCCAACTCCGACTGCCTGCTAGCCATTCATTCCACAGACACCTACGCAGCTGCTTGGTGCTGTGGGGTCGCTGCACCCCCACAGTCAGTGCGGTGACACAGAACATCATGCTAGCCTCAGGGTCCGACCACCCTGGGGGGAATCAGCCGCCATCAGTGAGGGCGGCTACTCCACGGGGAGGTGCTGGGTGCTGTGGAGCCCAGAGCAGGACACAGGGACGAGCAAGCAGATGTCACATAGCAAGGAGACGAGGAGGGTCTTGGGCAGCGGGGGTGCCCGTGTGCCACCCCTGAGGGCAGCACAAAGGCCTCTGTTTCCTACCTATGAATTTATGTCACCTCGCTGCCCTGGCTGGACACGTCACTGTGCCCTCCAGACCCCTCCGAGCCCCTCCACCCTCCCCAGGGCCCACCAAGCTGACCACGCGGATCCTGCAGTGGAGGTCCCTTGCACTCTGGCTTTGGGTTGGTTTTCCCAGTGGGCAGCACCAGCAAGAAACCCAGAGAACGGAAGGTCAGCGAGGTCAGAGGTCCCTTCCCGGGCCCCAAGGCACTGTTGCAGTCTCCCACCACGGCCCTCATCCCTGTCTACCGGCCCCCTTCCCACGGCTCTCTCTCCATCTGGGGAGCACCTCCTCCCCTCCCCCTGCCAGATGGGGGGTGCAGTGGCACCCCACTCTCACAAGCCCCCCTGGCTGCACTGCCTTGTTCCTGTTACTAAGCTCTGGCCACAGCTTTATAAGATATCCTCAAAATGTTCTGCTGGAATGTTCCATCTGCTTCCCACTAGGGCCCCTGGTAGACTCATCCATTAAATGGAGCTCAGAAAACAAGAAAAGGAAATGACACCCACCGCCGAAGCCACATGACACATTCACGTTTCAGCCTTTTCTGTGCATACTTTTCACACAGTCATCAAAGTTGTGTGCCACGGTTTACATCCTAACCTTTTCCTGTGACACCATACGACACACATGTTGTCACTTTTCCCTGCTGTCACCTGGGTCCCTGACTCATGCAGACCCACCCCACACACAACAGAACGACACACTGCCTGCCACACCACCCCCACAGTCAGCTGCAGCTGTGCCATTGTGACCCATAGAGTTTCCAGGGCTGGTTTGCAGGGGTGGATCCAAGGCCTGCCTTCCTGGTCTGGCTTGGTCTGGAAGCATCCTGGCAATACTCACGCCTCCACTGACAGGCAACTGCTGGCTACTCGTGGGGTACGCTGGCTGGGGACAGGGCCTGCTCTCCTGCCTGGAAGGTGAAAATTCCACCAGTGAATCACTAAGCCAAAAGAAAAAGGCCAAACTCAATGCCATCTAGTCAACTCCAATTCATGGCAACCCTGTAGGCTGGAGCAGAATCATCCCATAATTTCCAAGGGGTAGCTGACAGAGTCTCAAACTGCTGACCTTTAGGTTAGGAGATGCTCTCTGAATCACTGTGTCACCAGGGGCCTCGCATTTGGTGGTCTCTCTCAAACCCTGGTGGTGCAGTGGTTAAGTGCTACAGCTGCTAACCAAAAAGTCAGCAGTTCAAATCCTCCAGGCGCTCCTCGGAAACTCAGTGGGGCGGTTCTACTCTGTCCTGCAGGGTCCCAAGGAGTCAGAGCCCACGTGACATCAGTGGGCTCAGTTTTTTTGTTGTTGTTGTCCTAGATCAAATGTTGACATATTAAAATATGCTATCTCATTTAATCTCACGAGATGAATATTAAACTTGGGGATTTCTGAAAAGAAACGTTCATCTGGAATTACGATGAATTATTTCCACCTCCTCTCAAGGTGTATGAGTGTCAACCTTACACCTTCTCGACTACGTTTTCTCTCTAGGCTCAGTCACCCTTCTCTGACGCCGTCCTTTTCTGTTGTGAGACTAGTGCTCTCCAGGGTCATCACGACCCTCTCACACAGTTTCCGAGGAGCGTCGGGCAGACGGGAACCGCCGGCCTTTTGGGGAGCAGCCGCAGCACCTCACCACTGAGCCGCCAGGGCATCCCGGTTTTCCTCTAGGGCCCCAGCACTGCTGTGCCTTCCTTTGAAATTCCGTCCACACACAGAGGCCCTCTGGGAATGCTCCTTGCATCTGCAACATCAGGTTAATATGACGTAGCCATGTCAGTTTGTCAGGGTCTCTTCTCTTGGCTAACGATGCCACCACCCAGCCATCCACAAAGAGGAAGAACCAACATGTCTCCAGCTCGGCTCATCTCAAATGCCACTCAGATTCCTCCCCTCTTGGCCCCCCCATTGCTGGTTCTAACCAGCAGCCCCTACTATCTTCTCAGCTCAAGCATCTCCTCCTGCAGGAAGCCTGCCCCAACACTCCTACAGTTCTCGGGGCAGCTTCCCTCCTGGGGCTCATCAGGTGGCCTTTGTGGGTTGGCACCCCGACTCTCCTGGCCATAATGCACACCAAGAAGATGCCTTGACCATTCAATCATCTCTGCAACTGATCTGCCACCAAGCCCAAGACTTCCCATGTGACCTGCTTTTTTTAATTCCTAGGGAAAATGTAAGCATTTTCCTACTTCCTCTTCACACACTCACGCTGCCCCGTAGCCTTCTTAAGGGCCCAGCCCTGCTCATCGGTGCCCAGTGCGTGGCAAACACCCCAATCATCTTTCAAGTAAATAAGCTGTCACTGACAGAAGAAAACCCACCCTTGGCTCCAGGAACAACCTTTTAAATCCAAACAAATACCTGCCTCTCAGTTTCCAAAGAATTACGAGTAGGAAGGCTTCAGATTCAAACAGAGAGGCCAGCTCCTCCCTCTAAGGACAGCTTTTCTCAGAGCAGTGCATCTGTCAGCCTCCTTCAGACTCCCTGGGGACTAATGACATGTACCTTCCTGGGCTTCACCCCACATCTACTGGGCCCAGGAACGTACATTTTTAAGCAAGTAAAGCAGACAATTCTCGCGCCTGTCAATATGGGAAAACTGCTTCCCTGGGGGACATGTCACTTCGGTCTGGGTAGAAAGTCCCCTACGCGTGCAGGTAATTTCCTCTGTAATGAGTATTTATATCCCTACCAGGGAAGGGAGGGGATTCTGTTTTAGAGTACCAGACTGGACACTCTGATCTTCACCCTTCACCCTAACCAGTTAGGGAGCTACTGGAGAATTCCTAACAGGTTTACCACTGCACTAATGGAACATTTTGCAGTGGATCCGTCCATACAATCTGAAATTCCTAAAGTCCGACTGAGCTTAATAAGAGTGACCAGCTATTGAGTGGTGGGCTAAGTACTGTGCCTCATGCTTCCCATGGGTTGTCCCTGATGAGACCCTTCTATCACTCCCATTTCACTGAGGAAGACTTTCAGACTGTCAGAAACGGAGAACTTGTCCGTAGTCACCCAACTGCTAGGGAACCTTGAACCCCCAGTATTCCATTCTAGACCATATACTCTGAACCACTGTGAAATTCTGCCTACCTGCCCTTTCTTTACACATGAAGCTGAGACGTCCTCAAGGAGCTGAGGAAGGGGTGCCAGGAGGAAAAAGCCACACAGCTTCCAGCTCAAGCTGGGCTGGGTCTATGGCACCCTGACTATGTGTGACATGCCTGCCAGGACCTCAGACTGTGCTGCCACTGCCACCTCACTCCTATGTCAGGCACACAGGCATCCCACTGTCCCGCCATGATCCCCATTTCTATGTCAGGCACACAGGCACTCCATCGTCCCACTGTGACCCCCAGCCCAATAGTCCAAAGGCAGATATATGTCTGACAGGATGCACTCTCTTTGGTTTGGGTGGCGGTCTCAGTGACACCTTCTTAACTCTGATGGCACATGAGCCATGCTTATTAACGTGGATTCACAAAAAAGCAACATCCTCTTCCTCCATCATAGATCCCACAAGAAAAGCAAAAGAAGTGAACGTGAAGAGACGTGAACACACTCCATCACCACTAGAAGTCAATCCCAACATCACCCAGCCACCAGGAATTCAGAAAATATTTGGCAGGTTTATACCAGCACCTCGATGGAGAGAAGATCTGAGCATACTTGTTCTACAGAAACCCAGCTCCTGGCACTCCAGGGTTGGTAGCGGCTACCAGGCTGCCAGCCGTGCCCTAATGTCCTGTCAGCGAGTCTGAGAGGTGAGAGGACCACCTGATGTCCCCATCCCCTGGGCCATATATTGTGTGTCTGGTCTCTGCCACTGATTGGGGCAGGAAATGGTTACAGAAGGTCTCTGCTCCACCCTGGTTAAAAACAACAGTTCAAGTTCCCAAGTGGCAGTCCAAGCGCTGACAGAACTGAAGAGCATGGCTCCCCTCGGCCCAGAGGACTTACCTCCTTGGGTAAGGCCACCCTACACGGCTGTCCCACGAAGGCTCCCCAGGTTCTCAGAGGAGCACAGCTCGCCCGAGCCCGAGCTCCTGGGCTGGGCCGTCTGAGCTCCAGGAGGGGCGGCTCGGAAGCGGGCTGGAGAGAGCAGGGAGGAACGCAACTGGGAAGGCAGCCAAAGTGATTCTAAAGGGGCCGCTAGGAAAGCCTGTAACTGGAGAAGGGTCTGCGAGAGTACTTACAGCTATGCTCCAGAATCATCCGCCTTTAATCACTGCTTAATCTAACTCTGCAGAAAGCATCATTAATAAAGAAACAGGTTGTTTTCTTCTTTGGCTTCATCCAAGTGGATGAAGGAAGAAAGAAAAGACAACCTGAAAGAGCAGGCTGGGGTTCTACTCAGCTTGGCCTGCAGGCCCCTATCCCAGGGGCTGGGACGTGGGTAGGGTACTCACGCCGCTCCTCCCTCTCCTCCCTCCCCTTGCCCCACGGACACCGTGGTTCACACCCAGGAAAACAGTATGCTTGTTTAGGTGGTGGCCGCGATGCCCACCAAGAAGATGCCTTGGCCAGTCAGTCATCTCCACAAGTGACCGGCCACCAAGCCCAAGACTTCCTAGGGAAAAGGTAAACATTTCTGGGAAGTGTCACATCAAAAACTATTATCAGCCACTGTGACCTTTAGGAGGCCCGCTGACAGTGCAGTGGAGCTGAAGGGAATAAGAGAACACGGGTGTTTCCGAGGCAGCATGGGTTCAGCAGAATGTCATACAAGGCTCAAAGCACGCTTCTTCTCTCCACAGTGCTGATGGGCCTTGGCCAAGGTCCAGCCAAAACCAAGCCAAACTGCCATCGAGTCAGGTCTGACTCATAGCAACCCTACAGGTCAGGGTAGAACTCCCCTAGAGTGTTTCCAAGGAGCACATAGCAGATTTGAACTACCAACCTTTTGGTTAGCAGATGTAACACTTAACCAACTACACTACCACGCTTCTGGTCCCGCCAAAGGTGCACTGACTCTCACTACCCCGAAGAACTTGGCTCAAGTCTCAGCTTCAACACTTAAAAGCCGCGTGACATTTGACGAAGCGCTGTATTTCTCTGTGTCTTAGTTGTTTTACTCTCATAGAATAGGATCAATCTTTCAGCCTCTCTACTTTAAGGAGCAGATGTGATAATGGCTGTAAAAACACTTTATAATCACTAAACATACATGTTTGTTGACTTTTTTTTAAGTTTTAAGAGGGAAAATGTCTATCTGCTCTTCCCCCTCTACTGGTCCAACAGGGAGAGGAATCAAACCAGAGACCCAGAATTCATTACTGGCCGGGGACCCTGTATCTGACCTGGCTTTCTTAAGCAAAAACCAAATCTCCTGCCACTGAGTCAATTCTGACTCATAGAGACCCTACAGGACCAAGTAGAACTGCTCCACAGATCTTCCAAAGGGCACCTGGTGTTTTCAAACTGCCGACCTTATGGTTAGCAGACCCAGCACTTCACCACTAAGCCGCTAAGTAGCAACCCGAAATTCCAAATTTCTTGTCTGATTGCAGAGTGACTCACGGAAGTAAAGAAGACCAAAGAATGGGAAAAGTACTTAGAGTTCATCAACACAGTCTACAACATGTTTGCCCTTGAGAAGGTAAGGGAGGCCTCTCAAGCCATTATCTTAAAAGGCACTGGCCCTTTCGAATAGAAACTGATTGTAAGTACTGTTTTGCAAAGCTATTAAGTCATCTTCCAATTTCCTCTCTGAAGTTCCAGACTCCAAGGTAAGTGCGACTCATCCCGGGCTAAGGACTTGGAGACCAAGGCAAGGGTACAAGCCTAGGCCCTAGAGGCCACCATCCATTCGCACCCAGCAGTGTGGAGCTGGCACTCGGCACTTCCGCCAGGCTCCCCTCTCTCATGGGAAACATGGGGAAGGCAGTGTGCAGAGCAGGAGACAACTGGAGCAGAGCACTGTGCGGAGTCCTCAGAGCAAGAGGATGCCAAGATCAGAACACAGCGACAAGCAAAGCCAGGGTGTCCCCTGCACTTGTCCCCTAGAGCCACATGGCATGTTGTACAGCTCAGGTGCTATCAGGAAGTCAGACTGCCACTCTCAGACCCCTGAAAGCCCGTCACCTGTCACTAACACACCCATCTGTTCTTAGCAGAGATGGTATGGAGCGTCCCCTTTTGCAGAGCTCTGTGCTGGGTCCTGGGAACATTAAAACGTGACCCAAGCCCTTGAGAGACACGCACTCAGCTGCAGAAGAAAGACAGGTGCGCCAAGGACTAGCTATAAACCAAGGAAGAGAGCATCAAGGAGCCGCAAACAAGATAGAGTCAGAGCCTTCACAGCACACAGAAGGGAAGTGTCTCATTCTGGGAAGGCTTCCAAGAAGAGGTGGATCTGAGCCGAAGCCGAGACGATGAGTAAGAACTCAGCATGCAGACAGCGGGGATGGGCTTTCCAGGAAAAACCTGAGTGAGGATGTGCAGGCCTGGAAACACAGGGCACACAAAGAGCCCCCCAGTGGTTTCATGAGGATGCAGTATGGACAAGGGATGGGCACAGAGCAAGAGGTGGAAATGAAGGGATGCTCTGCATGGCCTTGAACACCACACGCGAGTGTGAACCTGACCTTGTACTGAATCATGCAGTAGGCACGGCACCGTCTTAAGCCTTTGATGACTTGATGTGTGGCCAAGTCTCCTACCTCCCTCACGCACAGCACTGCTCTCTGAGCTCACTGACAGTAAGGCGTCCACAGAGACAGCGGTTATCAACCAGCCAGCCAGGCAGCGTCAGCTCGCGGAGACCGTCCATGAAAACAGAACGCACCCCTCTCCTTGTCAGTGGCACACACTGGCTCACTGTTGTGGCTACTGGGTCGACCCGTCTCACTGAGAGCTTTCTTTACTGGACCAGAGGGTCCTCTTTTAGCAAATGGCTTTTCCTGAGGATCTGTCCCCAGAAAGCAAGCCAAAGTCCCGCCGTTCTTGTTTCTAAGTAGCATTCGGCTGTACTCCTTCGGAGACTGACTCGTTTGCTATTCTTCATCCCACTACGATCACGTGCAGCAATTCTTTTTCCACATAAACAACCGGATATTGCTGGGTAAGGTCGCCGGAGATCCACGCTGCAGCAGAAGGTCTGAGCGGCCACAGGTGAGCCGAACGTTTCCGGAAGGCTTTTGGACAGCCAGCTGCAGAGGAAGGCTCATGTGGGTCTGAGGACACAGCTCTGAGCACACACAGAATCTCTCTCCTGTAAAAAAGTCCGTGTCCTCAGGGATCTAAGGCTGTCATTGGTGACCAGAAAAGTCCCCCTTCTGCCAAGGGGTCTGCAGGCTGAGTGGCCGGTGAGCCAGACACAGGAGCTCATCTTTCAGGAAACAAATTAGATCAAGAGAACCGTTATTCCCCTGCAGGCTTCCTGGCCACCACTCTTCTCTCTCCCCAGGGGACGTCATAAAGACGCTGGAAACAGCTGCCTCCCCGTGCTTGCTCCTGGACTTCCAACGATGGCAGTACCACCGCCACCATCTCCCAGTACCTTGCCGTCACTCGGCTTCCCCGCGTCCCTCAGCATTGCCTGAAAATAAAAGCAAACCCACGGCTGTCAAGTCACTTCCGGCTCACAGTGGCCTTGCAGTAGTGCCCAAGGCTATATACCACGCGCGTGTTTCCTTGTGTGTCTGACACACAAACACACACAAATACACTCTTTGATGGCTGTAGTTTGTTTGCCCGCATTTTGTTCATCACTGCGCCCTCCTGCTTCAAACGGTGCCGGTGACTCCCTTTCTGGACTCCGCAGTCCCTCTCTGAGCTCCCTCAATGATATTAATCATCGATATTCCAACAGCACGTTGCATCTTACAATTTCATGACGGGCCCATGTAAAGGAAGTGAGCCACCATGCTGTGACGGCACTGGGTGGGCTTGGAGAGACCCCTGTGGCGAGGAACCAAGGCCTCCAGCTGACAGCCAGCGTGAACTGCCTGCCCTGTGAACACGTCGCCTGCTTCTGTCGTGGCTCCACAGCCTCTTTGCTCTCCCTGATCACGGTGCTCTGGTTTTCTTGGATTCTCAGACAGGACAGAGAAATGGTGACCTCCAGCCACCCTCTCTACGTGCTGATCTCTTTCGTGCCCAGACACAGAATTCCTTCCTAGGGAAGGGAGTGATGATCCCGCCTGGCTCGGGGATCTAACCCTGAATCAGTCTGAGAGAGGAAAGCCTGAAGAATTATAGCCTTTCCTAAAAATACCAGAAGCCTGAAGGCCTCAAACCTGAAGAGTTATAGCCTTGTTAAAAGCACCAGGCGCCTGGAAGCTTCCTGGCACAAGAGAAACCCCCACGCAAGTGTTTCTTGTGAGCAGCTCGACCCCGAGAGAAAGGAGAGCCCCTTCCTCACAACCTAAGAATTCGCTTATCTTTATCTTTGTAATCATGTTAACACTAGTTAGGAGGTAGAATGATAATCTGTAAAACTACTGATACCAATAGGAATACTGTAGGAAAACTTCTTTGAACTTTCTGTAAAGGTATATAAACTCTGAAATTTGGCAGGACGGGGAATGCAGCCACTTTCAGACTCAGTCCACTGCGTTCGGCTGGCTAATAAAGCCCCTTCCTCTAACAACGAATGGTGTTCGGAGTGATCCTTGCTCCACAGAGCTTTGTTTAATGGTTATTTGTAAACTCTGTTTTCGCTGCAACAAATCCACCAAGATCAAGAAGACAACGGTCAGACAGCAGAATTGTGGCAGCTTCCCCTGCCACCCTGTGCATGAAGCTAGGAGGAGCAGTCCCTAATGAAAAGCCCCTACTGGGGACAGCACCCACACTGCAGTGTTTTAAGGGCTGCGGGGTTTGCAGGCTCTTAATAGTTCTACAACTGCACAGCATTATTGCTATTTGAGACTCCAGTGCAGTGTGGCGGGAAAAAGCCCTGGTGGTGTGGTGATTCAAACTCCACTGCTCTCATGGGTTGAATTATGTCCCCCCCCAAATGCATGTGCCAATTTGGCTGGGCCATGATTCCCAGTATCATACGACTGTCCACCATTCTGTCACCTAGATGTTGTAAATTCTATCACTGTGATTTCATAAGATGGATTAGCCAAGTACCATGGATTAGCAGCAGTTATATTTATGAGGTCTGCAGGATCAGGTCATGTCTTAAGCCAATCCCTTTTGACACATCAGAGAGAAAAGCAGGCAGAGAGCCACAGGGACCTCATTCCACCAAGAAAGCACTGTTGGGAACAGAGCGTGTCCCCTGGGCCTGAGGTGCCTGCGCTGAGCTGCTCCCAGACCAAGGGAGACTGGTGACAACACAGGAGCACAGCATGTCCCTCGGACCTGAGGTTCCTGAGCTGAGATGCTCCCAGACCAAGGGGAGACTGATGTATCACAGGAACCACCTTCCAGAGCCAACAGAGCCAGAAAGCCTTTCTCTGGAGACATCACTCTGAATCCGGACTTCCAGCCTACCAGGCAGTGAGAGAGTAAAGTTCTCTCCGTTGAGACCATCCATTTGTGGTATTTCTGTTACAGCAACAACAGATGACTAAGACAGCTGCTAAGTGAAAGGCCTGCAGTTGGAACCCACCAGCTGCTCTTCAGAAGAAAGCGTAGCAGTCTGCCTCTGTAAAGACTGCAGCCTTGGAAATACTACACAGCAGTTCTATCCTGTCCTCCAAGGTCACTATCAGTCAGAATCAACTCAATGACACATAACAACAACAAATAGTGTAGAAGGGTGCTACGGACTGAATTTTGTCCCCCCACAATGTGTTCTCAACTTAGCTAGGCCGTGATTCCCAGTACAGTGTGTGGCTATCTACCACTTCGTCATCTGATATAATTTTCCTCTGTGCTAAAACATTCTACCAGTATGATGTTAATGAAGCAGGATTGGAAGCAGTTGTGTGAACGAGGCAAGACTCAACCTACATGCACAGGCTGGATCTTGAGACAATCTCTTCTGAGACACAAAAGAGAGAAGTGAGCAGAACAGACAGCTCCTACCATCACCAGCCAAGAGCCGCCAGCAGGGAAGCCCTCCACTGGCCGTGCTGAGAAGCTGCGAGCCCCGGGAAGACTGGGGACAACGGCCTCCCCCGGAGCCCACAGCGGAGGCCTCCCCTGGAGCAGGCACCCTGAATGTGGACTTCCGGCCTCCCAGGCTGCAAGAGAATAAATTTCTCTTTGTTAAAGCCATCCACTTGTGGTGTTTCTGTTACAGCAGCACTAGATGGCTAAGGAAGGAGGAAACACACACGCACACACACACGTACACACACAACTTAGACTCAAAGGCCAGGGCTCAAATTCCACCTCGCTCTGCCATCTCACAGCCTCACGGTCTCTTTTGAAAAGTTTCAATCTCCATTTCATCCCAGAAAATGGCACTGAAAACACCTCCTACATAAAATACTCCCAAGACTCAAGCCATCAGGGGACAGCACTTCATAAAGCACCAAGCAAATAAATAATAGGTGCTTGTGATAAGAGTCCGAGTTTACATAGACATCTCCCACCAGTTACCATGTCCCCACCCCACACGCAGACACAGACACACGTGCACACACGCACAGAGACACAGACACACATACCCCCCCCCCACACTTTGGCTTCCCTACACCCACCCCAGTCCCTGCCACTTCTAAGCTCCAGGCACAAGTGGCTCCAGTGGATGGCTGGCTGTGTGAACAGGACAGAGGTGGGCAGGGAGGGAGGGCACAGCAGGCTGGTGGGCAGGCCGCCAGCCGAGGCCGGGCGAGGTGGCCAAGTCTACAAGCCAGCCCAGCAAAGGGACTGGCTGGAAGTCAAAACGGATATAATTAACTTAAGAATCACAATAAACTTGTGGTGACTCTTAATAGGTTTCATACATTTTCTAATTTACTCTGCCTTCATTCTTCTCAGTGTGCTCTCATTGGGAAAGAAGGGAAGGAGGAGAGGCCAGGAAAAGTCTTAAGGGGACAGAACACATAGTGTCTACAGGAAGGACTGGTAGAGGCCTTGTATACAAATGCGGTGACCACAGATGCCTAGGGACCAAATTTATCAGTAGTCACAGGGACAGGAGGTGAGCTGACGGGAGTCGTTGCTTAGGGGCGCTGATCTGGTCCAGGACTGGGAGACAATACGGCGAACGGTGGTCATGAGGGTTGCACAGAATGATGAGTGCAATTAATGTTGCTGAACTGTACACACAAAAAAGGTCATGAGGGTAAATGCCTTTGTAATATCTATTTTTACCACAATGAAAAATAAATTTTAGTCAACTCTTAGGTAAAAATGGACTAGACTCAGGGACACAAAGTGACCGTATGGTGTGTACACTTTATGGTTCCGTGCATTTATAGGAGGCTGTCCTACTAGTCTCTTTTTAGATGGGAGAGAAAAGGGTGGAGAGGCAGCAGCAGAAGCTTGTTCAGAGGACATGACAAGTATAGAATGAAAAGGCGGAGTGTGCTGTCACGGGGCAAGGAGGGCAGAGGGCTGCAGATAGGCGCACACGCAAAACTGATTTGGATTGTATACAGTCACTTAATCACAATAATAAAAAAATAAAATAAAATTTAAAAACACACACACACATACAAACAAGCAAATCAGAAAGACAGAAACCTGAGTGGCCGGCGATGATGTTGGCTATCTGCCTGGCCACTCCCTTGTGGAGCAGAGGACGGTAAATGGACATTCCCACAGGAACAGTCATATCTGGCCCAGCCATGGAGCTGTAGCCCCCAGCCCCTCGGGGGCTGACTGTGGGCAGTGCTACAGCCAGTGTCCGCTGAAGAGCTGAGGCAGCCTGGCCTCATGATACCCCGGTTTGATCATTTCAGGGTTCAAGCTCTGCTTTTCCCCTATTAGGCAGAAAGTGGATGCCGGCATTTAGGGTGCAAACACGGAGCATCGCAAGCACCTGCACAGTGCGAGTCTGATGACCAAGCTTCAAGGCCAGGAGCAGGTGACAGCCACCATGGAGGCATCTCGAGACCTCCTCCTCCGCTTGCCGGGAGGCCTTGGGTGAACCGCTTCATGACAAAGCTTGACCTCACTGAGGTACAGTTCTCGCTCCTCTGAATAGTAGACACAAAGCCCCCCGCTGTACCCCAGAGAAGTCATGCCTGACCCAGCGATTCTGTCACCACTGGTGACATGTCTCCTTTCTGCAGCACAAACTTCAGTGGCCTGCACCCTGCGTCCTCTCCTGCCACTCTTGGTTCTGGTCCTCCTGGACACCCTGGACGCCCACCCTCCTGGACGCCCACCCTCTTGGATACCCGCCTTCTTGGACACCTGCCTTCCTGGACACCACCCCTCACAAAAGCTGTGTTGTTGTTAGGTGCTTTCAAGTCAGTTCCAACTCACAGTGACCCTATACACAACAGAACAAATCACTGTCCAGTCCCGAACTGTGACCACAATCGTTCTTATGCTTGAGCCCTTCGTTACAGCCACTGTACCAATCCACCTCCTTGAGGGTCCTCCACTTTCTCACTGACTCTCCACTCTACCAAGCATAATGTCCTCTGGGGACTGATCTCTCCTGACAACATGCCCTAGGTATGTAAGACACAGTCTCCTCATCCTTGCTTCCAAGGACTCTGGTTGTACTTCTTCCAGGACAGATCTATTTGTTCTTTTGGTAGTCCACAGTACATTCAATATTCTTCTCCAACATCACAATTCAAAGGGCTCAATTCTTCTCCTGTCTTCTTTATTCATTGTCCAGCTTTCACAGGCATGCCTGGCCTGCCTTACGTGGCCTCACTCTCCCAGTCTGAGTGGCAACCCCACCCTTTGGCCCCAGCACATTCAGTTCTTCTGCCCCTCGGGTATGACAGCCCCATCCTTTCAGCTTTGGGTGGTCGCCCCATCTTCTTGGAACACTTGAAGGGCAATCCTGTACTCCAGAATCCAGTTGGTGAAGACCTGACTCTTTGAAACCTAGGAGGCCGTGGCTCCACCCTCCGAGACCTAAGAGGGTGTAGCTCTGCCCACTGAGACCTAGGAAGGCGTGGCTCTGAAGGCCCCAGCTTGCTGACCCCCCATCACGGGCCCACCCTCCACCATCAGAGCGCGGAGCTGACCCTGAGTGGGGGCAGAGCTGCCCCTAGGCTCCTGCGAGGGTCGGGGTCCCACAGCTTCAGCGACACAGAGCTATAGCCCTGGTCTCACCATCACTGGCACGTTACCGTCCCAGGCCACCTCCAGGATCCCCAGGATCCAGGTGTGTGTTCCCACTCATACACTCACCAGAGCCCAGCAAAAGACAGAACGAGCAGACCCAGGAAACGTCGCCTTCACTGAGACTGATTACCTGACTTCCTCCGTGACGCTGGCCTCCCCAAGCCCCAGAAATCACCGGGTTAGGAAAGGAACTCACCGTTGGTTGGCCATCCCAAAGAGGAGGGAGACAGGAAGGCAGGCAGGGAAAGGACTCTCCTACCTGGGCACTGGCCTGATGAGGCCCACCTGCCTCCTCTGACTGCCACCTGCCTCTCCCCATGCAGACCTCATGCCAGAGGGCACTCCCCAGCTCATGCCTTTGCTCCTCAGTTCACACGGGACACCTGCTCCTCTAGCTCCTTCCACCAGAACCACCCCAGCACTGGAGCCCTGTCCAGGCGCTCTTCTTCAGGGTGCCTTTCCTCACCACCAGGTCTGATTCTGTGACCTCTGTGAGTCCCCGAAGCCCAGCCCATGTCATCGGCTCTGACCAGTACCCTCCCCCCGCCCCCTGACTGTCTGTTGGCAGACAAGCCTCATCTCCCCAGTGGGTTACGGGGGCTTGCCCAGGGCTTGGCCCCTTCCTTTGTGTCTCCCCACACTCACCTTGGAGGTGATGCTCATAAATTAACATTCAAGTCCCCTGATACAGAGGACAAAGGACGCCAGCTGTGGTGGCCCTGTTGCTTCCAGAAAGGCACATGTGCTCAGAGCTCAAGGAAGGCCAGAGAAGGGAGGAGAGCGGCAGGAGGGACGAGCGGAGAGGCTGAGCCGGGGCTCCTGTCAAAGGGCAAAGGCCACCCTGCACGGCTGTGAGCAGTGAACGGGACAGGACGAACTAGTACTTCCAGCACTTGGCTTCACTCCGTGTTACTGTGCACAGCGAACTGGAGAGGACAGAATGACCAAGGAGCCACACCACACACACACACACACACACACACACACAGTCACACTCACACTCACACTCCCACACACACACCGCACCAGCAGGGAGTCTCGGGAGGCTGAGTGTCAGGCCTGCCGCTTCTCTACCATGACAAGCACAGGGTGGCTCATCGTCCCCGCTGCAGGGCTCAGGGCCCGTTCCCCACTCTCTGTCCCCTGGCAGCGGAAGGTTGAGCAGATCCGAGGGTGTGTGGTGAGTGGCCCCAAAATGAGAGGAGGGTCACCTAATGGCCCCTTGGGCTCTGAGTACCACGCATGCCCCCCCAGCTCTCCTCAGGTGTCCTTCATCCTAAAGAAAGCTAAGTAGTCCCAAGGCAGATCAAAATCTCTCTTCAAAAACTTGGATTTGGGTTCTTTCTCTCTCTTTCTATTCCACCCAACATACACTGAGTTTCTACTGAATTATCAAACATTTAGCGGGGGAGAAGGACAACAGTGAGACACAGGAATGAACGAGACCCAGCTTCTGCCTTAACTCCTCTGGGAAGATAGATGCAAGTCTATTTTACTCATTGCTGGCTGCACAGGGAAAAAAAAAATCTAACACTCGCTTTAAGACAAAGAATGTGCCAGCATTGTGGAGCGCATTAATTGTGTGACTAAAGGGCGAAGAGGAAGGCAGAGTGAGCCCGACATCAGCAAACAAAGGCCCTCAGAAATCTCGAGGGCTGTGCCATCCACTACTTCACACGTAATGTTTACAGCACACTTGAGTCACAAGACAGTGAATTCACAAGTGCCTGGCTGTGTTACACGGAGGACAACATGCTTGCCACAGACTCTTCCCAGCCTTCAGCTTTCTCACAGGAAAAGCTCTCCATTGCTGTGTCACTCAGGGCAGAGATGCAGGTCAGTGGCTGTCCTCTCAGGAGAAAAAGCTTTGTCACCAGTTTGTGGCTTGGAGGCTCCCGGTGTCTCAGTGCTGGTAGGAGTCGGCACCAAAGCTGTGTGCGCACGCGAAGGTGCACATGTGAATGTTTGTGTACGTGTGTAAGCATGTGTGTGTAGATAATGCAATCTAAACACTAGCCAAGAAAGGAATGTGGAATAATGGTTTTTATTTTAAGAAACAGGAGGCTAAAGATACTGGAGGGACATTCCTATCAGCACGGAAGGTCAGACACCCTAAATAACTCCTGCAATTGAACTAGCTGAAACACTAGAGACGCACGGAAAGAGGAGAAGGGAACACTTCAAATACCCGGATGACGAAGGACTCAGCAGACACCCAGAAAACAGCGTCAGCAGGGGCTCTCAGCTGAAGGGTCTCTGCCAGGCCCTGCAGGACCGAGCCTGCCCCTCGGACACCTGCGTGGCTCGTGGAGAGCTGCGCCTCCTGATGAAGCTGGGCCTCAGAAAGTTCCACCCGAGGTTTAGGGGACGAGAAAGAAACTCTGCCTCTGGAGAGAGACTGTCAGAAGCAAACACTGACCCTTTCTCAGGAAATCTCATTCTGGTCCAGGCCTCAGAGATGACCATAAATACAGTTTTAAGAAAAATTAGACACTCTGGTCTTCTAGAATTTCACAATTATGTATACAGCTATTTTTTTTTCCTTGTTTTGAATTTACTGACCTTTTTAAAGTTAAAGATCGGTGTTTTTCTAAGAATTCTGGAAATGTCTCCATCCTTATTGCTTCGAATGCTCTCTTTTGCTAATTCTCTCTATTATTTCTTCTTAGAGCTTCAGTGGGGCTTGCGTTTGGGTTTTGTGATGTGTATCCACGTCTGTTAGCCCCTCCTCCCTTTTCATCATTTTGTGCTCCTGTGTTGCAGTTTTATTTAGCTCCCTGACGCCCGTCTGCAGTGTGCTGACACCTCCCCACACGGGTCTAGCCTGCTGCCTCACGCCCGCACGGTCGGCCGCTGAGCACGCGGAGTAGGGGACTAACCGGGGCCCACACGGAGCAGACGTGTTAAAGCGACCTGCTAAAGGAGACACAGAGGCACAGCTTCCAAACCAACGGAGAGGAAAACTGTCATCGGAAAAAGAAAAGAAGGCAAGAACGGAGATTTTTTTTTAAAAAAAAGATAACAGAAAATGTAACACAAAAAGAAAACTCACGAGAAGATAGTGGCAGAATATCTTAATATACCAGTAATCACTATAAAAGCAAACTGATGAACTGTCCAGAATCAAATAATTCTGTCATAATGGATTTAAAATAAAAATCCAGTTACAGGCTTTTTAGGACACTTGGTGAAAACATAAGAAAACAGAAATATGGAAAGTCTAAGAACGGAAACGCATTGATTGTCGTAAACCAAGCTTCCCTGCTGTGAGAGCGGTTTCTCAGTCTTCACACGCTCCCACTACCCACTCACACCTTGCAGAGGACACGCAGTCCGCAGGCTTTGCTGGAAATCTGCGAGGAGGACAGTGGCTTCACACTGCAGAGACACAAATCACGCCAACCCAACTGCTGCACGCCCCCGACCACGGCCCACCCCGCTCTGCCCACCCGAGTCTCCAGCCTCACTTCCTCTCCCTGGCTTCTCTCTTCTCCTTTCCTCTTTCTTGGCGACAGGTTATCCAATAAGCCAGGCACATGCAGGCTGGCTTGTGTGGGTACAGTGGGTGACGGCTAAGCCACCCCCGCCTCTCTCCCTCTCCCTGCACTCTCCTTCTGCCCACTCTTCACAAGGAGCAAGTCAGCTGTCTCCAGTCCAGACCCAAACCCATACAGAGAGAGGCTCAGAACCATCACAGGCCCTCGACGGAGCGAAGCCTTCCTCATCCGAAGGCAGTGACTGCCTTTACAAGTACAGAGAGCCCCAGGCAGGGAGACACGGAGGTCTGACACTGCTCAGGACAGGGGCGGCGGAGCAGTGGGTGTTTCCCGACCACGCGCCAGTGGCCAAGGCCCCCCCCCCCACCGCCCCAGACCTCACACGGACTCCTACAGTGGACTGGCTTTCATCTGCAGCTCTGTTAAATAAAAGAACAAACTAAAAGAAATGACATCTCTGAGTTGGGTGTGAAGGCTCACAAAGAGACAAACTGACGTCCCCTCTGCCCTCCATGGCCACCAGCCTCATCTGATTCTCATCCCTCCTTCAAGGCGACCACAGCCTGCCTCCTGCTGGGCCTCCCCTCCACCCGCCAGCCCCCATCACTGCCCCGCGGAGATCAGTGCTGCTCAAGGGCTGTGGGGGCCCGTTAGCTCCTGAACGAGAATTACATAACCCTGAGCAAGTTGCTTGACCTGTCTATGCCTCAGTCTCCTTCTGGTCGATTCTAGATAATGACTTCTGTGTCGTGGGAAGGAGATGAGGACGCACAACACATACTGGAGAGGGGTTTAGAATGCTGCCCAACACCTCCCAGTGCTCAGCAGACGCCAGCGAGAGCACTGCTGCTGCTGTTCTTCTTTCCTCTTGTCCACACCGTGAGTCCGGCCTGCAGATGAAGCGGCACAGTCTAGCCCGGCTTCCCCCCCGCTCCTGTCCCCTAACCCCACGAGCACCAGACTGGGTCTCTCCATTCCCCCCAAATGCCCACTTCCTCGACCTTGCCCACTCTGCCCCTGCCCCCAGGGGTGCCTGCATTTTCTCTCTGCTTGGTGACTGACAGGCGGATGCGCCTCAGGTTTTGAGGTTTCCTTCAAGAGTTGCCTCCTCTAGGGGCTCTCCTCTCCTTGCCACTGTCCTGTACCAACTCGGCGTTGCTTTGTGCCAGGAATGTCTGAATGCCTGCACCCAAAGCACCGTCAGCCTCTCCCCTCCAACGTCACCACCCTCAGCGCCTCCGGAAGAATCATTTTCCCATTAGAGAGGAACATTTGCTGATTGCGTCCGATATGCCAGGCACTGTCAGGACCTTCTACAGTAACTGATCACTCATCACAACCACCAGATAGAGCGGGAATTATCACGCCCATTTTACAGACAAGAAAATTGAGACTCGGAGCCAAGATCACGGGACTGGTGGGGGGGTAGCCAGGATTTCCAGTGCAGGTCTGCTCCCACTACCCTTGTGTTCCCTCCACCTCAGCCACCTCTATGCCTTGGCAGTTCCCGTCATTCAGCCCACCATCTGCTCAACTACGAACCTAATGTTCTTAGTTAAATCGAGTCAGTTTTTAACCTTTGAGAAATCTGCATGTCACTATTATAAAGTAAAAACTAGTAAATAGAAGGTAATTCTGAAAACAATACAGTGGAGACCCGGTGCTGGACCTCATCCTAAACGCCACAACAATAAAGACAAACTCCCCAGTGTGGTTCTGACCCCCTCTGAGGCCTGGCCCCGCCCCGGCCCCGCCCCGGCCCCGCCCAGGCCCCGCCCAGGCCCCGCCCAGGCCCCGCCCAGGCCCCGCCCAGGCCCCGCCCAGGCCCCGCCCAGGCCCGGCCCCGCCCCCACTGTCCCTTCTCCCTAGGACCACCCCAGCTTGGCTTCTGCCCTCCAGTCACAGGGCATTTGCACATGCTGTTCCCTCGGCCTAGACCCCCGTTCCCAGCCTCTTGGCTTTCTTAACTCCTAGCCTTTCAAATTTCAGTGAAGAGCTTCCTCAAGAGAACCTGCACAGCCCTCTCCGACCAGGCCGAGTCCTCCTCCTCAGGCCTCAGGGCACTGCGGGGGTCTCTCTGTGGTATCCCTGATCCCAGCGACCTTGTTCCACTTGTTCATGCGATGGTCTGACGAGCATCTCTACCTCTGGACTGTGTGCACTGCACCAGGGTTGTGACTACTTCTGGCTTCATTCCTTATCTGAAGCTTCAGGCTTGGGCATACGAGGTCTGACAATGAAGTTCACAAACTTAGCTGTCCTAAGTACGACACACCTCACTGCTGAACATCACCATGACCACCTCTGAAGCACTCCTCCTGGGGAGCTGTGCACCGATGCCAGTGCCTAGGCCACTCTTCAAAGCAATTTGGAAACTCTTCCTGGAATGGCCATTGCACATGGTGGCACGGTGGCAAGTTTGTGAACTTAATTGTATGGTTGTCTGTGAGGGAGTTTTAGCCAGTCAACAAATAACCATATTGGAACACCCTCCCTGTTCACCTGATCTGGCCCCAGTAACTTTTTCTTTATCCAAAGATAAAGGAAACATTGAAAGGAAGACATCTGGATGACATTCAGGACATCCAGGGTAATATGATGACAGCTCTGGAGACCATTCCAGAAAAAGAGTTCCGTAACTGCTCTGGAGGGTGGACTAGGCACTGGAGTCAACGCATAGGTTCCCAACGGGAGGACCTGGAAGGCGACCAGAGCGATATTCACCAACGAGGTATGAAGCACTTTTTCTGGGATGAGTTCTTGAACTTAAGTGGCTGTCCTCACAGTGACACAATGTCAGCACATAATAGGAAGTGGGTGGATAAACAGATGAACAAGCATGTGCAGCAACTTCCAGATTTCTGCGATACAAAGCAGTGAAGTCCTGAAGCTCCTTGTGGGTGTAACTTCTCTCTGCCTACTCAACTCTTGTGTTTCCGATTTGGTGGTGAGCCGTGTGAGATGCCACCAGCGTGCCTGGCCAGGCCGGAGCCGCTCTGCAAGCTGCAGAGGCCTGGGGTCACGCTGCTCGCAGGTTTCCACTCTCCCCAGACGCACAGTCCACAGCCTGGGGGATGTCCTCCGTAGATCACGGCCTCGTTTGCACGTTAGATGACAAAGACTGGGATTTCAGCATGTAAAAGTAAACCCATTCCCCATAACATTTCAAACCAGCTTCCTTGATCTTCTTAGTTTGCCTGTCACAAAACACCAGCAGCCAGTGCTCTGCCCGGTCCACATAGCACCCTCCCAAATCTCTCCACTGAGTTTCCCCATCTCCACCACCAACCCCTAACTCAAACGCTGGTCCTCTGGTTTCCGGACCCTTGCAGAAGAGCTCTCCAGTCCCTTCTTGACAGTCTACAATGTCAAAAATTCTTACGTCAGCGGTTTGCCTCTTAGTCTGAGAAGCTCTGAGGTCTCCCAGGTCCTTACAAAATCATACCAGATCTCTTTGATCAACAAGGAAGAAAGCAGCTCACTGTACTACAGCCAGTCCAGAACGCGACCTAGGCACCCAGCTCTGACTGCGGCCCACGTGGCCCCGGCATGTAGGGGACAGGCAGAAGGAGAATGTGGGTGACTCAGCACGTACCCACACCTGAGTCAGGATTTGGGGGAGCAGGCAAGCCTCAGTTCTCAGTGCACGGACGTGGAGACGGCACACCATTAGGCAGATTGCCCACTAAGCGAGGTAAGCACAGGCTTACTGGTGCTTACTTCCTACTCTGTAGTGCACAATGTCGAGTGGGTTTTACCGGGGCCCCTGTCAGGGACTGTAGGGGTGAAAGGAGGCTCTGATTCTATAGCACTGGAAGACAGATGCCAGCCATACCTAGGAGCAGAATTTCTGAAGCAGTGGAAAACTGTGAAATTGTTCACCGCGGACAATCTGATACGCCAGGTCAGTGCTGTGCTCGCCTTGTCTCTCAGGTCACCTGCCCCTGGTGGGTGTGAAGAAAAGGAACCTTTAGCTTTCTCTGAGAAACATTATCAACTCACCTTGAAAGCACGGACAGTTGACCCAATGTGGAGCCTGGACAAAGCGTGACAACGGCAGTCAGAGAGAAGGCAGGAAAAGCGTCAAGGCGGCCACACGCAGAGCCAAGCGGCTCCGAGCATCTCTCCAGGAAGGGAGGCTGACCGGTGCGCTGCCACTAAGACCCAGAGCCCCCGGACGCAACTGCGGCGAGTGCGCTCAGTCCTGACGGGAGCTAGGACTCGCAGCCACAAGGCGCTCTCACTGTGGGACCCCAGGCGGGTGGCGGGACCCATCAGGGCCTGTGACGCAGAGACAGCCAACCGAAGGCCTCTGGAAAGTCGGGAGGTAAGGAGAGACGAGACGCGCCAAGGGACGTGGTACAGCAGCCAGGCTTCACATGGGTGTGAGCCCAGGAGAGAGGTCTGGGGCTTTCTGCATTCCTGCCAAGAGGTTGCTCCTGGGAGGGAGGCGTCTGGGAGCAGGTCAGCTCAGAGCAAGGATCTTCCCGTGGGCTCTGACACTTCAGAAAGATGTCACTGACTGAGCAAAACAGCTGCATCTCCAGGGCGGCCTCTGCTCAGCAGCAGGGTGACAGGGAAACCAACCAGCTACCAGGGTTGCTCACTGGAGTGGCGGCAGAGCCAAGGGGACTAGGCAGTTGGAGGCACATTTACTCTCAACCAAAGCTTAAAGGGAGTTTGGAAGGCCCCGCTGGTCCGTCAGAGCCAGGCTGCGGGTCACCGGGACCCCAGACCCAGCACCTAGCTCCCTGGGCCACAGCTGAAGGGGCCTCTGTCGGCCCTTCCGCCAGCTTCTGTCCTTGCGTGTCACAGTTTCCAAGGTTATGATCTATTTCACGGGCCTCTCAGTTCTCTTCCTTGTCTTCCTGATTTGTAAAAACCCTAATCTCATCACCCACATGATTACGGCCTCGGCTGGAGTTGGGCTTCCATGTGTTATGGAAATTCTTATTATCCAAGAACGTTACTTCCTGACCTAATGGACAAATCCCAAGACTGTAATTGGCTCTCTTTGTACTTTAATCACATTTCCAAGAAGTAGTTGAAGAAAAAACAGAGCTGGAAAACAGCTTAGTAGGGCTATAACATACATACAGCTTAATAGGGCTCTAACATACATAGAGAGCTGACGATGTTCCGGTTAACAGTTCATCGGCTAACCAAAAGGTCAGCAGTTTGAATCCACCAGCAGCTCCCTGGAAACTCTAGAGGTGTTCCTACTCTGTCCCATGAGTCAGAATCCACTCATAGTGGGTTTGTTTTTTCTGTTTTCAATTGCTTTGATGGCTAAGGTGCATGGACCCAAGCCTGGTCTTCTCGGTCGCTTCACAGGCGTGTGAAATGAAAGAGAATGACAGGAGAAGAGTGCATCTGAACTGTGGTGCTGGCAAACCACACTGACTGCGCCACAGAATGGCAGAACAAACAAGTTAGTCTTAGAAGAAATCCAGCCAGAATGCTCCTTAGAAGCCAGGATGCTAAGACCTGGCCTTGCTTACTTTGGACACGCCATCAGGAAAGAACAATCTCTAGAAAAGACACGATGTTTGGTGAAGCCAAGGCTCAAGGAAAGAGAAACCCTCCTCGGGACAGACAGACACAAAACACCCCAACAACTGCGGAGCCGGCCCAGGCCCAGGCCGCGCCTTACTCTGTCGTAGGTCAGCTCACCGCGGTTCGAAGCTGACGGGATGGCAATGAGCAACACCAGAGAATCCAGAGCGGCTTCCAGGCCCCAACACAAGAGGGGCAGGAAGGGACCCCAGGGAAACTCAGGCTACCACGTGGGGACTGGAGCTGAAAGGGAAGCCAAGTGAGGCAGCAGGGACTCCAGAAGCTTGGGGAGGAGGGCCGGGCCGAAGCATGGGCTGGAGGCCCAGGCTGGGCAGTCAGGGCTGTGAGGGCTGAGAAGCCTGGTGGCCAGGAGAAAGCAGTAGCCTTTGCTGTCTGCTCGGCAGGACCACGCCTGGGCCAGCACGGGACACAGAATTCCCAGAAGCCTTAATGGTGCGAAGGGTGTTTGTTTCCACAGAGCGAGAGGAAATTAGCTCTGCTTCCAACAAAGTGCACGAGGCATCCGGTCCACTAAGAACTCTCCTCTCTTAATGGTTTAATGGGCCCTGGGTGAGCAGCAGGTGAGCCCCTGGCTTCGGTGGGCAAGTCTGAACTTACACAATACAGCCCTGCAGAGCACGAGGAAGCCGGCATGGGGAGCTGCGTGAGAGCTGCTGCTTCCGCTCAGGCCCAGGAAGACAAGAAGCCCTGTGCACTGTCCACTGGAACGAGCTAAAGAAAAGTGTCATTGGGTGAGGGAGGGACATCGCTCTCAAAGGGAGAACCGGCAGGAATACCACATGGGCGGTACAACGGTGAGACAGCACGGGGCTCCCTAAGATGTGTCCCTTCCACAGCAGAGACAGTGACAGCTCCAGAACGGGTGGGATGGAAAGGGGGAAATCAGAAGGGAGGGGCTCAGGGTCAGCGTCCGGGCTGTCACATGGCCCCTGCTGTTGACCGAGCAGTCTGCAGAAGTCCCTTCTGGACCCCAGTTTCCATATCGGAAGTGAGGGTTTCACATTAACAACACTACTGAGAGCTCGCTCCGCACACAGAGGCGTGCTCCAGCATTTCAGGGTCACCTCACTTAATCGTCAGAACTTCATGAGGTCAGAAAAAATTCAAACGGATGGCTTCTTTTGAGGAACCAAAACAACAATGTGACAACGTTGGGCAGCAGTCTCCACGGCACCAAGAAGCCAAACCCAGCATGGACCAGCGTATTTCAGATGAGGCAGTTAGCCACACATCTTGTGTGTTTATGGCATCTGAGGGGTCCCTTCAAGCCTGTGCGTTTGTGGCCCCTGGATTAGATGGTTGCTGAGCCCATGGGTGGTGCAGACAGATGAGCCCCCAACTGCTAGCTGAAAGCTCTGAGTCTACCTGGGCGTTCTGAGAAGCCAGGCATGGAGATCTGCTTCTAAAGGGTCAAAGCGTTTTGAAAACCCTGTGGAGCAGTCCTACCCTGCACACAGAGGTTCCCCGGGAGCCACCTCAACTCCACAGCAACTAACAACAGGCGTCCCCTACTCGGCCCCCGAGAGCTGGTGTTCTTTGTTCCATGTCATCTTTTCCAGAGTGGTCAGGCGATCCTCAACCCTCAGGCTTCAGTAAAAAGGTATGGGACTTGGGGTTCCCTAGACAAGGACTCCCACAGAGCAGGAGCAGTGGGGACAGAGGTGGGACGCTTACTGCACCCCATGAGACAGACATCAGTGGGCACTGGGCCATCTGCAGTTTGATACCCTCCGTGCCAGGATCCTGACCCTCACTTGACTGTGGAAAGGAAGTAATGGAAGAAAGAACAAGGAAATTCGGAGACCCCCAGGGACTGCGGCAGGACAAACAGGGACCCTCCTGTCCGAGAGGTAAGGCAAGGAGTAACCTTCGAGCAAGTTCCTCAACCTGCCTGTGTGTCAGCTTCCTTATCTCTGAGTCAGCAACAGCGCTGACCTCACGGTAGCATGTCACAAGCAGAGACCCCATCAGGTTGCTGACAGCTCTCCAGCTTCTGGTTCCAGTCCCCTGGCTGTTGTGACAGTGCTGTGATGTCTTTAAAGAATGGTGCATATCAATAAAATGTCCCCTTCCTGCTTGAGCTAGCTTGTGTTGGGTTTCATTCACCAGGAAGTTAAGAACAGAAGTTACTTAGAGATAAACTTGTAAATTACAAAGCCTTCCAGTTCTGTGTGCTTCTTTGAATGCTCTCTGTCTAAATGGGCCTCTGGCGAAGATGACGGTCGGTCATTGATTTGTTCCCAGAAGAACAGGGTAAAATGAAATCCTTCCAAACACAGCTTTAACACTTTTTAACCCAAACGCTTCAGGAAGGCTTCTATACCCACTGTCCTTCCCCCAAGTTCATCCCTTCTTCACCTGCTCCCCACAACCACCAGGCCACCACAGGAACCCCAGAACATCTCGCTCCTCGGGCAATAGATCTTCTCCATCAAGAGCGCCTTTAAACTCCTCTTCCCCCACTGAGCTTCCTTGTCCCTTACCCGAGGGCCCTCCACAGGGCGGGTGGACACCAGTATGTTCAGAGTTCAAGGTAACTGCCCTTTCTGGCTCTTCAATGTTGCCTGCAGTCAGATGACAGTCCCCTGTTGTCCTATAATTGGTTTTTTAGTTGACACAGAATAGAGCTTGTTTCCATTGCTTGCAATCCAAGAACCTTAGTTCCAACAAATCCCATCAGTGTCCAGGACACGAGGATAGAGGTGATGGGACTTATCTATATTGGGTTGACACAGAAGGCTTTTCTGAGGAGGGAACTCTTGAGTTGAGATGTCAGTGAAGCGGGAACGAGGCAGGTCAAAGTCTCCAAGAAGAACATTCCGGGAAAGGATGAGCAAACGCAAAGACTGGAGACCCTCCCACGCTCAAGGCTTTGCTTTCCAGCCCTCAGCCAACTGGGGGCTCAGTCAACTCCAGTCCGCAAATGTTCAGTGAGTACATACACGGCGTGATGAAGTCCCGAGGCAGCCTGCTCTTGTAGTTCACATCACTACCTACAGTAAATTGCTGTAGTTGTTCCACTTGATTGTTCGTTACTGTCGTTAATCTCTCAGTGAGCCCCATCTGTAAGGTAGACGTTATTACAGGTACGTACACATGGGACAAACACAGCGTACATAGGGATCACTGCTATCAGAGGCGTCAGGCATCAGTGGGGACCTCAGAACGTACCCGCAGATAAGGGAGAACACAGTCACAGGACAGCAAGCAGGCCATTGAGGCCCCAGCTGAGTGAGTGAGCGAGCAAGAAAGTGACAGGAGAGGCTGGAGAAGCGGCAGGAGCCGGACCACTGTGGTCTGCAGGCCATGGTGAGGAGCGTGGGTTTCACGGCGGGGTGTGAGCCACCAGAGGTCTTTGAACAGGGAGAGACATCTTCTGATTTTCTTTAAAATATCTTTCTGGCTAGACGGCGTGGTTGACCATGAGGAGACGGGTACAGAAGCAAGAAGACAACAAGGGTCCTGTTGCAAGAACTCAGGCGAGAGGTCCCTGGGGCTCCAGTGCCTGGTACAGAACAGATGGCGTGTCAGTTGACTGTGACACGATGACCGTGGCTCAGGCAGGAGGTACTGTACAGAGACAGATGGTCAGTCAGCTGTGAACCGACAACCACAGCTCAGCTCTGAGTTACGGTACAGAGAGGGAGAGGGTCAGTCGACTGTGACACAATGACCACGGCTCAGGCAGGAGCTATGGTGTAGGGAGGGACAAGATCAGTTGACTGTGATACAATTTCAAGGAAGAACTGCCAGAACTCGTCAATATGGGTGCCAGGGGAAGAGAAGGAGCAAGGTGGACTCTTGGATGTGGGACTAAGCCACAGAGTAAATGAAGTCGCCATTTGCTGGGATGGTGCCAACTTATAAGAGTGAGAAACGCATCACCTAATAGCCTGTTAAACATCCTCTGCTGCTTCATAAGATACCACCGAAAACATTAATGGCTTAAACAACAACAAACATTACTATCTCACAGTTCCTGTGGCACAGGAATTCACAGTGGCACTTCTGGCTCAGGGTCCCTCAAGATACCGGCTAGGACTCCCTGCTGACTCAGAACTGCCGCCACTCCCGAAGTCCAAAGACTAGACATGCCTGCAAGACAGTCACGCATGTGGGCAACGGGCTTCTCGGTTCAGTCAAGTACAGGAAACCAAATGGGCAGGCAACACCCACCCAAGAGCGAAAATGAGACAACAGGAAAGGCCATGGAAGCTTGGTGACTGGATACGGACACCCCAAGGTAGAAAAGGAAAGAGGGAGACAGTGCAAGGACTGCAAGCAGAGTCACGGAACAATTTGTGTATAAATGTTTTTGAATGAAAACCTGAGTTCTACTGTAAACTTTCACCTGAAACACAATAAAATTAAAAAAGAGAGACAAAGAGAAGGAGAAAACAGATACTAGCTAGGGCCGCAGTCAGTCGCTAAGGGCTGGAGAATCGCAGCACAGAAGGCCAGCTGGTGCTGACCAGTTGTGGTGGGCTGGGAGGCGACCCTTCCTCGCTCCCTACCTGGGCCTCTGCACAGGCTCCTTCGGCCCCTTCACAGCACAGTGGCTGGCTCCCTCCAGAGCCACCAACACAGGACAGTCAGGCAAAAGCCACCAGGTCTTCTACAGCCGAGTCTCCGAAGTCATACACCGTCACTTCCACAGTGTGCCACAGGCTACACAGGCCATATCTGTTCAGTGTAGGAGGGGGCTACCAGGGAACATGACTACCAAGAGATCAGAATCGCGGGGGACCACCTCAGCTGCTGGCTGCCACCCGCTCTGCACAGACACCAGAAGGGACTCACAGAGCTGGCACGTGTCGGAACCACCAGGCCAGCGAAGAGAGCTGGGGAACAGAAGGGTAGGGAGTCGAGGGGTCAGACACTGAAGGCCGGAAACAACCTAAGGGGCTGATTCTTTGTACGTGGGAGGGGGAGTTCAGCAGCCTGCAGGTGCCTACTAAAGGAAGAGTGGGAAGAGACAGACGGGCTCCAACCCTGACTGGGAGGCTGGGCAGGACTGGGCAGGGTTTCATTCCCTGTGCACCACGTGGCTGCAAGGCTACATGGGCCACAAGGAACTGACTCGCCCACGTCTGCCAGCTGCCTCATCTGTCTCCCCGTCTATCTTGCTCATGTTCTCTAATTCTTCTTTTAATTCTAATTCTGTCTTCAATTCTCGTTCTAGTCCCCTAACTCTCTCTCTCCCCCCACCCCACACCTGTCTTTACAGGAGTGATTGTTACCTGTAGGGCTGACCGGAGTCCATATTCTTAGCCATGGTTTCTTCCATGGGTGACGATGCCTGAACCCTTCTCAGGGACTGTCCAGTGAGTGTGGATCAAGTCCTGGAGAAGTCAGTGACACCCTGAGACCCAGGAATTTCCTCCCATTATCAGGCTGCAAGTAAAGAGGTATTCTCTGTCCCTTGGGACCAGAATGCTCTAACTTTACACCTGAGATGTCAGCCTATGACAGGTAGCCAACTCACTCCAGGCACCAACACTGCAGCCAGGGCAAACTTACAAATCTGTAAAGTCTTGTCTTAAAAATTCGAAGACCAGGCTCTGGGAAGACACAGGGCCCAGGCCTGCTCTCTTACGGGGCGCAGGCACCCTCTGGCCCTGGAGCCTGCCTTGAGGACATCTCTTAACAAACGACCATACCCTGAACCCATCTGCCTTCAGCAGTGACCCAGTGTTTCAACATCTTCTCCGCTGCATGTCCAGCCCATCTCCACAGAGCTGGCACATGACTCAACTTTGCCACCCCACGAGGGACTTGGGGGCACAGATTCTTCAGTGGGGCCTCTGGATCAAACCTGAAGGCAACAGTCAACTCTCCCAGATACATAAGGTGTGGGACCCAGAGCAAAACAAAAATGCAGGCCCCTATTTCAAAATGTTGACTGCAGGGCATAAAACCAAGTGTGGGGCCTTCTAAGGTTGGACCTTGTGTGACCACACAGCTCACGTGCACAGGGAGTGAGCTGCCTGCCTCCCACAGACGGAGCGTGCAGCCTCTACCCTTGTCTGCGGCATCCTTCCATCAACCTCCCGACACACCCCACCAGGCCTGGGCTGGCCACAAGTGCCTCTGAAGGAGAAATACTTTTGTTTCCTCTACTTACGGTTTGGAGACAGCAGCAGTTCGGTGGTAAAATTTTCTCTTTCCCTGCAGGAGACACACATTTGATTCCCCGCCAATGTGACTGAAGTGCGGCTGCCTGCCATCTGCCATCTTGTCAAGGAGGCTGGCACATTTCTGTGGTGCTGAACAAGTCTCAGGAAGAAAGGCCTGGTGACCTACCGCTCAGAATCTGCCACTGGACACTACAGATCACAGCGGTCTGCTCACGGGGACGGCGCAGGCTGGGGCGGCAGCTCACTCGGCTGGGTACACAGGACGTGGCCGCAGTCCATCTCTCGCCGTCTCTCCTTAGTTCCTCACTCCCTCGCCTGGACACAGACCAATCCATCCTCCCACCCCTCCTGAGGTCCCTCAGAGTCCCCGCCACACCACACCCTTCCGTCTCACCGTGCTCCCCCTGTCCTAAGCAGCTCACGCGGAACTCGGGCAGCCCCCCTGCGCTCACCTCCCTCCAGCCCCTCTCGCACTGTCTATGGCTGTTTCCCAAAGTCCTGTCCCTGGTTCTCCCTCCGTTGTCAGCAGACTTCTGCCAAACAATTCTTTTCGCAGTTGGGGACATTCTAACAGCTCATAACAATCTCGTTCAGCATTTCATAACATGGCTCTATTTGGAAGATTTTTATAACTGACAGGAAAGAGTTAAAAGTTCACAACAATTCTCATTTCATAAATGAGAGAACAGAAGTCTGGATGGGCTAAGGGACATGTCCAAAGGCACCCAGCTAGCCGGCTAGCAGTGAGGCCAAGTGCGGCTCCAGCCCTGCGGACCCCTCTCAGGAAATCACCGCCTCCGGTGCCCGCCGTCTCTACAGCGTCCACCTGGGGGTGGGGTCGGCGGCCACAGCTCACAGCTGTTTTGTGAAGAGGAAACACTTCCCATATGTAATAGGGGTCACAGCTGAATAAATAAGACCACGTCGCTGTTTTTCGAAGTCTTTGGCACTGTTCCCACCAAGATGAGGGTCAATGCCCGGGCCCCGGAGGGGTGTTGGTAGGCTTATGATTGCTTTGGCGAGTAGAGCTGAGTAGAACACTAGATCAGAAGACGTCATACCGTTCCTGCCTGGTTCTCTCGGCGAGCGCCTTCTTGGGAAAGCCACCAGCCACGTCAGAACAGCAAACACTCTGCGACTATCCTGCCGCACACGAGCTCTCCAGTCAACAGTCCCAGCTGAGTGAGCTGCCACTGTCAGCCCTGTGAGGGACTCTCTCAGACAGACAGCCACTGGCGCTTTAGAAGACGTCAGCCCCGAACCATTGAGTGACGCACACCTAATATGTCTCCCCAGCTAAGGCCTGAGATGTCTTGGAGCAGGGACAAGCCATCTCCTGTCTCCTTGTCTCAATTCCTGACCTAGACAATCTGAGAATAGTAACTTGACTTTGTGAAGACAATGGGTTTAGGCATGTTTTCACACGGCAATACTAACCACAACAGAGGTACAATTTGCACACCAGCCCACTGACGTTTAAGCCATGAATTTCATATGAATCCCTCTAACAGCTTTTTAGGATTCCCTTAACAGGCAATACAAAAGTACCACTTCTGAAAAACATGTTTAGGGAGAACAGGGCTTCCCGTTCTTCACTCTTACTCCCCATTCCAGTCAGGTCTGCTGAAAAGAATCAGATGGGCTAGGGTTTCAACCCCAGTCCCATAGTGAATGTCCCTGAACTTGAGTTCTTCTCTATAACGTGAGAGTCTGGAGTATTTACCATTTTACAGAGCTCTTGGGGCACTCCAGGAAAGCGGAGGTGTGGGTGTGCCCTGAGAAGTCTCCGCCGTATTGTATGGGTAAATCTTATGGCCCTTGTCCCCCATGACCGTGCACCCCACACCCGCTCCCCTTGCCTTGGGGCCTGTCAGAAGAACTTTCCCATCCCAAGCCATTAGCTTTGCAGAGTCGCACACAGCTGCCATCCTTCCCCCTGAAGTTTGCACCTTTCCAATAAAAGCATTGCCTCTTTTGATTATAGGAGGCTTCTCTGCTCTAATTGACTTTCAGGCATTAAAGTTTTACTGAGATGATCTCAGAGGCTCCCTGGGGAGCAAGAGAAGTGATGGGCGGTGCCACCCTCAGGGCCCCAGTGCCAGCAGAGAGCTTCTAAAACAGTTTGCTCTGAATTTTGGCAGAGTACCTTCTGGGGTGTGATAAAGAGGAGCTCACAGCAAAAGAAGCATTCAACACTCCGCTCAGCCTGGGCACCGGGGGGAGGGCCGGCCAGGCCCCAGGCCCAGACTGCATCTCACGGAACTCTGGGACAGGCGACAGGGCAGGACGCTATGTGGCGCCCCTCAGAGCTGCCTTCCTTCCCTGTTCTGTTCACACAATACCCTGGTGGGGACAGAACAAGGGAAAGGCATGGCGCCTGCCCTGGACGGGCCAGCAGTGCACACGCACGTGTGGCAGACGGCGCCGCCGCGGGAGGTGACGCAGTTAGGCGTCACGTCGTCATCACCGTTGTTCGCTACTGTCGAGTCGATTCCAACTCACAGGGAGCTCAGGTGACAGAGCAGAACTGCCCCATAGGGTTTCCTCGGCTGTAACCTTTATGGAAATCGCTCGCAGAGCCCCTGGGTGGGTTCAAGCTACCAGCCTTCCAGGTGGCAGCCGAGCACTGGACCAGTGTGCCACACAGGAGACACTGAAAGAGGTACGTGGTGAAGGAGAGAGGAGCGGGGTTAGGGATGGCTGGAAAAGGTTTCTGTCTAGAAAAGAGGCCAGAGCTGAGCCTCCAAGAACAACAGGAATAAACCCCCTGCTTCCTGTCAAATCCTCAGCAAACCCCCGTGTGAATCCATTCACTTCTCTACCACCCTCTGAGACAGATTCTGCTCTTCATCCCCATTTTACAGATGGAAAACTATGACAAGACAAGGTGGAATAACATGGCCAGGGTCTGAGGCAGTCAACGATAGACCTATGATGTGGAGCTGGAAAGTCTGACTCAAGGGCTTGTGTCCTCAACCACTGTGTGGCCCTGTCCTTTAAGGCACTGAGGCAAGAGGAGAAAAGAAGAGAGAGCAAAGGCCTCCACACAGGCGGCGCTGCGGACACAAGGTGCGGAGCGGGGTGCTGCTCTCTGGTCAAAGGCCAGTCTCACCTGTCCTCTGTCCCCTGAGAAAAGTCATGTGTGCAGTTTCACATGTTTAGGAAATACCTAGATAAAACACCAGAATTGTCACCAGTAATCTACCTCTTAGGAAAGAAATGGGGCGGGGGGCTGGGAAGGAAGGGAGATGATTTTTTTGGATTCTCCAAATATCAGAAAAATTTGCCTTCAATCATTTTATGATTAAGTGCTGTAAAATACTGCAAAATTTTGTAAAAAATGAACAAAGAAAAGATTCTCCTTTCCATCCATCCCCATGACATGCCCCTGAGGGTGTGGAAACAAACCAAGCTGGAGTCAGTCCTTGGCCATAGGTGTGAGGAGGAACCATGAGCCCCACAGACGCTTCCTCCACCGTGCCCCGGCTCATCAGGCCCATCCCTCAGCCCTGGGCACTCAGCACGTGGCACCTGGCACGTGGCACCCAGCCCGATGTCCCCGAGCTGCCCTCACTTTCCATGCACCATCGCATGTCTGCAGAGGTCATCAACAAGGTGTCAGAGCAGTTCATGTGACCCTCCGGTATCTTTGTTTTAAATTTATGGAGAACTTACAAGAACTGAAAAATTGCAGATAAAAGTCTAATGACTGACTTTTTAAAAAACAATAAAAAATAAGAAGATCTGGCAAGCCCAGGCCTCAGCCCCCACCAGGTGGTCTGGAAGCTGAGGGGAGGCTGCCCTGTGGACACATCTCTTTGGGTTTGACTCAGTCTGTCCACAAAATGCAAAACCCACTGCCAGCCAGCTGATTCTGATGCAAGGCGACCTACCGCCCCCTAAATCCTCACAAGGTCAAGGTCAAGTGGGACTCATACTGCACCCACTGTATTTCTTATATGACGCAGCTTCCTGCTTCCTCTGTTCAGGGACATCATCACGGACGCTGGGTGGGGAGGGAACGGTGCAGACCACACCACAGGACACTGTCAGAGGCAGTGACATCAAAATAATGGTCTATAAAATGTTCATGCAGTTTCAGCAGAAATCTGTTCTAAAAATATTCCTGTAGTTCAACAACAAAAATGGCTTTTGTAATCCCACGTGACCTGTATCGATACACCTACAAGGCTGCAACTCTGTGTTAGTTCTCATGACGGGCCTGCCAACGCAGGCCAGTCAGAGCACCCTCATTACCAGTGGCAGTGACACCGAATCCCGGGGTTTCATCAGCACAAGCTGCAAACGAAAGCCGTTGTTTCACGGTTGCCGGTATTTTTATAGTCACTAGTTTTGTCAGATTTTCTGGTGTTTTAGCTACACTACTGGGGTAACAAGTATTTGCAAACCTGTATCAGAAACTTGTTTCAGCATGAAGTGGCAATTATAGAAGAGGAGGAGTGACGTACGGGACACTGTCTACAGTAACGTCAGCACAGAAACCTTCCTGGTGTGGCAGAGGTTCGTGGGGGGGTGGGGGTGACCCCGTGAGCTCCTGCGCGGGGGGCCCCACCCCTAGGGAGTCCCCTGCCTCCGTTACACCCTGCTGGGTTCTGGTAAGCAGCTGCATTTCCAGTCCACAGTTTAGAACACAAGTCATTTCCAATCGTTTCCCGGCTCTGCTCTCCCAGGACCCTCGCGGACAGGAACCAAACCCAGGACACCCTTCACACTCCCTAAGGCTCTTCACCTGAGGCCTGAGGAGGCGGTCGATGGTGACCCCACGGCAGAGACGCGGACCTCTGCCGAGCGCTCGCGGTGCCTGCGCCACCCGGCTGCTCCGCTCTCGGTGCTCCCCAGGGGTGCTGCGGGCACATGGCACCTCGGCCCTCCCGCAGACTGCACGCTGCTCTCCCTGGGCCTCTCGCTTTGCCGAATACACCTGCTCTCTTCCACGCTCTGTCCGTACAGGTAAACCCGTGTCTTCCTCAGCCATCTGTACTCCCCCTTGACAGCCAAGTTCTAGCTCATGCCTTTCTGCTCATGCAAATTACACAGAAGCCCCTCACCTCCGGTCAGACTGACTACAAACAATGAAAACGCCCTCCTAGTCGTTGGTGCCAAAGTGAAGAAGCCCTTTCTCACCCTGAACCTCACGGCAGCCTCCAGAGGGGAGTGTGGTCGGCATGTCACAGGCTAAGGACACGACGCACACACAGGCTAGTGAGCCATCAAGCACCAACGGCCCAGCCAATGCTTTCTTCCGGTACCTCAAGGACAGGTCAGGTTTGGCTGTAGCTGTCCCCCTTCTCTTTGTGACTGTCCACTCTGATCTACCACCATGCATCTGAGTGGCTTCCTACGGGCTGTGGCTGGGGTCCTGCCCTCCCACAATCCCTCCCCCCACCAAGTCACCCTTGCCAGCTCAGGGCCTGGGTCAGATGCAGACCCCCATCTTTGTCCCCGCTTCCCAGGAACAGTGGCCAACGCTGCCCTGGGGCCACCCTGGTGCAGTGAGAAGACAGAGGACAATCGGATTCTCCTGAGATGCCTCTCAGCCTCAGGCCACCCATGACCGTGGTCATTCGGGATGACTGCAACCCCCCAAGTAGTTAAGGACCCCCCTAGATTTCTCTGGGATGGCCACGAGAGCAGCATGAAACTTTCTGAAGGTGCGGCACTGTTAGAGGCAACAGATTCCAGAAACTCGGGTGCTCCTGGGACTGTTCGCTGAGGAAGTCAGACCAGGACACGGATCAGAGGGAAGGCATCCCGACCAAAAGTGAATCTCCTGCACTCCCTAGAGTTGCTAGGCCCAAACTGCACCCGGCCCCTGGGCCAAACCCAGGGCCCGCCACAGCAGGGTGGCTGGGGGTCCCGCTGACCCTCACTCCCTCCTCCCTTGAGGATTATTAGTCCACAGTCAACTACTTTTACACTAAACAGGTGGATAATTGGTTCTCCTACAAGAAACAAAGCATGCATTTGATCATAAAACCAGGCCACATGGAATCCAGAGGCTGGATGAATTCCAAAACTATTATCCTGAAATAATCCTTAAATCTTGAACATCAAACCAAAAACAGCCCCTGAAGTCTTCTTAAAAGCAAAAAGTAGACAAAAACAAACACTTAGCTTAACTAGGAATGAATGTCTGTCTTAAGTGTAGTGCTCTTGTAAGATCTATTTATGTGGGATCAAATCGACGGCAGCCACTCGAAGGATTAGACCGGAAACTTAGGGGTCAGTGAGTTTATGTCAGCAGAGAAGGAATAACTCAGAAAAAGAGGGAGAGAAGCACTGGGAAAATGAACCGCTCATGTAGAAACTGTTGAATCTCTGTGTATTCTGCTATGTGTGTTCTCAGTAACAATAAATAATTTTTTTAAATAGTTCAATAGATGCTTCTAGTCACTGAACAAGAGTTCATAAAATTATAAGGACGCACTATAAATCTGGAAGAAATAGAGGTCCAAAAAGGAAAAACCTACACCTTCTAAGAAAGAAAACCTAAGCGTTTTTGAGTCATCCTTTTTTCTCGGACTCTGCACAACTGTCTGCTGTGGTGTACCCCAGCCTCAGCTCCCCTCTCTGCACACAAAAACCCACATGAAGACCCTTTCCAGTCTCTAAGCTGCCTACTCTGCCTGCCTCCCCCTCACCAGAGGAAGCTGGGGGAGGGAACTGGAGTCAGCCCCCACTGGGGCAGCCCCACCAGAGACCAGATGGCAAGCAGCCCCCCTTTCTCTGGTGGGAAGATTCTGAGGCAGCTTTCACAGTCTCTTGGGGTGTCCCCATGCAGGTGGAGCCCTAGCTGTCTGCAGCCCTAGCACATTCCTAAGTGAACTTTTGACTAGCTGGCTGTTCTCTGTTCCCTGCCTCATCTCCCCCACCCTCACTCATACTTCCTGGGATCACCCCTCAAAGAAACTACTTGCACCCAAAGACTTCTTTCACAATCTTAGAGAAATTAAAATAGACACAGCATGAGACTGAATATGAACTCAATGATATAATTTAGAATGTAATTCAACTCCTTCTCCTGAGTTAAAATTAAAACATAGTTCTATGTATTGCCACAGGAGCCTGGTGGCACTGTGCTTAGGCTCCTGGGAGCCAAGCTGATGGTCCAGTCCCTCTTTGGAAGAAATAGTGGCAGTTGGTGTCCATAAACCCTATGGGGCAGTTCTGCCTTCATCCATAGGGTCGCTAAGAGTCAGAATCAACTCAAGAGCGACAGGCTTGGTTGGGGTCTTGCTACATTGCTATAGTCCAGTGAGGGACTAGCTAAGCTCCTAGACCCCTGGGTAAGTGTGCCTCTAAAGGACCTTAAAATGAGAACCCGGGATAGTAAGTGCCACATGTCAGGGGAAGGGCTAAACACGGATGGCAGCGGTTAGAAACTTATTTCAAAAGATGTCAAGACCTGCACAGGTGACAGTCTAGAACTTGCACCAAGTGGCCGTTTTCCCATTTAGGGCTGAAGGCAAAGGGGCCATGAGCTGGAAAACAGGAGCGAGAGTCTCTTCAGAGAGCACAGTCGGTGTGCTAGGGCTCCTCCCTATCTCGGGAGCGCTCCTGGGGGACTTGACCAAGGTCTCCTGGAGTCTGCGGGACATTGGGGCATTTGTTGAGCCAGAGGACAGGTGTTTCTGGAGACCAAGTATGAAGCAGAGGGGAGAGGCAGCTGAGGCAGCCTTGGCCCGTGAGATCCTCCTGGAGGCAGTCGGAAGCTGCAGGTCCACAAGCAGATGCAAAGGGCTTGGAGGGAGAGCTTTCCGGCTGCAGGGGGGAGACTGCCGGAGAGGTGGGGGCAGTCTCTGAAGACCTCGCAGAAGTGCTCCATGAGAAAGAACTTCAAACAGCTGCACAGCCACAGGGAGGCAGCCCCGAACCACGGCAAGGTACAGTGTCATCTCTGCTCACCCGGCCACCACAGCACCACGGTCAAGGAGGCAAATTCTGAACAACAGTGGAGGATTTTCCCCCTGTTCCCTGGAACTTCTGATCCTCTCAGCTTCTGTGGAAGACTTCATCACTGTTCCCTGAGACTTCTCCTGGTCCTCTCTATTTCCGTGGAGGACTTCACCGCTGTTCTCTGGGCCTTCTCCTGACCCTACTTCCATTCTTCTCCTTTGAAGCCTCTGTAATGTCACCACCTTTTGTTGGTTTTCTCTTCAGTTGTAACCACACAAACTCTGCCAGGTCCTTTTTCCTGGCAGCTTTCTAAGAGTCATCCCATCAGCCCTCCATTGCCATCCTCATGATCTTAGTGAAACCTTCCTTCTTTTGCAAGACTGAAAATTTCACTTTACATCTCTGACTGGCATAGTAATCAAAGTGACAGAGACTTGACATTCACACAGAGCATGGGGGAAGATACCAGCGTTAACCTAGGAGGGAGGTGCACACGGGACTAGCTTTACAAGGGTCTGACAGTGAACATCTTCAGGTCGGGATAACCTTTATTCTCAACTTGTCATTAGGGCGCACATCGCACGCAGGAGCAGGAATTAGCATGGCAGGTCCAAGATGACAGGACTCCACCACGGAAGTGTGATGAGGCCACCACTGTGACCGGCAATGCCGGCTGGGGGATGGTGGAAGTCTCTATGGGATCTGCCCTCCAGACCCTGTGGGCTTACACCCTAAAGCTGTCATCAGCACCTAAAGCTAGACAATGGAAAAGATAACACACGAACACCTGCTTTGTGCTGCTGCCATCTACGGAAGCGATGCTTCATTCACAGCCTTATAACCTGCTCTGTGCGGTAACACTCTGCAGCCTATGACTTAGATGAGCTTGGCCGTAACCAGGCTGGGGGAGCTCTGAAAGAGCTGGAAGGATTAAAACTCCTTCCAGTGTTCGGGGTCTGCTGGAGACCAGGATTTGTGTCTGTTGTGGTCTGGCCCGGGAGGAGTCCGGCTCCACCAGTTTTCAAACTATGTACCAAAACCCCATCTATTGGCTTGGAGTTAACTCCAACTCATAGTCTCCCTATGGGACTCAACTGAGCTTCCGCAGAGGGTTTCCAAGGAGTGACTGATGGATTCAAACTGCTAAACTCATGGTTACCAGCTGAGCTCCTAACCCCTGTGCCACCACGGCTCCATGGCACGACCATAAGGGGTAAAAGTCGCTCTTGGAATGTGGCTTGTTCTTTGCATCAGACTCTGCACGTGGTCTCTGACTGCCAGCCTGCTCCTCCCCTCTCCTCCTCTTGCTTTCTTCACATATGACATCCTTCTACAACTCGTCTGGACTTTGGTTATTAGTGTTCAACACATCACCTCTACTACTGAGATGATCTCCAAATTCAAGTGAGATATATTCAAGGTTATACTTGAACTCTTGTTGACTTGTTCCAAGTTTCTTCAGTTTCAGCTTGAACTTGCATATGAGCAATTAATGACCTGCTCTACAGCTGGCCCATGATCTTGTTCTGACTAATGATATTGAGCTTTTCCATCATCTCTTTTCACAGACATAGTCACTTTGATTCCTGTGTATTCTATTTGGAAAGATCCACATATGTAGTCACCGTTTATGTTGGTGAAAACAGGTATCTGCAATGAAGAGACAATTGGTCTTGCAAAATTCTATCATGCAATCTCTAGCATCATTTCTATCACCAAGGCTGTATTTTCCAACTGCCGCTCCTTCTTCTTTGTCTCCCACTTTCGCATTCCAATCACCAGTAATTATCAATGCATCCTGACATGTTCAATCAATTTCAGACTACACAACTTGGTAAAATCTTCAGTTTCCTCACGTTTGGGATTAGTTACTGATACATATATTTGAATAATAGTTTTATTAACTGCTCTTCCCCGTAGGCATAAGGATATTATTTTATCACTGACAGGACAGATTGTGAAATGGTCTTTTTGATGATAAATGCACACCATTCCTCCTCAAGTTTTCATTTCCAGCATAGTAGACCATATGATTGATTCAAAAAATGCCCAATACCAGTCCACTGAGCTCATTAATGCCTAGGATATTGGTGTCTATGCATCCCATTTTATGTCTGATGATTTCCAATTTTCCCAAATTCATACCTCATGCAATCCGTGTTCCGATTATTAATGGATGTTTCTGTCTGTCTCTTCTCATTTTGAGTTGTGCTACTTCAGCAAATGAAGGTCCAGAAAATTTGACTCCATCCATATTGCTACGGTCAGCTCTACTTGGAGGAGGCAGCTCTTCCCCAGTCACTTCCGAGTGCCTTCCCATCAGAGGGGCTCATCTTCTGGTGCCATATCAGTCAATGTTCCACTACTATTCATAAGGTTTTCACTAGAAAAGTCTTTTCAAAAGCAGACCGCCGAGTCCTTCTTTGCAGTCTTAGTCCGGAGGCTCAGCTGATACCTGTCTGCCACAGATGACCCTGATGATGTCTCAACACCAGTGGCACAGCTTCCAGCATCTCTACAACGTGAAAGCCCCCACAGCCAACAAACTGACAAGACTGGCACGGCAGCCATCAGAGACTCAAGTGGCTCAAAATGGCTCAAATGGATCAAACTCAGGTGACCCAAAACCATGGTGAGGTACATCTCACCCCAACTTTACTGGCAGTAATTGAAAATAACAAATGTTAGAGAAGTTTGTGGAGACTGGACCCCTTATGTAATGCTGGGGGGAATGTAAACTGGTACAATGGGAAACAGTATGGCACTTCCTTCAAAAGCTACAAATAGAAATATCACATGACCTAGCAATCCCATTCCTGGCTATATACCCTAAGGACATAAGAGCCATGACCCAAACAGACATATGCACGCCCATGTTCATCGCAGCATTATTTACAATGGCAAAAAGATGGAACCAACCTAAGTGACCATCGACAGATGAATGGATTAACAAACCGTGGTATTTACATACAACAGACTATTACACAACACAGATGAATGTGACGGGCATTCTAGGGAGCGAAACAGTCAATCACAAAAGGACAAATATCATACAAGATTGCTATTAGAAAGACACAGAAAAACGCTATACACAGCAGGAAAAAAAAACTTTCTTTTATGGTTACCAGGGAATGGGGGGTAGGGTAGAGGGACGGAAAATCACCAAACAGATACGGAAAGGCAACACACAAATTAAGGGAAGTCAGCACAACATGACCCAGTCATGGCAGGACACTGAGAGGAACACAAGGACAAAGGACAGCAACTGAAATGACTGCATCGCAGGCAACCCTGCAACAACGGTACCAACAAACATTCTTTTGCAAACGGACACCCAGGTGGACAGGTACCGGAAAGGGGTCCAGGAGAGTGTAAGGGAACACCCTCACCTGCAGATACAGGTTCGACGGTGGAGATTTCTATATACACAACTGTGTTGCTGTTGTTAGGTACCATCGAGTCAGTTCTGAGTCATAGCGACCCTGTGAACAACAGAATGAAGCACTGCCCCATCTGGAGCCATGCTAACAACTGTTTTTATGCTTAAGCCCATTGTTGTGGCCACTGTGGCCACACATCTCATCGAGGGTCTTCCTCTTTTCTCACTGACCCTCCACTCTACCAAGCATGATGTCCTTCTCCAGGGACTGATCTTGCCTGACAGCACATCCAAACTAGGTAAGATGTAGTCTTGCCATTTTTGCTTCCAAAGAGCACTCCGGTTGGTCGTTCTTCCAGAACAGATCTGTTGGTTGTTTGTATCAATTCTTCTTTTGTCTTCTTTATTCATGGTCCAGCTTTTGCATGCATACGATGTGATTGAAAATACCACGGCTTGGGTCGGACGCATTTTAGTCTTCAAGGTGACATCCTTACTTTTGAATGCTTCAAAGTCCTTTGCAGCAGATTCTCCCAGTGCAGCACATCTTTTGATTTCTTGACTGCTGGGCATTGATTGTGGACCCAAGTAAAATGAAATCCTTGAAAACCTCATTCCTTTCTCCATTTATGACAATGTTGCTTACTGGCCCAGTTACGAGGATTTTTGTTTTCCTGATACTGAGGTACAATCCATACTGAAGGTTGTGGTCTTTGATCTTCATCAGTGTCTCAAGTCTTCTTCATTTCCAACAAGTAAGGTGGTGTCATCTGCATAACACAGGTTGTTAATGAGTCATCCTCCAATCCTGATGCCTCACTCCTCTTCGTATAATCCAGCTTCTTGGATTATTTGCTCAGCCTACAGATCAAAAAGGTATTATGGTGAAAGAATACAACTCTAAAACATGCCTTTCCTGACTCTAAACCATGGAGTGTTCCCTTGTTCTGTTTGCACAACTGCTTCTTTGATCCATACACAGATTCCTTAAGAGCACAATTAGGTGTTCTGGAATTCCCGTTCTCTGTAATCTTCATCATAGTTTAGCATGATCCACACAGTTGAATGCTTTTGCATAGTCAATGAAACACTAGTAAATGTCTCGCTGGTATTCTTTGTTTTCAGCCAAGATCCATCTGACATCAGCGATGACATCCCTGGTTCCACGTCCTCTTCCGAATCCAGCTTGAATTTCTCACAGATCTTTGTCAGTATACTGTTGCAGTCGCTTTTGAATGATCTTCATCAGAATTTTACTTACGCATGATATCAGTGATGCTGCTCGGTGATTTTCACATTCAACATAAATGGAATAGGCATAAATATGGATCTCTTCCAGTCAGTTGGCCAGGTAGCTGTCCTCCAAATTTCTTGGCATCGACAAGTGAGCACTTCCAGCACTGCATCTGTTTGTTGAAATATCTCAACTGATATTCCATCAGTTCTTGGAACCTTGTTTTTTACCAGTGCCTTCAAGGCAGCTTCGACTTCTTCCTTCAGTACCATCGGTTCCTGATCGTGTGTTACTTCTTTACATGGCTGAACATCAACCAGTTCTTTCTGGTATAACAACTCTGTATATTCCTTCTGTCTTCTTTTGATGCTCCCTGAGTCATTTAATAGTTTCCCTGTAGAATCCTTCGCTATTGCAACTCGAGGCTTGAATATTTTCTTCAGTTCTTTCAGCTTGAGAAATGCAAAATATGTTCTTCTCTTCTGGTTTTCCATTTCCAGCTCTTTGTACATGTCATTATAATACTTCCTTTTGTCTTGTGAAGCTGCTCTCTGAAATCTTCTTTTTAGATCTTTTACTTCGCCATTCCTTCCTTTTGCTTTAGCTGCTCGACATTCAAGAGCAAGTTTCAGAGTGTCTTCTGACATCCAATTTGGACTTCTCTTTCTTTTCTTTCTTTTTAATGACCTCTTGCTCTCTTCATGGATGATGTCTTTCATCTCATTCCACAATTCATCTGGTCTTTGGTCATTAGTGATCAGAATATCAAATCTGTTCTTGAGATAGTCTTTAAACTCAGAAGGGATATACTTAAGGTCATACTTTGGCTCTCGTAGACTTGTTCTAATTTTCTTCAGTTTCAATTTAAATTTGTATATGACCAGTTGATGATCTGTGCCACGGTCAGCATCTGGTCTTGTTCTCACTGCTGATGTGGAGCTTTTCCATTGTCTTTTTCCACAGATGTAGGCGACTTGGTTCCTGTGTATTCCATCTGGTGAGGTCCATGTGCACAGTCACTGTCTGTGTTGGTTAAAAAAGGTATTTGCAATGAAAAAGTCCTTAGCCTTGCAATCTCTGGCATTATTTCTGTCACCAAGGCCGTATTTTCCAACTACTGATCCTTCGTTGTTTCCAACTTCTACATTCCAGTCACTAGTAACTACTAATGCATCCTGATTGCATGTTTGATCAGTTTCAGACTGCAGAAGCGATAAAAATCTTCAATCTCTTCATCTTTGGCCTTAGTGGTTGGTGCATAAATCTGAATAATAGTTGTATTAACTGGCCTTCCTTGTAGGCATATGGATATTATCTTATCAGTGACAGCATTATACTTCAGGACAGATCTTGAAATATTCTTTTTGATGATGAATGCAACACCGCTCCTCTTCAAATTTTCATTCCCAGCATAGTAGACTATATGATTGTCAGATTCAAAATGGCTAAAACCAGTCCATTTGAGCTTATTAATAATGTCTAGGATATCAGTATTTATGCATTCCATTTTGACAGTTTCCAGTTTTCCTAGATTCATACTTTGTACATTCCATGTCCCCACTATTGGTGGATGCTTGCAGCTGTTTCTTCTCATTCTGAGTCATGCCATATCAGTGAACGAAGATCCCAGAGGCCTCACTCCATCCACATTGTTAAGGTCAACTGTACTTTGAGGAGGCAGCTCTTCCCCAGTCGTCTACCAAGTGCCTTTCAACCTGGGGGATTCACTTTCCAGCACTGTATTTGACAGTGCTCGGTTGCTGTTCATAAGGTTTTCCCTGGCTAATTCCTTTCAGAAGTAGACTGCCGGGTCCTTATTCCTAGTCTGTCTTAGTCCGGAAGCTCAGTCGAAACTTGTCTACCATGGTTGACCGTACTGGTACCTAAATACTGGTGTATTTAGCATACTGTAAGACAATACAATTGTAGGTGCTGCCTCTGTATTAATATAGACAATAGAGCACAGAAAGGCCACAATCAGGGCAACTTCTTTTTTTTTCATTATTATTGTGCTTTAAGTTTACAGTTCAAGTCAGTCTCTCATACCAAAACTTATACACATGTTATATGACCCTCGTTGCTCTCCCTACACTGTGACAGCACACTCCTCCACAATTCCTTAGCCATATGGTCAGCATCTGTCCCCCTCTGCCCTCTCATCTCACCCCCAGACAGAAGCTGCCCATTTAGCCTCCGTAACTACTTGAGCCAAGAAGCACACTCTTCAGCAGTACCATTTTCTGTCTCATAGGCCAGTCTAATCTTCATCTGAAGAGTTGACTTCAGGGTTGCATTTAGTGCTGGGGTAACACAGTGCCCAGTGGCCATGCCTTCTGTGGTCTCTCCACTCTTTCCTCAGACCTCCAAGTCTGGTCTTTTCACTAATCTGAGCTCTGCTCTTCACCTTTCTCTCGTTCCATTGGGGACTCAGGAGCAACTTCTTAGATATAACTGAACACCTCACAGGATGAAGTTCTTAGGTCCAAAGACTTAGAGGACATCAACTGTACAATGTAGTCCACAAAGACAAAGCTCTGCATCCCACTTTAGTGATTAGCATCTGGGGTCTCAAAAGCTTTCGAGTGGCCATCTAAGATACATCTACTGATCGCTCACAATACAGGGCAAAAGAGAATGAAGAAAACTACAGACCCAGAGGAGCAGTTAGTCCACAGGATTCAAGGACGACATGGACCACAGCCTATCTGACCCTGAGACAAGAAGAGCTGGATGGTGTCCAGCTACCTCTACCAACCACTCTGACTGGGATTATAACAGAGTCCCTGACAGAGCATGAAAAAATTGTAGGACAAAAAAATATATTTCACAGAAAAATAAATAAATAAATAAACAGACTTAGTGGTCTGACAGAGACTGGAGGAACCCCCTAGATTATGGCCCTAAGATGTTATTCTGAACTAAAACTGAAGCCATTTCCAGAGACCACCCTTCAGTGAAACCACAAACAGGCCCATAAAACACATAATAACATCAGAGAGGAATGTACACCTTAGAACAGTCAGTTCTACAAGACCAAGAGGGCAAAATTTGCCCAGCAGCAAAGATGAGAAAGGAGGAAGGGTTGGCAATTCAAGGTAAAAGGAATGGGGGAACCTAGAGAAATCGGGGTGTACTGGAACACTGTGGAGGTGAAACCAAGGTCATGGAACTCTTCTGTACAAACTGCTGATGGGAAACTAATTCACTATATAAACTTTCACCTAATGCACAATAAAAAATTAAATTAAATTAAAAAATCCTGTCACAGGGTGAGGAGGACAGATAGAGTTGCAGAGAGGCAGGTACTCAGGATTTTGTATGGAAAATGGACTCAGATTGCAAATTTTCACTTAACCACAATTTAAAAATTAAAAAACAGAAATAGAAAATTAGAAGGTCAGCCTAGAAGGTACAGCATCTGAATAAATACTTTCAAAAAGAGTAAAGAAAATTAAGTGAGAGTACCATCAAAGTAGAAATTCAAGAAAATGTTCCAGGACTGAGAGACAAGTGATTCCAAATGAGGAAGGCTGAGGAACTGTCCAGTGGCAACACACCAACGCGCAGCACTGTGAATCTCAGAACACGGGGCAAAAACAGAGAACACTAAAAGTTCCCTGAGGGTAAAGGACAGGATGACGAGCTGCAACGACTTTTGAATTATGAACAGCAACTAGAAGCTAAAAGACAGGGAGTAACATCACCAAAAACTGATGGAAGGTCACTTCCAAGTTATGGTTATCAATCCAGCAACCTCTCAAGCAAGAGTGAAGATGGAAAAAATTATTTTCAGACATGATGTATCTGTAGAACTGTACATAGTCATTCTTCAGTCTCTGAGGGGATGGTTGTAGGACTCCCCCAGGGCACCAACATCTGTGGACACTCAAGTTTCACGTAAGGCGATGCCATACCCGCACATGACCTGCACCCCCTCCCGTGTACTCTCAGTCATCTCTCGGCGACATACAGCACCTACTACAAAGTAAATGTTGTCACACAGAGTGACAAGAGACGAACCACGCTCAAGTGATGAGGGCTGGAGTGCAGACGAGGACCTGTGAAGGGCAGGGAGGCTACGGCACGGATGCTGCGTGCCACTCGCATGGATTCAGCCAGGGCTCGGTGCACGGACAGTTCACGTTCTGCTTTTTGGAACTGTAGTTTTCTCCTGAACACTTTTGATCTGCTGGTGGCTGACTCCACGGGCGAGCAGCTCACAGATGTGGAGGGTCCACTGTCCATCGTCCACCAGTTCACAAAGACCTACCGCAGGGTCGCTCCCTACAGGCAAAGGCCTGGGTCCCGGAACAGGGCCTCCAGGAAAGGGTGAGTGAATGAAGAGGAACAGACAAAACGGGATTTTCAATGCAGCTCTTTCAAGTTATCCTTGCAGCGGCTGTGGGCATGGATCTATTCCAACTTATGTCGACTGAAGGTGCATCAGAAGGGAACTGCACCCAAAGGGTTCTCAGCGCTGTGACCTGTGGGAAACACACTGCCAGGGCCACCGTCCAAGGTGCCCCGAGATGGGTTTGAACTGCCAGCCGTATCATCTAATCTTTCTAGGAATGACATACAGATGGTTAAGTTACTTCCAGATCCTGCATGTCTGCTGTTTCTGAGGAAGAAGAACAGAATCTAAAAAAGAGAACTGATCAATTTATTACCAATGAGACCTTAATCATGTGATTTGAGGACCAGCAGAATAGTCAACTGGCAATTTTACATTTTGACTTGAGAAACAGAAAATTATAATACATCCCTTCTTACTCAACAGCACTTGGCTTGGCTTTCTTACTTGCTAGAATGGAACACAAAAAATTCCAAGAATAGGATTGCTAAAAAGGTGTCTGCAAGATTTGAAGCAAACAAACAGCCCCATTCACCTGAGAACCACCAAATCTTTACAGCAAACAGTGAAAGCAGGGCTAGGAGGGTGGCTTGTGATTCTTGCACAGCCCCTCATTCTTCTAACCAAGTCTCAATTTCCTGTTTAATAACAGGGCTGCACTTGATGTCTACTAAGATGACTATTAAATCTAAACATCATTGTATGTTCTACCCAATAACATTCTGGACGCCAAAGACAGATCAGACCAACAGACACAAGGACACTCCTTTGTCTTTAAAAAAGAAATAAAAATATTTACCCATCTGGTAAACAAAATACTTGATTTGGGCTTTCAAATCCACAAATGAAATAAGTAATACAGAATTCCATTTGTTGACTAGAAATGGCCTAACAGGTGCAGCTTCTTTACAAGCAGACGCCATGGGTTTTTACTTGGTCTCCTTGCCAACAGCCTCCCTGCTTCACAAGTGGTACCTGAGATGCTATTTTCTCTCTCTGATCTCTATGTGGCTAGAAAAATAGAAGCGAGGCTTCAGTAACAAGCTATGCATTTTAAGTAATAAGTGATGCATTTCTATGGTTTCTACCACAATTATGTTTCTTTATTGAGGCTGACTAAAAATGTACCTGCAAGATAAATGCTTGATTAGCTGAAATTAAGTGTTCACAAAAAATAAGCACCAGGTGAAGATTCGCACTATTCACCAAAAAGCATTAACAGAGGTGAAATGGGGCGTATCTTTGTTTAAATAACCAAATGAACAAAGTCCTTTCTAACACTACCTCCCGGAAATAACCACGATTAACTGACCCCATCCTTGTAGGATCTTCTAATCCTTTTCACCTGTAGTAGTCCAGAGACACGTTTAAAAGCTGCACACACACACACACGAAGTCCCACATACTGAAATGTTTGTATGTGTCATAGCTGGAGGTATGTAAGAGACACAGTCCCTGTTGGAGATAACACTTAGACTAGATAAGAAGAAAACGTAACTTCCTTGCTTTTTCCTTCCTTTTTCCCTCGTCTTTCATCAGTGCCCTGTTGGCTGAATCCAGCCAGAAGTTGGCTGATGTGAGAGCCTAGAAAATGCAGCCTGTTGAAGACAAGTCCCTGGCAACCCAGAGGGGGAAAGGGCAAGACACAGACCAGGACAGTCCATCCCTCTTCCACCAGGCCTCCATTCCCACCCTCTGACAGATACTTAAGTCTCATAAAATAACGCCAAGATTCCACCTAATGTAGAACATTAGATGCATGATCCATCCTAAAAATAAGATGATTTTACCCTCTCCTCCAAAAGAGGGAAACACCAAATCTCATGTACTATGTTATCCACTGCAAGTCTAGAATCTCCAAAGGGTATGCAGCCCACCAGGTCCAGCTCTGACCCCTCATAATCTGGCTGATGCTGAATTAAATTTCAAGGTTACACACTACAGCTGACAACTTCTCACATCCCTCTTCTTCTACCCATTCCACGTTACCCATGCTTTCAGCCAGGACCTTGACCCTCTGAAAGACAGACAGCTTCCTCTTTAATGGGTTTCAGCCCTCAAACCTCAGCCGTCTTTGAGTTACAGTCACCTACCCCCACACTGACCTTGCTGAAGATGCCAGTGGTAAGAAGTGCCCTACTAAATCTCCTGATACCAGACACAGTCTGCTTTGTCCCCATTGTGTAGAGACACTTCTAATTCTGTGGAAACATTGTTGTGTTTCCTGACAGAAGCATCCCTCTCTTGGGAATTACAACTACCAGACTCCAAGGCAAGGTCACACGGACGGGGACAGTGGGCAACTCTCATAAGTGGGTTACTAACCGTGACGAGGAGCCCCGCTCGCCTCTGTGTTTTGATTCCCAACCGATGCATCCCTGCCACAACATAAAATGCGACGTACAGCGACTGCTGATCGGGACCAAATCCTGTAAGACCACACTCCGACTTGGCAAGATGTCATCTTCCAGTTGTTGCCATAACTGAGTCTTTGGCACACCACTTCACCATTTTATCACATCAGCTGCTTCTGGATAGTAGGACCCATGGTAAGATTATGGAACCCACGGTGAGGTTGGCCGTGTCTCTTGCTGCATTAATCTGGTGCGATGCTGTGTAGGATGCCTTAATGGTGAGTAAGGATGATGGAAGTGCACGGAGAGCGGTGCTGCCAGAAGCAGGGTGGGCAGAGAAAAAAAAATCCCGTGAGGCCCCGCGATTTAGTTATCTAGTGCTGTTCTAACAGAAATAGTACAGGTGGACGGCTTTAACAAAGAAAAGTATTCATTCTTACACAGTCCAGTAGGCTGCAAGTCCAAATTCAGGATATCTGCTCCAGGGGAAGGCTTTCCTCCTCATCAGCTCTGGAGGAAAGTCGTTGTGTTGCACCCATCCTTGGTTGGGGAGCATCTTGGCACAGGAACCTCAGGTCTGAAGGACACGCCTTTCTCCTGATGCTGTTTTCTTGAAGGTGTGAGGTTCCCAACTCTCTGTTTGCTTTCCTCTCCTTTCATTTCCTTCAGAATTAGAATAGAAAGGTGTGCAAGCCACTCCCCGGGAAAACTGATTTATCGCCAGGGTGCTGGTGGCTGGCCCCAGAGGGGAACGGTGCCATGTGAGGGGCTCAGCTTCGGATTCTGCCTTGGCATGCTGCGCACTCAACGGCGGCAGGAGCCAGAGCAGTCTCGGGCTGGGAAAAATCCATGAGGTTGAGCTTGGCCTGCGTCCTTGATACCATAGCCACTCTACAAATGCGCTCCACCGAGTCAAGTGCCCAGATGGCTGGAAAAACTGACATCCACAGAGAGGTTGTCTTGTCCGCCTGACTACTGTGAAGCCCCACTCACATAAACGTTTTTTGGTGAGCATTTACCCAAAAACCCACAGCTGTTGAGTCGACTTCAACTCACGGTGACACCATAGTTCAAAGGATATAAATCTCTGAGGAAGCAGATGGCCACATCTTGATCGCACAGAGTAGCCGGTGGTTTCCGAGCACTGACTTTTGGTTAGCAGTCAATTGTTTTAATCGCTACTCCACCAGGACTCCTTGAGTATTTATACCAGGCACACATATATTTACATCCCGTACCTCTCTTAGGTCAGACTTCCCGAAAGTAAAGCCTGACACAGGTTCACATATATGTGAGGGGAAACTGATGACAGACAGAGGGAGGCTCGTCAGGACAGGAAAAGGAGTTTTGCAAGAATGTGGCTTCAGGTGAGTCTGGCTACACCCCGATCCCGCAGGGAGCTCTGGAGTGTAAACTGTACCACAGAGTTTGTTCCACTTTGAGGCAAGGGAAAGTACTTTTTTTTTAATTTTTTAAAATTAATTACAGTAAAAGAATAAAGTTTCTAACATCTATCAAGTATCTCATCTATGGTGTACCCTCCGCCCCACCCACCCACCCATGTAGCCAACAGAGTCATTTCCTTCTGAGGATAATTCTGTTAAGCCCTTATAACAGAGGTCTCACAAAAATGTGTCCTTTTGACACCAATTGATTTCACTCAGCATGATCTCTTCCAAATGAGAACCTATTATGAGATGTTTTCTAAAATTGTCATTGTTTTTTATCATAGCACAGTGTTCCATTGAGTATATGTACCATAGTTTGCTTATCCATTCATCTGTTGATGGTCCTCGGGGTTGATTCCAACTTTTTGCTACTGTGGACTGTCCCGCAACAAACATTCATGTACATGTGTCTGTTTGTGTGACAACTTTTGTTTCTGAAGGATAAATTCCTAGCAGTGGAATTACAGGATCAAATGGTATATCTATTTCCATATTTTTAAGGAAGTACCAGATTGTATTCCAAAGATGTTGTACCATTTTGCAATCCCACCAGTAGTGCAGGAGAGTTCCAATTACCCCACAGCCTCTCCAGTGTGTGTTGTTTTGTGTTTTTTGGATCATGGCCAACCTTGTTAAGGTGAGATGGTATCTCATTGTAGTTTTGATTTGAATTTCTTTACTAGCTAATGATCATGTGCAGTTATGCATGTGTCTTTCAGCTGCCTGGATATCCTCTTTAGAACAATGTCTGTCTTCTTCGCTCATTGCTTAATGGGATTATTTATCCTTTTCTTGTTGATACTTTATAATACCTTATAGATTATGGAGATCAGACATCGGTCTGACATAGAGTTGCCAAATATTTTTTCCCATTCTGCAGGTGGTCTTTTAATTCTTTTGATGAAGTCTTTGGATGAGCAAAAGTGTTTGATTTTTAGTAGTTCCCATGTATCTATTTTCTCTTCTGTTGATCGTGCTTTGTCAGATTTTAAAGTCTGTCTGCATTGTGTATTAAAACTTCCATTGTTGATCCTATTTTCTCTTGGATGAGCTTTATCATTTTAGATTTTGCATTTAGGTCTTTTCTCCAATTTGAGTTGGTTTTGTATAGGATGTGAGGTATGGGCCTTGTTTCAATGTTTTGCAGATGGATATCCAATTTTGCCAGCACCATCTGTTAAAGCGACCATTCTTACCCAAGTTTAAAATCTTGGGACCTTTGTCAAATATCAGCTGTTCATAGGAGGGTGGTGGCATCTCTGGGGTCTTGACATTGCTCCATTGGTCTGTTTCTTTTTGTACCACTACCAGGCTGTTTTGACTACTGCTGCAGTGTAATAGGTTCTAAAGCCAGGTAGTGAGAGGCCTCCCAGTGTGTTCTTCAGCAGTAGTGCTTTACTTATCCAAGGTTTCTTCCCTTTCCAAACAAAGTTGATGACTTATTTCTCCACCTCATTAAAAAATGTCACTGGAATTTGTATTGGAATTGCATTATATAAGTAGATTGCTTTGGGTACAATAGACAATGCTTCCTCCTATCCATGAGTAGGGTAGATTACTCCATTTATGTAAGTCTCTCTTAGTTTCTTGTAGTTAATTAAGGTCTTGTAGTTCTCTTTGTAAAGATCTATTACCTCTCTAGTTAGATTTATTCCTAGGTATTTTATCTTCTTGGAAGCTATAGTAAATGGAATTGACTTGATGATTTCTTCTTTAATAACCTCACTGTTGGTATAAAGGAATCCTACTGATTTACTTATCTTGTATCCTGTTACTTTGCTAAACTCCTCTATTAGTTCCAGTAGTTTCCTTATGGATTCCTTTGGATTCTCTGTATAAACAGTCATATCATCTGCAAATAGGGAGATTTTTACTTCTTCATTGCCAATATGGATGCCCTTTATTTCTTTGTCTTGTGTAATTGCTCTGGCTAGAACTTCTAGCACAACGTTGAATAGAAGCGGTGAGAGTGGGCATCCTAGTCTAGTCCCCGTGCTCAGAGGGAATTCTTTCCATCTTTCACCACTCAGCACGATGAAGCCAGTTGGCTTTGTGTAGATGCTACTGATTGAGTTGAGGAATTTCTCCTCTATTTCTATTTGTCTGAGACTTTTAAGCATGAATGGTGTTGAACTTTGTCAAATGCCTTTTCTGCATCAATTCACAAAATCAGGTGATTCTTATCTTTTGTGTTACTAATGTGGTTGATTTTATTAATTGTTTTTCTGATGTTGAACCAGCCTTGCATCCCTGGAATGAAACCAACTTGATCATGATGAATTATTTTTTTTATATGCTGTTGAATCCTATTGGCTAGAATTTTGCTGAAGATTTTTGCATCTAGTTTCATGAGTGATGTTGGGCTGTAATTTTCTGTTTTATGGGATCTTTTCTTGGCTTTGGTATCAGGGTTACACTGACTTCCTAGAATGAATTTGGGAGTATTCCATCTCTCTCTATGGTATGAAATAGCCTCAATAGTATCAGAGTTAACTCTTCTCTAAAAGTTTGGTAGAATTCTCTGGTGAAACCATCTGTGCCAGGACTTTTTTTGATTGGTAGATTTTTGATGATTTTTTCAATCTCTTCCTTTGTGACAGTTTGTTAAGTTGACCTACTTCTCCTTGTGATAATCCTGGTGAGTGATACAAATCTAGAAATTTGTCCATTTCCTCTAGGTTTTCAAACCTGTTAGAGTACAGCCTTTCATAGTATTCTGTTTTGATATTTTTTATTTCAGCTGGGTCTGTTGTAACAACTCCCATCTCATTTCTTAATTGGGTTATTTGTATCTTTTGCTGTTTTTCTTTTGTAAGTTTAGCCAATGGTTTATCACTTTTGTGGATCTTTTCAAAGAACCAGCTTTTGGTTTTGTTCATATTTTTTTATTGTTTTTCTATTCTCTAATTCATTTAGTTCTGCTCTAATCCTTGTAATGCTTTCTTCCGGTGCCTGAGGGGTTCTTCTGTTGCTTTCTTTCTACTTGTTCAAACTGTAAGGTTAATTCTTTAATTTGGGCCCTTTCTTCTTTCTGGATGTGTGCAATTACAGAGAAAAACTAATCTCTGAGCACTGCTTTTGCTGTATCCCATAGATTCTGGTAGGATGTGTTTTTGCTCTCATTTGATTCCATCAATTTCTTTATTTTGTCTTTGATTTCTTCTATAACCCAAAGCTTTTTGAGCAAAGTGTTGGTCAGTTTTCATAAGTTTGAATTTCTATCTCTGAATTTTCTGTTATTGATTTAAACTTTTATAGCTCTATGGTCTGAACAGATACTTTGTAGTAGTAAATCAATGGTTTGGATTTTTCAGAGAATTGCTTTATGACCTAAGACATGATCTATTCTGGGGAATGTTCCATGTGTTTTGGAGAAGAAGGTGTACTTATCCATTGATGGATGAAAAGATCTGTATATGTCGATAAGGTCAAGTTGGTTGATTGTTGCAATAAGATCTTCTGCACCTTTACTGAGCTTTTCTCTGGATGATCTATCCATAACTGAAAGGGGAGTGTTTAAGTCTCCAACTATTATTGTGGAATGATCTATCTCATTTTTTAGTGTCGTCAGTATTTGTTCAATGTATTTAGGTGCTCTTGTATTGGGTGCATAAATATTTAATATTGTTAAGTCCTGCTTGAGTATTGAACCTTTTAGCAATAAATAGTGACCATCCTTGTCCACAATAGTGGATTTTACATTAAAATCTATTTTATCTGAGATTAGTATTGCCACACCTGCTCTCCTTTGTATATTGTTAGCTTGGTATATATTATTCCATCTTTTAATTTTCAATTTGTTGATATCTTTAAGTCTGAGGTGTGTTTCTTGTAAGCAACATACAGACAGGTCATGTTTTTTTTTCCAGGAAGTCACTTGCTGTCTCTTTACTGGAGCATTTAGTCCATTTAACATTCAGTGTAATTATTGATAGGTATGTGCTTAGTGCCATCATTTCGATGCAATTACTTTTATGTTGATGTTTTCTACATTGCTCTTAATGTTCTGTTCTCGGCTATTCTTCTTTATGGGTTGTTGTTTCAGTGTAGATTTTGTGTTTGTTGCGACTCCTGTATTGCATTTCTTGTTTTGATACAATGCATTGTTAATTTGCTTTATGGCTACATCTATTATCCCTCTTAACATATTAAGATGAAACCCAATTTTAATTACTGCATAACTCTTAAACTTCCTCTGCATCTGAAACAACTATAACTACTGGAGCATATCCCTCTTTTAATGTGATGGCATTACAGTTGTCATGATATGACAACTGATCCCCTCATTTTACTATTGTAGCTTTGATTAAGTTTTGTGACTTCCCTAACCAATTAGAATTATGGATGATGTTTCCTCAATTGTCAACTTAAATATGCATTTAATGGTTCTGCTTTTCTAAGGGAAGAGCTTCTTTCAATATTTCATATAATTTTTGTTTAGTTTTTATGAAGTCTCTAGACTTTATCTTCAAAAGTCTTTATTTCACCATTATATTTGATAGAAAATTTTGCAGGATATAAAATTCTTGGATGGAAGTTTTTTTCCTTCAGGGCGTTGAATGTGTCTGCCCACTGTTTTCTAGCCAGCATTGTTTCTGCAGAGAAGTCAGATGAAAGCTTACAGGGTTTCCCTTGCAGTGTTAGCTTTGCTTTGAGCCTTGCCACCTTCGGAAGCATCTGTTTATGTTTCATCTTATTAAGCTTGATTATGTTTTGGCATCTTTCTTTTGGGGTCTCGCTTTTGCAATGTTTGATCAACATCTTAGATACCTATGTCCTCTTTGCTCATAATCTCAGGAAAGTTTTCTGTCAGCATCTCTACAGTAGTACTCTCTATATTATCATTAATCTCCCCTTGTTCAGGAACTCCAATTAAATGTAAATTATTCCTCTTAATGTGTCCCACATGCTTCTTAATGCTTCTTCATTTTTCTTATTTCTTTTCTCTGATTTTTCCTCATAAATGCTGGTGTCAGTTGCTCTATTCTCAAGGTCACTGAGTCTAACTTCTATCTGCTCAATCCTACTCTTTTGGCTTTGGATTGAATTATCTAACTCTGTAATTTTATTATTGATCTAATGTATTTCAGATCGTCGATGTTCCATCAGTTCAAATAGCTTACTAAATTTTTCATTTTGTTCTACTGCATTTTGTTTAATCTCTAGGAGGGTTTTATATATAATTCTGTAGTATTAGACCTCTGATAGATTCAGAAAGACTTCTTCATCTGGGAAATTTTTTGAATCTTGATTTTAGGATTTTTCTGGAGCATTTGAAAGCTGCTTTTTCAAATGATTAATTATGGTCTGCTGCCTGCATGCCATCTAGACACTGTTTGATTTCTCTGGTATTGAATCTAAGAAAGCTGTTGGCTACCAGCTGTCTCTAATACTCTAGTGATATGCCCCAGGTGGACTCTCTGGGGTGGAAGTCTCTGCTTATTGGGTGGCAAAGAGGTCTCCCTACTTATAGAGAAACTGGGGCTATCAGCCAACCCTATGATGTGGGTCAGAGAGGGGTGGGAGGAAAAGCTGCCAGGCCTATCAACAGACAGATCTCCAGGCAAATACATAGGCCTCTCAGCCTTAAAAGTAAGCTTCACTTCTATGTAAAGAGCTGTTGAGGTATTGAACTAGGAGCTGTCCAACATGCTGGCCGAAACAGGCAGTCAGGAGCAGCAGACTCTGCCTTCCAGCTGATAATGAAAAAAAGAAAAAGAAAAAGGACTGTTACACCCAGATCCTGATTGCTCATCATCTGTGAGTTGCCAAGGTAGGGAAGGTAGACTGATCCCCAGGCACCATGGACAAAGACAGCTGTCATTGCCCAAGGCCACTCTCTGAAAACAGTTTCAAGTTTGAGGCATTGCCTGAAACACCCAGATCAGCTCAAGGCTGTGTACATACTCTGAACCACTGAGAGATGCCATTTCTGATGGTGTTTATTCCTTTGCGCAGACCCAGATTTCTGCCTGGTATCAGTTTTCTTCTGCCTAAAACACATCCTTTACTATTTCTTGTTGATCAGAGGTCTACCGGTGGAGTCTTCCTGTAGCTTGTATATGTCTGAAAGCATGTTCATTTTGGAAAAACATTTTCACCAAGCATAGAAATCTACTTTGTCATTTTTTTTTCTTCTAGTGCTTTAAAGATGTTGATTCACTGTCTTCTTATATGCTTTGTTTTCACTGAGAAGTCTGATGTCATTCTCTTTGTTCCTTCTCTAGAAGCACCATGACTTTTCTTTCTGGCTTTTAAGGCGTTCTCTTTATCACTGGTTTCAAGCAATTGGATTATATGCCTGAGTGCTATTTTCTTCACATTTCTTGTGCATGGGCTCATGAAGCTTCTAGAATCTAAAGGTCGATAGCCAGCAATCAGTTGCCACTGAGTTGATTTCAACTCATGGTGACCTCATGTGTGTCAGAGTTGAACTGTGCTCCGTAGGGTTTTCAGTTTTCTGGAGGTGGATCACCAGGCCTCTCTTCTGATGTACCTCTGGGTGGACCTGAACCACTAACCTTTTGGTTAGTGGCCAAGCATGTTAACCATTAGCACCACCCAGTTTCCTTCAAATCTGGGGCAAGTTCAGATACTATTTTTTAAAAAAACAGTTTTTTGTTTTTCCCACTCTCTTTCCATCTCCTTTGGGGACTCCAGTTATACGAGGCTGCCTGAGTTGTATGCAGCTCACTCACATGGTAGTTTTTATCTCCAGAAGTTCTATTTGAGTCTCTTTTTCACATCCTCCATGTCTCTAACTTTTGGAATGCATATGCACAGTTATAATAATAACTGTTAGTCATAGATTGAATTGCATTCTCCCCAAAAATTTGTGTACAGATTTGGCTAGGCCTTGATTCTGGGTAATGTGTATGCTGTCAATCCTTCCCTTAGGATGTTAATGAGGGAGGATGGGCAGCAGTTGTGTTGAGGGGGGCAGGACTTAATGTGTGCAATTGTACTGTGGCTTGGGGCAGCCTCTTAGGATATAAAGGAAAAGGAAACAAGTTGAGATTTGCAGACCTCATACCATCAAGAAAGCAAGCAATGCCAGATGCTGAGCACCTCCTTTGGAAAGGACCAGGGTCTTCACACCTCAGAGGCTTCCAGTCCAGGGGAAGACTGACAACAAGGATCTACCTTAAGAGCCAGCAGAGAAAGCCTTCTCCTAGAGCTGACACAGTGAACTTGGACTTTCAGCCTACTGGACTGTGACAAAATAAAGTTTCTCTTTTAAAGCCATCCACTTGTAGTATCTCTGTTATAGCAGCATTGAGTGACTAAGACACTGTTTTAATGTCCTTGCCTGCTAATTTTCATATTTGTATCAGTTCTGCACAGTTTCATTGAAAAGGTGTATCTCCTTATTGTGGTTCTTCTTTTCCTGCTGCTTTATCTGCCTGACATTTTTAAAATAGATAGTAGACATTGTGAATTCTACCTTCTTAATAGACATGTGGATATTTTTTCTTCCTCTGTATACATATTCTTAAGGAGTCATGCTGGTGCAGTGGTTAAAGCGCTCAGCTGCTAAACAAAATGCTGTTCAGCTTGAAGCCACCAGCTGCTCCCGGGCATAAAGATGTGCCAGTGGGCTTATAAAGATTTACAGCTGTAGGAACCCCATGGGGCACCTCTATTTTTCCTATGAGTCAGAATAGACTTGACAGTATTGGGGTCTGGGAGGGGATATCCATATTCTTGAGCTCTGTCCTAGGATGTGGCAAAGTTATTTAGGAACAATTTGATATAGACCAGTAGAACACAGTTGAGACCCCAGAGATATCACTGATCACTGCCCTCTTATAAACAGTGGATATTCAACAAAGGCCCTAAAATTGTAAACTGGGATCAAAACAGTCTCTGTAACAAATGATGTTGGCAAAATTGGATATCCATCTTCAAAAAACTGAAACAAGACCCATACCTCACACCTTACACAAAAACTAACTCAAAATGGATCAGAGACCTAAATTTCAAGCCTAAGATGATAGAGATCATGCAAGCAAAAACAGGGTCAACAATGGGAGTTCTACTACATAGCTTAGATGGACTTCAAAAGCTGACAAACAAAACACAACCAACAGAGGAGAAAAATACATAAATGAGAACTACTAACAATCAAACACTTCTATTCTGCCAGGAGCCAGCCCTGACAACTTTTTGGGGGCTCCATGGAGGGAGGGAACGGCGTCAGCGAGGAAATTAATTGAGAGAGACAGGAAAGAGTTTTGGAGAAATGGCAGCCTGTCAAGGTCTGTCTTCCTTCATTTTTTTATAGTTGAGGTGACGTGATTTTTACCCTATTTCTTCCATCATATAAGCTATTGGCTAACAAGAAACTGACCCCTCATTATTGGCTAACAAGAAACTGACCCCTCGTGGTCTTCTTTTTCTTGTTAATTGTCAAGACCTTTTCGATAATTGTCCGAGGCAGGTGTTTTGTGGTGATAATTGTCAGTGAAAACAAAGTTAACAGTGAAAACAAAGTTATGCTTTGAACTTAATGGTTCTATTCATACCTCAAGGTTAAAGGCACAGAAGGGTAGACTCCTCAAAGCTTCATTATTTAGCTGTCTCTATTTGCTTCTCTAAGTTCTTATTTTATCTCTTCCTGTGCAGATAGTAAGTGCCTACCATCCCCCAAGCTAAGCTGTTCTAAGAAAGATGTTTCTTTAGTGTTTATTCATTTGTCATACCAATTATAATGAACTTGGGAGTCTATCTTTCTGCTGTAGGGAGTGGGATGCTTGTATAGCTTTAAGGGCTGTGTGGAGAATCGTCCTTGGGAAGCCTTCCAAAGGTTTTTCTGCAAACTTGTGTTTCACATGTGGAAAAGTGGGGGAGATGCAGTTGGGGGAATCCAGAGGGGCCGGGCCGGCCCCAGTATTCCTGGACTGGTGTATTATGCCGGAACTCATCAAGCCGAGGGGGTTGTAAAACCCTTTTCAGAAAGCATCTTCCTTGGTCCTAGTGTCAGGGGATAACAGGGTATTTTTGAGGAAGATTTATTTAGGGTGCAAAATATCATCAGTGAGAATTCAGCCAAAAAATATATCAGGGGTGAAACGCATCCTCTCGTCATCACATAGGCATATAGCTTTGCTGATAGTGGCCTTTGTGGGTAACAGGCCTTGGCACTACTCATCCAAAGACATTATCAAAAGAGTTAAAAGACCACCTACAGAACGGGAAAAAAATTTGGCAACTACATGTCACACTGACGTTTGACCTCCATAATCTACAACCACTGCAAAATATCAACAAGAAAAAGGTAAATAACAAATTAAGCAACAGGCAAAGGAGATGGACAGACACATCACTAAAGAAGACATCCAGGCAGCCAAAAGATACATGAGGAAATGCTCACAGTCCTTAGCTACCAGAGAAATCCAACTTAAAACTACAATGAGATACCATCTCCAAAGAGGTTGGCCATAATCCAAAACAACACAAAATGACAAATGCTGGAGAGGCTGTGGAGAGATCAGAACTCTTCTACACTGCTGGTGAGATTGACAAATGGTACAAACTCTTTGGAAAGCAATATGGTGCTTCCTTAAAAATCTGGAAATAGATACCCCATTTGATCCAATAATCCCACTGCTCAGAATATATCCCACAGAAACAAAGGCTGTCACGTGAACAGATACACGCACATGAATGTTCACTGCAGCACAGTCCACAACAGCAAAAAGATAGAACCAATCCCGATGCCCATCAACAGATGAATGGGTAAACAAACTATCTTACACATACTCAATGGAACAATGATGATTTTAGGAAGCATCTCATAACCTGATTTCAATCTGAAGACATTATGCTCAGTGAAATCAGTCAGCAGCAAAAGGACAAATATTGTACAAGACCCCTGGTATAAGGACTTTAAAATAGACTTATGTACAAAAGAAAAGACTCTTTGAAGACTGTAAGGGAGGGCAGGGAGGGGAGGAAGGGGGAGGGCTGGTCATAGATGAGACAGTTGATAGGAATTTGGTTAGGTAAAAGCAGTGACGGCACACAGTAGAAAGCAGATCAACTTAACTGGACTCACCATAAACTGAAAGCTCTTCTAATCTCAACCCAGTATTGCAAGGATAGGGTAGCAGGGCCAGGGTCTGGGGACCATGCTTTCAGGGGACACTGAGGCCAACTGACATAACTAGCCTATTGCTAAGAGAGTCTTCTGCATCCCATATTGGTGAATAGCATCTGGGGTCTTAAAAGTTAGCAAGCTGCCACCAAATTGTCCCAACTCAACCTGAACAGATGATCATTGAGAACAACAGAGACACAAGGAAAAAAGAGCCGAGCAGACAGAAGGACCCATGTGAACGGGAGACTGTATCAGCATGTGACCAGAAGAACCAGATGGTGCCCGGCCACCATCAAAGACAGCCATCATGTGGCACACAATGTTGAGTCCCTGTGGCAAGATGAGAAAAAGAGGGGTGAAGCTCAAGAACTCTATTAGAAGACCACAAATGATGGTCCAACGGCCTGGGGGATCCCCTGGGAGCATGGCCCCAGACTTGCTGCTGCCCCTGATCAGAAAACATTACTGAGGTCAACTCTTCAGACGAAAATGGACTGCACTCAGGAACACGATGTGACCGTATGGTGTGTATACTTTATGGCTCTACGTATTTATAAGATGCTGTCCTACTGGTCTCTTCTAGATGGCAGAGAAGAGGGTACAGAGGAGGGAACAGGAGCTTGTTAAGAAGATACAACAAGTATAGAATGAAAAGGAGGAGTGTGCTGTCACGGGGCCAGGAGAGCAGAGGGAGCTGCAGATAGGTGGGCATGCAAAGTTAATTTGGATTGTACACTTTCATTTAATCACAAAAAATTTTAAAAAAGCAATTTGATCCTTTTGGTCTTGATTTTAAGATTATTAGGTAAGACTTCAGCAGTGCTCATTTTAGGGCTCATTATTTCCCATTACAGAGTAGGCTGACCCTTCCGTGAGCTTCACCCAACCCTGTGAACCCTGAGCTTACCCAGCCCGGTGGCTGGAGCAGCCACCATTCCAGGTCCTGTGTGAATGCCGAGCACTGTACCCGTAGTCCTTTGGGGTGCTTCTTTCCCTGACCTCAGGGAGTCCTCACACACATTCACTGACCAGTACTCTGCCACATGCTTGAGAAGAACCCTCCACAGATGGCTGGGTTTTTCTCTGCAAGCACTTTGCTCCCCTTTGTTCTTCTGACCCAACAAATCTCGCTGCCTCATTCCCCTCCAGGCTCAGAGTCTGCTCTCTAACACGAGGATCTCGGCCCAGGCTCCCATTTCCACACAAGGCCCGGGGACCTTCTCAGCCCTGGGCTCTCCTTTGTCCTCACCACGGGCTCACCTCTGTCCCTGCCACAGGCTCACCTCTGTCCCCGTCACGGGCTTTCTTCTGTCACCACCATGAGCTCACCTCTGTCCTTGCCATGGGCTCTCCTCTGTCCCTGCCACAGGCTGACCTCTGGCCCCACCATGGAGTCATTGCTTGTGGTAGTCAGGATTATGTCCATATTTCACTGCTGTATTAAGTGGCAGGGCGGGGTTTGTGGTGGCTCCCCACTCCTCAGCTCTCATCTCCTGACCTTCACTACAGCTGCTGGTTGCTCACGTAGCCAGGAGCTCCTGCTCTCTTCTTCTGGCGTCTGGTTCCGGGACTTGAACTAGCAGCTGTTAGACTCATCAGTCCTTACAGTCGGCACTTGAGACTCCCTGACCTGCCGATCCTAGGTTCGCCAGCCTCTGCCATGCCTGCTCCCTGACCTGCTGATCCTGGGTTCGCCAGCTTCGTCTTGCGACCAGCTTGGAACCCACTGACTTACACAACCATTGATCTAGAACTCTGGTCTCTGACCTGCTGACTTTGGGTTCCTCAGCTTCCATGGTCACGTGAGGCTTGTGCCAGAACTTGGGACATTCAGCTTCTGTGATTACGTGAGCTGTTTCCTATATCTGTATCTATCTATCTATCTATATTATAAATCTTTCCTTGTACCTACACGTTACTGGTTTTGCTTTCCTAGAAAACCCAGCCTAAGACACTGCTCTTCACTGCCTGAAGCTGAAACCACTCATCCATAGTACTTCCTGTCAGCACAGCCTCAGCCAGAACCCAGACGTTTTGCCATTTAGGGTTTCCTCATCGCTGATTCACTGGCTCCTTTTGCTGCTGCTGTTGGGTTGTTCCGGGACTCACGGTGGTCCCACGCACAACAGCACGCAAACGCTGCCCGGTCAGGTGCCATTGCCACAGTCAGCTGGGGACTGTGCTACTGTGATCCACAGCATTTTCACTGGCTGATTCAGAAGGAGATTACCAGGCCTTTCTTCCTACTCTGTCTTCTTAGTTGATATCCACATTTTGTGATCATTTTTTATAACTGCAAAGAATTTGAAGTTTATTAAAAATATCAGTATTATATGATAAAGCTATTAAATACCTTATTTAAATGTATCCAGAAGAACCAAACACCTTCCATTTGTTCATTACTGGCTACTTTAAAATATGTGAGAAAGATCTCAGCAGACAGAAATTACAGTTTTTCCCTCATAACCCCATATTTTCATTCTACTTCCCCATCAAGATTCTACCCAAAATGTAATATGATTTCATGCTTGGTAACTGTGAATTACCCAATCCCATTTCTTGGCAATAAAATATGCAGACACTAGACAAATGTTATTTTGCTCAATTTCCAGTGACCATCAGCCTCTAAGGATTTGAAAACGATTCTGGATTGAACTACCACTGTAATAATCATTACTGGTATACAATTTACAGAAATACTAATAGTAAATAGTGGCAGGTAATTGTTAAATATTAAAACTAAAAGTGAATTAAAAGTGCAGGGCCACACAGAACATTTTTGACATTTCATGTGCCCATGGATGAACACTGCTTCTTCCTGGACTGAGACCCAGCCCGGAGTCCGGGGAGGCCCCCAGCAACAGCAACAACAAAGCACGAGGAAGCTGTGTACAAAAACAGACGCACACAAGGGAGTCCTTCCAACCCAAATATGACACACTGATCCACCACGCACACTGTCCGCAGTGACCTCTGAGCTGACGGCTTGCGCACTAAGGCACAGAGTGTCTTTACAGTGACCTTGCATTCTTTCTCACAAGTGCCGCGGGCAGTGTGTGAAAATGCACTGAGCTCTGTACTTAGGATTTGTGCAGAGTCCTCTAACAGCACACAACAGAAAGGTCCCTTTGAAATGACTCAGGCACTTAACATGGTCACCTGACCAACAGCCAGCTGAGCTGGGGGCTCTGCCTTAGGCCGGCTTCTGTGGTACCAAGGTTTTCTCCCTGGGTCAGAGGCCTAAAGCACCCCGAAGCCCCCAGATACCCCAAGTCTTCAGCAGCAGGATTACGGAGACAAATCTTGAAGAAAATTCTAGACAGCCTGATATTGCCACCTTCTTCCTTTGGAAGGCCACCTCCGGGGTTGGCTCCCTCTTCTAGAAGGCAAGTGTGATGCAGAAGCCCTGGCCTCGGCCACACCTCTCCATGGCAGATGGAAAGAACAGGAAGCCTCTGTCTTCTCAGCCTGGCCTGGGGAGCGCCCCCTTTCTCTGACCCATGGGTCCCCTAAGGGTCCTATCTGGCAGGACAATTCCTCCTTCAGCTTGATCAGAGCAAGGAAGGGAAAACCTTGGTAAAGGATCGCTACCTGATCACGTGGTCATTCCATTTCTCAGAAATGACACCAGTTTTCCAGTACATCCCTGCCTGTTGCCCAGGGGTCAATGCGCCAAAGCTGAATTCAGAACACACGCCTTTTCTGAAAACAGGCAGAAAGTGGAGCTCCAAAGATGCAGGAGGGAAGCAGCAGGCAGCACTGACACTCGGTCGCAGCCAATTTCCAGGCAAATCCGTTTTAGGGCAAACATTTCACCTCTGAAAATCCAGTCCCGTAAACAGCGCCTGTCCCTGCGTCCCTTGGAAGCGTCTCACAAGCCCGGCCACGACTCTCCTGAGAAGACCACCTGTCTGCTCCTGGGCCACTCACACCCCCTTCTGTCCTAGTTCACTGGGGTGGCTGCAGTCCTTGGTGGCTACAGGACACACCCAGGCCATCCTCTGGAGGGGATCTTACCCAGTTCAGCCTAGAACTTTCTCCCACATGTCCCGGATCTATCTGGCCCATGGAAGACCCTCACCAGTCCCTTACCCCAAAAAAGTGAGTTCTCCTTTCTCACACTCCGGAGCCCTGGTGGCACTGCGTCCACCAGCTGCTCCTGGGAAACACTACGGGGCAGCTGTGTCCTGTAGCGTCTCTGTGAGTCGGAATCAAATCCGTGGCAGTGGACTTGGTTTTTTTGGGGGGGAGGAGGAGGGTTTGAACACAGTACATTATCAAACATTAAGATCTTTTCCACTCTGAGAGGTGAAAAAGTGGTTTCTCATGTACATACGTATTCCTCTCACTATAAATGAGTTACCGCACATTTTCATCCAATTTCAGCTGATACTGTACCCTTTTCTGTGAGCTGTCTGTTCCCATCCTTGGTCCATTTTTTTCTATTGAGTTTTTTATATTTGTCTTAATAACTCATCAGTGCCCTTTGTATGTTCAGGAAACCGGTCCTTTGTTACGTATGTCACAGATTCATTCCCCAGAGTGGGACAGGGACACGGCGGGGAGGTAACTGGAGGCAAGCACAGCGGAATTCAGGAGGTTCAGAAAGCAGGCGTCCCAGGAAAAGCTGTCTCTCTCCCGTCTCCTCTCCGCAGGCCTTCCAGAGGGGACAAGCTGTCCCTTAGTCACAGAGGCTGGCAGGAGCAGGCGGATCTGACTGAAGTCCAGGAACAACGGGTGCTCGACAGTCACCATGGCAACAGCCCCGGCCACAGCACTTCCCATTCAAAGGCTGCTGCTGATGTCCTGTAGGACCAATTAGCCCCGGGAGCTTTCGGGACCGACAGCCCTCCTCTGAATGCCTCTGCAGGTGCTCAGAGGCAGTGAGAAGGTCCGCGGTTCCTGGGGGAGGTCACCGAGCCAAGGCACGTCTTCAGCTCCCGCTTCTGTGGCAGGCTAATGTGTGGACATGCTGAGCGCGTCACCGCTGCTGGAGGGTCCCTCTTCCCCACCTTCCCCAGGTGGCAGCCAGCCCACAGTGCTCGTGCTCTCAGCACTGCTCCGGATCCCTGGACCTGAAGCAGCCGCTGCTGAAGGCTGTCTCTGGCCTTGCGTTTAGGGAAAGCCCAAACTCAGTGATCAGATCCAAGCGTCCCTCTGCAAGGGGGAAGCCCAGTGAGAGCAGGAGAGCCTCCCACGGTGGCAGGGCCTGAAGCACCCTGGTGGCTGACAGATCCTGTCACTGACATCTGGAGTAAAGCACCCTGGTGGACAACAGGACACCTCAGTGATGACCAGGTAGACTTGGGGAGGCGGGGCCCTAGCCCTAGCCCTAGGATTCCCAGCCACTGACAAAGAGTCACAGCCCTCGTGGAGGAAAACCAACAGCCACCTAGCCACTTCCGAGGGACCCCATGGCTCAGATGTGGGGCCTCCCAGTCCCAACCACTGTGGCCTGAGGGCTGTTGGGGCCCCTGCTGCACAGCCACTGGGAGCTGTTCGTGGTGAATCGGGGTGATCCGCCCTAACCCTCCAGGTGTCACACAGAGCTGTGCTTCGCAGCGTGTTAGTGGCTGATTTTTCCGAAGCAGATCCCCAGACCTTCCGTCTGAGGCTCCCTGGGTGAACTCCACGCGCCAGCCTTCAGGAGCAGCCGGTACACTGACCATGTGCAGCACCCAGTGACCAGCCAGTCAAGGCTGGCTTCCCGTCGTCTTGACTTTTACAATCCTAATGTAACACCTTCACACAGCAGAGTCTGCGGAGTGAAAGTCACACGCAGTGGGCTGTCCCGGACTTGTATTTTAGGACTCAGCCGTTCACCTCCTGCACAAAATCTTACAAAAAGGAAAGACTTTTATTGCCTAGCTCCCATTTTTACCACTGAGTAAATAGTTAGAAATGCACACATTTTGCTTTGTTTCTTTTCACGAGCAACCGTGTCATCTTTGTGAGAGGAAGTGGGTTTCATGAGAATGTGCCCGGATCACAGCACCGAATCAGCGGGAAGTGAAGGCTTGGAAAACCGACTGGTCCCCCCACCGCTCGGCGGCCCGAGTGGTCCTCCACTGCCCCCTGGTGGGCACGCCTGGCAGCGCACAGAGCCGGGGCAAGGGCAGAGGAGCAGCCCGTGCTGGGGACACGGTAAGGTGCTGGGGACACGGTAAGGTACACATCACAAACCGAAGGGAAACAGCTAAAAGTGCGCTCTTCCCATCGTGCGCTGAACTAAGCGAACCGCTGAACGAAGGATGACTCATTGTGCGCCACAACTTACTACGACTAAGAAAGGACACGTTAGAGACTATATTGAACACAGAGGACTTCCGGACAGGACAGGCACCAGCCCCCGGCTTTCGGCCCCAAACGCAGCCAGTGCTCGGAGTCTGTCCCTCTGGCTGTGATCTTGCTCTCCTCCAGCGAGCGCAATGACTTCCGGAGGAATTAGACCACTGACTCTAGAAAATTACAACACTCCAGCAACGTTCCCCAAGCAGGGAGGTTATTAAAAATAACATCTAAAATGTACTATTTCCTATTTACCAGTGTCGCTAGTCAGAATCGACTCGATGGCAGTGAGTTTGGGTTTTCTAACCGGCACTGAGACTGCAGTCGTTCAGAGCTACGGCCAGTTACAGCTGCCCCCCAAAATGCTGGCAGTTCAAATCCACAAGCAGCTCCACGGAAGCCCCATGAGGCAGGTCCACTCTGTCCTAGAGGGTCGCTGTGAGTCAGAATCAACTCCATCCCAGCAGGTTGGTTGGTCGGTTTGCTCGGTACTGAGTTTACCTCACTTAAGGTCATTAGAACAGTATGAGATTGTTGCTGGGTGCCACGCACTCGGTTCCAACTCAAAGTCACCCCGTGTACAACAGAAGGAAACACTGCCCAGCCCTGTGTCACCCTCACAATTACTACGCAAGCTATGCTGTCACTCCATCTCGAGGGTCTTCTTTTTGCTAGCCCACTACTTGACCAAGCATGATATCCTCCAGAGACTGGTCCGCGTTGATAGCATGTCCAAAGTATGTGAGGCAAAGCCTCACCACCCTTCCTTCCAAGGATCATTCTGGCTGTCCTTCTTTCAAGATGGACTTATTCATTCTCCTGGAAGTCCGTGGTATATCCGACAGTCTCTGCAAACATCATAATTGGAAGGCATCAAATGGTCTTCAGTCTTCTTCATTCATTGTTCAGCTTTCATGTCTACGTGCAGTTTGATTGAGGCCTTCAAGTGACATCTTAGCTTTTGAACACTTTAAAGAGTTCTTTTGCAGCAAATCTGTCCAAAGCAATGCATCCTTTCATTTCTTGACTGCTGCTTCCATGGGTGTGGATTGTAGATCTAAGTAAAACGAAATCCTTTATAACCTCAATCCTTTCTTCGTTTATTATTCTCACTGGTCCAGCTGTGGTGTTTTTTGTTTTCTTGATGTTGGGGTACAATCCATACTGAAGGTTTCCATCTCTGCTCTTCATCAGGAAATGCTTCAAGTCCTCTTCACTTTGAGCAGCCAAGGCTGTGTGATCTGTGTGTCACAGGTTGTTAAGGAGTCTTCCTCTAATCCTGACTGTTTTCTTCTTCATATAGCCCAGCTTCTTGAATTATGTGCTCAGTACACTGATTGAATAGATGTGGTAAAAGGGTACGACCCTGACACACATCCTTCTTGACTTTAAACCATGTGGCATTCCCTTGTTCTGTTTAATGACTACCTCTTGGTCTATGTAAAGGTTCCTCATGAGCACAATCAACTGTTCTGGAACTCCCATTTATCACAAGATTATCCATAATTTGCTAAGATCCACCCAGTTGAAAGTCTTCGCAGAGTCAATAAAGCACAGGTAAACATCTTTCTGGTATGCTCTGCTTTCAGCCAAGATCCATCTGACATCAGCAGTGGTATTCCTCGTTTCATGTCCCCTTCTGAATCTGGCTTCAATTTCTAGAGCTCCCTGCAACCATTTTCAAATTATCTTCAGCAAAATTTTACTTATGTTTGATAGTAATGATATTGTTCAATAAATTTTGCATTTGGATCACCTATCTTTAGAATGGCGACAAACATTGATCTTGTCAAGCATGTTGGCCATCTAACTGTTTTCCTGATTTCTTGGCACAGATAACTGAGCACCTCCAGCACTGTATCCACCTACTGAATCATCTCAAGTACTATTCTATCAGTTCCTGAAGCCTTGTTTTTCACCAGCGCCTTCAGTACAGCGTGGACTTTTTCCTTCACTACTATGGGTTTTTAATCACATGCTACCTCCTGAATTGGCTGAAAATCAACCAACTGTTTTCTGCACGATGACTCTGTGTATTCCTTCCTTCTTTGTTGCTCCCTGCTTCACTCAGCTTGAGAAATGCTGAGTGTGTTCTTCCCTTCTGGTTTTCTGTCTCCAGCTCTTTGCATGTGTTGTTATACTTTATCTTCTAGAGCCATCCTTTGAAGTCTGCGCAGCTCTTTTACCTCATCATTTCTTCCTTTCACTTTAGCTACTCTACATTCAGGAGCAACTCTCATAGTCTCTTCTGACATCCACTTGTCCTTTACTTTCTGTCCCGTGTTTTTAATGACCTCTCACTTCATGCATGATGTCGTTGATGTCCTTCCTCAACTCATCTGGTCTTTGGTCTTGTTCAATCTTTCCAATCTATTCTCAGATGGTCTCTAAATTCAGGCAGGATATACTCAAGATTATGCTTTGGCTCTTGTGGACTTGTTCTAATCTTCTCCAGCTTCAGCTTCAACTTACATAGGAGCAACTGATGGTCTGCTCCACTGCCAGCCCCTGGTCTTGTTCCGACTGATGATACTGAGCTCTTCCATCCTTTCTCTCCACAAATGCAGTCATTTTGATTCCTGTGTATTCCATCTGGCAGGGTCCATGTGTACAGCCACCACATTGTTGAAAAAAGGTATAAGCAGTGAAGAAGTCATCAGTCCTGAAAACTCTCTTGTGGGATCTCCAGTATAGTTTCTATCACCAAAGTCGTATTTTCCAACCACTGGTCCTTGTTCGTTTCCAGCTTTCACATCCCAATCGCTAGTAACTGTCCATCCATCTTTATCACATTTCATCAATTTCAGACTGCAGAAGTTGACAAAATCTGTTTCTTCATCTTTAAGCTTAGTGATTGGTGCATAAATGTGAATAATGGTCGCATCAACTGCTCTTTCTTGTAGGTGTATGGATATCATCCTATCTCCGACAGCATTGTACATCAGGACAGATCTCGAAATGTTCTTTTTAATGGTGGATATGACACTACTCTTTTTCAATTTGTCACTCCTGGCACCATAGACTACGTGACTACCTGATTTAAAATGGCTACTATCAGTCCATTTCAGCTCACTAACACCTAGGATGCTGATGTCTATGAGTTTCATTTCATCCTTGACAATTACCTGTTTTCCCAGATTCATACTTCATATATTCCATGTTCTGAGTATTAATGGATGTTTGCAGCTGTTTCTTCTCCTTTTGAGTCATGCCACATCAGCAAATGAAGGTCCTGAAAGCCTGACTCCATCCACGTCACTAAAGTCAACGCTATTTTGAGGAGGCAGCTCTTCCGCAGTTGTCTTTTAAGTGACTTCCAATCGGAGGGCTCACCTTCCAGCACCGTGTCAATGTTCTTCTGCTATTCCTAAGTTTTTGACCAGCTAACTCTGTCTTATCTGGAAACTCAGCTGAAACCTGTCCATTATGGATGACCCCGATGGTATTTGAAATACCAGTGGCATAGCTGTCAATATCACACCAAACACAAGCCACTGCGGTAAAAAGACAGACACACAGAAGGCAGAAAGTACCGTTTTTATTCCCATTTTATAGATTAAAAAAAAACTGAATATGAAAGTAGTAAACATGCTGAAGTAACTGGAAACCTCCAGAGCAAGTTTTAATAGGACAAAGCTTGGTTTACTTGGAAACAGCAACCTTCCAGAATCTTACACTTTAAGCTTACTGGATTTTTGTTTCATGTGTATACGGGTTTAGTTTTTTGTTTCTGTTTTTTCCTAGAACGTTCAAGTTTTCAAGGTGTCTAGGAATTTCAGCAGAGGTCTCAAAAACTGAGAACAACAAAATAGATGCCCAGGCTTCTCACATATTGAATAAAGATGCTACTCTTCTCATGTAGGAAATGCAAAGATATTGTTAACGGAAGTCGTCAGAGTGAGCTCCTGGCAGTTACACAAGAGAAAGAGAAGAATTAAATGGGAGATTTTTAAAAATTATTTTATTGAGATTAAGTGAAAGTTTACAATTCAAGTCAATTTTCCATGTAAAACCCCAAGTGCCCGCCTCACTGTGACTTTATCTGCTCACCTCGTCCTGTGACAGCACACACTTCTTTTCCACTCTTTACCTCCAGTATCCACTCAACCAACACCTGTCCCTTCCTCTCCACCCTCTCCTCTCCCCTCTAAAAAGAAACCAGTAAGACAGCCCCATAAACACATTAAACCATAAAGTACATATATCACATGCATCACTCTATGTCCGAACGGGAACCTGAAGAGGCTGTCAGTGAGGATATCTTTATGAGAGTTGTGAAGATGGAGGGATCTTTTCCCACCCCGTGAGAAAGGTGGGTATATTAGTTATCTGTCACTGCACAACAAATTATCCCACAACTTGACTGCTTAAAACAGTAACATTTAGTATGTCACAGTTTCTGTAGATGAGGAATTTAAGGAGCAGTTTGGTTGGGTGGTCTGGCTCAGACTCCCTCAGGACATTGTCGTCAAGATGTCACTGGGATTGATCAAACTGAGGTCACATGCATACACACTAAACGCAAGGAGGTTGGAGAGTGTGTAACTTGCTTTTTATAGTGGAAACAGCACTGACCCACCACCAAGACACACACAGCAGGGAATTCCCCAAACAGAGAAAGGCTCAGGTGATGGCCAGCAGAACACTACAAAACATCCAGCAAAACCATTCCTTTGGCTTCCCAACAATGTCACCACTGCAACTAGTATTTATACTTTCAAAACTGATTTCCAATTAAAATACGGTACCTATCCTCCGTGTAATTAACGATGTACTCACCGTGTCACCCTCCAAGGACGCCACCTCAGTGTTCCTCGACTGCACATCTGTCTCCAAGTCGTGGAGTCCTGGTTGATATCCACTCCTCCTCTCATTTTGTCCTGATCTTGTATCCGTCTCTGCAACTCAGGGGCCACACAACAAAGTCTGCCAACAACACAGCCTAGATGTGATGGGGACACAGAGGTTAAGGAAAGACACTAGAAGTTAGCAAAAACACATAAAAGTGCACGGGATCCAACACGCAGGCAAGGCAGCAGTCCTCATTCCTGCCTCTGGTGCCTCCCCACTGCACAGTGCTCTTCCTCTAACAGCCATCCAACCAACATCTGCATTTCTCTGGGGGGCTCTGAGTGTCTGGTGGACCTATGCGCTACAGGCATATCGGCAACCCTATTTCTGTTGACGATGAGGGTTAATCACTCCAGCCAACGCCATAACCTTTTTGTTGTTTATCTGTTCTGGGATTATCTATTGGCATGAGACAGGCAAAATGCTCAGGTGTCAGTTTTAGCGTCCAGATAAAGGGGATCATTGGAGCAGCTGCTGTTTTCAGCAGCAAATCTCTGAACCAGTCAAACTCATAGTCCCAAAAGATGGAAGTAAAAACGCTGTGAGTGAATCATTAAGTATAATATCCCTTTATTCCTAAATTTATCATTTTTGCTTATGGAAGTGTGTTAGTTTAAGAGTATACCCACAAATCCTTTGACACAGTTCCCATAGAAAAGGAAGAGTCTGACAGACCCCTGCCCTCTAGACATAGCCAGGCTTGATGACTAAGTTCTAAACTACTGAAGGTGGTTTGAGGTGAAGCTGCATAACTTCCATGGTTCCCTTGGAAAAGGAATTACAGCTCCCACGTGCCTTTCTCTTTCTGGGGATGCTCACCCTTAGAGGCCAGCTACCATGCTGTGAAGGTCCAAGCAGCCTTGGGAAAGGTCACGAGGAGGTGTTCTAGCCACAGCTACAGCTAAGAACCCAGCCAGGGCCAGCATCAGTCCCCACACATGTGAAGGAGCCAGCCTTCCGATGACTGCAGCCTCCAGCTTCTCAGTTGCCCCAGCTGATGTCAGGTGGATTTGAACAGATACCTGCTGTCTCTGCTGAGCCCTGCAAAGATGAGCACTGCAGTTGTTCAAAGTCACCATGTTTGGGGGGGGTGACACAGCAGGGAGCAGGAAGGAAGAGTACCAAATGTCAGACTGTAACTCAGGGCACACACAGCATCCCAGAAGACCATGTCACAAAGGACTGTCTCTGAGAAGACACCACAACTAAGTCTTCAGCACAGCCTCAATAAGACCAGGCACCTGTTGGTGACCGAGTACACCATTAGACCAATGAATCCCACGGGTAAGAGCCCATTTCATTACCTCTTACACTGCAGAGTGAATTTCTTGGTGAGAAGTAATAATGTGTCAGGTACGGTGAAAAGTGTATAAACCATTTAGTAAGCTCCCACAATTATACTGAATAGAAAATATTGTCATTTGAACATGCAATTGATATAAACATTATTAACAAGCTATTTTACATCCCTATTTTTATACTAAGTCTTTAAGATTCACTGTGTATTTTATAATTACAGTACATTTCAATTTGAAGTGGGCATATTTCATGTGCTGGCAGAAGCACAGGGAATATGATAGCAAATCAAAATCTGCGTAAGTGTAACTCAGGGAGGACAGATAACTACCTCCTTGATGATGAGGGAGGGCCAATGCAATCAATTTGCCCCCAAGTGGCTGGCTCATCCCTCTGGGGTACAGGTGGTACCGGCAACTCAGGAGCAGTCACTGCTGTTGGCAACGTGAACACTCAGCACTGCCTTGGTGACCCCATACATGGCCTTCAATCCTGACGCCATCGTCACTTTATGGTTCCACTGAGTAAGCGCTGGTCCCGGAGGAGGCCAAGTTTTACCCACAGAACAGTTTGCTTCTTCCACGTGGTTCTCTAGATTCATTCTGAGAGGCCAGTTATACCATCCCTTCCCAAGTCTCTCTCCTCAACAGCTCTTCATGCTTGCTCTACTAGTCCTTGAACAACTGGCCCAACAGTATAGCCTCTGTCCATGAACTGACCATCAGTTATCACCCAAGGCCATCTCTCCTTGCAGGTAAAGGGAACATCAGGACACACTGCTGGACATTCTGCCCATGAAACGAATTTTACTGCTTCAGTGTCCTTCGGGGTCACCCTCGAGTGGGGCTACAACACAGCAATCCATTTCTGGCAGGTACCAGCACGCTGTGCAGAGTAAAAGGCCTGCACGGTGCCTGCTGTGTTTTCACGCAGAGGGCTTTCACCCCGAGGGCTTTCACCCCCTTTAGTCCCTTCAATAACTTCCCATTGGTTTAGAAGACTCTGCTGGGTGTGGCCTCCGCACTGGTCTCTAATCTGCCCTGCAGCCACAGAGAAAGGAAAGGCCTGGTGACCTACAGCTGCTAAGATCACAGCCATTGAACACCCTATGGAGTGCGGTTGTACTCCCACACACATGGGGTCACCGAAAGCCTGAATCAAAGTGGCAGCAAGGGTTTGGGTTTTTCACTTTTGGTGGGGGTTACGCTCTGAACTCCAAGACCTGGTCTTCAGTCCTTGAGATGTTCCACGTGCCCTTCTGCCACAAGACGCTTGCTAAGACAGTTCCCCTTCCCCCAGCTAGTGAACTGGAACCTTTAGCTTTGGGGTCAAGGATCACTTCTTGTGGATGACTTCCTGCCATATGACCATCTGTCTTCAGTACCTGTCTCTATATTCACTGATGCCTTCACTGAATGAATTCTTCCCACCCCGGAACTCTCAGATCTATTGCTAGCGCTTCACCTTTTAATTCCAGGACCAAGTTCAGGGGTTGGCACATTTCACAGATGCTAAAAATATTCTGTGGAACACATGAATCAATGAGTCCATAATAAAATGCAGTCCAGGTAATTTATCTACAAGTCATCACGGCCAGTCTCTGCTATCACAGTTCCCACTCCTCCAATTTGCATGCCTTGGCTTTTTTTTTCTTTTTTAAAGGCCTTTGCCAAGAGCTTTCCTAAGCCTCAATTACATACTAGCACTGTGCAATAGAGATGCGCCCTCGTGGCACAGTGGTGACACCGAAGTGCTTTGTGACTAACTGAAAAGTCAGCAGTCTCAACCCTCCAGCTGCTCTGGGACCCATAATGATCACAGCCTTGAAAATGCCATGGGGCAGTTCTATCCTGCGCTTGAAAAAATGGCCAGACAATTCAGCCTCCGTCCATGAATTGACCACAAAATTACCCAAGGCCATCTCTTCTTCCAGGCCAAGTGGACATCAAGACACACTGCTTAACAGAGTCACTATAAGTGGAACAGAAATCCTGGTGGCGAGGTGGCTAAATGCTCCATCTGCTAGCCAAAAGGTCAGCAGTTTAAATCCGCCCGGTGTTCCTTGGACACTCTATGGTGCACTTCTACTCTGTCCTATCTGGCTGCTATGAGTTAAAAATTAATTCTGAGGCTGCGACAGTGGCATGAGTTAAACATGACAGCCTTGGACACTCATGGGGCAGTTCTACCCTGTTTGATAGTCAAGGAGTTGGAATTGACTCATTGACAATGAGTTATGCAATAAAAACATACATCAAATCGTATTTTAAATATTCTAGTTAAACACTGTCCTTCAGATTTCAACTCATAGTGGCCCTTCAGTCAGATTTAAGAATGTAGAAAATGTATTTTTATAATACATGCCATTTAATCCAAGGAAACCGCGGTATAGTGGTTAAGTGCTACAGCTGCGAACCAAAAGGTCAGCAGTTTGTGCCCACCAGCGCTCCCTGGAAACTATGGAGCAGTTCTACTCCATCCTATAGAGTCGCCATGAGTCAAAATCAACCGGAATATGACAATAGGTGTTTCACGCAGTATCTACAAGATATTATTTCCAAGTGTGATCGACATGAAAAATCATCCAACATGTATTTTACATTCTTCTTTTGTACTGTCTTCAAAATTCAGCGGGTGTTTTGCGGGTCCCATGCATTTGCACGGGAACCGGCCACCTTTCAAGCGCTCGGCAGCCACAGGTGCCCGGCCGACGCCCTGTCGCTTAGCAGAAGGCGCTCTTCGTCACACCAGTCATCTTCACGAGAAAGAGGTGGAGCACCCTCAGCTCCGGTCGCCAGACCTCCCCAAGCCAAGCGCCGGCCAGAAGACCCGGCGGGGACGAGACCCCGGAGGCAGCCCGGGTGCCCCGGCACGTCGCAGCCGAGAGAGGCGTCCGGGCTCGCGCCCGGCGCGCCCGCGCTCTTCCCGGAACGTCTCCTAGCTCCGTCACTGGAGCGGCCCTTCGTTCTTGTGAAGAGGGGCCCCGCCGGCCGCCCTCTCTCCCGGCCAGCCCACTGTTTCCCGAACTCTCCGGCGCCAGCTGCACGGCCCACCAGCCGGTGCCGCCCCCATCCGGCCTCCTCCGGGGCCTCAGCGCCCCGATAGACCCGCCCGCCCGGCCAGGGCCGTCCGGCCCTCGGCTCGGACCAGCCGCTCCGCCTCCGCCCGCCTTATGACCACACAACGGCGCTGCTCCCCAACGGGCCGCGCCCGCCCCTCGGCGCCTGGGCCCCTCACTCCCGGGGGCCGCCGAGCGCGCGCCCCTCGCCGCGCGCCCCTCGCCGCGCGCCCCTCGCCGCGCGCCCCTCGCCGCGCGCCCCTCGCCGCGCGCCCCTCGCCGCGCGCCCCTCGCCGCGCGCCCCTCGCCGCGCGCCCCTCGCCGCGCGCCCCTCGCCGCGCGCCCCTCGCCGCGCGCCCCTCGCCGCGCGCCCCTCGCCGCGCGCCCCTCGCCGCGCGCCCCTCGCCGCGCGCCCCTCGCCGCGCGCCCCTCGCCGCGCGCCCCTCGCCGCGCGCCCCTCGCCGCGCGCCCCTCGCCGCGCGCCCCTCGCCGCGCGCCCCTCGCCGCGCGCCCCTCGCCGCGCGCCCCTCGCCGCGCGCCCCTCGCCGCGCGCCCCTCGCCGCGCGCCCCTCGCCGCGCGCCCCTCGCCGCGCGCCCCTCGCCGCGCGCCCCTCGCCGCGCGCCCCTCGCCGCGCGCCCCTCACCGGCGGGGCGGGGCATCCGCTCGGCGCGCGCCGCTTCCGGAAGTGACGTGAGAGTGTCAACATGCAAGATGGCGGCGCATCACCGGCAGAACACGGCCGGGCGGCGGAAAGTGCAGGTGGGGGCGCTCGGCTCCTCGGCCTCCCGGGCGGCGCCGCCTCCCGCCAGCGGGGGCCTCCGGCGGGGGAGCGAGCGAGCGAGCGGGCGGGCGGGACCGGGCGCGGAGGCGGGCGGAGGCGGGGCGCCGCGGCCGCTAACGGCCGAGGAAGGGGCAGGGGGCGGCGGCCGGGGCGCGGGCTCGGGACCCCCGGGGCGCGAGCGCCGGAGCCCGCCGCGGCCGGCCGCTGGTTCTGCCCGGCGGGAGCGGGTCGGCGAGGGCGGGTGGGGCGCGTCCCCCGGCCGCCCGCCGCCCCCTGCCCGGCCGTGCCCACAGCTCTGCCGGCGCCGCGTCGGGCCAGGCCTGCGGGGCCGCCGGGCGGGCGGGCGGCGGGGGGCGGGCGGCGACGACGGAGCCCACCGCGGCGCGCCCACCACCCCGCGGGGCTGCGGCGGAGCGCGCCGCACGTGGGGGCCGCCGCCTCCTGTTCCACGGGAGCCCTCCTTCGGCCGGGAGAAGAGGACGTGGGAGTGCGTCGGGGGATCTGAATTTCGCCTTCCCCGTGTCTTCCCGAGGGTGCATCCCGGAGTCTGGTTCTGTCATTTATCATCCACGGCTAAGAGTTCTCGGATCCTTCCGCGTGTGCTTGGTGCCGTCGTGAATTCAGTTTTATTCCGGGTACCTTGGAGAGTTTCTTGCTGGTTTTTTTTTCAGCGATGCAGAGAATAAGAAAAGCTCTATTTCAGGTGTTTGCCTGCAGGTTTATTGTGTGTAGTAGCAGTGACAAGGAACGTGAGGCCATAAATCATTGACTGAGCGCTTAATTCAGATCCAAAAGTGTGCAGAGGCTTGAGAAAATGTAGAAATAAGACCCAGGCTTCCTTGGCAAAACTAATACATTTAGTAATGAAATATAATCATTGGGCTTTTAATAGCCTGGACAAAAGGTGCCTTCGGTAAGGAGAACTGGGTAAGCGTTGTGGACGCTAACCGAAAGGGCAGCAGTTTGACTCCACGAGGTGCTCTTTGGAAGCTGGGGGGCAGCTTTCCTCTGACCCGCAGGATATTATGAGTCAGTATCGACTTAAAAGCAACAGTTTCGGTATATATATTTTTTACACAATAAAATAACGCCAAGAAAAAGTTTAAGCCATAGAGTCTTCAGGGGCAGTTCACCTCTTTGTTTTGTGAATCTCGTTGATCACAGCAGTGTCCATGATGCTCACTGGATGTTTGTTGAAGCGAGTGAAATTAGTAAGCATCTAAATCACTGTTAGATATTTTTTTAAAAAGCATGCCAAGGTAGGATTTGAGTAACCCCGAAATCCTGAGAGGTGATGTCTCCTCCCCATTAAAAAATGTAACCCAAAATTATAACTTAGTTACACTGTTACTGGACTGCCTGAAGTAATGATTTTTCAGGCAGCACCAGTGGAAAGTCTTGAGGACTTGATGATGGATGGTGTGTTTTAGGACACTAGGGTAATGTACTTCACAGGAGAGTCCAGTAGGTTATCAGACATCTTAGTGTCTTGCATTTAGAAGCAGAAGTCACCTGTAAAAGTCAAGATGTGAAAGACATGAATCAACTGGACCACAAGTGGAATGAACCCATATGTGAGCCAGCAAGGTAGGAGGAGGGAGGTGATAGCCCGAGGCCTGGGGACGGTACCGAACCAGTGTTTAGGGTTGAGAATTGAAGCCCTTATTCTTAGGAGGTAAGGCAGCCCGATTGGTGTAGGGATTCAAACCGCGGTGCGCCTGCAGAGAAGATTCGGGGGCCTTGTCAGTTGTTGTCAGAACTTGCCCACAATGTATAAATCAATGCGAGAGCTGCAGAGATTGGTATTTCGTCTCTGCTTGAGAGGTTTTGCTTGTTTACAGGAAGTGCTTTTTAAAGCTGGTGCCTGTGCATTGCAGGAAATACCCCAAAAATCCTGTGTTAAATGATGGCTGCCCACTTTTCAGAGAGAGCTGTGGCGGCCAGTGTGATGCATAAGCCCCAGCTAGCGTTTCTCAGCATGACCAGTAGTGACATCTTAGCCAGATCGTGTTTCCTTGTGGGACACTGTCCTGGCCTCAGCTCACTGAATGCTGTAACGTGTCCCCACTTGGGACACCCAAACACGTCTCCGGGCAGCCTGGATAGCCCGACTGGGACTCCCTGTTCTTTACCTCTTGGCACGTGTGTACCTGGCCTACCTGGTTTTTCCCTCTAAGGGGAGCCGCAGTGTGTGCTGCTCTGTGGCTGGCTGGCTGTCAGGAGTGTCAGTGCACTTTCCCGTTGCCCAGGGGTTTCTCCTCTGAAGCTCTGTTCTGCAGGGATCCCTGTGGGTAACTTTCTGTACCTGTCAAGGGTCGTATTGTGAAAACTGAAGAAAATAAATCTAAATGTCCATCAGTGGGAAATTAGCAAATAAATTATGGTACAGGGGTAAGATACAGCTGTGGAAAAAATAAGCCAGATGTGTGTGTATTAAGAAGGAAGGTAGCCAGAAGTCAAAAAGGCAAGTCAGTATATTATGAATCCATTTTAAGGCCTGGAGGGATACAACCTGTACCCCCTCTGGGGGATTGGGTTGTATGGTTAGGGGTAGGAACTGAGAGCCTGACAGTGAGAACCCAGAAGCAAGTTACAAGCAAGGCCTAGTGGTCTGCTTCTGAGGGGTCACGGCCACAGGACGCCCCTCAAATACAATTCTGCTCTGAAACACGAGGAGCTCCATCAGTTGGAATTGTCTCAGCAGCAGCTCATTTGGTTGTGGGTTCTTTTTTCTTTTTGGCTTAAGATACGGGGTATCTTTAAACTATGTATGCCTTTATAGTTTTAAATATTTTACAACATTTTATTTGCTCTTATAAATGATTTTTTTTTCCATTTTTAAGAAAGGTATATATGGGTATTTGTTTAAAAAAAAGAGACACCTGATTGCCGTCAAGTTGTTATGACTCAGAGCAGCTCCCCAGGACAGAGCAGGGCTGCCCAGCAGGGTCTCCAAGGGTGTACTCTTCCCAGAAGCGGCCTCTCACATCTGTCTCCAAGGGAGCTGCACATGGGTCCAGCAGTGACCTTTTTCTTCCGAGCGCTCAACCACTGTGCCCCCAGGGCTTCTCCTGTGAGGTTTAAAAAAAAAAAAAAAGCCAATTGCTGTTGAGTCAGTTCTGACAGTGACCCTATGGGGCAGAGTAGAACTGCCCTGTAAGGTTTCCAAGGAGCACCTGGTGGATCTGTACTGCTGACCTTTGGATAAGCAGCTGTAACTCTTCACCACGGCGTGACCAGGGCTTCTCCTGCAGGATTATAGATCTCAGGTGGGGGATACCCTGAATTAACATAGGGGGTCTGGTCTAATCGTGTGACCCTTCAAAGCAGAGAGCTTTCTTCTGGTGGCACTTGGCTGGAGACCATCAGAGGCAGCAGAAAGAGGAGGGGTGTGACCCTTGGCCCCAGTGGCCGGAGGGGCGACAGAGGAAGCGTAAGAGGAGTGTGTCGGCCCTTGGGAGCAGAGATGGGCACTGCCTGACAGCCACAGGGCAGCGGAGACCTCAGGCCTGTGACCCAGCAGCCCACTGAGTGGGCTGGGAGGCTCTTTCCTGAGCCCCTAGTTGCGGTTAACGCCTGGTCTGCGCCTCATGAGACTAAGCCAGGGCCTGCTGAGCCCACACTTCTGACCCTTGGGACGGTCACAGAATAAAGAGGTGTTGCCGTAACACTGCTGAGATCGCGAAGACGGGGTACCACAGCGACAGGAGGCGGCTGCGGTTACCTCCAGACTGAAGGACCGTCTCAGACATGTGTTTGTCATGATGATTTTTTACTCTCTGACACACTTCCAGTAACTAGAGATACTCAGGTTTAAACTCAGAGACAGATCACGCAAAGTTCAGTGGATCCCCCTACCGTCTGGTTCTTTTGTTTGGGTCCCAGATAAGTGCTGGACAAATTAATGAGGCGATGCTTTGCTGAGCCGGCTATAGATTCGCACGGTGAAACTGAACCGCGTCCTTCCTGCCAGGTGGACTACCCTTTACTGTTCTGTCAGATTCCCTTGAGCTGGCTCTTCCAAAATTCATACCTCCCGCTGCAGGTCTGGCTTCCACCCCGCTGCAGAGCTCCCAGGGCTCACGGCGCACCCCTGCCTTTTCTGGAGAAGCCCAAGTGGTATAGTGGTTAAGGTGGTCGGATAGATCCCCATCGTCCTGGCCTTGGCTTGTGCCTTCGGCTCTGAAGGAAGTTCTCAGGGACCCCGTGCCCGCAGCCCTGCCCATGTCTCTGCGGACCCCGTGCCCACAGTCCTCCCCCCCCACCGTCTCTGTGGACCCCGTGCCCGCCACTCTCACCCCTGTCTCTGTCCTCTGCTCTTGAATTCCACCTCTTCTGCCTACAGAGACTCACATGTATCTTCACTTGACTTGCTGTCACTTTTAATCCTGTCCTCTTCATTAGAGTTTAACCTCCAGGAGGGCTGGCTGCCGTCTCCTTAGACTTGACATCAATGTTCAGTCAGTATTTGTTGAAAAAACGGAATCTTGTTTTCCCGTCACCCTTACACAGACAGACTAAGTTTTTTTTGTAATACATGTTGGAAATGTATCAGTCTATATAGTTTATGTCCATTCTTTAGTAGCTATAGAGAATGCACGTACCGTAGTATTTAAGCATTTCCTTATCGACGATGCTTGTTTCTCTGTGTTTATCATGTTGAAATTTACTCCAGAAAGTTAGCAGCAGTTACAAAATGGTCAAGAATGCCTTTATCCCCAGTACTGGTCACCTTTCAGTCATTTCCAACTCTTGGCAACCTCACCCCGTATTTTCAGAGTAAGCCTGCACTGTGCAAGTTTCCAGCGGCTGTGACATTTTACAGGTCCGTCAGTCACCAGGCTTTTCTTCTGAGACACCTGTAGGTGGATGTGAGCCTTCAGCTGAGCACCTAACCTTGTGAGCCACCCCCAGGACAAAAAAGACGTAACGTGAACAGAAGAACAAAAATGAATGATACAGGATGCGTAAAAGATGAATTGGTTTGAAAATTCCAGCGTCTGACTCACAGGAGTTCAAAGTGGAGGGAAGAAAAAGAGGATTATTAATAGGTTAACACAATAAAGTTTCCCAGCACTGATGTACCTCAGGTTTCTAGATTGAAAGCACTTTCTAAGTGCACAGCCAACGTACTGACAAGAGAACAGAATCGGGATCTAGCTTTACACCAAGAAAAAGGGAAGACCCTGGGAGCTGAGAGGGAAGGGAGCGGGTTCCCGTCAGAGCTGGATTCAGTGCACGGCCCTTGGCTTTGGACGTCGGAGAAAACGGGTGAAATGCCCTCCGAAACCTGGGGTTCATTCCGTATCAACTTCTGGACCCTGCCAGGTCAGCTGTAAGGCAAAGCCCTCTTCAAGCACGCAGGGACAAAGGTACCTGCCATATACCTTTTCTTAGGTTACTTCCTGAGCTTCCTAGGGGAGGAATCCAGCCGGACTGGAGAGGGAGCCGGGGACGCTGGAATTTGGGAAACACGGCCTCTAGCTGGGGAGGGCAGGAAGGAGGAGTGACAGTGACAGCTGTGCCGGCCAACCCAGAGGACTGCCCGCCTGGATTGGAGGGGGAGTCTTCTGGGAACGAAAGGTGGGCACGGCTTAGGACGCAGCAAGCGTCAGAGGAAAACTGAAGGGAAAGCAAAGGAAACGTTGGAAAAGGGAAGGAAGGAAACACTGGAAAAAGAGGAAAACATTGCAAAAGGAAAGGAAGGTGGTCGGAACCTCGAGGAAAAATACAAGCTGCAGAGGGCAGAGACATGTTCCCAGTGTGACCACAGCGGAGCCGTTGGGGGCCGTGCTGACTGAAGGACCCTGCCCCGCGGGGCTTTCTGGGGGCTGCCCACCTCGTGGTGAACCACTGGAGCTCTTCACTGCCACACCACCACGTCTTCTCACCGCAGGGCGTAGAGCGAGGCCTCCGTCAGGGCCACAGTCCGAGAACCCTGTGGCCGTCCAGGGGACTCCCGCTCCTGGTGACAGTATGAGTTGCAGAGCAGAGGTGAACTTGACAGGGTTTCTGGGCTGTCATCTGGAGGGAGCTTTGCTTCTGTGCAGGCTCAGACCAGCTTTAGGGAGCAGCCTAAACCGTCCGCGTCCCCCAGGCCGCTTCCCTCGAGGTTCGACTATGGGACTCTGTGATGCTGGGGGATGCCAGGAGTCGGAGTGACTTGAAAGTGGGGGGGGGGGGGGTTTTGATTGGGGAGTCAGGCGGGGTGCGGGGAGAAACCAACTGAGGCTGGCTTTCCCTGAAGTCTGTCAGTACTCTGATTTTTAAGTGCAGATAAAAGTTACTTTGATAAAAACTGAATTATAGATTCAAAAAACTAGTGTTTCCATTGTAAAATATTCCAACATTTAAAAAGGCGTGAGAGTGATGATCATCCCATTACTTAGGCAGAGCTGCTGTTAGCCACAGAGACCTGGTGGCACGGTGGTGAAGAGCTACAACCGCTCACCTAAAGGTCTGCAGTTCGGATCCACTAGGCACTCCTTGGGAACTCGGGGCCAGTTCTGCTGTGTCCTGTAGGGTCCCTGAGAGTCGGAATGGACTTGACAGCAACAGGCTTGGGTTTGGGTTTGACTGTGAGCTGTGAGTTTTGCCTTCCAGACTTGTCTGTTTTTAAGTATGTCATGTATCTGATATCATGAGATATCATGTTTACACTAATGATGGTTCTACGCAGCCGTGCTGGCCCTGCAGATGTCATGACTTTCTTCCTGTGTCCTTCAGTGCAGAGGCGCATCACGGTCTTGACTCACGAGACAGAGTCCTCTTGGCAGACGTGTATCAGATTTTATCCAAACAGAATGTCTTCGGTTCTTCATGGTTTTCTGTGCCAGTCCGCAGCAGACAGCCTCGTGGGGCTGGGCCGGCACGTGCGCTGCAGCAGTCTCTGCTGAAGACCAGCTCTGAGAACAGACACAGAGCAGAGACAGGGACCCCGGGAGAGCCCAGCACGCGTCGAAGCCAGCCTGGCTCCTTGGGTTTTTGATGTGTGTTCAGGCTGAGAATATTCATTTATCATGTTTCGCACTGCAGACAGCGTAACGGGAAGAAAGGAGTAGGGGGAGCAGGGTAGACAAGCTCCGTGTCCACTTGTGGCTTTTGTTCTAGCAAATGAGTGTGAACCCAACCGAGAGATTAGATAGGGAGTATGGCAAGGGTGGAGTGACGTGACAGGGGCGTGGTAGGGAGAAGCGGGGAGCCCCCCCCTCAGGGGAGGTGACATTTCTTTTTTTTATGATTGAATGAAAATGTACACTTCCATATAAATTTGCATGCTGACCTACATGCAGCTTCGCTGCTCTCCCTGCACGGTGATAGCACACTCTTCCTCTGCTCCATGCATGTCTTACCTTTCCAGAAGTCTCCTATCTTCTCTCCACCCATTCCCATTCCTCCAGTATGAGGTCAACAGGACGACCTCCTATAGATGCCTAGAACCATAAAGTGCCCACACAATATGGTCACTCTGGGTCACCGAGTCCAATCTATTATTGTCTGAAAAGTTGACCTTCATTATGACTTATGGACGGGCCACATCAGAGCCAGGGGCCCTGCTCCCAGGAGAAGTCCGAGGCCCCTGGACCATCAGTTGTGATCTTTTATTGGAGATCTCAAGGTACACTGCTATTTATACTTGTGTTGCCAGTGAGACTCAACTTTGTGAGCTCCATCATGGCTATCACTGGTGGTGGCCAGGCACCATCTGGTTCTTCCAGTCACAAGTCAATGTAGACATCCACTCATGTGGGTCTTTCTGTCTTATGGATTCTCTTTCCCCCATGTGATCATCCGTTCCTGCTGAGTTGGGACCATTTGCTGTACCCTCAGATGACAGCTCGTCAGCTTTTCAGACCCCAGAAGCCACTCACCAATGTAGGGTGTGAAGAAACCTCATTAGCAAAATGCTAGTTGTGCCAATTGGCCTCGATTTAGGGGAGGTGACGTTTCTGCTGAGACCGGAGGTCAAAGCTGGGGGGATGAGCATGAGGAGGTGGAGAAGCTCCCTGGACCCAGGGCCCCAGGGTGGGAAGGAGCTGGGTGTGTGTGAGGGAGAGACGGGGGCTGGGAGCGACTCTGGGAAGCTGAGGAGGTTCATCTGAGGTGAGCACAGAACCGTGTCTAGCTGGGAGTTTGGACCCTGCTGTGGATGGAGTGAGAACCCATTGGACAGTTTAAGACACGAGGTACCGCGATTTCATTTTTAAAATGTCTCTTATGAGTCATGGCTGTATTTCTGCCCTTGGCTCCGGTAGAGAGCCTATGCTCTTATTTCTTGTTTTTCAAATCTAAGGTTTGAATAGATCCAGTTATGTGCCCCCAAGAGACATCTTTGTCGACTAGGTGTGCATGCGACGCTGACCCCTTCTTAAAGGATGAGTTCCTAGAAGTAGGATTTCAAAGACCTTGTATCTTGTAAAGCTTTTGATAGATGCTGGCAAAATTGTCTGCCAGAATGGTAGTGATTTATGCTGTCACTCTGAGGGTGTTCATTAACCATCAGAAAATGAGTTTATGTATTTATTTTAAAAAAACCACTTCCTGTTTGATCGATGATGTCTCATGAATTTTCATGTTTTTTATTATTTTTTGTGTTTATTGACCATTTTGGTGACTTTTTTAAATACGTCCCCTTTCATGGTCCATGGTCCTTTCTTGTGGAGAGTTTGACTTTTTCACATCACCTTGTCAGGGCTCTCTTTATTGTCGGGAATACATTTTTGTCTTTCATATTTATTTCAGTGTTTTCCCAGTTAGATGTTTGGTTTTTAATCCTGCTCATGTTCTTTTCTTGACAGAGGGTTCTTTGTTTTTCTGATAATAGCTTGAAGATGGTATTAAGATAAAATTCACCCACCATCAGGTTCACCCTGTGAAGTGTCTAGTTAAGTGATTTTCATTAGATTCCCAAAAGCCATGCACTGGTTAGCTAATTCCAGAACGTTCTCACACCACACTAGCAGTCACTTCCCATTGCTCTCCCCATTAATCTCCTTACCTGTCGTGGACATCTGGTAAACAGAATCATAAAATATGTGACCGTTCCTGCCTGGCTGCTGTCAGTCAGTGTAACGGTTCCAAGAGTCGCCCCACTGCAGCGTCTCTGGGAACTGCATTCCTTCATTGTGGTGGTGTCTGTCAGTGCTGTGGGGGTCCGTTCTGGCTCAGAGCAGCCTGGTTCTGGGCAGATAATTCGCCGTTCTGTAGACGTTCCGGATTTGGTGTGTCCATTCATCCCTGGTGTCGTTTGGGCTGTTCCTGCGTGCAGGCTGTCAGGTGGTTCTGCTGTGGCCGTCTGTGTCTGTCTGTGTCCGTGTGTCCGCATGGAGGTTCCCGTCCGTGTGCGGTCCTGTCAGTGCTGCTCTCTGCCTGGGTCAGGATTGCCTGTCTTCTGAGAACTCACCAGTCTTTTTTCTTGTAAGTGTTTTTGTATTTACGTTAGTAAGTCCCAGTCTTGAATCTACATGAGAATTCATTTTATAATTATTAAATTCCAGCTTTTATATGAAGATTCATTTCGGCTTCAGATGTAGGGAAGAGATATAATATTTCCCAATAAATGCCAGTGAATGCTTCTAGATAATGTATTAGAAAATTTTTTGTGCTCTCGTTGATTTTGAAACCCTGTATTAAAATAGAAGACTTACAATAGAAAATGTGTTTTCAAATTTTGTTTGATTCCGTTGACCCTTTTCTATGGCGATTGTAATTGTGGTTGCTTTGTCTTATCTTTTAAGATCAGTAGAGAACAGCTTCTCAATCACTTTTGTTTTTAAAAAAGTCCCAGATATTAACAGAGAAATTGTATTGTTTATTTTGTCAATTTCTAGAAAGAGAGCTCCGTTGGGATTCTTACCAAAAGTGGGCTAAATTGACCTATTTGGGTAAGAATTGTCCATTTTAAATCTTCTGAGTAGCAGCCGGGCATGTCTCTTCTGTCCCCAGCTTGCTCTGTCCCGGTCCGGTGTGTCCCACCCCCCCTGGAGAGGCCCCTCTCCGGGTGTGGACTCCGGGGGCTGCTGTGCGGACGCCCCCTCCCCTTACCTGTTGCTCTTGTCACTTTAGTGCGTCAGCCAAGCCCCGCTGCCCGTCGCTGGGCGCCCGCTGGCCGGTGGTCTCCTGTTCGTACTCCTTCTCGTTGGCCCCCTTGGCTCCCCCACCTGGAGCAGACAGGAGTCACCCACAGTGGCAGGGCGGGGAAAGTGTCCTGGGGACGTTTAGTGTGCCGTGGCGTGGTGCACCAGGCAAAGCCTCTGTGAGGGAGCTTCGTTGAGCAGACACCCGACTGCGGTGGGCATCAGGTGGTGGGGGAGGAAGAGTGCCCGGGCGCGGGAGCATTCGCGAGGGCCCTTGGGACCAGCGTGTGTGACCGGCAGAGCGTGGGCAGGCTGCCGGCGCGAGCACGCGGGCATCTCGGAGAAGGTAACCGGGCGCGGTGACAGGCTGGGGGCCGAGGGGCCGGGGGCCGAGGGGCCGGGGGCCGAGGGGCCGGGGGCCGAGGGGCCGGGGGCCGAGGGGCCGGGGGCCGAGGGGCCGGGGGCCGAGGGGCCGGGGGCCGAGGGGCCGGGGGCCGAGGGGCCGGGGGCCGAGGGGCCGGGGGCCGAGGGGCCGGGGGCCGAGGGGCCGGGGGCCGAGGCTGAGACGCGGTGCGCCGCACGGTGGGCGCGTCATTGCAGCTGCTCTGCCGAGAGGCTCCGGTCAGGGGCGGCAGCGGCCTTCTGCCTCAGTTAGTCAGTGTGCTGGTGGCAGTGGCGGGGGTCGCCCTCGCGTTGGGTGCTGCTCGTGGTGACCACGCATCTGACTCGGGGATGTCGCCGGTCCCGCCATGGCCACCGGAGCGGTTCAGCCGGGGGGGGCCTTCCTCGCCTCCCCCACCCCCGCTGTGCTCTGGGCTCTCGGCACCCCCGTCTCCTCTCCTGGGCCCTTCATCTGTGTGGAGCAAAGAGGGGAGACAGAGGGCCCTGTGGCACAGGCCCAGAGAGACCAGTGTGGACTCTCGGCCAGGTCTCCTATGTGATCCGAGATGAGGTGGAGAAGTATAACCGGAACGGAGTCAACGCCCTGCAGCTGGACCCAGCGCTCAACAGGCTCTTCACGGCCGGCCGGGACTCCATCGTCAGGATCTGGGGCGTCAGTCAGCACAAGGTGAGGCGGCCCGTCACCTCTGTTCACGCCTGGGTCCGTGGAGTCCATCACCCCCTGCCCCATTCACGCCCAGAGTCCATGGGGCCTGTCACCCCCTCTTCATGCCCAGGTCCCTGGGGCCTGGTCTCCCTCCGTTCGTGCCCAGAGTCCACGAGCCCACCAGCCCGTCCCACCCCCTGCCCCTCACACCCAGAGTCCTTGAGGCCTGGTCACCCCTCTGTTCACACCTGGGTCCGCAGGCCCAGTCACTCCTTCGTTCATGCCTGACTCTGCGTGGGTCACATGGCTGTCCCTGGCTGACGTAACACCTTGGACAGCCTCCTGCGGAATGTCTGAGCACTGAGGTTTGGGGCTCGCTTCCTAAAGACGTTGAACAGCCGGGTTGTGTGAGTCTGAGCAGACAGCCCTCGGGACGTGTGATCTGGGTCTGCGGTGGGAGCACTCAGCCGCCAAGGAACAGATGTGTGTGCTGGGGGTTCCTTTAAATCGCTCCTAGGGCCGCCTGGCACCCCTCTTCAGTGCTGCTGGAAACCGGGAATAGGCTTTTATGTGGCTGTTGTATTTCTTCATTTAGAACTCGTCAGGTTCCCCACAGCCCAGAGGCCCTGTTAGATAACAGATGGTGGCCACAGAAATTGGAGGGCGGCCCCACCACTTCTGCAAGGGCATACTCCTGGGGTGCTGTCTCAGGCAGGGTGTGATTTCATTGTGCGCCAGGAGAAGATCCCCAGTCAGATGGAAGTGGCATTTGGTTTGAAAGCCATGTTTGCGTTTAACATGCAGAGGAAGATGCTGGAAGGAGCGGGAGCGTCCATGGGACATTTCTGCAGGGCCGGCACGGTCACTGCTTTCGTACCAGTCACGTACTTCATCTCTCACGCTGGTCCGCCAGTGACACTGCTGTGCCGTGTTCTCTCGATGGGAAGCCGGGCTCCGGAAGCCAGAGCCTGAGGGCCCAGGCCGATGCTGAAACCCTGGCACAGACCTGGTGTCACCGTCAGGCTCCGTGTGTTTTTAGCCGGCTGTGCACGTCTCACATTCCCACCAGGAAAGGAAATGCCATGTCCCGTAGTCACTGGACTCTGGTCCAGGAGGCTGTGTGTCCCTTCCCTGATGGAGACAGTGGTGGCTGAGTGTCAGAAGCAGGGGAAGTCAGAGAGCCGTTTAGGTTTGGCTTTGAGGTGTTTTCTGGTCCCTAGACTTGATTTGGGGGGTGACCTTTCTGGGAGTCCACGGTGTTGCCAACACCGTTGCAGGAGCCGACCAGGAAGATTCTGGAAAGCAGCCCGTTTCACCCCTGGACGACTTCTCTGGTCTTGCTGTACGCCAGCTTGGGGAACATGGCTTCTCTGGCTGGTAGAGAGCTGGTCTCTGCCCACGCGGTGTCCGGAGCACACCAGCCTGGGTCAGGGAAGTGACTCGGTATTCTTTTTGAAAATGCCTGTCCCGGCCATTAAGCCAGCTGAGTCACACGGAACTCTGGTGTTTCTGAACTGAAACAGTGACACGGTTGGAAGTGTGCCTGCAGTGCTCGCCGCCCGTTGCGTCTCTCCAGGGCTGGAGACATCAGGGAGGGGCCCTGAGCTCGGAAGGAAGAGGCAGGTGCAGGAGGGAGGTCAGGGCGCCTGTCGCCGCTGCCTTGTGGTCAGGCCAGACTCCTCGGACCAGGCAGTTCTGCCCCGGGGCCGGGCCTTTCCCCAGGTTCAGGCAGGTCCTGCCCCATCTGTAAAAGGCCTCTTAGAGCGTCTCTGTCAGCCACAGGGCCTGCCCCAACTGCCACAGCGCGGAGGACTGTCGTCCCAGAAACCTCTGTGCCATCAGGTCCACTCCCACCCCCAGTGCACAACAAGTCCACCGCAGTGCGCAGCAGGGCTCCCCCAGACAAAAGTGGGGTTGACATCTGTTGTCTGGTAGCCTCACATCTGGAGGAAATACCCCCTAAATTCACGTGGTAGCCTTAAGGTGTTAGACCGATGTGTTACCCTCGCAGAGAACCAGAACCACAGCTGTGATATGCGGTGCAGACGGTCAGCAGGCCACGCTGCCAGCTGAGAGGTGGGAAGCGCACTCCCGCCCCTAGGGGTGCAGAAGAAAGGCCTGGCCGTGGATGTCCCCGACTCATCCCTCAGCAGCCTCCCTGAGCCCAGCTGTCCTCGGCACACGCTGGGGAGCCGTGAGGTGTCAGCAGCGCAGCAGCGGCCAGCCTTGTAGTGATTTCTGACGTGTGCCCATCTCTGACTGAGACTGAGAGCCCGCCTGTGGTTTTTCTTTTAATTTCAGCAAGACCCCTACATAGCATCTATGGAGCACCACACTGACTGGGTAAACGACATCGTCCTCTGCTGTAACGGGAAAACATGTAAGTATGTCTTTGGGTTATTGTGTTTCTGGAAGCTTGTTTATCCACTTTGATGTGTTTTTTTTTCCTCTATTGTATAATTTTAAAAGTCAAATTGTAAAATACATAAACACACAGATCTTAGGATTGTGGCTTAATGAATTTTCTCAAAGTGAACATCCCTCTGTAACAGTCTGTAAATCCAGAGAAAGAACCCAACCAGACCTACCCAGAGGTTACCACTCTGAAACAAGACAGTATCAGACGTCCACTTGTCCCTCTCCCGGCCACTGTCTGCCCAGAGGCAACTGCCCTGAAACAGGACACTACCAGACATCCCCTCGTCCCTCTCCTGGCCTCTCCGTGCCCAGAGGTGACCGCTCTGCTGACCTCTGCACACCGCAGTGGGGGTCTGCGCTCTGAGCAGTGCACAGTGGGCTCCCACAGGGTGTGGTTTTTCATCCCCACTCGTACTGCTTTAGAAACCCTGGTGGCCTAGTGGTTAAGAGCCACGGCTGCTAACAAAAAGGCCAGCAGTTCAAATCCAGATGCTCCTTGGAAACTCTGTGGGGCAGTTCTAGTCTGTCCTCTAGGGTCTCTGAGTCGGAATCAGTGGTGAGAGGTTTTGGAATACTCTTTTTTTGTTCCACTTTTGATAAGAGCAAGTACTTGGTCTTACAGTATGTGTTACAGTAATGTTTTCCAAACACTTGAAATAATGCCATACACGTTCTTGTTTTTGTGCATACGCGAGTGTGTGTCTACAAGACAGCGTTAGCTTGAAATAGTGTTACTAGCTTGCAGTAATGTTACAGTGTTTTAAGGTAAGTCTTTAAAGGAGTCCCCAGCCCTTCTAAGGGTTTTGTCACCTGTTTGCCTCTTGCAGTAATATCTGCATCTTCCGACACCACCGTGAAAGTATGGAACGCACATAAGGGGTTTTGTATGTCAACATTAAGGACACATAAGGTAAACCGCCGCTGTGTTTCTCGGTGCCTTGCTTTCTGGGGCTCATACCCGCCCGCAGACTGGGTCACCAGCCGTCTGTTCCCTTGCAGGATTACGTTAAAGCCTTAGCGTATGCCAAGGACAAAGAGCTGGTGGCCTCAGCTGGGCTGGACAGACAGATATTCCTGTGGGACGTGAACACCCTGACAGCGCTGACTGCCTCCAATAACACGGTCACAAGTAAGATGTTTGGAAAGGATTTCTATCAGAACGATCAAAGTTGATATAAGTCGAGAGTGGTTTGTAAAGCTTTTTGATAGGTATACTGGGCGACAGTCGTTCGTATTTTGAGAGTGCCCCTGCCTATAGTGGTCTGTCCCCCGAGAGTGTGGACGGTGAACACTAGTTCTCCAGGTGTCACCTGGGCACTGCTGTGCATGGGTGTGTCAGAGCTCCTGGCTGAAGTGTAGCTTCCTGCAGGGCAGGCGAGTCTGGCGTGTGACCTCCGTGGGTCCTCCCCGCCCCTCAGCGTCACCTGGCACGGAGCCACACGCTCAGCAGACACTGCTGGTGGAGGTGGTGATTATTTGATGGAGTAGGTGGTTTCTGAGTTTTAAGTGTTACTGTGTGTGAAGAGCCACTGAGTCACTGGCCAAGATGGAAAATACCGGAAGGAAAGAAAGACAAGCTTTCCATTGCCAGCTGAAAAAGACACTGTGAGAGTAGCCCTGGGGAACCTAGCCAATTCCAGAAGAGTCCAGAGAAGCTAGGTTGCTTCTGGAGGCAGGTGACAGCGCTCACAGCGGGGAGAGCTGGCGCCGCATGGGTCAGAGACTTCGGGCTCGCAGGTCGGACCCGCACCGGGTTATGTGGTCACGGATGCAAACAGCGGGTCAGCCCGGCAGCAGGCAGTCCAAGTCGGAGGGGAGAGACACCGCCCCAGGAGTGCGGGAGATGGCCGACCAGGGCAGTCACCCTCCTGGCTGTGTCCTTTCTGACGCAGGTAAAGCTCCAGCTCCAGAGTTTACATTTTCTGAAGGAACCCCACTGGGGACTAAGAGTCGTGGTGTCTTCACCCTGTTACCCACCCACAGATGAGTCTGGACTTGACACTGGCCTCACGCCCAGCCCAGCCCGCCTTCCGGTCCGCAGGGCCCGGTGTCTCAGTCGTGTAGCGCTGCTGTGACAGAAATGTCCCACGCAGGTGGCTTTAACAGAGAGAATGTGCTTTTCTCACGTTCTGGTAGGCTGGGAGCCCAGATTCAGGGCGTTAGCTCCAGGGGAGGCTCTCTTTTGGCTCTGGAGAACAGTCCTTGTCACAGTTCTCCCCGGTCTAGGCACATCTAGGTGCAGGGACCCTGGGTCCAAGGATGCACTCTGCTCCTGGCTTTGCTCTTGTGGTGCTTGCAGATTCCTGCTGCTCGCTGGCTTCCCTTTCCTTTCCTCTCCTGTAAGATACAAGGGGATTCAGGCCACACCCCAGCGTCAGCGGTGTGACTTTAGTGAGGATATGGCAATCCCACCCTCGTCTTCTTTGACATGGAAGTACAGTCCCAAAGTAGAGGACGGCCACCCAGTAATGGGAACCCTAACCTGCCCAAGTTAACGCATTTTAGGGGAACACAATTGAGTCCGTGACCCAAAACCAAACCCACTGCCCTCGAGTCAGTTCTGAATCCCAGTGACTGTGTGGGATGGACTAGAACTGCCCCATGAACTTCCCAAGGGGCATCTGGTGGGTTTGAACCGCTGACCTTGGGGTCAGCAGCCATAGCTCTTCACCAGGATAACACCAGGGCTTCCAGAACGGCAGGTGCAGCCCAGGCCTCTGGGGGGCATGATGCTGGCACTGCCAGGCTGCACTTGGGCCTGGGCCTCGCTCTGTGTCTCCGTATCGTGGGCCCATTGGCCTTGCCGGCAGAGCTGTCTCTCAGCACAGCTCCAGCAGTCCTGCCGACGGAACTGCAAAGGGCATTTGGAGGGTGGTGGTCGTCCTTTTTTGACCTAGGTCCTGCACTGTGCATCGGTCAGTATGTGAACGTGCAACTGAGGTGTGTCCATTGTTCTCACCTGTGCGTGCTCCGTGAGTTGATAGTCCCTGCTGAGAGCTGAGACAGTCATTCACAGCTGAGTCTCCACGCAGAAGGCTCACTGAGGAGACCCCCAGGAGGGAGCAGTGTCCCTGCTGAGTACTGTGGCAGTCATTCAAAGCTGAGTCTCTGGACAGAAGGCTCACTGAGGAGAGACCCCAGGGGAAGGAACACTGCAAAGACAAAAAGCCAGGCGTGACCCCAAGGTTGCCATCCATTCTGAGTGGTCAGAGATGCTGCTGCGTAGGCATCTTGCTCCGACTGGTTTAGAGAGGACATGTACAAGTTGTTTTGTTTGTTTTTTAATGATTATAAAAGTAGTTGTAAGATCTAAGATATGTTGCGTGCTCACTACAAGTGAGCACTTTCTAAATACTTGGAATTAATACCACTGCCCCATCCAGCTTCCTGGATGTGTGTTTGTGTGTGTCTGTGTTGTGACGTGCAGCTCATGCTGTGCTGCACAGGCTTCGCAGGCTGCTGTGCCGCTTGAGCGGGGCTGAGGTCTGAGTCCCAGGACAGGAGCGTCTTCAGCGGGCGACGGTCACCCAGTTTCCTCTGGAAGCGCAGTAGCAGCATCTCCTCCTGAGGGAGCGGCTGCGGGTGCTGTCTCACCACTCCGTTTTCAGGATAAAGCAGACCTCAGCATTTGCTTGACTTCATAGGCAAAAAGAGCACTTTTGTTTTGATTTGTACTACTTCGAATACTGTGGAATTAGACTGTTTGTTTTATGCTTACTGGAACATGTTTGGAAATACATATGTGGATAATTTATGATTGGCAGGGAAGTTCCATTTTACAAATGTTTATAGAATGTTTCCTCTGTATCCCCAAATCCAGAAAAGATGTAAATTTTAGTATCAGTGCTATTGCTTAAAATTGTCGCTGTTACAAATAGATTTCTTGTCCTAAAAATCGAGTTTTCTGAACTAAGCAATTAAACTTGCAGTTTTTATGATGAGCTCCTAGACAGCTGACATTGAGTTCCCTTTGTCCTCAACAGCTTCCTCTTTAAGTGGGAACAAAGATTCCATTTACAGCTTGGCAATGAATCAGCTGGGAACAATCATTGTATCGGGGTCCACTGAGAAGGTAAGGAGGGCCTTCCAACTCGCTCTGCTTGCACCCCAGAAAACAGAGACGCTCAAGTCATTGGATCCACGTCATTATTAAAGACACAGATAGTGCGTGTCTGCGGGTACAGAAGAGGAGGTCAGGTTTGAACAAGTAACAGTGTAACCACCTTTGTGGAGAGAAGGAGAGTGGGGGATGGGGGGAGTCCTGTTGTGGGGAGAGGGGAGGGTGAGGAATGTGAGGGGGGGTCCTGTTGGGAGAGGGGAGGGTGAGGAATGTGAGGGGGAGTCTTGTGTGTGTGTTTTCTGCCCTGAGAGAGGCCGCTTCCCCCCACGCAGACTGCGAGCCTCACGCAGCGTCCATTGGCAGCAATAGTTTTTGCCTCTCAGAGTTGAATGGGGGCCGTTTGGCTTGTAAAGGTTGTAAGCGTTTATCTTTGGCTGTTTGTGTAACATTTTATTAAAATTCTTCAGGTCCTGAGAGTGTGGGACCCCAGAACATGTGCGAAACTGATGAAACTGAAAGGGCACACGGATAACGTCAAAGCGCTGCTGCTAAACAGGGACGGCACACAGGTATGGCGTCCATGTGGACATGTACCGGGACCTGTCAGGGACTCCACCGCGGGGATTCTGCTCGTTGTATACTGTGGCGTTTTAGTCGGCTGGGGCTGCTGTAACAGAAATACCACCTAGTGGATGGCTTTAACAAAGGAAGGTTTATTTTTACATAGTCCGGTAGGTTGCATGTCCATATTCAGGGTGTCCGCTCCAGGGGAAGGCTTTCCCTCTGTCGGCTCTGGAGGAAAGTTCAGTATGGCATCAGTCTCTGTCCAGGGAGCATCTTGGCGTAGGAACCTCAGGTCTGAAGGATGCGCTCTTCTCCCGGTGCTGCTTTCTCGATGGTACAAAGTTCCCAATTCTGCTTGTTTCTCTTTCCTTTTATCTCTTGCAGGCTGAAAGGATTAAGGGTGGGGCAAGCCATACTCCAGGGAAACTCCCCCTACGGCAGAGCAGGAAAGTAATCCTATGCAGGGATTTACAGCCCCACCCAAATCCTTTAACATACAGTTTAGGGAAACCACAAAGTGGAGGACAGTCCCACGATAGTGGGAATCATGTCCCAGCCACATGCCACACATATTTTTGGGGGGGACACAGTTCAACCCATGACATGTGGCAAAGGTTGACTTGAACCAGAAGCCACACATCTATAAACTAGGGTCTGTTTTTTAAATCGATAAAAACATTGATCATACAATAATCCATATTTTTAAATTACTATTGTGTTTGCTTCACCTTTAAGTAAAGGCAAAACAGGTTCCTCAGAGTAATTCTAATGGAAATGAATATTTGCAGTTATGCTGCGTAAAGGTGAAAGCAGTGTAAAACGTCCCCCACGTAAAGCAGGAAGAAGCTTCATTACTGAGTGCCATGATAGGATCCTGTGCATACGGAATCCTAGAGATCCTGTCAGCGGGCTGCTGGGACCGACAGAAGGACTCAACAGAGTGCAGAGGCACGAGGTCAGCCGACAGAAGTCAGCTGGATTGCTCTGGACCAACAGAGAACTTCCAAAAAGAAGTCTGGGAAAAAAAATAAGACCATTCACAGGAAACCCTCCCCCCAAAAGAGAAAATATTTAGGAGTAAGTCTAACCAGCAATATAAGAGACCTACACAAAGAAAACTAAAAAACATTATTGCAAGAAACCAAAAGAGAAAGAGACCTACAGGAATGAAAAACATACCCTGCTGGTGGATAGAATGACTCACCGTTGTGAAAATGTCAGGTGGCCTGGAGTGGTCTATAGATAGGCTGCGATCCGACCGAAGAGCGTTTGTTAGCAAAGTAGGAAACCTACTCACCAGCTTTACGTGGAAAAGAAGGAGGCTGGTGAGACGCAGAGCATGACTGAAGAAGATCAAAGGAGGAGCCCTCACACTACCTGACTTCAGAATGTGGTGGGAAAAACGGGAGCAGTGCCAGGAGCCTTGCTGTATGGCGTAGACAGAACAGCAGGCATCACTAAGTGCACACGCAGCAGAAGGTGATCTGGAAAGATGGAACACCCTGAAATTGAAACACTCAGGATCAACAGAAGACAGCTCTAAAAGAGTCAAGAGAGAATCGGCAGGTTAGGAGAAAAATTCTGACTGTAACATACCCAACACGGGTCTGATCTCTAAAATTTTAGACAGTTTGGAGACCTCAGCAATAAAAAGACAATCCAGTTGAAACTTGTGCAAAGGATATGAACAGACACTTCACCAAGGAAAAGATCCAGGCAGCTAACAGAGATGAAGAAGTGCTCGTAGTCATTAGTATGTAAATCTCCGTCAGAACTACAGCGACATCCAAGCGCCATCGTCCGCAGGCAACTGCAGGTGCTCCTCATGTGTTAACACGGACAGTAGAGCACAACATACGTGACTGTAGGTGCTCTTCATCTGTTAGCATGGACAGTAGGAGTGCACAGGGGCCACAGTCCGGGAACCCTCACAGACACCCGAAACGCCTCGCAGAGCCAAGTTGGCAGCCCTGAGGGCAGCGGGCTGGCGTCCATCTGTCTGCGTCGGGGCCCACCCAGCTCGTGGAGACGGTGCCCAGCCTCCCTCTTGGGTGAGGACCACCAACGGTCAGCTAAGATGCACCTGTTGGTCTCTTCTGGTCCCGAGCAAAGGACAGTGAGGAAAACCAAAGACTCATGGGACGTATGGACCACGGAAACCTGAACAGGTGACATCTGTCAACCACGACAACCGCTCTGACTGGGATCACAGAAAAGGATCCTAGACAGAGCAGGAGGAGAAGGTGGCATGAAGAATGACCATCACAAAAGCGACTAGACTTGCTGGTCTGTCAGGCTAGAGGGGCCCCTGAGACTGTGGCCCTAAGACCCCTGTCAGAGCGGGAACTCAAGCAGCTGAAGAAGACCAAGTCAGGTGTTATACTAACGTGTGTGAAGACCTGGAGACAGACGGCCCGAAGAGAAGGTCTCGTTCAGCATTTCTCACGTGGGAAAGAACTGAATTAATACTGTAGGCCTTGAGGGCCGGGCTGCCACCAGGGACTGCCCTTACAGGGAACACAACAGGGAGGCCCTGAAGAAGCAGGAGGAAAGTGGGGTACAGAACTCAAATTCACACCTGGAGACCAGGCTTAATGCTCTGGCTGAGACTAGAGGGATCCCCCCAAGGGTCTCATCAATGTGCTTCTGTTACCCATGACTGAAACAGTTCGCAGAGTCTGCTCTTTGGACAGACTAGACTATGGGACATAGAATGGTCCTCGTGAGGCGTGTGCTGCTTGGTTCACACGGGTACACGGGGCTAAGTGGACAGTCCTGTCCAGAGCGAGATGAGACAGCAGGATGGGACAAGAGCTGATGGATTGAACTGAGTTGGGGAATCCCGGGGAAGTGGCTAGGGTCACGTGGCAGTGTGTGGAGGTTTTTGATGAGGAAATAACTTGAGCTGTAAACTTTCACTTAAAGCACAATTAAAAAAAATTCAAGTATCCAGTTGTGAAATGGTAGGATTCTTTGCCCAAAATGTTGAATGTCACTGAAGGATCACAGGAGATGGGACACACAGAGTCACTGCCGTTTCAGGAGGTAGCATGTGATTGAGAGTCGATGCCGCTGGAGCAAGAAGTCCACGCTGCGCTGAGGCACTCTTGAAAACACGGCTTGAGGACTTGGCAGAACACCAGGGCGGCGTGCAGCTGGGGGCTGGCGCTGGAAGTGCTCGCCCACCTGTGCCGAGACGTTGAGAAGACAGCTGCTGCCTAGCAGACTGGGAGAGGTCCGTGTTGGTGCCTGTTCCAAAAACTGACCCTGCAGAATGAGGAAATTACTGAACAGTATCATTAAAATCCACGTAAGCAAGATGTTGCCGAAAGAACTGACGGCAGCAGTGTATCAACAGGGAGATGCCAGAAACTGGAGCCGGATGAGGACGTGGGACGGGCAATGTCGTTGCTGGTGTCAGCTGAGTCTTGCCTGGAAGCAGAGAACACCAGAAAGACGTTTGCCTGTGTCTCATTGACTGTGTAAAGGCATTTGATCATGTGGATCATAACAAATTATGGAAGAATGCAGCATCAGGGTTGGAGGACGATTCATTAGCAACGTGTGACACGTAGATGACACCACCTTGGTAGCTGAAAGGGAGGAGGACTGGAAGCACTTACTGATGAAGCTCAGACCCCTCAGCCTGCAGTGTGGGTTACACCTCGATGTCAGGAACACAAAAATCTCTCAACTGGACTAGTAAGCAGCCCCACGGTAAGTGGAGAATGTACTGACATTGTCCAGGATTTCGTGTTACTGGGCTCCACGAGTGAATGCCCGTGGAAGCAGCAAACAAGAAGTTAAATAACGTACTGCACTGGGCAAGTCGGCTGCAGGTGCTCTCTTTAAAGATGTCGTACGAGGACTGAGGTGTAGGTGACCTAAGCCAAGGTACATTCAGTTATTTTACTGTTTGGAAAACCGGAGAGTCAGAGCCTTTGCGTTGTGGCACTGGCACAGGATTTTAAATAGACCACGGGCCGCCTGAAGAACGATCCGATGAGCCTTGGAAGAGGTGCCACCAGCATGCTCCCCAGCAGTGGCGAGCAGGCAAGGCTTTCTCTCAGATGCTTGGGACGCACATCACGCTTGGTGAAGCAAGCAGAGAATCCAGGCCCGCTGCCATCGAGTCAGTTTGGACTCTGGTGACCCCCAGGACCGAGGAGGACCGCCCTGGAGCATTTCCGGAGAGCATCTTGTGGACTGCACTGCAGACTTGGCAGTGAGCAGCTGGGCTCACCCCACCCCCCGGGACTCCAGTCACCCACTAGGGAGGAGGTGGACCCCCTGCAGTGTTTCTGGAGAGCAGCCCATGCGGACTGCACTGAGAACTTACCAGTGAGCAGCCGGGCTCACCCCACGCCCCCAGGACTGCGGGAGGGGGCAGGAGGTCAGCAGCAAAGAGGACGACCCTCAGGAGGATGGACTGATGGGGTGGCTGCGGCTGTGGGCTCTGCTGTGGCGACAGTTGTGCGGATGGTCCCAGACCGGCCAGTGTTTGGTTCTGTTGCGGATGGCTGCTGTGGGCCGGGGCCACCTCAAGGGACCCGGTGACGGCAGAGCTCGAGGATGCCTTCAGGCTCCTGGCAGGCCATCAGTCCTTAACGTCCTGAGTGCTCGCCGCCTCGGGTACCTTCCAGCCCTCAGTGCCCACAGCCTCCCCACTGCAGCCCTGTCTCTGTAAGCGCCCCCAGTAGCACAGGCACTTGCTTTCTCCTCAGGGCCGTCTTCCCCCAGATAGGTGGCATTTGTGTTCTCGCCTGCATGTCACCGTGGTAACCGGCAGAGAGGAGCACCGCGTGTGCTGTAGGAGGCTGGGGCGGCGGAGTCTGCCGGTCTCTGCCGGGCTCACTGGGACCTCCTGTCGTGTGTCTGCCGGCAGCTTGAGCTAAGGCTGTGCAGCTGACGGTCCTGAGCTGTCGGCACTTGTCCCAGTGGCAGGCGTAGCTCTGAGTGCCGAGGGTCTACAGTCAGTACTGATAACAGGGGAACTCAGGGCTCGTGCAGAACTTAGGGAGTGGGAAGCCTGGAGCTGAGTCTCCTCTTCCTGAGTGCGGCCAGTAGAACCCAGGAGGCTTGGCCGGCCGTTGGGAGTCCAGAGCTGTGCGTGAGGGGGCAGGAGGTGCCCCCTAGAGCTCAGAATGGCTTGCTAGTCCACGGCTGGGCTCGTCAGACGTGGTGTGGGTCAGGGTCACAGGGAGAGCCAGCTAAACCGGTGGGGACACCCACCCCATCATCCTTGCCTTCATCGTCTACGTTAAGGTGCTTGATGGCTGCCAATTACCAAGTGCCCCAAAAGTCTGCCCTCTGAGGGGTGTGGTCTAGGGTCTGCAGGACCACCAAGCCCCTTCCCCCAGGTTCCTGCCTCAGTAGGTCTGGAGTGGGGCCTGGTGATGTACACATCTGACAAGTTCCTGGGGGCAGCGGGCACTGTGGGGCCTGCCGACCGCTGCCAGCCGCTCACTCCCCTCCGTGCAGGTCCTCAGCGTGGCTCCCCGCTGTGGACTTCTCGATGGTCAGCAGGTGGCCAGGTGCACCAGGCAGAGGCAGTTCGCTCCCAGGGATCCCCTGTTGTAGCGCACGCCCTATACCTTCAGCCACCACAGCATGTGGCACGTGTCTTGTCAGAAGCCTTTGTTAGAGGCTGCAGCCCCAGCTGTTAGAAGTGTGTGTGTGCTGGGGTGGGTCGCAGGAGAGCCCGTCACCGCGGGCCGGCATGCGGCAGCTTCTGGGCGGGCCTCTGACCCTCGTCTGCTTTGCCTCCAGTGCCTGTCCGGCAGCTCTGACGGGACGATCCGCCTCTGGTCCCTCGGCCAGCAGAGGTGCATAGCAACGTACCGAGTCCACGACGAAGGCGTGTGGGCGCTGCAGGTCAACGATGCCTTCACACACGTGTACTCCGGAGGAAGGGACCGGAAGATTTACTGCACAGACCTCAGGAACCCGGACCTCCGGGTGCTGATCTGTGAAGAGAAGGCACCAGTTCTCAAGGTACGTCTGCCGGGTGGTTTCACACTGAGGGTTTAGACGCTAGTTCGAGAGAGTGAGTCTCTGCCAGAAGGTGCTCATTTGCATGGCAGGTAAGGGCCGCGTCGCTGTCAGCAGGGCCCACCGGGCCAGGGGCTCGGGAGGACGCGGTCTGTGCCAGAAGGGGCTCAGCCACAGAGCCCGCCGGGCCCGGGCTGAAAGTGGGCTGGGCTGGGCGGGCGTGCTCTGTCTTCTGCTGCCATTGTGTTTCCTGCAAATGTGTCATAAGTCGTCTGTATAGAAGCGTGCCCTTCGGTGACACAGGCTTCCATTGATGAGTTCTGATAAGAGTGTCCCGCTCGCTCCTGAGGTAGTCTGGCTGTCCTCGCCTGTTCTATGAGGAGGAATCGGCAGAGTTAAGTGTCACTTGTGGGCAGACGACAAAGCAGGAGGTGGACAGGAAAGGCGTCCGGTGTCTCAGGAACATGGATGTGCAGGAGTGCTCCTGCAGGAGAGGAGTGAGCACTCACTGCCCCAGAGTCATCCTGGTGGCCACAGGCTGGGACGGGAGTGGCCAGGTACTCCAGGAGGTGTCTAGTTAACCATCCACACAGTTGTGTGTCCTGAGGCATCACCTTGAAGCCACCAAGCTCTGGAGGAGAAGGACTGAAGGATCAGCACACAGACACAGCTGTGTCTTCTGAGGACATCACTTCTTCACGGCCTTGGAAAGGAGGACTTGACCCTGCAGGACATGTGGCCTTGGAAGGAGGACTTGACCCTGGAGGACGTGTGGCCTTGGAAGGGAGGACTTGACCCTGGAGGACATGTGGCCTTGGAAGGAGGACTTGACCCTGGAGGACGTGTGGCCTTGGAAGGGAAGACTTGACCCTGGAGGACATGTGGCCTTGAAGGGGAGGACTTGACCCTGCAGGACGTGTGGCCTTGGAAGGGAGGACTTGACCCTCCAGGATGTGTGGCCTTAGAAGGGAGGACTTGACCCTGGAGGACGTGTGGCTTTGAAGGGGAGGACTTGACCCTGCAGGACGTGTGGGCTTGAAGGGGAGGACTTGACTGAAGGACGTGTGGCTGTGCATGGCGCTTGGCAAGAGTCCCGTGGCACAAACAGCAGCATTTCTCTGCTTTGCTTTCAGATGGAGCTGGACCGGTCGGCTGATCCCCCTCCTGCCATCTGGGCTGCAACAACAAAGTCTACAGTGAATAAATGGGTAAGTGAGCAGTTCCACACCTGACAGGCTGGTAGCATGTGTGATTTGTCACCACAGATCTGCAGATACTCAGTGTGGCCCCCACATGCAACCTGCTTGTGGACAGTGACAGACATCAGAAAGCCTCTGAATACAAGTACATCCCTGAAGAAGCAGAACTCAGTGTGTTAAGCTGGTGCTGGCTGACAGCAGGCAGTCTGCAGGGCAGAGGAGAACAGCCTCAGGGTTCTGGGGAGCGATGGGGGCCAGGATGTGTCCCAGCCCTCTGGTTACCAGCCTCGCTCCTCACCACTGACCCTGCGGCCCTTACTGAACTTGAGGGGGCCGTGGAAATGACTGCAGAAGCTGAGGGGAGCACTCGGTATGTTTGACAGGGATGCCGGCAGGGGCAGGTCCGCCAGTGAGCGGAGCACTGCCCCGACCATTGGTAGAGAACCTTCGCTCTACAGGCTAGTGAGTAAGCACAAGGGAACCCGTGCTGACCTGCTTACTGGGCCTGCACCTGTGGGCAGCGGCTCTGATTCTGTAGCGGTGCACTGTGGGGTTGGGGGAGTCAGGTGCCAGCCAGACCTGGGAGCAGTTCACTATGGATGCTTGGTAGGCAAGGTGAGCAGTGTGCTTAGCTTGCTTTTGGGGTCATCCGGCCCCGGAGACTGTTGACCAGTAAACTAGTCACTGTCAGGATAGCTGAGGAAGCCGCGTGTGACAACAGGCAGCCGGGGCCCACGGTGGGAGGGCACGTCGTTCAGTTGTTGGGAACTTAAAACCAGGAAGCAGACACGTGGCCTTCCGCTTTGGGGCACAGACAGAGCAGAGATAGGCCGTCCACAGGGAGCTCTTCATTCGGAATTAGACAGACACTTGGCACGCGCTCCTGTGTTGGGCCGCTGCGGCCGTCCTCCTCTGTCCAGCAGGGTCACCTGGCTGGTCTGGAGCTCGGCGGGCCGGGCTGCCGTCTGCACGCCCTTCCCCGGAAGGCAGAGTGCGCCAGCTCCCGGACCACTTCTTGTGTCCGCCAGTTCCTGCCTTAGCGTTTGTTCTTTCTAAGGGGTGGTGGGTACCTACAGGCCTTCTGATGGTGCTGTGGCGGGGGTTCTGTTGGTGTTTTTCAGTGTTCGTATTAGTCAAACGTGTAAGGTACAACGTGATTAAACAGCGTACTGTGTTTTTTTAGACCCTGAAGGGACTTCATAACTTTAGAGCCTCTGGAGATTATGACAACGACTGCACAAACCCTATGACACCTCTGTGTACACAGCCTGACCAGGTCATTAAAGGTGAGTGGGGAACAGGTAGGCAGCAAGGGGGGACGGGTGGGCGGTGAGGCCGGGGACAGGAAGGTGGCCGGTACCACCTATAGAGGTCAGTCACAGGTCCCGAGAGCTGGACAGAGCTCAGGAGACGGCCCTCAGCATAGTTCTTATCTCAGCAGAAGGCTAACAACATGTCGAGGCATCTTGTATTTATCGTTTCGTTATTTTCAGCAGAAGCATGTACTTTAAAATGCTATTTGGTGACTGTAACAAGTGGAACTTCTTGAGTCCACCTTTCTGCCCAGCCTCAGAACAGGCCTGGTTGTGGGGAAGCCGCAGCTACTCTCAGAAGATTCCAGGCATGACGTTGTCCTTGGACAGAGGCCATGAAAGAGCAAGTCTTGTCCTAAAATTCTGGAAGCTACAGCCAGGAGTGACAGAAGACACACTGCCAGGGCTTGAGATTACAGTCTCGTGTGTGACGGTCGTCTGTGGTTCGTAGGTGCCCGTGCTGTTACCTGTAGGACAGACTGTGCGTTCAGGAAGCACCCAGGAGGAGGAGAACGGGCAGTGAAAGGGAATGAGAGAAGAGGGACTCCTAGGGCGCAGGCTATCTCTTGGAGTGCCCCGGTTTCCCCCGGCAACCCCGGGCTGGCAGCTGACGGGCTGGCTTCGATGAGTAGACATGAACGCGCGTCGTCGATGCCGGGAAGCTGCCTGGCGCGTGACCATGCACACCTGGTTTCCTCTTCCCTTGTGGTGGCTCCTGCGGCTGATGTCCCTGTGACCTGACGTTGGAATAACCTGCCCTGCCTGTGACTTCCGGGGCAGGATGACTGTTTTGCCAACTGTCCGTTTTTCCTGTAGGGGGCGCTAGTATCACCCAGTGCCACATCCTGAACGACAAGCGACACATCCTGACCAAGGACACCAGCGGTAACGTGGCGTACTGGGACGTCCTGAAGGTGGGTGACCTTCTGCAGGAAAGGCGGGTTGTGAATTAGGTGCTCTTTGGTTTTCAGTGTAAGAAACATACAAGATAACTAGATAAATCGAGATTTAACTGCACTAATATCTTTCAGGGGAGGTGGATACCTTCTTATGTGACCTTTGATAAGCCCACCATTAGTCTTTTTGAACCCTTTGATTAGAATCATCTTCTCTGGTTGACGCGTTGCAGACTGCCTCACACAGAGATGCTGAGATTTGCCCCTCGGCACTGGGGACATGTGGGCTGGCTGGGTCTTCACTGATGGCTTGGGGCTGTTGTGTGCATTATAGGGTATTGACCAGCAGCCCCCTGACCGCTTCCCAGTGACGACTGCAGCGCCCTTCCCCAGGTGTGACAGCCACAGCTGTCTGGAGATGGGGGCGGGGCAGAGTCACCTTCATCTGAGGATGGCACCACGCACAAAATGAAGCTGACCGTGTCACAGGCTTCACAGCTGTCCCCGTGACCAGCTGTGACTCTGGGCTGTCACACGGCAATGCCCTTCGGAAGAACTGCAGTGTGGTCCCCTCTTCAGCCGCCCTCGGGCAGCACTGAAGGCCTGTGGGTGTGCTGACGTGACAGCCTGCTTGTGTGGTTCTGACCAGTGTCTCTTCTTAGTGTGGTTGACTTGTTTGTTCAACAGATGTTTCCTAAATTGGATGAACTATGTGCAAAAAAATGTACCTAGGGCCACAGATGACGGCAGCCCCTCTACCGTGAACCTTGCTGACAGAAAGGATGAGAGTGAAGACTGTGAAGGCCTTAAAAATAAAGAATAAACAGATCCTGGGATAGTGTGTGGACTCGGGTTGCCACTTACAACCGGAGAAGTCAGGAGAGCTTGGTGGTGGAGAACTGTCTGGAACAGGGCTGACAGGCTTCCACAGCTGGAGAGTGGCAGGCCAGCAGAGAAGAAGGACTGAAGGACAAATCACAGGAGACAAGGTGCATGCCTGTCCCGGGCCGAGGACCAGTTTGCTTTATTTGGAGACCAGAGTAAGCGACTGGGAAGAGTGAGGGCGTAAGGAGGAAAGTTAATGCTCACTCAGGACATTTCCCAGAAAGGGACGAGCAGGCCCCATGGGTGGCCTTTGTTTGGTAGACCCTGAGGACTCTCAGGTGACCTGAGCATGGGAACACCCCCGTCAGTAGTAGTGTGTGTGTCTGCTGCGGGAACCTGGAAGCCTGGGGGTGTGTCGTCGTAAGCAGTGGTGAGTCCTGAGAAGCACTGCTCGGCTGGTGTTGGTCCCTGCCCAGCGTCCCTTGGGGACTTGTGAGAAGCACAGACTCTGCAACCAGAAGGGACCTGCCAAAGCCCGGGTAGGCAGAGAGGGTTTAGGGACTTAAGGATCAAGAGGTTTTGTGTGATTCTGCTTTGGTATTTGGGTATTTTTGAGGTGTGAAAAATGTTAAGTGTAGTTGAATGCTAACGGTGAGAAGCCAGGAGAGATGTGAGGGACGGATGCTAGCGCAAGGTCCCCAAGAAGCAAGAGGTGAGGGAGCCCAGAGCACAGCCAGAAGAGATGCCTTTTTCCTTCCACCAGGAAGAACAGTGGAAAGTTGGGGGAATTCTTTCAAGGCTGCTTCTGCTTTTTTGAGAAGTAGGAGGCAGGGTCCTGTATGAGGGAAGGTCGTAGGGCAGGTGGCAAGATGAAAGGTCTGAGGGGAGCAGAGAGCCGACTTTGGAGACAAGAATTCTCCAACACAGAACAAATCCACTGCCATGAGTTGGTCACCACTCAGCAACTCTGTAGAGAAGAGCTCCCACACAAAACTCAAACCCACTGCATCTTAATGTGTCTGCGGTACAGAATAGCTTCCAGTCAGGGTTACTGAGTCGCTTGATGTCGGGGGTTCAGAGCAGTCAGGCTAGAAAAAGACAGAAAGGGTATCCAAATTGATAAGGAAGACACGCAGATGTCTCTTGCAGGTACTGTGATTTTAGACACACAAAACGCTAAGGAATCCACAAAAAAGCTAGTAGAACTGACAGAAGAGTTCAGCACAGTATCAGGATGCAAGATAAGCATCCAAAAATCAGTGGGATTTGTGTGCACCAGCAAAGAGAACATCAAAGAGGAAATCACCACATCAGTACCATCTACAGTAGCTACCAAGAAGGTAAAATACTTAGGAACAAGTCTAACCGGAGATATCAAGACCTACACAAAGAAAACCATAAGAGCCTACTGCAGGAAACCAGGAGAGACCTACGTAGGCGGAGAAACCTACCGTGCTCATAGATAGGAAGACTCAATATTTTGAAAATGTCTGTTCTACCCAAATCCATCTATAGATACAGTGCAGTCCTGATCCAAATTCCACTGGCATTTTTTAGTGGGATACAGAAAGAAATCACCAACTTCATGTGGAAAGGGAAGAAGCCGTGGATAAGCAGCGCGTCACTGAAGAAGAACAAAGTGGGAGCCCTCACAGTGCCTGACTTCAGAACCCATCACACCCCCACAATAGTCAGAACAGCCTGGTGCTGGTGCAAAAACAGATACCTGGACCGATGAAACAGAACTGAGAATCCAGACGTGACACCACCCACCCTTGATCACCTCCTATTTAACTAAAGCCCAAAGTCTCTTGACAAATGGTGTTGGTGTAATTGGATTTCCATCTGCAAAAAAATGAAACAACAGACATATCTCTAACCATACACAAAAAGTAAAATGGATCAAAGACATAGAACCTAACATGATAAAGATTATGGAAGAAAAGATAGAGACAGTGCTGGGAGCCCTAAGACAAGGCATAGACAGAACACAGAATTGCTAGCACTGTACACCCAGGAGAGAAAACAGATGATTGGGAACCCTGAAAATCAAACACTTAAACTTATCCTGAGACTTCATCTAAAGAGTTCGGAGACAGCCTACAGACGGGGAGAAGAATTGAGGCCATGATAAATCAGATCAGCATCTAATCTCTGAAATCTGCAAGATACTGGAAAACCTTAGCAACTAAAAGGCAACCCAGTTAAAAAGTGAGCAAAGGCTATGAGCAGGCACTTCACCAAAGAAGACATCCAGGCGGCTGACAGACAGCTGAGGAAATGCTTACAATCATTAGCTATTAGAAAAATACAAACTAAAACTACAGTTAGCTACCGTCTCCAACAAGGGTGGTATTAATCCAAAGAACACCAAATAGTCAATGTTGGAGAGGTTGTGGAGAGACTGGAACACGTATGCACTGCTGGTAAGGTTGTGAAATGGTACAGCCACTCTGGAAATCGATCTGGCACTTTCTTAGAAAGCTGGAAATAGGAATACCATACGATCCAGCAAGTCCACTTCCTTGAATATCCCAGAGAAATCAGAGCGGTCACACAGACGGGTCATGCGCCCCAGTGCTCGCTGCAGCACTGTCCACAGGAGCAAAAGATGGAACCAGGTGCCTGTTAATGAATGAGCAGAGAAACTGTGGTCTGGTCACACAGTGGAACACTGTTCAGTGATAAAGAACAGTGGTGAGCCTAGGAAGCCAGACGTGGAGGAATCTGGAAGGTTTTATGCGGCGTGAAATGAGATGCAAAAGGACAGATACTGTGTGAGACCACTGTTACGCAGACTCAAGAAAAGGTTTAAACACATAGAAAAGTATTTGATGGTTATGGGAAGTGGGGGAGGGGAAAGAAGTGTATTTGTTATTTACAAAATAGACAAGAATTATTGTAGGTGAAGGGAGAGAACACGGTAGAGAGAGGGCAGCACAGACAGACTAAACCCAAAGTTTTGAAGTCCTCTGAAGAAACCAAAGACTTCAGGGGATGGAGGAGCAGGGTGGGGGTCCGAGGGCCGTGGTCTCAGTGGACATCTAGGTCAACTGGCATAACAAGGCTTATTAAAATGTTCTGCATCCCATTTTGATTTAGGGTATCTGGGGCCTTAAAAGCTAGCAAGTGGCCCCCTAAGAGCCATCAGTGGGTCTCAGACCACCTGGAGCCAAGGGGAAAGAAGAGCCTCAAAGACACAAGGGAAGTGTGAGCCCAGGGGAAACCAAAGGGCCAGGTAGATGGGAGACTGCACCCCCGTAAAGCCAGAGTAACCAGGTCGTGCCTGCCACAGGCAAAGACTGCCCTGGCAGGAGACTCAGCAAGGAGTCCCTGAGGGAATGGGAGCAATGCGGGGTGCAAAACTTGAACTCGAGCAAAGAACAAACTGGATGTCTGGCAAGAGTGGAGGGTCTCCAGAAGAGCTGGCCCGTGGGCCACTTGACAGCTCAGAACTGAAGCCCTTCCGAAAGCCGGCTCCTCAGACTGAGAGCGCAGTAGTGTGTGTGATACTGGTGAAGAGGGAGCTGCTTGGTTTAAGGAGACACAGGAGACTCACTGGGCAGCTCCCGTCTGGAGGCCAGAGGGTGGGAAAGAAGGGGACAGGAGCTAGTTGAAAGGACAAGGGAAATTCGGGGTGGCGGATAGAGTGTGCTGTCACAGTGTGGGGAGCGCAGCTGGGGTCACATGGCAAATCATGGAAGTTCTTGTATGAAAAACTGGAATTGTAAACTTTCACTTAAGATGTAATGAAAAAAAAGAAGTCGGTCACTCAGAACTGCAAGTGGCTTCTTGGACGAAGGACATGGCCATCTGCGGCTATAGACATGGACAGCTGTGGGGACCCTGGGGCCGCGGGGAGTCAGGAGCGACCTGACAGCCATGGGTTTGGGTTTTTGGTAAGGTTGGTGACAGTATTGTCAAGGAGCTAGCTGAGAGCCTAACATGTCACATACAGTTGTCATGTGACTGTCAATCTTGTCCAGGATGAAAGCAGGGACCTGGGATGGGCTGCGAGGCTCTGAGCCCAGGCTCATGTCTTCAGGTAACGAGGGACAGTGACCGTGAGCATGCTGGATGGCCAGGAGGGAGAGGGGTTGAGTCACGGCAGAGAAAGAGGTGTCTTACATGGAGGTGGTGGCGTCCGCATCCATGCGGCCTCTGGGAGCTGTGGGTGTGAGTGCCGCAGGAGGCTGGCCTCTCGGGTCCCTTAGGTAGGCCCCGAGCACTGGTGACTGGGGGGGGGTTTCTTTTGAGTCTCATTGGATGTTGCTTTCAGACAAGTGTGATGGTGAGTCATAGTGGCAGAACTGTGATTTCTGAAGAGGAACAAAGGAATGTTTTGTATACTTTTAATTTAAAAGATCAGTTTCTTGCTAGTGCTGTAGTGGCAGAGAGTCACCTCTTCCGTAAAACATTTGATCTCAGGCGTTTGACTGTACTCCTTGGAAACGTGCTTTGACTTCTGTGTAGCCCAGTGTGAGCGGGAGTAGAACGGTGCGGCTGAAGTCCGCCTGACACCGGTCACCTCTGGCTGTTGATGCTGTCCCTTTGTTCTGGGTGCACAGGCCTGGAAAGTTGAAGATCTGGGCAAAGTGGACTTCGAAGAGGAAATTAAGAAAAGATTTAAAATGGTGTATGTACCGAATTGGTTCTCAGTGGACTTAAAAACAGGGGTAAGTTAGCAACCCTGTCGGTGCTGTTGGGGGGTCAGGCCTCTCCAGGCAGGGCCGGTGGTGAAGGGTTGTTAGTCACGGAGCCCGGGGCCTCTGAAGTGGAAGAGGAAAGACGTTCCTGTGGGTTCGGAGGGCAGCGTAAGTGCCTGGGCATCCGAGTATATGATGCCGCGAGGCACCACGTCACGGGGGACCTGCTGTGCTCCCAGGGCCTAGGGGCTTAGCACTTCAGTCCGAGTGTTGGGAGCCCGTGTCCCGGTGGAGCCCCGCTCACAGGGTGCTGTCACCAACAGATGCTGACGATCACCCTGGATGAGAGCGACTGTTTTGCCGCCTGGGTTTCCGCGAAAGACGCGGGCTTCAGCAGCCCGGACGGGTCGGATCCCAAACGTGAGTGCAGCCCCCTGCCTCCCCTCTCCCCCTGCCTCCCTCGCCTCCCTTCCTCCCCTGAAGGGGAAAGTGGGTCTGCACTGCTACTCTGCTGCACACCTCCACTTGGGAAGACTTCCTTCTTTTGTAGCTTAGACCTTGGTCTCTAATATTCTCCAAGAACGTGACGCACAGAAGTGACTGACATGTCCAGACACGGTCTTAGTGGTCTCACATGGAGATAGACCTTAAATGGAACACAGTTCCTCTGTGTCTGTTCTCTTTTGTCTAAAGAATGGCTGTGTCTTAACAGCCAAATACAATATAATCACTGTTTTAAATATTCTGAGATGTAAGCTTAAACTTTGTAAAAATCTCCAGTGTTCCCTTAGACAGCACGGGCGCTGGTCCGGAAACCCTGGTGGCACCATGGTTCAGTGTGACGGCTGCTCACCCCAAGGTCAGCAGTTCCTGTCCCTGAGCACTCCTCAGACACCCCACAGGGCTGCTGCGCTCTGTCCTGGAGGGTGACTGGGAGTCAGAATCGCCTTGACAGCAACGGGCTTTGTGTGTATTTTTGGTTAGTGTTGGGTTGAAGGATTTAAATTGTCAGAATATATGGAAACTTCCAATCTTCTTTTTCTCTCTCTGTAAGTCGACCCTAACTCCCCTTTCTTTTTTGTGAATGTACTCTGCAGTGAACTTGGGCGGACTGTTACTCCAGGCACTGCTGGAGTACTGGCCGAGAACACACGCAAACCCAGTGGACGAGGAGGAGAACGACGTCAGCCACGGTCAGTGTCTCTGCGGCCGGGGGACAGGGGGAGTGTCTCAGAAGCGAGAGGGCCCCACCCTAGTGGCTGTCTTGAGTGAGACTTGAGGCAGTGGCCAAGACAGGAGGCGTTCAGGGTCTGCGGTGGCACTGCCCGCCTGCGCTCCCGTCCGCATCCCCAGCGAAGACCACCCATGCTACCTAACCCCAGCCAGGGTCCCAAGAGCCTACTGCCCCTCTCGGTGGCTTTGCGTCGCCCGTGAGATTGCTCGGTGTGGATGCGGTGACCACGGCCGTCGCGTGCCCTGTGTCCTTCTAGGGTGTCCGTGGGCCTTCTGGGCTTTCCCCCAGGGCTAGCTGATGGGCTGCACCGGAGTGTCGTGTGTGCCCTCGAGTCACCTTTCGGGTTGGGCTGGCGTGTGGTGACCCAGCCTGACCGTCTGTCTCATCTTGGTGCTCAAGTGTTTCGAAGTACCAGATTCCCACCCTGAAGTGGCAGGGAGAGGGCCAGGGCGTGTGTGAAGAACAAGCGTCAGAGTGGACATCCCAGCAAGCGTGTGGGCCTGGGGAGGTGGCATCAGAGTGGAGTGTGTTTTGTATCAAGAGCTTGGATTACTTTGATTAAAGAAGAGGAGGGGTGGAGAACTCAGAATCACATGGCTTTTGTGTAACTTAACGCTGGCCGTGGCGTCACTGAGCACTGCCTGCCCGGGGCTTCCTCTGCTGGTGGGTCTGGCACGGCCACTGGATGTGAACGGCGACACTGAGGCTGCGTGCCGAGCCTTTGCCCCAGCAGACTGATTCATCTGTGATGGTTTCTGGAGCATGTGTCTGTCACAAGGAAAGCCAGTCTTCAGATGAAGCCTGTTAGAGAGGACACTGACTGCCCCATCACAGGTTGACCTGTGTCCCTGGAAATATGTGTGTCGTCTTGGCCAGGCCTTGAGTCCCAGCACTGTGCGATTGCCCGCCATGACTGTGTGACTGCCCACCACTTTGTCACCTCAGGGACTTCTCCTGTGTGCTGTAAATCCTGTCTCTGTGATGTTAACGGGATGGGAGGGATGGCCGTTATGTTAAGGACGGAGCACAGGGCCATCGGGGAGCCTAACACCACCAGGAAAGCAGCGCAGGCAGCACATCTCTCAGACCAGGGGACGACGGGTGACAAGGACCTTCCTCTAAAGCTGATGCAGACAGAAAGCCTTCCTCTGGAGTTGGTGCCCTGAGTGGGGACTCCTGACCGCCTAGACTGAGAGAGTCCATCTACTGAGACCACCCACGAAGGTGACGAAGGCACCTACAGAGGTGAATTTGCTGTTATGTCTGCTGGCCTCCGTCACTCCTGTCAGAGTTGGGCGGTAGCTTGTCAGCCGAGAAGCTGTCATGGAGAGACCAAAGCCCACCACTGACAAGCTGACCCCAGCTGCCAGCAGCCTGGTCACAGTCTACCTGAGCTAGGGTGCCACGTCAGCTCTGCACTCGCTAGCTGCTCCGGGCCCGCGCTCTGTCACATGAGGGTAGACAGGCAGCCTCAGAGGCCCCGGCAGACCACAAAGATGAGAGAATCCAAAACGAGAGCCGCAGTCGGCTCCCCGTGAGTGCCTGCCTTGGGGAGGCGGGCTGGGGCACGAGGAAGAAGTCCCAAGGAACTCCCCATTGTCCCTAAAACCGGACTGCCTGTGCACTTCTTGGGCCAGGGCCTGGGACGCCGCAGGCCCTACCAGCCTGAGGTGCGCTGCCTGTGTCTTGCCTGGTGACTCCCAGTGGCCTCCCCGAGCCCCTCTATTTAGGAATTACCTGGGCTGTGTGGAAGAGCAGTCACGTGGGGAAGCGTGACGATGGCGGGCACAGCTCTGTCCTCTGGGGAGTGTAGTTCTCGTAGGACAGTGACTGGCCCAGACACCGCTGAGTCGAGGACTGGGACCTGCAGGGGCTGCTGGGAGAGCGCTGGGGGGCCCAGAGGCCGCAGCGCCTCCGTGTGACGAGGGTGCTCTGCTGAGGACAGGGTCTTCACTGGGAGCTGCCCTTGGGTCAGAGGTGACAGGGGAAGCAGCCTGGAAAGATGGCCCACGAGGGCGGTGATTGGGGGCCGTGGCCCGCGCGGAGACGCCACCCCCGGCCCCTGTGGACGCGCGTCACACTGGCCCCGTGGGGGCTCCAAGACGGGCGATCCCCTCCTGGCAGGTCCCGACCGTGTGCAGTCCTTCCCGAGCTCTCTGTGTCATCGACCGCCAGACGTGGCTTGTAGGCATTTGTCACCTTCCCCCATGAGTGCGTCTCTGTGCCTCTTCTGCGTTTTTTGTAACTTAAGGAACCAGGCTCAAGCCCCCTCGCCCTCAGCAGTGCAGCCTCACTCACGGAGCCAAAGAAACCTGATTTCCTCCAGGATCGCCTCCGCAGGTGCAGGGCCAGGGTGTCAGCATGTGCACGATCCCCGACACAGCTCCGCCACAGGAAGCAGGTGTTAGCTTGTCATCGGCCTGGGCCTGGGCCCCTCTGGCCATGGTCACAACTCGTGCTTTCATTTCGAATTTCAAACATGTCTTGGATTCAAATTTTCTAAGTACAGTTGTGTCTCCTGGCGCACGTCAAGTCACCGTGTTTCTTCTTTTCAGGAATTTGGTGGGTGTTTTATCTTTATGTCTACCTCTGGGTGACTTTCAGGACTTGTGATTTTTGAAATCTTAGGATGTTTAGAATCTGATTTCTGCACTGACCTGGGCACCCATGCTGTTTCTCCCTAGTGAGCGGGGAGCAGGAGAGCCGGGCGCAGAAGGGAAATGGGTACTTCCAGGTGCCCCCCCACACGCCTGTCATTTTTGGTGAAGCTGGAGGCCGCACGCTGTTCAGGTGCCCACATGATGGGGCGGGGACGGGGCGGGGGGACAGACAACGGAGGACAGGGACGGGGTGGGTGGATGGACGAGGGACGAGGGAGCAGGGTGGGAGCCGACTGAGCAGGCCTCCAGCTGGCTGAGGAGCACAGGTGCAGGCCACGGTCGAGCACCGCTGACTGTCAGCCCCAGGGAGGCTGCCATGTGGGAGCCGTGCCACCTCCTGCGGTAGCTGGGGGTCTGACGTTGCGGACAGCGCCCCAGCTCAGAGCCGGGAACCCCCAGGGAGGCAGATGCCGTGCGTGGCGGCGCTCGTCTGGTGGCCTCGTCACACTCCGCCAGCAGGACTGCCAGTGCTCGCAGACACGGGAGGGGGCAGAGTGGGTGACTGGCCCCAGGTTGGGACAGGCAGGATAGGATTGCCGGGGTTAGGGGACACAGGAGAAGGCACGTTGGGTGACATCCCCAGGTCGAGGCAGCCAGGATGGGGTGGGCCGTGGAGGGAGGGCGGGCCGGACTGTCTTCACCTGAATTAGCAGCAAGGCCCTCTCCCCACAGTCCTAGAAGCAGGGACAGCGTGTCTTGCCTCAAGTGTAGAGCTCTCGTCCCTCGTGACGGGTCCCTGGGGGTACAGCCACCGGATACCTGCATCCCACTGTGTGGTGGGGCCTTGCTAGGCTCTGTCACGGCAGTCCAGGCCCTTTGTACAGGGTTCTTGCCATCACCCGAGGATTCAGAGAGGCACCTGTGCTGGGGCCTGGGCTCGGAGCCTTCCAGCCCACACCGTGGGGCCCCTCTGCTGCTCAGCTGGGTGACTCACTGCCAGGCGGCGCTGCTGCCTCCGCAGTCGGGAGTTTACGCAGACAGCTGTCTGAGGGTGCCCCCCGCTGGCGCCTGCTGTGGCTGACACTGCCTTCTGGGCTTGCCCCGAGACTTAACGACCTGATGGGTCTCGTTTAGGCTGCTCTGCCGAGACTCTGGAGGCGAGACCGAGTCCATGCTTCTCAATGAGACGGTGCCGCAGTGGGTGATCGACATCACTGTGGATGTAAGTGTCCCCTCCCACCCTGCCCTGGCGTTTCTTCCAAATCACGAAGGAAATGGAGGCCTGTCTTAGGGGGTATAGCCATACAGTTGTCACCCCCAGTGACAACTGGGCCATCAGGCAACTCCTCATCAGCTTCCGAGCAGTTACAGAGTTGCAGAAGAAATACTGAGCGTTGTTCCCATATCTGCATAGATCTTCTTTGGTTTTTAATTCTAGAAATAGTATGTGCTTGCTAGAGAAAATAGTAGATGAATAAAGTGAAGCCCCTGTCCCTTCCCTAGTCACTCCTCTTCCCAGACGGCACCAGTCCCAGTGGAGTGCGTAGCCTGCAGTATTCGTTCTGTGCACACACATGCGTGTGTTGTTGATGTGTATATGTATGTGTACAGTTAATTTTAGTTTGTAAAAAAAAATCACAATATTCTGCGACTTGTTCTTTTCACTTAAAAAGTTATCTTAGACATCTTTTCATGTCTGTACATATGGGCCCTTCCTTTTTACTGACTGCATAGTACTCCGTGGTATAAATTGTGCCGTAACTTACTTAACCAAGTCACTCCTGACACACAGTTAGGTTGTTGCCAGTGTTTTCTATTAACAAAGAACGCTGCAGTGAACATCCTTGTACATATGTCTTGGTGTACTTTTTAGGCTAAATCCTAGAAGTGGAATTGCGGAATCAAAGGGTATGCACATTTTAAATTTGACAGATATTGCCAAATTGCCCTCCACCCAGGCCGTCAGGTTTACACCCTTACCAGCGGCATGCCACTGCCCGCTGCCCACTGCCTGCTGCCCCACACCCTGAGCACCGGTCACTTATCTGGAACACAGGAGAGGCGGACGTGATGGTTCTCGTGAGGTGTTGAACGCCTCGCAGGCCAAGCCGTTTCCTGCTGGGCCTCTGTACATTCTCTGTGAATTGCCTGCTTGTACTGAGTCTGTCCTCTCGGGTGGTTCTTTCTTACTGACGTGTAGGACTTGTTTGTACTGGGTGTCCGCCCTCGGGCCCCTGTGTCTCTCAGTTGGATTTTTCCTTTGTTCCTGGTGCCTTTTTCCCAGGCCAGCCAGAATTTGGATTTCTATGTAATTAGATTGGCCCTTGATGGCTTCTGAATCTCCTGCCCCAGGTACTTGCCCCCAAGCAGCACAAGTGGCCTTCTGCACTCTCCTCTTGTACTGTATGGCTGTTCGTCTGTCTAGAGCTTTACTAGAATTGGCCCTTTGGTTGGTGTGAGGGAGGCTGCTAACATTTTCAGATGGATAGGTCATGTCTCCACACGGTGTACTGTGAATAACCGTCCTCTTCCGGCTGCTGCGACACTCCTTACTGAACACCGAGTGGCTGTGCGCCTGGCCTGCTCTGGACGCTCTCCTGCATGGTTGGCCTGTCGGGTGGGTTCCTACAGCTGCTGGAAAAGGGCTGTCATCTCCGGAACCTTCAGAAAATGTTTCCTGTCCCAGCTCTGCCTCCAAGAACCTACAGGCAGCGTGATGTCCGTTGCTGTTCTGTGGCCTTCTCTGTGGCCAGGCCCCCCCTAGACCACTGCTTCCTCTGAGCGTGACACTCACCGGGGACGCACTGCTGACTGTAGTCTGTGACTTAACTCCCAAGAGGAGGTATCCCGGCACGATGTGACCTGGAGGCTCAGGGGGCTTAGTGCCCAGAGAAAGATGGTCAGGTCCCTTCACCTAAGCACGTGGCAGACTTCGCAGCGAGTGTCTAGCTGGCTGCCCAGAGTCCACTCCTGCTTCACCCCCAGCCCTCGCTCTGACATCAGAGGGACGGGAGAGCCAGATCAGCTGGGGGACGGGCCTCACCAGCACGAGTGTGTCACTGGGCTCCGAGGTGGACGCTGTGTGTCTCCGTCCAGACGCTTCATTCTGTGTTTGGGCCTGTAGGCGTCAGCCCCGATACTTGAAGGTGGAATTGAGATTTGGGTTTGTATGGCTTAAAGAATTCCAGTCTGTTTCCCTGTAATACCTCGTCCTGTCGAGGAGAGCCCGCTCTTCATCTTGCCGCTGCCGCGATGTGTGATTTGTCTTTACATGTCTTTTATTACAGAACTAAATGTTAGTTTTCCGATTAACTTTCTCGAATTTGATAGCTTGTTAATATTTCATAAAAAACCACGTTTAACTGTAAGAGCCTGTTTCTCGCACATCATGTTCTCCTGTTGATCTCACTGTAGTTAATCGACTAATGGGAACTATACACCTCTTTAACTTCTGACATTTCAGAAAAATATGCCCAAATTCAACAAAATTCCTTTCTACCTCCAACCTCATGCGTCTTCGGGAGCAAAAACCTTGAAAAAGTAAGTAACCGTGGTGTCGCGTGTCCCTTACCCGAGTTAATCTCCAGAATTCTGACTCCTTGGTCACGGAGGAGGCAGGTCTCAGGTCGGAGACTGATCTTGTGGTGTTGAAAGTTCTGTGCACACTGGTAGGCTGCAGGTTTTAGAAGTGACACTCGGATCTTGTCTCCTGCTGTAACTCACAGCCTAGGACGCACGGCATGTGTCACTGCAGCTCGTGGAGATGTGGGCAATGACGAGCAGGGGCAAGAAAGGGATTTGTGATGGAGTTTTCTGGAAAGCCTTGTAGGGAAGGACTTGGAGCTGATGTGTACAGGATGTATGGGACCTCGAAAGAGACATACTACAGGCCCAGGGGTCTCTCATGGTTCAGGGGTGTGGAGGTTTAGGGACACACGAGAGACTGAACCTTGGTGAAGACCAGCCTGACTGGGCAGGGGCTGGGCAGTGGGATGGGTGGTGGGATGGCCGGGCAGAGGGGGTGTGAGTCGGGGGTGGGGAGTGAGCAGAGGTTTCAGGCCACTGGCAGTGACCTGGGCAGAGGTGGGATCGGACCGCTGGCCCTGCCCGCCAAGCGTAGACCGTGCAGTGACCTGGGAAGACGTGGGATGTGGCCAGAGCAAGGCTCAGGGTGAGGAGATCCAAAATGCTGAGCCAAGAACAGGAGGTAGTTCCCAGTAAGTTCAGTCCTGAGGGCTAATTTTGAAACTTTCCTGTTAAATAAATGTCTAAACACAAGCAGAGAAAGACTAGATAGGGAAGCCCTTTGACCTGTCACCCAGCTTGGTGAGTGGCAGCACGGGGGGATGTTGCTTCCCTGTACCTCTTCCCGCTCTGCACTTCCCCGCAGGCCCCACGCACCCACACACGCCACGCACTCACACTCCGGATTCCTTTAAAGGAAGCCTTGGGCATGACTTGAGCTCGAGGGCATGACTGAAGTGGACGGTGCCTCTCAGGGGCTGAGCCGGAGCTGGCCGGATGGACCATTGCTGACGGACCCAGGGACAGGAGACTGGGGAGGGGAGGGACGCGGCTGAGTCCAGCTGTGAGTGTCTCGAGTGTGGTGTGCCTGTGGGTCGCCCCGTGGGAACACCCGGCCGAGTCTGTGGAGCTGAGCAGGCGGTGGCGACTTGAGGCCTGGACGGTGTTGGAGTCGTCCATGCCCAGGTGCCCGTCAGAGGCGTGGCAGGGCCGGCCCAGAGATGGGCACCGAGCGCTGGACCCTGGGTGAGGGCCGGGGTGGCCTCCCCTCCTGAGCACGCCCTGCCTTTCCGCCGGTGTCTGCCTGTGCTCCGGCAAAGTGTTGAAGAGAAGTTAAGCCCCTTGACTGGTTGGTTGGTGGGGTGTGACCGCCCCACGTGGCTGACGCCGGTCGGCCTCTGCTCTCCCCAGAGACAGGCTGTCGGCCAGTGACATGCTGCAGGTCCGGAAGGTGGCGGAGCACGTCTACGAGAAAATCATCAACCTGGACAGTGAGTCTCAAACCACAAGCTCTTCAAATAACGACAAACCAGGAGAACAGGAAAAGGAAGAGGACATCGCCGTGCTGGCCGAGGAGAAGATCGAACTTCTGTGCCAGGACCAGGTGAGGGGCGGGAGGGCCGCCGCCTCTTGGCTTTGTGTCCGTGTAGATGCTGTCAGTACTGACTGGCTCCCGCCTGCGGGGCTTTGCTTGAGAGACACCCGAAGGAGCCTGGGTCCTGTGCACCTACCTGTGGGGTTCCTGGAGGAGGCTCCTGTCTGTAGAGGTGTCTCCCCAGGGGACAGTAAGCATCCCCTGCCATGTGCGTGCCGATTCAGGGTACAGGTGGGTAGATGACTGGAGGCATTTGTCCTCGGGGTGGCTGATCATGGCCTGGGGTTCCTGCAGAGCCACGCCAGCTGCAGCTGGCCCCACGCCCAGTCTCGGCCTGACAGGCGAAAGCTGTCGGCGAGCGGGGGCCACCGCAGTGGGCATTGCGGGAGTGAGGGTCAGAGGCTTAAAGGCGGTTGTCTCCATTCACTGTCCAGGTCTTAGACCCGAACGTGGACCTTCGGACCGTGAAGCACTTCATCTGGAAGAGCGGTGGGGACCTGACCCTGCACTACCGCCAGAAGTCGACGTGAAGGGCCGGATGCCCGAGCACCCCTTTACTGACCTTCCTCTGTGGACCCCAAAGTAGTCTAGGACACCCAGGCCCTCCTCTGGAGGGAGCGAGACTCCTGATGGCCGATTTGCCCGGACCGGGATTGTCCGGCCACGAAGTGACTCACTGAGCTGTCACACACACCAGCCTCCGCGGGTGGGCGCCGCTGCCCCCAGAGGCCGTGATGCGGGCAGAGGTTCCCCACGCAGGCCTGGTCTGGCTAGGTGTGCAGGACTGACGACAGGCCAGTGCCGACTGCTGCTCCAGTGGCGGCCAGGGCCGTGTCAGCACACGTCAGGAGCATCGTCAGCCCTTCATGCACACTCCCAGCCACGAGCACATTCCGTTCATGCGGTACCCGTGAAGGCTTTTCCATGTTTGTCACCAAGACGCATCTGTTGCCCACCTCCAGCAGCCACAGTCATTCCCCGGAGGGCCGGCCCACGTGCTAATAAATGGTTAGCGGGGGGCATGTTTGCAGAGCTCCATCTCAGGTCTGTTCTTGTCGTGGAGACCCCAGGTCCCAGATCGCAGCATGGTGACTGCTGGGCCTGGGGTGCCACGGTCACCGAGTGCCCTGGGCCGTGCAGGCTCCTCAGCTGTTCCTTCTCCTGTGCTGTGTCCGGCTGTCAGTGTGGGCAGAGCCAGCTGACACCCTGATTTTTGCTCTGGGTGACAGCCTGGTGGCTGTCAGAATTTAAGACCATGATGAAATCGTAATTTCCTGTGGACGTGTGGTGTCCGAGTGAAGAGGTGTGGTGACCTTATTTGACGTTCCCATTCTGGAAGCGTTCCCACTTGTTTTTCCAGAGTTTTATATGCAGATTTTTGTTGTTGGACCAGGATCCAGGTCTTCTTTCCACTGTTCTAAGAAGTTCAAGCTTTCACAGTCATTTGGATCTTGTACAGAATATAACTTATTGGGTATAAATAACTTTTGGCAGAAGAAATACTTTGGATCATCCCCTGGGCCGTTTGTCTTCCATCAGCGGATGGTTACCTAGCCGCCGTGCAGGATGCGCTCCTGTGACAAGCCAGAAGCACAAGTGCCTTCTGAGGGCAGTCTGTTCCCAGCCAGCTCGTCCCCAGCTTCTGTGTGACCGGTCCTCACGGCGCGGGGCTGGGGAGGGGCCTGCACCCTGGTGTTCCCATTTCAGAGCTGCAGGGACAGGGTCCCCTCCCTGCCAGCCAGCTTTCCATGGGGGGACGTGGGCGGGTACTGACTCCTGCCCATGCTTGGGAGGGATGAGCTGAGACACAGCCACTGTCCCCGCAAGCAGAGATGGCCTTTCACCTTGTGGCAGTGACCTGGCATCTTTTTTTTTAAATTTCTGTGTATCTCTTGGGTGCACATTTTTTAGCAATAGTCAAATTAATGGCCGAGAAGAACCCGTCAACACCGTGATTCACCCTCAGTTTGCACCAGGTGAGGGGTGGGCTCTGCCAGGCACCCACCCACCGTGCCAAGCCTCGGGGGCACCTGTGCCCATCCTGCCGGTGGTCTCAGCCCTTAGCAAGGCAGTGCTTTTTTTCCTCCAATCCCACCAGTTACTTTCCATAAATGGGACAGTCTGTGAGGCCCAAAGGGTAAAAACCTGTACTTCACCGTTGTACAGAATAAAGGTGTTAGTCACAACATTGCATAGTACACATTTATTTCCCCACTGGTCATTGTCCCTCACAGTTGGTGACAAATGCAGAGACCTGCCTTCCAGGTCCCTGGGGAGCAGTGATCACTGCCTGCCACTTGATCTACTTTGTGTGGGGCTGAGGGCAACCCAGATGAGGGAGGCTGGCCCCCCACCGTCAGTCTTGGGGTGATACTGCTGTGCTCCCTGTGTTCCTGCAGACAGCCCCTAGCACCCACTCCAGCCCTGGCTGTGAACATGGTGCCTCATGGTTCTGCAGCCAGGTTGCTGCTGGCTCGGGGTCCTCGTCCCGCAGACCTGACAGCTCCCGGTTCTCGTAGGTGTGGGCGTCACACTGGAGAGTATAGAGGCTGGACTCCGAAGTGAGTGGGCCAGATGGGGCTACAGGCCCCTGAAAACCAGCAAGACCTGGGGAGGGACCATCCCCGCACACAGCAGACCCAGCCTGGCTTTGTGGGAACTGGCCTCCTCTGCGCGGTGGCCTGGAAAGGAGGCCCTTGGCCACTCATGCCATGTCCCAGCCTCTAGGTGGGACAGAGCTGTGTGTGACAAGACCCTGGCAGGTAGGCCAGCTGCCTCCGTGGTTCAGGAGAGGTCACTGAGGCCAGAAGTAGTCCCGGCAAGGTGCACAGTCTGGAAGGGGGGCCTGGGTAAGAGGAAGATCAGGCCCTGGTGGTCCTGCGGAGAGCCCGGCCTCCCACCCGAGCCCCTGGGGTGGCTGTCCTCCCCAGGACTGGCTCCCACAGGCGTGCAGGCCACTGGTGACAGACGGCGCTAGGGAACATGTGGCAGAGAAGCGTGCGGAGCAGTGGCTGAGGCTGGGGTCACCAACGGTGACAACGTGGCCCACAGGACGACGCAGCAGAGGAGAATGTGTGTTGGTTGAGGCTGGAAAACCTTCCCCCAGGGGTGACAGCGTAGCCAGCGGGAGGATACAGCAGAGAAGCTGTGAGACAGTGCTCCACACGGACGCTGCCTCCCTGGCCGTCCCCATCCCTGGGCGGCGACACTGGACTTGGGCAGAGCCCCCGATGCCCTCCCACGGGGCCTGACTGCCCACTCACCCAGCAGCAAAGGACGCTCCTCCTCACCACTCCAGCACAAGGTATTTAATCCGGGGTGCTGCTCCCAGCCCTGCCCCCCAACCAGGAGGACCCGTTTGGGCACCCTCACGCAAGCGTCCAAGTCCCCAGAGCCAGGATCGCCAGGCAGAACAAATGCAGGAGGTTGTGAGGAGACCAGGGGCAGGGGTCGAAGTGCCACGTAAGTCCCTGCCCCACAAGAGGAATCTGCCACCCCTCCTCAACCCCAGGGGCACCACGGGGCCATGCCAGCTCAGGCCTCATGCCGGGGCAGAGGTCTGGGACAGGCTGGCCAATCCTTGGGTCTCCCCGAGGACATCGGGGTTCTCGCTGCTGGCCGGCTCCTCCTCGGCCTGCGCTTCCAACAGCTCGGCTGACAGCCCGTCCTCTGGGGACGCAGCGGAGGTGAGGCTGTCGGGAAGGCTCAGCTGAGGCAGGTGTTCCGCTTGGGGCTGGAAGCTGGGGCCATCCAGGAAGGGATCGTCGAACTCGGAGCCAGACCAGGTGGCCTCACCTGAGAGAGAGGCCAGGGCTGACACACACCCCCACCCCACCCCACCCCACCCCACCCCTACCCAGGCCTCTCCAGACACAGAGGCTGGGACTGACACACTGCCCCCGCCCCCGCCTCACGGCTGTGCCAGCAGAGGGGTCTCAGTGCACACACAGCCCAGCGTGTCCAGCCCCAAAGCCCACATCCCATCCATGTACAAACCCAGGACAGCCTTTCCAGCAGCCCGGGTCCCCCCGGCCACTCACCACCCCGCTCCTGAGAGCCGCTGCTAGAGCCGACGTCCTCAGGCGCTGAGGCTGAGGAGGCTGCGGTCAGCCCTGTGGGCGACAGCTGGCCGGGCCAGAGGCTGGTGCTGCTGCTGTCCAGGAGGGAGATGCCCGAGACATCCAGGAAGCCTGGGGCGGGGGAAGCACCAAGCCCTGATGGCTGAACGCCCTGTGCAGGGTGGGGCACACCTCGGCCCCAGGGACACTCCCCACCGGCCGTTTCTAAGGACCAGGTGCTGATGTCACCGAGCAGCACAGCAGCGAGCCCACCCCTGCCCTGCTACCGGCCCACGTGGGACCTGAGTAGGCCGCCCGGCCCCCGGACCACAAACCCCGCCTGGATGCCATCTCCGCGCCCACGACAACAGGCTGGCGGGTCCCAAGGAAGGCTCTGGCCGCGATGCCCGGTCCCCATAAGCACCCGGACTCCCCCATGGCCTGCCCAGTACCTGGGTCCATGACTCGCTGCAGTGGAGGCGGCGGCTGTAGAGGAGTCTCCATGCACTGCAGCGGGGCCCCAAGGTCTGGAACACTCGGGCTGGGACCCACAGGCGCAGGGAGCTGGGCCTCCGGGGAAGAGCCAGGAGCCTGGAGCAGGGCCTTGTGAAGCCACGAAGAGGACCAGGAAGAGAGAGTCAGGACAGCGCCCCGGGTTGGGGAGATAAAGCCCAGGGCCCACGCCCAGCCACCCTGGGCCCACGAGCACCACTGTGCCTGCCCCAAGGAAGCGGCCTTGGTGGCCTGGCCTCCTTGTCATGTGAGGAAGGCCAGAGCAGCCCAGCTTCCCACTCCTGGAAGCCCCCGGAGCTAGCCTGGCCCTAACTGGTCCTCTTTGCTGCCTGGGTCCCTACCAGTGACCCAGTATCCAGCCATGCCTGGAGATACCAGCCCGGTGCCCAGAGGTGGTCTTGGGCACCTGCAAAGCTGATGAGGCAGGCAAAGCTCATCCCCAGCCTGACCACCCAGCCCAGAGGGGCCCACCCTAAGCAGACTCAGTGTGAGGCAGCAAACAAGGCTCTGTCCATCCCTGAACTTGGCTTCCTCGTCAGGGAACCCAACAGATAGCACCCTGCCTGCACCCACACCTACACAGTGGGTTTCATGGTCCCAGGCAGAGCTAACCAGATCCCACGGGGGCTCCTAGGGCCCTGCAAGCAAAGCCCCGCTGAGCTCTGCCCAGGGCTCCGAGGAGCAGCTTCCAGGGTCTTCTCCCAGCTGGCAGCTTGGCCCCTACCTCCATGTAGTCACCCTGGCTGGAGCCCCTCTCCTGACCCGGAGGGGTGGCAGGGCAAGGAAGGTCCTGCGGGACAGGTGCAGGCGGCGGGGAGCCGCGAGGCTTCCTGTTGTAGCCAGGAGGCCGGGTTGGGATCCGGTGCAGATACCCGTAGCCGATGCCACAGCCCAGACTGCAGAGAGCCGGGACGACCCAGTCCACAGGTCGTCCTGCGGTCCCTGCTCCCATCCAGGGCCCAGGGCCCAGCCCTCTACCTCTGCCCTGGGAGCCTGGGCCCATGCCCCCTGGTCAGGGCCCACCCGCCCAGCCCCAGCCCACTGGCCCCGGAGTACCTGCCCTCTCCGCCCCAGGCCGCGTTGGGGGTCACAGTCACCTCCCGGCAAACATCCAGCTCCGAGTTGTACACCATCAGCTTCAGGGGCTTCCCCTCGTGGGACTCGATCAACGTGAAGAAGTCCTCGGACTGTAGCACACGGAGCCTGAGGCTGGGCTCAGGGCCTCACCAGGGGACCCTGAAGTCATCCCTCACACCCCCCGAGGGCTGGGGTGGGCACGTCGGGCCCCTCACCTCCTGAAGGATCTGGTCGGAGCCAACCACATAGTCAGTGTAGGGGCGCAAGCCGGCCAGGGCAGCCGGAGACAAGGGCTCCACGTCCTGGGGACAAGCACCTACCATCAGCCTAGCCATGGGGACAGAGTGCCCCTCCAGACGGCGAGGGGGGTGCCTGCCTTCTGTCTACCAGCCAGGGGCTCACGCCAGACTGCCCGACCGCCCCTTCCACCCCTGCCTGCAGAGTGCAGCACCCAGCCTGGCGCAGAGCACAGGGCCCCAGACTCCAACTCCTGGGCTCAGCTCCCAGCTCCACAGACCACCAGGTCAGCCTTGGTGCCCCCTCAACTCAGGGTGGGCTGGGCAGCAGCAACACAGAGGGCTGCCCACAAGATGCCACAAGGAGCAGGAAGGAGAAAAAGCACACCCTGCCCACGAAGCGCCAGGCTCACCGCCACGACTGCTGCAGGTGTGGCTGAAAAACCACAGGGAGAGCTGGGAGGGGAGGACAGTGTCCAGAACCGGGGGCCGGCACCTCCTTTCCCCTTAGAAAGAGCCCGTACAAAGCCCTCCCTCTCCTGATGCCAGTCTCCCTGGGAGATGTGCAGGAATTCACCCCATCACCCCACTTCACTCCCGGGGCAAACTGACGCAGGTCACAAAGGAGACACCTGGCTGCACCCCCCAAGAACTCCGTGAACAAGACAGGAAGCCAGCGGACCCATCGGCCTCTTGCAGCTCACAGCGCCCGCCTTACACCAAGTGCAGGGCCATGCATGCGAGACCTGGGTTCCATCTACAGGCATACACGTCACACGGGCACGCGGGTCACGGAACACACGTGCCATCAAGGCACACACTAAGCAATGTGGCAACACAGCCATCAAGGCTCACTGAGGTATCCACTGCCAGAAGACATCTCACATACACACACACACACACACACACACACGTGTGTAACCCAGGTTGGCGTGTGCCGGCACGTCGGCTCTTGACCCATGGCAATCCCCCACAGAGGACACGCCACAGGGCTCCAGGCCAGTCTCAGCCAGGGTGACCAGAGCTGTCCTTCCGGGGCGGCTGCTGGGTGCCGACAGCAGCCTCGGTTCATCAGATGAGCGCTCAGCCAGTGCACCACGGGGGTTCTCTCCCTGCACACATACACACACGCATGCACACACGTATTATGTGTAATGGGCATACACATGTGCACCACACAAACACATGCAAACACGTACACGTTACGTGTGCATGTGCATCATACATGTGTGTTGTGTATACACGTGCATATACCTGTACGTCCATACATGTCAACACGTATCACACATGTATTACATGTTACATGTGCGTGCGCGTGTAACATGCATGGTGTATATACACATGTGTATACCTGTACACATATACACATCAAGACATATCACACATGTATTACACATTCACATACATCTCTATATATTCCCTCACATATTACATACCCACATGTGTATATTATACACTTACTACGTGCACATACTTGCATAGATCCGTACATACATGTGATGACAATACATACACATATGTACTCATGCGCATGTTATATTCACATTGGTCATACGCGCACGTGTATAGATTATACAACTTATTACACATACACATTCACATACACCTGTTACGTCCACCTATACATCATACACATGTCTCAAATAGACATGTGTACTTTACACACATATGCACTCCCGTTGAGTCGGGTCCAACTCACAGTGACCCTAGAGGACAGAGCAGAACTGCCCCATAGGGCTCCCATGGAGCTCCTGGTGGACTCGAACTGCTGACCTCATGGTTAGCAGACAGAGCACATAACCCCAGGCCACCAAAGTTTCCATCTATAGACTACAAACACATTATCATACATTCACACGTATCTGTATCATACAGGCGTCTATCACATATTCACACATCTGGGCATCATACACACATCTGCCACATACACACGTGTGTGCACACATCACATATACAGAGAAACACTGACAAGAGTGGCCACATCCTAGGGGCCCTGCCTGTTGGGTGCCGCCCTTCCCAGAGACAGGACCCGTCTTTCTAACCAAGAAGCCCACCCCGGGGCTCGGGCACTGAGGAGGTCTGTTTCTGGACACCAGGTGACCGCCTGGCCTGCCCTCGCTGAGTCCTTCCTTGCTCAGCAGACGTGGGGGCTGTTAGTGCTCGTCCCCATCCCCAGCAGCCGCCGGGCCCTCCCTGTCCCTCCCCTTGGCCGCCTGACCCCGGCCCCGCCCCCAGCGGCCGGCCCCGCCCCCAGCGTCCGGCCCCGCCCACTCACCAGCACGTGCCACACCTGCTCGCTGGCCCTGCGGAAGCTGCAGAACCGCACGCTGGCCCCCAGCAGGCCCGGGCCGCCCCACATGTTGCTCGGCACCACCTCGACCTCCCGCACCCGCAGGGTCTTCATGTTGAACACCCCCAGCTTCACAGGCTTCTCCACGTTGGCCCTCAGCAGCGCCTTCAGCGTGTCGTTTTCCTTGTTCTGTGGGGCAGCAGGGTGAGGACCGGCCCCTAGACAGACAGGCCTCCTGACAGATGCGCCCTGCACCCGCCAGACCCCTTGGACAGATGGACCCCCCAACAGACTGGTCCCGTGCCCACCAGGCTCCCAGACAGATGGACCCCAGGCCCGGCAGAGCCCTCTGACAGACGGGCCCTGCACCCACTAGGCCCCCCGGACAAAGAGGCACCCCCCTGCGCCTGCTGGGCTCCTCGGGCCTACACCCGCCAGGACCCCCAATAGGCCGGTCACCAAGTGGTCCCAGGTCCACAGCAACACCTGGGCCTGCAGCCACTGCCACCCCAACACCTCCAAGCACTGCCAAACCCTCCTACCTCAGCATCCCAAAACAACAACAAAGCACAAAGCCTTCCGGGTCCAGAGGACCCCCAGCACTGCCCCACTCTGCGTGCTCATGGCCAGAGCCCCACACCCCTTAGACCCCAGAGGGCAGAACCCTCAGGCCTCGCAGCCACACCCAAGAATCCAGCTGGCCTTAGCCTGCCCCCCAGGCCAGGGTCTTCGCAGGGGCCAGGTCCCCATCAGGGGCGTGTGCACAGAGGAAGCCAGTAGCTGGGGGCCTGTGTGGACACAGAGACACAGTGGCAGGGCCTTTGGACAGGGGGACACAGCAGGTAGGGGGCTGTGTGTGGACAGAGGAACACAGCAGAGGGGCCCTGTGGACAGACGGACAGTCGGGGGCCTCACCAGCCTTGAGTGTCCAATGGTGACGATGAAGTCAAAGTAGGGTTCCAGGCCGGCCTGCTGGGCTGGGGAGTTGTCCTGCACCTGTGGGAGCAGAGCCGTCACCTGCCGACCGGGGCTCGCCCAGCCCAAGCTCAGTAACCACCACACACAGGCAGCCCCCACGTGCTCTCACAGCACACACACAGCACACGCACGCACACACACAGCACACACGCGCACCAGCCTCACTGAGGACACAGGCCCGCAGGCATCCCCTCTGGGATGCCACACCAGATAGCGCTGGGTGACCGGCACAGCCCAGCGCCCCCAGCCCCTTGCTGCCTTCCTGGGCACCGGTCTTTGGGTCTTTCTCTGGAAACGGCTTTCCTGCTCAGAACCCACGAAGGCCCCACAGCAGACCCCACAGGAGACCTGGGGTGCTGCGCTGGGAGGTTGAAGGCTGTGAGGAGAGTCCCCAGAGGCTGAGTCGGGGCCAACAGAGGGCCAGGAAGGGTGCGATGTGGCCTGGGAGAGAGGCTCACCAAGGAAGCAGCCTGCAGCCAGAACTGGAAGGCCCCAGAACCCGGGGTGACGGCCCGGCTCAGCTCAGGAGGCAACAGGAGCCCCGTGAGAGGGGATGAGCTTGGGCCCGCGCACCTGGCGAGCAGTGCCACAACCCTGAGGCCCAGCCTGGGCTGGGGGTGCCACCCCCCAGGCATCTCAAGCAGAATTTGCTGTCTGTCCCTAACTCCCTCCACCACAGGCCTCACAAGCTTAGCAGAAACCCTCTCCGCGGCGTGCAGACAGAGTTCTCCTGGAACAGTGACGCCTTTATCCCAAGGTCCCGGGCCCTGGCAGTGGGTGGCCCTGTGCTCAGGCCTGGACACCTGGAGATCAGGCACAGTCAGGACGCAGGCCAGGGCACAGGGCTTGGTGGTCACTTCCTCCAGCCTTAGCTTCTGGATGCTTCCTCGTAGGAAAGGCCTTGAGGGCTTCTACCAGCCACTCGCCCCTCCAGTCTCTGGGTCCCTACACCTACAGGTGGGGGGCTTCTGAGAACAGAGCTGCTGAGCCTCAAGCAGCACAGAGCCCTGGTCAAGGCCAGGTGCCCCGGGACAAGGACGCCCTCCTGTGGCACCACCAGCTGAGCCTGGCATCCTGGCCACATGGACCTCCAGAAGCCACCAGCAAGCCCAGCAACCCACCCCAGAGCTGGCTTGGTCCACACGGTGCGCTGGGCGGGCCCACAGGGGAGCCCCAGCCCTGCCTTTTACCCCCTGGGAAAAGCTGGGCAGGGTCTTCTGTAAACCACAGGACAGCTCCTCCGGGCTGATAGGGGCGTGTTGGCTGGGGAGGGTACTGATGCCTGCTCGGGCCACCACTGTGCCACCCATCTCCTCCTGAGGTCCCCCTGCCGAGACCAGTGCTCCTGGCCTCTGCCTTCCCCAGCACTGGCAGCTGCCGTCCCTGACCAATGAGATTCCAAGACTCAGACCAGCCCTCCCAGGCTGGACCCCCCCAGGGCCCACCCGCACCCCACCCTCGGGGCCTGCCCTCCGGCCTACTGCACATCCCACCAGGAGCCCTGCCCCCCACAGGCTCCCCAGCTGGCACGGGGCATGCCCTGCTCTTCCCGCCACTCCGTCCTGCTCACTGTCCCCGTGTCTGTTTCTGTCTGCCCGTCTATCTCGCTACCCATCCTAGCTCCCATCACACCCCGCTTGCTCACGCTCCTGCCCCTGCCCCCCAGCAGGGCACTTACATAACCAACAACAAAGGAAGCAGTTCACAGCTGGAGAGGCCTGGCCAGTCTGGGGACAGCGCCACCTGCTCTCCCTGTCACTGCGCTCTTTCAATAACTCCAATTAAAGAGGACCAATAAAACCAAACCCAACACCCATCAGGCCGATTCTGATTCACAGAGGCCCCATGGGACGGAGTAGAAAGGTCCACAGCGTTTCCAAGGACTGCCTGGCAGACTCAAACAGCCGACCTGCTGGTTAGCGGGCATCGCACTTAACCACTGTGCCATGAGGGCGCCCAATTAGACAAGGGACAGTGATCTCGTCCCAGTATTCCAGTCATCAGACCCCGGGAAATTCAGCCCAGAGCCCTCTAGTGGGCCTTCCCTTGGGAGCACCCACCATCCCAAACTCCACCTGCCGGCACTCAGAGGGAACGCCCATATTTACACAAGGAAGGACGTTGCTTCAACGTTTTAAAGACATCACTAGCACCCACTCCTGCACGTCACCCAGTCCTCCACATCAAACCTCTGACCTTTCATAATAAAATCCTAAATCCTCGGGACTGGAATGTGCAGAATCCCACACACCCCGGCCTCTTCCTTCCCACTCGGCCATACCGGCCTGACCGCCAGGCCAGTCTCCAAATGCCCCAAGCACTACCTGCCCCGATGCAGAGCCCCTGCCCTGGCTGGTCCCATGGCCAGGGACGCTTATCCCCCAAACACCTGCACTGACCATTCCTTCCTTCCTCCCCAGTTATGGGCTCCCATGCTCCCTGACCACAGGCCTTTCCCACCCAAGCATTACTGTTTATCCCCGGTTTTATTTTCTTTCCTAGCAGTGACCACCACCACGGACACCTACTGGGAGCCCTGGGGGCAGCGATTCAGAGCCCAGCCACCATTCCAAAGATCAGCAGATCAAACCCACCAGCTGCTCCCTGGAAACCCCATGGGGCAGCTCTACCCCATGGTGCTGCTGGAAGGCAGTCACCTGATGGCACACAACCACGTTTCATCTTCTCCTGCAGATGTCTGGACACAAGGCCCCCCAAGAAATCAAGCCATAGACCAAACTCAGTGCTGCTGAGTTGACTCCGAGTCACAGCGACCCTACAGGACAGAGGAGAACCGTCCCACACAGTTTCCAAGGAGTCACACTGCTGACCTTCTGGTTAGCAGCCTGAGCGCCTATCCACTGCACCACCAGGAAGCAGGCTGCCTACCAATCTCCCGCCCTGAGATAGATATGTGTACTGGAAGACTTGTTTTGAGGAATAACGACCTGAAACCTGTCCTTCTGTCCCTCCCCAGGAGGCCACCCCACCCTTCGGCAGAGACCCTCAATTCCTCTGCCTTCCATCCAACCTGCTGGACCACCTCCCAGAGGAAGAAAATCCCTTCCCTGCCTTCCTGCTCAGGGCCCTGCAGGTGGATCCACAAAACCAAGCCCATTACCCAGCACAAACTCCAGCAACTCTGGGTCCTCAAAATCAGCCCACCCGCCTTTTAGGAAGCCCCTTCTGCGGCCTTCCACCTGGTACTAGACAGCACGGTCTCCTGTCACAACGCAGGGCACTCCGCACGCTGACAACCCTGCCACACCACCCCCGCACCCATCCAAGGCTTTACACACGGGAAGGGCGCTCCCCGAGGAGACCCTCCTCTCACTCGTCACAGCCCCGTCTCCCGTCACGTGCAGCCTCCACCCTAAACCTCCATCGGCCCGCAGGCCCCGCTCCTCACCGCCCACCCCGGGCTCCAGGAAACTCACTCACGTCCACCTCTGCAAGCCTGCTGGCGAGACTCCCGGTGGCGACGCCGAAACGCCACCAAGCCCGGCCTGAGTGCGTCTCTCCCGGGGCTTCTGCGGCTTTCTCCTGGCTCTCTGGCTCCCCCTTCCCCGGCTGCTTCGCAAAGGGGCTCGGTCTGTCACCCCGGCACCCCCACGTCCCCCAGCCCAGCGCAGCACACGCGGGCGCCCACAGCGTACTAAGCGCACAGGCGCGGCCAGTTTGCGGCGCTGCCTTCGCCGCCGGAGGCCGGGACTCAGGGCGGCTCCCCCTCGCCCCGATCGCCCCGGGGGACCGCTCACCCCATGCAGGTGGAAGCCTTCGGTGCCGCCCGTCGGGAGCTCGGTGCTGCCGCCCAGCCCCATGGCCGCGACTCGGCTCCGGCCGGCGCCCAGGAGGGCCTGGACCCCGCGGCCGAGCCAGTGCCAGCGCGGACGCGCGCCCTCTGGGTTTGATTAACAGCGCCTGGTCACGTGGGACAGGCGCGCTCTCGCTGGGTTCGATTAACAGCGCCTGGTCACGTGGGCAGATGCGCAAGCGCTTTCTCTCTGGGTTCGACGACTGGCGTCCGGTCACGTGACACGCGCGCTACTATTGCCTCTGACGCCGCCTCTTAGCAACCGGAGCGCCGTTTCCAGGGACGCGCACACCCGCTTCAGGCCGCTAGAGGCGTGCGGGACCCCGACTCCGGCATCGGCCCCGCGTGGCCCCACCGGACCCCGACTCGGAGCCGCCTGCGGCCGGAGATGAGCAGCAATGACTCCTTCCTCATGGTGCGTGGGCCTGGCGCTCCCCGGCCGCTCCCCCCGGGGCACCCCGCTGCGGCCCCGTGTCCCCGCTGCCGAACCACCCCCGCGGCTTCGGTGACGCTCCCGCTGTCCGTTCTGTGCCCCCTTCTCCGTCCCGGGCCGCAGGCTTGGCCACCGCTCGCGTCTCTCCCCCGTCAGGTCATCCTGTCAGGTGCCCTCTGTGCACCCCGGGCCCCACGTCTCACCCACGTCTCCCCTGAGCCCCTCAAACCAAAACCCAAAGCAAGCCCACTGCCGTCGAGTCGATTCAAACTCATAGCGACCCTGTGGAACTGCCCCACAGTTTCCAAGGAGCGTCTGGTGGGTTTGAACTGAGCCACAGCGCCAGCGCGTCCGAAGCCACCTTCGGTCTCTCGTCACCACGGCCGGCGTCCACCTTTTGCTGGCGCACCCCACCTCCGTCCATCGCACCCCCATTTGACCCCACCGAGTCTGTCTCGCCAGCCCCTTTAGAGCCCTATCTTCAGCAGGAAATACCAGCTTCTGTAGGGAGCGCCCGCGATTTTTTTAAGCTCCTAACCGAACCAACGGGTTTGCCTGCTTCAGGCCTGTTCATCGGGCATCAGGACACACACACGCGAGCATGCACACACACACACACAGCTGTCTGATCAGGCGTGTTCACCAGGAGTCAGTGCACACACACACGCACAAACACATGCACACACGCAGAGCTGTCTGACCAGGCCTGTTCACCAGGAGTCAGCGTGCACGTGCGTACACACACACACACACACACACACACACACACAGAGGTTTCTGATCCCATACTGTCTGCTTGAAACCGTTGCAGCGTCTGTCACCATCAGGACGGTGTCTGAACGCCTTCCCGTGGCCCACAAAGCTGTTCTCAGTCCGACCACATCTGTCCCCAACCTCAGCACCCACAAACCTGAGAGGAAGTGAGACTTAGCTCTGAAATCTCAGCTCCCCAGTGCATGACCTCCACAGGCCTCAGCTTCCTCATCTGTGAGAAACACAGAGAGGAAACTGCAAGCTAGTGGAAGTAAGGCCCTGGTGTGGTTGCCGGTGGGTGGAAGGCACATGGTCACCCCTAAGGATGCCCACTGGCGTGGGTTTTACCGTTGGCCCTTCCTGATTTCCCATGCTGCATCCTCACAGGTGAAGCCTGAGACGAATTCCCTGTTAGATTTGAACCCGAATGTGTGATGGTTCTGAAACAGATACCTCCCAACAACTCCTCAGGGAAGCTGCAGGAAGCATCCCCCAGAGCCTCTGTAGATTCTTGGGGAGACAGGCACTGGGGGTTCTCAGGGAGATGCTCAGAGCTGCTGCAGGTGCTCGGGGAGCACAGAGCTGCTGCAGATTCTTGGGGAGCTGCACAGCACCACCCACAGAACCTCCTCCAGAGCCGCGGAAGGTTCCCATGAGCTGCATGGGGCCACCCCTGGAGCCGCAACAGGTTTTCAGGGAGCCCGGAGTCACTCCCTGAGGTGCCTCAGGGGCTCTTTCTTTTCCTCTTGCAGAACTGGGGTGGGGGGGAACACAGGGGAACACAGACAGTGGCACAGGGCCGTGTGTCCTCCTCCCCGCAGGCTGAGATCATTTACTACAGCCAGGAGAAGTACTTCCGCCACGTGCGGCAGGCGGCAGCCGCGGGCCTGGAGCAGTTCAGCGGTGACCCCGTGCTCCAGTTCTTTAAGGCCTACGGGGAACTCAGGGAAGGTGAGAGCTCAGAGGGTCAGGCCCGGAGCCCCGGCCCCAGCCCGGACCCGACACCGCCCTGGGTGCCTGCTGCTACCACGGTGGTGTTCCCTTGGAGACAGCCTGACAGTCAGCACTAGATTCCCTCCCAGAAGCCTGTAAGGCATGTCCCGGTGACTGCTGAGACCTCACAGAGCCCTTCCTTCTCTCTGTGCCTCAGTTTTCCAATCTGTGAAATGAATGCTTTGAGAGGTGACTCCATGACTGTAACACATGGTGAAAAGGAGAAGGTGGTAGGTGTGGGTGGCAGGCAGGTGCAGGACAGGTGCCGGGAGAGCCACAAGGGGGCCCACAAGGGTGCTGCTGACTCCTTGCATTCAGAGGTAGCCCAGGCTGGGGGCCAGTGGAACTGCCCACGGCCAGTGCCCGTGGGCCTGGAAGGGTAAAGGTACTTACTGTACAGAAGCCCAATCCAGTGCCTCTGGGGGAATGCAGGTGGGGGCAGCTCTGGGCTGGCCCTGGTGAGGTCTCCCATGCGACTGCCATGAACACCCCTGTCCTCTGGACCTGCAGCCCGCCAGCATCACCTAGTGGTTCCCTTTGCAGAGCGCATCCAGGAAGCCATCAGTGACCTGGAGAGCATCCGGAACCACCCAGATGTGTCCCTGTGCTCCATCATGGCCCTCCTCTACGCTCACAAGCGCTGTGAAACTGTCGGTGAGTGCCAGCAGGGGAAGGTGGGTTCCCTGCAGACACAGGCTACGGTGGCGTCTGAGAAGGTTCTTGGTCGGTGAGGGGTGGCGCTGTTCCCCTCCCTCCAGACACCTCTAAGAAGACCCTTGAGGGCCCCCACATTGCTTGGGAGCCACAGGCCTGAAGCGTGACAGCAAGAGGGCCCTCTGTGGAGCCGAGATTTGGGGAGACGTCTTGTCCTGCTGCCAAGACTATTGAGAAAAATCTAGCCCCTGTAAATAGCTGCACCCCTAATCTCCACCGTTCTGGAGCCGGGGAGAAATTCCAGGAGAGATTATAAATACGGCAGACCTCCCTCATCCCTGGGGGACATGTGCAAAGACCACCCCCCACCCAGATGCTTGAAGCCTGGGATAGTACAGAACCCTGTGTGTGGTGTGACTGTTGTGTACGCACATATGTGGGGTAAAGTTTATTTGCTAAATCGGGCACAGCGAGATGTTAGCAATAGCCAACAATGAAATGTGGCAGCATCACAATGCACTGTTGTAAGTTATGCAAATGACAGAGCGGAAGGGCTGGAGACCCTCAGATGGCAAACCTGAGTCCAGGCCTGGGCCGCCCTCTGGCACCGTGGGGGCCGTGTTGGGGCTCCCAGCCCGGGGCCTGCCTGTAATCAGCTGCCCAGAGGGAGGGAAGCTTGGCGCACCCACAGCTCCAGGGCAGCGCCTCGCCTGACCGGTCCTCCCTGCTCTGGAACCTGCAGACCGAGAGGCTGTCCAGGAGCTTGAGAGCAGCCTGAAGGAGGTCCGCAGGACAGCCGGCGGGACCGCCCTCTACCATGCCGGCCTCTTCCTCTGGCTCCTGGGCCGCCACGACAAAGCCAAGGACTACGTCGACCATGCACTCAGAGTCTCCAGCGGCTCCAGGGAGGTGAGTGCCACGGGCCTGCGGGGAGGCCAGCTTTCAGAAAGAGCCACCTGCAACCCACAGGAAGGGCCTCCCTCATCTCACAGCACCCTGCTCTGCTTGTCTGGTACTTTGCAGAGGCTCCGCATCCGTGGCTGTCTGCAGAGGCCAGTCAGCAGTGGGTTTTCTGTGGCCTGGATGAGGTTTTTTAAAAACCTGTATCAGTTGCTGACTCTGTCTCTGTGAACTCACATGAGCTGGCCACCCTGGGCTGCGTTCTGTCCTAGCAGCAATCAGCGGGCTGTGAGTGCCAACTGCCAGGCGCGCCACAGGCCCCACCAGACCCTAGCGCCCTGCGCCCAGTCCACCTCACTCACAGGACCACCCTGTCCTGTCGGCATTCAGGTCTGTCTCTGGCCTCGCACCTCTGCCCCCAAGCCCCCAAAGCTGTCCTGTGTCCTCTGTCACCTGCAGAACCCTTAGAAATGTTGACCAGGGAGCCAAGGGAGACCCAAGGTCACTGCTGAGGCCTGTACCCCAAGAGTGGGAGAAACAAGTAACAGGAGCCCGCTTGGACGTCTGGGCCTCTCCAGTCTTACCTAGGAAGCCCACCATTCTTTGTACATTTCCCAAAAGTCGGGGAGTCAACCAGGCTTGTTGGCAATGACTCCAGCCTGTATCCTCATTCGTACTAAAGTGTTAGAGACTGCTAGGGGACTGCTCCCTTCGAGAGGCCAGCTTTAGAGAGAATGCTGCTGGACCAAAGGATTGGGCACCAGTGGTGGGATCTGCAGCCTCAGTCTAGGCCACGCAAGGGGGCCTGCGTCACAGGACGTAGGAGAGGGTCTTACAGGACAGGTGAGGGGGCCTGCGTCACATGATGGGGGAGAGGGTCTTACAGGGCAGGTGAGGGGGCCTGCGTCACATGATGTGGGAGAGGGTCTTACAGGACAGGTGAGGGGCCTGCGTCACAGGACGGGGGAGAGGGTCTTACAGGACAGGTGAGGGGCCCTGCGTCACAGGACAGGGGAGGGGGCCTGCGTCACAGGATTGGGGAGAAGGTCTCCCTAAGGGCAGCAGTGGCGAGCTGAAGACATTGCAGGGAATGTGTGTCCCTACCCTAGAGGCCGGGCCTTGGCAATGATCAATGGTCAGTCAGGGGAAGGGACTGGTTATAGAGGGACCGGTCATGGCCTCCCAGCAGTCGAAAGGTGGGTAGGAAGTCCATCTGCTGAGAGCCTGGCTCCCTCCAAGAGGCTGGCCAGCAGGATCTCAGGGTGGATGAGGGCTGGGACATGAGGCCCACTGGGCCCAGGCCCTGCAGGACTCTGCCCTCATCTCTTGCTCCTTCCAGGGCTATGTGCTCAAAGGCTGGCTGGACCTTACTGCGGACAAGCCCCACGCTGTGAAGAGGTCCATCAAGTACCTGGAACAAGGCATCCAGGACACCAGAGACACACTGGGGATGATGGGGAAGGTGGGCACTGGGCGAGGGGTGGGCGGGAGTGTCCCTAGCTGGGTGACCCAGTGAACCCAGTCTGCAGCCTCAGTATCCAGGTCCGTGTCCTAGGAGATGAGGAGCAGAGGCCCGGGGGGTCAGCCTGTGACACACGGGTCTGCCGTGAGCGTGCTGGTCGGGGCACACAGCAGCACGGCCTCCTGGGTGGCCTGAGCTTGTGTCCCTTTCTGCCTGCGAGGGGGTCTCCTCGGGGTCTCCTCCCCAGGGTCCGCCTGCCCTGAGTCCTCAGGCTGTCCCCTGGCCTGGCCGGCTCTCTGCCAGCCCGTTTTCTCTGCAGAGCCCCTCGCCCTCTGCACTTTGCCCTCGCCCCGCCTCTACCCGTCTCTTAAATTCACCTAGCCACAGGAGAAGTCAATGTTGTATTGTGCGTTTCAAATTTTCTGATTTCTGGAAATGCTGGTGGTATAGTGTTCAAGAACTACGGCTGCTGACCGCAAGGCCGGCAGTTCAGATCCATCCGGTGACCTCAGGAATACTCTGGGGCCGATCTTCTCTGTCCTGTCAGGCTGCTGTCAGTCAGAGTTGACTTGTTCCCAGTAGGTTTGGTTTGTTTGGTCGATAAACTTAAACTGTAGCCGCCGATCGTTGCTGTCCAGTCAGTTCCAGCTCACAGCAACCCCACGTGTTACAGAGCAGCGCCGGGCGCTTCCTGGGCTGCAGTCCCGGTGGCGGCAGACCCCTAAGCGGTGCAGAGCTGGGCGTTTCCTGGACTGGCGTGCTCACAGAAGCAGACTCCCCAGGCCGTGCTGGGCAGATGGGAACCTCCGGCCCGGCCCGTAGTTTAGCAGCTCCAAGCAAACCCACCAACAGAAATGTCAAGGTCATTGCCGTGGAGTTGATCTGACTCACAGCCACCGTACGGGGCAGAAAGACCTCCAAGGGGCAGTTGGCAGATTTGAGCTACCAAACCTTTTGGTGAGCAAGCAGCTGTAGCTTCTAACCACTACGCCACCTGACCACACATTAATGCTGTCTTGTTAACAAAATTGAAACCCATTTCTGGATGAGTTCGTTACCCGAGGTATGGTAGAATTTACAACACACGTTTTTAGGGGAACACAGTTCAATCCGTAGCACACAGTAGAGGTCTAAGATCGCAGCCTGGGGAACCCAGAGCTGGCCTGGCCTTGGGAACTGTGCACGGATCAGCTGCTGGATGTGGGCTTTGCCTGGGAGGGGGTGTCACCCTGGGGGCAGGAGCTCCTTTAGCCACAGGGGAGCCCCTGGGGGAGCCCCTGGAGGAGGCTCAGCTGAGGCCACTGCAGCTCTTCCGGACACCGTGGGGCTCCAGCAGACCCCCACTGGGGGAGGGTGGAACCATGGCCATAGGTCGCTTGATTTCTTTTTCTTCCCGTAACAGCGAGTCACGTGAAGGGCTCTAGAAAGCCCTGGTGGTGCAGTGGTTAGTGCTACGTCTGCTAACCAGAGGGTAGGCGATTCAGATCCCCCAGGTGGTCTACGGGGCAGTTCTACTCTGACCTCCAGGGTCGCTATGAGTCGGAATCAACTCTGCAGCTGTAGGTTTGGTTATAAGAGTCCTTTGGTGGGCATAATGCGATTTACTAAACCAGCTCCCTGCTTTCAGTTATGGGGGTATTGTAGTTTTACTCTGTTAGAGAAAGTGCTGGGTGGATGCACGCTTGAGCCCCTCTGTTTAGAATATTCTCTTGCTATGGACAAAACACCCTTCAGAGGGTCACTTTGTGTCTGAGGGTGGCCACCCTTTCGTAATGGGATTTATTAACCCAGCCCCCGTTTTCAGAGATCGGGGTGTTCCAGTTTTCTGCTGTTAGCATGTTGGGAGGACACATGCATGTAGCCATCTCTGTTTAGAAGGTCCTCTTGCTCTGGACTAGATGCCCTTCAGAGGGTCACTGTGTATCTGAGGTTGGTCTTCCTTTCGGACGGCAACAATCCCCAGTCCCGTGGAAGCCCCACCCGCTGCCCTTGGACACCTGCGTCTCCCTTCACCAGGAGAGCCTGGAGCAGGGCTGGCACTGGGCGTTTGGGGCCACACCCTCGCCCAGGAGGACTTAGGGACGGGACAGCCCTGGTCCTGCACTGGAGGGAGTTTCCCACAAAGCCTGAGCAGAGCTGCTAGGCCAGGCCCCAGGCACGGTTTCTTCAGGGTCCCTGGGCAGTGCAGATGACCACCCGAGGCTGGCTGTTCAGACAGGCTTGCTGTCTCGGTGACGCGTAGGGTGCTATGAGTCAGACTCAGTACACGGCAGTGGGTCCAAGGACCGATTTTCAGGGACACACTCAGAAAAGCCAGGGGGCAACAAAGGGGCAGTTGTTGACCTGAAACGGGCCCAGTGAGCCCAGCTCTGCCCTTGTCCTGGGTCTTGCGTCACCCTGGTCTGACCCCACTCAGGACTTGGCTGAGCCTGGGGGCCCGAGAGCCCCCGGAGCCCCCACTGCGAACCTTCCTTTGTCTCAGAGGGTGACACCATCCCCGGGGGCTGCCAGAGCTGAGGGTCCCTGACCTTGCTGGGAGGACACACACTGTCTGTGCGTGAGACCCCGCAGACCTGCCGGGGTACGAGGCATGCCCATCTCCCTTGACAACACTGACCCACAGGCTGTCCTCTGCCCCTCTCGTGACAGGTGACGTACCTCATGATGCGGCAGAACTTCTCCGGGGCCCTGGAGGTCGTGAACCAGCTCACCGTGGCCTCCCCCGGCTTCCTACCCGCCTTGGTCCTCAAGATGCGGCTGTTCCTGGCCAGGCAGGACTGGGAGCAGACGGTGGAGACAGGACAGAGGTGAGGGGTACAGGCCGGGGCAAGACCAGGGCGATAACTCACTCCTGTCCTGCAAGACTGGGAGATAGGAGATACTGTGTGTACCGGATAGAACAAGATACCAAGGCCACTGTCACCAACAGAGGCATCATGAGGAAAAGTAGGGTCACTGTGAGCAGGGAGGAGAGGCAGAGTGGTGTCACTGCGCTGAGACAGCCCCCTCGGCAGGAGGCCCACGGTGGTGGCCTGGGTGGCACCGCGGGAGCTGGAGGCCTGCTGTGTAGCAGCAAGATGGGACAGCCACCAAAGAGATGCAAGGAAACAAGCTTGAAAAGAAGGCACTTCCCTCTAGGGACTGTTGACAGGGAGGAGTCAGGAGAGTGGGACCAGGGACTGTCTAGTATTTTTTTCAACTATGGCTGTGATACAGTGTGATAAGACACAATTTTTATTAAAAAAATTTAGGGGAAGAAAGGTCTTTGATGGTGTCTTGGTCTCCTATTGCTGCTGTAACAGAATTCCCACACATGGGCAGCTGCAATGAGCAGAAATTATTCCTTCATGGTTCAGGAGGTCAGAAGGCCCAATTCAGGGCCCTGGATCTCTCTGTCAGCTCTGGGGAAGGGCTTCGGCTGGCTCCTGTGGCCCTGGCGTTCCCTGGTTGGCCGGCTTCCGTGGCTCCGGCGTTCCCTGGTTGGCCGGCTTCTGTGGCCCCGACGCTGCTTGTTTATCTGGCATCTGTTGCCCTGGTGTTCCTTGGTTGGCTGGCTTCCGTGGCCTCAGTGTTCCCTGGCTGGCAGTCTCTGTGTGGCCACATGGCATCTGTCACCCAGCCTGCTTGGCTCTCTGTCTGTGCTGCTCCTTGTAACTCAGAAGGTTGGCTGTAGAGTGCAGCTGCACTGAGAGGAGAATACACCTAACAAGCAAAATCCAAATCCCTTGCAGTGGGGTCTGTCCCCACTCCTAGGGACTCCATAGGACAGAGTTGAGCTACCCCGCAGGTTTTGGGGAGCTGACCAGTGGATTCCAGCGTCCAGCCTTCTGAGAAGCAGCAGAGCTCTCACCACTGTACCACCAGCGCCCCCAGCGTAACAAAGAAAACCTTTTTGACAGGACTCTGTCCGCAGGTGTAGGGTGGGGTTTCTGTGCCTGTTTCGGGAGGCACATTTCCCTCCCTGGTGGTGGCTTCCACAGAAGAGTCTGGGCAGCTGCTGGGATCTAAGGCCAAGGGGTTCAGCAGTTACTGGTACTCCCCTAAGCCGCACCCCCACTGTGGGGCGATCTCTGAAGACTGTCCTTGTGAATGGAAATAAAACAGGGTTGGGAGATGGGGTTTGATGGCCTTATTTTTTTCTCCTCCGGGACGTTAATGAGTGCACTGGAGTATTTATCTGTCACACGTGCCGTGTGAGGAATATATTGTGTGGTGACTTTGGAAAACAGGCTGCCGGAGTCCGCTCCAACACAGCCAAGCCAGCCAAGTGCCATCGAGTCAGATGCGACTCATGGCAACCACAAGGTATCCCTAAAGGACAGAGTAGGGCTCCCCGCAGGGGTTCGGGGGAGCACCCCCAGATCTGAACTGCTGACTCGGTAGTCAGCAGGTAGAGCACTTAGCCACTGCGCCACCAGGGCTGCTGCAATGACTTCGGAGATTCCAGGTGATGCTGGGTGATGGTTTCATGCACGTGACACCTGGATTTCTCTAGGAAAGTCAAAGACATCTTTATCTAGTTTCAGCATCATGTTCTAGCACAGTTACAGGGGGAGCAAGAGGGAGGGCAGCTGGATGAGAGCTGAGTACCCAGAGTCAGGGCCTGGAAACCCGGGGGCGCAGCAGTTAAGTGCTGGAGCTGCTCGCTGAAAGGTCAGCAGTTCAAATCCACCAGGTGCTCCTTGGAACCTGTGAGGCAGTTCTGCTGTGGCCTGTAGGGTGACCGTCATTGAAATCCACTCGACAGCAGCAGGTTCTATTTTTGTAAAGACCAACGAGGGCCTTGGTAGTGCAGCGCTCAGAACCCAGCTGCTCGTGACAGACAGTGGCCGGGACACCACAGAAGCTTCGTGCTGCGGGACCGGCCACCTGCTCCTGTCAGGACATGGGCCAAAAGGTGACATGGTCCTGCATGAGGCGGAAAATCCCACAGAGGCCACAGAAGCTTTTAGAGCTTCAGAGAGGAGTTGAGCCAAGCCTCAGGGTTCAGGTCAACAGCCAGAGTGGTTGGGTTTCTGTACACCAGCAGTGAGACATCTGAAAGGGAACTGAGGGAAATGGTTCCATTTATGACAGCAGTCAAAAGGTTAAATTACCTAGGAATGGCTGACCGCAGACGTGAGGGGCTTGTGCGGTGGGGACTGTGCAATTCTGCTGACAGAGAGTAAAGAAGATTTATTTAAATGGAAAGATGTGTCACGTTCACAGATTGGAAGACAACATCGTTGAGACATCAGCACTGCCCCAGACCATCCATCAATTCGGTGCAATCCCCGTCAAAAATCCCGGCAGCCTTTGTCTTAGCCATCTAATGCTGCTGTAACAGAAATACCACAGTAGAGGGCTTTAACAAAGAGAAATTTTATTCTGTCACAGTCCAGCAGGCTAAGTGTCTCTGTTTTTAGTCAGCTAGGGCTGCTCTAACAGAAATACCACAGAGTGGATGGCTTTAACAAAGGAAAGTCTATTCTTACATAGCCTGGTAGGCTGCAAGTCCATATTCAAGGTGTCTGCTGCAGGGGAAGGCTTTCCCCCTTGTCGGCTCTGCAGGAAAGTCCGGTGTTGCATCAGTCTTTGTCCAGGAGCATCTTGGTGCAGGAACCTCAGGCCTGAAGGATGTGCTCTTCTCCCGGTGCTGCTTGATTGATGGTGTGAGGTTTCTAAGTCTCTGCTTGCTTCCCTTTCCTTTTATCTCTTGCAGGATGAAAGAATTAAGGGTGGGGCAAGCCACACTCCAGGGAAACTCCCTTTACAGTGGAGCAGGGAGGTGATCCTATAAAGGGATTTACAGCCCCACCCTAATCCTTTAAGTACAGCACAGGAGAATCACAAAATAGAGGACAGTCACAAGATACTGGGAGTCCTGGCCCAGCCACGTGGCTACACATATTTTTGGGGGGACACAATTCGGTCCATCCCAATTCAGGTCATCAACTCCAGGGGAAGGCTTTCTCTTGGGGCTCTGGAGAAAGGTCCTCGTCATCAGTGCTCCCCTGGACTGGGAGCTTCCGAGACACAAGGACCCCGGGTCAAGCAGAAGCACTCTGCTCCCAGCACTGCTTCTTTCCTAATGATAGGAGGTCCCCAACTCTCTGCTTGCTTCCCTTTCCTTTATACCCCGAGAGACTTCCTTAGGGCATGGTACAGCCGAGTCCTGCCCACCAACACAACTGTTGTGCACCCTCCCTCATTAACATCACAGATGCAGGATTTACAGCGTGTGGGAACGTCACACAATACCAGGAGTCACTGCCTTGAGAAATTGCTGCACACCTTTTGGAGGACAACTAACTCTGTCCCTAACAGCCTTCTTAGAGAAATAGCAGCCTCAGTCCTCCACTACATGTGGAAGAGGCTCTGACTAGCTCAGACAATATTGAAAGAGAAGAACAGAGTAGGAGAACTCACTTCCGGATTGTAAAACATTTTATAGAGCTACAAAGGAGCCCTGGTTAGAGTTCACTTTGAACTGAAAGACTCAAACCACCAGCTGTGCTCCAGGAGAGAGAGATGGCACTCTGCTTCTGTAGAGATTCACAGCCCTGGAAACCCTGTGGGGTCGCTGTGAGCCAGAATTGACCCCACAGGGTTGGTTTGGGGTCTGGATGCAGCTACGGGAGCTGCGGTGGTGAGAGGTGGGTGGTTCAAACCGTCTGTGGGAGAAAGACGTGGCAGTTGGCTTCCCTGAAGACCTACTGCTTCGGAACCCTACGGAGGCAGCTCTGCTGTGTCCTGGAGGGTCGCTGTGAGTGAGAATTTCAACCAGATGCTACTTGGGTTTCTTGTTCTATTAGCCAGTCGAAATAAGATGGACACCAGTTGCAAGGGAAACAGAAGGTGGCAAGGTTAGTGTCTGCACAGACGAGGAGCAACGTGGGGCCTAGTGGCCGCAATGCCACCATGCTTTTCAGGTTCATCGTCCCAGGGGCTTCAAGAGCTTATTGTTTCCAGTGGCACCCAGAGGCGTGGTGTGGCGTGGAGACTGTCAGCCCTCAGCCCTCCCGGGTCCATATTTGGAAGCCCGGATGTTACACGTCTTACATCCCGGCTTCTTGGATGGTATTATGGAAAGCTTGGCTGGGAAGCACCTTCCTTCCTGGTGATAACTGGGCCCAGGGTCCGGTGAAGGTCGTGATCCGCTCAGTCTGCACAGGCTCCAAGGACTGGGTTGGGCAAATATGACCACCTGCTGTGATTTCCTGAGATCGCTCCAGACAAGCTGTGGTTAGCAAGACAAAGAAAGGAGGTGTAGGGGTGTTGATTGGGGGTTTCAGAATCAACTCAAAGCAATGTGTTTTTGGGGGGCAGGGGAGGGTATACAACTACCTAATCAATACAGCCTGGTATAACAACAGACACATAGACCAGTGGGATAGAATTGAGAGCCCAGAAACAAACCCTGTGGTCAGCTGACTTTTGACAGAGATTGTGAGTTTGTTTGACAGGGAAAGAAGTGTTTCTTCAGTAAATGGTGCTGGAAAAGCTGAAGTTCCCATGCAGAAAAATGAAACAGGATCCCTGCCTCACACCGTATACAAACACAGCTTCAACATGGGTTAACCACCCAAATGTGCAAAGTAAAACCATGGAATTCTTAGAACAAGTGGGGCAGTACTGTCACGCTCAGCTTCCAGCAGTGTGCTATCTGACAACAAAAGCACAAACAGAAAAAAGGTAAAAATGAATAAACAGGGCCTCCTAAAAATTTAAAAATTTTGTTCATCAAACTGTTTTAGCAAAAATGTGAAAAGACAAGCTGCTATCTGGGAGAATATCTTCAGAAAGTATTCATCCAACATGAATCTAACAACTAATATATATATATATTCTGTTTGGATGAAAATGTACATTCCCGTATAAATTTGCATGCTGACCTACATGCAGCTTCCACTGCTCTCCCTGCATGATGACAGCACACTCTTCCTCTGCTCCATACATGTCTCATCCTCCCAACAGTCTCCTGTCTTCTCCTCTCCACCCATTCGCCTTCCAGTATGAGGTCAACAGGACGACCTCCTATAGATGCCTAGAACCATAAAGTGCCCACAAAGTATGGTCACTCTGCATCACCAAGTCCAATCCATTGCTGTCCAAAAAGTTGGCCTTCATTATGATTTACGGACAGGGGCAGCATCAGGGCCAGGGGCCATGCTACCAGGGGAACTCTGAAGTCCCTGGACCATCAATTGTGGTCTTTTAGTGGAGATCTCAAGGTGCACCCCTATTTATACTTGCGTTGCCAATGAGACTCAACTTTGTGAGCTCCATCATGTCTATCACTGGTGGTGGCCAGGCACCACTTGTTTCTTCCAGTCACAAGTCAATGTAGACATCCACTTACGTGGGCCTCTCTGTCTTCTGGATTGTCTTTCCCCCATGTCATTATGGACCTTGGTGATCATCTGTTCCTGCACAAAATATATTTTAAAAAAAAAGTTGACAACTTAACAACACAAATCCAATCATAAAATGTGCAAAGCACTTGAATAGAGATTTCATCAAAGAGGGCATTTGGATGGCCACCAGACATGTGAAAAGATGCTCAGCATCACTGGCCACCAAGCCAGAGAACAAACGGGAAAAAAGCCAAACCTGCTGGCAGCTCACAGGAACCCCTGCAGGACAGAGGAGAGCTGCCCCGCAGGGTTTCTGAGAAGCGGCCGGTGGATCGGAGCGGCCAGCCTTTTGATCAGCATCTGTAGCCTCACAGCTGGGCCACCAGGGCTGCAAAGAAGGACACTGTCAGGAGTGAGATGTGCTGTCAGAGAGGTGGCTTTTCATTCCCACTAGAATGGCTAAGAGAAAAACAGAAACAGAAACAAAAAATAACAAGTGTTGGCTGGAATGTGGGGAAGTGGGGAGGCTTATCCACTGCTGGTGGAATAGCAGCGTGGTGCAGCTGCTGTGGAAAGCGTCATGACATTTCCTCAGGAGGTGAGACACGGAACCACCGGATGGCCCGGCAGTCCGCGCCTAGGTGTATGCCCAAGGGCTGGGTTTCACGTGACCCTGCAGCCACATCTGTGTGCCTCTCGCACAGTGGTTGAGTGGGACGGTGCGCATTTGTGGCCCACCAAGGGGCCTGGATAGCTTGCTAGTCACACAGATGGGGTGCGTGGTACCTTTGTGGGGGTGGGACAACACAAATAAAGTGTATGGAACCCTAGTGAGGGGATTCTTCAGTACTGCCATCCTGCAAGTCTTGAAATGGGCCATCCCAGAGGTGTGCAGGTGGGGCCTCACTGCCAAAGAAAGACAAGGGAGGAGTGGAGTGTGTCCCTGGACCCAGGATCCCTGCACTGAGCACCCTCAGGGCCCAGAAACAGAAGGAGAGCTGAAACACCAGAGTGTGGAGACAGCGAGGGTCAGTGGCAGAGAAGCAGCAGCGGCAGAAGGTGGGGACGGCACAAGGTGGCGCCGTGGACTTCCCAGCTCGTGGACTGAGGTGACACCCTGGGTATGTCCGCCCACAGAGTGAGAAAGTGCTGCGCCACCTGTCTGATGCTTGCTGGCCACGTGGGGCACCTCTGGGCATTTATCAGGGGAGGAAAAGAGCTTTGTAACACCTGCCTGAGCAGGACAGAAGTCAGGTGCCTCGAAATGGCCAAGGCCCGAGAGGCGGGGGCCAGGTCGAGTCCTGCCTGCAGGCACCCTGAAAGAGGCTGTCCCGGTGGGAGAACCGGAGCCCAGGCCGCTCTGGGTCCTACATCGTCACAGCCCTGTAATCCTGAGCAGGGCGTGTCAGGTCCGATGTTCCTTGCAATAACGTATGGAACTCAGCAGAGAAAGTCAGTGTCACAGAAGGGCAGCCGGTGAAGAGGTTGAAGGCGGGCGGTCTGTCTGACCTCTGCCTCGGGGGAGCCATCAGCCTCAGCTGACGATTGTCCCCTCTTGTGGGGCTGGAGGAGGTCAGACACACCTACCACGCCCCAGGTGCAGATCCTGCGTTTATTGACCCACTTGTCACCCGGTCAAAAGGTGCAGACAGCCTAACTGCCCATCAGCAGATGAGTGGCCGGAGCCAATGTGGTCCACACATCCAGGGGACTGCCGCTCAGCCAGGAGGAGAAAAGAGGTCTCGGGACACGCGACTGTGTGGAAGGGGCTGGAAGACATTTGCTGAGTGACGTAAGCAGAGGACAGAAGGATAAATACTGTATGAGCCCACTTACATAGAAAAGAGAAGAAAAGGCACATGTGTGGAGACCCGAGTTCATCAGTGGGGAGCAGGGGTGGGATGCAGGGGGAGGGGGAGTGCACAGTGTTGGGAAGACCACAGTGGTGAAGGGCAGGGTCACGTGGCTGGTGTTTGCTGTCCGTGAGTTGTATATCTGTGATAACCTGAACTGGATAATGTTGTGTGATACACTCACGACAGCCGGGTCAGGAAGACAAGGACTAGCTCCTGCTTGTGGACAGCCAGACACCCCATGGAATGTGGTCTGGAGGGGGAGGGTCCTAGTTTCATGGGACCCCCCAGGTCACTGGCCTAGTAACGTGTGTGGGGTTGCCGTCCTACCTCCCAGTTCTCCTGGAGTCGGGGAAGCCTGTAAGCAGCCACCGAGGGGACAGCGGGTCTCTATTCACCTGCTTCCGCGGAGGAAGGAGAGCCGGGAATGGGAGGGGGACGTGGAATGTGGCAGATGGCCTCCGGAACAGCTGTCTCCCTTGTTGTGACTCCGGGAGAACCGGGTAATGCTGGACTGCCATTACTGAACACTCTGATAGAAGATTCTGCGGAACAATCCCGATCAGAAGCAGGAAAATGCAAAATGGAAGTCCAGAATTCTCATGGACTTAAGACTCTATGGGGCCGTGGAGGCTGGATGAACTCCTGAAACGATTGGCAAGATAATCTTTAAACCCTAAATCAAAAACATCCCGTAAAGTCTTCTTAAAACAACAGTTTAGCTACCTAGGAGCAAAGGCCTGTCCAGAGCACGCTGCCGTTTACAGAACCGTCTGTGCAGAATGAGGTCGGTAGCAGCCACTTGAACGGTTAGGGAAGAGCCTTGGGGGCAGTGGTTTCCCGTTCGTGGGGAGGGACAGCTCAGAGAAGGGGCCTGAGGTGCTACCACAACCAAAGAAGGTCCTCCGTGTCACCAAGCTGCACCTGCAAACTGTGGCGTTGGGAACTGTTTTGCTGTGTGTACTAAAAATCAGCTGGAGGGCACCCGACAACACCAGTACTTGGCTGAGGAGGCTGGCCCCTTTTCCTGGGTTCACTGGCCGTGTGTGTGTCCTCTCAGGAGGAATGTCTCTGCGAGTCCCTTGGCCATTTTTAAAACTGAGTTGTTTGCCTTTGTTGTAGAGCTAAAGGAGTCCTTTGTATATTCTGGATCTCAAACCCTTATTTAATGATACATCATTTTCAAATGTTTCCTTCCGTTTGTAGGTGGGGTTTTCACTTCCTTGAAAATGCCCGGTGATGCACAGATTTTTTTATTTTGATGAAATTGAACATCTCTTTTTTCTCTTGTTGCTCATGCTTTTGGTGCCGAAGCCCTGAAGCTTTACCCCGCTGGTTTCTGCTGGAGTTTTATGGCTTTAGCTCTTGTGTTTAGGTCATTGATGTATCACGGACTAATCTTCAGACACGTTGTGAAGTGTGTTAGATAACCCAAGAAGCTGGACCGTATCGAGAAGAGCAAGGCATCAGGACTGGAGGAAGGCTCACCAACCACCTGCATCCCTCAGGTGGCATAGTCTTGCTGGCTGCAAGCCGAGGAGACTTGACGCCCTTGCTGATGAAGATCGGAGACCACAGCCTTTGGCACGGACTTATACCTCAACATAAAGAAAACAAAACTCACTGCTGGACCAGTGAGCATCATCATGATAAAGGGAGCGAAGACTGGCACTGGCAAGGACTTCCTCTCACTCAGAGCCACAGTCAATGCCCACAGGAGCCGAAAAAAAAGAAAAAAAAATCCCAAATCTAGTGCCATCAACTTGGGTCTGACTCATGGCGACCCAAGAGGTCAGAGCAGAACTGCCCCGTAGTTTCTGAGAAATGTGGTGGATTTGAACTGCCGACCTTTTGGTTAGCAAATTGTAGCCATTAACCCCCTATGCCAGCAGGGTTTCCTGTGGAGGCGGCAGTCAAGAAATCAAGTGACGTATTACTTTGGGCAAATCTGCAGCAAAAGACCTCTTTCAAGTGTTACAAAGCAAAGATGTCACCTTGAAGACGAAGGTGTACCTGACCCAAGCCATGGTGTTCTCAATTGTCTTGTATGCAGAGGAAAGCTGGACGGTCAGTGCCCTGGGGTGCACCGGGTCAGGAATGTCCTCTGGAGGCTCAGCCAGGGGCCAGCAGGGTACCTGGAGACACCTCGCTGACGTCCACACCATGGGTGTCTGCGGCTTCCCTCGCCCAGTCCCTGCCATGCCCAAGGGCAAGGCCACGGCGCCTGGTGCCAGCCCCGCAGCACCTGTCCTCCTGGAGACAGACCCAGGTAGTGGTGTTCCCAGTGTCCTCCCCCGGTCTCCTGTTTGTCTTACAGTTTCTGCAGGTACCATTTAGTGACATTGGTGACGCCAAGTTGCACAGCCTTTCTCACCCTGCTTTCTGAGTTGTCCCCCTTCGATGACAGAAACTCGCTGTCCCTCAGGCTCCTGTCTGCTCTTTCGGGTCACTGCTGGCCTTCAGAGAGTTCCTTAGAGAGTGTAATCCTCAAGGCCGACTTCTTTTTTTTTTTTTTTAATTAGTGAAGCTTAACTATTTGGTTTTAAGAAGACTTCAGGGGATATTTTTGGTTTGAAGTTTACAGATTGTCTCAGGGTCAGGAAACAATGTAGAGTCCCTGATGCAGCAGCTGAAAAGGGGTTGTGCAGGTCTAGAACTCTTCTTAAAAGACCAGACTTGAGGGCCCTACAGCCTGGAGGGTCCCCTGAGAGCCTGGGTCCTGGACTTGCTGCTGGCCCAGAGCTGAGACCAGGACTGAGGCCATGTCTTCAGACAAAGACTGGATGGACTGTGGGGCACAGAGTGATGCAGGTGGGGTGTGGACTCCTGGGCTTAACATACGCATGAGGCTGTCCAACTGGTTCCTCTCTAGAGGGGAGAAAGGAGGGTCAAGAGGAGGGGACAAGTGCTGGCTGAGTGGGTGCTGGAAGCACAGGGGGAGAAGGGGGAGTGTGCTGTCACAGAGTGCGGAGAATGGGTACAGTTGCAGAGAGGTGTGTATTTGGGGTTTTATAAGGCAAATTGACTCCGACTGTAAACTTTCACGTAATCACGATAAAAATAAAAAGTAAAAAAAGATGATCTCAGGGCTGTAGTTTAAGGGGTTAGTCTACCCTCTGGGTCCACCAGGTGGTCTGGAGCCCACGAGAATCTGAAATTCTGTATGTTCTCCCTTTTGATCAGGATTCTTCTGTGGAATCTTAAGTCCCAGTGTTCAGTAGTGGGAGCCAGGTGCCGTCTGGTCCATCAGGTGTCAGACAAAGGAAACAGTTGTTCCTGGAGGCCATTAGCCACATTCCGTGTCCTCCTCCCACCCGTGACTCTCTTTGCCCTGTAGCTCCAGGTCAGCAGGGACCCACTGTCCCCTGGATGGCTGCTTACAGGCTTCTCAGACCTCAGGTGAACTAGGAGGCAGAACAGAAGCACTAACCGTGTCATTAGGCCAATTAACTGGACCTTCCAGCCACGGAGCAGCATTCCATGGGTGTGTGCTTGTCCATAAATAGACTCGGAGCTGCTCTCTGCTGTGTCACTAGTGTAAACACACTGACCACACAGTTCCTGCCAGCTCAGCTTTTACCGGGCACAACTGAGTGACAGCGGCCACAGCACCCGACAGTGCGGCCCGTCCCACGGTCGGCAAATCTGCCCTTGTGTGGCTGTGTTTCTTTGCTTGTCCCCCCAGTTTGCTTTTTCCCTTCTTTCTCTTTTTTTTGATTGTGGATATGTATACACACGGGTAACAGAACATTAGCCATCTCGGCCTTTTCACATCATTTCAGTGACGTTAGTTATGTCCCCCATGTTGGACAACTGTGACCGCGGCTCGTCTCTCATTTTTTTAGATCACCTTTAACGTCTTTCTTTTTTTCTCATCTGTCAGTCTTGAAATAGTTTGTCTCTTTTATTAGTCTTTGCAAAGAACCGGCTATGGACTTGATTGATCTCTCGGTTGTACCTGTGTTTCCTCATTTATTAAGCTGTTACTTCCTCGCCGTATTTCCTGCCGGCTTGCTTAGTCAAGTAGAGGGTGGTGAAAAAGAGGAAGAGCCATAAGGAGACGGGCTGACACGGGGCTGCGAGCACAGGCTCAGGCGTAACAACTGGGAGCATGGCACGTGCCCAGGCAGGGCTTCCTTCTGTTGCACCCGGTCTGACCGTTCAGTTCACGATCAGCCTACAGAAAGTGCCATGTGCCTCGTTGCTGTGTATCACTGCGGTCACCTTCCAAGTCCTCCCCTCGGGTAGCGCTGCACCAACGCCAGCACCTAGCCCACCCCTCAGAGCAGTTTTGGAACTCTTTTTCTGGAGTGGTCATCAGAGCTGTCATCGTATTGTCCTTGATGTCCTGAATGTCATCCAAATGTCTTCTTTTCAATATTTCCTTTATGTTCGGGTAAAGAGAAAAATCACTGGGGACCAGATCAGGTGAGTAAGGAGGGTGTTCTGATACAGTTATTTGTTTACTGGCAAAAATCTCCCTGACACAGTTAAGATACTTAAGTTTGTGAACTTGCCACTTTCTGGCCATTCCAGAAAGAGTTCCAAAATGGCTTTGACGGGCGGGTGCCCTAGGTGCTGGCATCAGTCCATAGCCTCCCAGAGAGAGCACTTCAAAGGTGACGCTCACGACTGACCTGTGTCCCTGCACAAGTGTGTAGCCATGTGGCCAGGCCATCATTCCCAATATTCTATGATTATCTTCTGTTTTATGATTTTCCTATGCTGTATGTTAAAGAGGGTTAGGGTGGGACCGTAAATCCTTTCCTAAAGTCCCCTCCTTGCTCCCCTGTAAAAGGAGTTTCCTGGAGTGGGCCGTGCACCACCCTTTAGCCTTTTACGTCACAAGAGACAAAAGGAGAGGGAAGCAAGCAGAGAATTGGGAACCTCACACCATCAAGACAGCAGCACTGGGAGAAGAGCGCGTCGTTCAGACCTGAGGTTCCTGTACGAAGATGCTCCCTGACCAGAGACTGCTGCCACACAAGGACCTCCCTCCAGAGCCGACAGAGGGAAAGCCTTCCCCCAGAGCGGACACCCTGAGTGTGGACTTGTGGCCTCCTGGCATGTGTGAGAGTAAACTTCCCTTTGTAAAGCTGCCTGCTTGTGGTACTTCTGTTAGAGCAGCTCTCGCTGGCTGCTGCAGTGACCACGGTGACACCGAGCAGTGAAGTCTGTAGCACCGAGAGCAGCTCACACACCTCACTGTCAGGGCTCATCTGCAGGTTCGCTTCAGTGGGAACCAGCTCAGGGCACCTGAGAACAGCTTTCTTTGGAGTTGCGTTGTCTGCCTCTCGACTGGCTGTGGCTCACTGTCCTCTGTTCCCTTCAGGCGTCACAGCCTGTGGCTTGCCCTCAAGGTGCTGTTTCAGCAGGATTCACATTTCATTGTGTGGTATCTTCCTTCAGGATCGTTTGGTTCTACGAATTTTCTAATGTCCATTCTGATTCTTCTTACACCCTATTGGCCAGGACTTAGTCACATGACCATAGCTGAGCTGCAAGGGAGGGTGGGAAATGTAGTCTTCATTCGGTGCAGCCGCCTATCTGACCCATGTGGGAATTCTGTTATTAAAGGGGACACTCGGGTGGTGTAGTGAATTAGATGGTACATCTGTAACTGAAAGGTCGGCAGTTCAAATCCACCAGGCACTCCTGGGAAACTCTATGGGGCAGTTCTGCTCTGTCCTGTAGGGTTGGGCTGGCTGGCTTTGTGGCGCAGTGGTTAAGAGCTCGGCTGCTAACCGAGGGGTCGGTAGTTTGAATCTATCAGCTGCTGGATGGAAACCCCGTGGGCCATTCCACTCTGCCCCATAGGGTTGCCGTGAATCAGCATCTCCTGCGACCGTGGGTTTGGTTTGGGGTTTATTGTGAAAGGAAAGGAGCGCTGGCAGCGTGGCCCCTGAGCCTCCGGCTGATAATCGGAAGGTTTGTGATTGAAACCCACTCAGAACACAGGCTTCCCAGAAGGCGGGCTCCCCGGAACAGGGGGTCCCCAGATCGCGGGCTCCCTGGAACGCAGGTTCCCTGGAGCACAGGCTCCCCAGAACACAGGCCTGGCCATCCGCTTCTGTGAGGTTACAGCCCAGAAACCCCTCCTGTGTCACGGCAGCTCTGAGTGGCATGGACTCAACAGCAGTGGGTTTGGTTTTAGGTTTCATTACTGGACGGCACTGGGCTTGGCTACTTTGAAAAAAAGAGCCCTGGGCAAGGAGGAGAAGGCAGGAGGGTACAGGAAAGCTGGACACAAGGAAGTGGGGACGCAGGGTGGCAAGGGAGAGAGTGCTGACACATTACAGGGTTGGCAGCCAGTGTCACGAAACCACGTATGTATGAGCTGTTGGACAGGGAGATGACCTGCCCGTTAAGCTTCATCCGAAGCACAGTGGTCTGTCTGTACGTCCGCACTTGCATGGGTCAGTGTATGTGTGGAAGGAGCCCAGCGACACGGCACCCACCGGAGCACATCCCAGGGTTGCTGGTTCCGACCGAGACAACAGCCCCACGTGACAAAGACCCCCCGCCATCTGCTCCTGTACGGGTGACACCCAGCCCAGAGAGCCCTGTGGGGCATGTCTCCCCTGCACTAGGAAGCAGCAGTGCTAGAGGGAAAGGGCTAGTGGGGGTCCCTTTGTTCATGACCCCCCCTCTCGCAGGATCCTGGAGAGAGACGAGGACAACATAGATGCCCATCAGCTTCTCGCTGTACATGAGCTGGCGAGGGAAGGAGACGGGACCAAAGTAAGTTCAGTCAAGGCCCCCGTTAAACTCATGCCATCAGGTTAGGCTTAGGGAGCAGAGGGACGCCCTCTTTCTTTCACGGGTATTTGAGAAGGCCTCCGAGCGCGCACTCACGCAGCCAGGGCTGAGAAGCCGTGCCAGGACTTGGGATTGCCCGTCACCCTTGACACTGTCTGTCCTGCAGGCAGCCGAGCATGTCAGAAACCTGATTAAGGCGCTGGAAACGAGAGAACCCCAAAATCCAAGCCTCCATCTCAAAAAAATTCTTGTGGTGAGCAAACTGGTAAGGTTCTTCTCTGGTTTCTGGGATGGTGTCTCCCTCTGTTTTCCTCAGAGGAGACTTCTGTCCCTACGAGACCCCAGTTGCTGCACTTTCTCTCCTCAGCCCCCCACAGCCCCCACAGCCTGAGCCAAGCCCCTTGGGCTGGTAGACCCTCCACCGTGACCCTGCCCTACTTCTGGTCACCAGCTGTGACATGTGTACTCAGAACTTTGACCCTGACAGCCCTTTTAGAGAGGGGGTGCTTCATTAGGAAGGGAGAGCTGTGCCTAGCTGCGGCCTCTGATCCTGAGGACCCGGCTCCCACATGTTTTCTGTGGCACTCCTGAGAAGGCAGGCCTGCTGAGGCCTCTCTGACATTACACAGGTTCCAAATAAGCCAGGTTCCCGAGGAGTTGGTGTGTCTGTCAGACCCTCAGCCCCAACCAGGACTGACAAGAGGGGACTGTGTAAGGACGGGGCCCAGAGGCGCCACAGCTGTAACACGGACTGCTGCTGGACACCAGCTACGTCCAAGTCAGTGTCTTTTTCTGTGCTGCTGGCTCTTTGAGGCCCAGAGAGAGCTCCTGTCACCTGACTTCAATATCTGGGAAACTTCTTGGCCCAAATACTGTGGACAGATGGGGTGGAAACCTCAGAAGACCTGCCTAGGGTGGCCCCATGGCCAGAGGCAGGCTCCACAGACGTGGCTGGTGTGGGATTCCGGGAGCTGGACAGCTGCACAGTTGCTCCCTGGGTCCCCTGAGCCTGCCGACCTTCCATGTCTCCCCGTCTGACATGTCCTTGCTCAGCCTGTGGTGACCAGTCCCCTCCTTCCCACATCTGTCCCCTGCAGTGTGGAAGACACCACGCAGTCCAGCAGCTCGTGTCCGGCTTCATGGAGCGTACCTTCCTGATCACCCCATCCTACGGCCAGGTGGCCGTGGAGCTGGGCCGTCTCCGTATCCTGCAGGACCAAGTGAGGGAGGCCTCAGTGTGGTACTCGGAGGGCATGAAGCTGGATGGGACCAGCATAGCTGCCTTGACAGGTCTCCGCAGCCAGGGTGGACAGGTGGGGGAAGGGGTTTCAGGGGACCAAGTGGAAGAGAGTGTGGGGCATCTTTTCCCTGGATGGTCAGTTTGGGGGTACGTGTTCGGTGGGATGCCTTTCTGTGACTCTACAAGCATGCAAGGACTGCTCACGAGGTTCTCAAACTCACCCTAGAACAAGTGCTACAGACCTCATTGCTGACTGTCACTGCAGTCCCCTTAGAAGTCCCCCCCTTGGGCAGCCTATGCACTGGTGCCAGCGCCTCGTCCACCCTTCAAAGCAGTTTCAGAACTCTTTTCCTGGAATGGCCATCAGAGCTGTTGTATTACCCTCGGTGCCCTGAATGTCATCCAAATGTCTTCCTGTCAACATTTCCTTTATCTTTGGGTAAATAAAGTCTTTGGGGGCCACGTCAGGTGAGTAGGGAGGGTGTTCCAATACAGTGATTTGGTTGCTGGCTAAAAATTCCCTCGTAGACAACTACACAATTAAGTTTGCGAACTTGCCACCAAGCCCCCGTGTGCAGTAGCCGTTCCAGAAAGAGTTCCAAAATTGCTCTGAAAGGTGGACTAGGCGCTGGCATTGGTGCCTGGCTTCCCAAGGGGGGAGCTTTGAAGGTGACCATGAAGATACTCAGCAGTGAGGTATGCCGTACTTAGAACAATTAAGTTTGCTGACTTGACCGTCGGACCTGGTAGATTTAAGGAACCTGGGAAGCTCCTCTAGAATAGAACATCCTCAGATCACTGTACCCACACTCTGCCCCCCACTGCCCTGAGGGTGGCAGCCAGCCCTGTACCCAGCCGGCCCGTGTCATCTCAGGTCCACAAGGCTCGGGTTGGGAACAGCCCTGCCGGGCAGTAGCCACCGTGCCGCGGACCTGCCTCTGCGGCCTCGCGGGGTGGGGAGGAGCTGAGAGGCACCAGCGCGGGTACTGCGTGGTTTTGCTTCCCTGGCTGGGCCACACGCTTCTCCTGAATCCTTTCTGTAAGTGTCGCAGGAGCTCTCGAGAGCCCCGTTCACATCTTAAGTGTTTTTAAAAGGCCCCAATCTGCAGTCTCCAGTGAGTCCTGAGCCAGCAGTGTTGACTGTGGTCACACAGGCCGAGCCGTGGGCTCCTGGGCAGCTGCGTCACCCTAAGCTCCAGGCTCCTCGTCTGGAAAGCAGAGTTGTCAGGAGAGCTGATCTCAGGGCTGGGTTCCTGCCTCTTCCTCTGCCCCTAAACCCCGTGAAAATAGCAGGAGACATTGTTAAGCAGACAGGAAGTCCACTGCAGCCCAGGGAAAGGGACTGTCAGTGGACTGGACACTCAGGGGAAGTTCACATTTCTGGAAGAGGTAGAACAGAGGGCCTGAAATACAGGGGAACACTCCGAGCAGGTCTGTAAACCCAGAGGCCACCACGGGCGAGAGGGGCCGGCCAGAGAAGCCGGCAGCCCGGCTTGCCCCGAAGAGCTCCGGGAGAAACAAAGATCAGAAATGGGGAGTCGAGGGTGAGAGAGGCTGGGCGAGAACCGGCCTCCTGGGGGCTGCAACAGAAGGCCCCACCGACCGGCTGGCTGGAGAGAGCAGGAAGGTGTTGCCGTCCGGTTCGGGAGGACAGAGTTCTGAAATCTGGGTGTCGTCTGTGTGGATTCCTTCTAAGGGCTCTGGGGGAGAATGTCCCAGGTCTCTCCAAGCTCTTGGTGATGCCAGCCTTCCTGGACACTCCAGGGCTCAGAGGAGGTGTCACTCCAGCCACGGCCTCTGCCTCTGTCTCTGCACAGTGTATCCCCCTGTGCTTCTTCTCTTCTGTAAGGGTACTACTCAGATGGGATGGGATCCAGCCTCCTGCATCGGCTGTGTGTGAAGTTCACTGACAGTGCCTTCAGAGACAGTGTATCCTAATAAGGCCACGTGCACAGACACCTGGGGTGAACACAGCCGCATATCTGGGGGCTGGGCACAATCCAAGCCACGGCAGGCAAGCAGAGAGAAGAGGAGGACAGCTGGGACTGTCCCCAGACCGAAGGATGGAACCAAGGAGGCTCTTGCTGTGTGAGGGGACAGTTGGGAGAAAAACAGAGCCCACAAGAGCCCCCAAAGGGCACAAGACTCAGCTGCTCAGCATGTAGGCAAAAGTCCCCTCCCACGTTTCTCTACAAGGCCAACACCTTACCCACCTCCTCATCCAAGGAGGAACCCCAGCCAGTCAGCCAGAAGGGTCTACTGCCCAGAGGCTCTGTCCCGCCAACCCAGCCCGGGCCAGTCACCGGCTTCTCTGTCTTGTCTGCGAAACTCAAACGGTGACATTAGTTTCTGGGGAAGTCCACCTCCACTGCACTTGCTCATGGGTCCATCCCTTTATTTGTGTACTTGCTGGCCATCTAAAGAGTGACCAGGGGACGTCGTGGTCCTCTCGGGAGCAGAATTACCACAGGAGGTAGAAGCGTTTTTTCCCTAAGGACTTCTGCATTGTTTGATAATCAGTATGCAAATAGCGTGCTAGAAAGGTGAAGAGAAGAAAAAAAGTTGCTGACAATTGAAAACATGGCTGCCAAGTAAGGAACACCCCCCAGAGGTCACAGGGCAGGGTGGGTGTCCTTGGAAACCAGGACAGCGATTAGGGAGCCAGTGGGGAGCAGAGACGTGAGAACAGCGTAGGCACCTGGAAACGAAGGGAACAGCCTTCTGGCGTCAGAACATCACAAAACCATAGTAACTGTGTTAGTTTGAGGCCAGTACTGGAACAGACGAATAGGTCGTTGGGGCAGGAGCAGCTTTTAGTAAAGGAAACATTTCAGGTCAATAGATTGTCCGGCAGATGATGCTGGATACCTGGCTGCCCATTAGTAAAAAATAGCGACGGCAGGTCCCCAACCCACTCATGAATTCCAGATGAAGTAACCGTGAAAATTACATTCAACTTTGGTTTCCTGGGGAATCTAACCCTGACTGCAAACTCAGAAACTACAAAGGAGAAGATTTTACAGATTTGAGCACGTAACAATTTCAGACTGGTGATTAGCAAGAGACTCTAAAACTAGTGTGAAAAGATAAATGTCAGACTGACAGGAACTTTGCACACGAAGGGTTAACATCTTCAAATCTATAACAATAAATCATCCCAAAGGAAAAACAGATAGAGACTATGAACTGGAAATTCACGGTAGAAAAGCCTATTAAATGTATGAAAAGATATTTATTTTTAAAACACAAGTGCAAATAAAGACGAGTCACTTCCCACGTTTTAGACCAGCAGAGAATAAAGCTTGTCAGCAAGATTGTCGGGGGAGGAGGCCTTTGGATTCTCAAATTCCACGTCTTCGGAGGGTCCTGTCAGTGGAAACAGTTCTTGAGCTTGGCTGCTGACCTAGAAAGGCCAGGTGACAGACGTCGGAGAACTGAGCCCTCGGCAGCCTGGTTAGCACAGTCCTGCACTGACACTCAGCCCCAGCACGAGCTGGGGGGCCGCTGTCCGACACACACTGACATCCGCCTGCTTCTGCTCCCTCGGTTCTACTCTGGGAACAAGAACATACGGGACTGTCCAACCACGGCCTCAGAATACTGAAACACTAAAAGCCAACCAGCTAAATGCAACCAGCTTGTCTGTCAGTGGCGGCTGGCTTGTTGCTGTGATGCAGGAAGCTGTGCCACTGGTCCTGAGGTACCAGCAGGGTCACCCGTGCTGGACAGTCTCAGCTGAGCTTCCAGACTAGGACAGACAGGAAGAAGGAACTGGCAGTCTACTTCTGAAAGGAATTAGCCGGGGAAAACCTTATGAATAGCAGCGGAACATTGTCAGATACAGCACCAGAAAATGAGCCTCCCAGGTTGGAAGGCACTTGGCAGACAACCGGGGAAGAGCTGCCTCCTCAGACTAGAGGTGCCCTTAATCTTATGGACAGAGGGAAGCCTTCGGGAACTTCATTTGCTGATACGGCACGACTCAAAATGAGAGGAAACTGCTGCAAACATCCACTAATAATTGGAACATATAATGTACAAATTATGAATCTAGGAAAATTGGAAATCAGCACAGATGAAATGGAACACAGAAACATCAGTGTTCTAGGCCTTAGTGAGCTGAAATGGACTGCTATTGGCTAGTCTGAATCAGACAGTCATATGGTCTGCTGTGCTGGGAATGAAAGCACGAAGAGGAATGGTGTTGTGTTCATCATCAAAAAGAACATTTCAAGATCTGTCCTGAAAGTACAATGCTGTCAGTGATAGGAAAATATCTGTATTCCTACAATGAAAGCCAGTTAATATGACTATTACTCAAATTACACACCAACCACTGAGGCCAAAGATGAAGAGACTGAAGATTTTTACCAGCTTCTGCAGTCTGAAGTTGATCAAATATGCAACCTTGAATACTCTGGGGGTCAGCTCTACCCTGGCCCCTACAGTCACCATGAGTTGAATCTGACTCAATGGCACTTGGATTGGCATGCAGACAGGATGCTTTGATAATTTCTGGTGACTGGAATGCAAAAGTTGAAAACAAAGAAGGATCGGTAGTTGGAAAATATGTCCCTGATAATAGAAATAATGCTGGAGACCGCATGATATAAATTTGCAAGACTAATGATTTCTTCATTGCAAATACTTTTTTTAACCAACACAAACAGCGACTGTACACATGGACCTCACCAGATGGCAGACACAGGAACCCAGTTGACTACATCTGTGGAGAAAGACCGTGGAAAGGCTCCGTCTCAGCAGTCCAGACAAGACCAGGTGCTGACTGGGGCACAGATTATCAACTGCTCATGTGCAAATTCAAACTGACACTGAAGAAAATTAGAACAAGTCCACGAGAGCCTAAGTATGACCTTAAGTGTATCCTTCCTGAGTTTAAAGACCATTCAAGAAGAAATTTGATGTGTTGACCACTAATGACCAAAGACCGGATGGATTATGAAGACAGCAAGAGGTCCTTCAAAAGACTGGAAAGAAAGAAAGGACCAAATTGGATGTCAGGAGAGACTCTGCAACTTGCTTTCAAGTGCCAAGCAGCTAAAGCAAAAGGAAGGAATGGTGAAGTAAACGACCAAAACAGAAGATTTCAAAGGACAGATTGAGAAGACAAAAAAAAAATAAAGTATTATAGTGACATGTGCAAAGAGCTGGAAACAGAAAACCAGAAGGGAAGAACACGTTCTACATTTCTTAAACTGAAAGAACTGAAGAAAAAATTCAAGCCTCGAGTTGCAGTAGTGAAGGGTTCTACAGGGAAACTTTTAAATGTTTCAGGGAGCATCAAATGAAGACGGAAGGAATACACAGAGTCATTGTATCAGAGAGAACTGGTCAGTGTTCAGCCATGTGAAAAGGCAGCACATGATCAGGAACCGATGGTACTGAAGGTGGAAGTCGAAGCTGCATTGAAGGCACTGGCAAAAAACTGAGCTCCAGGAATTCACAGAATATCAATGTATTTCAGCAAACAGATGCATCCCTGGAAGTGCTCATTTGTCTATGCCAAGAAATTTGAGGGACAGCTACCTGGCCAACTGGCTGGAAGAGATTCATATTTATGCCTGTACCAAAGAAAAGGGATCCAATGAAATGCAGAAATTACTAAACAATATCAGTAATATCACAGCCAAGTAAAATTTTGCTCAAGATCATTCAAAAGTGACTGCAACAGTACATTGACAAGGAACTTCCAGAAATTCAAGCTAGATTCCAAAGAGGACGTGGAACCAGGGATATCATTGCTGATGTCAGATGGATCTTGGCTACAAACAAAGAATACCAGAAAGACGTTTACCTGTGTTTCGTTGACTATGCAAAAGCATTCGACTGTGCGGATCATACTAAATAATGGCTAATGGTGTGGGGAATGAAAATTCCAGAACACCTAGTTGTGCTCTTGAGGAATCTGTATATGGATCAAGAGGCAGTCATGCGACTGGAACAAGGGGACACTGCATGGTTTAAAGTCAGGAAAGGTGTGTGTAAAAGTTGTATCCTTTCACCATACCTTTGCAATCTGTATGCCGAGCAAATAATCCAAGAAGCTGGATTATATGAAGAAGAATGAGACATTAGGATGGGAGGATGACTCATTAGCGACCTGTGTTATGCAGACGACACCACGTGAATTGCTGGAAATGAAGATTCGAAACACTTGCTGATGAAGATCAGGGACCACAGCCTTCAGTATGCATTGCACCTCAACGTCAGGAAAACGAAACTCCTCACAACTGGACCAGAGAGCAACATCATCAGAAATGAAGAAGATTGAGATTATCGGGGATTTCGTTTCACTTGGGTCCACAATCAATGCCCATGGAAGCAGCAGCCAAGAAATCAGAAGATGCCTTGCATTGGGAAAATCTGCTGCCAAGGATCTCTTTAAAGTATTCAAAAGTAAAGATGTCAGCTTGAAGACTAAAGTGCGCCTGACCCAAGCCATGGTATTTTCAGTGGCATCACATGCATGGGAAAGCTGGACCGTGAACAAAGAGGACAGATGAAGAACTGATGCCTTTGAATTGTGGTGTTGGAGGAGAATGCTGAATGCACCGTGGACTGCCCAACGAACCAACAGATCTGGAAGAAGTACAGTCAGAGTGCTCCTTGGAAGCCAAGATGGCAAGACTGCGTCTTACATACTTGGGACATGTTTCCAGGAAGGGTCAGTCCCTGGAGAAGGACGTCACGCTTGGTAGAGTAGAGGTCAGTGAAAAAGAGGAAGACCCTCCACAAGACGGATCAACACGGTGGCTGTGACAGTGAGCTTTAAGCATAAAGCCTCCAGGCCCGAGACAGTCTGACACACTGAGTCCCAGCCCCCCAACCCAACTGCCACCCAGCCTCCCTCCTGAACAGCATAGAGGCAGGGCTCACAACATAGAGGACATCGCACAATACCAGGAACCATGGCCCAGCCATGGCGGCACACGTTTTGGGGGACACAGTTGAGTCCGTGACAGTATCAAGCCCTCAACCATTTGTGCCGTCTGGGGCCTCCTGTGTTACTGGGGCCATCAAGCCCGCTCCCACGCCTAGTGACCACAGAGCACAGCAGCCCCACAGGGTTTTCTAGGCTGCTGTGTCTATGGGAGCAGGGCCTTTTCTGCCTTGAAGCTGCTGGTGGGTTTGAACCCCTGGTGTTTGGGTCCGTCACCAGGGCAGGCCTCCGTGAGAGTCCTGCATACATGGCAAGACATAAGTGCTTAGCAGCTTGTCCCCAGGAGCACACTCCAGCACTATACGTGACAGTGCCCATGCCCGGAGACAGGCCCTGTGACGTGGACAAGGGGCGTTCCTGCATGCGGCGCCACCTTACGCTTTGAATCCTCGCACCGAGTGCCTGTCGCTATTTCAATTTGTGAAGGTGTTGGGGGGAGTCTGGGTGCCCCTTCCCACCTCTTGTCCAGGCTTCTCAGCTCCACGGGCAGACTGGCCTGCTTCACAGCTGGCTGCTCACACGGGTTCTGTCCTGTCCCCAGGGGGCATCTGGTGCCACATCTTAGAAGGCCACTTGGACGAGGCTGAGCGCCAGCTGGAGTTCCTGAAGGAAGTTCAGCAGTCCCTCGGGAAGTCTGAGGTCGGTGCCCCTTGGGGCCTGCACGCCCTCCTTACCTCCAGTCCCTCGGGAAGTCTGGGGTCGTTGCTCTTGGGAGTCTAGGTGCCTTCCTCACCCCCCAGTCCCTCGGGAAGTCTGGAGTCACTGCTTTTGAGGACCTGGGTGCCCTCCTTACCCCTAGTCTCTTGGGAAGTCTGAGGTCGGTGCCCCCTGGGGCCTGGGTGCCCTCCTTTCCCACAGTCCCTCGGGAAGTCTGAGGTCGGTGCTTTTGAGGACCTGGGTACCCTCCTTACCCCCAGTCCCTTGGGAAGTCTGGGGTCGGTGCTCTCGGGGGCCCAGGGGCCCTCCTTGCCCCTGGTCCCTCGGGCAGTCCAAGGTCACTGGTGCCCTTGGGAGCCTGGGTACTCCCTGAGCCTGTCCACCTGCCCTCCTCTGGTCTCTTACAGCAGCTAGGGTGCTGGGCGGTGCCTCCTCTGCCCAGGCCAGTGCTGGTTCTGAGAGCCAGGCTCTCTTCTGCAGGTGCTGGTTTTCCTGCAGGCCCTCCTGATGGCCAGGAGGCACGGGGCCGGACAGGAGACAACGGCGCTACTGAGGGAGGTGGCCGAGCTGCATTTCTCCGCCCTGCAGGGCCTGCCTCTTGGCCCTGAGTACTATGAGCAGCTGGACCCACCGTTCCTGGTCTGCCTTGCCAGAGAGTACCTGTTCTTCTGTCCCAAGCAGGTGAGGGCGAGCCCACCTTCACGGCAGGGGCCGGAGTGCAGGTGTGGACACCCGTGTTCCTGAAAGATGGAGGTGGAGACCTCACCCAGCTGTCCCCTGGGCTCGGGCTCAGGGGCCGGGTAGCCCAGTGCTCCTCACACCTTAACATCCCACACACGAGCCACCTGGGAGGTTTTAGGAGGGCATATTCTGCCCCTGTAGGCAGGGCCTGAGTCCCTGCCTGTCTGGCCATTTCCCAGGAGGGGCAGACACCGCTGATCTGGGACCTCACTTAGGGGGCAGAGCTCCCACCCCCTGTCTTTACCCGAGAGAAGAACTTGGCTGCTTCTTTCTGGAAGTCTTCCAGGAACTCTGTTCTTACTTGCTAGCCCTGCGCTCCCAGCCAGTCAGGATTCTGTATGGGCCAAGACCGTACCTCACATGTCTTAGTGGTGTCCCCTGTGCCCTGTAATGAGCCCTTCAGCAGTCCCTGCCGGGAGCACCACCGTCTGCCCGACACCGTTCTGGGTACAGGAACACAGTAAACAAGAAGCTCTCCTTGAACCTCTTGCCCACAAGTCCATTTTGACTCACAGTGACCCTACGGAACAGGGTAGAACTGCCGTGCAGGGCTTCCAGAGAGGGGCTGGCGGATTCCAGCTGTTGACCTCTTGGTGAGCAGTTAAGCTCTCGGCCACTGCGCCACCAGAGCTCCGAGGTCCCCAGACTCTGGAGCTGTGCTCAGCCACAAGAAGGAGCAGAGTGGACAGTCGGTAGACAGGGAAAAGTCTGTCCGTGGACAATGCTTTCTGTACTCTGGTGTCTCCTGCCTGGGGCAGGGCACAGAGTGGACTCCAGTCTTCCCACAGCCCCGGCCACCAGGCCAGATCATGTCTCCACTCCTGAAACAAGCTGCTGTGATCTTGAACCCTGTGGTGAAAGCCGCCCCAGCTCTGATGGAACCCCTTTACCTCATGGCTCAAGTCAGGTATCTCTCAGGTGAGCCGGTGGGTCCTGGAGGTCAGGTGGGACCTGGTGTTCCCTTAGCTGGTGGGGCTTCTGCCTCTGATTTGGTGTCCAAGAGTTCCTGCCAGGGCTGCTTTGTGCACACACGTGCGCGCGCACACACACACACACGTGCATGCACACCTGTACACCCACCTGCCTGCCCACTCTGCTCAGCCCCCTAGGTAGCTTCCTGGCCGACCTCACCAGCTGGGCACTCTCTCACCCAGGCCTTTTGCCAGTGACTTCCTTGGTCTGTCCCAGTAGACTTCTGGCACAGGCCTGGTGCTGCTCTGAGCACTGGAATGCAGAAGAGTTGAAAAGAGGCAGAAATTCCTACCCTCGTGGAGTTTGGATTCCAGTGAGGGGGAGTGCAGTCCCTGGGGCGTGTAAAGGGTTAACAAGCTCTGCCGCTAACCGAAACACTGGTGGCTGGGGTCAATTCAGAGGTGCCTTGAAGAAAGGCCTGGTGATCTGACTGCCAGAAATCAGTGGCTGGAATCCCTGGGGAGCACGGCTCTGCTGTGACGCACGGGGGGCGGGGGTCTCCGTGGGCCAGAGGGGCAGTGCCACAGCTGGTTAGGGAGGAGCAGCAACAGACCTACACAAAACAGCAGTGCAGTAAGGCCCCGGGGTAACTCAAGTGCAGAAGGGGACACGGGTAGCAGGGCAGAAGGAGGCCCCTCCTTCAGGCATCGCCCCCCACACACGGCCTGTTGTGGGGCACAGTGCTGTGGGGAGGTGTGTGATACAGGTGACATTCGGCCCTTGCACTCTCTTGGCCCCTGTGTGGCCTTGCTGGGCCCTGGCCTGAGTCTTTCCTGGGCTTTAGAGCTCTGGGGGGCCAGAGTGGTGCCCCTACAGCTTGTCCCACCTCGAGGCCAGGATCCTGGAGTAAGACCCCTCCACAGGCGCCCTGCTGTGGCCCAAGGCCACTCTGGCTGTGTGCTTGTTCCCTGGCACCTTGTGTGTGCTGGGTCTCCGGTGGGGCCTCCCTGTCTGCTCTGGGCGCCAGGTTTACCCACAGCTCAAGGCCTCCTGGCTGCAAGGCATGGCAGGAGAGCTCCTCAGGGTACTGGCAGCTGCCAGCAGGCTTGGGGCCAAGGCAGGATCTCCAGTGGCCTGGGTTCCCATGGTTCCCTTCACCTGTTTGCAGCACTCAGCAGGAACAGGGAATTGGGGCCCCAGAGCTAGTGTTCCCTCCCTACCCACTGTGTTTGAGGCCCGAAGTAGGACCTGGTGTAGGAGCTGGTATAGGAGCTGGTGTCGGACGTGGTATGGGATGTGGTGGGGGACTTGGTGCGGGACCTGGTGCGGGACCTGGTGCGGGACGTGGTGCGAGAGCTGGCGGGGGACCTACCTGCGGAGGGAGAGGCTGTCCTTCCAGCTCACTGCCCTTCAGCCTGGCGCTGCCAGGCTGCCTCTATACACTGCGTGGAGCAGGGAGGCCCTCAGCCCACAGTGCCAGGAGGTTCCGAGTGAGGCTGAGAACAGCAAGGGCCTGGACTTAAATGGTGACTCTGTCCCTTCGAAGCTGTGTAGGCAGACTCACAGTTCCTATATTTAAAGAAAAGCAAAACTCCCAAACCCCTTGTCATTGACTCAGTTCCGACTCATGGCCGCTCCACATGCTAGAGAATAGAACTGAGCCTGTAGGGTTTTCTCATCGTGACCTCTGTGGAAGCACCTCACCAGGCCTTTCCCCTGAGTACCACTGGGAGGGTCTGAACCACACAGCCCATTTGTGCCACCCAGGGGTCTCATACTAAAAGACAAGGGTGACAGCACCAGCCACACAGGGCCAGACAGACACTGTGCCAGGCACTAAAGGGCTATGCATGGGCCTGGCACCTGCAGGCACTTCCTGGAGTGTGGCCATTTGTTAGTGTGGTTATAGGGCTTTGTTCTTCTCCTGGGGCTGAGAGTTGGGACTCACTTGTTCTCTGGAGCTTCAGATGGAACACTGGAATGACTTCGTGGTCTCTATGAGGGACATATAGAGAGAAGGATAGCCTGACTTTTCCTGGCTTTTATCTGTGTTGAGGCAGAAATTGTAGTTGTGATTTTTAGGGAGGGACTTGGGAGGGACTTTGGAGTGAAGCAGAAGAGAGCTGAGCGAAATGCCTTCTTGGGGTATTTCTGGGTAACAGGACTTGTAATTAGAAGGACTTGTAAATTAGAAGTCACTCTGCCTTTCCACACCGGACCTCCGGAGTCCCCAGGGACCCTGGATGTAGAGGTTGGTCTCTTATTTCCAGGGGAGCTGGAGAGTGCTCAGAGCACCCTGCAGCGCTGCCTGGAGCTGGACCCCACATCCACGGACTCCCACCTGCTCATGGCCCAGATCTACCTGGCTCAAGGCAACTTTGCCATGTGCTCCCACTGCCTAGAGCTGGGCGTCAGCCACAACTTCCAGGTAGGGGTCCTCTGTACCCTGTCACCTGCCCGGCACCCCCAGCCCCTGGGCCTGCCCAGAACCCTCAGACCCTTTGCCAGCTGAAGGCAGAGCCAGCTCAGCCAATTCTTGGGGCTTCCCTGCTCTGGGTGCTGTGAACTGCAGCGACAGCAGTGGTCCCAGCAGCCCCTACTTTGCTGTGCCTCTCCAGGTCCGAAACCACCCCCTCTACCACTTCATCAAAGCCAGGGCCCTCAACAAGTCAGGGGACTATCCAGAGGCCATAAAGACCCTGAAGATGATCGTGAAGTTGCCGAGTGTGCGGGCGGAAGAAGGCAGGAAGCTCCGCGGGCCCTCCGTGCGGCCCAGTGAGCGAGTGTCCATCCTGCTGGAACTGGCCGACGCCCTGCGGCTGAATGGGGAACTGGTAGGTGGCGGCGTGCCCTCGCACTTGGGGAATGGGGCACCCTCCAGCTTGGATGCTGGCTGATGATTACTTGTGCAGTTGTCTGTGCACTTAACTCTTTGGTGAGTGTCTCTCCCCTGCCCGAAGGCGTATGTGGACCCCGTGGCCTCAGCATCAAGCCCACCGCAGCGGGGCCTGCGTGATGTAGCCCTTGTCTATCTCCCCTGGAGCCCCTCCCCTACCTTTCCTCTCCTGCTGTGCCCAGGATGCTCTTGACGAGGTGGAGCACACCAGGTCATCCGTGCTCATTTGTGCCGCTCGTGGCCCTGAGTGTCACAGGGTGCTGGAGATGCCAGTTGTGTCCCAGCCTTTAGGAATGGTGCTCCCCTGGAGTTGTGCAGTGCACAGCTGTACAAGCTGTACTAGGCAGCCCTGGGCCCTGAAAGGTCGAGCTGGGCAGAGACAGGGAATGCTGAGCACCCTAACAAGGAACACAGAGGCAGCAAGGCCTGCGAGGAGTGGGCCTTGGTTCCCTTGGGCACCATGGCTCACGCGCACACTGGAAGGGACTTGGTAGCACAGGCCCGGGCCGTCCCTGAGATTCACCTCCAGGCTGTGGTCCTTAATCCCCGAGTACAGGGTGGGCCAGCTCAGGAGGAACTTTTTTTTTCCTTAGTTTTTTTTATTATGATTAAGTGAAAGTATACAATCCAAGTCAATTTTGCATGCCCACCTCTCTGCAACTCTATCTGCTCTCCCACCCTGTCAGCACACTCCTCTTTTTCATTCTTCACTTCCGGTATGCACTCACCCAACACGTGTTCCCTTGTCTCCACCCTCTCCTTTCTCCTCTAAAGAGCAGCTAGTAGGGCAGCCTCATGTATATATTAAATCATAAAGTGCACGCACCACCTGCATCACTGTGCCCCCACGTCCAGCCCATTCTTCACTTGAAGTGTTGGCTTCAGCACTAGTCTCAGCTCTGGGCCAGCAGTCAGTCTAGGTGCTGTGTTCTCAGGGGACCCCCAGGTTGTGGGACCACCGGATCTGATCTTTTAATAGAGTTCTTGATCTGTGCATCTCTTTTTCTCATGCTGTGTTGGGGACTCTACATTATGTCTGTTTTTGGGACTGTCTTTTGTGGAGGCTGGGCACCATCTAGTTCTTCTGGTCTCCTGCTGACATAGTCTCCCAATCATATGGGTCTTTCTGTCTCCTGGGCTCTTTTTTCCTCATGTCTTTGATATTCTCAGTTGCCATGAGACTTTTTTCTTAAGATAAAAATTGCCTTTTGGGCAAAGATAGGAGTGTGAAGAAATGTTTAGTGTGCTTATTTCCCCTAAGTAGACCAAAAAGAATAAAAGGATTCCAAGTAGAGGACAGCTTCCCATCTGTAATGAAGCCTGGGAACAGCCACAGCTGAGCCGAGTTCCTCATTCGTTCCGCAGCAATGCGCTCAGCCTCTGCTTCCGAGAGCGCGCCGTTATCTGGGTGCCGGGATTGGAGCTGAGGGTAAAGAACAAGGCCAGGAGGCTTTGGTCCTCGTGGATGTTACCACGGGTGGGAGAGTGAGAAAGCCCAGGTGCCTGCGACGGCTTGAAGAACTGGAGGTGCAGTCAAGGCACGAGAACAGGAGGACCAAGCTCGAGCCCAGTGGGTGGCGGGGCCGCCAAGCCAGGACCCCCTGCTAACGGGCTGCTCCTGTTTTCTCTGTCATGGCCTCCTAAGCAGAAGGCTAGGCGGGAAAGGGGAAGTAAGGAGAGAAAGAACCTGAAAATCAGTTCTGTGCCTTGCTCAGTTCAAGTAAACAGCAGATCCGTGAGCGGTGGCCATGGCGCTGTGCCCTGGGACTCCCCTGTGAGCCCACCTTCCCCCTAAGCCTTCTCCCAGAGGGAGGACTCACAAAACGCTAGGGGTCAGTATGCTCATAGGTTAGCTCTGCCAGGCTGCTCTCCCTCCCTGGCCCAGCTTTTTTTCCCCCTTTTTATTGTACTTGAGATGAAAGTTTACCAAACCAGCTCCTCATTAAACAGTACACAGGTTGTGTTATGGTCCTGCTAACAACCCTATGACCCGTCTGCAGTCTCCCTTCTCCACCTCAGGTCCCCTATTACCAGCTTTCCTGTCCCCTCCTGCCTTCTCGCCCTTGCCTGGCCCAGTTCTTGAGAAAAAGGGTGGCCTTAGATTATGCTGTTGGCGTGTAAAGAAGAAGGAAGGAAAGGAAAAGAAGACATAAAATAAGAAGCAAAGACAAATGAAGATGGCACTTTGGGCGAAAAGATGCTGTAACAAACAGAAGGAAGACTTTACCCAAAAGCCTCACCGCACTGTGAGGATGAGAAGCACTGGCGTCTTGGGAGAGAGCTCACAGTAGCTAGCGCACAAGAGATCAGCAGAGGCCCCAGAGGAACGGAGGGTGGTGAGGAGTAAGCTGGCAGAGTTCTGTAATCATAGAAAATAATGAGGCCACCATACAGTTACAATCCCAGGAGGCCCAGTGGAAAATAGCCCAGACCTTGCTGAAGCGCCGGGACTCAGGAGAGCGCTGGGGAAAGCAGGCCAGAGAGTCACAGGTCGTAGAGGATGACGGCTGTGGAAGACAGACAAGGGCACCTGTCCAAATGTGTGCGTCGGGCGTCCGAAGAAAGGACAGAATGAATGTGACACAGAAAGCATCAGGCAAGAGGGGACTCGGTGACTCAGAAAGACACCCATGTCGGAAAAACAGGAGTAAAAAAATATATATATATAATATATATATATATATGTATACATATATATATATATTGCTTTACTGTGCTTTGAGTGAAAGTTTACAGTCCAAGTCAATCTGTCACACAAAAACTGACATGCCCACTGCTGTGTAACGGGCTGCTCCCCCCAGTGACAGCACACTCCTCGTTTCCACCCTGTATGTCCCATGTCCGGTCAACCAGTGCCAGTCCTCTCTGCCCTCTCATCTCGTTTCTGGACAGGAGCTGCCCCATTAGTCTCGTGTACCCTCTTTGCCAGTGTCACTTTATGTCTTAGAGTCCTGTCCAGTCCTGGTCGGAAGTGTTGCCTTTAGGAATGGTTCCAGTTCTCGGCTAGCAGAGCGTCCAGGGGCCGTGTCTGCCAGAGACCCTCTAAGCTATCAGTCTGAGCTTTTTAACTGGGTTTGAGTTCTACCGACCCGTTTTTCTCCTGCTGCATCAGGGACTGTTGTGCGCCCTATCAGGGCAGTCACTGGTGGTGGCCAGGCGCCATCTATCTTCTGGCCTTGTAGTAGTAAAATATTAAGACCAAGAAACATCCTAGCAGAGTTGTGGGAATCAAGGGTTAAAGGTGTGAGTTAGAGTTGCCCCGCTGGCACCTGTCGACAACAACTGTGGTCATTTTGACTCTGTGACAGTGTAATGGCTTTGTTCTTCAAATAATATCTATGTAAATTCCAAATAGCAATAATTTCACAGTAAAAACCCTATGAAAGCTCCAGGGGCAAAGACGGGCAGGAAGGGGAGGGAGTAACGTCAGCACCCTGGTTCTCTCCATCTGGGGAAGGTCGGAAATCATTTCTGTGATTAACAAATCGAGAAATGAAAGTTTACCAACATATATTTCACCATAGAGACATGTCTGTTGGTAGAACTAAAATAAAACTATTTCTACCAAATCAAGCAAGAGTTAGGAAACAGACAACAAAGAAAGCCCGAGCCATGTGTCGAAAGGCAGAAGGGAAGCCAACTACAAAACCCCAAACCAAACCCACTGCTCTCCAGCGGATTGTGACTCACAGAGACTCTATGGGACAGCAGAACTCTCCATAGAGTTTCCAAGGAGTGCCTGGTGGATTCGAACTGCCAATCTTTTGATTAGCAGATGTAGCACTCAACCACTGCACCACTGGGGTCTCCAAGAAACCACAAGCAGCATATGAAAGCAAAAATACAAAAGACCCTGACCAGCTAGTGTGTGTGTCCCTGATAATAAATTACAGATGAAATGGAGGGACCAGTTAAATGAAAGCGCTGGTCACAGTGATTTAAACAAATAAACAACAGAAGCCCTGCTGTCCGTACTCCAGAGACTTCAGAATGAAACGAAAAGATGGCGCAGGTGGGGCTGGTGACACTGAAAGCAGGGACCAGGTGCCAGTGTCTGGTAAGGTGGACTTCAAAACAGAGAGCAAAGTGGGTGGAAGAAATGAAAGCAGTTACTAGCGATTATCAAAATTATTGTGGTTGAGTGCTACTGAGTCAGCTCTGACTCATGGTGACCCTCCACGTGACAGAAGGAACCCTGCCCATCCAGTGCCAGGCCCACGTCGTTGTGACGCTCCAGCCGTCACTGCAGCCACTGTGCCAAGCCCTCGCTTTGAGGGTCGTCCTCGTTTCCACTGACCTTCTGCTTTACCGAGCATGACGTCCTTCTCCAGGGTCTGACCTCTCCTGACAATGTGTCCCAAGTACATAAGGGAACAAAAGTAACGAAAATAGATATAACTGAAATTAAGATGTTGATTATCAAATATCACAACTCAGAAGTATCTTTGGTCAGAACCAAGAAGGTTCTTGGAGTCACGAGCTTAAGGGAGGTCTCACATAGGAAGGAATTGCAAGAGGCAAGGCTTTGAGGTGCTAAGGAACAGGTAGGTTATTATAATTGGGGCTTCCTGCCTGAACCCCAAAGCCCAGTTGTCTGGGTGGCACAAACCGTAATGTGCTCAGCTGGTAGCCACAAGGTTGGAGGTGTGAGTCAGCCCAGTGGCCCCTCAGGGGAGAGGCCTTGCCAACTACCAGTGAAAGCCCCGTGGAGCACAGTGTTTCTCAAAGGTATCTGGGTCACCGCTAGTCACTCAGCTCAATGACAGCTGGTCCCGGCACCCCAAGCTGGCCAGGCACGGACCGCCCACCCAGGAACAGCTACCACAGGCTTCCAAGGGCACTCTCTGTCTAACCCCAGCACTGCGCCAGGTCCCAGGGTGTCCCCCCTTGTGCCCGGCTCGTCTGCATGACAGACACGAGTGGAGCAGGATTCCCTTCAGTTCTTAGGGCGGGTCTGAAGAGCCGGGGTGGGCACTATGGACTGGCAATCAGTGTGGCTTCTTCATTTTAGCACGAGGCCACCAAGGTCATGCAGGACACCATCAATGAATTCAGTGGCACTCCAGAAGAGGTGCGCATCACCATCGCCAACGTGGACTTGGCCCTGAGCAAGGGAGACGTGGACATGGCCCTGGGCATGCTGAGGCGGGTCACCCCCACGCAGCCCTGCTACACAGAAGCCAAGGAGAAGATGGCCAGCATCTATCTGCAGACCCGCAGGGACACCCGCCTCTACATCGGGTGCTACCGGTAATCGCCCACCCACAGGCTTTTGGGGCGCAGGTTGCTTCCCCTCTAGACCGTGTCCTTGGAACATGCGAGGCACAAGTGTGGATTTCCCACAGGGTAGGATGCAGCGCGGTAGATTCGACAGCCAGCTGAGGCGGAGCCCTGGAGACGCCAAGCTGGCTGTGCCGGGCCCTCTTGTGTCCTGTGTGGCTCCCATCTTGCCGGGAGACCGGGCCTTGCTCCCAGAGCACACGCCAAGGGAACTGCGGCAGTGCATGTCTGCCCTGGCCCCTGGGCTCTGCCTGTCCTTGAGAAAATGTCCAGTGGCTTAGATGTGACCAGTCTAGGGTGAATGCTGAGGACAGAGAACAGGTGTCCGGGACCTGCAGCTGCTGTCGCTGTATGAGTTGGCTTTGGGGTCTCAGGGAGCCTTCCCAGGCCCTGCAGGCAAAATTCCACTGAGACAGTGTCCTACCAGGGTTGGGGCAGACTGGGGGTAGTAGCAGAAACCAGCACAAAATGGGTTGATATGGTCAGGACGGGGTTTTAGAAAGAACAATGTGACTGCCTTAGTTAGGGCTCTGAAGGGTCAAGATGAGAGGTGAGAGGGACCCTGGCAGTTCTGGCCACGGTCCAAAGCAGAGCCCGAACTGAGACAGCCGGCCCAGTGCCTTCTGCACAGTGGGCTTCCACTGAGAGGGTTGATGGGTGGATGACTGATGGGTGGACGGATGGATTGACGGACAGATGAACGGGAGGGTGGGTGGCTGGGTGGATACGTGGGTGGGTGGATACGTGGGTGGGTGGATACATGGCTGGATACGTGAAGAACAGCCAGAATGAGTGCAAAAGGAAAGGAGATTCAGGAAAGATGGCAGTTCCCCAGCCCTGAGATAAGCTCCTGATTACCTTGGCAGTGAGCTCTGTGAAAACCTTCCCGGGCCCCACACCAGCCTGCTGCTGGGCGATGCTTTCATGCATATCCAGGAGGTAAGTGAGGGGCCTCACGGCCTTGCCACGTGGACCCCCATCTCACTTCTCTAGAGAAAGAGAAGAGAACGACCCCAGCCCACTTTCCCCACCAGCCCGAGAAGGCCCTGGAGATCTATGACGAGGCCTACAGGAAGAACCCGCACGACGCCTCCCTGGTCAGCAGGATCGGGCAGGCTTACGTGAAGACCCACCAGTACAACAAGGTCAGGCCGGGCACGGCTTCGGGGGCAGGGGGTTGGGAGGGTACAGCGTGGGAGGAGAGTGCCTGCTCAGCCCCCACCCCAGCTCCCTGCCAAATGGGGTCCTCCCTGCTGCAGCAGAGGTGTCCCTGGGCCAGCGGGGCGGCCCTTTCCTCTAGGACTTCTGTGTCCCAGAGGGGCACAGGGGCTGTGGCTGCTGAGGGAGAGTGGGAGCCCAGGCTCCTGCATGGTGCTCGCAGTCCCCGGGGCTCCAGGCCTGATGCCAGCCCTTCCCATGTGCACCAAGGCGATAAATTACTACGAGGCCGCCCAGAAGATGAGTGGGCAGGACGCGCTGTGCTGTGACCTGGCCGAGCTGCTCCTGAAGCTGAACAAGGTTGCCAAGGCAGAGAAGGTTCTGAAGCAGGCGCTGGAGCACGACCCGGGTGAGGCAGCGCTGGGGGCAGGCCGGCCCCTCTGTCCGCATGCAGGGGAGCACTCTGCTGCAGTCCTGAGCTCTGCCCCCCGCCTCCCGCCGCCCCGGAGCCAGAGAGCCCTAACCTCGGTTTCCGCTGTGTAGTCAAAGACATCCCGTCCATGATGAAGGACGTCAGGTGCCTGCTTCTCCTGGCAAAGGTTTATGGGAGTCACCGAAGAGAGGACGTGCCGGAAACACTCCACAAGGTACCCTGGAGGGGAGACTCTGCTCTTTAACTGCAGGTCCCGACAGGGAAGGAGGGCTGCAGGTCTGGAAGGCCCCGGGCTTGGCTTCAGAGGGGCCCCTGGGTTGCACCGCTGATCTGCACCTTTCCATGCACCCCTACCCTTGCTCACTCCACCGGGGTGCCTGGGGAAGTGGCAGGGAGGAAGATGGGGCCTTAGCCCTGAAGGGCGATGGAGGTGACAGGGACCGCCGTCACAGCCGCTCCCATACACTCAGTACCCTGTGCCCGGCTCTCGGCGGCGCAGTTTGCCTTCTTGCTTGTTTCTCATGATAACGTCTGAAAGTGGGTAGCTCCCCATTAGGAGCGGGGCTGCTGGGCTCAAAGACCTTGAGAAACACGTCAGCGGGGCTCACAGCGGAACCAGCTGTGCCCCATCTGGACCCCCAAGGCAGAGTCCCTGGCCACTTCTGCACCACGCCCCCATGCTATCTGCACAGGTGTTCCTGGGTGCATTCTGACTGCTAGCAGCGGTCTCTTCCCTCGTTTCCTGCCCACTGGGCACGTGGGAGTCCCCCTCAGCTTTTGGCTCTTAGCCCAGGGCTGGTTTGTGCCATTTCTGCTAACATACCCCTGGTGTCTTCATCTCCTCCTGCCTTGAGGTTCTCCACCTACACACTTGGTCTTTAGGGGTCATCAGTGTTTGTGGGGGCTGCTTCTAGTTCCCAACAGGACAGCGTATTCAGAACAAGAGCGTCGATAAAATACGGCCTGTGCCCAGCACCTCCTGTGTGCCCGCTGCAGCTGGTGGGGCAGCCACAGCACGTCAGCTGCGCACTCGGGGTGCAGGGCAGCAGGTGAGCGGGTAGAACAGTAGAGCCTTTGGTTTGCCTGCCTTTTCTTCTGCTCCTGCGCCCAGCAGTGCCAGCTGGCCTCCTGTGCGCTCTGCAGTGGACTTTTCCAGGTTTGCCCAGGGACCTTGAGATGTCCTTTCTGACACTGCTGGTCTGAAGGCAGAGTGTAGACCCTCCTCGGGGGCTGGCCTGAGATCCAGCAGGTCAGACACTCGTGGTTTCCCAAGGCCCTGGACCTCCAGTCTCGGATACTGAAGCGGGTTTCTCTGGAGCAACCAGAGATGGTCCCCTCCCAGAAGCAGCTGGCAGCCTCTATCTGCGTCCAGTTTGGGGAGCACTACCTCGCAGAGAAGGAGTACCCCAAGGCAGTACAGGCTTATAAGGATGCCCAGTCCTACTCGCCGATTGACGACAAGGTGGGTGGCCTGCTTCCTGCCTCTGGGCACATGCCTTGCTCAGCTCCCCAGCCGGTCGGGGACAGGGGCCAGCCCCTACTCCATGCCGCTCTGAGGAGCTACAGGCAGAAAGGGCTGTGGACCACCCAGCGCCAGCCCCCAGCAGGGGAGCCCGCCCCAGCTGACCCCAGGCCCTCAGCTGCCGCAGCCCAAGGAGTCAGGCTGGGAAACCCCTCTTTGGACAGCCACTGGAGGGGTAGGTGGGGAGGACACTGCTGGAAGTCATGTTAGCCTGACATTTTGGGGTCCCTTTAAGAGAGGGCAGATGACGGGGGCTGTGGCTGCCAGGGCCCCTCTGGCATGAAGCCCGGGCAGAATGTCCAGGGAGGCGCCATGATGTGGCTCGAGCCGGGGTGCAGGCTGCGAATGTGGCTCAGCTGGCAGCCCGCTGGCTCGTTTAACTGCCCACTCACTGGGCAGATTCCTGACGGACACCAGTTCCTGTACTGGGCTTTGGAAACACAGGGAGGAAGAGATGGTCCCTGTCCACGCGTTGCCCCCAGCCAGGGGGAATCCACTGTAAACAGGCCATCTGACACCAAGCCATACACATTGTCTGTGGACACAGGGCATGAGGGGGCTCAGAGGAAGGGACCCTACCCAAGACTGGGCTACGGAGGGCTTCGCAGAGGAGGTGAGCCAGAGCCCCAACTGAAGGATGAGTTGAGTGAGCCAGACCCAGATTTTCAGAGGCCAGTCACCACACAACACATGGACCAGAGTGTTGGGGGGAGCAGGGCAGGTGGCATAGCGGTCACGTGCTGTGTCTGCTCACCAAAAGGTCAGCAGTTTGGATCTACCAGCCGCCCCTTGGGAACCCTGGGGGGCGGCTCTGTGCTGTCTGTAGGGTTGCTGGGAGCCAGAACCGACTCGACAGCAGCCAGAGATCGTGGGGATTTAGGGCCTGTTTTGAAGGTTGAGCCGAAAGAAATGGGACACGGAGGAAAATGAGGCACCACACACAACCTCAGGGTTTCCCCGTGATACTCCTGGGTCAGGGTGCTCTGCCTACCTTGTCCAGGTGGTGCTGGAGCTGGCAGGGACATCCTGGTCAGGGCGCGCTATCCGCCTGTCCCAGCTGTGCTGGAGCTGGCGCACCTCTACCTGCTCCAGGGACTCCCGGGTCGGGGCGCTGTATCTGCAGGGACTCCCGGGTCAGGGCGCTGTATCCACCTGCTGCAGGGACTCCCGGGTCGGGGCGCTGTATCTACCTGATCAGGGGACTCCCAGGTCAGGGTGCTGTATCTACCTGTCTGTTGTAGGTGGTGTTGGAGCTGGCACACCTCTACCTGCTCCAGGGACACCTGGACTTGTGTGAACAGCACTGTGCCACCCTCCTGCAGACGGAGCAGAACCTCGAGACTGCCTCTGTGGTAGGGGCCCCAGGCCCATCTCCCATCCTCCCCACAGTCTCGGCAACCCTGATGCCTGGCTGACGCCCCCTTCTCCACCCCAGAGCAGAGGACAGTCAGGCTGGACCCACTGCCCTCCTGTAGGAGGGTGGGCAGGCCAGCAGGAGGCAGCAACACCTCTTCCCTTCTAAGAGCAGGGGACAAGGTGGCCTCAGTCCAAGGGAAACCACACCCACTGTCAGTCAGGCGGCTGGTGGGACAGGTTCCAGGGGCGTCAGCGTCTCAGTTCTGCTCTCCTGCTGGCCGTCAGGCTCCTCCAGGGAGCCCCATGGGTGGGGGAGGGGCCCCGCGAGCAGGGGATGCCCAGGGTAAGGGGAGGGGACCCTGGGAGCAGAGGACTGGGCCCTGGAAGCAGGGGAGGGGGGCCCCAGGAGCAGGGCAGGGGCCCTCTCTCTACCTCCACTCCTGGAGATGGACTGCTCAGATGTGGGGTGGGCTGGCCGCAGGCTGGCCGCAGGCTGTCGGGAGGCCCCACTGGCCTCTCCCCCAGGCCTTGGCTTCCTGCTCCCATTTCTCACCCACCCCTACCCCTCAAGTCCCACCTTCCAAGCAATGGTCTGAGGGACCCTCAGACTCCTTTCCGGGGCTGGAGGAAGGCACCTCCCCCTGCACCCCCCAGCCCTGAGCCCCCCCACGCACCCCTGCAGGCTGAGGTTGTCTGTGTTGCCTGTGTCCTGACAGCTGATGGCAGACCTGATGTTCAGAAAACAGAATTACGAAGCTGCCGTCAATCTCTACCTCCAGGTCCTGGAGAAAGCACCAGGTGACAGTGGCCAGCCCGCTGTGAGGCTGTCTCAGTGGGGCACCACCAACCTGCTTCCTGACAACCCGTAGAGACCAAAAACAGCCCTCGTGGATACTGCGGGCCTTTCCTGAGCCCCAGGGGCCGGTTCCTGACAGGGCAGTGCTTGCCCCGGACCCAGGATGGCTGTCTCTCCAAATCACAGCTCCCGGGGCTCAGAGTGGCCCCAAAGTTGTCGCTAACCAGAGGGGCTTCAGAATCCTCCCGGGGGGGGGCGTCCCCTGGCTGCAGCCCAAGCCTGCTCCTGTTGCTGGGGAAGGGGCAAGCAGGAGGCTCTGGCTGGCCCACCAGCAGAAGGACGTGGTTAGGTCGCTGGTCCTGCGGCAGGCTTGGATCCAGTCCTCACCTGCCATTTGCTGGCTGTGGAACCTTTGCCAGACCACTTAGTTAGCGTCTCTGTGCCTCAGTGTCTTTGCATGGTGGGGACAATAAAAGTCCTACCCCACTGTGTAATGTAGTTCGTTACTGAAGTTCACGGGTGCTGTGTGGCTGTGACTGCTGTCACTGTTTTGGAGCATTACTATTAATGTGCTCTCAGCACCAGCTCGGGAGGCAGCCCTGGGATGTCCCTGTCCTGCTCGGAAGGACGGTCTCTCCTGGCTCGCCCTGGGGGCCCAGCACCCCTGCCTCTGTCAGCCAGGCCACAGCAGCCCCAGCTGGCGCCTCCGTTGGTGAGGACAGCCTGGACATGTCTGCTCTCTTGCTGTTGTAGGTAATTTCTTGGTACTTAATAAGTTAATTGACCTGTTGAGAAGGAGCGGCCGACTGGAAGAAGCACCCGCCGCCTTTGAACAGGCCCAGAAAGCGTCCTGCCGCGTGCTCATGGAGCCGGGATTCAACTACTGCCGGGGCGTCTACTGCTGGTGAGAGGGGCGCGTGTGTGTGCGCGTGCAGGCGGCCACCTGGCGCTAGGACCTGCTGCCGGCCGGGCAGTTCTGGCTTCAACGCCCAGCAGGAGGGAGCACAGCTGCCCTGCTGGGTCCCAGGGCTGTGAACCAGGGCCCAGGCAGACTGCAATGAGTCTTGCGTGGAGCCAGCTGGTGTATTTGAGCTGCCGTCCTTCGGGTTAGCAGACCAGCACTCTGTCTTGCCTAGTGCTAGGGGAGCACCTGGGGGGTGAGAGCCGGGCTGCAGCTCCCCTCCTGCCTGGCCCTCTCTGGGCCTGTTTGCTGGCCTAACTCTGGAAGTTCTTTGGTTTCACCACAGGCACTTAGGGCAGCCCAACGAAGCCCTGAGGTCCCTGAACAGGGCCCGCAGGGACAGCACCTGGGGACAGATGGCCACCTGCTTCATGGTGCAGATCTGTCTGAACCCTGACAATGAGGTTGTCGGTGGAGAGGCTCTCCACAGCGTGGTGGCTGAAAGCAGGTAAGGACTCTGCTGGCTGGCCAGTGGGGACAGGGTGGGATGGGGTGACTTGGGGAGTGCCTGAAGCCTGTAAGCCACAGCCAGGGATGCAGGCTGGCAGGCCCCTGAGCTCAGCATCGGGTGCCCGCAGCTCCCCTGATAAGAGCGACTTGGGACAGCACGGCGTGCGCACGGCTGAGAAGCTTCTGCGTGAGCTGTACCCCACCTCGGCCTCCGGCCAGGCCCAGCTGCGGCTACTGCAGGGCCACTGCCTGATGGCCACCAGGGAGAAGGCCAACGTGGAGGCGGCGCTGGGCATCTTCATCGAGATGGCCCGGGCGGAGGTGCGCCAGCGCCCGGGGTGGGGCGGGGGCAGGGGCTGGGGTCCCCGCCGCCCTGACAGCTGCTGCCCACCCGCACGCAGAGGGACAGCGTCTCAGCCCTGCTGGCCATGGCGCAGGCCTACGCCCTGCTGAAGCAGGTTCCCAAGGCGCGCACGCAGCTGAAGCGCCAGGCCAAGGCCCTCTGGACGCTGGACCAGGCTGAGGACCTGGAGAAGAGCTGGCTCCTGCTGGCGGACATTTACTGCCAAGGCGGCAAGTTCGACCTGGCCTCGGAGCTGCTGGGGCGCTGCGTGCAGTACAACAAGGCAAGGCGCGTGGGGGGCGGCCCGGGCGGGGTGCGCCGGAGACGGGCGCCCCGAGGAGAGGGGGCGGCCGGGGGCTCGAGTGGAGAAAGTGGGCGACCCTACGGGGAGAAGGCGGAGCAGTAGGGGAGCGGAGCAGGCACAAGTTAGAGAGGAGAGGGGAACGGAAAAGGGAGGGGCTTGGACGGGGCCGAGCAGGACGTCGAGCACCGCGCGAGGCCAAGGCAGGGGGCGCCCCAGACAGTGGCCGGCGGGGGTAAAGAAGGGGCGCGTTCTGGTACTGACGGCCTTGCAGGACTCGGGAAGCGCCCACCTGGTCCGGGAGCGGAAGGAAGGGGCGGGCGGGGAGCGGACGGCTGGGCCCCGCCCCGCGCCGCACGGCCACGCCCAGTCCCCGCCCCGCTCCGCACGGCCCCGCCCCGTCCGCGCTGCATGGGCCCGCATGGCCCCGCCCCGCGCCGCACGGCCCCACCCAGTCCCCGCTCCTTCCCCGCCCCGCGCCGCACGGCCACGCCCAGGCCCCGCCCCTTCCCCGCCCCGCGCCGCACGGCCACGCCCCGCCCCGCGCTGCATGGCCCCGCCCCGGCCCGCATGGCCCCGCCCCGCGCCGCACGGCCCCGCCCCTTCCCCGCCCCCGCCGCACGGCCCCGCCCCGGGCCTGAGTCCCTCCGGGCCCCGCAGTCCTGCAGCCGGGCCTACGAGTACCTGGGCTTCATCATGGAGAAGGAGCAGTCCTACAAGGACGCAGCCACCAACTACGAGCTGGCCTGGAAGTACAGCCATCACGCTCAACCCTCCGTGGGTAAGACGGCGGCCAGGGGCGCGTAGGTGCGGGTGGGCGGGAGCGGGGCCCCGGGACGCCCGCCCGAGCCCGGAGCTCTCCGGTCCTCTGGGAGCCCAGCTGCCGCTCTTCTTGCGTCTGGACAGGCTTCAAACTGGCTTTCAACTACCTGAAGGACAAGAGATTCGTGGAGGCTGTTGGAGTCTGTCACAGAGTACGCCAGGGACGCTGACCGGGACCGGGGCCGGGGCCGGGAGCCCCAACCCTGCCTGATGCTGCACACCCTGTGTCCCTACCCCAGGTTCTCAGGGAGTACCCCAACTACCCCAGGATCAGAGAGGAAATTCTGGAAAAGGCCCAAGGATCCTTGAGGCCCTAGCTGTGGTTAGTGGTCAGTGGTCAGAGGCCCAGCAGCCTCCGGGGCGGGGGGCACAGGGTGGAGGCCGTCAGTCTACAGAAGTATCCCTGGGGGGGGCAGTGGTGACAGGATCCCGCAGGTGGCTCACTCTCCCCGGTGCCTTTCTGATGCATGGTGTGTCTGGACTAAGGGGCCCCCTGAGCTTTGTGCATTAAAGGACAGGACGTCCATTGGCTCTGAAGGAGAAGGAACCAACTGACTGAGCTTCTGCTGGGCTCGCTCTGGTTCCCTGTGTCCACCTGCTTGTCCCCAACCCTGTGAGGAAGAAGAGAGGACTGCCAGTGGGCTGATAGTTTCGTTTTTTTTTAAAGTACCCTTATGGCTATATTAAAGCTTTCTCATCAGCCCATGAATGCCTCTCTCCTGCCTGGCCCCAGCCCCCAGGAGCTCAGGAAACCCCCGCTCACACCCACCAGGCTGTCCTCCCTGGCAGTGGGCCCCGTGCCAGCACCGCCCTGTTACCCTGCAGGTGGAAGGCCGCTCCCTCCCCCCATTCATGGCCTAATCCTGCCCAGCTGCCCCTGGTCCTCACTGGTTTGGGGCCAGCCTGACTCCACTTGCCCAGTGCGGGGAAATACATTCCAAGAGCAGTAATCCTCACTTCCGCTTTTGTAAAAGACATGGCCACTGAATTCATCCCCAGAAACCCTTCTAAATACCCAAGGGGCGCACAGCGACCCAGATCCTGATGGATTATGTTAATTACGAATGGCAGCGGGGTGACAGTTCACTTTACTAGCCTTCCAGGACCCCGCTTCCTGTTTTTCAGGACAGCAGTGACAGGGTCAGCCTGGTCTTGGGGGAAGGATCTCTGAACTCGGAATCAGGAAACTTGGGGTCTCCCAGCATGACCTGCCCCCCTGCTCAGTGTCCCCATCTGCAGCAGGATGTGGACTAGACCTCTTGTTGACAAGTCATGGCACAAATGCCTCCTGAGGAGACGGCAGACATTAAGTTTCATATCAATGTGTTCATGTGTCATTTTTTATATAATAGAGAAAAAGTAAGTGGCGTTAAGTTCACGTGTTCTCGGATACTGGGGGAAACCTGGTGGTGTAGCGGTTAGATGCGACGCCTGCTAACCAGAAGGTCGGCAGTCTGCATCCTCCAGGTACTCCCCATCGGGCAGTTCTTGTCTGTCCCGTAGGATCCCTGAGTTGGAATCAACTTGACAGCAGCAGACTTAGTTTGGTCTCAGGTTTATTACACAGGTTGAGTCTAAGAAGCATACTGACCGCAGCAGTTTAAGGGTCCCTAACTCTGGGGGCACAGCAGATTAAGTGCTACGGCTGCTAACCAAAAGGTTGGTGGTTGAAGCCCTCCAGGAGCACCTTGGAAACTCTGTGGAGCAGTTCTGCTCTGTTCTGTAGGGTTGCTTGTGTCAGCATCGACTTGACGGCAGTGGGTTATTTTTTAGGGACCACTGGGAAAGCCTGGTGGCATGGTGATGAAGTGCTACGTCTGCTAAGCCGTAAGGTCAGCAGTTCAGATCGACTAGGTGCTCCTTGGAAACTGTGAGGCAGTTCTGCTCTGTCCTGTAGGGTCTCTGTGAGTCAGAAATCAACTCGATGGCAGTGAGTCTTTTGGGTTTTGAGAGACCACTGTCTAATCGATGTCAAATACTGAGTGGGCTCAATGCAGACACGTTTTTCAAGAGAAGCTATCTGCGAACCAAGGTTTGAGGACAGTGAGTGGATAAGGTCTGTCTTGGGGCAGAGTTGTCTTTTACAGCTGCTGTGTTTTTGTTGTCACACTGTACTGCTGGTCATGTGCCAGCTTCTTAGTATGAATCAGACGTCTGGAACGCTTCTCCCAGTAACTGTCACCTGTCTGTGAGAGAATCCAGTCCCCTTGACTGTGATCTGCTGTGCAGCCCACTTTCCTGGGGAAGCTCATGCTGCCTGGCTGCCCCGTGGGACCCAGACAGGCCTCTGAGTACACAGATCGCCACTTCAGAGGGAAAGTGCCTTCATCACATGCTGGCTGCTGCAAAACCTACGTACGCTGTCTTCTTTTATCTCAGAAAAAAGACAGCCAGGCGGGCACCCAGGAGGCAGCAGGGGCCCTGAGCTGGCTGTGGGCTGTGTCTGTGGGGTGGCGCTGTAGGCAATGCCTCGAGGGAGCTGCCACCCGGCACCCTGGGAGAGATCCAGGTTCTAGACTGTGCATGCTGAAGCAGTCTCTACCGAGGGTCCCTACGCACCACTCTGCCACTGACTGGGGCCTGTGGCCTTGTCCAGAGGCAGGAGAGACCCAGAAGTGACAGGAGCAGCACAAAGAAAAGGTAGATGGACAGGAGAGGCATACACGAGAAGATGGGGTGGCAGCCGCAGACACGCTTCTGAGGCGGTTTCCCTAGCGTCCCGCGCTTCCCATGGGTGCAGACGTAACCCGCACGAGGTGGGCACTGCTGTCTGCACAGCGGGGAGCAGCTCGTCACACTGTCTCACCAGGCCAAGAGCTGCAATTTAAACCCTGCACTCTGGGCACAAGCTGTCAGCCTGGAGGCCACACTCCAGGTAGAGCTGTGGGTGCCCAGCCAAGGCAGCTGTCGGTACAGAAGGCTCATCAGCCTTGTTGTCTGGTACCCCTCCAGCCCCCCCACTGGCATGTGCACTCATCATCCCCCCGCCCGGGGAAGGGGCTCCCCAGAGCAGGGCGTGTATGCCCCGGCTGGTCTGCAGCCAGGCTGCCAGCAGGGACAGGTCATCGGCCAGTCTGGTGGGGAGGGACAGGTCGGGACGGCGTAGTGGGCGTGCTGCCATGGCCCGGCTTCTGGCGCTCAGGCCCCGGGCACACAGCTGCTGCGCCCAGTGCCGGGGCCCCACCGGCCACCTCCCACTGCCATCCACTCTCATCCCAGGCAACTGCCCTGCCACTGATCCCCACCCCCACCCAGGCCACCCCTAGTGAGGAACGGGTTAACCGTCAAGAGGCCAGCTGTCCTGTCTCCCCTTCTTCCTGGAAGCGAAGACTCCATCTGCCCGGTCAGCTCCTCTCAACCGGCCTGCAGCCTCTAAGATGACTGGCCTGGAAGGGTGCCTAGTGTGCCCGCCCCCTGCTCCCACCTCAGGGATGGGGGGAGCCTGTGTCCCCACTGCCCTGACCATCCCTCCCTTCCCATGCCTCCAGAGGCACCCCAGCTCCCCATCCCACAAACCAGACCACAGGGTTAAAAATAGAGCCTCTTTAATAGTACCTGTCAAGTTCAGGTACAAGATGTTCCCATAAGCACACAGCCTGGCAAGGCCTCCTGGGCAAGGGGGCAGGGAAGGGACAGGCCCAGAGCCCAGGCCGCTTGGCACAGAAAGAATGAATAAATTATAGTTCTCATACTTTGGGACAGTGTAGAAACAACGATGCAGAACCCATTACGGACAAACAGCACAGACAGGCAGCCTGGGCTGGCGCATGGTGACCCGGAAGACCTGAGATGGTGGCCAGGGCATGCTGTGTGTCATGAGGCAGACCCCTTGCCCTCTCTGGGCTTCCTGCTTTCCCTCCCTCCCCAACATCAGTGGAGCTGGAAGAAAGGCTGCAGCCTCGGGGAAAGTTGATGGGGCAGAGGGCAGGATACCAAGCGTTGCAGTTGGGCAACGTTGGTCATGTTGGTCAGCCCTGTGTGCTCAGCCACCCAGAAGCCAGGTAGCTGACAGCATTCGTCAAGTGCGCTTTGCACCAAAGCCCAGGCCAGGCAGGGCTGAAAGGCCTATGGGCTTGGGGTCTCTGACCCCCAGTGACCCCAGACAACCCGACCCACACAGCCAGACGGCAGGCCAGCACCACCTGTCTCCAAATAAGTTACAGAAATAAATTAGTCTTCACAGTCCAAAGGATGTGTCCACCTGTCAGCACAGGGTGGACGGGAGAAGTTGCTGGAGTAGGATCCCTGCCCTGGCTCACGTCTCTGGGTGGAGAAGCGTCCCACAAAGATGAGGCAGGGTCTGCGGGGTGTGGGGAGCAGCGTGGGTGGAAGGCGGAAGCCCCTACTCTCAGCCTACTCCTCAGCAGTTACAAAAATAAATAAATCCAGAGTGTGCCACAAAAACCAGGAGCACCCTGACCGTCCATCCAGGACCCGGTGATCCCCAGATCAGAGAAGCTGCAGCAAGGCTCTGAGGGCCAGGATAAGGGCTCCCCCTCAGACGGGCACCGGCTCTACCAGGGAGGCCGGAGCTGTATCCTCAAACAGTGGGCTCTCGATAAAAGGTGTGTGGACATCCTCAGCCGGCTTGGAAGAACCCAGGAAGGATTCCAGGAAGCAAGTGGCCGTGTCCCGGGGGGGAGAGAAGCCAGGCAATGGGAAGAAGGGGGCCTCGAGGGCATCCAGGCCATCAGACACCTCCTGGGACGACGTGTAGAGGGGCCCCAGGCTGTAGTCCGGCAGGGCCTGGAGCAGCTCAAAGGAGTCACAGGAAGACAAGCTTAGGTCCATGGAGCTGCTCTGGCCAGCGTCTGCACTGGCCGGCCCTGGGAGGCCAGCTTCTTTCAACCCCTCAGGGCCACCGCTAAGGAAGCAGCTGGCATCCAGGTTGGCATTCTCATCCAGGACGCCCAACGTGAGGCCAGAGCTGGAACAGCTGTGGGTCCAGCTGGCTAGTCCAGCCAGGTCGCTGGTCCCGAAGACATCAGCTGGGTGGAAGTAGTTCAGGCTGTCCAGGCCCCCCTCCTCCTCCTCCCCACCACCCTCCCTGCCCAAGTCCGAGTCACTGAAGCTGAGGGCCCGCACCAGGCTGTCGTCGTCCACACCAGGCTGGAAGCCAGGGCCGGGCAGGGCCAAATGGACAGGGCCGCTGAGGTCCTCGGGGGCACCCAGTGCCACGGGGCATGCGGTCAAGCAGTCCGTCACGTCACTGCTGCCTCTGCTGCCGCTGCTGTCACCCAGCTCACTCTTCATGGCGGGCACAGCCAGCGGGAGGGCAGGGTCCAGTGCCTGCTTTCCGGGGCTGAGAGGGCCATCCCAGACAGGGACCCCTAGCTCCACCGGGCTCTCGGGCCCCTGCTCCAGCTGCAGGCGGGTGAGGGTGTGGATGAAGTGGGTCTGAACCCGGGTCTGGTTGAACTCCACACGGCCCTTGGGGTTCTCGCAACCCTCTCTGCAGCAGCCGCAGGGGAAGGCCGTGTGGTCCACCTGCAGAGGACAGACCGGTGAGGACTCCACGGAGCCCAGGGGCCCCCGGGCTCCGGCTCGCCGCCCCGTCCTTCCCAGCCCGCCCGGCCCACTACCTGGCACTTGATGCCCGCCAGGCTGCAGCTGCAGGTCTCGGGGTCACAGACCCCGTCGCAGTGACAGCCACAGTCCTCCCGGGAACGGCGCAGTGCCTGCAGCTCCCGCTTCTCCTCGCGGTCGATCCTTCGTACGCCTGCGGCCCGCAGCAGGGCCTGCCGGTGCCGGGAAGGGTAGGGCTGGAGGAAGGCCCCTTCCTCCAGCTGGCCAGCCACCACAGCCACTGCCAAGTCCTCTTCCACAGAGGCATCGTCAACGGCGTCCACTGTCAGCAGCAGGCCTGCCTCCGCCTCGGGCCCTCCGGCCACTGAAAGCTGCACCCATGGGAGGGAGGAGGGACATGAGGGACCCAACACAGGCTCGGTCTCCACAGCCCTCAGTCCCTCAGCCTTCCTGCCCAGGAGCTTTCCCCGTGCTGGTCACCGGGGACACAGCAGTGGACAAGGCCGCTGAGGCCACTGCCCTCCGCGCGTCTCTGAACTGTCCATGTAACTCTAGCTGACAGATACGCCCTCCTCCGGCCCGGCGGGTGCAGACTGCAGAGTCACCTCAGCCCCGTGGCCCCGGCCCCAGTGCACCAGCAGTCGCCTCACCCCCACCCCTGTAGCAGAGGAGCCCATTCAACCCGCCCCTGTCTGCAGGTAATCCAGGCGACAGACCCCAGGAAGTCCGTCCCTGCCCCCCGACCCAGTCCCCAAATACGCAGTGAGCAAATGGGTCCCCAGCCCCGCTGCTAACGCTCCCTGAGGCCCTCTCTACCAAGCCAGGCCCCAGGACGGGCCGCGGGGAGGGGGCCGACCTTCTGCCTGAGCGCCTCCAGCCTCTCCTCCTTCAGGCGCTGGCGGAGCTTCTCCCGCCGGGCCAGGGCCTGCTCCTGAGCAAACTCGGCCAGGGAGAAGCGGCGGCGGGCGCTGTGGCGGGCGGCCATGCCCAGCGTGCAGCCGCCACGGCTCGGGACACTGGTGAAGCCCTGGCAGCGAGGGAAGTAGAAGACGGTGACGCCGTCGAAGGCGACGTGGCCTGGGCGCTTCCGCGGAGCCCGCTTCAGGATGGACGGGGCTGGAAGGCAGGCAGGGGACAAGTGGGGTGAGGGCTCTGCGAGGCATCCCGACCCTGGCGCCCCCGCCCCGACACGGACCAGAGAAAAGATCTGAACGGAGGAGCTGGCATGGCTGGGGGACTGGGACTGGTACAAGCGGGCAGTGTCCACACTGGTTCACTGCCAATTCATCTAAACAAGGACACCACGTGGGCAGTCTCTGTCCTGTGGGGTCGCTGTGAGTCAGAATGGATGACTGGAATGAGTCTGGGCTCTTTTTCTGCATGAACAGGCACCTCTCCTTCTCTTCTTCAGGGCGCCCTGGTGCACAGTGGTTACCAGAGGCTGGCAGTTAGAGCCTAGCAGGTGAAGACCCCGTGGGGCAGTGTGACCCCTGTAGGGTCACTGTGAGTCAGAACCAACTGGACACCAACAGGTTTTATTGTTGTTGCACACAGAAAACCCACCGCCGTCGAGTCAGGTTCAACCTGGCAGATTTGAACTGCTGACCTTTTGGGTTAGCAGATGTAGCTTGTAACCCACTGTGCAACCAGAGTACACATAAAGCTTTATTAAAATTATTGATTTGCAGACGCTGTCTCTATATGATAGTTTATACCCAGCTATCTGAGTCGATTTCCCGACCAAAGTGTTTCTAACTTACATTCTTGAATTCAGACAGGCAGCCACCCGCCAACAGTGGCCCTTGACCTTGCCTTCATCCGATACAAACCACTGTGTGTGCTGGTCACGCCGGCCGGCAGTGCCCAGCAGTGTGCCCCAGCACTGGCAACAGCAGCCCGGTCTTGTTCCTGACCGAGTGGGAACGCTTCCACCAGTTCCTCATTAATCACAATGCCAGTGTGCGGGTTGAGATATACTTTGTTTTTTAATCACTTGTCCTATCTTTCCAAGGGCTTTATCTGGAAGGACTATTACATTCTGTCAAGTATTCTGTCTGCATTTTTAGCAGCTCCCATCTTTTTTCCTCTTCTGACAGTCATGTGGTAAACGGCCTAATGGCATTTCTTAATATCCTGGTGTTTACAGGCTAAACCAACTGTAGTTAAGTAAACGGAGTTACAGACTGTGAGCTAAGACTCCAGCGGGGACCTGTGTATCTGTACTCTCAAGTGAGAAAGGGCTAGTTTCTATGTTGGTTTGTTTGAGGGGATTCAGTGGGGGCAAAAGTGGCCCTTAAGGTGGGCAAAAAAAAAAATCCCAGCATTTTTTTACAAACAAAGCACATATGTGCAGTTCATAAAAGAGAGATGGCCTGTCTTTGGGGGGTGCTCAGGAAAGGGTCACAGCAGACAGGGGCTGACAACAGCTCGTTCACGGCTCGCCGCCTCTGCCCGCCAGCAACCTCACAGGCCTGGACGCAGCCGAGAGGACACCCTGTCTCGCCCTGCATAGGCAGCTGGCACTTGGCCCACAGAGAGCAGGGAGTGGGGCATGGAGCCCAGCAGCGGGGAACAGAGGGAGCCCAAACTAGAGTAGAAAGGAGGGTCGGGATCTCGCCGCGGGGCGCGGTGGTCCCCAGGCAGTCCGCCAGGGCAGGGGAGACTCACGGGTGGAATTCCAGGGACCAGAGACGTCATGGTAAGGCCGGGGTGTCTGCTCCCAGGGGCCCTCCTCTTCTGAGTCCTGGGCAGTGGAGGCTGAAGAGCTTGGGGAGCAGGACCGAGAGCGCCACCCAGAGGAGGAGGAGGAAGAGGAGTCGTCCTCGTCCAGCTGGTCAAATTTCCTCTTCAGTAGCCCGGTCATGGCGGCGCTGGGTGGCTCTAAGGTCTAGGGACAGACAAGGAGGCTCCAGGTGGACTGAGGGCAGAAGGCAGCTGTCAGCCATGCCCGCAGTGCCCCACACTGCCCCAGCCCCCCAGCCCCCAGCCATGGCACTCCCCGTGGACACAGCACGGCTCTCCTTCCACTCATGTCCTTGTATCCCCAGGCCACTGCCACTGTGACCAAGTCAGCTGCCTCATTTCCTGCTACAGCCCACCTGCACACACTCACAGGATGGCCAGCAGGGCAGGAGGCAGGCAGACAGACAGATGGGCTGACAGACCTTGGCACGGCCTCCCTCATTCCCCGACAGGAATCCTGGGGGCTGACTCACAGCTGGGTAATTCACCCCAGCTTGCATCTGTGTGTCTGTGTGTGTGCGTGTGTGCACGCATGTGTGTGCCACTGTCTGCACAGCCTCTGCTTCCTCCTCCTGCACACCCATACACAGCCCCATGCACACCCCCACCCCCCACCGTGCAGACATGCACGCTGCTGTGCACACATACATGGCACCATGCACACACACCCCACCGTGCACACACACTGGACCGTGCACACACAGCCTGCAGGCGCTCACCCAGGCCAGGCTGACCACGGCCTGATTCCCAGAGCTAGGACTTTCCTGAGCTCCTCCTCCCCCCTCCACTGGGACGGTGCTTCCCAGACTTCCTGCTGAAATCCCCGCCCCACAGGAGAGAAGTCCCCTGCCAGGCCTGTGTGTGTGACCCTGAGCACGCCAGGGCTACCTTTCTCTCTAACTCCTGCCTGACCTTAAGAATCCACGGACGTGTACCCTTCTGCTCCAGTGTCCCGCCCTGTTTGCTGGAATTAACCCTTAATGGAAAACTTGCCTTTTCCCTTAAACCAAAACCCTTCCAGGAAACCCAACCGTCCAAGACAATGTCCCACTGTCTCCTGGCTGGCTTGGTGACGTGGGGCCCAGAACGTAACACTGAACCAGCCCCGCATGAGACTCAGGACTGAAGGGGTCCAGCCAGCTGGCCAACTCCCACCGCCGGGTGCAGGGGCCTTGGGGTTCCTTCTAAACACCACGGCAGGTAGCCATCCCCTGCACTGCCCGGGGGAGGGCTGACATCCCCCAGGGACTCACTGCCGCCTACCTCGTCTGCTATCAGGTCCTGCCACACAGAGGCCTGGGCCCCTGGGAGCTCACCCGGAGGAGGGAACCCAAGCAGAGGCCGCAGCACGGGGGGCCCTCCCCCTCTGCTGCCATCACAGGAAACGGCACAGAACAGGAAAACCAACCAGAAGGCTGTCTCGGTCTCCCCCGACTCAGGTGCCTCGTCCACAGCCCACTTTCTCCGTCACCCCCCCAAGTCTCCATCTCAGCAGACTACAGAGAAGTGAGAAAGCTCCCCTGCTAACCCCTCACCCCAGGCCTGCGGAGGGGACACACAGGTGCTTCCGGAGGCTTCGCAGTGGGCTGTTCCTTGGTCTGGCCGTGCCCCCAGCCCCAGGGCTCAACCACGAACAGAAACAACCAGATCTCAGCTGATGAAGGCTCTCCAGGGAAACGGAGAACCAGGGCCCACGTATGCGTGCACACATGTGCACCTGCACCCTCTGACCAGTGATACCCAGACATGTGTGCCCTCATGCACACGAGACCAACCACAGTGATGCTCAGACACAAACATCCCTACACACACACACACAGACCACTGACACGCGCAAAGAGAGACAGACCACCGTGACATGCACACACACAGACAGGCCACAGTGACACTCAGGCACAAGTACATGCACACCCACGTGCACACGCAGACAGACCAGTGACAGTGAGGCACACACAGCATCTGTGCAGCCTGCCCCTCACCGTGACCCCGCCGGGAGACCCCAGCCTTGCCCAGGCTCCAGACGCCCTCGCTGGGGCTCTCAAGGCCCAAACACTGGCCCCCATCCCCAGGACCCAGTGCTCCTTGGCATCTGCATCTGGCTGTCCCCTGGAAAGACAGAATTCCACAGGCCCCAAATCGAACCCGCCGTCTCTGTTCCCCACCCCCCACGCCATCTGTCCTTCTTCCTGTGTTCCCTATCTTAGTAACGGCACTGCCACCCACCCGGTTACTCATGCCAGAAGCCTGTGTCATCCTCAACGCCTTCGTCCCCTCCTGCCACTGCACTTAGACACCCTGTCCCCATCAGTATCAGCTCATCCAGCCCCCAGGGGACAGGCCCAGCCCAGGAAACCCCATGGAATCCTGGCTTCAGGCCACACTGTCTGAGGCTGACCCCAGGGGTGGCTGTCCTCATCAGCTTCATGATCCTGGGCAAGTGATTTAGTCTCTCTGTGTCTCCAGCTCTTTGTCTTAAAACCTCCCAAGGCCGGGTCACAGGGTCAGCTCATGTCCGGTTCTCAGGTCAGTGGTGAGCGCTCAGTGAATGGCGGTGTGCTCCTACATGGCTCAGATGGAAAGGATGGAAGAGGGAGCCCCGGGGACACACATGAGGGACGACGCAGCTCACAAACACCACGCTGAGGGGACGCAGCCAGGACAGCCATCACCCAAGCACTGGGGGCCAAGGAGGAATCTCCTGGGGGCTGGGAACACTTCGCATTGGTCTGGGTGGTGGTCACCCCAGAACCCCAGCCGCACACTCAGGATCATCGGCATAGGAGGTCTGGCCATTATGTTCGGAACTCACCCCAGACAGGTGCGCCGTCCTGCACCGCTGAGGGCACGCACCTCCAGATGCTCCCCTCAGGAAGCTGGGCGCCGATGCCAGCGCCCAGCCCACCCTTCCAAGCAGTCTGGGGAGCTCTTTCAGAGCTGTCGTGGTCTTGCCCTTGATGCCCTGGACATCATCAAAATGCTGTTCTTTCAGTACTTCCTTCATTCTCCAGTAAATAAAAGTCACTGGGGGCCAGACCAGGTGAGCAGGGAGGGTGTCCCAATGCGGTTATCTGTTTACTGGCTAAAGACTCCCTCACAGACAACCAGACAATTAAGTTCACACACTTGCCACCATGCCACTGTGCGCAGTGGCCATTCTAGAAAGAATTCCTAAATTGCTCTGAAGGGTAGACTAGGTGCTGGCACCAGGGCACAGCTTCCCAAGGGGAGGACTTCTAAGGTGACCGAAGTGATACCCCGCAACGAGGCTCGTAGTGCTTGGAACAAGTAAGTTCACGGACTTAACTGTCAGACCTCGTACTTGAGGCACTTCTTGCACACCATCTTAAATTTGAGAACTTTATTACCCCTATCATGTTTCTGGCCCCACAGCCTCTGCCCCGGCCATCTCTCAGCCAGAGTCACCTGCAGCCAGAGTGATGTCATTCATCACAGATTGACAGCCACCCCAGCTGAGTCGCTCTCCACAGTCCCACAGCCTGGGGTCGGGTTGGGATTCTGCGGGAAGCTGGTCCCACCAGGCCAGTGCCCCCCCATCCATCCGGCCTCCTCCTGCCCCCACTGACCTCCAGGCCTCTGCACCAGCTGCTTCCTGGGCCTGGAACAACCCCGACAAAAACCAACCTCCACCAGCCCCTCAAGGCGCCCCCAGGGGAGGAATGGTCGCAGTGCTTGGCTGATAACCGAAAGATCAGCAGTTCAAACCCAGCAGCAGCTCTGGGGAGGAAGCTGGCTTCTGCAAACAGCGCAGCCTCAGAGAGCCCGGCCACAGTTCAGCTCTGCCCTAGGAGGTCGCTGTGAGTTCGAACTGACCCAAAGGATCCAGTTTCTGTTTGTTTACTGGCCCTCTGAAAGTCGTCACCAAGAGGTCCCCCCCTGCCTTGATGCCTCTCAGGGCCACCCCCGGCCCTGGGACTCCCCATCATAGTCTCGTCACATCGCACAGCACCTGCCTCAGACCATCGCCCCATGCCAGGCTCCCAATGCCTCTGCTTGGCCCTGGGCATGCCCGGCTGTGCCCAGTGCCTAGACCAGAGTCTGGCACAGAGCAGGCACACAGTGGACGTCACAGGGCAGGCAGCACGTGTCATGTGTCAACAAGGACACAACGTGTGGTCTCGGGTGCCTGGCCAGTGTGCCCTTCTCCTGCTCTGGCCATGGTTAACTCCAGACAGGGCCCCACAGACACCCCGCCGTCTGTGCTCAGACAGGGGCTCTGACAGCAGACGAAAAGCCAGGCTGCAGGCAGGTGAGATGTCAGGAGCTCAGGCGGCATCCTGTTCCCCCAGGAGGGAACAGATGGATGGGGTCAAGGAGGCAGGCTCAGGCCAGGTGCCTCTCGGATGTCCCTAAATGGGACTTCAGGCCAGGAGCTTGCAGCCTGCAAGGCTCAGACAAGGAAGGAGACACGGGATGCTTCCAGCACGTTCCAGGGGTAAAGCCCCAGCGAATCTGCAGACCTCCAAAGAAGTGACACACTCCACCCATGCTCCTGAGTTGGGGAGCCACTGTATCTTGTGCCCCCTGTGGGAACCCAGAGGCAGGGGATGGGGCAGAAAGACTGAACCAGAGACAAGGGGAGGCCAACTCAGAAAAAGGGATGAAAGACAGCGAAAACGGCCAAGAGAAGTGTCAGACGGTGAGTCAGAGGGCGGGGGAGGGGCGCGCAGCTACCCCGGAACGGAGATCCCACCCCAGGGGGAGGCTGGCAGGCCTCCCGGGAACACGGCCCCCTCCCAGTCCAGGAGGGAGGGAAGGCAGTTCCCAGGAGCTGGCTCAGGCAGAAATACCATGCCCACCAGGAGCCCCAGCAACTTCTGACTTCTGCTGAGACCTCACGGGACCTGGAGCCAGCACCCCCAACCCCAACACAGGGCTCACGGCCCACAACTACCTACACACTCCAGCCACACGCTGAGTCTGGAAAGCCTCCTCACCCCTGGGCACTGAGGGCCATGGGCTCAGGTCCCTCTCCTGGTGTTCTGGCTGGGGGAGGCCTGTTGCAGACCCCTGCCCACCTGGCAATGCCTGGCTGGAGATGGGGACGTGGTGCCTCTAGCTGCCTCCAACACCCCCCCCCCCCCCAGAATCTGAAGATTCAGCCTGTCCAGGGGTTATGCCACCCCCACCCCACCCCCAAACACACACCTGGGGTCATGCAAGCCCAAACCCTCAGGAACTGCTTCCTAGAAGGGGACGCATCTCTGAGCACCTCTGGCCCCCACATGGTAGAGAGTAGACAGAAAAACAGCATGGGAGGGATCCTGGGCAGCGCCTGCCCTCTGAAAGTGAAGGAGGGGACAGCTCCTCAGCCTTGGCCTCCAGGGCTGGCACTGGGTAAGCAAGGCTCCTGCAGAAGGGCAACGGCACCCAACAATGAGTGTCACCCTGCTCCCTCATTCATCCAGTCTGTCATTTACTGACCACGAGGCCACACTCTGCGCCAGGCGCCCAGGCACACGGTCACCACACACAGCTGCTCTTCCTGAAACTTCAGTGGGGGTGGGGCGGGGTGCAGAGTTACAAATCCTGTTAGAACCCGGCGTGCCGGAGGCGTGCACCGTCTCACCCGCGGATGTAGGAAGAGTTCCAGGCAGCAGACACAGCCAGCAAGGGACTAGAGGAGGGGGCGTGGAAAGCAAGAGACCCTCCCCGCCAGGGAGGCGGGGAATTCCGGCAGGCGATAGCCCGAGGGCACGGGAAGCCAGGGAGGAGGGAGGTTTCGGGAGGCGTGACAATACGGGATTTGCATTTTAAAAAGATGGCTCAGCAGGCGGCCAGGAGGGGGTGTGACCGGTTAGACTGTGTCGCCAGATCCAGGTAAGAAGACAGCACCCCGCCAGCGAGAAAAGGGTGACGCAGCTAGAAGTGGAGACCGAAGGGCAGGGGTGTACAGAATTTAGGGCCCAGGTGAAGACTTAGGCTCCGGAGGGCTGTGACTCTTCGCGGGGGTGTCAGCTGGGCAGGGGGAGGGACCCTCTCGTTTCCCGAGTGTGGGCCCCGGCTGTGTCCGGGAAAAGGGAGTGACTAAGTGTTGACTTAGTGTGGCACCGGCATTTCCACTCGAAAAAGGCTGTTGGGGAGGGGAAACTGAGGCCGAGAGGAAGTACGTGTTGGGGCGGGCACTGGGCGCGTGGGAGGGCGCTGCCGTGTGCCCGCGGGCAGCGTGTAGCTGCGCCCCGTGACTCACGGCGGTGGCCTCCGCGCATGACGGCGGCTGACAAACAGGTGAGCACGACACAAGCCTCCCCAACCGGGTCGTGACTCACGGCGCCGCCCGGCTCACGCCCTCCCTGACCCCCCCCCCCGCCCGCCCGGAGTACCGGGCACACGCCCCCGGGAGGAGCCCGAGGGGTAGGCGACAAATGTCACCTGCTCCGGCCACGCGAGGAACTTCTGAAAAGTTCTCCGGCAAGTGGGTCAAAAGGAAACGCGCCCGCGGACGCGCACCCCCGGCCGCCCGCGGCCACCCCGCCTCGGCCGCCACCAGCACTGTGCTCGGGGTGCCGTGACTTGTCTGGGTAACCGCGGCGGGGCAGGGGAGGAACGCGGAGAACCTGCGACCGCCCCCCTCCGGCTCCCAGCCCCGCACGCGGGCTGGACCTCCGCGGGGTGGGCCGCGCGGGGCAGCCCCCACCCGGCGGTCGCTCAGGGCGGCGGGGACAAACAACAAGGGGCTGCGGGAGCCGAGCCCCCCGTGCGGGTCGCCCCCTCCCCAGACCCCCGGCCGGCCGGGTTTGGGGCTCCTGGCCCTTACCTGCGATCCGGGCGCGCGCCGAGGACACCGACACTGCCCGCGTCGCCGTGCGCCGTGCGCCGTGCGCTCGGCCCCGCCGCCGCAGCTCGAGTGCCCGGCTCTGCGCCCGGCCGAGGGAGACAGGCGCGCCGGCCCCGCCCCGCGCCCCGCCCACCGCGTCAGTGGAAAACTCCGGGCTCGGCGCTGACGCACGCCCCGCCCCTCTCCCCGCCCACCGCGTCAGTGGAAAACTCCGGGCACGCTGCTGACGCACGCCGGGCCCGCGGCCGCCCGCCCCGCCCGCCCCGCCCCTGTCGGCCCGCCCCGCGGTCGCCGGCCCCGCCCACCACGCCCCGCCCCGCCCCCAAGGCGCCGCCGGCGCCCCGCCCGCCCCGCCCGCCCCGCCCGCCCTGGCACCGCGGCCCCGGGCGGACTCTGACCCGCAGGTGGCGCCGGCCCCTCCTCCCCGCTCCCTTGCCCGCCTGGTTCCCTGAAGTCGCGGACTATCCAAGCCGGTAAAGCCAGGTCGTAAAGCTCGCACTCGCTCTGCCGGCCCGCTTTACAGATGGGTAGACTGAGGCCCGGAGTCGCGCGAGCGTCCTTACAGGCCACACAGGGAGATGGCGGCAGAGCCACGGCTGCCAGAAGGCTCCCCGCCCCCACCCACCGACCCGAGGCAGTCACTACAATCCTGTCTACAGGTTCCTTCCCCCTCTCTTCCCGCCACCCACCCCCTGACTCCTCTCAAATGGAGAAAAGCGTGGGGGCGGGGTGCCCCGACCTCTGCCCGAGGCCTACAGACCCTTCTCCGAAAGTAGGCCCGAGCTAAGGGTCCTAGGACCCAGCCAGAGCCCCCTCAACCAGTATATCGCCTTTAAAGAAAACAAAAGGAAAAGAAAAAGGCCCGTTTCCTTCCCGGCCGAACCCCGGCCACTCAACGCCTGCGGCCTCAGCTCTGGGGCCTTCTCTCCCTGGAAGCTGCCTGCTGCCGCGCGCCCCGGGGGCCCATCTACCCGTCCGCCCTCTTCCTATCGCGGTCATGAGCCGACATCCCCAAGGCACCCCTCGAGTTCTCCCACCCTGCGCCTTTGCTGCACGCCCCCTCTCCCTGAGGGTGGCTTTTTCCCCCTCGCTCCACTGACCGAAATCCTAGAGCCCTTTGGCGCGCTCTGTTGCACTGCCTCCTCCAGGGAGCCTTCTTGGGCGTCTGGCCCTCCTCCCGCTGCATTCTGGGCTCTTCGAGAGCTGCCCAGGCCCAGCCCTCAGAATTCCCTCTGCTCTGCTCCAGGTGGGGGCGGGGTCGCTTGCTGTCGCTGCTGGGCGGCATCTGGGGAGGAGGTGACTGTGCGGGCCCTGTGCGGCCACAGGTGTGCATGAAGGGCGAAAGAGATCTGCCCACCCTTCACTTTCCGGTGGGAAAAGCGGCAGGAGATCAGGCTGGGGGGTGCAATCCTCCTTTCTGGAGGCCTTTCTGGAGGCGGTGGTGTCTGTACCTGGAGGTCTGCCGAGCCAAGCTCCAGTGGCTTCCCAGTGCCCTCGGGGTGAGCCTCACCTGCCTGCGGCCTGGCCTCCTAGGCCCTTGCAGCCTCCGGTCTGTCTTCACCGCCCAGCCGCCTCCCTGCATTTTATCCGCACTGTGTACCCCTGTGTTGGTGTAGGGGGCTCGAGTGATGCTGTCGCTAAGTGTTTGTGTGCTGACCACAAGGTCGGCGGTTCGAATCCACTAGTCGCTCTTTGGAAAGGCCATCCGGCAGTTCTCCTCCATCCTGTGGGGTCGCTACGAGTAGTAATCGACTCGATGGCAGTGGGTTTGGGCTTTGGCTTTTGTATGGGTGCTTGTCACGCTGGCCATTCTGCGCTTGTGATTCTCCCGGAGGTGCCCTGGTCTGCCTCTCGTCACAGTTCTTCCAGGCTGTGGATGACTGCACTCCAGCCCCTTGGTCCGAGGCCTGTTTTAGGGGTGTGTCCTGCCCCCTGACTTGGAAGTCTCAGGGTGCTGTTGCCCACCCTGCCGCACTCTGCCCCTGCCCAGCGTGTGCCGGGCTGTATGGTCACTCTGGGTTTCCTCTGTTGTTGGCCTCCGCGGGAAGGTCAGGGCCAGTCTGACTGACACCGCTCAGTCCTCAGTCCTCTGTGAGAACTTCTGGAATAAATGGGGTGCATTTAGTGAATGTGGAGAGGGTGGGGTGGAAGTGGGGACAGCATGGTATCAGCACACCACACAACTGCTGTGATGCTGGGGTGTGGCCGAGCCCAGCGTGTCAAGGCTGCAGGGGTGTCTCAGTTGTCAGAGGTGACTCAGGCCTCAGGGCTATAACAGGCAGCACCCCGGGCCACCCGGCCACCACCCTCAGCCCACTTGCCTCCAGGCCCCAAGCTGTACTACCCATTGGCATAGAGTAACGTGTCTCACGGCGACCCCATAGCGCAGGAGAGGCTGAACTCTCAGGCCAGCAGCCTAGCTCTTAACCACCAGGGCTCCGGATCCTCAGGCCAGACGCAGCGTGCCCACTGCTACCACGCAGATCGAGGTTCAGATCCCCTGGAGGCACCAGGCCTGGCGGTCTGCTTGTGAAAAGTCACCCCCTCAAACACCCTGCAGCACAAAGGTCTCTGACACGGGGTCAGCAGGAGTCAGGATCTGCTCACCAGCAACTGTGAGACCTAGAGGGGAGTTCAGATGTTCTAGGTGTCGTCCCCCTCTCTCTCCAGAATCAGTTTTTCCATCTGTGAAATGGGGTGTTTGACCAGAGAATCCTACCAGCTCCAGCACCCCTTCACCTGTAGGAAACTGGGCAGGGCTTGGCGTTAGCATTGGGGTCTCTCAGGCTGCTAATGTGTACATCCCACTGGGCTGTTGGAGGGGAAACCAGAAGGGCCATAGAGCAGGGCTAGCAAGATGGCAAGGGCTGGGGCGGGGGGACTCTGTAGAGAGTCAACAGGTAGTAGGCTTGGGGGGCAGAAGACCAGGAGAGAATAAGGGAAAGATGGGAGAATTAAAGGAACAGATTAAATGATGTGTTTGTTCCCGGAGAGCATCATGCTGGGCCAGGCTCACCAGATGTTCCTCAGATGTGGCTGGTGACGACAAACATCTACCCCTGGGATCCCAGCTAAGTTCTTCCTGTTGATGGGGAGGCGAGTGGTCTGATGGGAGGTGGCGCGGGTGGGGTCTGGAGCCTCACCCATCAGTGACTGCAGCACGGATGTGATGGAAACACACCCACATGCCCGCCCTCTGGGAATTTCTGAGTATTTGGAAGCAACACTAGAGTTTCTCAAAACATCCAGCATTGTGGAACACCTGTTTTCGGTAAATAAAAAAACATTACCATTTTAAATAAAACATTTTAAAAAGTAAAATAAATGATGCACTCCTGTTGGAAAGGCTAGGATGAAGCGGGCTGCCAGTACCCAGGGCGGCCGGCTGGAGAGTCAGGCAGATTTTTGGTGGGACGTAAGCTGGTGCAGTCAGTTAGGAGGGAGCTTTGGTCGTGCTGACAGGCTAAGGAGGGGAGTCCCATCCTGCCGGCTCTGCGCCTCGGTACACAGTGACAGAGCACTTGTGTCCACCTGGTGACCTTTGCAAGCATGTATGTGGCAGCATCATTCAGAACACCCCGAGACAGGAAACAACCCCCATGTCCATCAAGAGGGGAGAGGAAACCAGGTGACTGATCATACGATGGAATGTGATGTGGCCGTGAGAGAGAACCAGCGGTTGTCTCCCTCCAGGGTCTGAATGGATCGCAGAAACATGGCGCTGGACAGAGGAAGGCAGGCACAAAAGAGAAGCAGCCAGGACCTCAGGGACATGAGGGTTAGAGACAGAGCTGGCGCGTGGAGGTGACTGTTGACTGGGAGGAGGCTGAGAGGGCCGTGTGGTGGCAGGAATGTCACCTGTCCTGACGGAGCAGTGGCTGCACGGAGGCGTGCAGACGTGCAAATTCTAGCTTAAGATCTGTTCACTTGGCTGTAAATTTCACCTTGATTAAAAAGGGGGAAAGGACAGTCTCAGTTCCGTAACTGGAAAACCCAAACCAAACCCACCGCCGTCGAGTCGCTTCCAACTCAGAGGCGCCCTACAGGACCGGGTAGAACTGCCCCCCACAGTTTCTGGGAGCGGCTGGTGGATTCCAGCTACCAAGCTTTTGGTGAGTGGCCGTAGCACCTGACCACTGCTCCACCGGGGTTCCCTAACAATTACAGAGATGGCATTCCTGCAGGCTTCCACCCGCCAGGCTGTGTCCTGACCAGTAAGGGTGGTACCTGGAGCCTGCAGGTTGGACCCAACCTTTAGTTCTCTCTCTCTGCTGGGCTGCTGGCCCAAGTTCTGGTCCAGATCCGCGCTGAGAACTTGCATTTCTAGCAAGGAGCCCTGGTGGTACAGTGGTTAAGGTCTGGGCTGCTGACCAAAAAGTCAGGGCTTCAAAGCCTCTAGCTGCTCCTTGGGAACCCTGTGGGGCAGTTCTCTGACCTAGAGGGTCACTGTGAGTCAGAGGCGGTCCCTGAGGACACTCGTCCTGCCGGTGGGGCACCAGTTCAGAGAGCCACAGTGGGTTTCGGTGTCCGTGATACTGAAGAGTCAGCTGGGAGCCTTGTAAATCATAGATGCCGATTTGCTGTATCTGGGTGGAAGTGCAGGTTCTCAGGGCACCTACCAGCTGGTTCAAAGCCCTAGTTCGAACCCAGCCGCCTCTCCCCCAGAGAAAAGCGTGGCAGTCCCCTCCTGGAGGCTCATAGCCTTGGAAGCCCCGTGGGGGCGGGTCACCCTCTCCCACGATGGGAGTGGGAGTGGGAGTTGGTTCTGTAGAAACGGGTTAAATTCGTGTGGTGGACCCAGGGGTGCCTGCTCGGGGCTGCCCAGCGCCACGGCTTCAAGTCCAGTCAAAGCATCACATGAGCAGAAGGGTCAGCAGGAGTCCTCCCCAGGATAAGCCGCGCCCCCTCCATCAATGCTTGGGGGTGCTTTACACTGGCTCCCCCTAATTTTCAGTCTCTGTTGTTTGCTCAGGTTAAGGACAGGCCTATGATTTACAGAAAGTGGGTGGTGGGTGCTGCTGTTTCAGAACTGCGCTTCTTGGGGAGGGGAAGGGGGACTCTGAGAGCAAGCAGTAAGGTCTTGTCCCCCTTTGGAGGGGACTCTGGACAACTCCCACCCCAGCCACCCCCTCCTCCCCACATTGCTGCAGAGAATCATTCTCTCTGCCCTTCCTCTTACCTCCCCCTCCACAAAGGACTTCCTCTGCCCCCAGTCCCATCTCTGCCCACCCTCAGGGACCCTACGCGACAGAGTGGGACTGCCCCGTAAAGTTCGCACAGGCCAGCTGGGGGATGCGGACCGCTGACCTTGTGGTTAGCAGCCTTAGCTCTGAACCACGGCCCCTCCCGCCCCAGCCCCTGCCAGGAGTTCAGGCTGTGTTCTCAAGGTGTGGCCCCGGGACCATCACTAGTGTCCCTTATCTGGTGACTTGTGCCCTCCTCCACTGACCGTCTGTATCCGATCTCCAGGGTGGGCCCAGCAGTCTGCGGGTGAACACACCTGTGTGTGATTCTGGTGCCCCTTCCGGTTGAAGCCAGCTGAGCTCAGCCGCTGGCAGGCGAGTCCCAGGAAGGAGGCCTGCCCTCCTGCGCACGTCTGGAACATTTCTTGTTTGTTTAAATTGCAGCCCTTCTGAGTGTGACTCTGGACTGAAAACCCCGCCCTGCTGTCAAGTTCTGGGTCGAAGGGCTTTGACAGTCTTGCCAAATCGCCCTCCCCCCAAAATCCTACCAGTTTCTCTCCCCTCTTTCCCAACTCCTGCCCTGGCACTTGTTACCCTGTGCTGAGCTCTGTCCATGTGATGGGAGGGCCAAAGAAGACAGCCTCCTCTTTGCATTGGCATTCTCTAATTCTGCTGAGACTCTTAGAAGCCACTTGTATTTCTCTGTCAACCGCTGGTTTGTATTCTCCGCTCATTTTGTGTGGGGCTGTTTTCGCTCTTCGAGGACTAGGGAGACAAGTCCTTCTGTTTGTCACGTGCTGTTTTGTGACTTGTTTGATGATATGTTTTGCTCTTCAGAAGTTCAATTTTTGTGTTTCTCAAATATTTACAAGTTCTGGTTTTCTGTGTGCTGTGTTCCTTGTAATATTGTGAAGAAATCTACCTCTTCTCTCTGGAATGCTGTAGTTTTATTTTTAATATATAAGTTTGGAATTACTTTTCATTTAAGGACTAGACAAGAGTTTCTGCTTCCGTTTCTTCCTGCACGCAGTTAGCTGCTATGCTTGCCACTGTGTTCACTCATTTGAAACATCACCACAAACATAAGTGACTTCCTATGCGTACTGGGGTCTGTTCCAGGCTTTCTATTCCTGCCCACTAAGTTTGTGTTTCATCCCTGACTGCCACACTGCTTTAGTTATTGTGGTTTCATTATATGCTTTACTATCTGGTAAGTCGAGTCTCAGTGGTTTTCTTTTTCAGGGCTTTCTTGGTTTTTATCTGTTTCTCCGTTTGAATGTTCTGTCATTTGTTGACTAGTTCTCTTCCTGCTAAACAAAAGAACTGACTGGTATTTTAATTGGAATCCCTTTGGATGGATGTTATTGTGTTGTTGCTAGGTGCCACAGAGTCCTATTCCACTCATAGCGACCCCACGTGACAGAGTAGCACTGCCTAGGCTCTCATCTTGGGGTGGGGGTGAAGTGGTTAAGAGCTGTCGCTGCTAACCAGAAGGTCAGCAGCTGAAATCCCCCAGGTGCACCTGGGAAACCCTACGGGGCAGTTTGCTCTGTCTACACGGTCACTAAGAGTCACAGTTGATCTGCGGCAGTGGGGAATCATCACGGGAGGAGCCTCGGTGGCCCACTGGTTAAGAGCTTGATTGCTCACTAGAGGGGTAGCAGTTCAAATCAAATCCACCAGCTGCTCCTTGGAAACCTGATGTTCTGTCCTATAGGGTCACTGTGAGCTGGAATTGGGTTTGGTTTGGGGCAGATCTCCAGGTGTTTCTCTGTTGGAGCTGACGGGTGAATTCAAGCCAAAACCTTTTGGTCACCAGATGAGGTAACTGAAAAAGCGCCAACATTTTTAAAATAGTTTTTCTGTCCAAAAGCACAGCGTAGATTGTTCACTGTCTAATTTTAACGTTCTCTTCATTAGGGCCCAAATATCTATTAAATATATTTCTAAATATTTTATCTTTGTGGCTGCTATTGTAAGTAGAATTTCTATCTGTTATACTTTCTGGTAAGTTACATATATATAGCCAGCCAAGCCAGCCAAGTGCTGTCGAGTCGGATATATATATATATTTAAACATACAGGAGGGCTACTGGTTTTTGTCCATTAACTGGAAATTGCCATCATATTGCATTTTCTGATCGTCATTAATCGTTGTATGTTTTCCAGTCTCAGTGAGTGCATGTGCGTTTCCTTCCTCTTTTCGACACCTCCTGTCTGTGTTTCTCTTTCTTGTCTAATTCCATCAGTGTGACACACCAGAACCGCGTCCCGTGACAGCTTTGATAAGTGACCTCGATGGGGACATCTTTCCTGTTCCACTCTTCAGCATGATGCAGACTTCGTTAAGACAGATACACACGAACATATAAACCCACTGCCGTTGAGTCGAGTCCAACTCACAGCAGAGTGGGAGGTCAGGGTAGAACTGCCCCATAGAGTTTCCAAGGAGTGCCTGGCAGATTTGAACTGCTGACCTTTTGGTTAGCAGACGTGGCCCTTAGCCACTGCGCAACCAGGGTTTCCACACGCACATATATATGAGACTATTCTAAGGAAATATCTGTGAGAAATAACATTGCCATCGAGTCAATTCCAACTTACAGCAACCCTTCAGGACAGAACCCACACCGCTTCCAAGGAGCGCCTGGTGGATTCAAACTGCCGACCTTTAGTTAGCAGCCCTAACTCTTAGCCACGACACTACCCACCCAACTGTAAACCAGTGCCATCGAGTGGATTCCAACTCATAGTGACCCTATAGTGGCACGTTGGTTCAGTGCTGCCTCTGCCAACCAAAAGGCTAGCAGTTCACATCCGCCAGGCGCTCCTGGGAAACTCTATGGGGCAGTTCTTCTCTGTCCTGTAGGGTTGCTGTAACTACACCACCAGGGCTACCAAAATACCGGTTTACCCTTATTTTGCTCTCATTTTGTTAGTTTTTAGCACGAATGGATGTGGGGTTTTTGTCAAGCGCCTTCTTGGCATCTGCTGAGAAAATGTGACGTAGTTCACCTTTGGCCTGTTGATACGGTGAATTAGAGATTTTCTAATTCTGGGGAAGCGCCTGCGTTAATTACTATAGTGAACTAGGACCTGATGAGTTATTCTTTTCAGGTCCTGCCGATTTACATCTGCTAGTATTTTATTTGAGATTTAATTGCATCTAACCACTCTTCCAAGCCTCCACGTTCTGTCGTTTCTTTTCATGTCACGAGCTTAGGAGTGAATGAGAATCTGCTCTAGTGTTTTACCCAATTTCTACTTGTGTTTTCCGTGTATTTTATTCTTAACTGTCTTTTTTTTCTTGATGTTGATGCCATGATGTTTGGTACACAGAGATTTCTGAAAACAAGATTCTTAATATGCACAGTGCTCTCTCTCTCTCTCTCTCAATTCCCTATTATCTTGTTCTGCATTTTCATTCTGAAACTTTAGCTGGCAGCAACAGTGTAGCCTCACGTTTGTATTTTCCAGTGTACCTTGATTTCTGTTTCCTTTTTAACCTTTCGCAGTTATTTCAGTGGAGATGGCACCTCTTGCATAAATACACCGTACGGTCCAACATGAGAACAATTTTTTTTCTAGTAAAAGGGCAAGTTTATCCCATTTGTATCTGTTGATATGACGGAGGCATTATCCATAATTCTCTCATCTTAGTCTGGGTCTTCTCTTGGAATACTTCCTTGATGCTCCGTGTTTTTACTTAGTGTATTTTATTTTCCGGTTTTCTTGGCTAGGCGTATATGTGTGTGCACATGTGTTTGTATTTTTGTCTGATGATGTGAAGGTTTCTCGTCTGTTTTTAATTTTCCCAGTGGTTGTCTTCGTATTAATTTATTTCTTTGCAAGCAGACACAGGGGGAGTCTTATTTTCAAAGGCTAAGTTGTGGCACCACAGGTCTGCCTGCAGCGTCTCCATGCCTCACCCTCGGCCTGAAGGGTGACGCCAGCCTTCTCCTGAAGCCGAAGCATCAGCTCACGCAGAGACTGAGGGGCCGGGGGGTGGCGGCTGCCTGCTGTTGACGGTCCGTCTGACCCATGATGACCTGCAAGCAGGAAACCGAGTGACTGACCTGAGACCATCGTCTCCCTTTCCGTGCACCGCTGGGGCTCCCCAGGGCTGAACCCAGCTGGATTCCTGGTCTTGCATAGAACTTCAGAGTAGGCATTCAGTGAGGAGGAGAACAAAAGCCATCAAGCCCATTTCCCTCCGGAGTTTTCCAGAAACATACAAGGAGCAGGATCGTCATCCTCTGTCCACCAGGGATGCGCCCGTCAGGGGTATTGTCACTGACTATCAGAAACAGCAAACCCAGCTACAGGCCCACCTGACTGTGGCCCATTGCTGTGGAATTGATTATGACTCACAGGGACCCTACAGTGGCGGGAAGGACTTACCACCCAGGGGTCTACTTCTGCAGTGTTGCAGGAAACCTGGAAGTCAGCAGCCACAGACGTCTCTTCAGTAGCTCAGGAATACCAGCGCTGGTGCCTTCCCCTTGGGCTGCTTGCCTCTTGTCTGCAGGGTGGCTGCCCAACGCCAGCCATTGTGACTCCAGTCAAGTTAGGAAGAAGACGAGCATATAGACATAGTTTATTAAGGAAACAAGGATTTTTGCAGACATACCCTTCTGTGGAGTCCTGCTCTTCGTGTGTCACTGACCAGAACAGGGTCTCATGGTCTCCTGTAGCTGCAGAGGAGGCTGGGAAAGTAGGACACTGGGCAGTCATGATGGACCTCGGCTGCTTGTAACTGATGGAAACCCTGGTGGGCGGTGGTGAAGTACTCCATCTGCTCACCAAAGGTCAGCAGTTTGAATCCCGCAGGCACCCCCAGGGAAACCCCGTTGGGCAGTTCTGCTCTAACCTCTGGGGTTGCGGTGAGTCCAGATCCACCTGACAGCAGCACGGCTTTCTTGTTTTACTTGTTTGTAACTCGTGGCCTGAGGCTGGAGACCTCTGTGCGTGGATCAGAATCGGGCTCTCCTGGAAGAAAGAAGGGTAGAACAGGTTCTGGGTCCGCAGTGGGGACGGCACACCCCAGGCGGGTTCCTGCAACACTAAAGCCAGTTGTCTGCCGGGCCTCACCCGGGACGTCACTGCACGTTCGCGCCGTGTGGCGTCGATTTTATGTGACTCCCAGGAGTGTCGCTGGATCCAGGAAAGTCACCCAGCGCTCACTCTGGTTTCTCCCGGAGCGTGTTTCCCTGTGACCTGCGGCTCTGTTACAGGCCCCAGTGGCGATGGTGTTGATGTTTGCTCAAAGTGGCACAGCCTGGGTGGTGCTGCTGTGGTTTGGATCTCCTCCTGTCTCTTGTGACACATTCATCCTTGCAAATATTTGTAATTATTATTTAACCCGCATTGGGAGGCAGCGCTGGTTAGATGGAGAAGCCACGTGTGGGTGTTCTGGCCCCCAGGCCCCGCTGAGGTCTCAGCCGACATCGACTCTGAGACGCACAAATGAACGCGATCTGGGAGGACGGCAGCCCCCAGCCCTCGTGCTGCTCTGGCTGTAGGCTAGCCTTCCCGAGTTCTACTCCAATCAGAGTTGTGAGCAAAAAAAGCCTTGTTGTGTTAAGCCACTAAATTTTGGAGTGGTTCGTAGTATGGCCACAGATAACTGAATGTTACTGGGAGCTAACCGTGCCACTCATCGCTTTCCAGGATTAAAGTCACATTTAATCCTCCAGCAGTCCTATTATGCAGACCCTCTGGAAGATCTGTAAGGAGCCCGGTCGCACTCTGCTTAGATGGTCGGCTGGTGGATTGAACCTACCGTCTGCTCCTTGGGAGAGGACGATCCGGTGATGTGCTTCCATAAAGACCCTAAAACAAGACAGAACCCTGAGTTGAGGGCGACTCACCGGGACCTGTAAGGCAGAAGAACCACAGGTTTCCAAGGAACACCGTGTGGATTTGAACTGCTGGCCTTTCGTGTAACTGCCAGGTTTCCCCGGTAAAGATCACAGCCTCCGAAGCCCCGGGGGGCAGTTCTGCTCTGGCCCATAGTGTTGTGAGTCAGAACTGACTCAGTGGCAGCAGAGAATGGGAGGTCCTCCTTACAGACAAGGAAACTGAAACTCAGAGCCGTCAAGTGGCTTGTCCCGGTCACAGCACTTGTACGTGGAAGTGGAGGCCTCTGTGTCCCCCGCGACCAGTCCTCTGGGTGGTCTGCAGTGCTGGCCCCTAGGCTATGCCATCTGCTGCTGCCGTCGCTGACCTCAAGCTCTGGGCCACTAAACAGAAATGTGGCATCGGACAGGGATATGTCTGCTGTGCCTGCTCTTCTCCCGGAGGCTCCCTTTTGGCAGGACAGGGGCAGGGCAACCCAGAGGCTCCCAGTGTGCTGAGAAGTCTCCAGCTCTGTGAGCAGGGGACAGTGAGGGAGGGGGGCTCCCAGAGCCGACCTTCGCCTATTGCAATCCAAGGCTGTGCTGTGCCCCCCGTCTTTCCCTTCAGGGAGCCCCGTCTAGATCTGTGAGGTGGGGATCCCCTCGCAGCTCTGGCAGAGGAAGGCCCCTTGGGTTTCCCAAAGCTTCCTCCTGAGCTGTTCCCCTTCTCCCTGCTCCACCCCGTGGTCTGTCAGTGAGAAGCTTCCGGACTGGCTGGAGACCCCAGGGGCTGCCTTAGAGAGGCCTCCGGAAAGAGGCTGGTTCCACCAAGGTCCCTCACTGGGCACCCCCGGTCTTGTGACCTAGTAGAGACAAGAGTCGCTCCACAATTCCCAAAATAATTTCTACCGGTTTCTAGCTGATTCTTGTTTTTCATTTATTTTGACATACAAACAACAAAATGTTGGCGATTTTGGCCGGTTTCCTGGGTACAGTTCAGTGACAGCCACTGTGCTGGCTGAGTTGTGTAACTCTCACTGTGGCCTGTTTCCCCATGTCCTCCCCAGCCTGCACAGAAACCTTGCCTCCCTTGGGCCATCCCTCCTCCTGTCTCTGTCCTGCCAGCCCCCAGAGACCAGTGACAAACTCGGGTCCCCGTGTATCTGTTCTGGACGTGTCCTGTCCACAGGTTCCTGCAGTATCTGTCTTTTTATCGCACCTCCCACTGCCATCAAGTTGGTCCGTCTCCCAGAGACCCTAGAGGTCAAAGGAGAACTGCCCCATAGCGTTTCCAAGCAGCGCCTGGTGGATTTGAACTGCCTACGTTTTGGTGAGCAGACATAGTACCTAACTACTCTGCTACCAGGGTTTCCATTCAGCCAGACGTGTTCACGTCTCAACCATGTGCCCATCGTAGCGTGTATCAGTCCGTGATTTCTCGTCGTGACTGATTCACTGTGTGCATGGGCTGCGTTTTACTGATTTGTCTGCTGTTGGGCACTTGGGTTGTGCCTCCCTTTAGCTGTTGTGAGGAGCGCTATAGTGAACACCGGGTGCTGGGACTTGCTGGAGCCCCGGATTTCAGTTCATTGGGACACATACCCGGGAGTGGAATTGCGGTGTCCTGAGGAAGTTCTGTGCCATGCCCACAGTCAGTTTTGTGCGTAAGCCCGTGGTGGGTCAGTGTTGGGTCCTGTGGTCCATGAGGTAACTATGTGTTGGAACCGACTCACAGCACCTAGCCACAAAAGGTCGTTCTGTGCGGACCTTCTAGGGAGCTGCTGGACTGTGGTCCACAGGGTTGCCCTGTCCTGTGACCACCCCAGGGATACGTGAGGGCTCTGAGTTCGCCACATCCCTGTGACACTTGCTCTTTTCTATTTTTTCTGCTGATAGCGTCCTGATTGGGGCCAGGAGTCCCCGGGTAGGGCAGACAGCTAATGAGCTCAGACTTGAACTGCAAATTAGGCGTCTGCACCCACCCAGAGGCAGCTGGAGGCAAAGGCCTGGAGTCTGCCTTCCAGAAACCTGCTGTCAGAAATCCTGTGAGCCGCATTCTCTTCTGAGACAAACACGGTCCTGTGAATCAATCAGGACAGTGGCATTTCGTTTCCATCTGGACTTGCATTTCCCTAGTAACTAAGGAAGAAGTCCTGTGCTGCAGTGCTGACTGAAAGACTGGGGATTGAACCCACAAACTGCTCCGAGGAAGGGATTTGTGGCAGTTTGATTCCCTAAAGATTGTTGTCGTTCGGTGCCCCAGATTGAATAGTGTTCCCCCAAACATGTGTGCAATCTGGCTAGGCCAGGATTCCCAGTGTTGGGCGGTGATCTTCGGTTTTCTCGTCTGCTGGGATTTTGCTGTGTGTTGTAAATCCTGCCTCTAGGATGTTAGTAAGGGAGGACGGCTGGCAGTTGGGTTAGGAGGCAGGACTCAACCTGCAGGATGGGGTTGCGTCTTGAGCCTCCAGGGTGACCGCGTGGAGAAGCTCCCAGCCTGGGGCAGGACTGGCGAGAGGGCCCTTCGTCGGGCTCTGGCTGAGAGCGAGCCTTCGCCTGGAGCGGAAGCCCTGGATTTGGACTTCTGCCCTACTTTCCTGTGAGGAAATAAATGTCGGTCTGTTAGAGCCATCCACTTGTGGCAGTCCTGTTAGAGAGACACTAGGTGACTGAGCCACGAGGTGCCGTGGAGTCGGTTCTGACTCACAGTGACTATGTGCACAGCAGAGGGGAACCCTGCCCGGTCCCGTGCCGCGCCCCTGGTCCTCACACTGGAGGCTACCACTGTGTCGTGCCGTCTCTCTGAGGGTCTTTCTCTTCTTTACAGACCCGATGTCCTCGGTCAGGGAACCCTGGGGGCAGCTGTGCTTGGCTGGTGCGCTTGCCTTGAGTAGAATCGACTTGACAGCAGTAGTTTTTTGGGGGAGGGGTGTTATCGATTGAATTGTGTGCCCTCCAAAATATGTGTAGTAATTTGCCTGGGCCGAGATCCCCTGTAGTCTATGACTGTCCTCCATTCTGTGATTTTCCTATGCTATAAGTTAAAGGATTAGGGTGGGGCTGTAAATCCCTTCATAGGGTCACCTCCCTGCCCCACTGTAAAGGGAATTCCACTGGAGTGTGGCTTGCACCACCCTTCATCTTTTCATCCTAGAAGAGATAAAAGGAAAGGGAAGCAGGTGGGAAATTGAGAAGCTCACACCGTCAGGAAAGCAGCACTGGGAGAAGAGCGCGTCCTTCAGCCCTGAGGTTCCTGCACCAAGATGCTCCCTGGACAGAGACGGATGCAACACAAGGACTTTCCTCCAGAGCCGACAGGGGAAAGCCTTCCCCTGGAGTAGACACCCTGAATTTGGACTTGTAGCCTACCAGACTGTCTGAGAATAAACTTTCCTTTGTTAAAGCCCTCCATTCTGGGGTATTTCTGTGAGAGCAGCACCAGCAGACTAAGACGGCAGGTGCTGACTGATGCCGTTGGACACTCTTTCACGTGCTCACTGGCCATTTGAATATCTTCTTTGGTGAAGGGTCCATTTAAATCCTTTGTCCGTTTTTAAATTGGGTTGTCTTTTTGCTGCCAAGTCTTTAGAGCTGATTCTTAACTGAAAAAAATATTTCCAGTCCAAAGATTCTGTGTTCTGCCAGACAAGACAGACCTTGTCCAAGACCCAGACTTCATCAGAAGGAGAATTAAAGACCCTTCGCTTCTAGGATGGCAGCATCCAGACTTGTGTGATTTCATCCGAGAGAGAGGATGGATTGATTTCCGATACACAAGCAGGTTGTGTAAAACAGGTAAAAAATAAAACAAGGCGGAGAACTAAGCTTTCCTGAAATCCTGGGTAGGGTGGAATGAGGCGCAAGCCAGTGAGGGGTTACAGTTCATGAGAGCAAAGCTGAAACTGAACCCCCGAGGTCACCGCTCCTAAAGCCACCAGCTGGACTGACCCAGGAGGACCCTTCCAGCCCTCCCTTCTCAGACCTGCCTCCCAGGCCCTGTAGCCACTGCCCTGCAGTCCACAGCTTTCCCCCAGACGATCTTCCATTTGGGTGGAGAAAACCCTGGATCGGTTCTTTCAAGAAAATTGGATTTCTTCTGCCGTGGGATGACCTTTTTGTCCAAACTCTGTTTTCCTTCTTTTGAGAAAGTTCATACAGGTACATTTAAAGACGTCCACACTGGAAGAGAGAAGAGTTGGATTTCTTTCTTCTGTCCCTACCCCTAGGTCTCCCTGCTGGAGACGCTATTAGTAATTTTCTGTGTCTTTCCAGGAATATTCCACGTTTGCATTATGAACTTCCTGGAGTGTTCCTTACAGCCCCGCCTTCCTCCCCTTCCCTCCCTCCCCCTCCAGCGCTCTCTCACCCTCCCTCCCGCTATCCCTCCCGCCTTCTCCTGCCTCCTCCCCACCCCCTCCTTCCCCTCCCCTCCCCCTCTCTCCACCTCCCTCCTCCTCCTCACCCCTCCCCTCCCCTCCCCTTCCTCTCTCCTCCCTCCCTCTGATCCTCTCCTCCTCCCCATCCCTCCTTGTCCCTTGGAGGCACAGTGGCACCCTGCCTGCAGAGAGAACCTGGCTTTCTGGCCTCCTTTGGAGACGCCTTCCCCGCTTGTGTTTTATTTCCCAGTCTCTAAACCCTGAAGGGGCCCGGGACAGCAGTGGCCTCTGCCTTCTTTTCTGTGTCCACTTCTCTGCCTCTTTCTCTGGCAGTGTGTATATGGCTGAGGGTCCTTCCGCAGAGGTCACTCCTGAGCTGTGTCTAGGACTCGCCCCCACAGGGTACAACCCCACCACCATGCCTTCTGCCTTCAAGCCCCCTCTGGCTTCCTGTGAGTTTCGCGGCTGCAAACAGATGGAGGGAGCAGTGAGGTCAGGATGTGCCTTCCCACCAGGCTGCTGTGGGCGGCTGCATTCCTCCCGCCAAGGCCTCAGGTCATGTCAGGAGCGCTTTCCGGGGGATGCCTCTGCCCCAACTCCCTTGCCATCCCTTCAGGACAGTGAGAGTTGTCCTTCTTCTCACTACCCCAGGGGTTCTGTACTGCACTGGTGGCTTCTTTCCACCCTGCCACCCTCCGTAAAGAGTCTCTCTTAAACTCGGCTCCTGTTTCTCAACTGGAGTGTACCACCTGTGTTTCCCTCTGGGACTGTTTGTTACACTGCCCCCACAGCTCTGTGGCCTTGTCACCTCTGAACTCCTGGCCCACATAAGCAGCTCAGGGGACAGATTTCCCACTCCACTGCCTAAAACCCTGGCTGCTCCCAGATCTTACACATTCGGGCCAAGGCTGACTCCTTGCTTAAAGGCGTGCGGACCTCGAATCTCCAGTCCCTCCTGACTTACTTTCACACCCACATCTGGGCTATCAGCAAAGCCTATCAGCTCTGAACCAAACTCGAGTTGCCAGCAAGTCGATTCTGACTCATAGCGATCCCTACAGGACAGAGTGAAAGTGCACCGTGCAGCTTCGAAGACTGTCCGTCTGTCTTTCTTTTCTTTACTGTATTCCACATGAAGGTTTACGGAACAAATTAGCTTCTCATTAAGCAGTATATACATTGTTTTACAGAGGCCACGGTGGCGCAGTGGTCGAGCACTACGACTGCTCACCAAAAGGCTGGCAGTTCGAACCCACCAGGTGCTCCCTGGAAACGCTGTGGAGCAGTTGTACTCTGTTCTGCAGAGACACTGTGAGTCAGAATCGACTCTGCGGCAGTGGGTTTGGTTTTGGTTTGGGGCATATTGTTTTATGACGCTGGTTAACAGCCCTACCATATGCCAACCTTGGGTTTCTGTCTGTAGCTTTCCTGTCACTTTCTCCTCGTCCCTGCCCCTGTGGCCCTGTTTTATGGGCCTGTCCAAAGTTTGGCTGAAGAGCGAACCTCAGGAGTGACTTCATGACTGAGCTAAAAGGGTGTCCAGAGAGCATACTCTTAGGGTGTCCCCCATCTTTGTTGGACCAGTAGGTCTGGTCTTATTTGTATGTTTTGTTGGGGGCGGTTAGAATTATGTTGTACATTTTTCTCCGGCTCTGTTCTGTGCCCTCTGTTGGGATCCCTGTCAGAGCGGCTGTTGGTGACAGCCGGGCACCGTGTCGTCGTGCTGGACTCTGGCTGGAGGAGGCTGTGGTAGGTGTGGGCTGTTTGTCCATTGTACTCATCTTTCTCCGTGGGTCTTTCTTGCTGTTCCCAAGGCGTGAGACAGGCAGAGTACTTTTGATGGCTGCTGTCAGGCTTTTAAGATAAGACCGTCAATCTTTGCGGAAGCATCCTGCCGCGTCTGTCTCGCGTGGAGCCCTGGCGTGTTCAGCCATCGAGCATGCTCACCTGTGGTGACAGCAGGGCTTCTGGGAGAGCTCTGCTGTCAGGATATGTCGTCCAGAAGCAGACCGCAGAAGGACATCTCCTGCCAGCCTGCTCCCAGCCAGTCTTCTCGCCTGGATTATTCCCTCCCTGACTCCACCCCTGCCCCTCTGTGTCTTAGCTGCCACCAGAGTGATCTCTAAAATCAAAGTCACATCATGTCACATCCTGCTTGAGACCCCCACTGGCTTCTCATCTCGCTGTAAAAGCCAGAGCCCCTTCAGGAACCACAGGGCTCGACATGGTCTCCCTCCCCTGCCTCAGCGGTGGCATTCTCCCTTCTACTGCTCTGCTTCCTGCCCAGCCAACTTCAGCCGCAGCGGCCTCCTCAGGGCTCCTCACATGCCAAGTGAAACCCTGCCTCAGGCCCTTTGCACTTGCCATGCCCACTGCCTGGCAGATAGCCAAAGTTCTCTTTTGAAATCTTCTAAGAGACTGACTCAAAACAGAACCTACCCTAATCCTGCCTCATTAACATGACAAGACAACTCAGTTCCCAGTGTGGGATTATAACCACAGGCATAGAAGTTAGTGTTTGTGGCATGTGTTTTGGGGGGACACAGATAAGTCTATGACAAGTGCCTCGGTCTGTTTTGTTCCTGGCCGTGTCCCCAGTGTCCAGATGGTGCCTGGCATGTGATGTCATCTTGTTGTTAGGTGCTGTTGAGTCCACAGAGAGAACCTGGGTACAAAAGAAGGCAACACAGCCTGTCCTTGGGCCACGCCCACAGTTAGTTAGGCCCCAGCCCCTTGTTGTGGCCCATGGGTCCATCTTCTCACCAGGGGTCTTCCTCTTCTTTGCTGACTCTTTGCTCTGCCAAGCATGATGTCCTTCTCCAGGGACTGATCCCTCCTGACAACATGTCCAAAGGATGTGAGATGCAGTCGCGACGTCTTTGCTTCCAAGGAACACTCTGGTTGTGCTTCTTCGAGGACAGCTCTGTTGGTTCTTTTGGCGGCCCGTGGTGCATTCGGCATTGTTCTGCAGCACCACAATTCAGGGGCATGGGTTTTTGTCTTCCTTATTCATTATCCAGCTTTCGCATGTATATGATGCCAACTGCAAGTCCAATGGCTTGGTTCAGGCACACCTTAGTCTTCAAGGTGACATCTTTAAGATGTGGCTTGTGATGGGGGCTTAGAATGTACTTACGCGATGAACCCACACCTTTATAGAAATGACCACACTGTTCCGGCTGTTAGGGAGCGTGAACGGGACCTCCGGGGACACTTCTTGCCTTTGTTCACCGGCAGCGTACCTTGGACACGGGCACATAGATGTCTCATTCCATCCCACAGTGCACTGTGTTACCAGGTAGAGGTTTATGTGTGATTTATGGAACCAGTTACCTGCGAGCTACCCTGGTCGCACAGTGGTTCAGTGCCAGAGCTGCTGACCGAGAGGCTGGCAGTTTGGATCCACCAGGTGCTTCTTAGAAACTCTATGGGGCATTTCGACTCTGCTACATAGACTCTGTCTTACGGGGTCGCTATGAGTCGGAATCGACTTGATGGGAGCGGGTACGCCCCAGTTCCCTGTTGGTGGACATTTAGGTTGGTGTCTAATCATGAGTATTTCAGATGGTGCTCCTGGGAACTTCTCACACTGCGTTCATCCATGTACGTGTGTCGGTGGGACAAGTCCCTCTTCATGCGACAGCCAGGATAAAGGGACTAAGGGTTCGACTCTGATCACACAGGCAGCTGCTCTCCACACTGTCGCAGTCAGCTGGTTTTCTGTGGTGCCAGCAGTGGACAGAGGCACCCGTTTCTCCACTTGCCCTTGAAACAAGTTGGCAGCTGTGTGTTTCATCGGCATTTCTATGCTATAAGTGAAGCATCTCGTCCCCAGGAACCTCCTCCAGGGTCCGGATGACCAAGACCCCGCAGAACACGGCCGGGGCCCTGCTGAGCCTGTGAGCCACGACAGGATGCCTGTGACTCCGCTCATTCTCCGAACTGTCCTTCCTCCCCCACAAGTTTCTAATTCCTGGCAGCAGGCCTGGTGACGTCACAATAGTGACTTCACATCCGGAACCTTCTGGGAATTTTCAGCAGCCCTCCTTCGTAGGAAATGTGAGGAGAGGACTGGGGGGGGGGGGTGGCTGTGATGCTGGAGGAGGGCGGCCCTCTGGGGGAAGCCCAGGAGACAGCAGCACAGAGGAAGTTTCTCTGTTCCCCTCAGCAACAGCAGAGCTGGGGCCCAAGGACCTGCCCTGCGCCCGGCAGCCAGCATGTGTGTGCCCCTCCCAGGAGGTCCCAGCCCCTGTTACCGCTGCTGGTTACATGCAGGGTGGCTTCCTGGGTGTCCCCAGGCTGAGCCTCAGACACAGGCTTCCTCGGAAGTTTGCTGGGTGTCTGAATTGGCACATCTGCCACAGCTGGCCACGCAGAAAAAGGAGTTCTTGACCTCGGGATGCTAATTAACAGTGTCACAGGGAGGAGACACAAGCCACCAGGAAGTTACTACCTACCGGGCATCCCAGCTGCAAGACTGCCCAAAGTCAGGGGCAGGTGTTTAAGTAGGGCGGGGTGCGGGGGTCACACAGAGCTGCCTGGGTTATCACACAGTTGGCTGGGTGATTCGAACCCTCTCAGCTGCACTGCCGAAGAAGGACCTGGCATTCTGCTTCTGAAAGGTCTCCCCGAGATAACTGGGGGGCAGTTCTTCTCGGACACCCCTGTCCCGAGACGACCCACGGGGCAGTTCTGCTGTGACCGGCCTGCCCCAGGACAAACTATGGATCAGTTCTGGTGTAACACACACACCTGAGGTCACCTTGAGTCAGGGTCACTAGACGGAGCAAGACAACAGCTGCCACCACAAGGGGGTCACTGGCTTCCCTTTTCAGGCGACCTCAGAGTCGAGAGTGGTAGCCAGGAGGGGAGGGTGGAGGAAACCAGGGCTGTAGCTTTGTGGCTCTCTCTCCAGTGAAACTCCTGTTACGTTTTGGGACTGCAGTGGTATATATGCAGACAAATGTATTGGTGTTACGTATGAAGCCTTTTCTTTTGGTTTTAAAAGAAGATAAAATATTTTCCTGGACTCCTAGTGTTGTAGGTTTTAGGCTCTGTGCCCACTTTACCAGACAGGTAGGTTGACCCTGAGCCAAACCAGGGGTGTGACAGGCCCCAGGTGACAAGCCCTGGGTGGAGCACCGAATGACCCCGGAGGTACAATTCTCTTGCAGATGGGGAGGCTGTACACACAGGTAGCCACTGGACAAGACGGGGCTTCAGTGACCTTCTCAGGAGGTAGCTTTTACAGCAGAGCTGCTGGGAGGTGACCGCCAGGGTTCCATGGCAGGACTGACAGCATGGGGGTGTCACTGGAGGTGGGGAGAGCCCCGGGGGGCTGTGGCTTCCAACCAGGCTGAGGCATGAGCCCAGTGAGCAGCCATGAGGTGGAGGGAAGAAGAAGGGAGAGGAGGTTTTTGGGAGGCCACCACAGAACCTGGTGACCCGCTGGATGGTTGAGGGGACAGGTAGAGTGACACCTGAGCTGGCTGCTTGGTTTCTCTGGCTTGGGCAAGGGGCAGAGGTGACAGTCCTCAGGGAAGGGGAGGACAGGAGAACTCCCTGCAGGTCTTAAGCAAGATCAGAAGGAAGGTGCTCTGTGGGGAGCAAACCCCAATCCCAGTGCAGTCAAGTCAAGGCCGACTCACAGCGACCTTGTAGGACGGAACCCAGCTGCCCATGGGACTTCCAAGGTGGTTATCTGTAGGACAGCCGGCCACCGCTCTCGCCCTCTCCGTTAGCAGCCCAGCACTTAACCATTGAGCCACCGAAGTCCTTTGTGAATCACGAAGCAGGGAGAATGTGAATCACTTGACACGAACAGGACTCAGGCAGCTTTAGAGTAATCTCTGGTTCAAATCCATGCTGTGGTCTTTTCACAGGAATCTTACATACCCCTGCACCCCAATTTCCAAGGCAAGTTCATAAAAGATGATACAGTTCCTGCCTTGTTAGTTGGGACACATGCTTCCAGACCCTGAGGCATTGTGACTACCCCGGGACAGACATGCTGTGAGAAGCCCAGGTCACATGAGGAGGCCACACTATGTGCAAGGTCTGCCAGCTGAGGTCCCAGCCACAGCCAGCGCCAACCTCCGGATGGGCAAGGGAGCCGGACTTCAGATGTTTCTGGGCCCTGCAGTTGAGTCATTTCCAGCCTCGCAGGTTTCCCTGAGGGCCCTGACATCATGGGACAGACAGGCCATCTCCACTGAGCCTTGCCAAATTCCTAACCCACAGAATCCATGACCACGACACCCTTACTGTTGAGCCACTAAATCTGGGGTGGTTTGTATTCAGAGTGGTGGGCTACCCTGCTACTGGTCAGAATCCCATCACTGGGAAAAGCATCTAGAACACTGAAAATAAAGAAGCAAAGAAATGAATGAGATAATTTCACATTGTGATACCAAATTCCGTTGCTCTCGAGTTGGTTTTGACTCATAGTGACCCCACAGGACAGAGCAGGACCACTCCCTGTACTGCCGACCTTCGCCCTTAAACACTACACCATCCAGGCTCTGTATTGTGATAGCTTTTAGGAAAAAAATAAAACAGCGTGCGAAAAGAAAAATGAAATAAAAACCCAGCATGAGACTTGGGGGAAGGCGACTTTACGTGGGAGGACGGATCAGAAAAGGTGGCGTTTGAACTTTGATCTAAGGTGCCCAGCTACACAAATATCAGGGAGAAGACTGAATTGAAGATACAGCAAGCGCAAAGGCCCTGAGGCTAGTCCCCATCAGCTCGGTGTGCTCTGTGGAGCGGAAGGCCTGCGAGACTAGCGGGAATGTAAGGGGCTGAGCGGGGACAAGGATTTGGAGAATAAGGCAGCACACAAATCATCTTGGTCTTGCAGGCGACTGAGGGTGGCTTGGACCTCACACTGAGCCACCGAGAAGCCGCGGAGGAGTCACCCTGCAGGGGTGACACGGGTTCTCTCTGCCCAGGGACAGAACGTCAAGGGCGCAGGGCCAAGGACAGAGGCTCACCGGGGAGGCCGCGGCCGCGGTCCAGCACACGGTCGATGGGCATCGCGGCCCAGACCGCGCCTGGTGCGCCGACTCCGGACACGAGCGGGGAGGAGGCGCCCGGCCGGCCGGGACCTGGGCGAGGACCGGAGCCGGCCTGCGCCCGGAACGCGGGAGGGAGGCTCGGAGGAGGGGCCGGCCGGCGGCGAGTCCGGGCGCCCGGCGTCGCCCAGCCCCGAGCTCCCCGCAGCCGCCGGGACGCGCGCACCGCCGACGTCGCCGTCCCCTTGGCGACGGCCCGGGAGCCGCCCGGCACGCTCCGGGGGGGACGGGGCGGGGCCTCGGCTCAGGTTGGGGGCGGGAAGGGGCGGGGCCTCGTCTCGGGCGGGGCGGGGCAGGGGCACACGCATGGACCTGGGCGGGGCCTAAGGTGGGTGTGGCCTGGGCTGAGGTCCGGGGCGGAGAGGGGCGGGGCCTGGAGGCGGAGGGGACCCGTCCCGACCTCTCGGGGAGCAGCCGCACCCCTCTGGCGCCCTGCCGTCGGGGCACCCAACCCACTCTCCTGCCCCACTTCCTCTAGGTTGCCTCCCCCAGAGCGTGGACGGGCTCCCCTATTGCTCCGGTGGGGACACGCCTGCCCGGACCCCCGCGTCCTAAGGCGGCCGCCCTCTCTCTCCAGGTTGCCTGGCTTTTCGCTTCCCTCCCAGCAGTTCTCCTCGAGATGCCCGTGTAGCCCATTACATGCCGTCTGCCTTCCCTGTGAAACCCAAGTTCCCCGAGGTAGGGGAGAGGTCCACCTCGTCGTGCCTGTTTTCAGCCCTGGGAGCCGCCTGCAGAGTGAAGAAGGCTGCGGACTGGTGAACTCGCTCCCTTCATTTAGGTGTGACCCCTCTGACACGCAGTGCCTGGCCGGGACAGACTGTGGAGGGCACGGGGCCAAGAATCACTTGGGAGGCTGTGGCAGGGATCCAGGAGAGGGCGGATGGGTGGCTTGGCCAGCATGTGGGCTGAGGGATGAGTTGGGGACACGGCACTGACAGAAAGTGGGGAGCAGGGAGGAGTGCCTTCTGGGCACTTGTGATGGCGCTCTACAGGGATGCAGCAAGAGGGTGGAGACGGGGACCCGCCCCCCGATGAGAGATGAGCTAAATGAAGAAATAATAATTACAGTAATACAGATTCACTTGATCTGCACAATGAAAACCAAACCCCCTGCCGTAGAGGCGAGTCTAAGTAGTGATGACCGCAGAGGACAGAGTAGGACTTCCCCCTAGGAGTTCCAGCAAGCAGCTGGTGGATTTGAGCAACTGACCTATTGTCAGCAGCCAGGCCCCTAGCCACTGCGCCCCTGGGGCTGCTTCCACAGTAGGAAGTGCCCTAACTGTGCCTGGTTCACAGAAGAGAAAACTGGGGAGACTTCATGCTATCAGCTGCTGTGTCCTGTGAGGAAGTGGAATCCACAAAAGGCAGGAGAGGAGCCCAGGATGGAGGGACTAGGCCCAGTGGGTAGGTGTGGCATCGGAGGTCGGGATGGGGTCAGGGCTGTTGCCCCAGGTGAAACCCCCCCACCGCAGGTGGTCAGGTGAGGAAGGGCTAGGAAGGAGGTGGAGAGGCCGGAGGACCTGCCAGTTCCACTGAAGCCAAGTGTGGGAGACAGGGAGGGCAGGATGTGGCCTTCCCGATGGTGGGGTGCCCAGGAACCCCCTGCCGGCTCAGGCCAGTGCATCCCTGTCTTTCCCCATGTGGTTTCTCTCGTTCCTTGTCTGGCTGTCTCTCCATTTGAGAAGGCAGTGTCCTGAGAGCAGGTTCCTGTAGGACCCCACTCCTGTGTCCGTGTCACCTAGAGCAGGCCCGCTGTGTGCTCGGAACTTTTTGAAAAAGTAAGAAAGGTCCTTGGCCACATCCCGTTGGCTTTCCAGGCCTGCCTCTGTCCACTGCACTTTCCCAGGAAACCCTGCTGTGCACACAGCCCTGGCCTGAGCAGGGAGCCCTGGGCCTGGGCCTGTTGGCCATCAGGATTGTCCTGGGCTGAGGCCTCCCCAACTCCCTGGCCTGACAGCACCTCTTTCCCACTATAGAAAGGATTTACCGTGGGGCAAGGCCACAGAACCATCTGACTTCTCTCCAAGGGGGGATGCCAGCTGGGGGGCGCAGAGGTGCCTGTGGGCAGGAGATGTGAGGAGTGGGGCAGGGCAAGAAGTACCAGGGAGTGGACAGGGCTTTTCTCGTTCCCGGCTGAGCTGATGGACCGTCCAGCCCTGCTGTTGCTGGGAGCATGGGCATTGGTGGCCACGGGGTGCAGGCTGGACTGGATGTACAAACAGCCAGATGTACACAGAGCAGAAAGTAACACTTGGTTTATTTGGGCGGTTTCTATTCCATTTGGGATGCAAAGTGTAGGCCCGGGAGGGGACAGAGAAAGGCAGTGCATTTGGCTTCTAGGGGCATTGTGGGCTGACCCTCTCTTTGTGGCCTGCAGGCTGCCCGGACGGGCTAAGCGATGGGGGTGCTGATGCTGGAGCTGACCACCCCCACACCCATCCCAGGCTGAGCTCGGGCCTGTTTCCCTGGCTCTGCTCTCTGCAGGCCTCAAGGGGCAGGTGAGTGAGGATACTCAGACTCAGAAGAGAAGACACAAAGGCTGGGGTGCAGGGCCCGCAGTGCAGGCTGTGGTGGGCACACACGTGTGCCTGTGTGTGGGCCCGGACTGTGTGCGGAGCACGTCTGCACTGGATTACGTCCTCTGCAGCGAGCCGGCGCCCTCCTGCTCTTCTTGACCCCTCTTCCCACCTTGCAGGATCTGGGCCTGGGATGGAAATGCTGGGAGAAACTGCCCACCATTTCAGAGCTGCCCTGCGCTCGGTCCATGGCCCACATGTGCCGCAGGTAGGTGCCAGCCTTGGTCCTGGGGCCCTGCAAGGAGGCACTCGGACAGCAGTGGCAGGCTGGTGGGTGGCAGAAGACTCACGGGGCACCTGGCTGGGAGTGGCCGCAGGGCACAGGCACCAGGCCAGGGTCTGCCAGGGTGCTGCCAAGCCCCGCTGGAGTGTGGAGGAACTGCCGCAGTAAGGGGGAGGCGTAGAGCCCGTGCTGGGAGCCTGGGCCCCCGGGTGGCCCCCCCTGCCTGGTGACCGTGATGGACTCTGGGATGGTGTTCCCCAGCTGGTCCGTCTCTTGGTGCTGCCTGGTCATGGTTCCCATGGCCTGGTAGTGCTGGGAGCCACCCAGGCTGGTCTGCAGCTCTAGAGCACCTTTCTGCTGCCCAGGGGGCAGGGGCCTGCCCGAGGCAGGGACAGACTCCAGCAGTCCAGAGCAGTGAGTGACCTCCTTCCTGCTGGCCTCCTCCTGGGCGTCTTCCTGGTGGAATGCGTCCTGAACCAGGTGTATACTTTTCCTTGTGATATCGGGGCTGCCCGTGGGATTGGGGGCTTCTGGGGGCTTCCTCGTGGCTGATGGGATAGAAATGAAGGTTGGGGAGGGTGCCAGATCCCTGCAGGGGGACAAGATCTGAGGGGGACTGGTGTCTTCTCTTAGTGCCTCCAGCCTCCCGATGGGAGGGTCAGTGGAGGCTGCTTGACCTCTGACCTCTGTGTGACCTCCAACCTTGCCCTGATGCTCGACCACAGGTTGGTCTCCAGCCTCGGCTGGGCTCTTGACCCCAGTTTGACTCCTGGCCTCCTGAACTGACCAGTTGGGCCCGGTTCTGCAGCTACCCGTGACACTGGCCTTGTGGGTGCTGGAGTCCTTTGGGGGCCACTGGGAGTGGCCTTGGGCACTGGCCTCAGGCTGCAGGCTGCACATGGAGCTGAGGGCCTTGCTCACAGCGTCCTCGATGTCCATCAGCCTGGCCAGGGTCTGTTCCCTCAGCCTGGCGACCTCTGTGCTGACCCGGGTCAGCTCTCCAAAGGCCTGCTCCACTGAGGCCTTGCGCTTACGGCAGGCAGCTGGCAGCTGGGGGGCACCCCCTTCCAGCTGGGGCACAGCCTCGAAGAGCCTCCGCAGAGCCCGCACATCCACGCTGCTCATGGCCTCTGCTTCCAGGGCCTGCACCTGCCTCAGGAGGCCCTGGAGCTGCTGGCGGCCTCCTGGCAGCGTCTCAGGGGGCTCTCCTGGGAGGCTGGAGCTGTGTTGCAGTGAGGCGGGGTCACTGCTGGGGGCTTTGAGTTTGGAGGATTCAGGGCTCTGAGCATTGATCCCCAGAGCCTGACTCTCGGTGGGCCTAGGTCCCCACTGTGGTGAGGTGGGGCCACTGCTGGGGGCTTTGAGTTTAGGGGATTCAGGGTTCTGAGCATTGATCCTCAGAGCCTGACTCTCGGTGAGCCTGGGGGCCACAGTGCTGAGGCCGTGCTGGGGGCCAGGCTGTTCTACCACGGTGGGGACCTTGACTGTCTTAAGGATGGCTGCGTCCGTTTCTCCTTGCTTCTGTTCACCTGGTCTCATGTCCAGGGAGGCTCTCGGAGACAGAGCTGGTGGCTTAGGGAACCTCCGAGGAGGATGGGTCAGGGACAGGTGGGCAGGTTTGGGGGGCAGTGGGGGCTTATTCCTGGGGGGTGTGCTGGGCTCCCATTTCAGGGTCTCTGTCTCTGACCCCACAGGGCTTGTCTGGCCAGCAGGGCTGCTACTGGGGTGAGTGAGGGAGTCCCACAGGGGTGCAGAGCCTTGTTGGATGGAGTCTTCTCGGTGGTGGGTTCGGGCTGGGAAGTCGGGTCCCATCACAGCAGCTGGGAGAGGAGGGGGAGGAGGAACAGAGGCATTATGGGAGTGCAGGCTGGCATCTGCAGCCTGAGCCCCAGGGCCCGGAGTGTGGTGGCCTGAAGGGACAGCTTTCAGGATGGTCTCTGCCATTTGTAGGCCTCCCAGGCTGACTTCTGCCACGGCCTTCCCTGGAGGCCCCCAGACACTCTGCGTCTGGTCCCCAGGCCCTTCCCGCCCTGGCCTCAGACTCTGGTCCTGGCGTCTCTGGAGTGGGCTGGGAGCCTCTGCTGGAAGGGTAGCCTCCTTGTCTCTTGGATGGGGTTCCCTCTCGGAAAGCTGGGCACCCTCGAGGGGCTCAAAGGTCCTGATTGGGTGAGCAGTGTAGACGCCGTCATGAACAGTCCCCCACCCACCAGGCAGCCCTCCGTGTGGTGTGCTGTCTTCCCCACTGACCTTGCGGGGGGCGCCTGGGATCCTGGGGTCACCTCTGGCTGCAGGCCTGGTGCTCTGGGCAGCCCTCGGGGCTGTGGCTGGCGCTTGGAGACGGTTGTGGAGGTGTGCAGAGGTGGCTGTGGGGCCCACGTCCTGCTTGTGCTTGGCAAGGACTTGGCGGTGCGGGCTCTGGGCCTCGGCCGCGGCCATCTGCAGACCCTGCGTGGCGGCCTGGGGGTCTGGGCCCCCGGGACCCTGACGTGCAGCTGTGGCTCCTTCCAGCTTTCTCCAGGTGGCTGTCCCTTTCTGCTCAGGATGACTGATTTCTGGCTTTTCCACTCCCTGTGAGCAGGCTGGGGCTGCAGTGTCCCCAGCCAGAGGGACTGTCTTTCCAGCAGGCGGCGGGGAGCAGGCGGTCAACCCTGGGCCTCGCAGATGCCCCGTGCCCAGACTGGGGTCCAGCAGAGGCACGTGGATGATGCGATCAGTTAGGGGTGGCCTCGGGCCCCCCTCGCTGCCTGGTGCTGGAGTTGAGTCGGCCGGTGGCTCCCACCGTAGGCTTTGCAGGCCACTCAGGTCCCCTTTGTTTATGCAGCCGGCCAGCAGCTGCACACTGCCCTTCTCGGAGGCCCTGCTGGCCGGCCGGGGCTGCAGGGAGTAGACGGTCAGTGCCACCAGGCCCTGCTCTGTCTCCTGCATCACCAGCCCAATCCTCGCCACAGAAGCCTTGAGGCTGCACGCCAGCACCTGCTGGAACTCGGGGTCCAGGTTGCCAACGCCCCCGCTGCTGCCGGGAGCCGGCAGTCTCAGTGGTGTGAGCTGCAGCTGGCCGGCAGGGTCCTCCTGGACCAGCAGCCCCTGCGGGTCCATGTCCGGCCGGCGCAGCATGTGCTGGACGATCCTGGGGAGCTCGCCAGACACCAGCTCTTCCTTCTGGATGTTGGGGGGCCCCTGCGCCGGGCCCGGGAGCACATACCTGGCGAGGCAGAGCTCCCCCGGCCCACGGGCCTCCATGAGGATGCCCCCACGATGCAGGATGCCAGGTGTGGCATGCAGAACTTGCAGGGTCCCTTCGGCAGCTGTGTGCTGCCTCTTGGGGACCCCGTGGCCTGGGGGGCCCAGGGGCTGCTCTTCCTGGACGTTGTCCCCGCCGATGCTCTCAGCTGCTAGGGAGCCGATGGGGCAGTTCTCAAAGAGCCAGGTGAACTTGTGTACAGCTCCCCCAGGGGCGGGCCCAGGGGCTGCCCTGGACCACTGATCTCCCTGCTTGCCCACCTCCAGGGCCTGGAAAACCTCCTTCTGACGGGACACCTGTCCGGAAGGGATCTCCACGCGGCTGCAGTACCGCACAGGCCCTCTCCTGCAGGGGCGGCCTGAGGCCTGCAGCGGTTCGGTCTCAAAGACATGTCCATCCGTCTGTCTGTCTCCAGCCTGGACTTGGCCAACCCGCAGGTGCTGCTCCCCGGAGCCTGTGGACCTGTCCAGGGCTTGAGGATCAAACATCCAGGTGCAGGACTGCACTTTGGGCTCGGCGGTGAGGTCTGAGGCCTCGGAGCCCCATCTGTCCGCCAGCTCACTCATGGGGCACGTCTCGAACAACCACCGCATGGTCTGCACGTCACCCTTCATGGGGCCCCCCGGCTGGGTGCCCCCCTGACCTTTGCCCTCTTCTTCCTGCCTTTCCTGCCGCTCCCGCTGGTGGATCACCTCCAGGGGCTGGGTCTCAAAGAGCCAGCGAGCAGTGCCCACGTCCCCAGCCACCACTTCCTGTCGGGTGATGCCCCGCACCACATCGACGGTACTGGGGTGTCGGCCGAGTTGGTCTAGGGGCTGCGTCTCAAACATCCAGCGGTAACCCTGCACATCACCCCCAACCACCTGCTCTCTGCTGACGGAGGTCAGGGCATGGAGGTGGCCCTTGCTGTCCTGCATGGCGTACAGTGGGGACCCCGCATCCTGGGGCTGCCCACCAGAGTCAGTGCCTTCTGCTCTGCCCGTGCGGCTGGTGGCCAGATGCTCACCCTGCCCAATGCTGTCCAAGGGGAGCGTCTCAAAGAGGTTTTTGAAGGTCTTCACGTCCCCCTTCAGCCCTTCTGTCTCAGGGCCACTTGGAGACAGGGCCAGTGCTGAGTGGCCACTGCTGGACAGACGCTCACACTGGAGTCCCGCTGCCTCCTGGGGGCCCACCCGCTGCAAGTGACCCACTTGGACCTTGTCTGTGAGTGTGTCCAGGGGCTGCGTCTCAAACAGCCACAGGGTGGAGCGGACATCGCCGGGGACCGCCTTCTCCTTGGCTGGGGTCTCAGCTCCGGCCTCCTCCTCCTCCCCCTTCAGAGTGTCCAGAGCTCGGGTCTCAAACAGATGCCTCTGCTGCTGAACGTCTGGGCCTGGAGGGACGAGGTCTGGGGACGGCTGGAAGTCCTTCTCGTCCACTACTATTTCCCGGATGGCATCCAGGGGCTGTGTCTCAAAGATCCAGCGGGCCGCACTGACGTCGGGCCGGGCCCCCTCCTCCAGGGAGATGCCTCGGATTACCCTCACCTGGCTGGGGTCCTGGTTGATGGCGTCCAGAGGCCGCGTCTCAAAGAGCCAGCGGGCCGACCTCACTGCATTGCTGTGGATCTCCTCGCGGCATGCGGCCTTGACTTCGTGGATGGCGCCCTCAGCATCCTGGATGGCACACAGCGGCTCTGTCTGGAACAGCTTTACCGTCTTCTTCACGTCGCCCTTCAGCTCCTGGATCTCAGACCGCAGCTCCAAGGGGCTCTGCTCCTGGATGGAAGGCCGGGAGCCCAGGCGGTCCAGTGGCCGGGTCTCAAAGAGCATCCGAGTACCCTGGACGTCTCCGCTGGCGGCAGGCTCCCTCACCGTAGCCCCTGGTGGCCCGTCCTGGCCTGTCAGCTCACCCAGCGGCTTTGTCTCGAACAGCCAGCGGGCTGTGCGGACGTCCCCTCTGGGGATGGCCTGGGGGTCAGCAGGCTCTTGGTCCATGCTGCTGCTGAGGGAGCCTTCCTCGAACTTGCGGGAGGTGGCCTGGACGTCGCCACCTGGCACTGGCTCCTTGGCAGCTGGCTTCTCACGGTCCCCGATGGCGTCCAGCCTCCAGTTCTCGAAGATCCAGCGCATGCACTGGACGTCGCCCTCCGTGGGCTCCTCGGAGCCGAGGACCTCCGCCAGGTCCTCCGCCACGGCCTCGGCCAGGTTCTTGCGGAGCTCGGGGTGGATGTGTCTGTAGAGACGGCGTAGCTCGCTGGCTTGTCGCTGCCGGTGGAAGTCGGAGAAGGTCTCCTTGGATGGCGGTGGTGGCAGGTCACCTGGGGCGGAGGGTGGCAGCGGTGGTGGATCCCCTGCGGTCGTCATCGGGATGGTCTGCGCATCGGCCATCCTTCTGAGGAGAAGGGGCACAGGTGAGGACGGGGCTGAAGGTCTCACTTGGGTGAGGGACTGGCTGCTGGGAGGGGCAGCAGGAGACCGGGTTCAGGGTGAAGTATCCCTCCATGACACAGAGATTCCCTTTGCTCTGAACAGAGGGGACACTGCCTGGCCTGGCCTCTGCTGTCTGCCTGGGATGGTTCCAGACAAGCTATGACATCATCTAGCAAGGTGGAGCCCTGCTTGCCTATTGTCACCTGGTCACCAGGAGCAAGCAGGGCACTACTGGACGTGGAGCTCCTCCCTTCAGTCCTACAAAACTGAAACCCATTGCCGTCGGGTCGATTCTGACTCAGCAACCTTATGGGGTAGTGTAGCACGGCCACGTGGGGTTTCCAAGGGGCGCTGGCTGGGGCACCGGCTGGGGTGCTGGCTGGGCTTGAAACGCTGACCTTTCAGCCGTAGCTGTTCATCACCAGAGCTCCTTTCAGGGCCACTCAAACCCCAAACCAAGTCCACGGCCACAGAGTCGATTCCTACTTGTAGCAACTGTACAGGACAAAGCAGTACTGCCCCACCGAGTTTCCCAGGAGCATTCGGCAGATTTAAAGGGCCAGCCTTTCAGTTGGCACCTAACCACAACGCTGCCAAGGTGCCCTCAGTGCCACAGACTGAGAACCAAACCCACTGCCATCAAGTCAGTTCCGTCTCAGTGACCGTCTAGGACAGAGTGGAACCGCCCTGTAGAGTTTCCAAGGAACATCCAGCTGACTCAAACTGCCAGCGTTTTGATGAGCAGACCTGACACCTAGCCATTATGCTACCAAGGCTCCATTCAGCCCCCACCAGGGGTGCCTAACCCTGTGGGCAAATAGGACACACCCCATCGTCCCGTCGTGTCCCAGCCTTGCTCCTTCCCCATAGTCAGGTTCTTCCTGTGGGGTCAGAGTGGAACTGTGCCCTGTAGAGCTGACTGTTCAGAAATGGGTCACCAGGCCTGTCTTCCTAGGTGCTCTCGGTAGGCCTGAACTGCCTGACTTTTGGTTAGAGCCGGCCTCTTGGCTGTGTGCACCAGCCAGAGATAAGTGGGACAGCCTGACCCGGTGAGAGTCTTCCCGTGGAGACAAAATTCCCCTTGAGAGCACCAGAGGGCACCCGAGTGTCATCTGTGGGCAGCTCCCATTAGCTCTGGACGCAGCTCTGTGCTGGGGCAGCTGTGGACCAGTTATCTCCCGCTCAGCCAGGGCTGGATTCCTAACCCCAGACCAGAGTTCTCTGTGCTGTACCCCGGGACTTAGAGGGTCTAGCCCAGCAGCCTCGAGGGATTATCTAGCTTGACCTCTTGTGACTTAGGAGACGGAAATCAAGGGCCAGAAAGAGTCAGATCTTGGTGAGTGAGTGGCTGTCAGTGCTGGCTTGAGGTTCCCTGGCCCCAAGAAATAAGAGGGAAAGGGGTGAAAATCCCTTCCTCAGCATCCCAGCAGGAACCCCTGGGAGAAAGTGAGGGTGACTCCTGCACACCGGTTGAACCACGGGGCGGGGGTCCTTCCTTTCTGGAAAGACAGCTCTGCGCCTTATGCACGGAGACTCCTCCCTGCCCCGTGGGCAGGCAAACCCAGGTGTGTGGTCTCAGCCGGTGTTAAGGCCCCTCCCCAGGCCCAGCCCAGCCTGTCACCCTCCCTGTTGACTTCTGTCAGCTCCCACTGGGGGCCCTGCCTCTCCCCAGCTCTGCCCCTGAGCCCATGGTGGCCTCCTCCCGGCCTCTCTCAGGTCTCTGTCCTGTGTCTGCCTTATCTGCCCTATGACAGGCATAGAGAGTCAGCAGAGGCCAGCAGGGAAGAATGAGAAGCATGTACCCCACTGCTCCTGGCCCAATGCTCTGCTCTGCTAAAGGTAGCCGTGGCACTGGGCTGTCCAGGAGCCTAAGACGGGTAGGAAGGCTCGGCCCACGGAGTTCAGGAACCCTCAGTGGCTTCCGAAATCTTCCATGTCCCAGGGGCCCCTGAGCCCTCACCATGGCCTGCTTCCTGCCACCTGGACTGTGGCCTGCAGCAAGACCAGGTGTTGGATTCCAAAAAGCCTCCCCTGGCCAGTGGGGTTTGGAGTGATGGCAGGGCCTTCTCCTTGTGGCTGCCTCAGGAGATGGCCCACTGGGCCTGCCCCACCCAGGCTGGCCCCCAGGAATCCTGGCAGACCCTCTGGGCAGCAGCCTGCAGTCTCGGAGCATCCGGGAGGAGCCCCTGCTGAGGGGGTAGGCCGTGTCTGTGGGACCTGTGGGACCCGCACTCCAGGCTGTCAGCACCAGCCCGGTGGCTGATGGCTGTGCCCTGTCCCCAGGAATCTCCAGAACCCACGTGCTCCTGCTAGACTGCAGACTCCGGTGGTCCCAGACCCAAGGGCCCACAGAGGTCAACCCAGCTGGTGCCCCTGTTATCCAGTCAGGGAGACGGGGCCCAAAGAGGGAAAGGGAGTGGCCTCAGGCAGCAGCAAGACCTAGACGAGCCTGACGCAGGTCCCCTGCCCCCTGCAGCCCCCATCTCTCCCAGCCTGGCTCAAGGTGGGGCTCAGGGCCCCGGAGGGCAGGGTCAGGGTGAGGACGAACTTCGGAACCCTGACTCACGAAGTATCCCAGGGCCTGGCCTGCAGCCTCCAGGGAGACCCCACCTTGCCCCGAGCTGTGCTCTTCACTCCAGTCGTGCCCTATGTCTGTGCAGACTCAGACCTGGACCCCACAACCCGAGCCCCAGGTCTGCAGAAGGATTTGGACGGCCTCAGTAGCCGGCCCTACCCGCTCTAGGGTCTAGGTCTAGGCCAGGGGCGGCAGACTGGGCTCAGGCCAGCCTTGGGCAGACATCCCAGGGCCAGCTATGCCAAGACTCTAGCCCACAACAGCTGGGCAGGGGGCTTGTCCTGGCAAAGCCAACCCAGGCCTGCATACCACGGCCCTGTTGTCCCAGGGCCATCCTCCTGTCTGCCATCCCTCCTTTTGCCTGGGGTGCCTTGAAGCCTGAACCAACCCCCTTAGGGACCCTCTGGGACACAGTGGGACAGTCCCACAGGGCTTTCATGGAATGGCTGGTGGAGTCAGAGTGCGGACCGCTTGGTTGGCAGCTGAGCTTTTAACCAGCAAACAGAGTGGCCACCAGCGCTCTGAAGAGCTCCAAGCCTGTGTTTAGAAATCACAGCCCAGCCGCCTTCTCCTGGAAGCCTTTCTGGATTGGATTACACTCAGGCAGACTGGCAGGAGCCTGTCCCTTCTGCAGCCTCAGGCCCGGGGTGGCCACTCTGGGTGCTCCCCTCCATAACTGCTCCACGGGTTCTTTGTATCGAAGGCCTCTCCACTCATGATCATCCAGACACCGGAGCCACCCACCAGGGTTGAGAGGGGGTTCCAGCCTGAGGGCTGGTTACTCACAGGCTCTGGGGTCGGTGGCGGGTGTCACTCCTCTCAGGGTGTCTGCTCTGTTGGCTGTCCCCTCTGGGTCTCTGTCCCTTGCCAGCCCGGCAGCTGCCTTTATCTGGTGGCAGGGGGTGGGCCAGGTGGGGGCGAGCAGGGGAGGCTCATTTCAGGCTGTGAAGTGGACTGGTTATTTTTAGGGCTTTTGGAAGGCACTCTTCCATTGGGGGAATCAGTTACATGTCCTCTCCACTGGGGAGGGGGAGGGGGTGGGGAAGGCTTCCTTCATCCCAAGTCTGGTCAGGACTGGGGCCGGTGTGACTCAGCTGCCTGTGGGGTGGGACACCTCCAACTATTTTGAGGGATGAGTAGGGGGGCATGGGACAGGTGGACAGTCTCTGACTGTTCTGAGCGGGTGCCCGGAAGCCAGAGCCCCTGAGGACAGGCCTTACCCACCCCTTCCTGCTTTACACGCCCCCTTCTCTGGTGTCATGGGATTCCTGGGGGCTGCAGTGGCTGACACGCTTGGCCCCTGAGCGCCTCTGGGGCACCCCTGAAGAAAGGCCTGGCGGTCTGGAGGTCTGGTGGAGCATGCTCCCTCGAGGCACAGAAGGGACCCTGTAACAGGTCCACACACCCCTAGTGAAGCTGGGCACTGGGGGACACCCGATTTAGCAGAGCTTCCCGGGGGAGCTCTCTGGCTTTTACCCCGGGTCCTTGTTCATTCCTAATTCTTCCCTTCTGACTCAGGGCCCAGACTTCCTGGGAATGGGGGGGGGCATAAGGGGTGCTGACTGTGGGGTTATTTCTGACGCCGGAGTCATCTGCTTCCCAGTCACAGATAGAATGGGGGTCACACCTGCCCTTCTTGCTGCTGAGAGCCAGGGGTCATAGGAGGTGCAAGAGGTGTGGTGGGGGCACCTGGGGGCCATCCATAGAAGACCAGAAGGGGGCATTTTGTCCCCAGGGGGAGCAGCCCAGGTGACGGCTGGGGACATGCAGGCGTGTTCTGGTGCCTGTCCTAGTACCCATCCTGGTATCTGTCCTGGCACCTGTCCTGTTGTCTGTCCTGGTACCCATTCCAGTACCTGGCAGAATGGGGTCCCGTGTCGGACACCCCACTGCCTGCCCTACTGGCAGCTGACACCAGTCAGGGCTCACTTTTTCTGTTGTCATGTCAGCCCTGCAGCCAGCCTCAGAGGACACCCCCTCCCCTGTCTTCTCTCTCTGCTCCCACCCCCCAGGCTCCCGGCTGTCCCCAGGAAGGGCAGGAAGATGCAGTGGGCAGATCTCTCAGGCCAGCACCCCAGGGAAAGAGGGGTCCTGGGTCTCTGCGTCCTCAACTACAGAAGTACCTACTCAGCAGGGCAGGTCTGAGAACCAAATGGCTGAGGATGTGAACCAGTTTAGGACATGGTGTGTGCAGGACAGCCTCTACTGGGACTCTGTGTATGTCCTATTTATAGATATTTTATATTTTAATGTACCTGACACAGTGTAGATAGACATGAGATATGTGCTACGTATGTTGCTGCTGTTAGGTGCTGTCAAGTCGGCTGTGACTCACGGCGACCCCACGGACAGCAGGAGGAAACACGGCTGGGTCCTGTGCTGGGCACGCTGCCGTTACTGGGCCCATCGTGGCCGCCGCTGTATCAGTGTATCGCACTGAGGGTCTTGGTCTTTCTCGGTGACCCTCTGCCTCACATATGTGTACATCTCACACACACACACACACACTTAGATATATGTGCATAAAAAACACCTCCATGGAGCTCGTTTTTATTCTCCTGAGATGTGATCATCTACAGGAGTGCTTTCTCTGACCTCGGTGTCAAGCATCTTGCTGGCTTTTCCATCCTGCAGCTCTACTGTCCAGCAGAGTTGCTGGGAGTCATACGTGTCTCTTTAAATCTGAGATAAAACAAGATAAAATTAAATACTTGGTATCTCCAGATATTTCACTGAGGCTTGTGGCCAGTAACAGTGATAACAGGTATTTCCCTCTTTGCCTTGGCTGCCAGGAAGCTCTGAGGGAAATCCTGGTCCCCTTCCAGCAAGCAGAATTTGTGGCCTGTGGCCTGTGCAACTGGGTGACCAACCCTCCTATTTCCTGGCACTGAGGGGTTTCCTCAGACAACGGGCTTTCTGAAAGTACTGTATCATCCCAGATCCCATCATGAAACAAAAGAGGCGTTAACTGCCAGTGTGTTTGGTGGCTGTTATGTGCCCATCTGTCAGGCCCACAAGTAATGACTGGAATGAGGTGACAACAAACACCCTGAAGTTGGATGCCCGTGCTGACCTCCAGGGGACAGAGGAGGTGGCCAATTTCCAGCTGTCACAGGCCCTGCTTTTGGAACTCATCAGTATCCCAGCCAGCCCCTGCCTCCAAGTGGGGCTCCCTCCCAGTGGGAAGCCAGTGAGCAGCTGGGAGCTGACGGCCTGCAGTGTCCAGAGAGGCAGATTCCAGGACTGACCAAGAGTCCTGCTCTGAGTGTGACTCCCACCTGTGGCGTGTGCCTGTTGTGTGACCTTGGCCCAGTTTCTCCTTCCTATCCCTTGGTTTCCTTCTCTGTCCAGTGGGGAAAACGACTGTGTACACCTCAAAGGGTCGCCGGCAATGCTCAGAACCCTGCCCAGCATAAGACCAGCACATTCTTTCCTGGACCCCTGCCTCTCCAGGTCTCCAGGTCGCCGAGCCTGGTGTGTCCTCTCTCTGAAGGTGAGTGCCCTTCAAGGCACAGCTATGTCCTGGCATCTGGCCATCCAGGAAGCAGATACCAGTGCCAGAGGGCAGCTGTGGGCGGCCAGCTGGGAGTCTGTTCCAGGTCTGCGGGGGACGGATCCCCTCACCCTCTTGTAAGATAATCTGAAGGGAGAGAAGGGGCTCGTAACAGCTCCAAGGTTGGGGAGACTTGAGGAATCATCACCCTCCTGCCCTGGAAATGTTTGATTACAGAGTAAGAGCTTCTGAGCACGGGATCTGGTGTCGGATGGCTGGCTGGCTGGCTGGCGCATCAGCAGGCCGTCTCTTGCTATTTATACGGCCGCCGTGACTCTCATTTCTCTGTACCTAATGTCTTTATGTGGGGCCTTCCAGGAGCAACAACAAGATGAGAATTTGTGGACAAGTGATTTAACTGGAAGTGATTCTGGGCAATGTGACAGCTAGTGACTCAAGGGAGGGAGGAAAGCAGATGGCCTCTGCCAGCAGTTAGGGACACTCTGAGGGACACTAAACATGTCTTATAGGATGAGGAAACCAGGTGGTATCCACCCCGTTCACCTCCCATTGGCTGATGGATGTTTCTAGAAGTGCTCCCTCCTCACCTGTCTCCTCCGGCAGGGACGGGGGTGTCTGAGGTAGGAAGGCATCTACAGACATCGCCCACCCAAGCTGCCGGCGACCCCTGGGAGGGGCAAAGGGACCTGGAGGGCCCTGGCAGTGCCTGCTACATTAGGTCCCCATCACGCATTGAACTGTGCCCCCGACAATGTGTGCCAGCCCGGCTAAGGGCCATGCTGCTCAGAATCACGTGGTTCTCCACCGTGTTGTCCCTGGATGTGATCGTCCTTTGCGTTGCCTGTCGTAACCCTGCGACGTTCACGAGGTTGTGCCTTGAGTCCGTCTCCTTATTGACACCAAAGAGACGCAGGTGGCAGAAGGGTCTCCCACCACCGAGACGGTGCCAGGAGTGGGGAGCACTCTTTGGTCCAGGGTTGAAGCCCCTAGACCACGGGAAGATGGTTGACGAGGCCGCCCCCGAGCTGACGGAGACGGAGCGCCCCGGCGCGACAGAGACAGGACCCCAGGCGCCGGCCTCGCGCTTCCGGCCTCGCGCTTCCGGCCTCGCGCTTCCGGCCTCGCGCTTCCGGCCTCGCGCTTCCGGCCTCGCGCTTCCGGCCTCGCGCTTCCGGCCTCGCGCTTCCGGCCTCGCGCTTCCGGCCTCGCGCTTCCGGCCTCGCGCTTCCGGCCTCGCGCTTCCGGCCTCGCGCTTCCGGCCTCGCGCTTCCGGCCTCGCGCTTCCGGCCTCGCGCTTCCGGCCTCGCGCTTCCGGCCTCGCGCTTCCGGCCTCGCGCTTCCGGCCTCGCGCTTCCGGCCTCGCGCTTCCGGCCTCGCGCTTCCGGCCTCGCGCTTTCGGACTTCCGGCTTCGCGCTTTCGGACTTCCGTCCTCCTGGTCTGCGGGCCGCGGGCACGATGGCGGGCAGGTGCCCGCTTCCCGGGGCGTCTTCCAACCAAGTCCCGCAAAAAAGAGTGAATCCACGACAGGTGACCATCTGGGAGCCCCGAATACCAGGGGCAAAGTTGAGGAACCGAACTGCGTGCCCGGAGGTGTGGGAGACGCTTCCGGAGCAGCGAGGAGGTGTCAGAATGGAGCAGGTGGGGGGCGGCCCCCTCGGGTGGCGGCGCTGGCACCGGCGCCGTGGGGTGGCCAGGGGCGCGTCCACGTCCGGAGAGGCCGAAGTGCAGAGTCCACGCGCCCCCAGAGTCAGTGAAAAGCGGCCTCCGATGGCGAAAGGTAGGTAACGTGCGTCTCCCCCAGCGCGGGCTGAAAACATCCCTCGGGGCAAGCCTCGCCTGCATTCTCCTGTTCCCCCCGTCCCCCGGGTCTGCGCTGGGTCCCCCCTGTGGGCTCCAGAGACTGGCACGTCCCCCAGGCCGGAAGTAGGGCCTGCCCCGTGCCCTGAGCCATCCTCCGGGCCTCGGAGACGGAACAGATGAACCAACGGGGAGAGACCATCTGCCGCCCCCATAAGCCGCGAAGACGGGCAGCAGCAGCTCCATGGCCTGTGTGCAGTCGCGAGGGTCCACAGACTTTGACTGCGTGGACCTGTGTGGCCCGTATCAACCTTGTAGGCCATATTAGCACAGCTCACCAGGGTGTGTACCTAGAGTCTTACCTTGCCTGTCTGCTGTTTCGAGGAGAGGCGGGTTTGTGACGTCTGACACCATTCTTCCCTATCAAGCAGGATTCCCATCTATCCACATTGGGGGCCTGAGGCTGGGCGGCCCCATTGATGACACTTAGCCACCCACAACAGCGCTCTGAGAGTAAATGGTGTCCCCCAGTCCTTTCAGCCACCGGCACGTGGTCCTGTAATCAGCTGCAGAGCCTACCGGACCAGGGTACTCTTGGGAACAGGGACATGCTTCCCTTACAGACACTCAGGGTGCCCATCAACCCCCCGCCTTGCTCAGTGCGTGAAGCAAGACACCTGTGCCTTCCCCAGCCACTGCTGCTCCGTCCAGGGCTGGAGGTGACAGCCTGCCCCCCACAATTGGTGACCAGCTAGCTGGGCTCCCGAGCTGAGTCCCTGCGAGAGAAGTAACGGACTCCCGGGCTCATGTTCCCAGAAACAGCTCCAGCCACCCGGTGACAGGCCAGTAGAAGGTCAAAGGCCGCAGTAATCACACCAGGTCCTGTGGAAGCCTTTTTGAGTGTCTTGAAACTGGGTATACTGAATTTCTGTTTGCTGAAGCTGCCCACTTTTGACGTTTCTAGTAAGCAGCCTGAGGGGATGAAGATGGTCCCTTGTCTGTGAGGTGAGACAGCTCTGTGGTGGCTTGGCTGGTTTAGAGTTGGCCAATTCACTGCTTTCCGAAAGAAAAGCTGTCCCAGTACTCAAGTGATTCTCAATTGTCTCATGGCCACGTTAAAAAAAAAAATGAAAGGAGAAGAAATTAATTTTAACAGTACGTTTTATTTGACCAAAATTTCTAACATGTGATCGTCTATACAGGCAGTCAACGTGCGAAGTTTTATATTGAATTTTCGAAACCCAGTGTGCATGTCGTACTTGCAGTGTCTTGACTGGGACATGAAACTCTCAGTAGGCACAGCCGATCTGTATTTAGCTGTACTAAAATTTATGATTGAGAAGTCAAGACTTGTTTTCCCACAGCTGAATTAAGTACCGATTTTTAAATCTGAGCGAACAAAACGAAAGAATAAGAAGTTCAATACTGCAGTCACACCAGTCCCGTTTCGAGGCTGAGTGGTGCTGGGTGGCCAGCGGCAGCTGTGGTGGACAGCACGCATCTGGACAGCTAATCTGAGCAGGGTGTACAGGGCAGTGCTCGGTGCCCGGAGGTGCTCAGTGAGAGCTGTGGCTGTGATGTTGTCACCAGGCAGTGCCAGCCGTAACCGGACGCAGAAACTAACCAAATGGGGGCAGGTTGTGTCCACCCCGAGGAGCTGTGAGAGAAAGGCCCGACAATCTGCTCCCCAGAATGAGCCCCTCCCAGAGCACGGCTCTGCTCTGACACTTGTGGGGTTGCTGTGAGTCAGTGTCACTGTGATGGCGACTGGTCCCTGACCATGACTGAGGGGCAGAAGGGGTTGGGGGATGCTGGGCGGAAGTCGGGGCTCCCGGGCTCTAGGTCCAGCTCTGCTCTGACAGCTACCCTTTCTGTGCATCAGCTTTTCTGTCTCTGGAATGGGTAGAAGGACAGTCCACCTGAGGCATGACTCACTGCCAGAGAGAGGTTGTCCCCATGTTCCCATTTTTTTTATTTTTATTTTTTTATTTTTTATTTAACATGACTGAGTGAAAATGTACATTCCCATACAAATTTACATGCCCACCTATATGCAGCTTCCACTACTCTCCCTGCCCAGTGACAGCACACTATTCCTCTTTGCTCCATACATGTCTCATCCTCCCAACAGTCTCCTTTCCCCTCCTCTCCACCCACTCTCCTTCCTCCAGCCAGAAGTCAACAGGATGATATCCTATAGATGTATAGAACCATAAAGTGCTTCCAATATATGGTCACTGTGCATTGCCAAGTCCAATCCATTCCTGTCCAAAGAGTGAACCTTCATTATAATTTATGGATAAGGGCAGCATCAGGGCCAGGGGCCATGCTCTCAGGGGAACCCTGAAACCGCTGGACCATCAATTGAGGTCTTTTAGTGGAGATCTCAGGATGCACCCCTTTTTATTCTTGTGCTGCCAGAGAGACTCAACCTAGTGAGCTCCATCGTGGCTATCACTGGTGGTGGCCAGGCACCATCTGGTTCTTCTGGTCCCAAGTCGATGTAGGCACCCATTCTTGTGGGTCTCTCTGTCTTCTCGGTTGTCTTTACCGCATGCCATTTTGGCCCTCGGTGAGCATCCGTTCCTGCTGAGTTGGAACCATTTGCTGTGTCCTTGGATGGCAGCTTGGTGGCTTATAAGACCCCAGACGCCACTCACTAATGTGGGGTGCAGAGAGCTCTCTTAGCAAAACGCTAGTTGTGCCAACTGGCCTCGATTTCGCCTAAGAGCATGGTCCCCTGCCCCCTGCCCCAGCTACTATCCTTGCAATATTGGGTTAAGATGGAAGGAGTACTCAAGTTATGCTGAAGTCCACTTAATGTTGTTCTTGTCTCTAATGTGTGCTATCACCACTTTCTCCCAACCAGATTTCTAGTAACTACCTAAACTAAACCCTCCCCCCCCTCCCCTCCCTTGCAGCTTTCAAAGAGTCTTTTCTTCTATACACAAGTCTGTTTTTGAGATCTTATCGTAGAGGTCTCATATAATATTTGTCCTTTTGTCCCATGTTCCCATTTTACAGCTGCGAATACTGAGACCCAGGAAGGAGAGCCCCACTTTATAGCTGAGACTACTGAGACCCAGGAGGAAGAGCAATTTGGCTGTGCTTCACGGTCGAGGGGAGAGGAAAGGCCTCCCCTTTGGAGCACTTCCTCAGCTTGCAGCTCCTGTCCCTAAGTCTTTGCTGAATGCCCGCCTTAGCCAGTGGCTGTGAACTGCCACACGTGTGTGATCTCATTCTGTCCTGACAGAGGCCCCGTGAGCAGGGTCTTTGTGGGCCCACTTTACAGATGAGGGAACAGCCTCAGAGAAGTGGGCCTGGTGTGTTAGTGAGTGAGATGCTCAGGAACGACTGGCTGTCAGATATCTGGGCCCCGAGATTGGGGTGACCGGCGCTCCTCCAGCCCCCAGAGGTCGCTTGTGAGGAGTGTGATGGGGGTCTCTCCAGAGGCACATTGGTTGTCAGGATGCCCCGTGTGTGCCTGATGGGGGGGGGTCACAGGAAGCCCAGAGATGATTGTCGGTGGCCCCTAGTCTGGAGAACTGTCAGCCCTGCAGCACGCTGTCTGGGGGTCCACAGGGCTCTTGTGGGCAGGAAGGCGTGGGGTCGGCAGCCTCCGCCTGTCTTTCTCGTGCACCTACTGATACCCCTGTGAGTCAGACCCTGTGTGGGTGAGCCCTGGGGACACCACCTTGTGGGGAGTGGATGCCGCCCGCAGGAGCTCATGGCCCTATTGCTGCTGAACTGAAGCAAGTTCGTTCCACCACTGGCAGCCAAAACACAGATGGTGTGGGGTTCAGTGCTTTATCTGCGGATAGCCAGCAAATCCAGAGGACAGCAAGAATAGTTTCCCCCCAGAACTGTCCCCTTTGGGTTACATTTCCAGTGGTTTTTATAGCCAGAATTCAAAGGGACAGGTATTTGTCACAGAATAATAGTCAGGAGTCACAAGATTTCATTACATCATAAGGTTGCATTATATCTTTTTGAACAGTGTGAATTATCCAAAGTCGCATTCTTTCTCTCCGAGGTCTTAATTCTATTTCCTTGGAGACAGGGAGAGGAAGGCAGACCTGCTAGTCTGGCCTGAGGGTGGTAACTGAGGCAGAAGATGGAATGTAGCTTCATAACTCAAGTGACCTTTGTTAGGTTCTTACATTTACCACCATGGTGGGACGTCACCCGCCCCCTGGAGGACAGCAGTGTCCATAGTGCCTGCATGGTAGAGCCCAGAGAGAGAGCAGGAATTCCAGCTGGGGCATTCCCTGGTCTCATGGTGAGGTGGCTGGTGGCTGAGCACCCCCGAAGAGGACAGGCCTGGTGGGCAGAGATGGGGAGAAGGTGGAAAGTTTTGGGGAGCCCAGTTCATACTGGAGGGGTGCTGAGACAAGTTCCCGAGGTCGTGCCGTGAAATTTTCTTTGTTTCCGTATCGCCAGCATTGCCGGAGACAGGTCAGGCCTGGAGGGTTGAGTTGTATTCCCCCAAAACGTGTGTAGCTGTTTGGCTGGGCTGTGGTTCTGGTTATTGGGTGTGCCTGTATGCTGGAAACCTGCCTGTGTGAGGTTAGTGAGGGAGGATGGGCGACAGTCGTGTGACGGGACAGGACTCAGTGTGTAAGATCCTACGGTGCCTTGAGCCATCTGCTGGGATACAAAGGAAAGGGGAGGCAGTGGAGAGACTTGCAGACCTCATACCATCCAGAAGCAGAGCTGGGAGGAGAGCCGGTGTTTGGGGAAGGGCCCTGGGGTCCCTGCACCTCAGAAGCTTTTAGTCCAGGGGAAGACTGGTGACAAGGACCTTCCTCCAGAGCCAGCAGAGAAAGCCTTCCCCTGGAGCTGTTGCCCTGAATTCGAACTTGTAGCCTAATGGACTGGGACAGAATAAAATGGCCCCTTTTAAAGCCATCCCCTTGGGGTGTTTCTGTTACAGCAGCACTACGGGACTACCTACCTGTCTGCCTGTGGTCGCTGAGCCAACACTGACTCCTAAGTGACTAGGACTCAGCAAGGTTTTGGTGAGTGAAGGTGTGGTTGTAGAATTCTGGAGGTCACTCCCTGAGGTTCCCGTCCCCTGCCTGTTCAGTCAAACACTCATCTAAGCACTGTTGTGAAGGGATTTTATAGACATCATTAAAACTCCAAGTCAGCTGATTTAAGATATGATTACCTGGGTGGGTCCGACCCAGTCAGGCGAGACCTTAAAGCAGGACATTTTTTCTGGCTGGTGGCAGAAGAGAACAGAGCTTTGAGTCGTGAGGCTTAGGGTTGATGTGGACTCGAAGATGAGGACACCACGTGAAAGGGAAGGTGGGTCCCTTAAGGGGCTGAAAGGACCCTGGCTGGCAGCCGGCATGGGAGCAGCTTCTCAGTCCGGCCAGCTCCAGGAGCTGAATGCTGTCACCAACCTGAAGAAGCGCAGACGCAGATTTCTTCCTGGGGTCTCCAGATGTGGTGAGCTCAGCCCTGTTTGAGCGGGTGACACCCTGAACCGTGACCCCAGCCGTGCTCTTGGGGACTGAACTATGTCCTCAGGAAGGGCACTTGAAGTCCTGACCTCTCTACCAGTGACTGCAACTGTGTTTAGGGGACATGGCGTCTTTCTTTGAGGATGTCAGCTCTTGTTGGAACACAGGAAGCAGCCTAGTCCTAATCCCTCTGAGCTGGGCACAGACAGGGAGAGCCACAGAGGCTGATGCCACCTGAATACACGAGGTTAGATGGTTAAGTTTGTGAACTCATCCTAGAAAAAGTACTTTGAACGGTGGACCGGGCGCTGGCAGTGGTGCACAGCTTCCCAAGGGGAGGATTTCGAAGGCGACTGCAGTGATACTCAGCTCTTCTAGGATGAGTTTGTGAACTTCACTGTCAGACCTCGTACGTCTTCAGGCAGCAAGGGGCATCAGGATTGCTGGTAGCTCCAGAAACAAGGCAGCAGACAAGCGCAGTTCTCTGAGTTCTCAGCAGGGTGATTTCTTCGGAGGCTGACACCCCAGTCAGGATGTCTGGCTCCAGAGCTGTGAGACGGTTAGACTTCTGCTCTTTAAGGCCACCTGCCTTGTAGCAGTTGGTTAGGCAGTGGAAGGACCAGAGGACACACACCATGCCAGATTTCTGACCCAGGAAACTGAGCCAACACGTGGGTGTTGTTTTAATCTGTGTACAGATCGCACAGCGGTGCACACAGCGCACACAGCAGTGACTGAGACTCCCACAGAATGAGGCGCTGGATCTGAGGGGAGTGGTGGCCGTGCCTGCTGGTAATACTGTTCTTGGGGTGTTGAGGGAGGACACTGGGCTACCCAGCTGGCTCAGAGCCTGACTTGGGTGTTGTCTGTCAAGTGGCTGGCTAGGGGGCCCTGGGCAATGGTGCTCAGTCCCCCGTGCCACCACCAGATGGCCTCTGAGCGTGTCAGAATCCAGAGGTCGGTCCCGGTCATCAGCGTGAGAGCAGTCAGAGTCTGCAGGGCTGGGCAGACTGACGCTGGTGGAGCCGGGACGTGGTTTAGAAGCCCCCCTTTGACCGCCGGCACCACCACTTCCCCGCTCTGCAGCCTTGGACAGGTGGTGTCAGCCCACTGCGCCTCAGTTTCCCTGCCTACCCATGGGGTCGGGGTGCTCACGGTGTCTGAGCTGGGCCGTGCTTTGAGCACCAGGAGATGAGGGCCGGGGGCTCTGGAGAGACGGAAGCAAGCGGGCAAAGACGTGGTGGCCGGGAGGGAGGATGTTTTGAGAGGAGAGTGACGGCGGCCAGTGCTGGCTGGGTCTTCGTAAACGAGAATCAGAGGGGCTCTGGGGTTCAGCAAGGACACCCCGAGGACACTGGCCAGAGGTAGGGGAAGCAGAATGGATGGTAGGGGGCTGAGGAAGGTCGGGGTGGTGGTGTGGAGATGGTGGAGCTGCTCAGGGTCCTTGCTGGTCAGCTGGGAGCCCACCCGAGGTCAGGACTTCAGCCGTCGGAGGGGGCCGGGTGGACGGGCGGCCTCAGCTGCGGGCACCGTGGAGACCGGCCGCCTCCTGACAGTGCCTCCGCAGAGCACACCCGCTGTCCACGTGGATGTCCGCGCTGCGAGCTGTTGGCAGCAGACCGCCAGGACTGGCTTCTGAGCCATCTCGGGGGAAGGCGCGGGGTTTGAACCGGCAGCCTTTCTGTCACCTTTTGTCCGGAAAGACCACTTGGGGACAGTGTTGGAAGTGGCTGCGATTCCTGTTGTGACCAGGAGGTGGCAGCACCCGTCAAATGGTTTTCCTGCCCTGAGGATTTTACTTTTCCGGATGCTCTTAAAGGTGGAACTGTCTTCTTAATTTCTTCCTAAAACATTTATTGTGTTTTAGGGGAAACTTTACACAGCACATTAGGTTCCCACTGAACAATTTTTATACACTTGTTCCGTGACATTGGTGACGCTCTTCACTGGTTATCCGCACTCTTGTTTCCAGGTGGTTGGGGGTCCGTTGGTGCAGCGTTGCCACCCGCCCTTGCCGCCGCCTCTTTGTTGGGCTGCCTGGCCTCTGCTGGCTGATGGTTTAAGGAGCGTGTTTCTCACTTTCCTAAGCCAGTCTCCTCCTCGGCTGAATGGGGGCCCCTGGAGTGGCTTCGGTGCCGCGTTCAGAGGGCGCTTTAGGGCAGTGGTCTCAGGGCTTCCTAGTTCTTTGTCAGTCCAGTAAGTCCGGCCTTGTTTAGGAATTTCAATTTGTCCTGCAGTTTTCTCCCATTCTCTCTTGTGAAAACAGTTGTTGCTGGTAGCTGGGTACCATCTGGTTCTTCTGGTCTCAGGATAGATGAAGCCACTGTTCATGTGGGCTGTCGGTCCTGGGGGCTGTCAGTTCTGGGCGCTGTCAGTCCGGGGGGCTGTCGGTGCTGGGGGCTGTCGGTCCGGGGGGCTGTCGGTCCGGGGGGCTGTCGGTCCGGGGGGCTGTCGGTCCTGTGGACTGGTTTCTTCTTTTGAGCCTTTGGTTTCCTGCATTCTGTTGTCTTCTAGGTGAGTGGAGACCAGCAGTTAATTTCTTTTCTGGGTTTTTCATTGCTGATGTATAGAAATACAGCTGGCTCGTGTATTTACTTTGTATCCTGAAGGTTTGCTGAATTCATTGATTACTTTGAGTGGCTTTCTTGTTGATTCTGTAGGGTTTTGTACCTGTAGGATCATGTCACCTGCAAACAGAAATCATTCGAGTTCTTGTTTTCCAATTAGGAAGGCTTTTATTTCTTTTTCTTGACTGGTGTCTCTGGCGAGAACTTCCAGCACTGTGCTAGGCAGAAGTAACTGAAGTGAGCGTTCTTGTCTTGTTTCTGATCTTCAGGGAAAACTTTCAGTCCTTCACCATAGAGTATGATGTCAACTGTGAGTTTTTTTTTTTTTAGTAAGTGTTCTTTGTCATATTTGAGGAAGTTTCCTTCTATTTCTAGTTTAGTAGGAGTATTTTTCTTTGTATCATGAAAGGGTGCTGGAATTTGTTACCTGCTTTTTTGTGTCAATTGAAATGATCAAGTGTTTTTTCATTTCACTCTGTTAAGGTGATGTATTGATAGATTTTCATATATTGAATGATTCATATGTTCCTGGGGTAATGCCCACTGGTCATAATGTGTTAATGTGTAAGCCTTTCAATGTGCCACTGAATTCATTTGCTGGTATTATATAGAGAAATTCAACATCTGTGGTTATGAAGGATATTGGCCTGTAGTTTTCTTTTATGGTGATTTCTTTGGCTTTGGTATTAGGAGAATGTTGGCCTCGCATAATGAATGTAGGAAGTGTTCCCTCCTCTTCTGTTTTTGGGAAGAGTTTGAGAAGAACTGGTGTTAGGTGTTTTAAATGTCTGATAGAGTTCATCAGTGCAGTCTTGTAGTCCTGGGGTTTTTTGGTTACTGATTCCAGCTCCTTCCTTGTTATAAATGCTTTTAGACTTTCTAGTACTTCTTGAGTCAGTTTTGGTAATTCGCAGGTCCCTAGGAAGTTTTCCATTTCATGTACGTTGTTTAATTTGTTGGTGTACATTTTTCGTATTATTCTCTATAATCTTTTTTATTTCTGTAAAATCAGTGGTAATAATGCCGCCTTTATTTCTGGTTTTACTAACATGAATCTTCTCTCATGTCTTTTAGTCAAACACTGGCTGATTTTGTTGATCTTAGTAAAAAACCCAACTTTTGGTTTTGATTTTTTTCTTTCCTTCTTTTATTATCTATTTTGTTTATCTTTGCTTGGTGTCTGGTGGAATTTTAATTGGCTCCTCCTCCCAGTAGAATAAGCAGTCCTTTCACCATTTGTAATTCATGTCAGGATTCCTGTATTGAATATAAATTTGTGCTGCTTTGAGTTTCCTGTGAACTGATTGAGATATCTGCCTGTACGTTATATGGATAAACTAATAGTTCATATGTATTCATTTTTCCATAGGGATGAGACTTCTGATTGTGTCTTTTTCTGAAAATTATCTTTTTTTCACATGGGAGACTCTGGGAGGCAGCAGCAGGACTCAGCTTCCAAGGGACAGGCTAAGTCTCCGAGTACGTGTCTTCCCATCTGAGTTCTTGGCCACCTATCCTTCAGTTACACAGAGCCCCAAATACTGGGTTCCTCCACGACTCCTCCCTTTCTCACACGCATCCAACCTCATAGTGGACTGAACAGTGGCCCCACAAAGATGTCTATGTCCTAATCCCTGAAACTTGTGATTGTGTTACCTTATGTGGCAAAAGAGACTTTGGACGTAATCTGCTTGTGTTGAAATTGTGGTGCTGTCAGGATTATTGGGTTCAGTTTAAGATCTCAGTTAGGGTAACAAATTAAGGGTTAGGGCGAACTCAGTGCTTGGTTCAGTACTGGAGCTGGGGTTAGGGTTTAGGCTCTGGAGTAGACTATTTATGATTAAGGTTAGGATTAGCATTTGGATTGAATGTATAGCCCTTGGAATTTGATACAGAGGGCCTTAGTGGGCCCCTGGTATGGGTGTTTGTGTGGATTCAGTCAGCAGCCTGGGCCTTTGCCTCTCTGAGTTCATCAGCAAATGTCACCTGGATTTTGTTCCTGAGAGTCTGATGCTCCCTGCTTTAGTTGGTTGTGTAAACCTCCAGAAGCCACTTAGGACACACATGTGGCTGAGGAATGCGGCCAAGTGACACCAGGATTACGTGAAGAGGGGGTCTGCAGTAATGAGGTTATTTGCATAAGGAACAATGGTAGCTATCTAGTTATTAAATCTGAACACTTTTGTCAGCGTAAGTACGGCAAAAGGAAGAGGTCTGATGGCAAAAATTTGTAATGAGGAATTCGCCTCCCTTCTTGGTGCCAAGTCGATTCTGGCTCATAGCTACTCCGTGGGACCGTGTAGAAACGCCCCAGAGGGTTTCCGAGGAGCAGCGTCTGGATTTGAACGGGTGGCCTTTTGGTGAGAGACCCTAGACGTAAGTACAAGGTTAGCACATGTGGTTTTCTAACACTCGAAGCTCCGTAGAAGGAGAGAGAGGAAGAAGTCACACCCTTCGGTGGTTTGATGTGCTGAGATGCAAGCAGACACGCCTCGTCACCGAAACAACATGGTCAGAAAAGCTGTATGCACACAAGGTCAAGGCTCTCAAATGTCAGTAAGGTGTACAGTTAAGAGTAATCAAAATAAACCTCCATTCTGAAATGTGCCCTCCCTGCTTTCCTGGGGTGCAGGCCTGATTTCAGGCCTTTTTCTTTCTCAGTTTGTTGCCCTGTTTTGTTGGGATTGACCAGACGAGCCCTGAGAGTGTTTATTCTGCTGTACCAGTAAGGTGGTGCGGCGGGTTAAGTGCTCCATCTCGTACCAAAAGGTCGGCAGTTCAGCTCCTTGGAAACCCTGTGGGGTGGCCCTCCTCTGACCTCTAGGGTCGCTGTGAGTTGGACCTGACTCGACAGCAGTGCGGTTGGTTTTGGTTCTCTTAGTTGGGTCTAGAAGGCCTGGCAGTCTGCTTCCAAAAACCCTGCAGAGCACAAGCTGTGCTGAGACACGGGGGTCACCCCAAGTCAGAACTGACTCATCAGCAACGGGGTAGAATTCCCCTCACACTCAGAGGCCTTGTGTTGTCCAGCCCCCAGGGTTGCTGACGGCATTTGATAGTGGCTTTCACTGCTTTATCTTTTATTTTTTCTCTGCTGGAAGCTTTTAGGGTTCTCTGTTCACACCGGGTGCTCTGAGACTTGGCCATGAAAGGCCTGGTTGGGTCCACTCGGCCCCTGGATGCCCTTCCCACCGGGGGTTGTCTTCAGTCCCCGAAGTGAACCAAGCTAAGCCTGCACTCCAAACACGGAGGGGCAGCCGTGGACTGCCAGGCAGTCCTCTTTTTTTATTTGGGAAACTGCAGTAGGACTCACTCAGCTTCTAAGGAAGGACAGGCTGAATCTCTGAGTACTGAGAGTGTTAAATTATCGATTGATTTTTGTCCTATTGTCTCCGCCGTCTAGTGCAGTAAAGATAGAAATACCACAGACGGGTAGCTTTAACAAAGGGATATTTAGTCCCACACAGTCTAATAGGCTAGACTGGGAACCAGGGAAGGTTCTTTCACTGTTGACTGTGGAGGAAGGCCCTTGTCGTCAGGTTTCCCAGGGCCTAGCAGCTTCTCTGTAGGGACCACAGGTCATAGGCTGAGCTCTGTTCCCAGTGCTTCTTTCTTTGTGGTCTGAGATTCCCCCACAAACTTCCCTTTCCTTTTTATCTCTTCTAAGATAAAAGGTGGTGAGGCCACACCCCAGGGTGTTACTTCTCACCCTAATCCTCTTTAACGTAAAATTACAATTACAGATTGGAGACAACTGTACAATACCGGGAATTGGGGCCTAACCAAATTGACACATGTTTTGGGGGGACACAGTTCCATCCAGGACACCTGTCTGGTGGGTAATGGGTGGATGGAGAAAAGAGCAGTAAACATCTGCCACACTGTGTGTTTGAGAATTCTCTCTCTCTCCCTTCCTTTTTCTCTCTCTTCCTCTTTCTTTCTAAATTATATTTTAGATGATGGTTTGGAATGCATATCAGTCTCTCATTAAGCAGTTAATACACGTACTGTTCGTGACACTGGTTGCCAGCCCCGTGACACACAGCACTCCTTCCTTCTGGACTTTGGGGTCCCCGTTGCCTGCTGTTGTGGATTGAAGTGCGTCCCCGCAGAAATAGATGTAGTCATTTGGCTGGGCCATGATTCCCTCTGTTGTGTCATTGCCCTCAGTTTTGTGGCTTGCCCCACCCTTTATCCTTTCGTCCTACGAGAGATGAAAGGAAAGGGAAGCAAGCAGAAAGTGGAAACCATCAAGAAAACAGCACCAGGGGTAGAGCGCGTCCTTCACCCCTAAGGTTCCTGCACCAAGATGCTCCCTGACTGAAGACGATGCAACACAAGGACCTTCCTCCAGAGCCGACAGAGGGAAAACCTTCCCTGGAGTGGACGCCTGGAGTGCGGGCTTGGAGCGTGCCAGGCTGTGTGAGAATAAACTTTCCGTTGTGAAGCCACCCGCTGGTGGTCTTTCTGTTAGACTAGCACCCGGTGACTAAGCCACTTGCTCTCCTGTCCCCTCAGGCCTTCCCGTCCTTGGCCCTGGGCTGGTAGGCTCCTTTAGTCTTGTTCTGTTGTATGGGTTTGTCTAGCCTTTGGCTGACGGGTGAACCTCAGAAGTGATTTCATCACAGAGCTAAAAGGGTGTCTGGGGCCATGCTTCCAGGGTATTCTCTAATGTCTGGCAGGGCAATAAGTTTGGTCCTTTTTGTGAGTTAGAATTTTGTTCCACATTTTTCTGCAGCTGTGAGCCCTGTCAGAGCTGCCTTTGGTGGTAGGGGCACCGCCTAGCTGTGCTGGACTCCGGCTGGTGGAGGCCAGGGTAGCTGGGACCACTGGACGGTTCCGTAAAATCAACAGCAAGACAGAGAAGAACCAAAAGGACAAATAGGAATTAAAAAAAAAAAAAAGAAAGTATAATTCAGGGAACTGAAAGTTTAAAGTGCTGACTGGTCTCCCCCTAAATCTGTGAGCACCAAAACCTCAAGTGGCCTAGAAGTGGTTCAGCCCTTAGTGTGCTTCTCCCTGGGCCGCTCAGGTCCCTCGTCCCCGAGATGATGTTTTTGTTCCTTACCGCTCTTTTAAGCTCTCCTTCAGACCTGTAATGCAGCCTCCCCGCCCTTGCCCTCAGCCAGTTACTGCTTCTTGCTCCCCTGAAAAGTTAGAAGAACAGACACCGTCACCACGGAGTTCATCCCGTTACCTGGTCTGGTGCCTGTGTCCCGGTCCTCTCTCCCTGACACTGAGCAGGAGTTGACCCTGCCCTTGAAATTTCCCTTCCTCCGTCTTAGAATCAGCTGTTTCTCTAAGGTCTGGACTGGATAGTGTTTGGGAACGCAGATCTGGGTGCTTGGTTATTCATCGCGTCCGGGGTGCTGTTGAGTCCGAGGCTCTCAGTGCGCAGAAATGGGAAGTCTATGCAAGCGCGCGTGTGTGTGCAGACGTGGGTACATGTGTGCAAATATGTGCGGTGCAAGTCCCATGTTGCACGACCATGTGTATGTAATTATGTGTGTGAAAGTTGTGTATAGGCAAGTACGCTGTGCAGATGTGTGAATATGTAAGGTCCAGGCGTGCAAATATGTACATGTAAGTCCACATGTGCACAAGTGTCTGTATGCAAGTACACATGTGTGCAAATGTGTGAACATGCAAGTTCCACGTGTGCCAACATGCGTATGTAGATCCATGTGTGCGAATGCATGCATATGCAGGTACATGTGTGTGCAAATGTGTGTGCATGTGCTAGTACCCTACATATGTGCACAGTTTCAGAAAACATATGTGCTTTTGTAACTATTAAGAAAGATTCGTGAGTTTTATACCAGTACATCCAGTTCCAGTCCAACACCTCAGTATAGTTTCTAGCGTTTCTCTGTGTATTCAAACCCCTTCTGTCTGTGAGAGAACTGCTTTCCTTTTCCTTCAGTACAGCTGTTGACGTCCTCCGTCTCCTGGTCGGTGATTTCCCTACCACACTACTCGCTTCCTGGGCTCCTGGGCCCCTCTGGTGCTTCCTTTGGGGCCACTGATGCCTCCAAGAGAAGAGAGGAGGCGGGAGAGCGCAGGACAGGGAGGGGAAGGGAGGGAGAGAAGGGGAGTCCAGGATTACCTAACAGCTGTTTAGGCTTTTCGGGGAGGAGAGAATATGTAGTTTTTAAGTTCTCTTTTTTTTAAACGTTATTTTTTAATTCTTCTGAAATGTTCTTCTTTAAGTGTGAGGTAGGGATCTCGCTCCATCTTTTCCAGGTGAGGCACCGTTGTTTTTGTTGGATAGTCTGTGCTTCTCTTTGCTTCAGTTGCAGCTCCTTTGAATGTGGGTTATGTAAGGTTGCAGCTTCTTTTGGGTTGATCCGTGTGTCCTTCTGAGATGTGTGTCGCCTCGCTCGGGCCGTGATTCACAGTCTTGCGTGGCTGGCCGTCATTTTGTTCTCGGATGTGATTTTCCTAAGGGTTGTGAGTCCTTCCTCTGCAGTGTGAGTGAGGCGGACTGAAGCAGGTGTGTTAACGCGGCGGGGCTCCGTCTACGAAATTAGGCTTTATCCTGAGTCAGCCTCTTTCGAGATAGGAAAGAGAGAAGTGATCAGAGAGCCAGGAGAACCTCATGCCACCAAGAAAAAACTAAGCAGAGCCCGTCCGTTGGAGCTGAGGTCCCTGCACTGAGAAGCTCCTAGACCAGGGAAAGATTGATGAGAAGGACCCTCACCCAGAGGTGACAGAGAGAAGGCCTTCCCCTGGAGTTTGCGCCCTGGATTTGGACTCATAGCCAACTAAACTGTGCAAGAATAAATTTCTGTTTGTTAAAGCCACCTGCTTGAGGTGTTTCTGTGATTGCAGCACTAGATGGCTGAGACACAACTCAAGAATTTGTGGACACTTCATGCCTCATGTTGGTACCACAACATGGAAGTCAGGGACCGAGGGAGGTCTCCGTCTCTCAAATGCCATCAGACTGTTCCCCTGCACAAGCCACAAGCACTCACTCATCGCTGCCGCTGTCCGCCTCCTCCTCTCTTACTCAGCTTCCTCTGCTCACGTAGGAGCCTGCACGGCCACCAGCCTCTGTCCGTCTCACCTGACCATTTTTGGCTATGGAATATCACAACACTCAGAATTTTGAGAGAAGTAATCTGCTTTTCTCAGCCCAGACTGTATGTTGATTCTTCTTGAGTCGGATGTCATCTTTAGCCAGGGCGGGGAACAAAGTTACAACAGAGCTGGGCCACCCCTACAGACTATAGGCAAGAAGGAGTGAATCTTTGGGAGGACCAGGAATGCATCTGCTACCTTCTATGGTTACATATGAAGTTCTTACAGGGCAGATTTTATCATTCTGTAGATTTTTTTTTTCTTATCAGTGAGCAAAAATGTACATTCCTGTATAATTTGCATGCTCACCTATATGCAGGTCCCACTGCTTTCCCGGCCTGGTGACAGCACACTCTTCCTCTCCACTCCATACATGTCGTATCCTCCCAGAAATCTCCTATCCCCTCCTCTCCAACCTCTCCCCTGCCTCCACTAAGAGGTCAGCAGGATGATGTCCTATAGATGCATAGAACCATAAAGTGCACACATGATAAGGTCACTCTCTGTCGCCAAGTCCAATCCATTCCTGTCTCAAGAGTTGACCCCCATTATGATTTATGGGCAGGGGCAGCATCAGGGCCAGGGGCCATGCTCCCAGGGGAACCCTGAGGCCCCTGGACCATCAATTTCAGTCTTTTAGTGGAGATCACAGGGTGCACCCTTTTTATTCTTGTGTTGCCACTGAGACTCAAATTTGTGAGCTCTGTCATGGCTGTCACTAGTGTTGGCCAGTCACAAGTTGATGTAGTCACCCACTCACGTGGGTCGCTCTCTGGGTTCTCTTTCCCTTGTGTAGTTTTGGTCCTTGGTGGTCATCTGTTCCTTTTGAGTTGGGACCATTTGCTGTACCCTCAGGTGGCAGCTTGGCAGCTGTTAACACCCTAGACACCACTCACCAATGTGGGGTGAAGAAGGCTCCCTTGGCAAAATGTTGGTTGTGCCAGTTGGCTTGAATTTCCCCTGAGAGCGTGGTCCCAGGCCCCCCACCCCAGCTACTCTGTCCTTGCGGTGTTGGGTTAAGATAAGAGGAGTAATCATGTTATATTGAAGTCCAGTTAATATTGCTCTTCTTTGTAATGTGTGCTGTCCCAGATTTCACCCAACCACATTTCTATCAACTGTCTAACCCTAGCCCTCCCCACTCCCCTCCCTCCCTCTCCACCCTTGCAGCTGCCAGAGTCTTTTCTTCTAGGCCTGAGTCTGTTTTGAAGTTCTTATCGTAGGGGGTCTCGTACAGTATTTGTCCTCTTGTTGCTGACCACTTTCACTCAGTGTAATGTCCTCCAACTGAAACCATGTTATGAGATGTTTCCTAAAATCATTGTTGTCCTTTATCATTGGAGAAGAAGGTGTAGTTGTCTGCTGATGGATAGAGAGTTCTGTATATGCTGATGAGGTCTGTTTGGTTAATTGTGGCAATAAAGTCTTCTGTGTCTTTCCATTTTGAGATTTTAAGAAATAAAGACATTTTGGTAAACCTTTCAAGAATTTGAAAGTTAAGTATCAGCTGGGCTTTGTAGACCTGCTGTTGGAAAACACTCATCTAAGCCCAGCACTTCAGTTTCTCAGGTGAGTAAACTGAGGTCCAGAGAGTAGGGGACTGTCTAGTCTACAGGGAGAGCCAAGGAGCCCCGGAGGCATGACCAGTTAAGCACTTGTCTGCTGACCAAGAGGCTGCCAGTTTGAGCCCACCCAGCCGCTCCCCAGGAGACAGAGCTGGCGGTCTGCTTCCGCTAATACAGGACTGCCAGTTAAGTTCACGGACTCACCCTAGAAAAAGTGCTACATACCTGTGGTTGACTATCACTGCAGTCACCTTTGGAGCACTGCTCTTGGTAAGCTGTGCCCCGATGCCAGCGCCCAGTTGACCCTACAAAGTGATTTTGGAACACTTTCTCGGATGGCTGTCGGAGCTGTCATCGTATTACCCTTGATGTCCTCAGTGTCCTCCAAATGTCTTCCTTTCAATGTTTCCTTTATCTTTGGGTAAAGAAGAAAGTCACCAGGGCCGGGTCAGGTGAGTAGGGAGTGTGTTCCAGTACAGTTATTTGTTGGCTGGCTAAGCGTTCCCTCACAGGTAACTAGACATTTGGGTCTGTGGACTTGCCACCATGCCACTGTGTGCAATGGCCATTCTACAGTTCCAAAACTGCCTTGAAGGGTGGCCTAGGCACTAGTGTCAGTGCCTAGCTTCCCGATGGGAGGACTTCGAGGGTGACCACAGTGATGGACGTTCAGCAGTGAGGTGTGTAGCACTTAGAGCAGTTCAGTTGGCAGACTTAACCCTCAGACCTTGTATTACAGCCTAGGAAGTTCTGCTCTGTAACCCCTAGAGTCACCATAACTCACAGGGGATGTGATGGCAGCTGATGGCAGCACATGTTCTGTCAGTGGCAGAGCTGAGCTCAGCACCAGGGCTGACACGGGGGAAGAGACAAGAGGCAAGTGGGGTGCCAGCCCAAGGACACGCTCACTCCAAGAGCCACACAGGTGTTGAAGGCCCCTCCCCGCCGCACCCCAGACACAGCCCCCGTTAGGGGTCCAGTGTTTGGCCGACCAGGAGGAAAGACCGTGCCCGGCGTGGAGGGCTGGGGTAAGCAAGACATGTGGGGAGCTTTCTAGGGAGAAGCAGCTTCCTGCAGCAGGCTGGTTGAGCTGGGTCCCCCAGAGCGAAGGCTCTGGCAGCGCGGGATGGTTGTTCACTGGAGAAGGCTGAGCCATCCTGTGTCCACAGAGCACCGAGGGCCCCTCCAGCCTGGGTGCAGAGTCCGTTGCCTGGGTTATCTTTAGCTGGCTGCTGAGGGCTGCAGCTTTTCTGAGACCTGCTGATGGACGCTTCTCTTTTCCCCTCTGATAAAAATAGACCTTCAGTCTGATGAGACCTGCCTCATAGGATCTATTCTTGGGGAAATGGGCCGTGTGGGGTTTGAAAGCCTCCGTCTGCTGTCTGCTTCCTTCATGCAGTGATGCTTACTAAGAATTTTACCGTGGCATTTTCTTTAAGAAAGTTGTCACTGACTCTGTTGTTGGTTGAGGCAAAGAATTACCAAGATGGTCAGCAAAACATGGAATAAATAGAGAAGAGCAGCAGAAGACGACCTCGCACTACTTTGCAGCACTTCCTCTGCCGCCCCACCGGGCCCGGGCACAGCCGCCCTCCCTGTGCCCCTGCCGAGCTCTCCTTTCTGTCTGGTGTGTTCTCAGCGAGGCAGCCAGAAGACCCAGCCCAGCCACTGCTGTCGAGTCGATCGCAGCTCATGGTGACCAGAGAGACCTACTAAATTATACCTCAGACAGGAAAATGAAATGAAAGCATCCCACTGGCAAAAGAAGAAGTAAAACAATCTCTATTCACAGATGACACGAGGTTGTATATAGAAAATCCTAAGAAATCTGCTAAAAAACTGTACTAGACTAGTAAGTGAGTTCAGCAGGATTACAGGAACCAAGATCAGTGTACCAAAACCAACTGTAGTTTTATGCACTTGCAATAAATAATGGAAAAATCAAGAGAAGATTTCCTATTTACAGTGGCATCTAAAATAAAATACTTAGAAATTTAACAAAGGAAGTACAAGACCAATATCCTAAAAACTACAAAACTTTATTGAAGAAAATTAAAGATTTAAGTAAGTAGAAAGACATACCATGTTCAGAGAAGAGAGACTTAATGTTGCTGGGAACACTGACAGTAATGAGACGGCGACACTCTGCAAATTGATCTGCAGACTCTGGGTGGCCCAGTCAGCAACCACCCGGCCGCTTCGTGGGAACTGGCAAGCTGACGCTAAAATTTCTGGGGAAACTCAGCAGCCCTGGAGCAGCCATCACAGTCTTAAAGAAGAACGAAGTTGAGAACTCACACCTGCCTGCTTCACATAACAAAATACCAGTGATGAAGACAGTGTGCGCTGGCTCAGGATGGCCCCGGGGACCCTGGTGGTGTAGCGGTTAGGTGCCGTGGCTGCTAACCGAACGGTCAGCAGTGTAGAGCTACCAGGTGTCCCTCGGAACCCCGTGGAGCGGTTCCACCCTGTCTGCACGGTTGCCCTGAGCCAGAATCAGCCTGACAGCAGTAGGTTTAGTCTTGCTTTATCGATCGACAGAATTGAGAATCCAGAAATAAGCCCACGCTGTGGTGAACTGATTTTTTAAATAATGTTTTAAGGTGTTTCTCGTGAAGATTCACACAGCGGTTTATGTTCCCGTTAACAGTTTCCACACAGATTGCTGAGTGGCGTCGGTGGCGCGCTTCGCGTGCACGAGCACTCCCTGACTGCCTTCTGGTGTTCCTCCTCCGCTGATGCGCTGTACCTGGCCGCTTGTGTTCTTCTCTTCGCGTTAAAGTAGTTGTTGACCAGGTGGTCGCATAGAGATGGTTCTTTGAAGGAGCACGGTACTCAAGAATGACATGCTTGTTGTGTGAGCCCGTCTGCTGTCTAGATGACAGGCCACCTCAGGGGTTAGTTTCAGTTCAGAATTCAGAGTTGCCTCAGGACCGTAGTCTCAGGGAGTCCTCCGGTTTCGACTGGTCCAGTAAGTGTGGATTTTTTGAGAATTTGAGGTTCCCCTCCACATTCTTCTCCCACTTTGTCAGGATCCGTGTTTGTGCCGCTGACGGTCACGGCAGTCGCCGAGCACCGTGGAGCCCTCCCAGTCTCAGGTGGGTGAGGACGTGACTCACGTAGACGGCGTCTGTCTGTTGGAATGTCCCCGCTGGTGTTCTGTCAGCTTCTGGAGCCTTGTTTCTCATCAGTGCCTTCACTGCCGCTTCGACTGCGTCCCTCAGCACAGTTCTTGATCACACGCTACTTCCTGAAACGGTGGAACATCGACCAGTTGTGTGTGGTACGGTGATTCTGTACTGGATAGCTGTATATGTGCAGAAGAATGACGTTGGACACTTACTGCACACCAGAAGCTTTAAGTCAAAAGAGATCAAAGACCTAGATGTGAGAGCCAAACCTGTGAAAATCTTAGAAGAAATTATAGGTGCAAATCTTCATGACCTTGAACGTGGCAGTGGATGCTTAGATACAACATTGGAAACACGGCCAGCAGAAGAAAAAAAGTAAATTGGGTTTCATCAAAATTTAAAACTTTGGGTAAGGTTAGTCCAGAGGACCAGTGGGTGACAGCCACCGCAGTCTCCAGCAGGTTGATGGTGCCTGGCTGCTGCCACCGGCTGTCCTGATAGGGGTCACAGCAGGGAGCTCTAAACACACTTGGAGGAAAAGGTAGAACAAAACGCAAACTCAAAGAAAGACCAAACTTAGCAGTCTGACAGAGACTGGAAAAACCCTCAGAGCATGGCCCTTGGGCACCCCTTAAGCTGGTACTGAAGTCGTGTCTGAGGTTCACCCTTCAGCCACAGGTTAGACAGGACCGTAAAGTGAACACTAATGCACGTGGCTCAGCCCAGGGGCAAGGGCGAGAAGGCAGGAGGGGACAGGAAAGCTGGACAGAACGGGAAGAGGGGAGCTCCAAGTCGAGAAGGGGGACTATTGACATGTCGTCGGCTTGGCAGCCAGTGTCACCAAAACAGCATGTGTGTTAGTTGTTGAATGAAAAGCTAACTTGCTCTGTAAGCCTTCATCTAAAACACAATAAAAAAATTTTAAACTTGGAAGCTTTGAAGGACACTATCAAGAAAGTGAAAAATAAATCACACAGTGGGAAAAAAATTTACAAATCTAAAATCTATAAAGAACTGCTACAAACCAAGAGTAAAAAGACGGCCAATTAACAATGGACAAAGGATCTGAATAGACATTTCCCCAAAAAAGATCTACAAACGGCCAGTGAGCACACCACCATTAGTCATCAGGAACTGCAAATCAAAACCACAACGGGAAAGCTGCTTGACAGCTGCTTGGCTGACTAGAACTAAAATGTCACATATTAGCAGATGGTAGCGAGGCTGTGAGGAGAGCATCCTGAGATACCGCGGCTGTCCTGTTAACGTGGAGCGGGCACTTAGGAAAAGAGTCAGACAGTTACTGAGGAATTAAACACAGAGCACCAGTCAGACCCAGCAATGCCACTCGTGGGCGTACACCCAAGAGACATAGAAACGTGTGTCCACAGAAAAATGGGTACACGAGTGTGCATAACCGATGATTTGTAATAACCAAAAGATAGAAACAACCCAGATGTCCATTCACTGATGAATGATAGACAGAATGAGGTCTGTCCGTGCACTGGGATGTTACTTGGCCCCAAGAAGGATGAAGTACTGATAGACACTACAGCGTGGATCAACTTGAAAACATCATGCTAAATGAGAGAAGCCAGGTACAAGCGACACTTTGTTGGAGGATTCCATTCCTATGAACTGTCCAGAACAGGAGAATATAGAGACACAGAGGGTGGGTTAGTGTTGCTTACCACAGGGTGGGTGGATGGCAAGATTGGGGAGCGATAGCTAAAGGTTGTGGGGTTTCTTCTGGTGGTAATCTAAAATCTTATAAAATTTTGGTGTTGGTTGCTGTCATGGATTGAATTGTGTCCCCCCCCCCAAAAGAATGTGTAGCCACGTGGCTGGGTCATGATTCCCGGTATCTTGTGCCCTCCATTTTGTGGTTTTCCTATGCTGTGTGTTGAAAGATTAGGGTGGAGCTATAAATCCCTTCATAGGATCACCTCCCTGCTCCACTGGAAAGAGTTTCCATGGAGCATGGCTTGCCCCATCCTTAATCCTTTCATCCTACAAGAGATGAAAGAAAAGAGAAGCAGGCAGAGAATTGGGAACCTCACACCAGCAAGCAAGCAGCACTGGGAGAAGAGCACGTCCTTCAGACCTGAGGTTCCTGCACCAAAATGCTCCTCGACAAAGACTGATGCCATACCGGACTTTCCTCCAGAGCCGACAGAGGGAAAGCCTTCCCCTGGAGCAGACATCCTGAATTTGGACTGGTGGCCTACCAGACTGTGTGAGAGTAAACCTTCCTTTGTTAAAGCCGTCCACTTGTGATATTACTGTGAGAGCAGCACTAGCTCACTAAAACAGTTGCACACTCGTGTGACTGCGCTAAAGTCACGGAATGTGTGAACTCACCTGGTTGGTTTAGGTGCCGTTGAGTCAGTTCCGATCCATAGAGATCCTGTGCACAACAGAACAGAACTCTGCCCGGCCGCGTGCCGTGTCCACAGCCATCTATGCTGAAGGCCGTTGTTCCGGCCAGGGTCAGCCCGTCTCGTCGAGGGTCTTCCTCCTTTGCTGACCCTCCGCTGTACCAAGAGTGAAGTCCATCTCCAGAGACTGATCCCTCCAGACAACGTGTCGAAAATGCGTGAGGTGAAGTGTCACCGTTACTGCTTCCAGGGAGCCCTCTGGTTGTCCTTCTTCCAGAACAGGTCTGTTGGTTCTTTTGGCGGTCCATTGGACGTTCAGCATTCTTCTCCAGCACCATAATTCAGCGGCATCAATTTTTCTTCTTTCGTCTTTGTTCGTTGTCCAACTTTTGCAGGGATGTGATGCGACTGAAAATACCAGGGCTTGTGTCAGGTGCCCCTTAGCCTTCAAGGTGACAGCTTTACTTTTCAGCACTTGAAAACAGGTTGTTTGCAGCCGATTTTCCCAATGCAGTGTGCCTTTTGATTTCTTGACTGCTGCTTCCGTGAGCATTGATTGTGGAATCAAGTGAAATGAAATCCTTGACAAGCTCAGTCTTTTGTGCATTTATGACGATGTTGCTCACTGGTCCAGCTGTGAGGACCTTTGTTTTCTTGATGCTGAGGTGCAGTTCATACTGAAGGCTGTGAAATTCAGTTTAAATGTGTGAATTACATGGTATGTGAACGGTATCTCAATAAAGCACGCACACACACGGAGCTCTGGGGGCACCTTGGTTTACGTGTTTGGCTGTTCACCTAAAAGGTCAGCAATTTGAATGTGCCAGCCTCTCCTTGGAAATCCTATGGGGTGGTTCTACTCTGAGACTTGTTTTTTGTTTGTTTGTGGTATATATTCCTGTATAAACCCGTGCTTGTAGCTGTTGAGTCAATTCTGAGAACAGGGTTGAACAACCCATTAGGGCTTCTAAGGAGCAGCTGGTGAGTTCAAGCTACTGACCTTTTGGTGAGCAGCCAAGCTGCTGCGCCACCGAGGGCCCTTACACTGGTCTACATGGGTGTCAGGTCATGCCCTGCCCTCACTCAGCACCCTCCGGACGCTCCTGCTTCACTCAGAGAGTGAGTTTCAGAGTCCTCATATTGACCCACAAGGCCCGACAGGATCTGGGCCCCAGCTCCCTGATCTCACCTCCTGCCCCACGGTCCCTCTTCATTGTTTGTCTAACTGGGCCACTTTGTCACCCTTAAATGCAGCCTCCTTCCCTTCCCTGGAGGCGGTCTTTCACTGACTCTTCCTCCACATGCAGTGAGTCTGTATGGGATTCATGAGGAAGACTCTGTAGAATAAATGGTCATTCCACCTCATTCAAGCTGTCCTTCCCTACCTATTCTTTTCCCAGAGGCCTGAGCAGTCAGATTGAGGAACTCTGGTTTAGGAACTGGAGGAGGGCACTCTTGTGAGAGGGTATGCCTTTGGGGAGAAAGGGGGAGACCCTTGTTCTCAGAATTTCTCCCTCTCCAAGGCAGGCAAGTTGTGACTGTGCAGGGACCACAGAACGCGTCCCAGAAAATGAGATAAATGAAAGAGTTCTGACCCTCAGGAGCAGCTGAGCAGGGACTTGGTGGTGCTGTAGGGGAGCTCTGACCCTTGGGAGTGCTGAGCAGGGACTTGGCAGTGCTGTAGGGGAGCTCTGACCCTCGGGGGTGCTGAGCAGGGACTTGGCGGTGCTGTAGGACCCTGCCTTCAGTTGCGAAGCGTCAGGGCCTGTGTTTCTGTGAAAAAAGTTGAGGGAGTGGTTCTTCCTGCTGAGGGTGGCAGACCCAAGAGTCCAGCACCCCAGTGGGTGTCTCCTTCAGCTGAGAGGTGAGAAGAACACACCCCAGGGTGCAAGAGACACTAGAGTCACTGCCTGCCTCTCCCTCTGGGTTAGGTGCTAGCTGGGCAAGGCACCCTTCTCAGGGACACAGGGATTCCTTGCTGCTACCCAAGCAATGGTAACAGATGTGTCTGCCTGGATGACGTGTCATTTCTTGTGTTTACTAATTATTTATTTAAAAAATGTGTAAGTATGTTTCTTTGATCCAACATGTACCAATAAAGAAATCACAGAAATATTCAATGTAGAAGAAACTTTTTTGTGCATGAAGCAGATAATACATAGAGCCTTATGGTCCTAAGAAACTAAGAAAAAAAATTAAATTGATTTAATTTTTTCTTTGTTGGGAAGGAAACAGATACTCACAGCAAACAACTGAAAGAGGACTGAGAGTCCTGCCCCAGCTGCCCTGTGTCCCCACCCGAGGCATCTCCGTCACCAGGTCCTGCGTGTCTTTTCGCAGATCCCACACGTCCAGATTCAGGTAGACAGCTGTGTCCAGTCAGGGCGTCGCCTTGTCATTGCCTGTCTACTTCAACCAGAAAAAGAAGTTTGGGGATCTTCCTCTGCCTACAGAGGTAGCCCGGTATAGCCTGCGATGAAATCCTGAGGGGCACTCACCTCCTCCAGGAAGCGTGGAAGCAGAGGAGAGGCCCATGGAAGTGTTGGGGTGCACAGAGACCCTGCAGGTCTGCAGTCGGAAGTGTGAGGCTCCTCAGGCCTCCTTCTACCCCACTTCGTATTACAACCAACTGTTTTGTCTCAGAAATCTCCCAGGTCAGGGGTCCAGGTCAGGAGTTTAGTCGCTTGAACCCTGTCCCCAGAAGAGATCTGTTGAAGTCCTAACTCTTGGTGCTTGTGAATGTGACCTCTGTTGGTAAGAGGGTTTTTGCAGATGTGTATAATCAAGTTACAGTGGGCTGAGACTGGAGTAGGGTGGGCTCTAAATCCCATGGCTGGTGTCGTGGGAAGAAAAGACTGGCAGACACGTATAGGGAGGAAGGCCACATGCAGACACAGGGAGACACACAGGGAGGTGCCATGTGGTGATGGGGAGACTGTACTGATGACCTCTGAGCTAAGGAACGTCAAGGATTGTGTTTAAAAAGTATATGTATTTTTTTCTTAGATTGAGTGAAAATGTACACTCCCATATGAATTTGCCTGCCCACCTATATGCAGCTCCCACTGCTCTTTCCCACCCGGTGACAGCACAGTCTTCCTCTCTGCTTCATACATGTCCCGTCCTCCCAACAGTCTCCTATCTCCTCCTCTCCACCTACTCCCCTTCCTCCAGTAAGAGGTCAGCAGGATGGCGTCCTATAGATGCATAGAGCCGTAAGTACACACAAGATATGATCACTCTGTGTCGCCAAGTCTAATCTACTCCTGTCTGAAGAGTTGACTTTGATTCTAATTTATGGGCAGGGGCAGCATCAGGGCAGGGGCCATGCTCCCAGGGGATTCCTGAGGCCTCTGGACCATCATTTGCAGTCTTTTAGTGCAGATGTCAGGGTGCACCCCTTTTTATTCTTGTGTTGCCAGTGAGGCTCAACTTTGTGAGTTCTATCATGGTTATCACTGGTGGTGGCTGAGCACCATCCGGTTCTTCTGGTCACAAGTCGATGTAGTGACCCACTCACGTGGGTCTCTCTGTCTTCTGGGTTCTCTTTCCCCCGTGTTGTTTTGGTCCTTGGTGATCACCTGTTGCTGTTGAGTTGGGACCATTTGCTGTACCCTCAGGTGGCAGCTTGGTGGTTTTTAAGACCCCAGATGCCACTCACCAATGAAGGGTGCAGACGGTTCTCTTAGCAAAATGCTAGTTGTGCCAATTGGCCTCGATTTCCCCTGAGAGCCTGGTCCTCAGTCCACTGCCCCAGCTACTCTGTCCTTGCAGTAGTGGGTTAAGATGGGAGGAGTAATTATGTTATGGTGAAGTCCAGTTAATATTGATCTTTGTAATGTGTGCTGTCCCAGATTTCACCCAACCAAGTTTCTATCAACTATCTAATCTAAACCCTCCCTTTGTCACCCTTCCTCCCTCCCCACCCTTGCAGCTGTCAAAGTCTTTTCTTCTATGCCTGAGTCTGTTTTTAAGTTCTAATCGTAGAGGTCTCGTATAGTATTTGTCATTTTGTCGCTGACCACTGTCACTCAGCATGTCCTCCAATTGAAACCAGGTTATGAGATGTTTCCTAAAATCATCATTGTTCTTTATCACTGGAGAAGAAGGAATAGTTGTCTGCTGATGGATAGAAAGTTCTGTACATGTCGATGAGGTCTAGTTGGGCAGTTGTAGCAATAAGGTTTTTTGTGTGTTTATTGAGGTTTTTTCCTAGACAATCTGTCCGACATTGAGAATGGAGTGTTGAAGTCTCCCACTATTATTGTGGAGAGGTCTATCTCATTTTCGAGTATAGTCGGTGTTTCTTTGATGTATTTAGGTGCTGTAATATTAAGTGCATAAATATTTAATATTGCTAAGACCTGCTTGTGTATTGAACCTTTCAGCAATAAATAGTGTCCATCCTTGTCCACGATGGTAGATTTTACATTAAAATATATTTTATCTGAGATTAGAATTGCCACACCTGCTCTTCTTTGTGTATTGTTAGCCTGGTATATATTATTCCATCCTTTAATTTTCAGTTTGTTCGTATCTTTAAGGTGAGTTTCTTGTAGGCAACATGTGGATGGGTCATGTCTTTTGATCCAAGATGTCACTCGATGTCTTTTTACTGGGGAGTCCAGTCCATCCACATTCAGTGTAATTATTGATAGGTATGTGTTTAGTGCTGTCATTGTGATTTGTTTATTTTTGTGGTGTTTTCTCTGTTGTTCTTATTAATCTGTTCTGGGATATTCTTCTTTGTGAGTTGATTTTTCACCATTTTCGGGGTTAGTTATGTGCTGGTTGAGACTCCTGTATTACATTTCTTGATTTGATATGTTACATCTTTATTGTGCTTTATGGCTGCCCCTATGATCCCTCTTAATAAACTAGATGTAACCCCAGTTTTAATTGTTACTAGTCTTATTAACGTCTTCTCCATCTGGAAAGACTATAATGACTGTAGTACATCCTTCTTTTTAATATGATGGTATTGTAGTTTTCATGATATGCTCACTGGATCATTTCTTTCACTATTATAGCTTTGATTGAGCTTGGAGCCTTTCCTAACTGAGTAGGTTTCTGGGTGATGTGTCCTGTATTTGCTTCTAAAATGTAAAGTTAGTGGTTTTATTCTTCTAAGCCAAGAGATTCTTTCAGTATTTCTTGGAGCTTTGGTTTGGTTTTTACGAAGTCTCTGAGTTTTTGTTTATCTGTGAATGTCTTAATTTTATTTTCATATTTAAAGGTAGTTTTGCAGCATATATAATTCTTGGTTGGAAGTTCTTCTCCTTCTAGGCTTTGAATATGTCATGCCACTGTCTCTATGCCAGCATTGTTTCTGCTGAGAAATCCAACAAAAGCCTACAGAGTTTCTCTCTGAATGTGAGCTTTGCTTTGAGTCTTGCTGCCTTTAAGAGTTTCTGCTTATGTTTCATTTTGTTAAGCCTGATTATAATATGCCATGTAGTCTTTCTTTTGAGATCTATATTGAGTGGCATTCAGTATGCGTCTTGGATATCTGTATTTTCTTCTTTCATGATTTCTGCAGGTTTTCTGTCAGCAGCTCAGCAGCAGTACTCTCTGTGTTCTTAGGTGTCTCGCCCTGTTCAGGGACTCCAATTAATCGTAGATTGTTCCTCTTAATAGAGTCCCACGTGCTTCTTAATGCTAGTTAATTTTTCTTCCTTCTTTTTTCCTCATAGATGCTGGAGTCAGTAGCTCTGCCTTCCAAGTCAGAAAGTGTATTCTCCATTTATTCTATTCTGTTTTCTTGGCTTTGAAGTTTCTTTCTGTTTGATTTTGTTCTTGATCTGTTGGATTTCGGAGTACTGGTGTTCCATCAGATTGAACTGCTTGCTTAATTTTTCATTTCGCTCTGCTGCATTTTGTATAAGGTCAGGGAGGGCTCCCTATATAATCCTTTTGTTATTCACCTTCTGATAGTTTCAGAAAGATTTATTCATCTGAAAAATTTTTAGTTCTTTCTTTTGGGGTCCCTCTGAAGCCATGGATGATTCCTTCCTTATTCTTTTATCCACAGTTCATTGCTTTTTGGGCATCATGTGAGTCAGTAAAGGCTGGGAGAGATGCTGTGAGGGTGGACCACAGTTTTTTCTCTAGGCCATCTTAAAATGAAAGGTAAAAGGTATCTGAGAACTTCCAAAGTCAGTCAGGTTTTCAGGTATACAGGTCTCTCTTCCCAGCTGGCAAAGTGAGCACCTCTGTATCCAACCCCAGATGTTATAAACTAGTTCAAAATACAGAAAGTCTACTGCCCTGCTGGCCTGTGCTGTGGGGCTCCAGCCATAGGCAAGACTGTGTAGAATACTACTTTTCTGCTGGAAGAGCACTCTCCTCAAAGCAGGCGCTTCCTCTTAGCCTAGGAATTAAGTGCAGCAGCGGCTTCCATATGGGTAACTCTGCCTCCCATTGAAACAAGATGGTGTCCCACATAAGCTCCCCGCCTGTCACGGCACAGACCACTCAATGGCAGAGGCAGAGAGAGGCCAAAGGTGCCACAATACACAGAATCCGAAGCTAGGCTCTCAAAGCATGGCAATTTCGCCCACTGATCCCACCAGCAGTGTGCCCAAGACCAGCTGCCAGTCAAGTCTCAGCTTCGCCTGCTGACCAAGACAGAGAAAAAAAAAGTTAAAATGGTGAGTTGCTCTCAATCCATGAAAGCCAGCACTCTCTGAGAGGGGGTGGTCTGTGAAAGAGAGAAATTTTTCCATTGAGTGGTATGAAGTCCAAATTAACAGCTCCATGCTGTGTCCTAGGGCTCACTAGGTATCCAAAAGTCTCTATTTAGTTATATCAGTTCAGATCTTGTTTTCTAGAGGGATTTAGGGAGACGTGTGTTTAGTCCACCATCTTGACTCCACCCCCTTAAAAAGAACAATTTGAGTTGATTGCTGTTTTAGTCAGCTAGTGCTGCTGTAACAGAAATACCACAGAGTGGATGGCTTTAACAAAGAAGATTTATTCTCACACAGTCCGGTAGGCTACAAGTCCAATAATCAGGATGCCCGCTGCATGGAAGGGCTTTCCCCCTTGTCGGCTCTGGAGGAAAGTCTGGTATTGCATCAGTCTTTTTTGAGGGAGCATCTTGGCACAGGAACCTCAGGTCTGAAGGACGTACTCTTCTCCCGGTGTAGCTTTCTTGATGGTAAGAGGTTCCCAATTCTCTGCTGGCTTCTCTTTCCTCTTATCTCTTGCCAGATGAAAGGGTTAAGGGTGAGGCAAGCCACACTCCAGGGAAACTCTCTTTCCAGTGGAGCAGTGGGTTGATCCTATGAAGGGATGTACAGGCCCACCCTAATCCTTAAACATACAGCATAGGAGAACCACAAAATGGAGGACAGTCACAAGATACTGGGAATCATGGCCCAGCCACATGGCTACACACATTTTTGGGGGGACACAGTTCAATCCATGACAATTGCCAATATTGAGAGACCGGGAGATTTCATGTTACAAATTCCTGTTTTCAGATATTAAGAGATTTGGAAACATAGGACCTGAGCTTTCCAAAGCCCCAGTTTCCTGGAGCTGAGGGGCAGCAGATATAGCCAAGCCAAAGCCAAGTGCCATCATATATAGAGAGAAATTTATTTTAAGCAATTGGTTTATTTCTGACTCATGGGAACCCAGTAGAGCAGAGTAGACCCATCCTGTAGGGTTTCCAAGGAGCAGCTGGTGGATTTGAACTGCCAGCCTTTTGGTTAGCAGTTGTAGATTATAACCAGTGTGCCATCAGGGCTCCATGTGGTCTTAAGGGCTGGCAAACCCTAACTCTGTACGTAAGGAAGCAGGCTGGAACCTTGGGCAAGATTTCTACGTCACTACCTCAAGGAAGCATTTTCCCCTTTCTGGGAAACTTTAGTCCGTTTTTGCTTTTAAGGCCTTCATCTGACTGAATGAAGCCCACTCACGTTGTTCAGATTAATATCCGTTACATACACCCCACTCACTGTAGATGATAATCATGTCTGCAGAACACCTTCACGGAAACCTGTAGGCTAGAGTTTTCACGAACAGCTGGGCACCACAGCCTGGCTAAGTGGATCCAGCAGATGCTGCACACAGCTGTCACAAGGGGGTGATTATTAAGAGGTCCAAGAGACGAAGAGAATAAAGGAGTGAGAGGTGCAGCAGGCGCCCAGCTCTCTTCACGAGGATCAGAATAAGCAAGGCAAGGACTCGGTGAGCTCTGAACCCCCATTGTACACTGTACCCGCCTCTGTGAGGGAAGTTCAGGGAGCGCCACTGAGTGGCTTATGGCTTGGCCTCTAACTACACATGAAACTTGTCATCCATAAAATTAGGCTACTCGTCCTTCCTGCCCTGCCCTGCCCTGAGTGCCCAGACCTCTACCAAGTAACCCCGGTGAGAAAGTGTTCTGTAAACTGTAAGATACTGCGTCTGTTCTGGTTGTTGTAAATTCGTGGATGATTGTTAACCAGAACTTTGGAGAAAGTGCTGGGACAGCTGCTGCACTTGCTGGATGAACGCAATCCAGTTCCGCGAGCCTGTGTTGGAATGCCTTCACCGTGTTGGCAGCCGAGGTGAAAGCATACTTGGACACAGCGGTTTCTCTCGCTCGGCTCGCATAGCCTTCTCTCCAGGGTATTGTTGGCATCCTCGTGCATTTGCTTTTGAGGATGGTGAAGAAGAGACAGGGAGAAATTCAGGCATTTCTGCCAGGTCGCAGGGGAAGAAGGGGTCTGAAGGCAGGCATGTCTGGCTGGAGGCAGGGCCGAGGAGTGAGCAGGAGAGCTGCCTGTCTTTACTCTTCGGTGTCTTTCTGTCCTGTCCTCTGTGGTGCTGTCTTTTTTAGAAAAATATCCTGATTAAGTGAAGGTATAAAATCTGAGTCTGTTTCGCATGTCCACCTCTCTACAGCTCCATCTGCTGTCCCCCTGTGACAGCACACTGTCGCTTTTCCCTCTTTACATCCAGTATCCTCTTCATGAGCACCTGTCCTCTGCCCCGCACCCTCTCCTTACCCCTGTACAAGGACACCCACATTACAGCCGCCTGTGTTTGTATGGAACCGTAAAGCACACACACCACCTGCACATTCTTTGTCCCTGTGTCCAGTCTGTTCTTTGTCGGAGGTATTGACCTCAGTACTGGTTTCCGGACAGTGCTGTCTTTCTTGATTGTCCAGGAAGCAGTTACCTGGGGGCCTTCAGGAAGCCAAACAGAACTGGACAGTGAGGGTGCACCCGGCCGGCAGAGCTCCTCCCGGAGGTGTTGTAGGGGCAGCTTGGCCAGAGGCGTCCTGGAAGAGATGGCCGGGAAAGTCCCAATCTCTAAGGGCGCACACGTTAGCTTTGTGAGGTCATGTTCCACACCCTTCATTGACCAATTTTTTAGGCTGCAAGTCGTGAAGACCCAAATCAACTTGGCGGGAATAAACAAAGGTGGGAGTTTACTGTCTTGTGTGAGGAGAGGCCGGAAGTGTTGGCGTGCGGGGGTCCAGTCCCTCGGACAGCGCCGCCAGGACCCAGCAGCTTCTCCGGCGTCATCGTTGGTTCAGCTTTCGTCTGTGTTGGCTGCATGCTCGAGATTTTCCCTTAATGCTGGGTGTCTAGGTTTCTACCCCACTGGCTAAGAAATGGAAACCCTGGCGGGGCAGTGGTTAAGTGCTGCCACTGCTCACCAAAAGGTCAGCAGTTCAAATCCACCAGGTGCTCCTTGGAAACTCTGTGGAGCAGTTCTACTCTGTCCTGTAGGGTTGCTGTGAGTCAGAATCAACTCAACAGTACTAGGTTTGGACTAAGGAGTTCCAGTAGAGGAAGAAGGGGAGGTGAGACAGGGAGCACCCGCTCCCCAGTGGTTGTCACACAGCTCCTGGGACTGAGGGTCATTGGGCCACTTTGGAATGCATGCCTGCCCGTGACCAATCTCTGTGGTCAGAGGTACAAAAATATCACCAGTGCTCCCCCGGGGTCCATCCAAGCTCTGGACAGCATAAAGTGTGTTGAAGTCCTTTGGGACTTTGTAACATAATTTGCAAAGGAAGTGGTTAGTAGTCTTATCTAAGTGAAAATTAAAAGCACTTGAATGGTAACATCCATCATAAACCTAACAAAAGAGAAAACAGAACACTGGGCAAAAATATTCATCACACTCATGGTCAACAGTCTTGTGATAGTAAATATATAGACAGCACACAGATTGACAAGAAAAACATTGGCTCTGTGACTTAGAAAAACAATTGGCTGCCTCGTTTATACATCCCACCAAACAGGCAAAAACAACGCTTGCTCTCAAGTTGATTCCACCTCAGGGTGACCTTGTCAGGATAAAATACAACACAGATCTATTTCTGTGAAATTTCCTCCACTCTTCTTGTCTCCCCAAGTCCAGCTTTCTCAAGAGCCCTTCCCTTGTGGTGGCGAAAAGGCTGCAGCAGCCTGGACTTTGGTAGACTCACCACACTGCCTGCAGTGAGAGAGAAGGAGTGTCCCACAATTCCAGACAGAACATCTGAGCGCCACATTGATTGGATCGTCCTGGAACCTTTCCAGAACCAGCTGACTGGCTTAGGACATCGTTAGTTACTGAAAGCAGGGCACGACGTGTTGGGTAAAAGCCACACAGGTAGAGTAGCCCCTTGTTGTGAGGTTCGATGTGCATCTGGCCAGGAGCCAGGCTGTGTTGACTTGTGGTTGTATCTGTGAGGGTCCTTGTTTTTATTTAACCTGCTGTCCTTCGGTTTCCTGGGAAACTCCTTAATTCAGACTTAAGCTGAAATCTTTATTAGAGTTAACATGGGTTTTTAAATTTTAAAAAAAAGTGCTTCAAGTGAAAGTCTGCAATTCAAGTTGTTTGTTGTACCAAAACTTTCCCACATGTTGCTGTGTAACCCTGGCCGCTGTCCCCACCCGGAGGCAGCACACTCCTCCGCCCCATGCGGTGTTTCCCGTGTCCGCTCCATCAGCTCCTGTCCCCCTCCGCCTTCCCATCTCACCTCTCTGGAGACTCTGTGAGTGGAGTTGGGGCCTCGCAGTTCACCCCAGGTGTGCTTCACGTCGATGCCGTTGAGGCGGTCCCCGCTCCTGGCCACCTTATGTGCCCCAGAGCAGAGCGCTGTCCAGCCCTGGGCCACCCTCACAACGTTGCGGTGGTTGAGCCCAGCGTTGCAGCCACGGTGCCAGTCCAGCTTGGTGAGGGTCTTCCTCTGTTTCGCTGACCCTCTGCTTTAGCAAGCTTGATGTCCTTCTCTCGGAGTGATCCCTCCTGACAATGTGTCCAAAGTAGGTGAGATGCAGCGTCTCTGCTTTGTTTCTGAGGAACACTGTGGCTGTACTTCTTCCGAGACAGATTTGTTTTCTCCCGGCATTGCACTGCTGGGGGTGTTGGAGAGCTGTGGCAGCTAACAAGAGCTGGCAGAGTTGGAATCCGCCGGGCACGCCTTGGAAAACCTGGAGTCATTCTTCTCTGTCCCGGAGGGCTGCTGTGAGTCAGAATCGACTCATCAGCACCAAGCAAAGGTAGCCTTAGGCAGGGTTTTGTGCAGCCTAACACAGTCTCAGGTCTGATGGGTACCCAACCAGAGGGGGTCCCTTAAAGTCTGAGAAATCAGGCATAGTGGCCTTCTAAGTTGGGCTCATCCATTGTGACAGCTGTCACCTGCAAGAGACAAAGAGATTTTGTGGTAAACGATAGTTCACTGCTTAGAGCCTGTGGTCCGGGGGTGCTGACATTTCCCTGGACAGTGTCACCCTTTCAGGCATGTAGAATTTCCCAGGCCGTGAGCTCTGGGCTGAAACCACAGCAACAACAAACTAGCCCTCACTGCTGTGGAGTCGATTCAGGCTCACAATGACACGTGTGTTACAGAACAGAAGAGCACCACGGGACTTGGCGGGCTGTTGTCTGCACCGCAGCAGGTCACCAGGTGCTTTGTGTCGGTGGGACTGGGTGTGGGAACTGCCAGCCTCTGGGTCTGCGTTGTTGCTGTGGTTACTTGTTGCTGTCAGGTGCCGCTGAGTCGGCTGTGCCGCCCAACAACCATCGTGTGACTGGGCAGAGCTGCCTGCAGGCTTTTCTGGGCCGCACGCGTTACAGAGCCGACCGTCCGGTTGTGTCTCTGCAGGGCAGTGCCCCCCTGGTCCTGTAGGGTCGCGAGGAGTCGGGATCGACTCCGCAGCAATGGGTTTGGTTGTTTTGGTTCCTCTTTACAAGGACAGTCAGCGTGGTCTTTCCTCACGAGGCCGTGCCATGCTGTGCTGTAGGGTCGCTCTGAGCTGGATGGACCTGGTGGGGTTGGGTTTTTGACTCGTCTTTACAAGGGCAGATGGGAAAGTCCCTTCTCCAGCTGCTGGGTAGGGCCAGTCTGCTGGCCTTTCTCTTAGGGTTTGGGTCTTTAACCGTGGTGCCACCCAAGGCCTTCGGCCCCACGTGAGAAACACAGGGAGGAAGTCGTCTTGGGTGCCCAGAGAGCAGCCTGGCTCCTCTTGTGCCCCGTCTGCATGGGGTGCCCCCACTGGAAGGGCCCCCAGAGAACTCTCCACCTAGGGCCTCCTCTGTCGCTTCCTTCGGGATGAGTTGTGGCTTCGTTTGTCCTATTTTTAGAAGGGCACTGTTTGGGTTTTGCATATTGTTGTGAAAGTACAAACAGGATTTGTGATGCTGGGGATTGAGGAGAAGTTTTGCAACTTAAACCCCAAAGGAGAAGTACTGGCCCCTCACCTTCCCCCTGACAATAGAGACTGATGTCAGCCCGCCATGCCGGGGACAAGCAGGCAGAGGAAACTAAAATAGGCCTTGTCCCACTAGAAGGAGGAACGAGGGTAGCTGAAGGCCGCAAGCCCCTGCCCCGTGGCTGGAGGACTGGTGTGAAGGCTGACGCTAGTTGGCCCAGCCTCCCCCCGCTTCCTGGGGTTAGCGTGTGGCGATTCACCCCACCAAGAGGCCCAAGTGCAGCCCCAACACCCTTGCAGACTGGAAGAGCCTCTTCCAGGGACTGCGCTGTGGGGAGACAGGAGATGCGTGGTAGCCAGTGGGCCTGGGTCTTCCCTTGTCACAGTTAGGGCTCCCCGGTCCCTCACCTGCATTCTCCACCCCCTTTCTCCTTCCTCTCCGCCTTTATGGCTGCAGTAGGTGGGCTGGAGGGCAGACTTGGTAAGGCACCTGAAAGAGAACGGGAGCAGCAGCTACCCACACGAGGGTGGCCGAGGAGGTTCGGGGACTCCTCACTGCTGACTGTCACTCGGGTCGCCGCTGAAGTCCTCCCTTGGGAAGGAAGCTGTGCACCGATGCCAAGGCTTAACCCTCCTTCTCAGGAGTGGCCATCAGAGCTGTTGTCCGGTCTCCCTGCATGTCCTGAGTGTCAGCAGGAGTCGCTGAGCACCAGCACCTCAGGGGCCTCTGGGTTTGGAACTGGAGGAATCCAGCTGTGGTTTCAGGGGACCTGCCAGCCCACAGGCCTCACGTGTGATCAGTGTGACCTGTGTGATCGGTGTGATCGATGTGATCAGTGCTTTCGTTCTGCCTCCTGAGTCCTGGCTGGTGCCTGGGGTCTCACACGCCGCCGAGAAGCACTCCCGGCACGACAGCCGGCCCGTGTTAGTGGGGAGCAACAGAGGAAGGTGAAGAGTCGGAACGGGAGCAGGAAATGGAATGTGTGGCTGATGGCCTCCACCAACGACTGCCTCTTTTGCCAGGAGACCAGGCCTGGGTGGTGCTTTTTTTTTAAATGATATTTTATTGTACTTTAAGTGAAAGCTTATAATCCAAGTCAATTTGTCATAGAAAATCTTGAACCCACACTGCTGTGTAGCTGCTCTCTGCGCTGTGGCAGCACAGTCCTTCCTGTGTCCTGTGTCCATTCTACCAGCCCCTGTCCCCCTCCACCCTCTCATCTCGCCTCTGGGCAAGAGCTGCCCAGTGGGTCTCCTTCATCTCCTCAAGCCGAGATGCACACTCCCCACCAGGATAGTCCCATCTTCATCTGAAGAGCTGCCTTCAGGAATGGTTTCAGGTCCAGGCTGACAGAGAATCAGGGGCCGTACTTCTGAGATGGACGGTGGTGGTTTTGATCAGACATTCTGTAGAAGAATCCTAGTCAAAATGGGGAAAACGCAGAACCGAATTTCAGAGTTTCATGGAGTCCAGCTTTTCTGGACCCGCAGAGATGATCTTTAATATTATCTGGAAGCTGGAGGCTAGAAGGTAGGCAGAGGGAGAGAGCGGATCTCTGGGGCAAGGTGAGATAAGGATGTGGGACACAGGCCGTGCCTCTGAGGATGCAGTGGCCACAGAGCGGCGCGTGTGCCTGTGGCTTCTCCGAGCTGCAGGGCTGCTCAGGAGGGCCTGTGAGGGCTGTGAGCACTGCCCACTCATCAGCGGGCCTCCTCGAGCTGCAGGCTCCCCGCTGTTCTGGGAGCCGCTGGCCTCTGCAGCCTGGTGTTGGCTGGCCTATCTGTGGACTTGTGACTTCTCTTAGCAGCCTCGTAGGCTCACACTGGACTTGTTACTTTCCTACAGAGAAAAAAAACTCTGTACTTCCAGAGGGCATACCTAACTGCCACCGCCACCCCGGAGCTTTCTCCCTTTCTGCCCCTGGGGACCTAGGAAGGTGTGTCTGTTTGTGTGACTCTGACCCCAACAGACGCCTGGCTGAACAACCCCAGGACAGGAGGAGTGGCATTGTAATTCAGATGCTGGGGTGAGGACACCAGGCAGTGTGGTGGGCCTTGTGAGGAGGTGACCAAGAGGCACGGGAGCCCCCAAGACAGCTGTCCCCGTGTCCCCTCCGCCAGCCTGTGGCCTTGGGATGGAAAGGCCTGGGAGAGGAGGAGGAGCTGGAATGTGTGCTAATTGCTTCCATGAACAACTGCTTCCTTTACTAGGAAACCAGAACTGGAGGACGCCGAGGGTCCACTGGGAGACAGAGGGGACAGACAGAACAGGAGCAGCTCCTTTTGCCCCCACCTTCTATGCCTCTACGACTGCCCCTCCCACACCTATCCACCTTAACACGCCACCCTGTCACACAGCAATCGTATCTGTGGGGATTTCCACAGGCTCCCTAAGCCCCTAACCGCAGTGCGCACACCACCTGCCCCTTAGTCTAGGTCTTTCCTCCCTTGGCCTCTGTCAGCCTAAGGCTCTGCCCTGTCCCCGGGGATACTGTCCTCCTCTCATCCCGTCTTGGCAGGCGCACCCACATCTGCCCGGCCCTGTCCTGCACCAGGCTCTTTGCTTTGGGGCAGCGGAAGTCGTCGGGAATTTTAATCTCGCTTGTTTGGTTTCTGGTTCTATCTTCCAGAGACCTGAGCTCCATAGAGAACAGTCAAGAGGGGGTCTGAGAAGGGAAGGGTCTCCCCTTTCCTTGTGTTCTGGGCTCCAAAATTATCCTCGGGCAGAAAGAGAGGGAGATGCGGGGGGAGTAGGGTGGGAATGGTGGGGTGATTGCCCAGCCTGTGGTGGCCTGTCTCTCTCCCCTAGGAGGAGCCCGAGGAGGCTGTGGCTCCTTGGGAACAGGGAAGTCCAGCCGCGTGTGGGGCTTGTGCCCTGTTCCCTGGATAGGGCTCTGAGAAGGAGTAAGACCTCAGAGAGGGAGCAGAGTTGTGAGCAGGGTTACGGACTGTCCCGTGGGGGTGGCATCATATGGCATAGAAAGAGCACAGTGCATTCTGGGGCCCCGGGGGTGGCCTGGAGGCGTGAGGAAGGCAGCCGGGCCGCAGCAGGTTGGAAGAGGGCCAGGTCACCTGTGCGGGTCGATGGCTGAGGGTATGGGGAAGGCAGGTGATAGATGGACATTTGCTTTGAGAGTGGGGACAGAGGACTCGGGAGGGAGTCACCAGCGAGCCTTGCATGGAACCCCAGTGGCAGAAAATCTGACAGACATTGGTGACAAGGAGACTGGGGCTGGGGGGCTTTGAGGCTCCTAGGGGGTGGCAGCCTGCAGTGGGTACAGCACTGTGACCTGTCACCCAGCCACCTGCCACTTCTGTCTTCACCATTCTGTATCAGGAAAAACAAAAACAACCACGTGTGGCTTTTAATTTGAGAAATAAATTGAGCTTGGTCAGTTAATCAACCCTCCTAGACTGGGTCACACACACAGGAGAGGAGCGTTCTTCTCGAGAAATGTTGAAAGGTGGCACGCCGATGTCAGTGTGCTGCCGACTCCAGCAACTGCCACAACTTTGGGTTGGCCCCCCACAGCCCGGCACCAAGGCTTATCAGCAGGAGCTTCATCTCGCTCTCAAGCTGTGTTCATTTCACCTGCTGAACCTTAGGAAGAGCCCAGTGGTGCAGAGGTGAGGCGCTTGGCTGCTATGACGAGGTTGCGGCTGAAACCCGCCAGGCGCTCCCTTGTGGGGCAGTCCTCCTCTGTCCTGTAGGGTCCCTAGGGTCATTAGTGGCCAGAATCTACTTGACTGCAACAGGCAAACCATTGCGCTTCATGAATGTCTGGAATCTCAGTGGCTGAATGTACCCAGTGAGGTCACTCGAGAAAATGTCTAGTATTTCCAGAGGCCTGCTTGTGTCAGCCACCCAGAGGCCTCTCTTGCACACTCGGGCACTGCACTGTCCATTTTAACAAGCAAAACTGTGTCATGCAAACACACACAGAGCTTAGAGTCCTAATTAGACCCCAGGGTGCCCCCAAGCTGGTGCATCTGGCGGGCGCTCTGAGATCCTGCAGTAGGGCATCCAGGACTTCGGGTCCACGAGGCCTCAGGCAATGCGGCTCCACCCAATTCCAGTCCTAAAGAGGGAAGAAAGCTTAGGGGCCCGTGGGCGGGTTCCTAGACCCTGAGACCAAGGCCACCACTTGGCTTCGTGCGCAAAGGAGAGGAGGTACAGAAGCTGGGGTGGGGCGGTGCATGAGTTCACTGCGAGCTGTGGGAGAGACGAGGGACGTAAGGGGACGGGGCGTCACGGTTACTGAAGACGTGTGGAAAGCTTCCTGAAAAACCTGGGATGCCACCAAGAGCAGGGGCACCGTCAGGGCAGACCTGACCCCTTAGAGGAGCGTTCCTTAGCCCCAGGGAGGCTGGGCACACCCCTCGGGCAACAGACGAAAGGGGGGGAAGTAAGGACCTGGGCTGACTGCTGCCACTCAGAATGTCTCGTTTTCTCCTCACCTCTGGGTCTGGATGGAGGCGTCACCACCCATCCTTCTGTCGGGGTATCCGAGGCCTGAGGCAGCGATGTCATCTCCAAAGGCCAACACTGCAAGAGTGGGACGTCTGGTCCAGCAGTTCAGGCTCGTCGGCACTAGTGGTACGTGTCTGCAGACGGGTTCTCATGGACAGATGGCAGTCAGATGGCCTTGAGGTCCTGCTGGCCTCGCCAGAGGTACTGTAGAGCTGGGCATGCTGGCCCATCTGCGACCTGTCAGTGGGCAGGGTGTTCTGCTGGCCTGGAGATACTGGAAAATCTTCCAACATCCAATCTTCCAGAAAGACGGGTGGAACACCTGGGCTGGTCTCACGAGGCCGCTCCGCGTCAGATTAGGGTTTTCACGCAGTGTTTTCAGTTCCCGTCTTGGCCCCTGTCTTGGTTGTCTGCTGCTGCTGTAACAGAAACGTCACAAGTGAATGGCCTCGACAGAGAGCGCTGTTCTCTCAGGCCGGTAAGCATCAGCTCTAGGGGAAGGCTTTCCTTGCCTGCTCGAAGGCCCCTCATCAGTCTTCTCCTGGCCTTAGAGGTGTCTCTGAGAAGGATCCTGGGGTCCAAATGACACACTGCTCTTAGTGCTGTTTTTTCGGTGGGATGAGGTCTTTCTGTTCTCTGCTCACTTTTACATCTCAAAAAAGATTGACTTAAGGCACTATTAAATGTTACAGATCTCATCGATACGATTGTTGCTCGTTCTTCTCGTTACATCAAGCACACAGGAATATGACATCAAGTGATAGAACGGTAGACAGCCGTACAGTACGAGGACTCATGACCTAGCCAAGTTGACGGGTAATCTGGGGGGACGTAATACAATCGACGACAGTCGGGCGAGGTACAGGTGCTTTCAGACATAGCTTCTGAGTTCCTGACTGCTACAGTTGCACCGTCCCTGCACTGTGTAGCATACAAAATCCTTCCGTAACATTTTGGGTTCTGTCTTATAGGCTCCTGCTTCTTCAGGGAAAATCCCAGGGTGCTTTTAGGGAGTAGTGAGATGGATACTCCAGTAGATGTTATCATGGCAACCATGAGCTTCAGCATACACACCCTTGTGGGCATGGCACGGGACCGGGCAGTGTTTGGTTCTGTGTGCGCAGGGTCACCGTGAGTGGGAAGTGACTTGACGGCTCTTAACGACAACAACACAGATAGCCGCTAACTGGGCAGTGAGTGGACTGTGTGGGTAGACAGTGTGGAGCTGTCCAGGGGACAGACTGTGGCGGATGGGACCCAGGGACAGGGCTGGGAGTGATCTGACCCAGCATCTGTTTTGGGACAAGTGCTGGCTGGGACTGGCTGGAAATGAAGCCGCAGGGAAAGGGGCACTCATGCCCGGGGGCTCTGGGGGTTCAGTCGGCACGTCTGCGAGAGTGGGGCTACCGCTCACAGAGACGGAGGGCACCACGGGTGCTGGGATGAGCATCGGGAGGTGCTCCCTGGGTGTCCAGGGAGGGTGCTCGGTCCCCGTGTCTGGACTTCAGAGTCTGGGCTGATGACACGTGTCTGAAGTTGTCGTGGAAGGATGCCATTTGAAGCTCTGCAACTAGCTGAGATCCCCAGGGAAGGGAAGAAGGAGCAGAGAGATGACCCCAAAGACTAAGCCTTGGGGACCTCCAGAATTTGCAGGTCAGGGAGGAGGGAAGGAGCCTCCAAAGGGAGCATAGGAGAGCAGCCAGCAAGGGAGGTGGTGGGGGACTGGGGAAGAGGTACCTCCAATGCCTAGTGGAAGGGTGCTTCAGGGAGGGAGGGGAGGAACAAGACATGGCGCACCCGTGTGATGGAGTCTTACTTGTCCATGACAAAGAGTGACATACTGGTTCACGCTGGAATGCGTATGGACCCAGAGATGCTGTGCTAAGTGACAGAAGCCAGTCCCAAAAGGCCACCTTACCTGACCCCATTCATGTGGAAGTCCAGAACAGGGAAATCCGTAGAAACTGGAAACAGGTTAGTGGTTGATTACGGCTGGTAGGGAGAGGGCAGGGGTGGTGGCTGAGAGGATGGGTTTCTTTTAGAAGTTACGGGACGTCGCCTGCAAGTGACTGTGGTCATGGTTACACGTACCTGAATTTGCCGAAAGTTGTGTTCTTTATTGGGGTTTAGGTGGAGGTTTTATTAGTTTCTCACTAGATAATTAATCCAACATTGTTTTGTGACATGGATTGCTAACCCCGTAGTGTATCAGGACTCACCCCTTCTCAACCTTGGGTCCCCATCTCTACCTTTCCTGTCCCCTCCGGCCTTCTCGTCCTTGCGCCTGGGCTGGTGTGTCCATTTAGTCTAGGTTTCTTTTTTATGGGTCTGTCTAGTCTCTGGCTTAGGGGTGAGCCCCAGGAGTGACTTCAATACTGAGTTAAAAGGGTAGCTCAGGCGCCATACTCTTGGGATTTGAACTGTGCACTTAAAATAGATGAATCATAAAACATATGAGTTATATTTCAATAGAACTGTTTTTTTTTTTTTTTTTAAAAAAAATGTGATCAACTTTGTCAAATTCTGCTGATGATTGGGTGAGACGAGGCCTGGTCATGGACTGCTAGATTAGCGATATTGATGTCCTGTACAGAAGCATGTCTGGGGACGTGATAAGAAAGTCTGGTGGCAGTGGCCTCTGGAGAGAACGGGGGAAGCAGCAGGAGCGTCTCTAATCAGAGCAGAGGCATGGGGCCAGCGCTGGAGGGTGTGGGGACCGAGAGGAGATTTCTGGGAGTAGGATGCGCACTGGCTCTGAGCATCACCTGAGAGACGGGGAGATTGGGGGGAACACAGAAGCGAGGGGGCCTCCTGTGTGCTGTGGACTTGGTTGCAGGGAAGAGCAGGGAGCGTTCTTCCCTTGCAGGAGAGGAAGCTGGGTGTGTGGGCTCAGTGCAGGGCTGGGGAGAAGGAAGTGGGGCCTTCTGTTAGCCGGTGCAGTCGTGTGCTTGAAACAGGCACGTAGGCCGTGCTGGTGGACATTTAAATGGGCTTTTTGAAATTAGGTTCCCCAGCTCAGCAGCGGGACATGTGACAAGGCCAGCTGGATTTGCCAAGAGGTCCTGGGAGTGGGTGCCACGCTGTCCTGCTGATGGGAGTGTCACCTCTGCTGGTGTCCCTAAAGACTCTGCACTTCGCATTCTGAGCAAATTCACTCCACTGCAAGCTGTAAACAACTTGTGAAATGCAACCCGAGAGAGTTTGCTCAAGGTTTAGGAAAAGTTGCTAATGCTTGGTTTATTTTAATTTCTTTCTTTTATAGCCGATGAACACTGCAGGTAACGAGATGGCTGTATCTAAATGTGTCTAAAGGGGTGGTGGGTGTGTTCAGAGTGGACACCCTGAAATCTCAGCGCTGAATCTCGAGTGTGTGCTCTTGTTTGCAGGCTGTTCACATCTCGTACAGAGGTGAACCGACTCAGCACTGAAGCCACCCGAGGATGCAGGGGTTGCCCTCTCGCCCCCTTTGGTCACCCACTGTCCCTGAGCAGGCATCCCTGCTTGTCTTTCCTGATTTTGTACGGCTTTGGTGATCTCCCCTGTGTGTCCCTCAGCCCAGTCTCTGTGCCCTTAAAATAACTCCTTTTTCATGCCATTGAATGTTTTTTAAGTATCTTTGACCTGTCCTCTCTTACCAAAGAGCCCCCTTGCTGTCTCCTTGCCTCATCGCCTCCTGAAGTCGGCAGCTGTACTTTGGACAGTGACAGAAGCAGAGATCCCAACCAGAAAGACAGCGGGGTGGGCGTGCTAGGGCTGGGGGCGGGGAGGGTGGTTCCTGGAGCCCCAGCAGCGCAGAGCCACCTCTCAGAGAATTAACTCTGTAGCAGCCAGGAGATGGAGTCCCTGGGCGTGCGAAGTGAACACACGTGGCTGCTCGCTGAGAGACCGGAAGTCTGCGTCCACTTGAGTGCTGCAGAGGAAGTCCTGCCATCCACAGGGGAGGAATCTGCCATTGAAAGCCCTGCTGAGCTCGGCTGTCACATGCGTGGGTCACCGTGAGTCTAAGTCGATGTGACAGCATCTTTTCCTTTTTAACTAGAGACCCACAAAGACTTAGAGCCACAGATCCAGTGATTCTGTCCACACCCGGAGATGTACGTGGTGACTGATGTCCCCCCCGGCACTGCTGACACCCCTAGGGGACTGGGAGCAGCAGCTGTGTCCGTCAGTGCTGGTTTGAGTAACTGAAGTCTGTTCTGGGTTCTGTGCAATGATTAAAAGCTGTGTTTGGGTTTAATACGTGGAAAGATGTTCACGCCTAAGTTAAGTGAATGAGGAAACAAGATATAGACCTGTATGTGTGTTACGGTCTCCCATCTTCAAAGCAAAACAAAATTATATGTACATGTGTATGTGCAGAAAATGCCTCCAGTATTGAACGGTGATGGCCCTGGTGGCACAGTGGCCAGGAGCTCAGCTGCTAACCAAAAGGTCAGCAGTTCGAATCCACTGGGCGCTCCTTGGAAACCCCATGGGGCAGTTCTGCCCTGTCCTCTGCGGTCTCTGTGAGATGGCATCACCCTGACAGCAGTGGGTTGATTTTTTGGTGTCTCCTGGATGTGAAATGCTGTACAGTTCTCATTTTGAGTATTTCTTTATGTTCACACTTTCTTTAGGGACTGCAGGCCCCCTGGGGGTGCAGCGGCTAAGCAGTCTGCTGCTGAGCAAAAGGCTGGCAGTTGAGGCCCTCTCAGCAACCTGGGAATCTGTTCCCATGAAGATCAGGGCCTACAGAACCCCACGGGGCCGTTCTGTTCCGTCACACAGGCTTGCTAAGATTCAGGATCGACTCGATGGCCCCAGCAGCACTGTGTTGTCTGTGCGTCTGTGTGATGACCGGAAAAAAAAAAAACCCTGTGAGATCCTTCAGAAGCCGGGCCGCCGTGTCGAGCCTCACGGGGGTGCAGATGACAATTTCATTTTTACTTGTTGCTAAGAAATGAGGAAATAGGGGTAAAGGAGCCACTTTCCTGGGAGCGCTGCGGTCACCCCAGCCCTCCGGGGTGTGTGCGGCAGGGCTGTTGCCTAGTGATGCATCCTCACACCAGGACCGAGACCCAGTCCCACCAAGCCCCCGCTGACAGCTCGGCCCCGCTGTGAATTCCGGGAAGGCAGGTGTCTCTGAACCCCTGAGACCTGCTTCCCTCCCTGCCGAGAGCAGCCTACTCTTCCGTGGCCCCCGGTAAAGCTGCCGTCTCAGCCAGTGACAGAAGTAGCACCGGGAGGCCTCTGGAGACCCAAAGTGCCTTCCAGGGCTGGGGAAGTGGGCGTGGGTGGGGACTGTGCTCTGAGTCTCTGAGTCGGGACAGGCTGCTCCAGTTGCGAGAGCACCGTGGGGACCCCAGGGCCCTGATGGTGCAGTGGTTGGGAGCTCAGCTGCCGGTCACCAGGTCAGCACTGTGAATCTCCCAGCTGCTCCTGGGCGGGCGCTTCTCCCCTGAGGCAGTTCTGCACTGCGCTGACAGGTCTCTGCGAGTGGGAGTCAGTTCGCTGACAGTGGCTAGGTTGGGTGTTAGGAGGTCGTCCTGGCCAGCGCCCCCCGCAGCCGGCCACCACCTGTCTGGCAGTGGAGGTTGGTGTGTCACTCGGAAGCTGAAGGTATCTAACCACTCAATGAGTGTTTCTCCGCCGTGGAGGCCTGGTGTCTGCCCTCGTCCCAGCCTGGCACACACTGCTCCCTGGCCTGGCCTGCCGCCCTCCCCTTTGGTCTGCACAGCCAGCCCCGCTGTCTGCCCTGCACTGCTCTTCCTGCGAAGTGGACCCTGCCTCTGGATGTTGGATCGTTGAGGGCAGAGGCCCGGCCTCCCGGTCCTGGGAGCGGCTCTGGGTCCCAGCAGGCCGGGTGCACACAGCACGTGCTCCTCCCCATTTTACAAGCCACCCCTCATCCAAAGGAAGTAATTGAACCGGAGAAGGGAAACTGCACCAATAAAAGTGCTGCAAAGTCTTTATTTGCTGAGTAGTGAACGCAAGTTGGATGTGATGGACAGAGCAGTGGTGAAAGGCAAGTCATTCGTTCTTTCCTCTTTAGACAGATGAAGTGCCAAAGAGGGGTCACCAAACGCTGCAGAGAGTCGGCTACCGCGCCTGCCTTCTGTGGGTGCGCAGTCTGAGCGCGTCTACAGTGACAGGGACAAAAGCGCACAGAAACAGAAAGCCATCGGGGTCCAAAGTAAAGAGCGAAACCGTAGTGCATTGCAAAGCCATCCGTAGGTCACAACTCAACTCTAGACACACACGAGGGGACTGAGCTATGGCCGGCAGGCATGGGAATGAGAACGCGCATGACCGGGTTTATGAGCGGCCTCTTCTTCAGCGTTACTGTAATTGCTCTTCAAGCTTTCAAGTTTCAAAGCAACCCCAGTGTTTACTGATAAAAGGCAGTTGCTCCCGTGGCCAGGCTGCCCAGGGTAGCAGAGGCGTGGGTGTTGGGCTCTGTCTTGAGGAAGTAGGGGTGGGGAGGGATGCTTGAGGCCGTCTGGGAGGGTGGGGCCATTGGTCTGTAGATAGAGATGGCCATTAACTGTCCCCACGGAAAGCAGACCCTCTGTGCCCAGGACTGAGCAGGGTGCTGCGGTGTCAGCAGGGGACAGCTGCGTCCCGGGCGCCGGGCAGGAGGGCTGGGACCTGTAAGGGTGGGTACAGGGTCCCTCAGTCTGGGAGGGACGCTGCTTCTGTGAGAGGCACTGTTCTCCCAGCTACATGGGGGGAAGTCGGAGGCTCCTTTGGCCCCAAGCTATCCAGCGGGCACGGCAGAGCTGGGCCTGGAATCCAGTCCTTCTCATCTGGGCCAGGCTTCCGTTTCCTGCCTTGGGGCTGGGAGCAGCAGGTGGAGGCACAGGGGCTGTCTGGAAGGGATGCGGCTGCGGGGATGGATGGAGTCCTTTGGGGAGAGGGAAGCCACTGGGATCTTTCAGTGGGACCATCTGGTGGAGGGTCAGAAGCCATGCCGCTGAGTCTGGACCTGGTTGATGTGGGGACAGGCTCCTCTATTAAAGAGCAGGCTGGTGGTGTGTGCAGGCTGATGTGGTCCGTGGTGACAGCTCTCTGCCCTGAACAGCACGCAGACGTCCGGTTTCTCGGAACCATGTCTCCTCCCTCCTGGAACCATGAGAGTGGAGTGGAAGCTACCATCTCATCTGTCCCTTCTCTGGGGGCACCACTGCCCAGCCCAGGGTGGTGTCATAGTCCTCTGGTCCTGCTGTGACAGGAAATACCACAAGTGGGTGGCTTTCACAAAGAAAAGTTTATTTTCACACAGTCCTGCAGGCTGAAGGTCCAAATTCAGGGCCCTGGCTCCAGGAGAGCCCTCTCTCTCTCTTGTCAGCTCTGGAGGAAGGGCCTCATGATGCATCAGCCTTCCTTTAGTCTGGGAGCGCCTCAGCAGGGTGCCTCAGGTCCAAAGATGCCGTCTGCTCTCAGGGCTGCTTTCTTGATGGGATGAGATCCCCAACTCTGCTTGCTTCCCTCTCCTTTTATAGGACAGAAGGATAAAAGAGGGTACAAGCTGCCCTCCAGGGAAACTACCTTTACAGTGGAGCAGGGAGGTGACGTGAGGAAGGGTATTATCCTCCCACCCTAGTCCTCTCTAACATAGTCTAGTCTATGAACCACAGGCAGAGATGAGGATTTAAAGTATTGTATGGACGGCAATCACACAATACTGGGAATCATGGTCCAGCCAAATTATTGTGAACATTTTTGGGGGGACACAATTCAACCCATGACAGACAGGGACCTGAAACCAAGCTGGCCAGTCAGAGCCAGCGCTGGGGAATTTTGGCTATAGAGCCTGTGAGGAATGGATCTCAGCACTTTCTGTGTCTCGTTTTTGTAACTTGATTTATTTTGTTGATACTATATACAGTGAAACATGCAGCGATCCAGCAGTTTCTGCATGTACCACTTAGTGATGTTGTAGACATTCTTTAGTTGTATTACCGTGTTCTTCCTTTTCTGGGTGTTCTCCAACCCCATTCACATCAGGTTACTGTCTCCTGAGGCTCCTGCCTCATCCTTCCAGTTGCTGTGAATTTGATCCCATGTAGATAGTTCTTAAAAGACCGCAGTGCTCAAAGCAGCCATTCTCTACTAGGTAAGCTATTGTTTTAAGAAGACTGTAGGGGATATTTTTGATTTAAAGATTATATCAGGGCAAGAGTTTCAGGGGTTCATCTAGTCTTCATCGCTCTGGGAAGTCTGGGGTCCGTGAGAGTTTGAATTTCACAGTCCCTCTTTGATGACAAAGCTATGCTGGGTGAGTCTGGACAAGCCGATTTGCAGAGACTAGAGAGGCACAAACAGGACATTCCAGCTGGAAGGAGCCTGGTTTCCAGCTGCTGTGAGGCCTTTGTCCCTTGCCTGTCCCCCAGTGTCAAGAGTATGCAACCCCCGTTTTTCAGCTGAGCTGGCTGGCATTGCGTTTATGTTACTTGTAAACCCAACTCCCTGACACTTGTGGTCAGAGACATCTCTACCCCTTCTCATTCTAATTTTGAGTATAGCTCTCAGGAACACTCACAAAACCAAGCCTGCTGCTACTGAGTTGACTCAGCTTCACAGCAACCCCACCGACTGGATAGGACAGTGCAGAGCTGCTCCATTGAGTGGCCCAAGAGGGGCTGGTGGATTTGAATTGCTGACCTGTGCCACTAGGGCTCCAAAAACATTTTAGGGTAGTTTTTGGGGATATTGAGCTCATCATTCCTTGCATGTGAAATAACGAACAAACAAACCAACACTGCGCTTCTTGCTCTATGTTGGACCTCAGACCTCCGGGCTGCTTGGGAACACGGCGTGGGATTCCCTTCAGAGAAGGATGGAAGTGTCACCATCACTCGTGTAGTGAGTGAAGCTGCTGCTCAGCATGCTGTCCCGCCGGCTCCTCTGTGACTCCTTCGGGGAGAGGGTGTGGCGGGCGGGGTGGCCACAGAGGACAGCCAGGCCCTTGCTGCCCAGGTGGCGGAGGTACCGTCGGAACTTCTGCCCGGCAAACACATAGATCAGCGGGTTGAAGCAGCAGTGGCTGAACGCGACCGTCTCGGTCACGCTGAGGGCCAGCCTCAGGTCCCTCCTCAGGTCACAGCTGGAGAAGAAGTGGAAGCCTTTGAGCGTCTCCAGGAAGACCATGACGTTGTAGGGCGTCCAGCAGAGGAAGAACACGGTGACCACCAGCAGGATGAGCCTGATGGCCCTGGCTTTCTTGTGGTTCTTACAGGAGAACAGCGTCCAGATGATCCTGAGGTAGCAGTAGGCCATGATGACCAGGGGCAGCAGGAAGCCGAGGACGTTGGCCTCCACGTTACGCAGCACAGGCCAGATGTCCTGGAGGACCTCGGGGTAGTCGCCCAGGCACTCGTTGCCTTTCTGCTTTGTGAACATGAACTGGGGGGCCGCCACCAGAATGGCCGCGGCCCAGACGCCCAGGCTGACGGTGACGCCGTGCTGCACCGTCCGGTTCCTCAGGGAGTTGGCGGCCAGGACGATGGCCAGGTAGCGGTCGATGCTGATGATGGTGATGAAGAAGATGCCCCCGAAAAAGCCGATGAAGAAGAAGGCTGTGACGAGCTTGCAGATAGCGCTGCTGAAGCCCTGATCGCTTATCACGTAGTGGATCCAGAAGGGCAAGGTGGCAACGAAGAGGAGGTCCGACAAGGCCAGGTTCAGGAGGTAGACGTCAGTGATGCTCTTGGCCTTCTGGCTGCTGGCCAGGGCAAACAGCACCAGCAGGTTTCCCACCAGTCCCACAGTGAAGACCAGCGAGTAGTATGCAGGCAGGAAGATGGCCCCGAAGGCCACGATGTCCCCTTCATGGCACACCTCAGCCCCCTCATCGTATTCAAAGTCATCCAGATCCACTTCAAGGGTGGTGACAGGCTCAGTGAGATCCTGAGTCAGAGAGGGGGGCAAGGGACAGCGTTAGTTCTCAGAGGAGACAGCTGGGTCCCTGTCTGTCCCCATGTGTACAGACAGAAAGGGACACAGCTGGGCTCTTTTCTTTCCCTGTACGTATAGACAGATAGAGGGACACAGCTGGGCTCCTGTCTGTCCCTGTGTGTACAGAGAGGGACACAGCTGGATTCCTGTCTGTACATACAGACCAGGGAACACAGCTGGACTCCTGTCTGTCCCCATTTGTACAGAGAGGGACACAGCTGGGCTCCTGTCTGTCCGTGTGCATACACACAGACAGACTGGGTGTGGTGCCGGCTGCAGTTGACCGCTGGTCTGCCGGTTGGTGGCCTGACACAGCCCGCAACCGGCTAAGGAAAAGCCTGTGGCCTGCCTGGGTTTGGATTGCAGCCTCGGAACCCTGTGGGTGGTCCTGTCTGGAACACTCAGGTCTGCAGTGTTGTGGTGGACTTGCGGGCACAGCCCCCCAACCCCGGCTCCCCCTGGGTCAGCGCACCATCCTGTGCGATCCTCGCGGTGTCGTACAGCGGCAGCCCGATGAGCTCGCTCGACAGGAGAGGAGACAGTCCCAAGAGGCTCAGTGACTCGGCCCAGGGTCGCGCAGTGGGTGGCTTAGGTTGGACGGGAGTCTAGATCTTCAGAAGCTTGAATCTTTTTTTTCTTTGACTTGCAGAAGTCTCCCCAAGAAGTTAAGGGGGTGGAGGGGAGACACTCTAGATCAAAGGGAACAGAACAAGCAGAATGGGAATAATGAGAACACTAACCTGCTGTGAAAAACGCAGCAGTGTCACAGAACAGTGCAGCGACCGTCCAAACCAAAGCCTGCGAATCCATCCCGACTCCCGGAGACCAAGGGGTCAGGGTAGAACTGCCTCTCAAGTCTGCAAGGAGTGCCTGGCAGGTTCCAGCGGCCAGCCTTTTGGTTAGTGGTTGTCACACTCAGCTGCCGTGCCACCAGGGGGTCTGAACAATGCGTGTAGGAATGGTTAAATGGGAACTGAACTTTCACCAAAACCACAAGAAAATCTCCCAAAAGATGCCTTCCTGAGGCCGGCTTGGCCGGTGTGTGGGCGTGGGGAGAGCGTAACCGGTGCCGCGGCTGCTGCAGCCTCAGCTCCGGCACTGAGTCGCCCCTCCTCTCTTTCCAGTAGAGAAACGTCTCCCAAACTCTTCTCCGAGCCCTCAGCCGACCCGCACCCAGAAGCCCATTTCTCCTCTCAAAACCGTCTCTTGACAGAGGCGAGACAGAGGTGGGAGGTGCACAGTGACAGAGGTGTCCTGCTTTGCCCAGGACTCGTCTGACTTTTGCACCGAGAGTCTCACCTAGCAGAAACCCTCTAATGGGTCTCCAGCAAGTCCATTCCCACTCCAGGTGACCCTGTCTGTTATAGGGGAGAACTGCCCCATCGGGCTGCTTCTGGAAAGCCACTGGGTGGATTTGAATTGCCAACCTCAGGCTGGCAGCTGATGACACACCAAGGGACCAGGAAGCCCCGCAGTCCCAGCTGGCGGGCTGGGCTGGGCAGGGAGTGCTGCCATCATGCCCAGGTGGCGACAGCTCGGCTCCCTCCTGGGCTGAGTGGCCAGTGGCTCTGTAACCCAGGAGTTCCTGTGCCCCGCTTCCCTCTGTGCCGGCCTTTCCGACCATCCCTGCCTCCTGTGTCGCTCTGAGCAGGAACTGAAAGAGAGATGTGTCTACACAGACTGAGCGGTGAAAACTGTTCCCTTCTCCCTCTCCTCGCCGCCTGGACTGGCTGTACCTTAACCTCAGGGACTACCAGGCAGCCTGCCGATTCTCCGAGTGTCACCCCCTCTTCTCGTGACACTGCAGACAGGCCCTCAGAAACCCTGAGAGCATTCAGAATTGGCACTCCCGCCCTCCTCTCCCCACAAGTAAAACCAAAGCTCACACTTACTTAACCCAGGGCGTTCTCCCACCCTGCCGAGGCGGGCTGTCTGTCAGACCCCTGCAGGGCAGCCTAGGGGTCCCACTCCCCGAGGCTAGCTTCTCCCCCACCGCTGCTGCACGGAGCCACCCATCTCTGCCTGGTGCACACTTCTTCATGAAGTGGTCCAGGCTGTCCAGGCTGGGCCGATAAGGCTGCGCTGGAGTTCTCAGCCCCAGGGTGGTGGTGTGCGTTTTGTTCTAGGCTGGAATGCATTTTTCCCGGAGAGGAAACTTGTTCTGTATGTCAGTCAACAATATTTAAGTTAAACTAGCTGATGTTCAACCACTTCTGAGCCACAAGGAGGCCAGTTCTCCCGGGTCCAAGCTGGTTGACAGATGCAGACAGGACAGAAGGATTAGTTGGTGCTGACATGCCCCTCGGGGGAAGGGGAAGCCATCCAGTCCTCGGTGGCTGTGAGTCCGCTCTCACGTCCCTCCTCCCAAAGTCGAAAGAGACAATTCTGTGTGTGTTCATGTGTGGGGTGCGCCTTGGCCTGGAGCTTCGTGGTTGAGTTGAGTTGGGTTTGATTTCAGGCCTGCATTGATTGTGGCTGACATATAAGAAGTCCCCCAAATCTTCAGGCTCGTGCCCCCAGGCCATGGAGGGGGAGAGCGGTGAGATAGGCAAAAAGGGTGTGCCCTGTGGACTTGGCTGTCATATCTGTCTCTCTGGCCCTGTGACCTTGACGAGAGCTGGAAGCTGGGAGCCGGACTTTCCTCGGCGGCCAGCCTGGGATTCTGATGCAGCCTACAGCCCTGCCATGAGGGAGCATCTGTCACAGGACAGCTGCAGCAGGGGTTCAGCAAATGCTAGTCCTCTGCTGCCTCGGACGAGGAAGAAACACCTGAAATTGTGGAATCCCCCAGTCTGTCTGTGGACACTCAGGGCCTCATCCCTACCCTGGGCATCACAGAAGTTTGGTCTTTAAAGCCTTTTTCCCCCCATAATTAAAAAAATAAATTTCTATTGGATTTTTGTTGTTGTTTGGAGCTGGGGGTTAGCTGTTACCATGAATTCTGACTCACAGTGACCCTCGAGGAGAGCAGAGAACTGCCCCGAGGGTTTCCCAGGCTGTAATCTCAGTGGACACAGATCGTTAGCTCCTTCTCCCATGGAGCTAGTGGTGGGTTCCAGCCCTCAACCGTTCAGTTAGCAGCCAAGTGCTTTAACCGCTGTTCCACGGGGCTCCATGGGGTCGGGGCTCCGCCACCGTGAGCCCTTGTAGGCTGCAGGGTTCCTGCAGACACATCACACACGCACTTGCCTATTCAGTCCTCTCGGCAGTCCCAGAAGGCAAGTTCTGTTGTTAGCAATGCGTGGGAGGGGTCCCCCGCATGTCAGCATGTCACGTGGTGGCTTGTGGGTTGCTGTGATGCCAGAAGCTATGCCACCAATATTTGAGGCACTAGCAGGGTCTTCCCTAGAGGAAAGTTTTCTGGGGAGCTTCTAGACTAAGGCAGACTAGGATGAAGAGGATCTACTTCTAAAAAAGTGGACCAGTGAAGACTTGATGAGTAGCCATGGGAAACTGAGTCAGAGCCGGAGGATGAGCCCCCAGCTGGAAAGCCCTCAGAATAGGAGTGGGGAAGAGCGTCTTCACAGCAGAGTTGACCTCGGTGACGTGCGTGGGTTCAAGCTTTCAGGCCCTTCGTCTGCCGGTGTGGCGTGGACTCATGGTGAGAAGAAACAGCTGCAGACGTGCACTGGGAATCAGGGGGGCTGTTATGAAGTGTGAACTTAGAAAAATTAGAAGTTGGCAAAAGGGAAATGGAAGACTTAAAAGTAGGTGTCCTGGCCGTCAGCGAGCTGATGTGGACCAGTACTGGCCATTCTGAGTTGGACAGTCAAGTGGTCTGCTGTGCCAGGAATGACAAACAGAAGAAAACTGGTGTCACGTTCGTCGTCAAAAAGAATATTTCAAGATCTGTCCTGAAGGACAACTCTGGCTTGAGTCCCTCACTGTCATTGAGGGCTGGAACACTGAGGTCCGCTTGGTGAGCACTGACCACACTCAGCAGCCCCCATCCCAGCTCCCTGGTGGGCAGGTTCCTTGGAAGGACCCTAGGGCTTATTCAGCTCCCAGGGTCCTTCTGCCTGAGCATTGACAGGGTGCTCTGGGCGTCACAGAGCCCTCTCAGCACTTGGGTGTGCTTTAAGCGGTTGATGGTTCCCACCCGTGTGGCACAGTGCGGGACAACGCTGTGGCAGTCTGCTTTTGTAAAGGGTTGGCTTGGAAATTGCACAGGGCGGTTCTCCTCTGTAGGCCTTCCTCTACAGACCCTCCTCTGCGGGCCCCAGGGAAGCTGTGACTTTCCACAGCTTCTGTGTGACCCTGGAGATTGTGCTGGTCATTTTAGAGACACCATTGCTCTCGATTTTCACAGTATCTGTGTTTGACACAGGAGGAGGCTGAGGCAGCGGCCGGCTCACCTCACAGCTGAAGTGGGAGAGGCAGGCCCTCTTCTAGCCCCTTGAGCCCATTCCTGCCCCACAGATGACCTGAGACACGGGCCCCGGCCTTGAGCCTCAAAGCCTGGAGGTAAGAAGGGGCAGGACGCAGGGATTGGAGCAGAGCAGAGCCCCAGAGGGGACAGAATACCGGGCACAGCGGCTGTCTTAGCTCGACCTCTCCAAGGAGCAGTGTCCTCAGGGGACAGGAAGGGAGCCCCGGAAGCTTCAGTTGCCTGTTTGGGAATTTCTCCCTGGAGACCTCCTCCCCCACAGGCAGCAGGGCCCACTGACAGTAACAGTGGCTGAATTAAAACAGAAAAGAGGGATGGAAGCCCCGTCCGACAGAAGGGCCTGGTCACGTGAACGGCGTGCCATCTGATGGTGGAGCCCTACCGGGTGATGGGGGTCAGCCCCGGACCATGGCGCACCCCACGTGTCTTGCCCCAGCAGCTGCTTCTTCAGGACGAGGTCCCCAGGCCTTCCCTCCGATGCCTTTCCTCTGGGTGGGCATGACCCTGCAGCCTTCCGGTCAGCCGCTGAGTGGGCTGGGCGTCTGTCCCAGGCAGGAGCTCCAGGTGGGCTGCTAAGCAGCTGTTAAGATGAGGACACAAGGCCGATCTGCACCTTCTGACCTGGACCCATCTCTGAGGTAGATGGCTAAATGACAGAAGCCAGGTGAGCTGCCCTGAGGTCACAGCCCAGGAAACTCTGGGAGGACAGTCCAGCTGTGTCCTGTGAGAAGGCTGGGCGTCAGAACCGCTGGACGGCACCCACCAGCAGGCTCTCCTCGGGTCCCTCGCCCGCTGCCCGCCCAGCCAGGCCGCTGGAGGGAGGCGCGCCGACCCCAGAGGCAGGGCCTGGAGCACGCGTGCGCTGCAGACGTGGCGCAGGAGAGCTTGGCGCTGTGCGGGGTGCCACCTGCCCGGCTCCCGGCCTGCTTCCTCTGCCCGCGCTGGTTCCTCCGCTCTCGCCCCCAGCTCATTGCTGCCCCTGTGTTCCGGCCGCTTCTCCCTTCTCCACTTCCTGTCCTGCTGTGGGGGCCCGTAAGCCGCCTCTCCTCTCCCACAGGCTGATGCTGCTGCTGAGCCTCTCTCTTTGGCCTGCATGTCCTGCCAGCAGTTCACAAGTCCTCTTTTAGTGTCACAGCTCTCTAGACTCTTGGGTAAAGACTGGGGTGAGGGCAGATCCACCCAAACAGAGTGCTGTCCCGTTGACACCAACTCCCAGTGACCCTACAGGACACGCCTGCCTGGCATAGTTTCAAGGAGCACCTGGCGGATTTGAACTGCCGACCTTTTGGTTAGTAGCCATAGCACTTAACCCACGGCACCACCAGGGGTCCAGAGGGCCGACCTCAGCCAAGAGAACTGTGAGGGTTTGTTTTTGTGTTTGCACGACCCCTGGTTCCACCTTTCCCACGGGAAAGTCGGTGTCCTCTTAGCCTTCCAGCGTCATCGGCCACTGCAGAGGGTCCTGCTCTGGCAGGAGAAGAGACCTGCCATCCTGGGGAGCCTGCTCAGGGTTACCCTGTGGACATAGAACCCACTGAATTCTCCCCACAGCCCCGCAGGGGAGAAACTGTTAGCCCCGGGGTACAGCCAGCAGGGGCTGGGACAGATGAAGGTGACTTGTCCGAGGGGCAGCAGAGCCAGGATTCCCGCCTAGATGTTGTTTGCCCTCAAAGTCCATGCTCTGCAGTGAGCGGAGATCCGGGGGGTCTAGGGGTGAGCCCCCGACAAGTGCAGACCCTGGCCGAGCAGCATCAGCAGGAGGTCAGGGCTGTGGGTTAGCGAGTTGCCTTGTTATAAACCTTGCTGCCAACTGGCGGTTTCACACCTCTGCCGCATTTTCCCTCACCAGGGGTCTGTGGGGCATTTGTTTATGCCAGTGTAAACTGTGAGATTTTAGAGAAAATGCTTCCTGGCTGGTGTCTGAAGGTCACTGAGGACAGAACAGACTTGTCTGTTAACTATTAATGAAGCCATTACCTGTCGAGCGTCTTCACTGTTGGTGAGACACTGAGCTGTGTTGTCGGTTACCTGGGAAGAGTTATGGGAAACCCAGGGATTGGACCTCTCAGTGTATCCCCTGGAGGGCCCCGAGAGGGTGATGAAGTGGGCACTGCTGAAAAGCTGCTGTTGAAGCTGCGTCTTAAAGGCCAGGGGAGCACTCTAGGGGGATGATGTTGGAGGTAGGGGTGGGATGGGGGTCTGAGCATAGGTGCTTCCTGGGGCTGTGGTCAAACAGAGCGGGAGTGAGCAGGGCAGGCTGGGAGGGGGCAACGTAGTCATAGAACACTCAGGAATGGCCAGTGTCATCGAGTGGAGGGAAAAGTATGGCTGAGGGGGCAAAGAAGAGGTGGGTGGGGGGCTGTGAACTTGGGCTGTGGGGCTGTATGGAAAAACTGGGAAAAACTTTGGAGTACAGTCCCCTCCTCCCCCAGGAAAAGGTTACTGGGTATCCTCCCAGGGTCTCTCCCTCTTCCTGTCTCTGCACTGCTTTTCAGTTGAGTGAGCTATAGGAGACAGACAGCAATGCAGAGACTGCAGAGGACAGCCCTTGGATAAAGACCAACTTCCCGTGTGTCTGTAAAGCCATCTGAGCATCTTGGAAGTCTTTTTCTGAAACATAATTTCAAGGTAGCCTCTTAAGACTGTTGTTCAGATTATATTCACACAGCAGAATGCCATGCAATGATGAAGAACCACGGTGATTTTAGGAAGTGTAACAGAGTCATCTGGAAGACACCATACTGAGGGAAATTCACCAGTTGCAAAAGGACAAATATTGTATGAGACCATTACTATAATGACTTAAGAAAAGGTTTAAACACATAAGAAAATAATCTTTGATGGTTGCAAGGATGGGGAGGGAGGAAGAGGGATATTCACAGAGCAGGTAGCAGATAGGAATTGGGTTGGGAGAGAGAATAACAGCAGGTGGTAGACAGGAGATTAATCTGGGGGACTACACCTAAGCTAAGAAGTTTCCTAAATACAACCCAGCATTTTGAAAGACAGAGTAGTACAGTTAGAGGTCTTGGACCATGGTTTCAGGGGACGTCTAGGCTAATTGGCATAACTAAGTTTTTTAAAGAAAATGTTGTGCATACCATTTTTGTGAGTGGTCTCTAGGGTCAAGCCACCTCCTAAGTAGCATCGATCTGTCCCAATCCACGTGGAGCAGAGGAAAACGAAAGATATCAAAGGTAAGAGGAAAATGCAAGCTCAGCAGACAGAAGGTCCCATGTGATTCAGAAAGTACATCGTCGCAATACTGTAAGAACTAGGTGGCACCTGGTCAACGCCGATGACTGCCAGCGACAGAGAATATACAGTAGAGCCCCTGACGTAGCAGGAGAAAAACAGGTGAGCAGAGCTTTGACTTTAGTAAAAAGACCAGATGTCATGGTCTGGCAAACTGTAGGATCCCCGGAAGATGTGGCCTGTAAACTCTCTGTTAGCCCAGAACTGAAGCAATTGCTGAAGCCAACTCTTCGGACAAAGATTGGACCAGACTCTAAAATGATACTGGCCGATTGTGGGCTGCTTGCCTTAAGGAGATACGGGAGACTCCCTGGGCCGCTCCTGTCTAGAGGTGACATGAGAGGGCAGAGGGGGACAGGAGCTGGTTGAATGGACAAGCAAAATACAGGGTGGAGAGGAGGAGTGTGCCGTCATGGGGTAGGGAGAGCAGGCAGAGTGACACAGCAATGTATGTGTGAGTTTTTATATGACTTCAATAGTAAACTTTCACTTAAAGCACAATAAAGTTGTTTTAAAAATTAAAAACATCACAACCAAGAAAATGTTGTAGAGCTCAGTTCTACTGTAGCACATGAGTCGCCACGATTCAGAATCGACTCGGCAGCAGCAGGTTTGCGTAGTCTTGGGTGTTTTAGTTTGCAGAACAGTCGGAGGCTCACAGACAAACCGCAGGAAGCACAGACAGCCCCACTTCCCTCCCCGGCACCGCTTCCTGGGAACAGGCTAAGTTGTAGACACGCAGGGTCAGCCAGCCCCCAGAGCAGACCTGCCATAGGAATCCATGCACATGCAGATCCCAAATGGGCCACGCTGAACCCTGCTGTTGGCCACTGTCGTGAGCCACTGAGTCCATTCTGACTCTCAGTGACCCATCCAGGGCGGATGACAGCTGTCCTGTGGGGTTCCGAGGCTGTACCCTTTACGGGAGCAGGCCTCTTCCCCTGCAGGCCGCTGGTGGCTCCGGGCTCCCCGCCTCTGTCAGTGGCCGAGCACCTACCAGTCTTCTTTCGTATTGGTTAAAACCCAAACCCACTGCCTTGGAGTGGGTTCTGACTTGACCTTAAAGGACAGAGTGGAACTGCCCGTAGGAGGGGGCGGCTGGCAGATTCTCCGTGCCCGTGTTTTGGTTCCTGGCCCAGCACTTACCAGCTGTGCCAACAGGCTCCTTCTCCTGTTTAGGGACCATATTTAAATGGTGGAGGTGACTGCCATAAAGTCAGGAATGTCATCCCTGCCGGGGGTGGTGGGTGGGGGCAGGACAGCCACAGAAGTCTTCGGCAAGGCTTCTCACCTAGGCCCGGGGAGTGGCTCTGTGGGGACTGACGTGGCACGTTGTTAGCCGGGCCCCTGCTGTTTCTCAGTTCACACTCCGTGCGGGGTTCACGGCCCCAGACGCTGTGTCACTGCTGTTGTTGGGTGTCGTCTAGGCTCCATCCAGCCTGTCCTTTCTGAACCTGTTTCTCTTTTCCACTGTCCTGAGCCCAGGTCAGAGTTGCTCGGGTGAGAACAGCTAAGCACGGGACTGCTAACAGAAAGGCTTGCTGGCTGAACCCCAGAAAGGCACCTCAGAAGAAAGGCTTGGCAACTGGCTTTCCCAAGGTCACAGCCTGGAAACCTGCGCTGACACACGGATGCCACCTGTCAGAGTCCACCTGACAGTGACTTCACCCCCAGGACCCGCAGCGGCACCCACGGCTCAGCAGCCCGGGTGCCCATCCCACCCGCCCCGTCTCCGGGAGGCTGGGTCCCTCTCCAGGTCCTCAGGCACTTGTGCTGGCCCTCTGAGCAGAAAGCCAGCTCCCCGAGGAAGTTTTCTTACGAGTCTGTCATGGCAGCCAACCTTTCCCTCTGTATTTTGAATGTTATAATTCAAGTTTTCCCTCCCAACAATTGTTATAGAAAAAGAAGAAGCAAAAGAAAATACCTAAAATGCCCCAAAGGCTCTCCTCCGGGCTCACCCGGGAGCTCACAGAGGGGGTACCTCGGGGTTCTGTGAGGCTATCATTTCAGACACAGTCAAACCACAAGGAATAAAAAGCCTTGACAGCCCTCCGTTTGGGGTCTCCAAAGCACTGCTAAGGACGCCTGGTGGTACAGTGGTTACGGACCTGTCCGCTAAGCAGAAGGTCCCCGGTTTGAATGCATCAGCCGCTTGGTGGGAGAAAGACGCGGCAGTCTGCTCCCGGGAAACCCCGGGGATGGGTGTGCTCTGGCCTGCGGGGTCTCTCGGGGTCGGAGTCGACTCCACGGGCTGAGTTAGTGTCCTCCCTCAGGTCCTGCTCCTACGCCCTGTGCACAGCCGTCGGCGCTTTCTGAAGAGCCTTGTTTCTTTCCCACGGCACACGCCTCCGCAGCCCCAGTGTCCCGACAGGGCCGTGAGATCATCCCTCAGCCCTGAATGTGGAGGCTGGCCAGCGAGCCATTAAACACTTGTCATAGTGAAGGCAGCAAGTGCCCATCATAGAGAATGCAGATGGGCAGCAGTTACATTTAGGACAAACGCAGACGGCCCCGAAAACCAGGGGAAGAGAGAGAAAAAAATCACCCCCTACCACTTAGAATCAATATCCTTTCAAAAACTTTTTCCATTTTTAAGCCATTGGAAGCATCAGAGAGCAGCCTGGACCCGTCACCTGGTCCCACAGTCAGCAGTGCGGCCAGGTTCCCTCTGTTCCCCACTCCATGTCCCACTGGATTTTCAAAGCAAACTCCACCCATAAACATTTGAGTGTGGGTCTCTGAAAGACAAAGACTCTCTTTGTAAAAAACAAACATAGCCTCAATACTGTTATTTCTTACCTTAAAAACGGCAGGAATTCCTCGGTGCCAGCCAGAGGCAGTTTTGTGTGGACCGCTGTCCCGTGTCCCCCCCGGCCCTGCCCATGGGTGCAGAGTCGACCCCCGGCCCTCACCTCAGGTGCCCTGGGAGGGAGACCTCCGGACGTGCCAGCCAGCCGGTCCTCAGGGGCCCTGCCAGGGGCCAGCGGTTCCCCTTCCCGCCCTGCAGGGCATCTTTCTGTGCGGAGCTGGCCAATCGCCTCTGATTTCCTGGGAGGCGGGCTCCCTTCTGGCCGACGGCACCTCCCGCTGCTGCCCGCCGAGGGCTGCGAGGCTGGACGACAGCCTAGGGCAGAGAGGGTGCTGATGTGAGGGGGCGTGGGTTTGGGGAGTTACCCCTCGGGGGAGGGCAGAGCAGATGGCACGGGGGGGGGTGGAGCGCTCAGGGCCTGCGGTGCCTCAGGTGAGTCCAGGGCCCTCCCTGAGCCTCGGCTGGCCTGCCCACCCGGGGGCCCATGACAGCGTGAGGTACAGGGGAGCAGAGCCTCAGCCTTTGGGCTCTACAGTCGTCTGCAGAGCCTGCCACCTCAGGCGCACGCTGGACCTCCTGGAGCAGGACCTGCATTTTAGTGACACTGAGTGCGTTTGAGAGGGAAAGGACCAAACACTCATCCTGACCCACCTGGCTCAGGACTTGGGACCAGGGTGCGGGGCAGGGTCTGGCCCCTGCAGACTCTCGGCTTACATTGCCAAGTGGGGTGTGACTGCCCCCTCCTCCTAGACACACCTCTTGGCTGTGTCTCCTGCTGTGAACATCTGGCTAGGGAGCCTAGTAAGCATCTGGCTGCAGAGGGACGCTGGAAAAACACTTTCCTTCCCCTCACGACTCTGACCCATCAGCTTCTAAGGCCAGGGGACAACTCACTGCAGGAACCGGGCGGGGGCAGAGCAGAGCAGGCGTCAGAAGGGGTGGGGCACAGCAGGACCTTGCTTCCGCAGGCTTTGCGAGGAGACCATAGAAGGTTTTAAGCTGGCAGACTTGCATTTATTTCTGGGTGGAGAACAGCGGTGGGATGTCCAGTCTATTCCCAGGCACTTCCTTCTTAGATGCTATGATCAGTGGAACTGTTTGCTGCATTTCCCTTTGAGATCTCTTGTCGCTGGTGTATAGCGCCCCAGCTGGTTTGTGTGTTGACCTGCACCCTGCCGCGTTGTCGCTGGACTCCTCTGTTAGCTCTGTGGACTCCTGGGGATTTCCTCTCTGTGGGGTCCTGTCGTCCACGGATAGATGTCTTCCTTTCCAGTCTGGACATCAGTTACTTGTTTTTCTTGACTGACTGTCCTTGCTAGGGCTTCTAGTACAACACTGAATAGAAGTGATGACAGCAGACACCTTGTCCTGTCCCTGACTGTGATGGCTAAGGGTGTGTGCCAACGTGACCAGGCTGGGACTCCCAGGAGCCTGGCAGTTGTGTAGTGATGTCATCATCTTCCGTGATGCCACCAACCTATCAGCTGGAAAGGAAATTTCTTTGGGCATACAACATGTGTATAGTGTATATGTATGGTGTATATATATAGTGTACATGTGTGTGGGGTGTGTGTGTGGGGGGTGTGTGTGTGTGTGTACAGGCATTGTAGCAGGACTTGTTGGCTTGCTTTGGACCCTGCATGGGGCCGTCTGCTGACCACGGGCTTCATCCGCCTCCACGGCGTGTGAGCCGGCGCCTGCCTTCTGACTGGCAGGGCTCAGGTTCGACAGCCCCTGCAGCTGCCTGGGTCAGCGGGAGGCTCCAGCCCTGCACCTGACCTGCGGATGGACGGGCGTGGGGCGGCCGTGGGCCGTGGGCCGTGGGCTCCACAACCCCTGAGAGAAATCTCTCTGCCTCCCTCCCTGTCCCTCCTTCTCCCTCTCCCTCCCTCTCCTCCCTCTCTCCGTCTCTCCTTCCCTCTCTTTCCCTTTCCTTCTCCCTCTCCCTCTCCCTCTTTCTCCTTCAATCTCTCCCCTTTTCCTTCCCTCTCTCCCCGCTCCTTCTCTCTACCTTTTCCCTTTGCTCTCTTCCTCTTTCTCTTTCCCTCTCTCTCCTCTGCTTCTTCCTGTCTCTCTTCCTCTCTTCCTCTCCCCATCTCTCTGTCTCGCAGTCTCTCTCCCTTTTCCCCTTTCCCTGTCTCTCTCTCTCCGTGTTTCTTTCCCTCCCTCTCCCTCTCTCTTTCCCTCTCTCTCTCTCTCTCTCTTTCCCTCCCTCTCCCTCTCTCTCTCTTTCCCTCTCTCTCTCTCTCTCTCTCTCTCTCTCTCTATGCTTCGCTCGTGTTGTTTCTCTAAAGAACCCAGCCAGAGATACCGATTTCAGGTGGAAAGAGCTGTTGGCTTTTCCTACATGTTTTGAATCACATGGCAGAGTCTCTCTTCTAGTCCTGTCTTCTTCTGGGTTTTCATCAAAAAGTGTTTTGGATTTCGTCAAGTACTTTTCTCCATCCATAGAGCTGACCACGTAGTGGTGTTCCTTTTTGTTCTGTAACTGATTTTCTAGTGTTGAAAGACCCCTGCATTCCTGGGATAAATCCCACTCTGTCGTGGTGTATGACTCTTTTAATATACTGCTGGATTCTGTCTCCTAGGATTTTGTGGAGACATTTGTGTCTATAGTCAGAAGAGACACAGGCCTGTCGGTTTCTCATGACGCCTTTGTCAGGTTTTTTTTTATCAGAGCTGTATATGCTTCATACAGGGAGTTAGAGACTATTACTTCCTTCTCTATCTTTTGGAAGTTGAAGCAACATCAGGGTCGGTTCTTCTCTAGACGTTTGGTAGAGTATGCCAGTAGAGCCATCTGGCCCAGGACTTCTCTGTTGGGAAGTTTTTGATTGACAGTTCAATCTCTCCTCTTGCAGGTCTGTTGAGACTTTCTTTCTCCTCTTGAGTCGGCTTAGGTAGGTCGTGTGCTTCTGAGAATTTGCCCATTTCGTCTACATTATCCAGTTTGTTACTATACTGTTTATAATATTCCGCTGTAACTGTCTTCACGTCTGCCAAGTCAGCGATGAGGTCCCCTCTGTCATTTCTGTTTGGGTGACTACCATCTCTTCTTGTCTTTTGTTTGTTAGTCTTTCTGAAAGTTTGTTGGTTTTATTGATCTTTGCAAATAGCCACCTTGTAGTTTTATTGATTTTCTCTGTTGTCTTTCTGTTTTGAAACTTCTTTTTCTGTGCTTTAATTTACTTTTTTTCTTTCTCTCAGTAGGTTTAGTCTGAGTTTTCTCTTTCTGGTTCCTTGAGTCAGCCTGTTCATTGGGGATCTTCTTGTTTACGTGGGCCTTCAGTGTAGTAAGTTCCCCACTGAGCACTGCTTTTGGTGTGTTGTGCTTTCACTTGGATTTGGCTCTTAAGACATTTGTGATTTCTCCCTTGGCCGGTTGGTAGTTAAATAACACGTTGCTTTAGTCTCCGTACGTTTGTGCACTTCCGGGTTTTTTTTTTCCACCTGATATTCATTTCTAGCTTCACTGTACTGTGGGCAGATAAAATATTTTGTATGATTTCAGTCTTTAAAATGTATCAAGTCTTGCTTCATGACCTAAAGTGTGGTGTATTCTGGAGAAGAGCCTGTCTGCAGCGGAGCAGACTGTGTACTGCGCTGTCTGGGGGTGGAGTGTTCTCTGCGGCTGTGTGGCGTCTGGCTGGTGTATGCTGTCTCTCTGTTGTCCTGGTGGTCTTCTTTCTCAATGTTTGTCCAGTACTGAAGGTGGTGTATTGAAATCTTCAGCCCTAACCATCACTCTCTGTTCCTCCTCCAGCTCTGTCAGCGGTCACTGTATTGGCCCCAGTGTTGGATGCCTGTGTATTGAAGACTGTGGAGTCTTCTTTGTTAATTGACCCTTTGTCACTGTCTGATGTCTGTCTCATCTCTTCTGACATATTTGTTTTAAAGCCCATTTTGTCTGATATTAAGGTTGCCACGCCAGCTCTTTCCTGCCTGTGGTTTTTTTTTTTTTGTGTGTGTGTGTGTGTTTTAAGCCTTCTTTGTCTTTGTGTTTTGTTCATTTATTGTAGTGTATTGGTTCCCTTCTGCTGTCCTCTTGCATGTATGTTTTAATATATTTTCTTAGTGGTTTCCATGAATACGACATGTAAAAGCTTGTATTTACGGCACCCGGGTATCACTCGGTACCCACTCAACGTCAGTAACATCCAGGAGACTCTACCCCATCCTGTCTCCCCTTTGCTACTATCACTAATTATATGTCTCTTTCACATGTTATATAACGTGATTTTGCCTTTTTTTATATATATTTGTTATTAAAAGAAATGAAGGACAAAGGATTTAGAAGTCTGCCTCCTTGTCACCAGCCTTTGTCCTAGCCCCTGCTCTCCCCTGGTTGGGCGTCCTCCTGCTGACGTACGGCTGTCGGTCACTTTCTGGCATCTTTACTTTTCCAGGTATAAAAATCCCCACTAGTGTTTTTTGTACAGTTGGTCTGGTGGGTAGGAACTCTGTCGGCTTCTGATTGTCTGGGGCTGTTTTAATTTCATCCTCGTTCTTGAAGGATAGTTTGGGTGAGTATAATATTCTTGTTGATAGTTTTCTTTTTTCCTTTAGCACTTTAAATATATCATTCCATTGCCTTCCATCCTCCAACATGATTTCTGAGGAAAAATCAGCACTTGATTTTATTGGGGATTCTTTGTATGTGACCGTTTACGTCTCTCACTGCTTTCGGAGTTCTTTATCTTTAGTTTTTGAGAGCCCAACTATGGTGTGTCTTGCTGTATATATATCACTTTGGTTTATTCTGCTTGGCTTTTTTGAACTTGGGTTTGTAGAGTCATGATCTCCGTTAGACTGGGGAATTTTTCTGTCATCCATTCTTCAAATGTTCTTTCTGTTGCTTTCTCTCCCTCGTCTCTTTCTGGAATTTTCACAGTGCACATAGTAGGTCTCTTTGAGTTGTTCTGTAATTCCATTAAAGAATCACAAGAAGCTCAGGCTTCGGGAGCTTCTGCTCCCTGGGCTCCTCAGTGTCCTTCGCTGTCTTCTCCTCGGATTTGGAGGCCTGGTGGTGCAGTGGTTAAGAGCTTGGCTGCCCCCACAGTTCGGATGCACCAGCCCCTCCTCGGAAACCCTGCAGGGCAGTTCTCATCTGGCTGTGGGGCTGCTGTGGGTCAGAATCGATGGTAACAGGTCGGTGCTCCGACTCTGCCCGTTCTGTCTTCTGCCTGGTTACGGTTGTTGGTGTGCCCTTCTCCTGTGTTTCCCGTTTGGGTGATTGTTCCTTCCGGTTGCGGTATCTTTCTCCAGACCCTCTTTTTGTTCTTGTATGGTTTTCCTTATCTCTTTCAGCATTTTGTGTCTATTTCCCCTTCGCTCTTTAACTGTGTTTCATGTTGTTGTATCGCATTATTCCTTTTTAAAAAGTCGTTGTTTGGCCATTCCTAGACAGGCGTCACTCCTTTTCTCGCGTTCACTTGGATCCGCTGTTGCTTCTTTCTTCTCCGTCTGCTTGTGCTGTTTCTGTTGGCGCTCAGCATCTCAGACGGTGTTCGTGTTCTCAGTCCTCCCTTTTCTGGTTGTTTCTGCTGAAAACTCTCAGGGAGCGGAGCCTTCGGCCTTCGCTGACTGTTTCCTCTGCCCTCTCTGTACCTCCTTCTCCCTTCCTGGCTTAACTGGGATTCCTCCGCCATAGTCGGCTGTTCACCAGTGGGCACTGCTGTTCAGAATTGCCCCATAGAGTTTCCCAGGAGCAGCTGGTAGATTTGAACTGCCAACCTTCTGGTTAGCAACTGTGTCTATCTGTCTATCCATCCATCCATCTGTTTATTTATGCATCTACTTATTAAGGAATGAATGAGTTTTTGTATGTGTGATTAAGTGAAAGTGTACAATCCAAATCAATTTTGTATGCCCGCCTGTCTGCAGCTCCCTCTGCCCTCCTCACCTTGTGACAGCGTAACCCAGGTTTTCACTCTGTGTTTCTAGCGTCCTCTTAACGAGCACCTGTCCCCTCGTCTCCATCCTCTTCACTCCCATCCAGATAGAAGCCAGTAGGGCAGCTTCCTGTAAATGTATACAACCATACAGCACACACACAATATGATCACACTGTGTCCTTGAGTCCAGCCCATTCTTTTCCAAACAGTGGACCTCAGTACTGATTTTCTGTCAGGGTGAGCAGCAGGTCTAGGGGGCCCATGTAACTAGGGGACCCTTCAGGCTTTAGAACCATCAGTTGTGATCTTTTAGTAGAGTTCTTGAGCTGCACCCCCCTTTTTCTCACGTTGCCCGAGGGACTCTACATTGTGTCCCCCATTGTGGCTGACTTTGGTGGCAGCTGGGCACCATTTGGTCCTTCTGGTCTCATATTAATACAGTCTTCCATTCATGTGGGTTCTTCTGTCTCCTGGGCTCTTTTTTCTCATGTCTCTAGTTTTCAGTCATCGTCTGTTCCCGATGAGTTGGGACCATTTGGTGTACCTCAGATGGTAGCTTGTTGGCTTTTAAGACCCCAGACACCACTCACCAATATGTGGTGCAGAAGACTCCTTGGCAAAAGACTGGTTGTACCAGTTGGCCTTGATGTCCCCTGAAAACATGGTCCCCAGACCCGTATCTGCGGAGGCCCACCATTCCACATAGGTCATTGTAGACAAAGTCACAAACTTCTGTAAATGACAGGCCAAAGCATCTCGGCTGTGACATGTTTCTTACCCTATTACCCCTGATAATATTTTGCTTCTTAATTAAATTCTCCTAAAAAGATATCGCCTCCTAACACGAGGATCAAGGAGGTGCCTTCTGAGAGGGGCTTCATAATTCCTCGGTTTATGAGATTCTATTGGGGCAATCTGACCAGGAAATTCTGGAGAATAGAGATCAGAGGAAAGGATTTCAATACAGCATGCCTAATAGCACTGAGGCCTGCCCAGCCTCACTGGCTTCCCCCTAACTGCATTCCCCCTCCCTTTTCTCCACATACACAGGTTTACAAGCTAACCCTTGAGAAGGTCTCAAGGACCATTCTCCACATAGTCATTAAAACTACACAAGCATCTTTCTCCCTGCTACAGGAAAAATAAATAAACGTCTGGGCTCTTTATAGTTGGTATGGCAAACTGATAACACTAAAGAAACATCTTTCTTAGTGCAGCTGGCTTAATTAAAGAATGGCAGGCACTTACTGTCTGCACAGGAAGATATAAATAAAAACTTAGAGAAACCAGTGGAGACGGCCAAATGGTGAGACCTTGAGGAGTCTGCCTTTTGGCACCTTCCACTTTGAGGTGCGAATAAAACCATTAATTGTGTTCCCTGACACGCGGACACCTGGCTCAGACAATTATCCAGAGGCCTTGACAATTAATTAGAAGTAGAAGACCACGAGGGGTCGCTTTCTTGTTAGCCAATAATGTTAGGTTAGTTTCTTGTTAACCAATAATTTGTATAATAAAGAAAATCGGGTGAACATTACATCACCTCATCTATAAAAAATAAAGACGACAGCTCTCGAGCCAGAACACACAGATCTTCTGATGGTCGGGCTACTTTAAACCGGAAAAGTCTTTCCTGTCTTCTTTGTCCGTTTCCCGCCGACGCCTTCTCTCCCTCCGTGCGGGACTCTGCAAAGTGTTGGGACCGGCTCCCAGCACCTATCTCTGCAGTTATGCCTTTTAACCTCTTTCACCTCAGGTGAGATACCCCCCCCCAAAACCAAACCCATGCCATCGAGTCAATTTCAACTCACAGTGACCCTGTGGGACAGAGTAGGACTGCTCCACAGAAGTCCCAAGGAGCACGTGGTAGATTCAATCTGCTGACCTTCCGGCTGGCATGAGGAACACTCACCCACGGTGCCACCAGGATTTCCATCTGGTGAGACGCCCTGTACCGAACAGTCTGTCCGCAGGGGGTGCTGCTCCCTCTTTCTAGTTGCTGGTCCTTTCAGGTGGCTATTTCCGCAACCACAGTGTTAGTCAGAAAAGCCCCACCCCGCAGGCTCCCCTGGGGGCCAGGTGTGGTCGGGGCGGGTGCTCCCCGGAAGGACCCCCGAGAAATCTGCCTGGCTGGTCTCGGAGCCTCAGTGGACCTGCAGCGATTGGGTGAGCTGTCTCTGCTCCAGTGACTCACCTCCTGACTCCACAGTCTGTGCCTGGCTGCTAACCCGAAGTTAGGGCTTTGAACCCGCCTCCTAGCTGGGGATGCTGACAAGTAAAGCCCGGCTTCTGCTTCCATATAGGGATTAAAAGCAAAACCCTGGGGACCCCATTCTGCTCTGTAACGCACGAGGTCACCAGGAGTTGGGACTGACTCTTAGGTGGCCGATGGGAGGTTCTTTTTTATCTGTCTTCCTGCCTGCCTGCCTGTCTGACTATGTATCTGTCTGTCTGTCTGCCAGCCTACCTGTCTGTCTGTCTACCCTCCATCTGTCTGTCTGTCTATCATTATCGTACCTTAGGTGAATGTTTGCAGAGCTAGCTTCTCATTAAGCGGTTAACACACGCACTGTTTCGTGACACTGGTTACCAGCCCCACGACGTGTCAGTGCTCTCCTTTCTTGGCCCAGGGTTCCCTGTCACCAGCTTTCCTGCCCTGCCTGCCTTCTCATCCCCACCCTGGGCTGGCTGCCCCTGGAGTCTCTTTATTTTGTGGACTTCCCTATTCTCTGGCTGAAAGGTGAGCCTCAGGAGTGACTTCATTACTGGGCTGAGAGGGCGTCCAGGGCCAGCCCTTGGGGTTTCTCTAGTCTGTGTCAGGACAGTAAGTCTGGTGGGTTTTTTGTGAGTTAGAATTTTGTTGTATGTTTTTCTCCAGCTCTCTCCGGGCCCTGCTGTTGTGACAGGTTTGGGATTTTTTGGCCACTCGGATCACTGGAAGTTGGATGGTGTGACAACGTAGCTGTGGCCGCAGGAGGAGCTGGACTGGGGAGCGCTGCATGGAAGTCACCCACGGCATTCTCCTCTTTTCTAGCCAAAAATCTTGTTAAGACAGAACACTCTATGTTCTATTCAGAGTCCACTTCTAAGATACTCAGCCCTAAAGCAGCGTATCAGCACAGTATGTATTTCCGCATGCAGCGGACGCTGGTGTACACGTTGTGGGTCAATCCCAGCTGTGTCTTCACTCTGCTGGAAGGTGACGAGATGCAGGTCTGCAGGTGTCTGTCGACTGTCCTGCAGGTGTGGACAATACAGAGAGCAGCATGCCCTCCCGCAGCAGACTGGCTGGAGAGGAGGGCATGGAGCCCAGCGAGCCATGCCGAGGCGCCCTGTCCAGCTGCCCCACCGCTGGGTGGGAGAACCTCACGGAAGCCTCAGCTCAGGGAGAAACCACAGAGCAGCAGGCCAGCCCCGTACCTGCTCCCAGGTTTGCCACGTGCAGTGCGTTCTTTCGGTCCCTGGGCGGTGTGACGCAGCACAGCACTCGGCTGCCGGCCAAGGGGCTGGCCATCTGCGTCAGCCCGATGGAGCAAAGGGCTGGCGGTCTGCTTCTGAAAATCAGCCATTGAAAACCGCGTGGGGGCAGCTGTGCTCTACACACGGGGTCACCACGGGTCAGAACTGACTCAGCCATCACTGGCCGTTGTTGTTTCTGAGTTACCTGGTGCTGCTGGAATGAAATTCGACAGTGGCCTTAAAGAGCAGGAATCAGTTCTGTCCGTTGAGGAGGCTGGAGGCCCTCAGTGAGGCCACCGGCTCTAGGAGACGGCTTTCTGCGTGTCAGCTTGTGGGGACCCTTGTTTCACCTCTGCCCACGTGGATGCCCAGCGTACTTGGCAACCTTGTGCAGCATCTGCCCTCTCTCCATTGTTGCTTCCTGGTCTCTGTGTCTACGAGGTCTGACAATGAAGTCCGGGAACTTAATTGTTCTAAGTGCTACACGCCTCATTGCTGAATATCTCTGTGGTTACCTTCCAAGTACACCCCTTTAGAAGCTACGCACCAATGCCAGCGCCTAGTTCACCCTCCAAAGCCATTTTGGAACTCTTTCTGGAATGGCTGTTGTGCACAGTTGGCATGGTGGAAGATTTGCAAACTTAATTGTCTAGTTGTTTGCGAGGGAGTTTTTAGCTAGTCAACAAATAACTATTGGAACACTCTCCCTCCTCACCTGACCTGGCCCCCAGGGGTGCTTTTCTTTACCCAAAGATAAAGGAAATATTGAAAGGAAAACATTTCGGTGACATTCAGGACATCAAGGGTAATACGATGGCCATTCCAGAAAGAGTTCTAAAATTGCTTTGAAGGGTGGATTAGGCACTGGTGTTGGGCACAGCTTCTCAAGGGGTGGACTTAGGTGACCGTAGTGATACTCAGCAATGAGGTGTGTATCACTCTTTCTTTCTAGGATGAGTTCGAGAACTTAACTGGAAGTCCTGGTGTGCTGCTTATGAGACGCCCTCAGGGTTGGGTCACCCCTACAGTGGCACGGCCTCATCACAATCCCAAAGGAAGCCCCATTTCCAGGCAGGATTACGTCCACAGATTACACCCACAGTCAGGGTCCCAGCACGTACGCTGGGGGGACACAGCTCAATCTATAGCGTGTTCCCGAAACTGCTTCCACTCCAGAGAAATTTGAAAACTTGACCCTGAACCTGACACAAGGAGACACATCTTTCAGCATTTTGAGTGGATGAAATGGAAAATACACTTAAAATACCCCTTTCAAAAGCGCTTACGTTCAGTGATGAAGACTTGGTACATCCGCAGGGTCATGGTTGGTTAACCTGCTTGCCAAAGACTGGAAGGCGCGTCTCCGTGAAGCCAGCACAGGCCTCGGGGCTGTGTGTGTGTGTGTCTGGAGCCTGTTGGTAGCTGGCCTTCCTGAGCTCACATCAGCAGCTGGGCACAGTGTGTGTGTGTGAGTGCGGTGATGCAGAGGACTGTGTTTTGTAAAGTTAAAGAAGTCTGTACAGGATTCAGCTTTGAACTGTATCGCTCTTCCCCAGGCACCTTCTTCAAGTGGAGTTGTTTCTAACCCTGGTCTTAAAGCTTCATTGCCATGAAGCCAAGAAGTGTCCCTTTGTTCAAAACATCGTCATTGGCGCCGCCCACTGCTCTGTGCCTGCTGGGACCTCTGGGCCTCTGTCGTAGGTTGGCTCCGTGTGTCTGCTCACTCACTCCTCAGGGGTTTGCTGAGCACCGACTGTATACCATACCCCTTGCTCAGAGGAGCGGGCAGGGCCTCTGCTCCTCCCCTAGAGGGCCTGTTTGCTGTTTTCGTTCTGGGCAGCAAAAAAGAGATGGCTCCAGGAGCTTTGGGGACCCGGCAGTTAGCAGGAGGACACGGGGTGGTCACTCTTGCCTCTGTCCATTCTGCTCGGTGTCATCCTCCTGGCGCCCTTGCCTCTCCCCAGCAGCCTTCCAGGGCCGGGGCTGCGAGCCAGGCAGTGGGTCAGCCTAGCCCGGAGCTAGCCCGTAGGGACAGCGCTCTGGTTCCCTGGATTCCCTGAAGGGAGCATCAGTGTTTCCCTGAAGGAAGCAGTGCACCAGGCCAAGCGGTGAGACTCTGTTTCCCATCTGTGGGAACTGCGGGCCCTGTGTGGCTTCAGGAAAGTCCCTTCTGAGCCTGAGCTTCGGGGTGTTACAGTCGGGGTGAGAAACTCCTGTGGCGAGGCGGAGGGCTCCCGGTGGTGCGGTGGCGCAGGTACTCAGCTGCTAACCCGAAGGTCTGCAGCTCGGAGCCCCTGGCCGCCCTGCCACAGAAAGTCAGGACAGCCTGCTTCTGTGACCTGAAACACAGCTCCCACCAGAAAGAGTCCAGGACAGCTGGACGGTGCCCGGCTGCAACCACCCACAGCTCTGAGGGGGCTCACGACAGAGGGTCCTGGAAGAAGACCAGAATTACTGATCTGACAGTGCCTGGAGGACCTCCTGGGACCGTGTGCCCTGGACACCGTGTGACTCAGAGCCACAGCCCGTCCTGATGTCACCCTTCACCAAACACTAGACAGGCCTGTAAACAGTGACGCACGTGGGAGTGTGCTTTTCCATTCAGTCAAGTCTAGGAGACCAAACTGTCAACATCTGCCCCAGAGCAAAGAGGGAGCGGGCGGAAGGGACAGGGACGCTGGACAAATGGGCACAGAGACCCGGGGTGAACGAGACAGGGGACAGTGCTGGCGCAGTGCGGGGCTGCAGTCAGATACACAAAACAATGTGGATGCAGTTTTGAATGAAAAGCTAATTTGCTGTGTAAACTTTCACCTAAAACACAGTACAATTAAAGCAAAACACAAAACACCGACAGCCTGGGAAACCCCGTGGGCCGTTGGCCCCGTCCGATGGGGTCGCCCTGAGGGGGAGGCAGCCGCGGGGTCCCCAAGGCGGCGAGCTCGTGCCGGGCGCCCCGTGTGGCCAGACTGGGAGCTGCTGCCCGGGGACGGGGGTGCGCGGTGGGGATGCCTCCCCCGGACGGGGCGGGTGCAGCGGGGGTCTCCCCGTAACGGGGTGTGCGCAATGGGGAGTCTCCCTCGGACGGGGTATGGGAGCGGGGACCTCCCAGTGACGGGGTGTGGGCACCGAGGGTCTCCCTGTGACAAGGCCAGGCCCAGGGACTGGCTGTGTCACGAGTCAGGCCCGGCTCCAGGCAGGTGGCGCTCAGGGACGCGTTTGTCCTTCCTCTGGGGACCTTGGCTGTCCTCAGCCTTTGCTGCTGATGAAAAAAGAGAAATCTGAGCTGGCCCGCAGAGGGCGCTGGAGCCAGCGCCCACCGTCCCTGAGGGAGCCCTAGCACTGCCTGGGTCCCCTTCCTGACCCCCAGCTGTCCCCCCAACTAAGGGGTCTCCTCAGTGCTTTTTAAAGTCAGACCCTGCCCAGCGCTGGAGCTGGGGCCCCCTCCAGGTGAGGCTTCTGGGGAGTTTCCGGGAATTCGCCAGTTGTTTCCCAGCAGTTTCTGGGGTCTCACCACACCCTTGCAGCATGTTCTGATGTCAGGCCTGGTTTCCCCCACTTAGAACCCTTGAAAACTCTAGGGGCAGTTCTGCTCTGTCCCACATTGTCACCAGGGGTCGGAATCAACTTGGTGGCAGTGGGTTTGGTTTGGTTTCTTTATTAAATGGGGGTCCCCCATCAGGTGAACCCCATATGTGAGGCCCCCCCAGCCACAGGTCTGTGTATGAGAGACCCATCGGGCCACAGGTTTGTGTGTGCATGTGTGTGTGTGTGTGTGTGTGTGTGCACATGTGAGAGAGACCCCCTTTGGGCCTCAGGTCTGGTAGAGACAGGTGGAAGCTGGAACCTGCCTGCTCTGACACCCGGACAAAGCTCTTTTCATCATGTGAGGCAGGGTCTGATGACCTGTCTCAGTGACATGGGTGACAGTGCAGTGGAAACAGAGCGAGCACAGGTTCCGTCAGCCTGTGACCACGGAGGGCGATGCTGGGGGACAGCAGGCCCCTCGGGACCAGAGGAAGGGTGCCGTTCCAGGGAGCCCTGCGGGTGAAGGGAGAGCAAGCTGTCTCTGTCCTGATGTCTGTGTGAGTTACTGCTGAGGCTAACGTGCTGTGAAGGCGCTGTGTTTAATCAGACCTCGTGTTAAGAGGAATTTCATCTGTTGCTCCTGACTATTTGGGCTGAGGTACAGGGAATTTGGAATTCCATCTCATGGCTTGCTTTAAGTTGCTGTTGGGGAGCTCAGCCTTTTGGGAGCTCCGCCTTTTGGTCCTGCTGAATGTACTCATGACACTTGATGGGAGCCAGACACCCTCAGGTGCCACCTGGTGTGAGTCTTCATGTCCTCTTCTCTGCAGGGGTGTCACAAAGTGAGGGCACACAGAGCTGTCCACTAGGCGCGGTGCCTGGGGAGCAGTGGTCCACGAGCCCGACCTCTGAGAACCCCTGCCCTGGGTGACACAGCCCAGCGACAGTCCCCTGCGGCCACTGGGAACTCCCTTCAGATGCGGAGACTCGCCAAGTTTTCTGGCCTGGGCTCCAGACTATCCCTTCCTTCTCGTCTTTCTCGCTCTGCCTGGCTGTCCCTGAGCCGGCACGTCAGCTGTGCTTGGCTAGTGACACAGCCGCTCTTCAGATCCATCCAGCCGTGCCAGAAAAGAAGGGCCTGCCATCTGCTGCCACAAAGGTCACGGCTAAGAAAACCCCGTGGTGCAGCTCGACCCCCTCCCGCCACAGTCACCAAGAGTCTGAACCAACTGGATAGGGCCCCTGACCACTGAGCTTCACTGGGTGTCCCTACCCCGTTATCCTTGCTCTCAGAGCTGAGCTCCTGTGACCGTCACCTTTTGTATCTGGATGTGCATCATGTGTCTGCCTTCGCCAGGTGTCACGAGGGCAGGAGCTGCGTGTCCGTCCGCGCTGCATCTGGGGCCCACACGGTGGCTCTCAGCAGGGATTGTGGTTGCCGTGGCCTGCACAGTCACACCCACTCTGTGCAGGGTGCAGACCTGATCAGCCCTCCGCATCACAGCCCTGCGACACCAGGGGAGCCACTGTCACACTTGCTTGGGGTGGGAAAGTGAGTTGGAGTCACCCCACTCAGCCTCGGAGCCGTGCGTGGCTGGTCCCAGACCCTGTGTGCTGTCCACTCTACCAAGGAGTGGCTCCCGTCAGCCCCGTCTTGGAGGGGCATGCTGACCCAGGTGGGGATCTGCTGCCGTGTGCTCCGGGAGGTGCTGTGCTTCCTGAGGGGTCAGTGTCCTGGCATCTCACGGTCACGGTGCATCTCTGAGGGACCCCCATTGCCAGGCTAAGGGGAGAAGAACAAGAGGGGAGGTGGGTGAGCGGGGGAAACAGGCACTGAGAGAACTCGGGGGCCCCGGTCCTCAGGCCTGCTCCAGGCAGAAGGAAATGGAAGGGCTGGAGTGGACGGGACCCAGGGCTGGACCAGGACAGACGGCCACTGCCATGAGGCTCAGCCATGGACTCCTTTACCCCTCCTCTCCTGACGGAGGGAACTGGGGTTCCACTTTCTCAGAGGGATGAGCCAGTGAGCAGCGCACTCAGGCGCCCAGGCAGCGCAGCCAGAAAGCAAGAGTGACCAGCGGGAACAGGAGCAGGAGTGCACAGAGAGACGAGACCCTGACGGAGGGCACCCGTGCCGAAGACAGAACACCTGACCTGAGGAGGTTCCTTTGGGAGGAGCAGAAGGGGTGCTCTGAAGAGATGGTGGTGAGGACAGCTACTTAACGCACCCCACACACTTCCTCTGCCAGGAGCCCGCTGCAGACACCCGCACCCTTCCTGCACCAGGTGCCCCTGCAGACAGAGTCTGAACTCCCAGGCCTCTGGTAGTTCAGTGAGCAGCTCAGCCTCCTGCTTATCCGACCCCTACCTGGTGCAGAGACAGGACACTGATGCTGCGCACCAGGTCCCCTTAGCCCAGCGAGGGTCAAGGCCAAGGTCGGACAAGGGATCAGCCCCACACTGAGGGAGGCCGAGAGCCCCGAGAAAACAAGGAGTCAAGGATGAAATTGTGGGGACGTAGAAGTTCAAAGGTCAGAGGGCTTCAGCGACAACTTCAGCAGGATTTGAGTACAAGGTCACGGAGCCGCAGGCAGGCTGCCCGGTGGAGGTGGCCAGACGTTTCTGAGCTGCCTCTGCAGTCACTCTGCCCACCTCCGGGTGGGAAACACGGGTTCTGGCTGGAGGCCCTGAGCCTTGGCATGCTGTCTGCCTGGGTCCTGCTCTGCACAATGAAGGGAGAGGCCACAGGTGGTTCAGGGCCCCTCCAACCCTGAGAGGCCAGAGTGCAGGTGCCGAGGGAGGCAGGACAGCCGGAGCCCACACCCCCTGGGCCATCTGCACCTCTCCAGGCCCGGAACCTGGCCTTCATGGGTCACAGGCTCGCAAACTGCAAGATGCTGATAAGCCTAAGGCCCCCACAGGGCCAATATCACAAAGGGGAGGAGGCTGAGGCCCGCACAGGACCAGCGCCCCGAAGGGGATGAGGCTGAGGCCCGCACAGGACCAGTGCCCCAAAGGGGATGAGGCTGAGGCCCGCACAGGACCAGTGCCCCGAAGGGCAGCACCCTCAGTGAGAGGACTAGTAGTCCAGCCTCATAGAAGAAACCTGTGAGGATAAGATGTGTGTCCACCTTGGCTCATGTGAGAAGAAAAACAGAGAAATCTCCCTGTAACTCTCGACTGCATGCCTGCGTTTGCTGGTGTTGGGTCTGGAATTCTCATGGCCTGTGTGGCCAAAAGTCATATATGTAAGTCAGCAGAGCTTAAATTGGTGCCAAGCTGGTAGTAGCCCAGAGCTCCACTGCAGCGAGGCCCTCGCTGGAGGCATGCGCTTTCCCTCCAGGCGTCAAGGAGCTGCTCCTTTAGCCAAGGCCTGTCTGAGCGCCCTTCCCATAAAACAGGGCCTGAGGTACAGCCGTCCTGTGGGTTCCGACTCAGGGCAGCCCTGCAGGTGTGCTGCAGTGGGTGACTTAGCACGGCCCTGCCAGCCACAGTCTGTGTGACACCCACACCATTAGTGGGTGGGGCTATGCAAATAAGGTGCCCGGGGAGCACCAAGAGGACTGGAAAGCCGCCGCTGGTGCAGATCAGGGGTGTGGGAGCTGACATTTAATGTGTGTCAGCCTGTCCGGTCCGTGATTTCAGTGGTTTGGCGGTTATGCGGTGATATGATCTGGCAGTTACATGATAAGGGACTCGTCTTCTGTTTCCTGCTCTGATAGAATTTTCCGCCACTCTGGGATGTGCCCTAAACCGTAGCCTCTGTTAGTTAATGAGACAGGACCAGGGTGGGATGTACCTCGAGTCCCTGCTTTACTAGGGGTGTGACTCAGGTCACCGCCTTTACCCTGCTCACTGCACTTAGCACCCTTATTCAGGCCACACTCTTATGCCGTCTTGCTCCAGTAACAGACCTTCCCTTGAGGGTACGGCCGGCCCCAGCATGTACGTGGACGCTCTGGCGAGCGCTCGCTCTCGCTCTGGGTCTGCCATCTGGCTCGTCATCGTCTGACCTCTGGCTCTTGGGATTCGCACCAGCAGCCTGCCGCCTGCCCTGCTGATTGGGGTTCGTCAGCCCCTGCAGCCACGTGACTCAGGAGAAGCTTCCTGACGGGCGAGGGGCTGATGGTAGGGCTAATGGTAGGACTGATGGAGTGACTCAGCAGTCTGAAAAACTCAAAAGTGGAGACACCTTTTTTTTTTTTTTTTGATTGTGCTTTAGTTAAAAGTGTACAGCTCAAGTTAATTCCTCACACAAAAGTTGTTAGGTGACGTTGGTTGCGATCCCTATAATGTGACAGCGCATTCCTTTCCGCCCTGGAATCCTGTGTCCACTCAGCCAGCTGCTGTCCCTTCCTGCCTTCTCATCCTGCCTCGGGACGGGAGCGGCCCACCTGATCTCCTGTATCTACTTGAACAAGAGACGCGCTTTCGTGAGCATTATGCTTTATAGTCCAGTCTAACCTTTGTCTGAAGAGCGGGCTCTGGAAATGGTTCTAGTTTTCTGGGCTGACAGAGTGTCTGGGGGGCCACAACTTCAGGGTGCCTTCAGTTTGGGTTGGACCGGTAAGTCTGGTCTTTTCACGTGAAGGTGAGTTCTGTCCCACACTTTTCTCCCACTCTGCCAGGGTCTGTCTGCTGTGTTCCGTGTCAGGGTGGTTGTTGGTCGTAGCTGGGTACCAGCTGTGAGAGGCTCTGGTTTAAGGGGCCGTCTGCGACATCTTTAACCTCTGTCTCCTTACAAAAGACATTACTCATCCAAACCATCAGAGTAGATGTTGTAGAAATAAGACATAAAACTATGCACTGTGTGGCTTTTGGTGGCCTTTTTTTTGGAAATTGATCACGTAGCCTTCTTTCCAAGGCATCCTGGGTGAATTCGAACCTCTGACCTTTCAGTTAGCTGAGCGTTTAACCTCTGTACAACCCAGGGACTCCACAGACCCCACAGCAGTGCCTTTCTGGGGTGCAGGAATGAGAGGAAAAAAGTGAGAAGAAGGGGGCATGAGGAGGGAAAGACGCGAAGCAAGCACACGGCAGTGTGTTACTGAGCTGGTCATGAGGCAGCTGGTCGCTGCTCATCCTGGGGAAGGGGACACCAGCAGTGTCAGGGAACGAAGTGACAGAGTTGGGGGCCAAGACCTTGTAGTCACAGGGTCTGTATCAGCCCCTCCAGCTGGGAAGCAGGGCCAGCAGGATGGATGGTTCCGGGGAGGCACACAAGGGGCGTTGGGTACGGGACACTAGCAGGAAACAGACAACACGAAGTTGGGTAATTCAAGATGGTTTCTTCGTAAAGGGGCAATTTACAAGGGTACAGGCAGGGTGGGGAGCCACGGGGACTGACGCGCTGGCCCACGGTCAGCCTGCTGGTGGTCTGGAGTCAGCCTGTCACTGCCTAGCAGGTTCGGACTCCCAGCAAGGTAGACTAAGGAAAGGCGCGGTCTCCGGGGAGTGGGAAGAGCGCTGTGTGGAGGAGCGGACCTGGAGCGGTGCTGGGACCTCCTGGGGAGGAAGCGGCCAAGCTGAGGCCACTTGGCCCAAAAGGATCCAGAGGACAGGCCTCTGATGAGAACCCGGGTCCTGGAGAGGTCATCTGCCAGCCTGGCGGGGGTGGATTAGGCGACCTCTGAGAGCCCTGTCAACTTTTATATTTTAACTGTAGACCGTGTTAACCAGACCAGAGCTGTTGTCCTCAAGAGGATTCCGACTCCCAGCGACCCTGTAGACAGAGTAGAACTGCCCCGTAGAGTTTCCAGGGAGCAGCTGGAGGACCCCAACTGCAGACCTTCTGAAGAGCAGACGTAGCATTTAAACACTACGCCACCACGGTCTCCATTCGCCAGACAGAAGTCTTTACGTTTATTTAACTGCCTTCTTAGTTTGAAATTGGGATTGGTTCCCATTTTTTGTGTTGTAAATGATAGTGTAAAATTTTACTGTAAAAATACTGCAAAACTTCTCCATATGTACTTTAAAAATATTTTTCAACATTTCCTTGAGATTCTGAGGTGTGAAATTAATGAATCAAAGTGGTATGTTATAAGATTTTGATACTCCTCTTCAAATTGCTTTCAGAAGCTTTTCGTCCCCCACTGACAGTAGTTAGACTTTGGTAGTGTGGATGGTATCGTTTCAGGGGGTCCAACGCCTGAATCACAGCAGGTCCAGAGACAAAGGAGGGAACACAGGAAGGGAAGCTGTCAAAGACGTTGGCTTGTCACATGGGAGATTGCCTGGTTTTTAGGCAGATAAAGGATAAATATCAGCGATTTCATACGGTTTTAACACGAAGACTAAAGGAAATATCCTGCATGAGGGGAGTAAAGAAAGAAGGAAGGGAGGGAAGGAAGAGGAAGGAAAAGAGAGAGGACAAAAGATTGTTTAGAAAAGATGAAAAAATCAGAACGCCTTCAGATTTCTCTGCAGCAAAAACAGATGCTTGAAAGCAGTGGGGCAGCGTCTTCGACGTTCTGAGAGGAAAGTGATATTCGGTCAGGGTTCTCTACCCAGCAAATGGTCAGCCAGGTGCAAGAACAGGACGAAGGCGTTTCAGACGTGAGAGAACTCCGTGACACCGCCTCGCAGTGCCCTTTCGTAGGAGGCCACCGCAGGATGGGCCTCAGCGAAACAGGGGAATCCGGGGAGACAGGAGACCCGAAATCCAGGAAGCAGGAGCTGCAGGGAAGCGAGGGAGGAAAATCAGAGCAACAGCTGCTTGGCAGGCTCCCTTAGTCATCTAGTGCCGCTGGGACAGAAACACCACAAGTGGCTGTAACAGAGAAGTGTTGTTCTGTCACAGTCCAGCAGGCTAAGTGTCCCAATTCGGGTGGTCAGCCCTAGGGGAAGGCTTTCTCTTTGGGTTCTGGAGGAAGGTCCTTGTCACCAATCTTCCCCTGGACTGGGGTCCAAACGGGCATGCTGTGTTCCGGGCACGGCTTCTTTGCTGATGGTGTGAAGTCCCGAGATCTCTCTGCTGGTTTCTTTGTTTTAGAGCCCAAGAGATCGCCCTGGGGCCCAGTGCAGTCCTGCCTTCCGAGCTGCTGCCTGTCCTCCTTCAACGTCTAGAGTCAAGGGTTACAGCAGCAGGGACATCACATAACACCAGGAATCACGGCCTAGCCAAATGGCTACATGTTTTTGAGAGACACAATTCAATCCATGACGCACACTGTTTAGAAATTTTGATGGTAAACATCAGAGAGAAGACAAAAAAAAACCAGGAAAAAGTATTATTGGTGACATTTTCTGGAGAACAGGACAGTGTTGGGAATGGAAGAGGGGACAGCAACATTGTAAACCTTTCGGCACTATTTAAATTTCACATATATTATTTTGGTAAAAATAAAATTAATTACAATTAAAAAAATCCTCAACTACCACTTATTTTCCCACTCTAGAAAAAGCATACGAACCAACCTTCCTGTATGTCATAGGTCAAGTAGCTATTTTTATTTCAAGTCTGATATTTATCTGGAAATAGAAAAATGTCTCTTATCAAACCCTCTGACTCATGCCTGAAGACGTAAATGGTTAGAGTGTGTGGCCTCAGATGTTTCCGGGTGGCTTCTGATTCTGTGAAGTAGTTTGTGATTCTCTTCTTCAAATTTCCTCCTTCTTGGCAATTGTCAGGCTGGAGAGAAGAATGACCTTCCCAAACCGCATAGTGGGCAGGATGTTTCGGAAGGAGTGTTTGGGATATGACTTAGTTATGCAGGCAGTTCTACTCTGTCTAGAGGGTCATTATGAGTTGGAATTGATTCGAAGGCACTGTGTTAGGGTTTCTTTTGGTGTATAGGAAACAAATTTATATCATTGTGCTTATTTCCGTGACGATTACATACTTTGTTTTGAGGTAATTGTACATTCACATGGAGCTGTAGGTACTAGTGTGGAGGGATCTTGCACACCCTTGCGTGGTGGCCCCGCTAGTTATCCCTGGCGGTACTGGAGCGCAACATCACAGCTGGGACATTGACTTTGATACAGAATGATGCTACCACCAAAGGGTTCCCCGTATGGCCTTTTCATAGCCACTTCCCTCCATATTACCCACTCCCACTTATCCCCTGGCAACCGCTAATTTGTTCTTCATTTCTAAAATTTTGTCATTGAAATCCTGTTGTCATATAAATGGGAACCTGCCGAGTGCAGCCTTCTGGGATGGGCTGGTTCTTCACTCGCTGTGGTTGTCTGGAGACGTGTGATCGCTGTGACGCGCGTCAGCAGTCTGCTCCTTCTCGTGGCTGAGCGGCGATCCGCGGTCTGTGTGTCACAATTCCTCCATCGTGACCTGCTGACAGTCAGCTGGGGTGTTCCGGATTGGGGCTGGGAGAACAAAGCTGCTCTAAACATTTACATAAACATTTTTGTGTGAATATAAGTTTTTATTTCCCTGGAATAGATTCTCAGGAGTACAGTCGCTGGGCTGTACGGTAGTGGCAGTTGTAGTTTTTTTCAGAAACTGCAGAACTCTTTTTCAGAGACACCATGTCATTTTGTGTTTCCACCAGCAATGTGTGAATACTCTAAGTTCTCGGCAGCCTTACTAGCATTTGGGGTTGCCTGTGTTTTCATGTCAGCCTTTTTAATGTAGTCATCTCATTGTGGTGTTGATTTGCATTTTCCTAAAGATTAGAGAACCTACAGAAAACCTGAAGAATAGATTTAACGCATCACACACTAATGACCCAAGTCCAGACAAGTTGTGGGATGACAGCAGGGAGATCACACAAGACAAGAGCAGAAGGTCATTAAAAAGATGAGAAGAAAAGAGTACAGTGGAGGTCAGAAAAGACTCTGAAACGTGCCTGTGGACCTCGAGTAGCTGGAGTGAGTAGCAAAAATGATGACGTGTGGGAATTCAGGATTTTGACAGGAGCCTCTGGGACACAGAGTACTGTAATGGAGCACACAGAGCCCCGGTGTCAGAATGCCAAGTGGAAGGAATACACTAGGCACTTCCAAAGTGAAAGGAATGAAGACTTCAAGCCCCGAGCTGCAATGCTAGAGGATTCTATGGGCACAATGTTGAATGACACAGAAAGCCCAAAAGAAGATGAAATACACAGTCACTGTATCAGAAAAATGACTGATGTTCAGGAGGCGGCATATGACCAAGAACTAAAGGTACTGAAGGCAAAAGCCCGAGCTTGTTGAAGGCGTTGGCAAAAAACAAGGCTCTAGAAATTGGTGGAACCCCAACTGACGTGCTTCAACAAATGGATGCAGCACCGGAAGTGCTCCCTTGTCTACACCAAGAAATCTGGAGGACAGCTGCCCAGCCAGCCGACCGGAAGAGATCTGTATTTACACCCGTTCCAAAGAAAGGTGTTCCAGCCAAGGTAGAGAAATTGTTGAACAGTGTCAGTGATGCCACATGCAAGTAGAAATTTGCTCAAGATCTTTTGAAAATGATTGCGGCAGTACGTTGACAGGAAACTGCCAGAAGCTGAAGCTGGATTCAGAAGTGGACATGGAATCAGGTGTATCATTGCTGATGTCAGAAGGATCCTGGCTGAAAGCAGAGAATACCAGAACGATGCTTCCTGCATTTCACTGACTACGCAAAGGCATTAGATGGTGTGGACCCTAACAAATTATGCATAACATTTTGAAGACTGGAAATTCCAGAACATTTACTTGTACTCGTGAGGAACCTGTGCATGGACCCAGAGGCAGTCGTGCGAACAGAACCAGCGGACACCGCGTGATTTAAAGTCAGGAAAGGTGTGCGTCAGGGTTATATCATTTAGCCATACTTTTTCAGTGTGTATGCTGAGCAAATAATCAGAGATGCTGGGCTATGGGAATGTGGGGTCAGGACTGGAGGAAGACTGATTCACACTCAATTATACGCAGATAACATAGCCTTGCTTGCTGAAAGTGAAACATTTATTTAGGAAGATCAAAGATGCCAGTATGGATTTTGTCTCACCTCAAAGGACACAAACTGGACCAAGGAGCAGTATCATGATAAAAGGAGAGAATACTAAAGTTGTCAAGGATTTCCATTTTACTTGGACTCAAATCTACACCCATGGGGTCAGTAGACAAGCAATCAGACAACCTCTTGCTTGGGACAGAGCTGCTGCAAAAAACCTCATTAAAGTGTTGGAAAACAGTGCTGCCTCTCTGAGGACTGAGGTGCACCTGACCAAAGCCCCGGGCTTCATGTGCATTGAAAAGGTGACCAATGAATCAGAAAAGCAGAAGAGGAATTGGTAAGTTTGAATTATGGTGTTTGCAAAGAATGAACAAATCAGTCTTGGAAGAAGTATAGCCAGAATGCTGTTTAGAAGCCTAGATGAAGAGACTTTGTCCACATGCTTTGGACATGTTGTCAGGAGGGACCAGCCCCTGGAGAAGGACATCATGCTTGGTAGAGTGGAGGGTCAGGGACAAAGAGGAAGACCCTCAATGAGATGCAGTGACACAGTGGCCATGATAATGAGCTCAAGCATGAGTGACTGTGAGGGTGGCTTGGGACTGGGCAGAGTTTCACCGCGTTGTCCAAAGGGTCCTTGAGTCAGGACAGGCCCCTGACAACGGGAACCAGAGATGTTGAGCCCGCCTTCATGCTACTTGCTATCTGTACGTGGACGCCTTTGACTTGGAGTGTTGGTGAAGAGTACTGACTACACCATGGACCGCCAAAAAGCAAACCAGTTGGTCTTGGAAGCAGTACAACCAGAGTGCTCCTGAGAGGTAAGGATGGCGAGACTATGGCGTACGTAAGTTGGGCGTGTTGTCAGGAGGGCTCAGTCCCTGGAGAAGGGCAAGTAGTGGTTCAGTGGAGAAGGGAAAAACCCTCAACGAGATGGATTGACACTGGTTGCAACACTGGGCTGAAGCATCACAACGCTTGTGAACATGGCACAAGACTGGGCAGTGTGTCGTTCTGTAGGACGCAGGGTCACTGTGAGTCAGGACTGACTCAGTGACACCCAGCAACAACCACGTATTCTGTTTGTTGAGGAGTCTGTTGTTGAAAAGTCTCTTCATGTCCTTTGCACATGTTCTAACTGGGTTGTTCTCACATTATGAGTCTAGGCCTTGATCAGACAGGTGGTTTGCAAATACGCTCTTCCACTGGGCAGCTTGTCTTTTTACCTCCGTAATAGCGTCTTTCACAGAACAAAAGCTTTTCATTTTCTGAAATTCAGCTTAGCAATTTTTCCTTTTATAGACTGTTCTTCTGGTGTCAAGTCTAAGAACTCTTTGAGTAGTCCTAAGTCCAAGACTTTCTCTTATTTTGACAAAGTTTTAATACTTTCGACTTTTACGTTTAAGTCTATGGTCCATTGTGATATAGTTTCTTGCTTGAAGTGTAAGGCTTAGGCTGAGGTTCCTTTCCTCGTCTGTGGGTGTTCAGCTGCTCCGGGGCCCTTTGCCTGAGCTCGCCTTCCTCTGTTGAACCGCTTTCGCTCCTTGGTCAAGAACAAGTCATGCAGATTTGTGTGGGTGTGTTTCCGGGTCCTCCTTTCTGTTCCAGTGACGGACATGTCTGTCTAATCCTCGGCCAGAGACACACAGTTCTGATTGCTGGAGCTAAATGCAAAACCACCTGCTCCCATTGAGCTGGTTCTGACTCAGAGAGCCCGTCTTGGTCACCGGGTGCTATTCTAGCAGAAATAGCGCGAGTTACCACTTTAACAGAAAGGAGTTTATTCTTAACACAGGCTGGAACCCGAATCCAGGGTGCTGGCTCCAGGGACCCACCTTCTCTGTCAGCACTGGAGGAAGGTCCTTGTTTTACATCAGTCTTTGGTCTGAGAGCGTCTTGGTGCCAGAACCTCGGGTCCAAAGGACATGCGCTGCTCCCGGTGTTGCTTTCCTGATGGGTTGAGGTCCCCAACTCCCAGCTGGCTCCCCTTTGATCTCTTGCGGAGTTAAAGGCTGTGCAAACCGCACCCCAGGGGAACTCCCTTAGGAAGCATTTTAGCCCCCCTAACCCCCTGTAACGTAACTAGTCTGTTAACTGCCGGCAGAGAGTGGGATTTACAACCTGGGAAAATCATAAAATGGAGAGAGTCACACAGTACTGGGTATCGTGGCCCAGCCAGACTGCTGCACACATTTTTGGGGGGACACAATTCAATCCATGACAGCGACCTTATATAGTAACACTGAAAAACTGGTAGAGCTATTTCTGCTGTTCTTTTCTTCATTTTCGAAATTGTTTTCACTCTTCTTTGCTTCTCCATACGCAGTGTGGAATGATCTTGTCTGTGTGTACGGAACCCTTTCCTGGGACTTGGATCTGAATTGCAGTAGCCTGAGTATCAGTTTGAGGAGAACTGATGCCTTTGCTGTGTTGTGTTTCGATCCTCGAGCCTCGTGTGAACCTCCAGTTAGTGAGAGTTTTTCTGTCTTCTTTCATCAACATTTTATAATTTTTTTGTGCCAGTCTTTTATATGTTTTGTTAGATTTATACTTGTTTCATTTTTCAGAGTGGTTGTGAATGTATTTTTAATCGGAGTTTCTAAGTGTAAGTAGAAATAAAATCTATTTTTGTAAGTTGGTCTTGTATCCTACAACCTTACCAAATCTGTATCTTAGTTCTGTGAGTCTTTCAGAGATTTCTCAGAATTTTCTGTGTAGACAATCACGTCCTCTACAGAGAAAGCATGATTTCTTCCTTTCTGATATGGATGCCTTTTCCTTCCCTTTCTCTTATTTATCACCTTGCTGTCTGGGCTGGAACTTCCGGTACTGTGTTGAAAGAGAGCCGACACCGTTGCCTTGTCCCAAGGTCCCGGGGCTGATAACGGGCAGGATTGCCAGCAGGGCAGCCCGGTGCCAGTGTGTGTCCCTCGGCCTCCTCTGCTCACACGGCCGCCCTATGAAACAGTGTGTGGAATACAGACCCAGAAGTAAGACAGTGTCACCAGGGCGGGGAGTCAGAAGGAATGCGGGACCAGGGAGGATGAGGGTTAGCACCCCAGACGACTGAGGGCTGCTGGAGGTGCTGGCTCTGTTTGGAAAGCAGAAGCCACAGAACGTGCTGAGGGATTGGATGTGGGGTGTGAGGGGGGGTGAGAGGGCGAGGCCCTAGGGTGAGTCTGGGGCCTCGCGGAGAGGGGCTGCCTTCCCCGGCCCTCGCACCGCCTCCAGTCTCCGGGCCTGCCCGTGTCCGCGGCCTGCCTTCCCCGCGCAGCCCGTCACGCTCACCCCTCTGGGCCTCAGCCCGTCTCCTCTTCCCCTGCCGTCCTCCTTCTTGGGTTCCTCACCCTGCCCGCCAGTTAACTCACTGCAGGAACCAAAACCAGCTCTCCGAAAGGCACAGAAATAGTGACTTTCTCTGTCTGGCAAGGATTCCCGCACTCACGTTCCAGCTGAGTTTCTTAGAATGCAGGCTGCTGAAGTCAGACAGTGGTCACTCTGCTCAGCCAGAGACTCGAGCTTCGGCTGCTCACTGGGTGCTTGCAGGGTGAGGGGGTCTCTCCGCCCCCTTCCCATGGGCTTCCTCTCCAAGGGACTTGTCTGGCAGAGGTGGCAGGCCAGCGCAGGTGAGAAGGTCTGCAGTGGGCACTGAGGTAGACACCCAAACCCACGTTCTGGGCCAAAGGACTGACCCTCAGCCTCTGGGAGTATCACTGGCACAGCCCAGTTCTCAGTCCTCAGGACTTGCCTTGGCTGAAGAAAGCCACCCACGTGGGCATATGTCCTCTCCCAGGGCAGCCTGTGTCTAATGACTGTCCCTGCTGAGACGTCTCTGAAGGGCCGTTCCAGCTTTTCGCTCCCTGTGGTTGTCTGAGGACTTTGCTGAGACTGCGTCTCCCTAATTTGTGCTTCCTTCCCTGTCCCTCCTCAGGCACTGACCCCAAGAGCCTTCCCTCCTGAGCCCTGACTTCCTGGAGCCTGCTTCCTGCAGAACCCGGCTCTCCACCGTCGGTGCCAGGACCACCCCGTGAGCAGATGCTGAGGTGGCTGTCCACCTCTTTCCCGGTGTGGTCTGACGCTGCACCACGCGGCACACCCGTGCTTCCAGGGGGTTCCTCTGCTGAGAACCTCAGTTCTGCAAAATCATGCTGGTGTGTGTGTGTGTGTGTGTGTGTGTCACCTATGGGCCTCATGCTCAAACCCTTCAACACATCTCGGCTGCGTGTATGCTTTCCCTCTACTGTCCCATCTCTGTGTGGAGACCCTGTGTCCCCAGTGAGTGAGGACACTGAGGTTGTGCCTGCTTCTCACATCCTGGGACCTTGTATTCTGCCTCGGGAGACAGATCTGGAGTGCCTGCACAGAGGCTGCTGTCCTGGAAGAAATACTACAACCTGGGTGCCAACTCCTCTCGAACTCATGGCCCAGCCCTCAACCGCTGGGGTATTTCTTAAAATTGAGGAAGAATTAGGGGGAGAGTAGGGGCAGCAGGGGCACCAGTGTCTCCATCTGTCAGGTCTGCTTGCACCCATGGAAGGACGAGGTCGGGACTCTTGGTGGCCCGGTTCCCTGCCACGTGGGGAGACCTGTGGGAAGGGAGGCTGGAGCCTCACTGTGGGCCTTGCTACAGCGCCCTGTCCTTCAGGCTGTAGACTCTACCGCCTCAGCAGCAGATGAGATGAATCTGACACCTGGTGAGGACGGATGGGAAAGGGTCTTAGTCGGGGTCCCAGCAGCAGAGCCCTCTAGGGTGCAGGTCGTGTCTTTGGGAGGTGGTCTCAGGAATCAGGAGTGAGGAAGTGAGTTCAGGAAGCCAATACAGAATGTCTCACTGAGTGGCTTCTGTTCTGAGCACCCAGAGCCCGATCCCCTGGGGCCACTTGGGGCAACACTGGGACTAGGGTGAAGCACCAGGCTGTGAGACTCAGGAGCTGCTTGCCCTCAGGAGCTTGCCCTTGCAGGACCCCGACCGCGGGGACTTCTTCTGCGTTGTCCTCGTTGCTGTTCTGCACTGCGACGCTCTGCAGGCTTTACCTTGGAGCCGTCACTGACGAAGGAGGAAGCCAGTGTTCGTGCGCTGGCTTCTGCCCCTCTTTGACAGATGGTGCTGCCGGCCTCCATCAGAGGAGGCGAGCTGGTGGCCTTACAGGAGCCATCCGCCCTGAGTACAGGTGAACGCAGAGCTCACCTGGGCCTCAGCCGCATCTGCGGGAGAGAGAGGATTTATCTAGAAAGAGAGCTTGGAGGGGGCTGCGGGGTCTTGTTCTTCAGTCCCTAAATTGTTACCATAAAGCATGGGTTCAGGCCACCTGCTGAAAAGCCAGTACTGAGACAGGGGTAAAGTAAATGCCCAGGAGGTTTAGCACGTGCCGGCACGTGAGGGACGGGGAATCGGGTCCTCAGAGCCTGTCCAACTTCTTCAGGCAAGCTCAGAGTTTTTAAGGGGTAGGTAGGGGTGAATATTAGGTGTGAGAGGAGAACGAATGAGGCAGTTGGGGGCATCATGCTTCAAGAGTTGGGTTCCAAGTGCTCAGGAGATACGGATCAAGAACTGGACTCCAAGGAGGGGTGGGTGAAGAGATATGTGTCAGGAGCCAGCTCCGGAGGGTGACGGGGGGATGCGTCGGGAGCCGGGCTCCGGAGGGTGAGAGGGGGGTGTGTCGGGAGCCGGGCTCCGGAGGCTCCCGCGGCTCCGGCAGAGCAGGGAGTTGTCAAACTGGTGCATCCACTTGACGATCCTGAGAAGAAGCTGTAAAACTGCAAAGATTTGATCTCAGTGGCTCCTGAGGGTTAATGTGTGATTTTCAGGACAGGTAGTGCTAAGAAGCCAGGAATTTTCAGAAAAACAGGTAAAGAAATGGAGTTAGTCCTGACTGCCTACTTCATCTGCTCCGCCTAGGTGACACTGGAAGCCAACTGTGGAAAGTGTCAGTAGAATGACTTGGAGAATTTGATTTAAGCCCCTTAGAATTTGGAGAATGCTGAGACTCTTAACCCACATGTGCCTGAAACATTCAAAGCCAAAGGGGCCTCCTTGGCTGAGCAGAGAGATGGGACTACCTGGGAGACTAGGGTCCCTAGGGCTAGCCTGGAAGGGTGGATGTGGGCTTCCGTGGCCAGAGGTAACCCCTGTCACAGAGCTGAATTTCAGCTGTCCTGAAGGCAGCCACCCGGGGAGACCAGCTTAGGAGGCAGGGCCAGGTGAGCCGTGTGTTGCAAGAAGGCCAGCTTGGGGTCAGATGACCCTGTCCCAAGAAGACCAGGTAGGGGCAGGTGACTCCTGTGTCACCTGAAGGGTCCCTGGAGGAAGTACAGTCAGAAGCCAGAGCCACAGACGGTGTCGCTCCATCATCAGGGCTCTGTGACCCTGGTCCCTCCTCCCCTCCTTCCCGCTTCTACCCAGTCGTGGAGAAAGGAGAGGTGACGGCAAGTGGGAGAAGAACCGAAGCCCACCCGGCCCACTTCCAAGAGAGGGACACAGGTAAGAGTTCAGAGTTTTTAGTTTTTGAAGTATAGTCTTGGTCTTTTGTTTTGTTTTCTTCTCACCACCTTTACTGAGGAGGCCTATACCTGTGTACAGTGCACCCGGTGATGGGTTTTGTACACACGTATGTAAGAGTTTGAAGTTGGGGTATTAGAGAGACTTGACATTTCTAACTCCAGAGAGACTGGGGCAGCACTGTCACGGCCCCATAGAGAGACACACCACACCTTCCCCAGCAGCAAAGACCCAAGAAAGCATGGGAAACAGATACCACTGTCAGCTCTGGAATCCTGGCCATCAAATGAAAGATAGACTCGACCCAGCACTGAATGGAAGAAAAAAACGGACAGGAAACAAAGAATGAGGGGAGGTGAGGACTGGAGGCCTCCTGCTGTAGGAAATATACTAATACTCTGTAGAAGATGCACTAACACTCTTGGCATGACCGTGGCCGTCTTGAGACACCGTAGTGTTGCTTATCACAACTCTGCCTGACCTGTTGTACCGGGGACATGATATTAACATCCTGAGTCCTCTAACCTAGAAAACCCAGTCCTGTCACCATGAGTCGGATCTTTAACCTGGAAGTGACATCCAGATCAAGGCGATAAGTCACGTGGGGACACGGAAAACCATGAGAAAACAGGGCGCAGAAAACCGCTCCCATTAAGATAAGGAACTAGACAGATCTGGACGTTTTCAATTCTTTAAAGAGCTTAACCTCCTCTAGTAAACACTGTAAGTACTTCAGTAAAACTCAGTTTTGGGCTCTCAGCAGCAAAGGCCCTTAGCTCCCTGATCCCTCTTTAGCTTGTCTTGAGAGACTGAAATGAATATTCAAACGGCCGTGACCAACAGGCCCCTGGCCCCACGTCTGCAGCAGACAGTCCAGCAAGCCAAACCACAGCCTCTGGAGCCAGCAGCCCAGAATGCCCAGGACTTGGTCAGTGACTGTAGCTTTCCTAATTTGTTGTCCCCCATTTCCAACTCAGGATGAACCAGAGAAAGTCAAACGTGCTTCTCAAACCCATCGCCCAGAAGACCTGCTTCTGGTTAGCACACCCCAGCCTCCCAGTGTCAGCAGCCTCCAACCAGAGCATATCGCATTCTCTTCCCTCCCCCCTGCCTTCGAGTCTCTGCTAGACGCAGCTGATGGTGGCCGACTCGCTTGTTGCAGCCTGGACGGCACACGCTTTCCCATCTGGGTGGTCTGTATTTCCACGTAACCTAAGAAAACAAGAAAAAGACTACTAATGTCCAGTTGTGATTCAAAAAGTTATGGGACCTGCCTGAGAAGTCTGAAGGGCAGGAAGGGGTGACTGGCAGAGGTGACGGACAGACAGACAGACAGACAGACAAGACAAGATGACGCAACGGCAGGAAAAGCAGTCATCTTTTGTTGGAACCTTCTGGGTTCATTTGTTCAATAACCGTGTGTCTTCTCTCCTAGCTTGACCTGTAATAGAGCCAGCGCAATTTTATAGTTTGGTGTGTTTTTCTAAAATCTATTCAGAAGTGGAAAGGGTTTACAATGAGGGTTTACAATTAAGTTCATGGACTCATCCTAGAAAAAGTGCTACACACCTCATTGCTGGACATCACTGTGGTCACCTTCAAAGTACTCCCCATGGGAAAGCTATGCGCTGATACCTGTGCCATGTCCACCCTTCAAAGCGATTTTGGAACTCTTTCCGGAGTAGCCGTCAGAGCTGTCATTGGATTACTCCTGATGTCCTGAACGTCATCAAAATGTCTCCCTTTCAATATTTCCTTTCAGAGGGGTATGAAAGATCAGGTGAGTAAGGAGGCTTTCTAATACCTGGCTAAAAACTCCCTCACAGAGACCTATACAATTAAGTTTGTGAACTTGCCAGAGTGCTACTGTGCGCAGTGGCCATTCCAGAAAGAGTGTGAAAATTGGCTTCAAGAGTGGACTAGGTACTGGCTCATCGGCGCACAGCTCCCCAAGGGACAGACTTGGAAGGTGACCATAGTGCGATTCAGCCATGAGGTATGGAGCACTTAGAACAATTAAGTTCATGGACTTAATTGTCAGACCTTGTAAAATTTTTACAACATTACCTTTGTATGGGAGTTCCTTAGCTTTATTTATGAGTGTCATGAATTAGGGGACTTTGGAAGTCAGAGCCAGACAGCTATTCTGAAACACCATGCCAGCAAGGAGACTTTTGTATCTGTGGACAGACAGGAAACCAGGAAGATACACTGGGCAGCTTTCAGAGGGGCTGGCTGGCATTTTTTTCTGCTTTCTTGGGATCAAGGAGAAAATTCTGAACCAGGTTAAACTGACCAATCAAGTCCTAACTGACTATCTTAGGGTTCTGTTTCTGGTAGACCTGATTAGGTGACTTCAGTTTTGGCTTCTGAAATATGTTGGTCATTTACGTGAAACAGAAACTTAGGTTTCAGTTTGCTGATGTGGGGACTCGGCACAAGTGTCTCCATTTGGGGCCTGGTGTAGTCAGGGTATCGGAGGGTGTGATAGGCATACCCTGGGCCTCAAACCCCCAACAGTCGGTGAGGTCCCTTTCCTGCGTGCTGAAGCCATTTTCCAAGCAAATCGAATTGCTGGGCCTTGAGCAGTGGTCAGGCCCACCACGGGCCTCGGGCCGCAGCCTTTCCCTCACAGAGATGCCCTGGAGGCTGAGATCAAATCTCAACAACCAGGACTGGAAGCTAAGAGCAAGGATATTTATAGCAAGACTGGAGCTGACGTTTGGCCAGGGCACGATGATGGTGCTGCTGTCCTGGTTTATATAGCCAGCAGCATTAAATGGCTTAAACATGTTCCTTGAGAAAAGCTGACCTCCACAGGTGTGGTGATGGGAGGCCAGAGATTCTCCCGCTTCCTAGCCCTACACAACAGAATCAAGGGGTATCCCAGCCCAGTGCTTCTCAGTGGAATGTGCACACTCATCCCCATCTCAGGTTAGAGCACAGATTCTGAGTCACTGGATGTAGAGTGAGCACGAGATTTGCTGTCTCTCATGCGCTCCCCATTGGGCACTTGGCTGCTAATCCAACAGTCTCAAATCTACCCAGTAGCTCTGCAACAGAAAGACCTGGCAATCTGCTTTTGTAAAGATTACAGCCAGACAGGTCTCGGCAGTTCTGCTCTGTCCCCTTGGGTCCCTGAGTCTGAATCAACCTAGGCGCACCCACCAGCAGTACCAAGCTCCCGGGTGATGTCTTGTGCCAATTCTGCAGTCCCTGAACAACACAGTGAACAGCAGAGCTTTTAGGGCAGGTGGCTGTCAGCCTGGGGTGCAGATCAGAGTCCCATGGTGGTGATTTTAGGGGACATTTAGGCTGATGGGCATACCTAAGTTTGTTTTTTAAAAAAGAAAATGTTATGCATACCACTTTGGTGAGTGGCATCCATGGTCTTAAAATCTAACAAGTGGCCATCAAAGTAGCATCAACTGGTCCCAGTTCACGTGGAGCAGAGGAGAATGAAGGGTACCAGAGACAGGAGGGAAATAGCCCAGGACACAGACGATGCCCCAGGGTCTGAGAGCACATCAGCATGGGACCAGAAGAACTAGGTGGTGCCCAGCTACCACCAATGACTCCCCTGACAGGGGACACAACGTAAAGCCCCTGATACAGTGGGAGAAAAATGGGTGTGCAGAACTAGAACTCTGTTAAAAGACCACACTTGATTGTTTGTTAGACCAGAGGGTCACCTGAAGACCTGGCCCCCACTCTCTCTGTTAGCCCAGAGCTTGGAGCAGTGCTGAGGCCAGGTCTTCAGACACAGATGGTACTGGACTGTGATATGTGGAGTAGTGGTGGCGAGGAATGTACTTCTTGTCTGAGGTGTATGCCTGAGGCTGTCCCAGCAGCTCCTGTCCAAAGGCGAGATGGGAGGGCCGAGGGGGACAGGAGCTGGTGGAACGACTGTGGGAAGTGCAGGGAGGAAAGTGGGAGTGTGCTGTTGCAGGGTGGGGAGAGCATCTCAGGTTGCATGGCAGTGTGGGTGTGGGCTTTTATGTGGCAAAGTGACTTGGATTGTAAATTGTCACTTAAATCACAGTGGAATATTAAAAAAGCAAAACAAAATAAACAAACAAGAAACTCCCATGGCGGAATGTGAAGGTGGCTCATAGATTCAGCTGTCGCGGGTCTGGAGGGGTACCTTGAGACAGGTATTTAAAACTCCTTTGTGATTCTGTAACATTGATAAACATGGGCTTAGAACCTGTAAATGTACCTATTATCATTTATGTAAGATGAATGTGGTTGAAGGGTTAATACCTTCACGGACAATGTATTGCAATCAATCTAATCTCTCTGTCTGAGGTTGAAAAAAGCCAATGGTCTAGGAAGCAATACTCTGTGTCTGCACCCCTATACCCTATGACTATGAGAGATTCCTACTGATAAAAGTGCCTTTGCACCCTAACCACTATCTCTTTGCAGAAGCCTCCATACCACAAAAGCCACTGCCAGCTATCTGTGCATAAGAAAGGCAAGGAGGGTATGTGTGTGAGTGTGGATGCTGGAGAGACAGCTGTGAACCCATGATCTCACTTACTGAAAATGGCCTTTGCGTTCTCTGATGAAGTCCTCCTCCCTGAGATCTCATGGTTTAAAAGCCAGTTTTTGAGGCAGCATGGTCACGGCCCTGTAGAGAGACACACCACACCTTCCCCAGCAGCAAAGACCCAAGAAAGCATGGGAAACAGATAGTGCTGTCATCTCTGGAACCCTGGACATCAAATGAAGGATAGACTCGACCCAACACTGAATGGAAGAAAAAACTGACAGGAAACAGAGAATGAGGGGAGGTGAGGACTGGAGGCCTCCTGCTGTAGGAAATATACTAATACTCTGTAGAAAATACACTAACAGTCTTGACAGGACCGTGGCCATACTGAGACACCGTAGTGTTGCTTATCACAACTCTGCCTAACCTGCTGTACTGGGGACATGATATTAACATCCTGAGTCCTTTAACCTGGAAGTGACCTAAGAGTACATCCAGATCAAGGAGATAAGTCACATGGGGACACAGAAAACCATGAGAAAACAAAGGGCGTGGAAACCGCTTCCATTAAGAGAAGGAACTAGACAGATCTGGATGTTTCAATTCTTTAACTTTAAAGAGCTTAACCCCCTCTAGTAAACTCTATAAATACTTCACTAAAACTCAGTTCTGGGCTCTTGTCAGCGATGGCTGTTAGTCCCCCGATCCCACTTTAGCTTGTCTTGTTTCTTATCCTCGGCATCGCCCCTGCCTTCTACCCTGTTCGTTGGAGAAATTCTCTGACATCCTGCCAGCTAATGTGGCATAGCGTTGCTACCTTGACACACAGCCAGCAATGAACACAGACAGGGAGCCTGGGAAAGCAACTTCCCAGAGCACCCAACAGGGGACGGGGTACCCAATGGGGGGTGGAACACCCAATAGCCAGAAACACACTTTCCCACCCCTCACCCTCCTAGTGAGTGGAAGCAAGACCATGCCATGCTGCAGCCCCAACTGCCAGGGTCTGTAATAGAAGGTCCCCTTCACTCAACAGGTCCATCCTGCCCCCACCCGTCCTGTGGTTTCTTTCCTTCCTGTTCTTTCTTCCTCCCACCTAGCCCTGAACACTACCTCCCTTCCTTCTAGCTCCTCTGCTGCAGTTTTCTTCCTTTTCTGTACTCCTCCCACATACCCCTACATCGCCTCTTGCTCTTCTCAGGGGCCCCTGAAGTGCTACCAGTGCACTGGTCTGCCACTGCCCTGTGTCCACCCTGCCCCAACCTGCTGGCCCCCAGGGTGCTACTGTTTCCATTTATTCATTTATTTTTCTTTCCTTTTTATTTTTCTTCTTCTCTTTAACCCTCCCACTTAGCCTCATCCGTCCCCCCCACCCTTCTCCACAATGACCCTGTGCGCAACAGAACCACAATACTGCCTGGTCCTGCACCGCGCCCTCAATTGTTTTTATGCTTCAGCCCACTGGTGCAGCCACAGTGTCAATCCATCTTGTTGAGGGTCTTCCTTTTTTTCATTGACCCCCTAAATTATCAAGGATTATGTCCTTCTCCAAAGACTGATCCTTCCTGACAACATGTCCAATGCATAAAAGTAGAAATCAGTAAGGCAACGTACAAGGGAAAAAAATCAAATCCATGGAAACTGAGTAACATCCTGCATAAAAACAACTGGCTAATAGAAGAAACCAAAGAAGGACTTTAAAAATTCCTAGAATCAAATGAGAACAAAAACACATCACACCAAAACCTTTGGGACACAGCAAAGGCAGTGTCAATTTATAGCAATAAATACAAACATACAGAAAAACGAATGGGCCCAAATCAAGATGTTAGCTCTACAACTGGAGCAAACAGAAGGAGAACAGCCAAAGAGGCCCACAGTCACCAGAAGAAAAGAAATAGTAAAGATTAGGGCGGGAATAAGTGAAATAGACAACAGAAAAATTGAAAGAATCAATAAGACCAAAAGTTGGTTCTTGAAAAGATCCACAAAATCAATAAACCACTGGCCAAACTGACAAAAGAAAAACAAGAGCGGAAGCAAAGAACTCAAATAAGAAGCAAGATCGGGAACGTTACAACGGACCCAACAGAAATGAAATGGATCATAATAGAATATTATGAAAAGCTATATTCCAATAAATTTGAAAACCTGGAGGAAATGAGTCAGATCCAACTTGACAGCACTTGGCTTTAGCTAGAGGAAATGGGCAAATTTCTAGAAACATACTACCTAACTAAACTACCACAGACTGAGATAGAAAGTCTGAACAGATTGATAAGAGTGGAGACTGTAGAGGTAATAATGCCATCTCTCCCCCACCCCCACCAAAAAAAACCCTGCCCAGACAACTTCCCTGGAGAATTCTACCAGACATTTAGAGTAAAGCTCACACTAGTGCTACTCAGACTATCTCAGAGCATGGAGAAGGAAGAAATACTCCTGAGTTCATTCCATGAAACCAGCAGAATGCTGATACCAAGGCGAGACAAAAACACCACAAAAAATAAGATATAGACCAATATCTCTTATGAATGTAGAAACAAAAATTTTAGCCAATAGAATTCAGCATCATATAAAATAATAACAACACACCATGCCCAAGTGGGATTGATACCAGGTATGCAAGGATGGTTTGACTCAGTCAACATAATCCATCGCATAAATACAACACAAGAATCACATGATCACCTCAATCAATATGGAAAGGCGTTTGATAAAGTACAACACCCACTCCTGATTTAAAAAAAAAAAAAAAAACTCAATAAAATAGGAATAGAAGGAAAAAGTCCTCAACATAGTAAAGGGCATCTATACAAAACCAACAGCCAGTGTCATTTTCAATGTAGAGAGACTTAAGGCATTCCCCCTGAGTCCTGGAAAAAGACAAGGATACCCTTTATCAGTGTATTTAACACTGTGCTACAAGTCTTACCTCAAACAGTAATGCAAGAAGAGTAAATAGAAGGCATCCAAATTAGAAAGGAAGAAGTAAACCTATTGCTACTCACAGATGATATGACTCCCTGAGTAGAGAACCCCAACAATTCCACAAGAAAACTTTGGGGAGTAACAGATTCAGCAGAGTAGCAGGGTTAACCTGCAAAAATCACATCAATTCCTCAACACCAACAAGAACTTGGAAAACGAATCAGGAAAACAATACCATTGATGTAACAACGTGTTATTGTTAGGGCGCACTAGTTGGTTCTGACTCATGGTGACTGTTGGGGATTGAACTGTGCTTCCCCAAAATGTGCATCAATTTTGTTGGGCCATGATTTCCAGTATGACAGTGTGACTGTCCACCGTTTTATCTACTGTGACTTGCCTATGTGTTATAAATCACACGCCTGTGATGTTAGTGAGACTGGATTAAAACCAGCCAAACCCGTTACCGTTGAGTCAACTCTGAGTCATAGCACCATGCGATTAGTGGCAGTTATACTGAGACAGGACTCCATCTGTGAAACTGGGTTGTGTCTTGAGCCAAGCTCTTTCGGGGTATAGAAGAGAAAGGTGAGGAGAGAGCCAGGAGGACCCGATACCCCTCAGAGAACAGTGCTGGGAGCACAGTGTGTCCTTTCAGCCTGGGGCTCCTGTGCAGAGAAACTCCTAGCCAGCGGAAGACTGATGACAAGAAACTTCCCTCAGAGCTGGCAGAGAGAGACAGCCTGCCCCTGGAGCTGGCAGCTGCTTGGTAAAGCCATGCACTGTGGTATTTCTGTTACGGTAACGGGACTAGATGATGCCTACAGCAACGACCATGCACAGCAGAATGAGCCACGCCCAGTCCTGTGCCATCCTCACAACTGTGGTTCTGCTGGAGCCCTAATCGGCAAGATTAGATAGTGTCTTAAACTGATCTCTTCTGAGACACAGAAGAGAGAAGAGAGATGGGGGACTTTATGCCACCAAGAAAGCAGTCCTGGGAGCAACATGTCTTTTGATTTCTTGACTGTTGCTTCTACAGGTGTTGATTGTGGATTCAAGTAAAATGAAATCCTTGACAGCTTCGATATTTTTTCCACTTATCATAATGTCACTTACTGGTCTAGTTTTGAGGCTTTCTGGTTTCTTGATGTTGCGGTGTAATCCATCCTGACGGCTGTGGTCTTTGATCTGTATCAGTAAGTGCTGCATGCCATCTTCACTTGCCGCAGGCAAGGTTGTGTCATCTGCATAATGCAGGTTGTTGTTGAGTCTTCCTGCAATCTGCCTTCCTTCCTTCTTCTTTTCCTAGTCTAGCTTTTCTGATTATTTGCTCAGCATACACACTGAGTAAGCAGGGTCAAAGGATACAACCCTGAGATGCACCGTTCCTGAATTGAAACTGTGCCGTATCGTACAGGCTCTTCATGCATGAGTACAACGGAAAGTTCTGAAATTACTGTTCTTTGCAGTGTTATGATCTACACAGTTGAATACCTTTGTGTAGTCAGTAAGACACAGACAAACTTCTTTCTGGTATTCTCTCCTTTCCCCGGGATCCCTCTGACATCAGCAGTAAACAGCCCTCATTCTATGTCTTCTTCTAAAGCCAATTTGATTTTCTGGCAGTTCCCTCTCAGTGTACTGCCACACCTGCTTTTGAATGATCTTCAGTAAAGTTTTACCTGTGTGTGATATTAATGATATTGTTGGATAATTTCCACCTCTGGTTGGATAATCTTCCTTGGGAATATGCATAAACATGGGTGTCTTGCCCTCAGCTGGCCAGGTAGCTGTCTTCCGAAGGTCTTGGCCCAGATGAGCGAGTGCTTGGAGTGCTGCGTGTTTGTTGAAACGTCACAGTTGGTATGCGGTCAATTTTAGAGACTAGTTTTTCGGAGATGCCCTCAGTGGAGCTTGGACCTCTACCTTCAGTTAAGTGGGGTACTGAAGACACTAGAAGAGAAAACAAGTTACAACTCTGGGGAAGGCAACACACCATGTAGGGGACGTCAGCACAGCCTGACCAAGACAAAGTCATGGAAGCTTCCCACGCATTCAAACTCCTTGAGGGGCTGAGGGCTGGGGACCACGTCTAGGTCAGTTGGCATAACATACTTCGTAAAGAAAATGTTGTGCATTCAAGTGTCATGAACAGCATCTGAGGTCTTCAAAGCTCTCAAGTAGCCATCTAAGATATTTTTACTGGTCCCATCCCATCTGGAGAGAAAGAGAATGAAAAAACAAACAAAGACACAAGGAAATCAGCAGTCAAAGGACTAATGGACTCGATGAACACGGCTTCCACCAGCCTGAACCCAGGAGAACCAGATGGTACCCAGCTACCACCACTGACCAATCTGACAGGGATCCCAATAGAGGGTCCCAAGTGCGCCATGTCCCCCACTGTTTTTTTGCTTAAGCCCGTCATGGCCACTGTGTCAGTCCATCTTGAGCGTCTTCCTCTCTTTCGCTGACCCTCCGCTCGACCGAGCATGATGTCCTCCTCCAGGGACTGATCCCTCCTGACAACCTGTCCAAAGTATTTAGGATGCAGTCTCCTCATCTTTGCTCCCAAGGAGCACCCTGGGTGTACTTTTTCCAGAACAGATCTGTTTGTTCTTTTGGCATTCAGTGGTACATCCAGCTTCCTCTCTAGCACTACAATGTAAAAGCATCAATTCTTCTTCTGTCTTCTCTGTTCATTGTCCAGCTCTCGCCTGCATATGATGCAACTGAAATTACCACAGCTTGGGTCAGGAGCACTTTAGACACTTGGTATAGTCAGACTTAAGTTTCTGAAAATCTGGTGTGAAAGAGCATCTCATAGTTTAATTTCCCTAATAGGTACTAAACAGATAAAGCCCCTTTTCATATGCTTATTGGCCGCTTGGATTTTTTGGTTTGTAAAGAGCCTACACAGGTCTTGTCTTGGTTTTAAATAGGTTGAAACTGTTTGCTACAGACTTCCAAAAGCCTTTATATATTTTGGATAAAAGTGCTTAAGTTACATGTGTTGAAAATACCTTCTCTGAGTTTCTGCCCCCCTTTGAGGTCTTTCAGTGAATTTTTTCATTTTAATGTGTTTGAAGAATTCCTTGTTTTCCTTAAGTGTTAGTGCTTTTTGTGTCTTGTTTAAGGTTTCTTCCCTTTGTAACCCTGAGGTTACAAAGATGTGTTTGTAACCTTGAAAGGAAAAGAACGTGTTAATTGACAAGAATGCAGGACCAACACAAAGCAGAGATCTAATCAGTTTTACTCACGTGCAATGTGGCACAAATTTCCTGAAAACGCAGCTGAAATACAAATATTCTGCTCTGAGCACGCATCGCATCCCTCAAAGCAGTGCTGTGGTTGCGCCTTTGACTGTACAGCAGGCAGTGTCCTGGGCTACTCTTACACAGGAAACAAACATTTAGTGCTAAGAAAAGAAGCTGCTTTTAAAAAAGAAATCTATGTGTGGCATTACATTACACAGATGGCCAAAGCTTTCCTGATAAACTGATTTTACTATTAATAACTTAAAAGCTTTTATTAAAGCTAGGCTTCCATCTACCACTTTTTGTTAAAAAAATACTTTTTACCCAGAAAATCATTGGGGAGATTGTTGGAAAATAAAAACTCAAAAGGATTCCTCCTGCAACTGTTATTGACATTATTATATGACATTTTTTTCTTGCAATATAATGCAGAAACAACCCTAACCCCCACCCCAAAAGCTACTCTCCCTTTGCCGTCGAGTTAGTTTCGACTCCTAGTGGCCCTGTAGGACAGAGTAGAGCTGCCCCACAGAGTTTTCAAGAAGTGCCTGGTGGATTCCAACTGCCGACCTTCTGTTTAGAAGCTGAAGCACTTAACCACTGCTCCATCAGGCCTTCCACAGCCACCCCAGGCTGTGCTTTGGAAGACCTGAGTTCTGGTTGCCCGCTCTGTGCCCGGTTTCTGCTTCTGTGTGACTCTGAGTGAATCCTTCACTTCTTTGGACTTAAACATTTCCATTTGTGAGGGAATTCTGAGCCCTAATGATCGTGCAGGACAGCAGCAAATTACAGGTTGACTTCGTTGCAGGAGAAAAACATCACAGAGGTTAGTAAGGCCAAACCAAAGTCTTTCAGGTAGGTGCAAAGAAGCAAACACTGGAAACAAACAAACATGCTGCCTGGGCCATGTCCTCCTGAATCCAGGGAACTAACAGAATCGATGCGAGCAGGGGGCAGACAAGCGTGCTGCCCCAGCCTTGTCCGCCCGAGTTCAGAGAAGATTCCGCAGCGGCGGGAACAGGGCGACGGGTAGGCACCCCGCGGAAACCCCTGTCTGTCTGGGTCGAGAGTGTTACGGAATCGTCAGTGTATGGGTTTTAGTCAACTAGTGATGTTTTAACAGAAATACTATGAGTAGATGGCTTTAAAAAGAGTGATTTTATTTGTTCCAGTCCAGTAAGCTGCAAGTCCACAGCCAGGGTGTCAGCCCCAGAGGGAGGCGTTCTCTGCTGGCTCTGCAGGAAGGTCCTTGTCGTCCGTTTTCCCCTGGACTGGGAGCTGCTGAGGTGCGGGGACACCGGTCCTACCTAACGGACAACCTCAGCTTCTGGCACAGCTTCTTGGTGGCATGGTCCCCAAGTCTCTCTGCTAGCTTCTTTATAGCTCGAGACTTTGCCTCGAGGCACAAGGGACTTCTGCACAATGAATCCTGCCAGACCAGCACACCTGCCACCCATCTTCCCTCAGTAACATTGTAGAGGCGGCATTCACAATACGGAGGACTGTCACACAATACCAGGAATCGGGGCCTAGCTACATTTCTACACAGATTTTTGGGGGGAGGAGAGAACTCAATCCATGACAAAATCACTGAAAGCTTGACCTCCCAAAGATTGTCTGCAAACTGTGATCCTACATTTTGAATTGTGTTTTTTAACAAGCGCTGGTACAAGTTTTAGTGAGGACAGTCAGAAGGGTTGTCACCAGTCCAGTGAACCTTCCACCAACGGCCGAGAGAACAAGGGCAGATCGGGCGCATGTGGGTCGTGGGGGCTGCCTTTGGGCTTCGTGTATGTGACAGCTTCTTGAAAAGGTGTTTTCCAAGATCATCCTGGCTGTTGTCTGTAGACCTCAGGGCCCAGGTGATGTGTCCTTGTGGGTCCTGTGAGCCCAGCTCCAGCTGGCTCACATTCTAGGATGAGGAACAGTGGCTCTGGTCTTAACTGCTGAATCACCCCTAAAGTTGACTTAAACTGGGTTTTCTCTTTGTCTTCGTTTTCTGGAAAGGGGGAAGGATGTACTGTGGTTTATGGTCTCCAAACAGGGGACCGGTGGCCTCTTGCAAGGTGACTGCCTCAGAAGCAGACACTGTAAGGCCCTAAAGCAAGGGAGGGCTAGCTGCCCCAGTCGGGGAAGGCTGCTTCTGCAGCCAGAGGAGCTCAGGGTTCTGGACCCGGCTGAGGTTCTCACACCGTCCACTTCCCGGGATCCCATGCCTTCCAAACCCAGATCTCAGTTTCCACCTAAGAGCCCTGCTGAGACGGTCGATTCCGTTCGCCTCATTCTGAAGCCCACAAGGTCGTCTCTGAGGTCGCAGGAGCCACAGTGTAGCTTTTAGGGCTCTTGGCTTCTCCAGCCATGAGTTGCTCATACGAAGACCAGAGCTGTTTGCTTTCTGTAAATTCTCTGCTGCTGTTGCTGTTACTGGACAAAGTCAGGTTCACTCTACCTGCCACGAAGCCGGTCTCTGAGACAGGAGGCTGGGGAAATCATCAAAGCCTTGTTTGCAAGTTGGTGTGCAAAGGGACAGGGGAATTCTTGTCCTCTCATATCTGCCCGTCTGTTGTCCTCAAGCCGGGGTTTTAAAGGGAGAGGCCACATGCCGATGCAGGGGTAGGTGGGAGGGAGGAAGCAGTGTAGGCAAACAGAGACGCACCCATCTGGGGGCTCCAGGCCTCAGGGCTGCAGGGAGACTGTGCATCAGGAACGGGGGTCCTGAGGCTCTCAGTTGTCCCCAGAGCAGGGGGTCGTGGAACGGCGCCTCCACGTGTTTGATGATCTACGAAGAAGCTGTGAAAGCTGCCAAGATTTGATCTCAGTGGCTCCTGCAGGTTAATGTGTGATTTCCTGGGCCAGGTAGTGCTAGGAAGCTGGGAAGTTTAAGAAAAACAAGTCAAGAAATGAAATTAGTCCTGACTGCCCCCTTCTTTCCCCTCTGTTGCTTGAAAACGGTGCTTTTCAGGTGTCTGGTTTCATCACTAACAGCCCTGTAGCCCACAGTTCTTAGATATTCTCACACTGTCACCATAAGCTTATTGCAGTGGCCACGTGGCTTCCCATGGATTTCCCTCAGTAGGTTTGGCATTCCATCCTTTAAGTAGCTGGGTTGCCATGGTAACCAGCCAGGTCTGATACCCCACCCCCAGGCTCCCGTCTTACAGAGTCTGCTTCTTGGAATTCCTCCTCACAGAATTTCTGTAGCAGTCAGGGTCCAGTCGCGGAAGCAGAATCCCCGCTGTGTTTCAGTCAGAAAGGGGTTCAGTACGGGGAGAAACCCCTGCATGGCATCAATTATGCACAGTCTCCCTGCTAACCGAAGACTGGAAGCCTACGTCTGCCCACGGGCATCTCAAAGAAAGGCCTGGCAATCCACTCCTGAAGAATCACTGTCTTTCTGTCAATGCCAGTTAAGGTGTCTTCAGGTGCATTTTTTAGGTGAAAAGACTCCAGAGTGGTTCTTGCATGTGTGGTTGGAGTCCCCGTGAGGGTCGAGAGTAGAGCTGGCCACTGGTCCGCACTCCTTACGGGCAGTCTAGGGTTTTCTGCATAGCTAATTAGGCCCCAAGAGACTCTAAATTAAAATCCATTTGAATGGCTTCTCACAGCAGTTTAATTTTGGGATCAACACAGCTATCCACTGGCCCAAAGGGTGTGAGAAGCCTCAGCTTTCTGTTAAACTGCGGTGCTCCATGTGTGGCTTCCTCAAATGTTCTGACCATTTTTAAGTGCTTTCCAATCAAGAGACTAATAAATTTAAAATATGAGTTGAGGCCCCTAGCTGGCAGAAAAGAAATATAAAAAGCCTGTCCCGTGTGTTGTCTAGGATGTTATTTAAAATAGCCACGCAGAGACTTGCAGAAGAGGACATGCAGGCGACTGTCTCAGTTCCTGTTCAGGTTTTTGTACATCTTGTCTCAAAAGCCATGACTAGCAGTTGTTAGGGGTTTTTTTCCCCACTGTCTTCATAGGGCAGTCTTTTAAATCTTGGAGAAACTGCTTAATGTATCTCAGCTTCTATTAGCTGCTTTGAAGACTTTAAAATAAATTCATTCTGATAAAGTTTTTATTGTTTTATAATATGTTGACTTAAATTAGCCTTTTTGCTAAAGATTGTCCAAATGCAACTGCAACAGTATATTGACAAGGAACTGCCAGAAATTCAGGCCAGCTTCAGAAGAGGACATGGAACCAGGGATATCACTGCTGATGCCAGACAGATTTTGGCTGAAAGCAGAGAATATTAGAAAGATGTTGAGCAGTGTTTCATTGACTATGCAAACGCATTCGACTATGTGGATCATAATAAATCATGGCTAACACTGTGGAGACTGGGAACTCCAGAACACTTAATTGTGCTCGTGAGGAATCTGCATCTGGATCAGGAGGCAGCCATGCGAACAGAGCAAAGGGACACTGCGTGGTTTAAGGTCAGGAAAGGTGTGCATCGGGGTGGTACCCTTTCACTGGACCTTTTCAATCTCTGTGCCAAGCAAATAATCCAAGAAACTGAACTGTGTAAAGAATGAGACATCAGGATTGGGGATGACTCGTTAACACCTGCATTACACAGATGACACCACCGTACTGGCCGGAAGTGAAGAGGATGTGACACCCGTACTGAGGAAGATCAAGGACCACAGCCTTCAGCATGGATTGCACCCCAACAGCAAGAAACAAAAATATTCACAAGTGGACCAGTAAGTAACATCATGATCAATGGAAAAAGGATTGAGATTGCCGAGGATTTCATTTTACTTGGTTCTGTAATCGATGAACATGGGAGTAGCAGTGGAGATATCAAAAGACACATTGTATTGGGAAACTCTGCTGCAAAAGACCACTTTAAAGTATTGAAAAGCAAGGTGTTGTCTTGAAGACTGAGGTGCGCCCGACCCAGACTCAGTATTTTCATTCCAACTTGTAAGCACACGAAAGCTGGACAGTGAACAAAGAAGACAGAAGAAGAATCGATGCCTTTGAGTTGTGGTGCTGGAGAAGAATGCTGAAGGTCCCATGGACCACCAAAAGAACCAACAGATCTCTTCCGGAAGAAGTCCAACCCGGGTGCTCTTTGGAAGCAAAGATGGCGAGACTGCATCTCACATACTTTGGACATGTTGTCAGGAGGGATCCGTCCCCACCACGCTTGGTAGAGTGGAGGGTCAGCAAAAAAGAGGAAGACCCTTTATGAGATGGACTGACACAGTGGCCACAACAGTACGCTTAAGCACAATATCGAATGTGGACGTGGTGCAGGACTGGGCCGTGTTTTGTTCTGTTGTTCATAAGGTCGTTGTGAGTTGGAACCTACCTGATGACACCTAACCATGACAATTGATTAAAGTACTGAGATGTCGGTTGGTTAGTTAATTGATGGTTGATTATGAACAGTCATTACCTGCTTCGCTGGCTTTGTTCCTCTAGAGAACCCAGCCTAGGCCGACACCCAAAGGCCCCTGCTCCGCCGTAGGTTCTCGCCACAGAAGGAGGAGGCTTCTCTCGCCAGGGAGGAGGCTTCCCAAGGGCGGAGAGCGGCCGCCCCTGGAGACAAGCCCCCGATGGGCGCGGGCAGTGCCTTCCGCTTTCACCACAGTCCCAGGTCCCCACCTGTAAGTCTGTCCTTGATCAGCCATTCACACCTTGCCCAAACGTCACTTCCTTGAACCCAGAGCTTGCGAGGGTTGCATTGCCGCTGTGCCTCGCACATGGGCTAAGCGACATCGCGGCTCCCATGGCGGGGCCTCACCGTAGGAGTGAGTGGCCCTGCAGCCTGCAGACGGAAATCCCCCAATTGATGGCTCAATGCCACTAGGGGATCTCCTGGTCCAGCTGCACTGGGATCCTCATCAAGGTGGCTTCTCGGTGGTGGCAGTGGATGCAGGGAGCGGACAGAAAGGGCGGATGCTCCGGGGGTGACGGAGGAAATGTCTGGAAACACTCTCTCAGGCTGGGCCCCGAGACCCCGGTCTGTCTCTGCAGGCCGGGACGACTCCTGCAGTGAGAAAGGAGCAACATTTCTGGTAAGTTCTTTTATTTTAAAAATTACCTAGGAAAGGACTTCTGCTCTGTACAGATGGAATCAGCGTGCTTTTCTTGGCCTTTCCTTTTAAGTACAGCTAAAAACCCTGAATCCTAAATAAAACATGAAAAGACCCCAAAAGGTGGAGGAAACAGTACAGACCAGCCAGGGACCTCAGGACCCAAGAAACAACACGGGGTGAGTTCCCTGGGGTTTTGTTCTGCCTTCTCGGTCCCAGACTGGGTGCTGGATAAGTCAACAACCCAGAAACACCTGCAGGAAAAACCAAAAAACATACCAAGAAAAGGCTTCTCTCTCTAGCCTAAAGCAGGGTAGATAAGTAGACCCAAATGCCACAGGTCAAACTCTGGCCCCACCCCACTCAGCCAGCAAAGGGGCTAGCAGAACCAAGACTTCTCTCCTGGGCCTGTACCCAGGCTATACCCAGGCTGAGTCGATTCTGACTCCTAGTGACCCCGTAGGGCAGAGTAGAACTGCTCCATAGAGTTTCCAAGGAACACCTGGCAGATGTGAGCTGCCAGCCTTTGGGCCAGCCTTTGGGTCAGCAGCTGCAGCTGCAGCTCTTAACCACTGCACCACCAGGCTTCCCAAGCCACAGCAGGGCACTCCAGACCCCTGCTGGTGTGGTGTCGGAGAAGGCCACTGTGTGTGTGTGTGAGGCAGAGGTTATATAATAACTCACTTAAAATGGATGTGTTTAAATGCAAACTGTGTTAACCATGAAACCTTTAGAAGACAACAGACGTGGAAACCTTTGAGACTTGGAACATGGAGAAGCATTGCCAGACGTGACACCCACGGCACAACAGGTTTTTGTAAAATCAACGGGTTGGACTTCGTCACCAGGTGGGGGGTGATGTTAAATGCAGCTTCAGCTGCAGGAAATCCGGTGGGCGTTCGAGAGTCTGTGACAAGCTCCCAGAGATGCCGCTGGTCGGTGGGTCACACTGATGGTGGCGGGGCTGGAGAGCAATGGGATGACAGGTCGGGGGGCACACAGAGGCTGCGTGATGGGGATCCTGCCTTGGGGGAGGGTGTGAGGTTCGCCTGTGCCCAGACAAGTGGTGCAGGCTGTCGTGGCAAAGTGTGGCTTCATCCTTGTGGCCAGCTGACCTCGGGGCTGTGGCCTCTCCAGTCCCGGTGATCATGTGCGCCCATCCCCCACAGAGAACCTTTCTCTGTCTCTAGCCTAGTGTCGCCGTTGCTGTTGTTAGGTGCCGTCGAGTCAGTTCCGACTCAGCGACCCTGTGAACAAGAGAATGAAACACTGCCCGGTCTTGCCCATGTCCGCAATCGTTTCTATGCCTAAGTGGTGTGGTGGGTTACGTGCTACCACTGCTAACCGCAGGGTTGGCAGTTCAGATCTGCCAGGCGCTCCTTGAGTACTCTGGGGGTCAGTTCTGCTGCGGTCCCCAGGGTCGCCGTGGGTCAGATCCTACTCGACGGCCCTTGGCTTGGCCTTATTGTTGCAGCCGTTGTGTCACCCATCTCGTCAAGGGTCTTCCTCTTCTCACTGACCCTTTACCTTACCAAGCCCAGTGGGATGGCTTTATCAGAACAGTGCAAGCCAACAGGGCTGGCGAGGCTGTGGGGAGGTCTGAGCCCCGTCTGTTGCTGTGGAGGGAGTAGATTATGCAGCTACTGCCAGAAACCATTCAGGGGTCCTCAGAGAGGGGAACACAGAGTTACCCAGCGATGCTGTGCCTGAGGGGAGACACAGAACGCGTGAAAGCAGGGACTCAGACACAGCGGCCCACCAGTGTTCACCGCGGCCTCCTCGACAGCATTCTGAGGTGACAGGTACTGGGCGCCTGTGGCCCGGTGAATGGACACAGGTGTCCGGTCGTGGGTTATTTGGCACAAAGGGAGCTGAACGCTGTGGCAGGGGAACCTGAAAGCTGAGGACGGATGTTGTACAGTCTTGATAGAGCTGCTGCTGCTGACTCATGATGACCTTACGTAAGTGGCACCAAATGTCACCCAGTTCTGTACCATCCTCCGGACCACTGGTATACGGGAGTCCATCCCGTGTGTACCAACCCATCTTACTTAAAACAAAACAAAAAAAGCCAGGCCCCGGTATTCTCAGTTGCCTCAAATGCGTGTAAAAGTCAGTGAGTCGGTAAGGAGGACCCACAAATTGACACCCCTGGACTGTGGGGCCAGGACTGATGCTGACTCCAGCGGGAACCACCAGAGAAGGGACGATGCTGTCTCAGAAGAAGTACAGACAGAACACTCCTTAAAGGCAAGGATGATGAGATTGCGTCTCACGTACTTGGGCCATGTGGTCAGGAGGGGTCAGTCCCCAGAAAGGGACATCATGCTTGGTAGGGAAGCAGAAGGGAGGAAACCCCTCAACGATAGGGCCTGACGTAGTGACCGCAATGAGGGGCTCAGGCCCAGTGGCCGCTGGGAGGGCAGCATGGGACTGGGCCGTGGTCCGTTGTGTCATGTACGGGGTCACTGTGAGTGGGAACAGGCCCCACAACACTTCACAACAAGAACATCACACCGAGGGCGTCTGATCTGTCCTTGTGACGCATCCCAAGTAGGTGAATCAGACTATATTGTGTTGTGATCTCTGAATTTTCACTGGCTAATTTTCAGAAATAGACCACCAGATTTTTTTCCTAGTGTTTCTTATTCTAGAAGCACCACTGAAAGCCGTCCACTCAGCTGGCCCTGCTGGTGTCTGAAATGCTAGCATCACGGTAGCGTGTCAGGTACCACGGAGGGACAAACCGACAGACACATGGTGGTGTCTGACCTCGCTTACGTGCGATGCCAGAGCAGGCCAGTGCACAGGAACCAGTGGTCCTCGGGGGAGCGGGACCGAAAATGGGGAGTCACTGTTTAAGGGGGACTGCATTTCTCTCAGGGTCGTGAGATTCAGAAAACACAAAGTAATGACAGTTGCCCGACACAGAGAGCGTAATGCCGCGGATCTGCACGTACAGAAATGGCCGAACGACCAAGGAGCCTGTGAGAAGATGCTCGGTGTCGTACGCCTCTAGGGAACTGCAGAGTAAACCATTGCCATAGCATCAAAGGAAGGTGGGAGAAACACACACGCTAGCTGTGCCGGAAAGGCTTGGTCCACACTCAGCCATCTCGGGAGACCACATATGATCCAGAACCACCAACAGAAGGCAGAGAAGTCCGGGCTGTTCTGAAGGCACTGGCCACACGTCGGCTCCAGGAACGGACAGAGTGCCACCTGAGACGCTTCAGCAACAGACCCGGAAAACACTCAGCTCGTCTGTGCCCCAAAATCTGGCAACAGCTGCCTGGCCACCCATTCCAACGCAATGCAACCAAACGGCATGCGAAGATTATCAAAGAGTAGCATTAATGCCACATGCAAGCAAAAGTTTGCTGAGAATAATTTTAAAATGACTGGTCATACATCAGCAGGGACCTGCCAGAAGTTCAAGCAGGATCCAGAGGAGGATGTGAAATCAGGGATACTTTGCTCCAGACAAAGGGATCCTGTCAAAAGGCAGAGGACGTCAGACAGACGGTCACCCGAGGTGTTGTGATGACACAAAAACATTCAGCCGTGTAGGTCAAAACAAATTACGAATAATGTCGTGAGGAGTGGAAATTTCAGAATGCTTCAGTTACGCTCACATGGCCTGTGTGCGCAGATCAAGAGGCAGTCGTTCAAACGGAACAACAGGGTGCTGTTTGCTTAAAAATTGGAAAAAGGTTGCAGCCTTTTGCCTCACGTATTCAGTCTGTATGCTAAACAAATAATCGGAGAAACTGAAATATATAAAGAAGAACACGGTGTCAGAGGAGGAGGCCTATCTGCTGTGACATTACTGCACACCCTTGCTGCAGGTGAAGGTGAAGAACTTACTGACGAAGGCCGAAGACTGCTACCTTCAGTATGGATCACGCTGGGAGGTAAAGAAGAAAAAAACCCTACAACTGGACAGCTCAGCTTCCAGACCATAGAGAAGACAGGAAAGTTGTCAGTGATTCTACTCTACGCAGCTCGCTCATCAACGTCCACGGAAGCAGCAGTTAAGAAATCAGCTAATGTGTTGCCTGGGGAAAATCTGTTGCAAAAGACTTTTTTTAAAACATTTTGGAAAGCAAAGATGTCTCCTTGATGGCTGAGGTAGATGGGCCCACGCCATGACTTTGTCAGACGCCTTTGGTGTGTGCAAAAATTGGAAAAATGGAAAAGAACGAATAATTGAAGTGTTCCAAGAGTTACGTCAGCAAAGAGAGCGGAGCAGTCTGCAGGCTGCTCAGAGACCAGAGGAGTCGGTCTCAGGAGAAACGCGACCAGAGTGTCCCTCAGAGGTGAGCAGGCACGGCTCCAGCTTGCTCACTGCAGACACGTTGTCGGGAAAGGTCAGTCACCGGAAAAGGACACAAGAAAGCAGAGGGCAGCAAAAATGAAGGCCACCCTGGGTGAGACGGTTGACAGCGCAGCCCCAGCAATGGCCTCAGATATCCCAAGGAGCACAAAGACGGTACAGGACTGAGGGACGTTTCATTCTGCGACGATCAAGTCCTTGTGAGTCATAGACCCAGCAGCCACTAACAGCACGGCTGACTGATGTTCCATGTAGTTGCGTGGAACGTATACAGCAGGTAGGCTCTCTGTGGCTGCAGATCTGCTCGGTGGGCTGTTTTTGAAACAATCGGTTGTGTATGATTTGGGTGCAACACCGGAGAGCTCTGTCGAGCCAACGGGCCCCGACTGGCCGTGAAGAAGTCAGTGGCTTGAGGCCGACATGCGGAAGCCGTCTTTGACTCCTGACACAACGTGCCCCCTCCTCGATTCTCTGGTCTTTCTGACCGTGATGGCAGAGGCATTTCCGGAATAGAATTGTCAACTGATGAACATGTGGTCTATTTCTGCTTGTTGACACAAGGCCTGCAGAGGTGACAGCCAGCCATGGGGAGCACTGTATCCCATTTCACTCACTCTCAAGGGCAAAGGCCCGACAGACCCATGTGATGGACCTTCCCGAGGCCACAGACACAGCGCCTTTTCTCAGGGTTCTGGCCTTCCCGATAAGACAGCAGAGAGACAGAGTCCATCTGTCTGGCTCAGCGGGCCTGATGGAAGACAAATGCCACACTCTCTCCAGCCTGCTGTCATAGACAGGTGTCCTGGTCCTTTGAGAAGCAGCTAGTGAGGGATAAAGGAGAACCAGACTGGTCCCTTCAACTGCTGCCACTCCTGCTGGGAGCACTTGGCTGTTTGCTGTGGACACACCAGGGAGGGAGGAACGTCCCTCACGTGCGGAGGACCCGCCAGTTCAGCTGCTGGCCTTCCAGCCTCTCCAGCAGCTGTAGTACAGTGGCCATATATTCCTGTCTGTCAATGTCTGCTTCAGAACCCCTGAAACAGGTTCCTGCGGTTCACAGTTTCATCTCCTGGAAACGTCTGCTGGTTACCTGAGGTTGTGTCTGACTGTCGTCACCAATGTCATGCAGCCTAGGGGAAAAACTTAAGAAAGTTCTCCGTGTGATAAGCAAAGACCAGCGGTGAGCTGACGTGGAGCTTACACATCGTGCCAGCTCATGTCACAACTGGAAACTATGATGCCTCCCCCGCTTTGGCGGTGGGGGGACGTGGGAGTCGGCTGTCCTCGTCAGCCCGGCTAAGCAGGGCCCTGAGGGACTAGGGTACAAGTCCCCGGGCCCAATTTCCAGGTTGGGACAGCATGACACCACAGCACCTGTCACAGGGGGCAGCTGTGGAACCACACGAGGTGCCTGAGTGTGTGACGAGGGGAGTCCGGGGTGGGCTAGCTCTAGACACAGCTCTCCAAAGCCAGCCCGTTGGGCGGAAGCCTAGTTTTTCTAAGAAACTGGACTTGGCCGGGGCAGGCAGTTCTGGGAGCCCAGGCTGATTTCCCCAGAATCTTTTTATCTGCCATCCCTCTGTGCCTGGTCCCGTGTCAGGGACACAGCAGCTTCTCAGTAAATGATTCAGGAGAGAACACAGCATGCCGGGGACGTGGGCTTCGGGTGAAGAGTTGTGGAAAAGGACTGCACGGCCACTGGAGAAGAAGGAGGCCCGGCCAGGCGCAGCCGAGGAAGGGCTGAGGGGGTGACTGCAGCGCCGTGCGGGAACACCAGGTCACCAGGTGCCCTTGTTCTGGGCTCCCCCGCACTTTCCAGGGACTGAGTGAGTCCCACCTCCCGCCTCTCCTGCTGCTGGAACAAATCTCCACAAGCGTGGTGACTTGAAACAGAAAGGTGTTCTCTCAGGGTCCCAGAGGCTGGAAGTCTGAAATCCACAAGTCCACCCTCGGTCCAGAGCTCGGGGGAGAACACCTCCCGGCCTCTTCCCCGCCTCGGGGGCCAGGCAGTCTCGGGGTGCGGCCACATCCCTCCACCCCTGGCCTGCATTTTCACAGCGGGCTCCCCTTCTGTGTCTGTGTGAGACGCCCCTCTGCCCCGATGACCCATCTCACGACCCTCACCTTCGTCATATCCCCCGAAAGCCTCTTCCAAACAAGGCAACACTTTGAAATCCCAGGGGTTAGGACTGGGAGTTTAGGTGGCCATGACTCAACCCCCTACACCCTGGCCGTGGAGACGGCCCACGATGACAGACATTGAGTCATTGTCACGGATTGAATTGTGTTCCCCCAAAATCTGCATAGCAGTTTGGCTTGGCCAGAGCTCCTGGTGTCCTGTGCTGTTTCTCCCCGCTGGAATTCGTGCCTCTGTGATGTTAATGAGGGAGGATGGGTGCCGGTTGGGTCGTTGGGACCAGATTCAAAGTTGAATTTGTTTTGTGCCTTGAGGCCATCTCTTGAACTGTGTAGGAGAGAAACTAGCAGAGACATTTGGGGACCTCATACCCCCAAGAAAACAGTGCCATGAGCCGAGCACGTCTTTTGGGCAGGGCCAGGTTCTCAGCAGCTCAGAAGCCCCCGGTCCAGGGGAAGAGTGACAAGGACTGTCCTCAAGGGCTTGCAGAGAAGGCCTCCCCTGGAGCTGACACTCTGCATTTGACTTTCAGCTTACTGGAATGGGACAAATAAAATTTCTCCCTTTATAGCCATCCACCTGTGGCATTTCTGTTAAAGCAGCACTGGATGACTGAGACAGTGACCCCCACGTCTTCCACGGAAACAGTCCGGAGCTTGCTGCCCTCGGCCACTTGGACAACCAGAGCTGGGGCCTTCCAGGGGGCCTGCCAGCAGAGCAGGTGTGGGTGGTGCGCTGGCTGACTGCTTCAGCTTTAACAAAAGGTCAGCAGTTCAGACCCTCTAGGCTCTTGTTGGAAACCCTATGGAGCAGTTCTACTCAGTCCTATAGGGTCGCTGTGAGACGGAATCAACTCGGCATCAGTGGGTTTGGGTATTTTTGGTTTATTTCCGTTCACGGAAACCCTGCTGGCGTAGTGGTTAAGTGCTCTGCCTGCTCACCAAAAGGTCAGCAGTCTGAATGCACCAGACGCTCCTTGGAAACTCGGTGGGGCAGTTCAGCTCTGCCCTACAGGATGGCTGTGAATTGGAATTGACTTGCCAGCAGTGGATTTGGGTTTTTTTAATGTTCATTATGAGTTTGGGGCTGATACTGCTTTTTTTTGTTTGTTTAGGGGACTCATCCTGCCCAGTCACTTTCTGGGGTTTTGTGGGCTGTCCTCATACAGCGCTATTGGAATGTTGAGGATGGGGTGGTGCCCTGGATGCTCTCATTAATAGCTATTTTTAATAGTTAGGGTGTGCTGGCATAATAGTGTATGCTGGGACTGTACCCTCAGAGTTTTGAATGATGAGGAAAACTGAAGAAGTAAAGTTGACGTGTTTCAAGCTGTTCTCGGTGCCTGGAATGCCTGACTCCACGTACCCGTCTGTTCGTTGACCCCGTACCCACTTACCCCGTGCTTACTGTGAGTGAGGCAGCGCACTGGGTTCTGAACAACAGGGGTAAACACGCTCCTGTTCTCCGTCAGCTCACATCCTGCTACAGGCCGGGTATGGGGGAGACAGGCCAACCACCTGGGAGACAGACATTCGCCTGTCACTGATAACGTGGATGTGGAGGGCTGAAGGCTGGTCCTCCGGAAGCTGCTAGGAGGCAGGCCCAGTCTGGGGTCCTCTGTGTAGGGTTGACGGGGGCGGTGGTGCATGCTGGGGGTTTCGCACCAGAGCTGGCACCGGTCCTGATAGGTGAGTCGGTCCTCTTTCATTGTTACAACAGAGTCTTTTTTTAAAAAAAACAGACCTCATTGTTTTAGGTTTATAGAAAGCTTGTGCAAAAAGCACAGCATTCCCTGGTATTCCGTCCCCTAGTTTCCTTCATTACTGACACTCACACTCCTGTGGTGCGTGTGTTAACAGTGACGTGCCGGTACTAGTGTGGTATCGGTAACTACACTCCATGATTACACTGGGTAGCAGTCTTTGTGTAGTACCAAAAACCTGTTGCTGTGAGTCGATTCCGACTCACAGTGACCTTACAGGCTAGAGAGCTGCTCTGTGGAGTTTCCAAGGAGATCCTGGCGGATTCAAACTGCCAACCTTTGGTGAGCTGAGGTAGCTCTTAACCACTTAACCACCAAGGTTCCCCTGCGTCTTTCAGTGGCTTCGTAGCTCATTCTGTTTTCTTACTGAATAATACTCCATTGTATAGAGGTGTCACAGTTTTTTTATCCAGTCACCTACTGAAGAGTATCTGGATCACTTCCAGTTTTTGAAATTGTGAAGAAAGCTGCTATAAGTTTTCAAGGCAGGCTTTTATTTGGACATTCCTTTTCATCTCTTCATGGAAGATACCTAGGAGTGCTGTTTCCAGGACAAATTGTAACCCTATGTTTAGCTTTGTCAGGAACTTCCAGACTGTCTTCCAAAATGGTTCTATCATTTTGCACTCCTGCCAGCAATGAGAGTTCCCATGGCTCCAGGTGCTGGCCAGCACTTGGTGATGTCAGTGACTGGATTTTAGCTGGTCTAAGAGGTATGCAGTGCTATGTCATTGTGGTTTTAGTGTGCTGTTCCCTAATGATGTATGACGTTGAACATTCTTTTCATATATTATTTGCCATCTGTGTATCTTCTTTGGTGAGGTTTTTATTTAGATATTTTGTCCATTTTGTAACTGGGTGTTTTCCTATTGTTCAGCTTTAAGAATCATTTGTAACTTGGATCGTATGCTACTTTCATTCAATCACAATAAAAAAGAAGAGTTATTTGTATATTTTGGACACAGGTTCTTTAAATCTGTTCTCCAAATATCTTCTCCCATTCTGTGACTTGTCTTCTGTTTTCCTAAACTGTCTGCTTTCAGTAGACTTCTCTCATCCATTAGAGTCTGTCCAGCCATATGGGTAAATCACAGGGAGATACAGTTGGTTCTAGACATTTTCCTTTAGGTATTAATTTCTCAAATTTCCCTCAGGATCCAATTTTATTTTTGATTTCTCTCTTGGCTTAGGGGGCTGTGGAGGGAGGAAGCATTCCAGAGGGTTCCCCTTGACCTTCTCTACTCTGAGAACTGTTCGGCGACTGGCCAAGGAAATGGTGTATGGGTTGTGTCACCTTCTTGCTGCTGTTGGGTGCTATTGGGTTGGCTCTGATGACAACCCTGTGTCCGACAAAATAGGACACTGCCTGGCGCAGCACATCCTCCCAGTCATTCTCTATGTTTGAGCCCATTGTTTGCTGTCCCTGTGTCACTCGTCTCACTGAAGGTCTTCCTCTCAGTCATTGACCGTCTACTACACCAAGCACGATGGCCTTCTCCAGGGACTGGTCCCTCCTGATAACATGCCCGAAGTGTGTGAGATAACATCTCCCTAATCCTCGTTTCTCAGGAGCACTCTGCCTGTACTTCCTCCAAGACAGATTTGTTTATTCTTCTGGCAGCCCCTGCTGTATTCCACATACTCCATCAACACAATACTTCATGATTATGTATCAACTATCAAGTGTGAGCTTTAGATATACTTCTAGGGGGGCAGGCAGGTGACCACCATGTGGGTCTGCGGGCCACTGTGAATTTAGATCTGGGCCAGCTTCTGGGGGTGGGGAACATGATGAAACATTGGGTTTTCAGGCATCAGCACCTAAAATACTTGAAATATTCAGTGTTTCCCTTCCTCTGGTAGACAGCTAACTGATGAGGTGGCTGTGGATCTTTTGACCAACACAGCGCCACATACATACACTCTCTGTGGTGTTGCAGGGTCCTTACTGCTGGGGGCTCGGTCATTGGGTCCTGGGTCTGAAAATCTGGAGCCGGCAGGTCCTGGTGTCTCGTTTCTAAACCCCATCTCAGTGTCTGCTTTCTCAGATTACTTCTGGCTCCAGCTGTCCTCAGCTAGGCCCCTGGGAGGCAGACTCCGAGATGGAGATTAGCACACAGGAGGCAGTTTATTGGGGAAGCCCTTGGACTCAACTATGGACGGGAGGGAAGAGGGAGAAGCTGAGCTGTGCTCCAGATGCAACACAGGCTCAGCCCATCCTGTGGGGACCGGGGCCTGAAATCCCTTCAGAATCATCCTCAGTTGGTTTTGGCCCTCCCCCCTCCGTTGGCCATTGGGTAGAGGGGCTACAGGATGGAGGTGTGATTGTGAACTAGACAGCGCTTGTTATTCAAGTCAGTTCCCCCAGGATGATGGCCACCACAGGCCAGCTGCGCGGCTGAGCGGAGAAAGGGTGAGTGCCTGGGGAGCACATCGTGGAATTTCTCCAAGGTGAACCTTTTAGAAAGATAAAAACACAAATGACAAAGTCATACAGTGTTGAGTGAGGGTGCAGTGAATCAGTTCAGTCCTGGGGAGAGGACTTCTTATAGCGCCTGGGTAAGTCACTTGATCAAGCCCTTCAGGGAGACACAGGTCAAACATTTTTCTCTGGGAATCTCCACGCTCTCCTTCACCCAGACTGTGGTTGCTGTGTTTCGTGCTGTGTCAGAGTGCCCACTGTCTGTCCCGTCAGAGCTGAGCAGAGAGGCGAGTGCCACATCAAGGACTGTACTCCCTCATCTGCCACAGTGTCCAGCTGCTGACACTCTGGCTGCCCCCAGACTGGCCTACCTGGTCCTTGTACCCACAGGAGGGATCCAGAGCACGGGCAAAGTGTGTCTTCTCATCGAACTACCCAAGTCTATCAGCTTGTCTCCAAACAGCCACACTCCTCGCCAGGCTCCGTGGTTGGCTGTGGCCCTGGGGCATTTCGTAGGGCCAGAGAGCCGGACCTGACCACTGAGATCCACTGGGACCCCAAGTCTGAGGAGCCCCAAGCCTGAGGGATCGGGTTCACACCTTCTCATGAGGCTATCATGTTACTTGCTCTTGACTTTCGTCCCCCCAGTTTCTTGGGGGAAGGGTAGTGTTGTCCCACTTCACAGATGGAAGGTGATGGTCTCAGAAATGAGTGGCCGAGGTCGCACATCTGGCAGGGGACAGAACTTGGCCTGTACGCCTGTGCCACACAGTTCTTAGCTGCTCAAGTCCAGCCTGCCCTGTCGGCCATCAGCCTGTCATTTATGTCAAAGGCAGCTTCCACTGGAAATCACCACAAGGAAGAGCAGGGTGCCCTGCAGTCCTCCCAGATAGCTCGGTACCGCCAGGAACAAGCTTGATTACCTGCCTCCCAGCTTCTCCCAAGGCCTGTCTTTCATGGGACCTGTGGGGCGGGGGAGATTTTGACTCGTGGAAGAGCATGAGGAAGCATGGATGGAGTGTAGCAGGAGTCACTGGAAAAAGAATACCTGGGAGACCTGTCTGCTCTTGGCCTGGGTGCTAGGAGAGGGCGTAGGTGCAAGGAGAGCCACCTTTTTTTTTTTTTTAATATTAGTAAAAATGAAAGTAAGAGGTAGGAGAGGAGATTATTATCTGGTAGCATATCCTTGCTTCATAAGTACACCAGCCACAAAAAAGAAACGGCCAGCTTGCTTCAAGTTACAGAAAGGTGGCCTCGCAGAGTGAATTGTCTAAGGGTTTGGGACTTGGAGGACCTGGAGTAAAACCCCAGCGCAGTCCAGCTACGCATGAAGGCCGTGCCCAGGAGTGTGAGGTACGATTGATCATGGCGAGCATGCTGGGATATTGCGGGTGTCAGCTGGGAATTTCCTCGTGGCTGCTCTACCGTTCTCAGCACGGAGCAAGCACAAGGCACATGGCAGCATCTCCAACTTCGTGTTTAGGTGTGGGAGGAATCTGTGTCCTCTAAATGTTGCATTAATAAAAAATAATTCAGTTTTGGTTGAAGTTGCACTCAAATTTTGTAGGAGTTTGAGAAGAATTGTGAGGTTAAGTAGCAAGCCTTCTCTTCCATGAATATGGTATATAGTTTCTTTTAATTGTATCTTCTTTAATGTCCTTCAACAAATTTTAATGATTTTTTTTTCCATAATTGAGTTGTGGATTTTGTCCGTTTTCTTCTTGCTAGTTATAGTAATTTTTCTTGGTGTTACGATTTGGAGCAATCTTTTCCTATAGCATTTTTAAATTAGCTTATTTCTGGTACTTAGGAAAGCAGTTAAAAGAATGAACTAAACTTTGGAGTGTCATGTGAATGTGTCCCTACAGCGACCTGGTGGAAGAAGTATAAAATAAGGTACAGCGTGATAGACACAGCACGCTCTCTGCTCATTAAGTTAGAAGAGAACATGAGCTGATGCTCCATGTGCTGTCCTGGATCCATGCAGAAAGTTGTAAAATGTCGGGGGAGACTGGAAGGATACAGCTACAGTGATGTTAGTCATTGCCTCCTACAGTCTGGGGACAAGAGGGACCTCCAGCCTCATCTTTGTTGCAAAAGAAATAAAAGAAGAAGGAACCAAAACCAAATATAATTGTCTTTAAAAGCGAAATATATTATTAGGAAGGAAAAAGAACCCCAACAAGTATGATTTGCAAATATTTCTGGATGGTGGAACTACAGGTATTTAAGTTTTCTTTGCCTTTTTTGTCTTTTCTCATCAACTCCCCTCCAAATGTGTCCAATGAGAATACTTTTTAAAAAAATTTTTTATTTAATATACCTGAGTGAAAATGTACATTCCCGTATAAATTTACATACCCACCTATATGCAGTTTCCACTGCTCTCCCTGCCCGGTGACAGCACACAGTTCCTCTCTGCTCCATACATGTCTCATTCTCCCAACAGTCTCTTTTTTCCCTCCTCTCCACTCACTCTCCTTCCTCCAGCCAGAGGTCAGCAGGATGACATCCTATAGATGTATAGAACAATCAAGTGCATCCAATATGTGGTCACCCTGCATCGCCAAGTCCAATACTTTCCTGTCAGAAGTGTGGACCTTCGTTATGATTTATGGTCAAGGGCAGCATCAGGGCGAGGAGCCATGCTCCCAGGGGAACCCCGAAACCACTGGACCATCAATTGCGGTCTTTTAGTGGGGATCTCAGGGTGCACCCCATTTTATTCTTGTGTTGCCAGTGAGACTCAACTTAGTGAGCTCCATCACAGCTATCACTGGTGCTGGCCAGGCACCATCTGGTTCTTCCAGTCCCAAGTCGATGTAGGCACCCACTGATGTGGGTCTCTTTGTCTTCTGGGTTGTCTTTCCCCCATGTCATTTTGGTCCTCAGTGAGCATCCGTTCCTGCTGAGTTGGGACCATTTGCTGTGCCCTCGGATGGCAGCTTGGCAGCTTTTAAGACCCCAGACGTCACTCACCAATGTGGGGTGCAGAGAGCCCTCTTAGCAAAACGCTAGTTGTGCCAATTGGCCTCACTTTCGCCTAAGAGCATGGTCTCCCGCCCCCTGCCCCAGCTACTCTATCCTTGCAATATTGGGTTAAGATGGAAGGAGTACTCATGTTATGTTTAAGTCCACTTAATATTGTTCTTGTTTCTAATGTGTGCTGTCACCGATTTCACCCAACCAGATACCTAGCAACTATCTAGTCTAAACCCTCCCCGCCTCCCTCCCCTCTCTTGCAGCTGTCAAAGAGTCTTTTCTTCTATACACAAGTCTGTTTTTGAGATCTTATCGTAGAGGTCTCATAGAACATTTGTCCTTTTGTCGCTGACTACTTTCACTCAACATAATATCTTCCAGTTGAAACCAGGTTAGGAAATGTTTCCTGGAATCATCATTATTCTTTATCATTGCGTAGTGCTCCATTTGAGTATATATACCATAGTTTACCTATCCATTCTTCTGTTGTTGGGCATCTGGGTTGATTCCATCTTTTTGCTATCGTGGACTGTGCTGCGATAAACATTCTGGCGCGTGTGTCCTTTGGTGTGAAAGGCCTTGATTCTGTAGGATATATTCCAAGTAGTGGAATGACTGGGTCAAATGGTATATCAATACCCATTTTTTTAAGGAAGCGCCAGATTGCTTTCCAAAGAGGCTGGACCATTTTGCAACCCCACCACCAGTGTAGGAGGGTTCCACTTTCTCCACAGCCTCTCCAGCATTTGTTGTTTTGTGTTTTTTGGATCATGGCCAACCTTGTTGGGGTGAGATGGTATCTCATTGTCATCTTGATTTGAATTTCTTTAATAACTAAAGATCGCGAACATGTCCGCATGTGTTTTTTGGCTGCCTGGATCTCTTTTTTAGTGAAATGTCTGTCCATCTCCTTTGCCTATCACTTAATTGGATGATTTGTCTTCTTCTTGTTGATATTTTGTAGTATCTTATAGATCATGGAGATCAGGTGTCGGTCTGACATAGAGTTGCCAAATATTTTTTCCCATTCTGTAGGTGTTCTTTTAATTCTATTAATAAAGTCTTCGGATGAGCAAAAGTGTTTGATTCTTAATAGTTCCCATTTATCTATTTTCTCTTCTGATGATTGTGGTTTATTTGACAGATTTTGGAGTCTGTCCACATTGTGTATTGAAACTTCCATTGTTGTTCCTACCTTTTCTTGGATGAGCTTTATCATTTTAGGTTTGATATTTAGGTCTTTTATCCAGTTGGAGTTGGTTTTTGTTTAAGGTGTAAGATATGGATCTTGTTTCAGTTTCTTGCAGATGGATATCCAATTTTGCCAGCACCATTTGTTGAAGATCAATGAGAATACTTTTCAGGACTGAGTGTCTCCTGTGTCTCTCTGTAACCAGGTCCTCCCGCCTCCATGGATCACACACCGGAGCCCAACGTCACGGAAGTGACAGACTACTACTATCCCGACATCCTCTCGAGTCCCTGTGATGAGGAACTTATCCAGAAAGGCAGCGACCTCCCACTGGCCGTCCTGTACTGCCTCCTTTTTGTGTTCAGCCTTCTGGGAAACAGCCTCGTCATCCTGGTCCTCGTCACCTGTAAGAAGCTGAGGAGCATCACAGACGTGTACCTCTTGAACCTGGCCCTGTCGGACCTGCTCTTTGTCTTCTCTTTCCCTTTCCTGACGCACTACCGCCTGGACCAGTGGGTGTTTGGGACTGTCATGTGCAAGGTGGTCTCCGGGCTGTACTACATCGGCTTCTTCAGCGGCATGTTGTTCGTCACCCTCATGAGCGTGGACCGGTACCTGGCCATTGTCCACGCCGTGTACTCCATGAAGGTGAGGACAGCCAGCCGGGGCACCATCCTGAGCCTGGTCGTGTGGCTGATGGCCGTCTTGGCCGCAGGCCCGCTGCTGGTGTTTTACCAGGTGTCCTCCGAGGACGGCGTTCTGCAGTGCTACCTGTCTTACAATCAGCAGACACTGAAGTGGAAGATCTTCACCTACTTTGAGATCAACGTCCTGGGGCTCCTGTTGCCGTTCAGCACCCTCATCTTCTGCTACGTCCGCATCCTGCACCAGCTGAGGGGCTGCCAGACCCGAGACAAGACCAAGGCCGTCAGGCTGGTGCTGATCGTGGTCAGCGCGTCCCTACTCTTCTGGGTCCCCTTCAACGTGGTCCTTTTCCTCACATCCCTGCACGGCATGCATGTCCTGGATGGCTGTGTCCTGAGCCAGCGGCTGACCTACGCCACCCACGTGACAGAAACCATCTCCTTCATGCACTGCTGTGTGAACCCTGTTATCTACGCCTTCATGGGAGAGAAGTTTAAGAAGCATCTCTCACAGGTATTCCAGAGGAGCTGCAGCTACGTCCTGCTCTGCATCGGGAAGCGGGTCCCCAGAGAGGGCTGGGAAGGGTCGTCGTCCGGCCACCAGCCAGCCTCCCGGTCCTCGAGCGTTGACTACATTTTGTGAGGAGGCCTCCCAGGGGCTGCGGGCTTCACGGCCGTCTGCTGTCGAGAGTCACCTGGTACTTAGGTTGGCATCGGAGGCTCCACCGAGGGAAACGCTTAGCACTTTGGCTAAAGGTATCGCGCGTCCAACAACTCAGCTCTTGCCCATCAACCTTGTCAGCGCCCCAGGACATCATCCCTCTTTTCTGAAGCTGCTCTGTTTTGGATTCCTCTTCTTGTGGTGGGTTAAGGAGAGGGCCGTGGTGGCGGGCACGGTCAACCAGCTAAACAAAGTCCGAAAATATCATCAAAGAGTGTCCAAGGGCAACAAAAAGTTCAGGATGCCCTGAGATTCCCAGCACCGTTGTGACGGTAATACTACCAGTGGGTGGCGCTACAGAGCACTCCTCTGTAAAGGAGGGGCTCACAGTTTTGGGTGCCGCGATTCGGAACTGAGGGTGTCAGCAGGCTGTGCTGTCTGTTGTGGGAGCAGATCAACCCCTGTTTCTAGGCTTTGGGCAGCCCACCCTGTTATTCCCAGCCTGCTTTGGCATTCCATAGCACCCCCCCACCTTCCCTAGCACCCCCCTGGCTCACCCGGGCCGTCCCTAGCGTCCCCTGGTGTCCCCTGGCCCACCTGGCATTCCCCGGCCCACCATGGTGTCCTCTGGCCCCCCTCAACGGCATCCCTGGCCCCCCAGCCCCCCACCCCCAGCGTCCCCTAGCCTAGGCATTCCCCAGCTTGTAAACAGGTCCTCGCAGGGTCTCTTCTCCCCACGTGAGTGTCTGTGTATACTGTGCTTTACATATGGCACCACAGAGAAGGGACTAGGGTTAGGAGTCACCCTCCTCCCTAACATGACAACAAAAAATCCTTCTTCAAGTAGGGTCACAGTCACAGGGTCCGAGGTCAGAACATCAGCTTGTCATTCAGGGAACACAGTCTGTAAGTGTCCCGATGGTAACAGCCCCGGCTCTGGAATGCCTTCCAGCTCTCGGTGGTCCCACAGGACACGCAGAACAGCCCCGTGGGGTTCCCGGGGAGTGGCCTGGAGACAGGAACCGCCAACCTCTGTCAGCAGCTGAGCCCTGGAACGGCCGCACCCGGAGGGCCCTGTCCTAAGAGGGGCAGCCTGCAGACACCAGGAGCCTACCGTGCCCCGGGCACTGTTCTAAGGGGTTTGTCTGTGTCAGCCCCTTTAATCCTTGTAACAGCTCTGTGAGTTCGGCACCGTCAAGGCTGAGGACACTGAGGCCCAGAAAGGTTCTGCTTCTTGCCTGAGGTCACCCTGGAAGCAGGACCTGGAGGTGAGCCCACGGCACTTGGCCACAGGCTGAGTTACATTTATGTTTACGGAAGCTGGGGACCACCCCCTCCCCCAGCCTAGGCTGACTGTGTCCTTTTTTCTTTCCTCTAAGTTCTTAAAACACTGCTAGAGGAAAGTTAAAAGGAAGATACCCTGCTGCCCTAGGACCATGCTAGCCAAGCCAAGTGCCATCCAGTCGGATCCATACTAGTTTCCCTTTATTTCTGAATTCCCTTAATTTCCTGTCACCACACGTATGGCGATCTGAAGGCACTCTGAACGAAGGTAACGTCAGGAGGGGATTTCTGTCGTGTCATAACTGCCTGTGTGACTTGTTAAGTCCCTGTACGTTGATGCCCATCATTCTTGTGTGAGTTGGAGTAAGTCCCTTTACCTTCGTGCCCGTCGTTCTCCTGCCAGGCTCTCCCAGGCCGTCCAGGCTGGTCCTCTAAGGCTCAGTTCCCAGTTACCCTCCGTCTCCACACTTGGGTCTTTGCTAGAGCAGCACCCGCACTTCTTGGCACCCAAGTCTGTCAGGTTGTTTTGACTCATATCACCATCTATCAGCTTGTCTTAGCTTCGAAGCACCTTTAAATGAGATTATCGAGCAGCCTCTCCTGTCTGACCTCTTTGATCCCTGACAGCTCACGCTCAGCGAATGGGAGGTTCCTCCGTGGTTTTGCTTACATAAGTGGCTTATCCGCCTGTACTGGGGCACAGTGTTCCATTGTGAGTATGTAGCTCGTGTTCATTTGACAGCTTGCTTATACATCGGGACTGTTCCCAATTTTGGAGTATTGTGTACACAGTAAGGGACCTGGTGGTGCAGTGGTTGGATCGAAAGTTGCTACCCATATTCCTGTGCATGTCTTCCGGTGGCCACAAGCGCTCGTGTCTTTGGGGGACATGTCCTGGGATGGCACTGCTGGATCACAGCAGTAACGTGTGCTGACACTCAGTAAGGCCAGTGTCGGCAGTGGCCGCGTGGCAGCGTGGAGAAGTCTGGCTGCTGACCTCCTTGCCCTGGCGGGACGTCCTCAGCCTGCTTCGTTGGCCCCACTCGGGGGGAGTGAAGCGGTGCCTCCCAGTGATTCTAATCGGCAGTTCCTTGATGAATGAGAATATCGAGCACCTTTCCGATGCTTGCTGGGCACGTGGATGGTCTCTTTGGGAAGCACTTGTTAAAACCTTCCTCATGTTTGCTTAGGTTCTTCATCTTTTCCTTACAGGGAACCCATAGGGCGGAGTAGAACTGCCCCAAGCAGCTGACCTTTTTGGTTGGCAGACATGGCGCTCAACCACTGCGCCACCACGGTTTCCTTATTAATTGGAGGAACTTTTAACTACTCCCGGATGTGGGCCTTTGTTTTAGGTGCCTGGAGTAGGTTGTGACTCAGCAACCCCATGAACATAGCTTGGTTTTCTTTAGTCTTTATCAGTTGTAAATTGTTTCTAATCATAAATATCTTTTTTCAAAGTTTGTGGGTTGTCTGTTCATCTCCTCAGTGGTTTTTTTTTTCCCCCAAAAAATTTTATGTATTTTGTTGTTGAGAAAGCAGTTAGTGGCTTTTTTTTTTTTTTTTGGCTGAGCAGAACTTACCTCTAATAAAGTCCGGCTTGTCATTCACTTCTTTGATAGATAATGCTTTTGGTACGCTGTTAAAAAAGGGTCCTTGCCTATTCCCAAGTCGTGACAAAAGTCAGACATAACAGCGTGAAGTTATATGTAGGTTCCATATTAGAGGTTTTAGATGTAAAAGGTTTTGTTTAGTTTAAATTATGCAGTCAAAGAAAACCAGGGAAAGAGAGAAAGAGAAAGAAAAAGTTTATTTGCGTCCCTGGCGGCTTTACAGAGTTTCTGGGAGGGAGTCTGCAAAACCGCACTCTGGTACGGGGGTTGGGGGTCTATAAAAGGATGGTGGCGGACCTTGTTGAGGACAGCACTGAGGACAGTGCCCGTGGCAACTAGCTAATGGGGTTGTGGACAATTAAAGTCACTTAATTAACGTGGGGGTGTTGTTTTCAGTGAAGTGAGGTGAGACGAGGTCCTAGTTGAGCCTATGGGGAAGAAGCGGTAGCTCGTCTTCATTTGAATGGAATTCCCAGAAAAGCTGGCCGATGAGACATTTTGACTCGGGCCCTTCCTGGAATAGTTGGGGGAGGGGGGTTGGGTTTCAGCCTAACATTCTACATGCTTACATCTCTTACTGTTCACATTTCAATCTGTGATCCATTTCAAATAAAAATTTTGTGTCATCGAGTTAGGTGCTTGTCATGGATTGACTTGTGTCCCCCCAAAAATATGTGTCACCATGTGGCTGGGCCATGACTTCCAGTGTCTTGTGACTCTCCTCCATTTTGTGGTTTTCCTGTGCTGTATGTTAAAGGATTAGGGTGTAAACCCCTTTATAAGATCACCTCCCTGCTCCACTGTAAAGGGAATTTCCCTGGAGCATGGCTTGCCCCACCTTTAATCCTTTCATCCTACAAGAGATAAAAGGACAGAAAAGCAGGCAGAGAATTGGGAACCTCGCACCATCAAGAAATGGGCACTGGGAGAAGAGCACGTCCTTCAGACTTGAGGTTCCTGTGCCAAGACGCTCCCTGGACAAAGACTGATGCTGGACTTTTGAGCGGAAAAGGGGAGAGCCTTCCCCTGGAGTGGACACCCTGAATATGGACTTGTAGCCTACCACACTGTGTGAGAATAAACCTTCCTCTGTTAAAGCCATCCACTCTGTGGTATTTCAGTTAGTGTAGCCCTAGCTGACTAAAACAGTGGCCAAGGTTTTTTAATTCATACAAATATCCAGCCAGTGCTGCATCATTATTGAAAAACCACCTCTCCCCACTGAATTACCAAGACAACTTTGTTGTACCTCAGGTGAGTGTATTTGTGGATTCTCCCGTGTGTTACCCTGATCCATTTCTTATTAGCTGTCTAAATGTTTCTCTGTCCTCGGCTCAATTAACATCTTTCTTGGATTCAGTAGTTTTCTGTTGCGGTTGTCAGCCATCAAGCTGATCCCGACACACAGTGAGCCTGTAGGACAAAGCACAGCTGCTCCATAAAGTTTTCAAGGCCATAACATCTAGCAGTGCAGATCACCGGGTCTTCTCCCTTTATCGCAGCTTGGAATTCCTCCTTCCCGGGACCATTGGTTCCTGATCACGTGCTTGCTCCTCAGATGGTTGGACATTGACCAGTTCTTCTTTGGACAGTGACTGTCTGTTCCTTCTGTCTTCTGGTGATGCCTGTGTCATTCAAATTTTTCCCAAGGAAACCTTCAGTATTGCAACTTGAGCCTTGAATTTTTATTTCAGTTGTTTGAGCTTGAGAAATGCTGAGAATATTCTTCTGTTTTGGTTTTCTAACTCCAGGTCTTTACACGTTTCGTTGGACTACTTGGTTTTGTCTTTTAGAGCTGCTGTTTGGGATCTTTGGTTCAGCTCTTTTACTTCATCATTTTTTCTGCTTACTTTAGCTACTCAACATTCAAGATCAAGTTTCAGAGTCTCTTCTGACATCCCTCTAGTCTCTCCTGTATTTTTAACAACCTTGTGCTGTCTTCATGTATAATGTCCTTGATGCCGTTTCACAGTTAGCCTGGTCTTAGGTCATGAGTGTTCAGTGCAGCAAGCCTATCCTGGAGATGGCCACTGAATTCAGGCAAGATGTATGCAAGGCCCTGTTTTGGTTCTTGTGGACTTGCTCTAATTTTCTTCAGCTTCCACGTGAACTTGCAAAAGAGCAATTGGTGGTCTGTTCCACAGCTGGCCCCTGGCCTTGTTCTGACTGATGACATTGAACTTCTCTGCTGTATTTTTCTAAAGATGTAATCCAATCGCTTCCAGTGTATTCCTTTTAGGGGGGAGAGTCCATGTGTATAACTGCCATTTGTGTTGAAGGAAAAGGTATTTGCAGCGAGGAAGTCACTGGTCTTGCAAAATTCTATCATGTGGTCTCCGATATCGTTTCTGTCACCAAGGCCACATTTTCCAACTATGATCCTTCTTTGTTTCCAACTTTTGCTTTCCAATCACAGTAAATATCAATGCATCGTGATTGCGTATTCGATTGATTCAGACTGCAGAAGTTGCTGAAAATCTTCAGTTTCTTCATCTTTGGCATTAGCGGTTGTTGGGTAAATTTGAGTAATGGTTGTATTAACTCATCTTCCTTGTAAGTCTGTGGATATTCTCCTACCACTGACAGCATTGTATTTCAGGATAGATCTCGAAGTGTTCTTTTTGATGAAGAATGGGACACCGCTCCTCTTGAATTTGCCATGCCTGCCGTACAGACCATATGATTGATTGAAAATGGCCAATATCTGTCCATTTCAGCTCGTTAAGGCCCAGGATATGCATCTCGATGTGCCCTGTTTTGTTTATGATGGCGTCCAGTCTTCCTAGACTTATATTCCACGTACTTTGTGTCCCCATTATTAATGGGTGTCTGTAGCTGCCGCTTCTCTCATCTTCAGTTGTGTCACCTCAGGAAGCCAAGGTCTGGAAAACTGGACCCCATCCATGTCACTGAGGTTGATCCTGCTTTGAGGATGTGGTCTCCCCCAGTTTTATTTTGGGCGTCCTCCAACCTGAGGGGCTCAGTTTCCACCACCAAATCCTGTTCCGCTGACACTCAAGTTTTCCGTGGCCAGTTTTTTCAGAAGTAGATTGCCAGGTCCTTCTTCCTAGTCTGTCTTAGTTTGGAATCTCTGCTGAAACCTGCCCACCACGGGTCACCCCGCTAGTATTTGAAATACACTAGTGGCGTAGCTTGCAGCACTACAGTAACGTGAAAGCCCCCACAGTGCAGCAAACTGATGGGTGTGGTGACAGACGACGGAGTAAGCCCAGTGAAGCCCGTGCCTACCTTGGTGGTTGGGTATAACGCGTCTTGGCATGCGTAGTGATTGCCTCCGTGAGCAGCTGCCTCCTCTGCCATGAAACCAGAAGAAATGGTGACGACATTTTAGTCGAAAGTTCCACAGGAGAATTTTGATGAAAAGTGGGAAAATGAGAGTGGAATTTCAAATTCTCATGGATTCCAGACTTTCTGGAGCCATGAAGATTGGATGAACCTCTGAAACTATTCCCCTCACATAGTCTTGCAACCTTAAACCCATGTCCCCTGAATTCCTCTTAAAACAAAGCAATAGATTGGTGTAGCTATCAGAAAACACCTGCCGGGAGCTTTCAGGTCTTTTACAAGCTCTATATGGGATCAAACTGACAGTAGCACCTTGCAATAACAGACAAGAACCTCACGGGACTGTCAATTTATAGTGATGGTGAGAGACAACTCAGAAATGGAGGGTGAGAATGGTCACACAAATGATGTCGTCGCTGTCACTAAATGGACAGGTCCACACTGTTGAATCGGTGATTGTTGTGCCGTGTACTGCATCGTGGTTAAGTGCTATGGCTGCTCACCAGAACGTCGGCAGTTCAAATCCACCAGGCACTCCTTGGAAACCCTATGGGCAGTTCTACCTGTCCCGGGGTTACTAGAGTCAGAATTGACTTGACAGCTATGGGTTTGCTGGGTATATCCCCCCTCAAAAAAACCCACGCAGCTGAGGAGCACAGCCCTGCTGTGACACACCGGGGGTCACCGCGAGTCAGAATCAGCTGAAGGCGGCGGGTTTGGGGTTCAGTTTCTGTGGGGACAGCGTGCAGGGCGCTGAAGCGCCACCTGCCGTCCGCACCTCGTAATAACAGTCACCAAGAGGAAGAGTGGGAGGTGGGTCCCGGGGGGGGTGTCTGTGTGACCTTAGGGGTCATCCGCCAAGGGCAGGCTAGGGCGCTGCTCCCGATCCAGGAGACTGGGGACACAACAGCCGATGCGAGAGGTTCTGACCTGGAGTCCGCTCAGGCAAAGAAGTTCTGTGGAGGGAAGTTGGGGGACAATTGGTGAAATCAGAATGCGGAGACCAACAGGTACTAACAGAGAGAAAAGGGGTGAACAGTGTCTGGGTTACAGAGAGCGCAGTTAAGTCCTCCTATTACTCACTGGAATGTAGGCCCCCGGGGCACCCCGACTTCCCCTGGTTAGTTCACTCCCGCGTTCACCCCAGAGCCTGGACAGCGCTGGGTACCTAGGAGGCTGACCCGTAGGTCTGCAAATTCATCCTAGACGAAGCGCTACACCCCTCAGTGCTGAGTAGCACTGTGGTCACCCGACTGGACGGCACTTGGCTTTGGCTGGCACCTTCCAAGTCCGCCCCCTGGGAAGCTGTGCGCTGATGCCAATGCCTAGTCCACCCTGCAGAACAATTTGGGAACTCTTTTTCTGAAATGGCCATCAGAACTGTCGTCGTAGTACCCTTGATATTGCTAATGTCATCCAAATGCCGTCCTTTCAAGATTTCCCTTATCTTCAGGTAAAGAAAAAAGTCATTAGGGGCCAGATCAGCTGAGTAGGGAGGGTGTTCCCAGACAGTCATTTTTTTACTGGCTAAAAGCTCCCTCACAGACAACTGGACAATTGTGTTTTTGAATTTGCCCCCATGTACAATGTATGTAATGATCATTCCAGAAAGAGATCCAGAATTGTTTTGAAGGGCACACTAGGCACTGTGCCAGTGCGTGGCTTCCCAAGGGGAGGACTTCAACGGTGACCGTCGTGATAGCCAGCAGTGAGGCACTTAGAACAGGGAAGGTCACTGACTCATTTGTCGGACCTCATCTGTGCTCAGTTCACACTTGGTAAATGACCAGATAAACTGGGGCCCAGCAACAAGACAGAGCTGAGAACCGGGGTGGGCAGTTCAGGGCCCTCTCAGCCTCCCATGCAGGGACTGAGGTGTGCGCTCTGGTTCCCAGTCCTGTTGGTCACCTGGAAACATTCTGAGACAGGTTCAGATGTCCCAGGGGCCTGGTTGGCGCCTTCCAGAACACCTCCGCCTGCTCCTGGCATCAAACCCATTTGTAACTTGCTAACTCATGATTGTTTTGTGTCCTGGTTCTGCCATTCCTGCTTGGCCTGGGGTAGTCAGGTCAGGGGGAGGGCTAAGGCAGCTGCTGTCCCTGCCTGAAGGGACAAAGAGGCTCTCACTGGATACTCAGAGCTCAGGCCAATGCTCACCTGTTAGAAAAGATGCTGACCTTTGTTGGGGGGTGCAGTTGGCACGTCTCGGCTGGATGTCACACTGCAGAGAAATCTCAGGTGGTTGACTGCCCACAGCCAGGCAGCATCTCCCTGAGCCCTGGTTGGTTGGCACTGGTCACCTGGGTCAGCCTGGACAGCCACCTGGCCGGTCTCCATGAGTATCTTCATCACGCATCAGATGCTGAGCAGCTGGAGGGGAGGGCTAGTCAGAGTCCACAACGGACCCCTTTGACAGATGAGGAAACTGAGGCCTGGAAACAGAAGGCGGCCTGCCCAAGGCCACAGCAGCTATTGACAGGACTATGACATGGGGCTATGAGGCCTGGTTCTTGGGAGGTGCTCATTCTACTTGACTAGAGGTCTGACAATTAAGTCTGTGAAATTAATTGTTCTAAGTGCTGCATACCTGATGGCTGACTGTCACTACGGTCACCTTGGAAGCCCTCCACTTGGGAAGCCATGCACCCGCGCCAGTGCCTAGCCCACCCTTCAGAACAATTTTGGAACTCTTTCTGGAATGGCCATTGTGCACGGTGGCAAGTTTGCAAACTTAATTGTCTAGTTGTGTGTGAGGACGCTATATTGAAACACTCCCCCTCCTCACCTGATCTGGCTCCCAGTGACTTTTTTCTTTACTTTTGAAGATAAAGGAAATATTGAAAGGAAGGCATTTTGAGGACATTCAGGACATCAGGGTAACACCATGACAGCTCTGATGGCCATCCCAGAAAAAGAGTTCCAAAACTGCACTGGAGGGTGGACTAGACGCTGGTGTCGGTACATAGCTTCCCAAGGGAAGTACTTAGAAGGTGACCATCGTGATATTCAGCAGTGAGGAATGTAGCACTTTTTCTAGGCTGAGTTCACAGACTTAATTGGCAGTCCTTGTATATTGCCCCTAGAGCCTTTCAGGTGGGGCTCTAAGGCTGAGGCCCTTGGGGACTTGGGGGCACCGTCCGTAGGCCCCTCCACTCTCACTGGCTCTGAGGCACCCCTATAGTCTGTGCTGAAATTTTCTGACAGGGAACGTCAGAGTTACCAATCCCAATGATGATCGGTTCCCAGTTTAGCCAGTGACAACTCTAGGGAAGGCAGTGACCACGTTTAATGAACTGTTTCCCAAGCAAACAAAGTTGGGCAAAATTAAACACTTTGAATTGTGCGCAAAGCAAGTGTTACCCAGCAGTTTTCCCGTTTTCCCGTAGCTAATGACACTGTAATCATAGTGTATCTCCTTCCAAGAGGACTGGAGACTTAACTTTGTCTAGGGTGATCAGATCCAGGGGGGAATTTCTGGGGACAGAGAAGAGAGACTTTCCTACTGGATCAGGTGGAATTCACAACTTGGAATGAGTGCTCTGGGCCCGGAGCAGAGCCAGGTGAGAGTTGGGATAGCCTCGCCTCACACAGTCACCATGGCAACCTGCAGGGTGGAGGGTGGTCTTCTCATTTTCAAAAAACAGCCAGTTGGCTGCAGAGTTGATTCTACGTGAGCCAAATGAGCTAGAAAATGCAGGAACGGGAAGGACTGAGGCCCACCCCCCACCCCCGGGAACACAGACAGTAACCCCGGAGGGGTGCAGAGGGGCGTGGCACTGGATTGTCCACAATCTCAGAGCCAGCCACCTGGCCTGATCTTAGCCAATCGAGCCTTTTAAATGCAAAAAGCAACAGCTGCTGCTGCACCGAGCCCCGCGTGTTGTCAGGGGCTGTTCAGAAATAGGCCAGCAGGTCTTTCCTCTGAGGGGCCTCCCTTCTTTGGGTGGGCAGCTGAGCAGGCTATCCGTGGGCACTAGCCACAGACCCAACGACACTGTGGTGAGGCCAGGTGCCTGAATGGTCATCAGGGTGAATGAGCCGGAGGGGAAGAGCCGGAGGGGCCATGGGAAGGAGGGCGCCCGGTGGGAAGGGGAGGGGCTGTGGAGGGAAGTGGGAGCCTGGGGGGGGACAGGAGGGGCCAGGCCGGGGCCTGGAGGGATGGGAACCGAGGTGCCCTCTCTGAGCATCTGCACGTGACAAAATCCCTGGTGAGAACAGGCGTGTCTAGGGATGAATTAATCGGACTAGAATCGTACACCACACAGTCCACCGCCTCTTTTGGACTTTCAGACCTCCAGTGGGACAGACAGGATTCTTGTCTCCCCAACACCCCGGAGCCCCGACACGCAGAGACCACACACTGAGCTCGCTAGAAAGCCCTGGCTGCTATGGAGGCGAACTGCAGTCCCCCAAGCGGGCGCGCTCCTTTAAAGAGCAGGACTTTGCTGACGCTGCCCTGGTGCGTCAAACCCCCGCCATCGGAGCACTCCACCTGGGCTTGAGGGGGCTCTGAGGCACACGAAGTGTGGGCCAGGCTCTGCAGGTGTGGGGGCACTTTTCTCAAAGCCCGCCTGGCCCCGTGTTTAGCTAGTGTGACAGCCAGCAGCACCCCTGTCGAGCTCTCATTTTGCAGATGAGAGGGAGGCCCAGCTTGGCCCAGCGGGGAGTCCGACTCCCAGGCTAGAAGCAGGGACGCCTGACTCCTGGCTGGGTGCTTGCTGCACCCTATCCCTCTCCTCCACCCACCCAGGGACTCCAGGCTCGGGTGACTGCTGACATCTCCTGTACCCGCCTGCCCTGTGCAGACCGGACGCTGAGCGAGGAGATGTGACTTCACTCTCTCGAGCAGGGCTGGTAGTTCAGGAGGCCGCCAGCAGGATCCTGAGGCATTCTGATGAGGTCTGCGGCCCGGAGCCACCCTGCAGGCTGTATCACCCCGCTGACTGCAGAGAGCTCGGGATGACTCGCCTTACCTTCCTGGGGCTGCCGTACCCCAAGGGGGACTCTCCGAAGAGCAGAAATTTACTTTCTTACTGTTTGGGAGGGGAAAGGCCCAAAGCTCGGTCCCGGAGTGTCAAGTCCCTCCTCACTGATCACCCTGAGGACCTGCCACCCACCTTCCCTCACGGGAGCGCGTCTCTGGGTCCACTGGGCTCTTATCACGGCTCAGGTGGGTTCTGACTCACAGCCGCCAGCGTGACTTCCACAGGAAAAGGGGGCCAAGCTTCCAGTACATATTTGGGGAGGTGTCACCGTTTAATACATAGCAATGACTTGCTTTGAACTGAAGTTGCAGACACAGTGTTTTTCACTGGAGATTTTATTTTTTAAATGCATGTCTCCGAGCTCTGCCATTAAGTACATAGTGCTCTAGTGCTCGGAAGCCCTCACTTATCTGCTGGTGGGTGGGGCTTCCTCCACTTACCATATAGCGCTGCCTCCCCAAGAACGCATGGGGTGGGGGGGCCTGGAGAGAACCCTGGTAAGAGGGTGTGTGCATAACAGAAGGCAGAGGAAAATAGCAGCATCCTCCTTGAAAGCCAGACCCTTTCTGTGCCCAGATGAGCAGCAGACAGACCTGCGGTGGGTGGCCCGGGGAATGAAGGCTTTCCCTCGGGGCCCCACCTCGGTCCCCACCCCAAGCAGCTGAGAGCTGGCCCTCAAGTTTCGAAAGGAGGACTCTGTCCTGTAGAGGAGGGGAGATCATTAAGTCTTTCTCTGAAAGGAAGTCTCAGCTTAGTCATCAGTGTCCCCAGAGAAAAACGAGCCTTGCAGTAAGGACAAGGAAGAGCGACGTGTTAGGTACTGGAATGTAAGCAATTGATGTTGTCATTCCTGCCAGACTCAGAACCTATCACCCAGAACCTAAGGAAAAGTAAGTGTCTGGACTATGCCACCTTTAACCGGGAGAGAACCCCAAATGCGGAACGTTTGCGGCCTCTGACAACTCTCCCTGGGGACCAGGCCGCTTACTCCCACGGCCTGTGTCGTGGCCGCGGCAGGCAGCACAGGGATGAGGCCTGAAGGACCGCATCCTGCTCCCTGAGACCCTGGACCCCGGGCGGTGCAGAGGATTGCTGCGCTCCGCGGCTGACCGGAAGCTTGGCGGCCCCGGCCCACCAGAGGCCCCTGGAAGAAGGGGCTGGTGACCGACTTCGGAAACCCATCCGTGGACTTCTCTGACACGGTGGGGCTGCCACAGTCTGAGGCAACCTGATGGCACCTGGTGGTGGCAGTGGTGGCCCGAGACGCCAGCTTCTCTGCTGACCTGGATTTCCTGGGTGAAGAAGGGACTGTGGGAAATACTAAAGACTCGCTAGGAAAAGTGCGGGGCATGAAAATGACTTCTGCACTGGCCTGGGCGTTTTCCAGTTCCTCAGGGCGTGGACTGAGCATTGTCCCAAATGAATAAAACCCTGAAGGCAGGATAGTGTTCCACTGCAGGTCCCAAGAATATTTGGGGCATCATCAGCCTGTCGTGTCCCGCCTCCAGTGGACGGACGTGCAGGTCAGGCTTGTCCCCTGAGGCGCTGCAGGACTGAGGGCTTTGGACGCCTGGGCAGTTTGCACTCAAAATCGCCTTGGTCCTGCTGCCCGAGAGCAAGGTCACACAGTCTGCATGGCTCAAAGGCAGGGGCCTTGGTGGCGTCTGCACTGCACACACGCTCGCGCGTCAAGGTCCTTGTCCAGCAGGCAGGTCGTCTGTAACTCATCCGCAGCCTCCCCTCCGTAGAGCCCGCGTCACAGGGGTCCTGACGGGTCCTCACACCGCGTCGCCTCCCGAGAGGGTCGCAGCCCCGGCCCCACGCTGTCCAGGGCGCTCCGGCTTCTCCAGCGCCTCCACCGCGCACGGGGACGTCCCTTGGGGGCCCTCGGGGTGGCTCCCTGCCGGGATCTGCGTCGGTCCCCCTTCGATGTCGCGGGTCGCAGACTCGCAGACCGTGGGCTCAGGACCGAAAGAAGCATCTCTACAGATTTTCTCGAGAGGCACGTCACGGCTCCTTGAGCTTCGGCGCGCCGCCAGGGACCAAGTGACAGCGAAGCTGCCCCCCAAAATGCGCACAAACGAAACGATGGCCTGGCGCTGATCCGACCCCTTAGACGCAACCCGAGAGCCGGAACGGGAGGCGGGGCGCGCGCACGGCGGGCTCGGGCGCCGGAGGGGCGGCGGATACCGGGAGCGCGCGGCCGGCTGCGGAGGCGCCGCTCGGCTAGGGCGCGAGGCCTGCCGGCCCGGGAGCTCCCACGAGGGGGCGCCCAGGAGCGCGCCCTCCCGCGGCGGGCGGCGGGCGGCGGGCGACCTGCCCCGGAAGTAAACCCGCCGCCGGGCCCCGTCAGTCCCGCTTTCTCCAGCCCCCGGAAGCACCCGCGCCCCGGGCGCTTCCGGTCCACGAGCCGGGCTGGGGGCAGGCGCTCGGCGACGCGGGGTCGGCGGGCGAGCGCCAGGCGGCGAGGAGCTCCCGCGTGCGGGCTCCTGGGCGCCCGCGGCTGGTCCTGAGCACACGCCCCAGCCGCGGTGGTAGCGGTCGCACGACCGTCGTCGCCGACGGTCTCCAAGCCGGCCCACCGCCGATGATCCGGAAGGCGCGGCCGGCGCTGCTGCAGCCTCAAGATGTTGGAGACCGCGTGGAAACGCTCATGGTGAGCGGCGGGACTGCAGGGCCGAGGTTCGGGGGCGGCGGCCGGCTCGGGAAGGGACCCCGGGGACGGGCTGCACATCAGCCACCCTCGGGGGAGCTTTTCCGTCCCCTGTCGCGCAGGGCTGGGGACTCTTTGGACAACGGGGCATTTGACGAGGAGTGAGAAGGGCGCGAGAAAGTGGACCTGAAGCCGGGTCTTCGGGACCAGTGTCTGGGCGGATCCGCGGCAAAGGCGCGGGAGTGTCGCAGCCCTGGTGGCGTAGCGGTTAGGAGCCACGGCTGCTCACCGAAAGAGGAGCACTTGGAATCTGCCAGGCGGGCGCTCCTCGGAAGCCCTGTAGCGCAGTTCTCCTCTGTCCTGTAGGGTCGCTGCGAGTCAGAATGAGTCAGGATGGACTCCACGGCATTGCGGTGCGCGGTCTAGGGGTGTCGGAGCCTGGTTCACAGCGGCGAAGCGCTCGGCTGCTCACCGCGAGGTTGTCGGTTGGAACCCACCAGCCGCCCTGGGGAGGAGGGTGTGGCATGTGCGTGCTAAAGCCGTGGAGACCCTGCTGGGCGGTTCTGCTCTGTCCCCAGGGACGCTGTGTGTCGGCCTCGACCGGGAGGCAGTGGGTCTGCGTTGTCCTTTGGGCGGAGTGTCGAGGCCCTGTGCCCTGCTGCTGACCGAGGCGTGCCCTGCAGGACCCTGCCGGGGCAGACATTTATAGTCAGACCGTCTCAGGGTCCGATGACAGGCGGCCCTGAGCCTGAGAATCCATCGGAGCCCGGGGGCGTCGCCCGGGACAGCAGTGCCCACGCGGGCGGCGTCTAGGGACGCTGGGGCGGCTGCCTGCAGGTCCGTCCCGGGCGGGTTGGGGAAGGTGCGGTCTGGCGCACGAGGCCCGCCCTCTGGCGTCCGCATTGGCTGCCGCGGTGGAGCCGCCGGCCTGTGATTGGTGGAGGCTGGAAGAGGCGGGGCAGGTGCATGCGCAGAGCGGGGAGGGCCCCGCGTGGGGCTGCGGTTGTGGGAAGAATTCCGAGGTCCTGGGCGGCTGTAGCTGTCATCCCGCGATCGTGATCTGGGGGACCCGCGGGGGCCAGCTGGGCTGCGGTGGCGGCGGCTGCAGGTTGTCACCTTTGAAAACACGCTTTCTGTTTATCTGGGCCTTCTGGCACCAGACGCTTGATTTGAATTGGATTTAGGGCTTTTTTTTTTTTTAAAGAGTGGAAATTAATCTCAGAGCCAGTTTGTAAACAGCTTCCCTGCTTCTGGTCGCCTCCGTGTGCTAGTGTGTTATCGTGTGGTTGCACGCTACTCCCACCGCAAGTGAGTTACGCTTCCCGTTTGTCTTGCTTGGTAGCCTTGTAGCGCAGCGGTGAAAGCGCCTGTCCCCTAGCAGGAAGGGGGCGGGTCAAACCCGGAGGAAAATGTGGCAGTCTGCGTCCCTAAAGACTGACAGCGTTGGAAACCCTCCGGGGCAGTACCGCGCGGTGCTGCAGGGTTCCTCTGGGCTGGACTGGATTCCTCCCTGACGGCTTTGGTCTGTTAATCTGGACTAGCTCTGGGACTGTTTTCAGACACAGGTCCACCATTCCTAGATGTGTCCCCTACCACTGACAGTATCTTAATGTCTTTTCAAAGTAGAAGTGTGGTTCTGTTTGTTTGGGGGTTTCGAGTAATTGTATTACCTGTCTTCACATAAACAAAACCAAGCCCAGTGCCGTCACGTTGATTCCAACTCGTAGAGACCTATAGTGCAGAGTGGGACCCTAGAGATTTTCCAAGGACCGCCTGGCAGATTTGAGCTGCCGGCCTCTGATTAGGAGACGTCTACCACTGCGCGCCAGGGTTTCCTGTCTTCACCTACTTCACCTTTATACTGATGGTACCTGGTGGGCACCTGCTCTGTGCCAGTGCCCTGTGGAGAATTACAGAGTTTAGGAAGATAAGGACTCCGTTCTTAAGGAGCTCATGTACTCTGTGAATAGTTAGGTGGTTAATCAGATGCATAAATGCTGAACTGTGAAGATAAAGACCTAAAACAGTGCCTGCAGTGGTGGCTGGAGTAGGGTTATAAAAAAACAAACCCACTGCCTGGAGTGAGTTTGACTGATAGCAACCTCACGAGGTTTCCACAGCTGTATGTCTTGTAGGAAGCAGACCGCCACATCTTTCTCTGGCAGAGCTGCTGGTGGGGTTTGGACTGCTGACCTTTAGGTCAGCGGCTGAGTGCTTTACCCACTGCTCCACTGGGGCTCCTTTGCAGAAGAACTGCAGTCTCTAACAGATAACATGTGCTACCCATGGGTGTTCAGGGAGCAGCGGGCTGGAGGGAGGTGTGGGAGAGGAGCAGGACAGGAACCGCGGAGGTTTGTTCTGGGGGGCTGTGCTGGGGGACAGCCTGTGCTGGTTTCCTGTGAGGTGCAAGCATTGGTTCTCTCGTCACTGGGGAGCACTGCTGAGCACCAAGCTCTGCTATCCCTGCTGGTTAAACCGCCCAGCTGGACAGACCGCTCCTGTCCTGGACTCGGTGCTGAAGGAAGCGGACAGTCAACACGGCATGGTCCTGGGGAAGCACCCAGAGGGGCCCTGCATCCAGGTCTGGGGAGCTGGGAGTTTGCTAGTGCAGGCGAGGCCCAGGTGGAGGCCCCACGGGTGAATTAGAAACCACATGGGTGTTTTTAGGGGTGAGAGGAAGGCAGAGTCCTCCACTGTGGCCACGGTCTGGGGGGGACCATGGGCAGAGACCTCCACTGTGGCCGCATCTTGTGAGGGCCGTGGGCAGAGCCCTCCATGAACCACATTCTACAGGTGACAAGCTTTCAGTTTCAGGTCGAAAGTTATGTGTATGACATGGTTTTGTATTCATCTTACAGCGTTTTCGGTCAGTGGGATGTCATCTATTACAAAATGATAACACAAATTTCACGTAGTGAAGCCTTTTTGGATAGAACTTGCCAAGTGTGTCTTTGGAAAAGGAGGTTTTTGTTTGCTGATTGGCTTTTAAATTGTCACGCCATTGGTGGTCCTGAGGCTGGCATCTGGGGAGAGGCCCGGGCCCCTCAGCAGCAGAGCTGGGAGCGGAGGCCCCGCAGGGTGCTGAGAGGGATGGTGTCTCCAGGCGGCCTTCCAGGAGCCTGTGCTTCCCGGACTGCTGCTTGGAGGGGAGGGGAGGCCGCGCCTGGGCACAGAGCCGCCTGCCATCCCGGCATGAGACATGGGCGCACGCTCGAACTAGGGACACGCATAGGTTGTCAAGGATGGGCACGACCATTGACATGTGGCTCTGTGTAGGGTTTTTCTTATGGCTTGTTCCTGTACCGACTGGTTCCTGTGGCAGCTCCCTGGGGAGGGAGCCTGGGGCAGAAGCTCAGAGTGCCAACGCCAGGTGTGACCAAGTGCTTTCGCCAGGTTCTGGAGAGAGCCTGTGATTCTGAGCAGCAGGACCATAAGGGGGAAACAGGGAAAAGCCCAGCAATTACTGACACTAAACAGCTCCAGCTCCTGGGGAACCCTTGTGTCGGGCGAGCTGTGCTCGGGAGGCTTGGTGGCTGGCATCTCGGAGCAGATCGCCCTGCCTCCCCTCTGAGGCACCTCCGTGTGGGCTCGGTTAGCAGGCAAGAGCCTTAACTGTGTGCACTACCTACAGACCGAGACCAGTGAGGACTCCCCCGTGCAGCGTGCGGTGCCTTCCCCGGGGTCGGGCGTTTGCGCAGTCATGGGGGGAGGCTGGGGAAGGCGGCCAGCCCCGACGTGAGGAAAGGGGCCTGTTGCCAGGCAGAGCTGCCGACCGTGCGCCCTCGTCTTGCAGTTGCACCCCGCCATCAAGGCGTTCCTCTGCGGCTCCATCAGCGGGACCTGCTCCACTCTCCTCTTCCAGCCCCTGGACCTCCTCAAGACGCGCCTCCAGGCTCTGCAGCCTGTGGCCCACAGGTAGGCGCGGGGCCCACAGGTAGGCGCGGGGCCCACGGCTCACTCCAGCGGCTTCGGAGGTCCTGGTGCCCACGTGTCCCTGGGCCTGCTGCCCTGGTGTCCGAGGTCCTGGTCCCCCCCTCCGCGTAGTGTCTCAGATACAGACACATCCTTTCGATGTGGCACCGGGACCTTCTGTCCTGTCGGGAGCTCCGAGAGAAGCAGGCCCGACACAGCTTTCCTGTGTTACTGGCATTCACTTCTTGAAAATTCTTTATATGTGACGTTTCTCTGTAATTACACGAGGCCCTTTCCTGAGCAGCTTCCTGGGATCGGCCTCGGTGGGTGTCCACACGCAGCAGAGCTCATTGGGTGCTGTCATGGCGGCACGGCCTGGCGTGCCTGCAGGCGACGTGCTCTGAATGATCTGGGCAGCAGCTCTGAATGATCTGTTGGAACGCCAGCGGGCTCAGCACTGTGGGCAGTTTCCAAACGTGTGTGAACCAGGAGGTCACCCCTCGGGCTGCAGAGACTCCCCGTGTCCCGGCAGGCGTGAGCCCAGGAGCGCTGCGGAGTCGGCCCTGGGTGCTGAGGTCCACCCTGAGGACGCTGGTCTGAAAGAGTGTTCTTCTGTTTTCAGGTCTGAGCGCGTCGGGATGGTCGCTGTGCTCCTGAAGGTGGTCCGCACGGAGAGTCTCTGGGGCCTCTGGAGAGGCGTGTCCCCCGTAAGCCGCCCCGTCCCCTGGTGCAGCGTTTCTCATCCACCTCACCAGCTTTTGCGGATGTGTGAGCTGGCGACGGGGGAGGCACCTGACTGTCATCTGCCTGTCCTCTGTGCTGTCACTGTCACTGACCTGTCGGAGGGCTGGTGAAGGCGCCGACGGGCAGTGTGACCCGCAGGTGCCCCCACTGCCCTTGCTGTCCGGGCACCAACACCTGCGTCTTGGTGCCCGAGGGGCTTTTCTGACCTGAGGCACTCCCTTGGCTGGAGGTTCTGGGGGATGATGCCCACCCTGTCCTTGTGCACACTGCCGTCAGGTGGAGCCCGGCTCCCGGGGACACAGGGGGACAGAGTAGAGCTGCCCGTGGGGTTTCCAGGGCTGTCCCCTGATGGAAGCAGACTGCCACAGCGTTCTCTGCAGGGCGGTGGTGGGCTCAAGCCGGTGACCGTTAAGGGGGCAGCTGAGCGCTTTACCTACCGTGCCACCGGTTCACCCCCTTAGCAGCCGTCAGTGGGGAAGGGTGGGATGTTTGAAACCTCCCCTCCCTCCCTTGGGGGCCCCTGTGGGGCCGCTGCGCCACCCCCGTGTCTCCAGTGGCTAACCTGCAGGTGGGCGGTCCCGACGCACACGGCCCGTGGCCAGGGCGAGGACTGGCGCTCTGCCTCCGGGACGCCTCCAGCCAAGGAAACTGTGGGAGGCTGCCCTGCTCTGTGACAGGTGGTGTCCCGTGAGTTGGAATCGTCTCAGTGGCAGCAGGTGGTTTTGTTTTGTCTTGTCCTGCCCTCTTTCCTTAGGTGGAAGAATAAACCTGATTCTGCCCAGACTCCCAACGTTCCCCCAAGGAAGAAAGCTCCAGCTGCCAGTGGCAGTAACTGGTGTGATGGCTACCGCACCTGTCCCCTGTCCCGCTCCTCCGCCCTCCGAACAGCCCACCTGCGCACATGCCGTCTTAGGGTCGACTTTTGGGGAAACCTGGCCCAGATGCTGTCTGATTCAGTCCCTCTCTGACTTGTTTCTGCAGTCCATTGTCAGATGCGTCCCAGGCGTTGGGATCTACTTCGGCACTCTCTACTCACTAAAACAGTACTTCCTGCGAGGCCATCCCCCCACCGCCCTGGAGTCAGTCATCCTAGGGGTGGGCTCCCGCTCCGTGGCTGGGGTCTGCATGTCACCCATCACTGTGATCAAGACACGCTACGAGGTGAGCTTGGCTACTCCAGGTACGCGAGCTCTTGACTGGAGTTGGGGCAGGTGACCACAGATGCCAGCTCCTGGTCTCCACACTCGCTTGGTGGCGGGGGTCTCAGAGCACCTGTCATGTCGGCAGGCAAGCCGTGGGGAGCTGGTGCCTGGGGGACGCCCCGTCACTGCCTCCCTGGCTCAGTGCTCAGCCTGGGTGTGTCCCCCTTGCAGAGTGGGAGGTACGGCTACCAGAGCATCGCCGCGGCCCTGAAGACCATCTACCGCAGCGAGGGCCACCGCGGACTCTTCCGAGGCCTCACAGCCACCCTTCTCCGTGACGCGCCCTTTTCCGGAATCTACCTGATGTTTTATAACCAGACGAAAAGCGTCATGCCCCAAGGTACAGATGACAGCTCAGAGACATCAGTTTTGCCTGCGGGCTTTTGTTGGTTATGTTGCGGAACCTCGGAGCCTTGTCCTTTCAGGTGTGGGGAGGTCCCGCGACCAGAGGTCTCCCCTGACTTTGGGATTCCGGGTCCCTGTCCCACCCAAGGCCTCTGCAGTCAGAGGTTTTCAGATGAAACCTGGGAGTCTGAGTTTTTCCAGAGGTGATTGAGGTGATGCATATCTGACGTGTTTGAGAAACACCAAAAAGTTAGGAATTTTAAGGAAAATCTTAGTTTCACCCTGTCCTGTGTCCCCAGTTGCTATGGTTTTGAGCCCTCCATGTGGGTGGCAGTGGGGTGTCTGGTTTGAAGGCCTAGAGGGGCTGCGTCTCCCGCCGGGAAGCTCCTGGTGGACTGGAAATGGCAGATTGGGGGCGCTTCAGACACCCCACCCCACAAGAGCGGGGCTAGATGCAGACGGATCCCGCACGGTGGCCCTGTGCTCGGTGTCTCCGTGTCGTCTGAGCCAGGATTTTGGAGAGCTGAGCTGCCCGCTGCGACTGTGGTGCCCACTGCGGCCTAGAGGGCTGTGGACGTGCAGGGGTGGTCCACAGCTGACAGCAGCGTTTCCCTTGCCGCGACTGCATCGCACGTCGCTTCTGAGGGAAGTCCATACTTCTCTCCTTGTCTGTCCGACCCTGGTCCTGGGGACCGGCCTGAGAGCGGTAACACCGGCAGGTGACGAGCTGCGGCATCACGCGGGGTGTGTGTCCCTGAGAGTAAGGAGTGGAGGTGGTCCCCGCGGCGCGAGTCTGTCTCTGGGGCCCTGCTGCTTCTCGCCGATCACAGCCCTGCCCTGTGCGCAGCGTGGGAGCCGAGGCCCGAGGGGCCGGTGTGCACTCCTGCCTCCTTAGTCAGTCTTTAAAGGGTCTGGATGCGGTGTCTGTGGGTCATTTCCAGCTCACAGACCAGCGCATGTCGCTCCACGTGCCCGGCGATACTCTGTTTGTGTGATGTTTTTATGTGGACTACTTGAGAATAAGTGGCAGCCGTCACTCCCCCTCACCCATAAATTCCTCTCTGTGTGTTTCCGAGAACACAGTGAGGCTGTCACAGTCGAGAATTTCATGTAGAGCCGAGTCTGTAATCTACGGTCTGTATTCTGATTTCTCCAGTTGTCCCGTAACGTGCTGTGTATCCAGCTTTGGTTTTTCTGTTTTCAAGAGTATGTTTTTGTGTGCCGTGAAGTTCGTTCTATCCCGTAGTGCCCCTACGGTGGTTGGTGAGGGCGTGGAGACCCCTCCTCCACTGCCAGTGAGGACGTAAGGGCTGGGTAGCTCCTCAGAGGGCTAAACAGAGGTATCACACGATACAGCATTTTTCGATGAGGCACACGCCCCAAAGGATTGGAAGTAAGGATGCAAAGTGTGCAACTGAGCGCTTCCCCGGTGTGCTGCCAGTGCCCCTTTCACAGGACGTGGTGCTGGTGTGCGCCTGGGGAGCTGCCCGCTTGTGGCAGCCTTAGAGGACAGTGGGGCAGGCCTGCTGCATGCCCGAGGAGTGACGGGTCAGCAGCCTGGGCTGTGAACCACCTCATCGCCAGGGCTTCCTGGCCAGTCAGGGCACAGCATGTCCCCGACTGCCCCAAGGTTTCCTGTGGCTAGGGACGGCTGTGCGTTGTTGGCAAGTGACGTTGCCCCTTTGCTGTGTTAGATCGGGCGGCGTGTGGCATTGATTTGACCGATCGTGTGTGATGTTCACTCTGCCACTTGGTTAAGGCAGTGTCTGCCAGGCGTCTCTCCGTCCTTTTGTGGTTGTGTCTTTGTGGGAAACAACTGAATCTACAAAAACATCCTATTTCTTCCACTGTCGACCCCATGGTGGGGAAATGGTCAAGCCCCGGACCACTGAGAGGCTGGCACCTCGGAAGACAGGCCTGGCAGTCTGCTTTTGAGTAGTCCCAGGCCGTGACGCCCCGTGGAGCCGTTCTGCTCTGTGCATGTGGGTCCCTGTGCACTGGGGTTGCTGCCAGTGAGAACTGAGTCCCTCCCCGTAAGGTTGTTAAAAGGTGAATTCCTCATTCTGTCACTCCACCTACCTGTTTAAATGTTAATTCTTAGCTTTGTTGGAATCCAGACCTTGGGGCAGAGTTCCTGGCAGCTTTTACACTGATGCCTGTCTGCAGGGTGAGGTCCCTGACTGAAGGTTGTCTCTGTCTCATTTCAGACCAGCTGGGTGCCGTGCTCACTCCCTTTGTGAACTTCAGCTGTGGCGTGTGCGCTGGTGTCCTGGCCTCCGTGGTGACTCAGCCCGCGGACGTCATCAAAACCCACATGCAGCTGGCCCCGGGGAAGTTTCGGTGGATTGGTCAAACAGTTGCCCTCATTTTTAAGGCAAGGCTGTTGCTGTCTTGGTTCTCTCACTGTGGTCAGAGACCTCTCTAGGGCAGCGCTGACCCGCCCGCCCCCTGTTAGCAGCACCCAGGCCCAGGCTGCAGCCAGGCTGACGAGACGGGGATCTCGGGACACTGGGCCGTCGGTCAGCAGCTGTGAGTGCTGTGCAGCCCCGGCCAGGCCCGCCGCTGGAGGCCCGGGGCTCTGGTCAGGGTCAGGGGGAGGACACCTGCCGTACTGGTGACATGCAGGTCGCTGAGCTGCACACCAGGCCCACGGAGTCAGGCCAAGGCCTGAGCGTCAAAGAAGTCCCGAGAGTGAATACAGTGGAAGGAAGCAAAGACACCTTGTTCTGTCTCACTGAAGTCCCGTTTCCCAGCGATGGGGTCGGCCCTTGGAGCAGGGACTCTTCACTACAAACTAGTGCACTTGTTAGGGACAGAGTAGGTCCCCGCAGCTGTGTAGCTTTTTCTGTACTTGTCACATTTCCTATGTCATGGATGAAGCGCATCACCACATGTATCGTTCTCTCCCTAGACGTGAGCCCGTGTCTGTGAATCTGGTAACAATCCCATGCAGCGTAAGCTGTCTGCTTTCTTGAAACTGTGGAAATCGTTAGGTAGGACAATAGTGTGCTCTTCAGTGTGTGCAGAAATGGCAGCACCGAGGACAGTGACAAACCCAACCCAGCTCGTAGGGAGCCCTGCAGGACAGATGGGAACATGGCCTGTGCTGTCCCCAGGCTGTCATCTTGACGGAGGAGCCTGGTGGTACAGCAGTGCCGTGCTTGGCCACTGAGCAGAGGGCAGTGCTCTAAAGGGGACAGGCAGCAGTCTCTTTCATAAAAAAGTTCAGCCGTGGGTGCCCCGTGGGCTTCCCCCGGCCCTGCAGGGTTGCTGTGGGGGGCCGACTCAGCGTCAGTGGCAGTGGCGGTCTTCACAGAAGCCGACTGCCGTGTCCGTCTCTTGCCGAGCAACTGGTGGGTCCTGAGCTCTGACCTTTGGGCTAGCAGCCAAGAGCTTAACTGCTGCGCCACCAGGGCTCCTTAGGGACAGTAAGTCAGACGCACTGCTGTGGGGTCAAGTCTGGCTCACAGCGACCTTAGAGAACAGAGTAGAATGCCCGGTAGGGTTTCCCAGAAGCACCTGGAGGATTTGAACTGCTGACCTTGTGGTGAGCGGCTGTGGCTCTTAATCACCAGGCCACCAGGGTTTCCATGGTAACAGTAAAAAGAGCAAGTCAATCCAGCTTTTGAAGGAGGACTAAGAGGTGTTTCGTCTTTATAAGGATGTGACTGCTGAGACAGCTGACACGATTACAGGAAAGTGTTCCCTTCCAGCGAACGGCAGGGAAGCCCCTTTTCTTCGTGAGGAGCCAGGGTTCTGCAAGCAGGCCTCGGTCTGGCTGTCCACTGTCGCTGTGAGCTCGGTGCCACCGTGCGGTGCACACATAAACCTGGACACAGCCACCCTGGCCAGAGATCTGCAGTGACAGTACAGGCTCCCCTGGGCACAGCAAGCGCAGCCACGCTGCCCAGCAGTGTGCAGGCCAGCTGGTTGTCTGCCCAGACCTGTTTCTCACGGTTTCCACTATATGAAGTCCAGGAGTAAGGCCCAGGCCCGGGTGAGGCAGACGTCACCGTCACGCCCCGTGGCTGGCGTCTGGTGCTGCTCCCCTGACCATGACGCTCTTCTCCTTGCAGGAGTATGGGCTGCACGGCTTCTTCCAGGGCTGGGTGCCCCGGGCCCTCCGCCGGACGCTGATGGCAGCCATGGCCTGGACAGTCTACGAAGGAATGATGGCCAAGATGGGCCTCAAGTCCTGACCAGGAGGCGACCAGAGAGGCCCGGCCGGGTGTCCGCCTTGGCTGTGTCCCTCACTGTCCCTGAGTGAGATGCAGTCCACTCTGGGAAGCCAGGTAGAAGTGTCGCTGCCAGAGCCCCTGTTCTTGTAGGTAGGCCTGGCTGGAGCTCCAGAGTGTCCCGGAGAGGAGTCACCCACACGGACACCACGCTGGGGAGTAGTGGGGAGTTGTGAGAGGGCTGTGTGTGCCACCAGCCCATTCAGAGGGGCATTGTCCGGAGATAGCCCCACCTGCACCTGTCTGTGCACCACGAGGCAAGGAATGGGAATGGCAGAGAAGCCACAGGCCACCGGCTGTGCCAGGCAGCTCCCGCTGGGGACCTGGAGTCTGAGGGGAAGTTCTCACCAGGCTGAAGACTGCTGAGGAAGCGTGTTCTAGGACAAGGAAGAGAGGAGACCGTTACTTGCGTGGCCCCTCACCGGCTTCCCAGGGGCTCTGGAGATTGGGGCGGTGGCTTCCAAGCCTGTGAGTGTCATCTTGGCCCCTGCAGTGTGTCCCCACTGAGTTGTTCTGGCATTTTCTGGAACTGAGGTTCCAATAAATAAAACAGAGCACTTATTACTGGAAGCTGCTTGGAAAAGCTAAATAGTGTTGTCAGTCTGTTTTGAAATGATACGATAATTTTGGAGCAACTGACTGAAGTCACCTTTTGGATGAAACCCAACCCGTTACGACCGCACGCTGTGGCGATGCCATGGGTCACCAAGGGACCTGCTCCGTAGGATCTCCCGACTGCCACCCTCGTGGAAGCAGATGGCTGGGCCTTCCTCCCTGGCACTGCTGTGGGGGCCTGGCCGCCAGCCTGAGGCTAGCCAGTGCAGTCCTGGCATCACCGAGGACCTCACCACTCTCACGGTGTACCTGTCCAGCTGTGGGGGAGAGGGTCCAGTCCTGACTTCACGAGGGCCCTGAGCCGTCGCCACCGGCACACTAGTAGGGCCACACTCAGGATGGGAGCGGTGCTCCGGAGGAGATGAGGGATGTGCACCGACGGACGAGGGCGGGGCGGCTGTCCCTCAGAGTTCAGGCTTTGGGTGGGAGCCTGCAGCTCCTGCTCAGGGCCCCGGGGGCTAGTGGCAGGGGGGCCACCGGGTGCCTGGAGAGGAGCAGGGACCGTGTGGAAAGTGCACGTCTTTATTCCTGACTGCGATGTGCTCCGTGGACCGGTCAACACCAGGGACCACGGAGATGCTCCTCGTCTGTTGCTTCTGGGGCTGATAATCCTGACAACACTGGACAGACGGGAACGTGTTCTCTAAACATGGCTGTTGTGTTGATTTCTGTCCTCCCAGTACCTGCTCAGATTGTGGCCTGTAAAAGTGACCCTGTTTAGAAATCTGCTTTTCTCTCATGTGACAACGAGGTCACACCAGTGTCAGTGGGTCTGGAGCCTCGTCCCCTCTGAGCCTTACAGAGAGCAGAGCAGACACAGGTGCACTCACAGAGGAGACGGGCACTGTCCTGGATTGAACTATGACCCCCAGAACTGTGTGGAGCAGTTTAGCTGGACCATGATTTCCAGTATTTTGTGACTGTCCCCCATTTAGTGATTTTCCTGTGTTGTAAATCCTAATCTTTGCCTGTGTTAGTAAACGGGGCTATGTTGGAGAGGATTGACGTCACGTCCCTGCTCCAGTGTAAAGGGAGCTTTCCTGGAGTGTGGCTTGCACCATACTCCGGGGAGTGGGCACCTCGTGCCACCGAGAAGCAGTGTCAGGAGCAGAGCTCACCCTTTGGAAGGGGCCCGGGGTCCCTGCACCTCAGCTGTTCTCAGTCCAGGGAAGACAGATAACAAGGCCTTTGCTCCCGAGCCAGCAGAGAGAGCCTGTCCCTGGAGCTGACACCCTGAATTTGGACCTGTAGCCTATTGGACTGTGACAAAATCAATTTCTCTGTGGAAGCCATCGACCAGGGGTGTTTCTGCTAGTGCAGCACTGGGTGACTAAGACAGGTGCCATGTGACTCACCAGCAGACACCAGGAACAGGAGACCTCACTGGAGGAGTCACCTGGCCTGCCGAGACCCTGGTCTGGGTGTCTCGTCCCCTGAGCCGTGTTTGCCACCTCGGCCACTGCGGCGTGTGCGTTAGGGCGGCACTGGAGGACCAGGGCGTGTGGCAGGGCTGGAGCTGCGGGCTGTGTGAGCTGTCGGCCACTGTGGCGCCGTGGGGCACAGGTCTGCTCTGACACATGTGGGTTGCCTTGTGTTAGGTCTACCTGCAGCGACGCTGAGACAGCCAGGACGGTGGGTTGGGTCTGGTGTTGGCCTTCGGGGACTGGACTCCAGTCGGGTTGCTGGGCGTGCCCCAGGCCCCAAGGCCTTGTTTTTTCCTCAACAGCGGCCTCACGCCAGCCTTCAAGTTCCTAGAGGAAGCGGCCCACAGGCTTTGGCCAGCTTTGCGGACACCACCCACTGCCGTCCTTGTCACCCTCCTTGTCTGCCTCAGACTTGGACAGGTCATCAGAGGTGTGGCTTGAGGGGAGGAAGACACCGTCTGGGGAGGAGAGATTAGGGCTGGTCGCCCGGAACCAGGGGAGGAGACGCTTTCAGGCTGGACTCAGACTCAATTTTCAAAAACAGGAAGTATGTCAGTTGTTCACAGCAGTCCTTCCCCAGCAACGGCCGGGACTGACCGTGGCGCCTCGTTTCCAGCCCCTGGTCGTTCTGTCTTGTGTGCAGCTTTTGAGAGCAGGTCCCACGCTGCCCACCGTTGTACCTTGCCCACTGCCCGTGTGTCTGGGAGCCCTGGGGGGTTTCTCAGGTGGCTGCTGTGTCACAGTCCCGCTTCGGAATGTCACAGAATGCACCTTGGAAGAGTTCAGGCTGGTTGTTTTCTGGGCTGGTTGATGCTTTCTCCTGATTTAACTCCAGGCGCACTTTGTTTGTTTATTTTTATTATGACTGAGTGAAAATGTACATTCCCGTGTAAATTTACATGCCCGCCTCTATGCGGCTTCCACTGCTCTCCCTGCACAGTATTCTTCTCTGCTCCATACACGTTTCATCCTCCCAACAGCCTCCTTTCCCCTCCTCTCCACCCACTCCCCTTCCTCCAGCCAGAGGTCAGCAGGATGACATCCTATAGATGTACAGAACCATAAAGTGCATCCAATATGTGGTCACTCTGCATCCAGGCACACGTTTTTAGCATGCATTCCATGGAGGGGATGGTGTGACTTGTTTTCAGTGACAACTTTACTGAGATACAGGAGCCCTGGCTGCACATTGTTTAAGAGCTCAGCTGGTTGCAAAAGGCCGGCAAGTTCCGATCCATTATCAGCTGCTTGGGAGCCCTCCTCAGTCCACAGGGTTGCTGTGAGTCGGGACTGACCCCAAGGCGGCGGGTTCGATCTCACTGGGACACAGCTCGCATAGCATGAGGGCCGCCCTTGTACATCAGGCCAACTCACCAAGTTGTGTTCTGATCCACGCTATCCGGAACGTGCAGTATGGTTTGGTGTCTGCTCACAGTCCTTCTTGCATGGATCTTTCCCAGATCTTGAGTGGCTGCTTCCCTCAGACATTACGCTGGCTAAGGGCTCATAGCCACCAGCCTGGGGTTGGCAGGTTAGCGTGATGTGGCGTCAGCAAGGCCAGAGAGGACCCAGCCGTGCCTTCACACAGGAGCGGTGCGTGGCAGGGCCGGCAGGGTCCCCGAGTTGCCTCTGGCTCATTTGCCCTCCCCTCCTCTTGACTCTGCTCAGAAGAGGCTGTCATCGATTGAATAGTGTTCCCCCAAAATAGGGGTGTAGCCACTTGGCTAGGCCCTGATCCTGGTGCTGTGCGGTGTTGCCCCATGCTGTAAGCCCTGCCTCTGTGATGTCGGGGGTGCAGGACTCTGTGTATGAGGTTGTCTTGTGCCTTGAGGCAATCTCTTGAGATAAAGGAAAGGGAAGCTGGCAAAGATATCGGGGGGCCTTGTCCCACCAAAAAGTGGTACTGGGAGCAGAGCGTGTTGTTTGAAAAGGACTTGGGGTTCCTGTGTCTCGGAAGCTCCCAGTCCAGGACAAGATTGGTGACAAGGACCTTCCTCCAGAGCCAACAGAGAAAGCCTTCCCCTGGACGTGATACCCTGAATTGGGACTTGTAGCCTACTGGCCTGTGGCAGAATAAAACTGCCCTGGTTAAAGCCATCCACCTGTGGTCTTTCTGTTGGAGCAGCGCTAGGCGGCCGAGGCTAATGGCAGACTGCCGTATGTCAGGTGCTGAAAGCCTAGCAGGACGCAGCACGGCCCAGTCTGCGCCGTCCTCGTCATGTCCTGCCTGAGCCCGTCGTGGCAGCCACGGCGTCGGTCCGTTCTGTCGCGGGCCTCCCTCGCTGTCGCTGACCCTCTGCCTCACCAAGGGGCTGGTCCCCCTGATGGCATGTCCATAGGATGGGGGCAGGGTCTTGGCTCCCTGGTTTCCGACAAGCACCCTGGCTGTCCTTCTGAGACAGGTTCGTTCCATGGTCTGCTGGCCGGGGTGTGTTCACTATTCATCATCAGCCCCGGCATTCAAAGGCTTCCCTGTTCCTGGTCCAGGTTTCGCAGCCTGTGAGACAATTGAAAATACCCTGACTGGGTCAGGCTCACCTTAGTCTTCACGGTGACATCTTTGTGTTTCAACACTTGAAAGGACTCTTGTGCAGCGCATTTGCCCAACACGGCACACCTTCTGACTTCTTGACTGCCGCTGCCGTGGTGCTGATTGTGGATCCAAGTAAAATGAGCTGCTGGACCGCCTCTGCGTTTTCTCCATTTGTCCTGATGTTGCCCGTCCGTCCAGTCCGCTGACACTTGGTTTCTGATACTTCTCCCTCTGTTTAACCTTTTTTCTTGTCACTTACCTGTTGAAGGAACCAGATCGTACCCTGTAGAAGGTTCTGTGTTCTGGATTTTGATAACTGCAGCCTTGTGATGTCATTTACCATGGTTCTCTGTTTGCTGTGTTTCCTTAAACTGGTGGCTGTAGTGGTAGGAATTACGGCTTCGTTAGGCCTAATCCAAGAAAGATGTTTGAAAGGATTAGAGTCAAGTCTTGCCTTTTTCCTCAGAACTGTGAGAGAGCTGGTCAGCACTGGGGTTCGCTCTCAGAAGAAAGCCGTTGTGTCAGTCAGGGTTTCCCTAGAGACCCAGGGCCAGGGAGGCCTACACACGGAGAGGCTGACTTCAGCTCTGGTAACTCTGGGGGCTGGCAGGTCCCAGCTCCACAGGTTAGGTGAAAGGAAGAGTTTGCCAAAATATTTATTGTCTGGAGACAGAACACGGCCCCCAAAATCCCCTTTCCTTGGGGGTGATTGATTCCAGGACCCTGGGTCACAGTCTGGAAGGTGGCTACAGTGCCCCTTACGCTGGAGAATAGCAGGGGCAGAAAAGTAACCAACACACGGTGCCTGTGGCTTCCGGAAGTTGGTTTGGTTTCAAGATTTTGCCCTGGCTTTCCTTGAAAACAGGCCATGTATGAAACCAGAGGTTGAAAAAGCTTCCGTGTGAGGGGTGCTCAAGATCGGGGCTAAGAGGCTTTGTTTCAGGTCACCTCCAATTCACGGGGAAAGAGGTTGCGCAAGACCCAGGCAGCAGCACTAACGGCCCTCAAAGGCACTCTATAGATTCAGTGAACTGTAGGCGATGAGAGAGGCCTTTTGTTTTGGTAATTGAACTCTTAACTAATGATAAAAAATTGGGGGTGGGCAGCAGGGGAGACTGGGAAGTAACTTCGGTTGAAGCCTTCTTCTTCAGCTTGCTGGCCAGAGGAAGTGGAGCACCATTCTGTTTCGTCGATGGCCTGGTGATGGCTTGCCCGGTTGTGAAGCAGAGGACCTCCACCAAAGGGTGCTCAGCTGCTCCTCCCAGTTGTCCCCATTGTTCTCAGGAGACCTCGGTGTGGCATCCCTTTGTTCCGTATATAAATGCCCAGTTTGGACCGCCTTGGAGATTCAAATGTGTGTGTACCTTGTGTTCTAGCCGGCAGAACGTGGTTAATAAACTTACTCTTCAGTCACTCACCCAAACCTGTCTCAGAGGTTGGCTATTTGGGGCAGGTAATGAGAACCTGGAGTTTGGTCTAGTAACATTTACAACCTGCAGCGGACTCAGCAGAAGGAGAGGCCAGGGGCTCACCAGGACATGTTCTGGAGCATGAATGGCTCTGTTACTGCCAGTTTAAAGAGTGCTTCTGCGTTGGTCCCCACAAGATGGAAACCAGTTAAAAACGGCTGAAAGTTGTAACTCTGATGGTAAATGTAGTGACCCAACAAAGGTCCCTTAGGTTATCAGGCTGCATTCCATCTTCTGCCTCAGTTACCACCCTCAGAGCAGACTAGCAGGTCTGCATTCCTCTCCCTGTCTCTGACGATACAGAGTTGATTAAGACCTCAGAGAAAGATAAGGAAATTTTGGGTAATTCACACGGTTTTTTAGATATAATGAAACCTCATGATGTAATGAAATCTTGTGACTCCTGACTATTGTTCTGTGACAAGTCCCCACCCATTTGAATTCTGGCTACAAAAACCACTAGAAATATAAACCAAGTGGGAGAGCTTTTGGCTTGCTATCTCCCAGATTGCTAGCAAATCTGCAAATAGATTATTCCTTGAACCCCATGCTCTCTGTGAATTTTCGGCTACAGTGATGGGCGGAACGAACTTTCTCCAGTTTTGGCAGCAACTTGGGTTTTATGACCAACCTTCTGTTTGTATTATTAGTTGAAACTTTAGGGTCTGCTGAGGCTTAGGACCCACAGACGGCGATGTGCACGTGCCATCCTGAGCATGGCAGACTTCCCACCCAGCTCACCTGTTTGATAGGGATGCTTTCATGATGCTCCAGCTCCCTCAGTCCTGCAGGGCCATTTGGGGGTCTCGCCTCAGCTAGTGCTGCTCAGGTGGTGAGAAGAAGTTAGCTGAAGACAGCACCCTGGGCTAGGGGGCCGGGGCCAGAGAAGCTGGGCGTAGGAGGACCAAGGAGGCCACGGCCAGAGCAGCTGGGCACGAGAGGACCAAGGAGGCTGGGCCAGAGGGGTTCCTGGCGGCACTGGAACCCAGGGGCTTGGCAAAGTCCAGATGGCGTTTACCCTCTGCCTCCTCACTTGCTTGTTTAATCTCTTAGACCTCTCGAAAGAGAGTGACTTAAGGCAGAACCTGCTCTTAGGCTGTCTCATTAAAATAGCAAAGCCCGTTCCCAAATAGGACTGTACCAGAGGTATAGGGGTTGGGAGGTAGAACACCTAGTCTAAGGGTGACAAAACTGAATCGGTAACAGGTGCCAAGGGTCAGCCTAGCAGAAGGAACAGGAAAGCAGGCTGTGGCTCTAGATGCCAGAGGTGGAACCTGGATCTTACCAGTTGTATTCCCTCAGTCGTCAGGGAAATGTAAATCAAAACTACAGTGACCTGAGGGCACAGCAAGTGACCAAAATGACACGGGGTAAAGACAACCCAGAAGATAGAGAGACCCACATCAGTGGGTGCCTACATAGACTTGGGACCAGAAGAACCAGGTGGTGCCTGGCCACCACCAGTGATAGCCGCGATGGAGCTCACTAAGTTGAGTCTCACTGGCAACACAAGAATAAAATGGGGTGCACCTTGAGATCCCCACTAAAACACTGCAATTAATGGTCCAGTGGCTTCGGGGTTCCCCTGGGAGCATGGCCCCTGGGCCTGATGCTGCCCTTGCCCATAGATCATAACGAATGTCCACTCTTCGGACACGAATGGATTGGGCTTGGTGATGCAGAGTGACCACATATTGGATGCACTTTATGGTTCTATACATCTATAGGATGTCATCCTGCTGACTTCTGGCTGGAGGAAGGAGAGTGGATGGAGAGGAGGGGAAAGGAGGCTGTCGGGAGGATGAGACATGTATGGAGCAGAGAGGAATAGTGTGCTGTCACCGGACAGGGAGAGCAGTGGAAGCTGCATAGAGGTGGGCATGTAAATTTATACGGGAATGTACATTTTCACTCAGTCATAGTAAAAACGACGATGAGATACCACTTTACACCCACTGGGATGGATGTGATTGAAAAACAACAGTTGTTGGTGAGGATGTGCAGAAATGGGAACCCTTATCCACTGCCAGTGAAAAGTGAGGGTTGGGTAGCTCCTCAGAATTCTCATACATAGGATTCTCATACAATCCAGCAATTTTCAGTTAGGCATGTACCCCAAAGAGAGCAAGAGTGCGAAGAGATCCTAGTAGCTGTTCACTGCAGTGTTGCCTGCGGTGGCCTAAAGGTGGACCCGGTGAACGGACAGACGGCACAGGGTGTGGAATACTGCCCAGCTGCGAGGCCAAGTGCAGTCCGGAGGCCTTGCTACAACATGGAGGAACCTTGAAAACACGCAGAGTGAAGTAAGTCGCAAAAGAACCTATGTAGTGTGCCCCACTCAGGTGAAGTGTCTAGAGGCCCGAGTTCCTTGGTGGTCATCAGGGTGGATATGAGGCGAGGGGGCGAAGACACGAGCTTAGAGGACCGTGAGCTTCTGTGAAGCGTGACAGACATACTTAGGAGGGGTGGTGGTGGGACAGCACTAGGGGAGTGCCGTGAACAGGCTGTGCACACAGAGGCTGCAGGAGCAGCTGGTGTTCTGGTCCTGTACACTGACCACGCTTCAAAAAAAGTAAACTGTAGTTTCAGGAAAAGGAGCTGGGGAGAAGAAACCCTGAAAGGAAGGACAGAGTTGAAGCCTTCCGGGATTCTCCTGGCTCCGTCTCCCTGGATTGGTCGCTCCGGTGACAGCGGACAAAGGCCGCCATTCGTTCACTGCTACCATCTCCCCGTCCCAAGCAGCCCAAAGCTTCGGCTGGATCGGGGCCACGTGCTGCCTTGCTCACAGTTTGGCTTCTTGTCACACCTGTCACAGTCCTCTAACCAGGCCACCTAGGCTGCCCAGAGGCTCCCAGCTGCTCCCCACCTGCCACTGTGTGCCTGTAGGGTCTAGTGGACGTGTGTGCTTCTACCCTACAGGCCCCCCACCCCCTGTGTCACTGCTAGCAGAATCCGCTGTAAGGATGTGTGCTCTGGACGTCAGAAGCTTGGGACAGTAAGGACTGCTTTGTCATAGACCCCGTGCTGGGTGGTGGTGCTTCCTGCGTCACCCCCATTGACGTCCTTTTGTGTTATTTCTGTGAAAAGCTGTATACATTTTGTATATTTGTCATTTCTTAAAGATTTTACTGTGCTTATTTATATAATAAATACATTCTGCAGACTTAAAAAAAATTATTTTCTTATTTTTTTCCCTTAGCTGTTTTCATGGATTGATTTGTGTCCACCCAAAGGACCAGCCAATTGGCTAGGCCGTGTTTCCTAGTTCTGTATGACTGTCCACTATTGTGTCACCCACCGTGATTTTCCTGAGTCTCGGAAACGCTAACTGTGTGATGTTGGTGGGCAGTTGTGGTGTGCCCTATGGGGCTGCTGTCAGGCCCAGTCGACTGGATGGCAGTCGGCTAGGGTGATGTTCACGAGGTGGGACGCTACCTGCGTGATCAGCCTGTGCCCTAAATCAGACTGCATCCTGAGTCAGGCCACATCCCGAGTCAGCCCGCGTCCCGAGTCAGCCCGCGTCCCGCGTCAGCCTCTGTCTTAAGTCGGTCTGTTTTGAGATACAAAAGGGAGAATCAAACCCAGAGACCTGAGGACCTTATACTGGCAAAGAACAAGAGCTAGAAGACTAGCACGGCCTCTGGACCCGGGCTCCCTGTGCTGATGACAACAATCTTCCTCCAGAACCCAGTGAGAGAGAGCCTAACCCCAGGGCTGGTGCCCTGAATCCCAGACTGTGGGAGAATCAGTTTCTCATGGTTACAGCCATCTACTCATGGTGTCTCTATTACAGCAGCAGTGGTTAACTGAGACAGCTGTTCTCAAGCCATGGAAGTCCTGACTGGTGACTTGTGTGCTGTCGCATCGTGCGTGTCCCCTGCACCTGTACCCCCACCTGCTGTGGTGTAGGTCCGCCAGGGAGTCCTGTGTCCCTGGCCAGGTGTTCAGTGTCTCAGGTGTTCCATCACCTTCTTTTCCCCACACCCTCGCCTGCTGCCAGGCGGCTCGGAGCCAGCCTCAGGTTGCCCCGTGTCTCTGCCTGCGTGTGTACCCTCAGTGCCATCGTGTTTGCAGGACCTTAGGGCTGCCCGGAACTCTCTTCTCCCCATGCAGGTGAGACCTTTTTGTGTTTCAGCCGTTGTTTGCACAGGGACCCTTCTCTGGCTGCTCGTGCTGGGTCGGCTCCTCCTGTAGGTACTCGGACACCCTGTGCTTTTTGTTGTGGTTCGAACAGTTAGCTCTATTCTGATTAAATTGTGATGCAGTGGTTTTGCACTCTCTCCAGTTCAGTCATAAGCTCCGTGAGACAGTGACCATGTGTCTGGTTTACCATCGTGCCCACGCCTCAAGGCCCAGAGAAGTCACGCAGTGAGCGTTAGTGAGCAGTGCCCACCTATTAACTCTTGTCTCTGTTCCTTCAACTTTTGCAGCCCAATCACCGGTTATTGTCAGTGAATCCTGGTTTTCATGTTTGATCAATTACAGGCTGCAGAAGCTGGTAAAAATCTTCAATCTCTTCATCTTTGGCCCTCGTGGTTGCTGCATAAATTTGAATAATAGTCTATTAACTGGCCTTCCCTGTAGGCGTGTGGATGTTATCCTGTCACTGACAGAATTGTACGTCAGGACAGATTTTGAAATGTTCTTTCTGACAATGCATGCAGCACCATTCCTCTTCAAGGTTTTGTTCTCAGCTAGTAGACCACGTCATTGTTGGATTCAAAGTGGTACTACTGGTCCGTTTCAGCTCACTAATGCCTAGGACGTGGGTGTTGGTGTGTGCCATTTCATGCTGGCAATTTCCCATTTTTCTAGATTCATACTTCGTATGTTCCATGTTCTAATTATTAATGGATGTTTGCAGCTGTTTCTTCTCATTTGGAATCGCGCCAGCAAATGAAGGTTCCAAAAGCTTGACTCCACCCGTGTCACTAAGGTCGACCCTGCTTTGAAGAGGCAGCTCTTCTCCGGTCGTCTGCTGAGTGCCTTCTAATCTGGGGTCTCATTTTCCAGCACCACATCTGACAATGATCTGCTGCTACTCGTAAGGTTTTCCCTGGCTAATTGTTTTCAAAAGTAGACTTCTGGGTCCTTCTTCCTCTGGACACTCAGCTGAAACCTGTCCACCATGGGTGACCCTGCTGGTGTATGATTACTGGTGGTGTAGCATACAGTATCACAGCAACATACAAGCCGCTACAGTACGACAAATGGACAAACAAGTTGGAAACAAAGAAGGAACAGTAGTTGGAAAATACAGCCTTGGGGATAGAAATGATGCCAGAGATCACGTGACAGAATTTTCTAAGACCAACGACTTCTTCTTTGGAAATATCTTTTTTTGCCAACACAAATGGCAACTGTACACATGGACCTCACCCGATGGAACACACAGGAACCACACTGACTACATCTGGGGAAGAACGATGGTGGAATCCATGTCAGCAGTCCGAACAGGACCAGGTGCTGACTGTATCACAGGCCATCACTTGGTCATACGGAAGTTCAAATTCAAACTGAGGAAAATTAGAACAAGTCCATGAGAGCCAAAGTATGACCTTGAGTATATTTCACCTGAGTTTAGCGACCATCTCAAGAACAGATTTCACATGTTGAACACTCATGACTGAAGACCAGACGAACTGTGGAATGACATCAAAGACATCATCTGTGAAGAGAGCAAGAGGTCATTAAAAAGACGAGAAGGGAAGAAAAGACCACGCTGGGTGTCAGAAGAGACTCTGAAACTTGTTTTCGAATGTCAAGCAGTGAAACCAAAAGAAGGGAACGACAAAGTAAAAGAACTGAGCAGAAGATTTCAAAGGGCAGCTAAAGAAGACAAAATAAAGTATTATAATGACGTGCAAAGAGCTGGAAATAAAACCAAAAGGGAAGAACCTATTCAGCATTTCTCAAGCTGAGAGGACTGAAGAAAATATTCAAGTCCTGAGTTGCAACAGAGAAGGATTCTACAGGAAAAATATTAAATGACTCAGGGAGCATCAAAAGAAGATGGAAGGAATACACAGAGTCGTTATACCAGAGAGAACTGGTCGATGTTCAGCCATCGGAAGAGGCAGCATGTGATCAGGAACCGATGGTGCTGAAGGGAGAAGTCAAAGCTGCACTGAAGGCATTGGCCAAACACAGGGCTTCAGGAACTGATGGAATGTCAACTGAGATATTTCAGCAAACAGATGCAGCACTGGAAGTGCTCACTCATCTATGCCGAGAAGGTTAGAGGACAGCTCCTTGGCCAACCAACTGGAAGAGATTTGTATTTATGTCTATTCTGAAGAAAGGTGATCCAACTGAATGTGGAAATTACCGATCAATGTCATTAATGTCACACTCAAGTAAAAGTTTGCTGAAGATCATTCAAAAGTGACTGCAACAGTATATTGACAAGGACCTGCCAGAAAGTCAAGTTGGATTCAGAAGAGGATGTGGAACCAGCGATATCATTGCTGATGTCGGGTGGATCTTGGCTGAAAGGCAGAGAACACCAGAAAGATGTTTTCCTGTGTTTCATTGACTATGCAAAGGTATTTGACTGTGTGGGTCATAACAAATTATGGCTAACATTGTGGAGAATGAGAATTCTGGAACACTTGGTTGTGCTCTTAAGGAATCTGTATGTGGATCAAGAGGCAGTCATGGAAAGGTCTGCATCAGGGCTGTATCCTTTCACCGTACCTTTTCATTCTGTATGCTCCAGGAAGCTGGGCTATACAAAGAAGAACAAGGCATCAGGATCGGAGGAAGATTCATTAAGAACCTGCATTACATAGATTATACCAGCTCACTTGCTAGAAGTGAGGAAGGTCTGAATTACTGCTGAAGATCAAAGACCACAGCCTTCACTATGGATTGCACCTCCACATCAAGAAAACAAAAATCCTCACAACTGAACCAGTAAACAACATCATGATAGATGGAGAAAGGATTGAGATTGCGAAGGATCCCATCTGACTTGGTTCCACAGTCTATGCCTGTGCAAGCAGCCATCAAGAAATCAAAAGGCACATTGCATTCAGAAAATCTGCTACAAAGGATCTCTTTAGAGTATTGAAAAGTAAGGATGTCACCTTGAAGACTAAGGTGTCAAGCCGTGGTGTCTTCAGTCACATCATACTCATGTGAAAGCTGGACAATGAACAAGGAAGACAGAAGAATTGATGACTTTGAAATGTGTTGGAGAAGAATATTGAATGTACGATGGACTGCCAAAAGAATGAAGAGATCTGTCCGGGAAGAAGTACGTGTAACCAGAGGGTGCCTTGGAAGCGAAAATGGCGAGATTGCCTTTTACAGACTTGAGACATGTTGTCAGGAGGGATCAGTCCCTGAAGAAGGACATCATGTTTGGTAGAGTGGATGTCAGTGAAAAAGAGAAGACCCTAAACGAGGTGGGTTGACACAGCAGCCGTAACGGTGGGCTTCAGCATACCAACGATCGTGGGCATGGCGCAGGACCGGGAAGTGTTTCGTTCTCTTGTGCACAGGGTTGCTAGGAATCAGAACCGACTTGGTGGAACTTCACAACAACGCGATTGAACACTGGTGCAGTGGCTTTTCAGTCTCTCCAGTTCAGTCATAAGCTCTGTGAGACAGTGGCCCTGCGTCTTGTTCACCGCTGTGTCCCTGGCTTCCACCCATGCCTCAAGGCACAGAGAAGTCAGCAGTACCTGCCTGGAATTGTCCTGTCCTCTCCTCAGTCTAGTCACCTGCGAGCTGTCTTCACCTACTCAAGTGTCCCATGGCCACTTTAACCCAGCAAGTTGGAAGTGAACTTGAGCTTCTCTTAAATGTTTTCATAAAACCCATCCCCGCTGTCACTAATCCTGTGACTCCCCCACTGCCTGCAGAACATACCCCAAACTCTCAGGATGACATTCCAAGTCCTCTTTGAGGCTTCAGCTGACGTTTCCTCTGGACTGCTTGTCTGCCTAGAGTCCTGGCTGCTAGAGGACTTGCTCTTCCTTCCAAAAGCCCCTCTCAACCTCAGGCAAAAGGATCAAAGATTGCTGAAGGCCTGCTCCTGGGTGCGCTCTTAGAAGTCACACGGTCCTCTACACCAGAAACGCCCCCCTGCCTCACTCTGTTTCCTGTGGACCACACATTATTCAGGGTGCAGCTTGGTCCCATCCCACTCTAAAGAAGACCAGCGTGTCCATCGGTGCTGATAGAGTGTGCTGTGGACTGAGTGTGAGTTGTAACTGCGGTTGTGTTCTAACCTCCTGTGTGAACTTGGATGATATCTCAGGCCAGGTCTCCCCGTCGGGGTTAGAGGAGGTCTGGCCCTGGGAAGTCTTCCAGCTGGACTAGCGGGAACCCAGGCCCTCCCGTGAACTTGCCAGTGAGCCTCCTGGAGACGAAGGCAGGTGTTCAGTGGGCCGGCGCCTGTTACTGTGGGGCCTGTGTGACAAGGAGGAACTTCAGTGTGAATGCTCCAAGACCGAGGGCCGCGATGACCAGAGCCACCCTGAATCTCTAGGCCCTCTCCGGGCCTGGGTCTTTTTCAGTTAACATGATTTTTAAAGCATGTATATGTGCCCTAAAGTGGCACAAGAAAAAGGAAATGCAGATCAAGAACTCTATTAAGAGACCAGACCTGGTGGGCTGACAGCCTGGAGGGTCCCCTGCCAGCATGGCCCTGGACTTGCTGCTGGCCCAGAGCTGAGACCAGTACTGAAGCCAGCCCTTCAAAGAATGGACTGGACTATGGGACAGAAGTGACGCAGGTGGTGTGTGTACTTTATGGTTTAATATATACATGAGGCTGTCCAACTGGTTCCTCTCTAGAGGGGAGAGGAGAGGGTGGAGAGGAGGGGACAGGCGTTGGCTGAGTGTATATGGGAAGTACAGGGTGAGGAGAGCAGACAGAGATGCAGAGAGGCATGTGTTCAGGGTTTTCTATGGCAAATTGACCTGGATTGTAAATTTTCATTCAATCACAATAAAAACAAGATACATGTGATATAATTTTTAGACCTTTGAATTCTAATATTTGATTTGTAATTTTTTAACAGAGCAGTAAAATATCTCTTCGGGTCAGCAAAATGTGCGCATCAGCTACACATTCTCTGTTCACGGGCATTCCACAGGATTTAGTGGCCACTTGCAGCTGCTGGCTGGCTTGCAGCGTACTGACCAGCAGCAACAGCTCTTAGTTCCTGGGAGAGGCCACGTGACTTGTTCAGAGTCACAGTTAACAGGTGACGGAGCTGGGACTCCAATACATAGCTACTGCGAGATACAGGAATGCTAAGAGGAGACAAGTTACAGACAAGATGTTCTCAGTGGAAAGAAGGGACCATACCACGTAACTGAGGGGACGTTTTGGGAAAAGAAGAGTCACGTTGTCACACTGCTGAGGCTGGTGTAGACGAGGCTGCCGGAGAGGAAGGTGGGAAGACAGAAAAAACGGAGGAGGGAGCAGGTGTCCCGGTTCCAAATCAGTCCGGGGGCTCCGTTCCCTACCCACTGCCTTGTGTAAGGTAGCTCAAGAAATCACAGTTCCTTTCATAATTTGACACTTGAAAAAGAAATTTAAACCCAATTTTAATTTTTCTTTTAACATGAACCCCAGAAACCAAAGTTTGCAAGAGGAAGGCTATGCAATTTTTATCAAAAGTCAGCATGGATAAAAGATGGTGTTGAAACCTGTGCAGGGGACTGGAACATGGGAGGTAGGGACACTTGTGGGAGCCTACCACATGCACTGACAATTGCCTCCTGGGCCAAGTGGCACTGCAAGGGGGCTGTGACCTCTACGGTATGTTTTTGCATCTTCCAACTTTTCTCAACCTGGTACCTTGCCAAAACAAAAAAAAAACAAAGCCGCTGCCATCGAGTTGATTCTGACTCACAGTGACCCTATAGGACAGTGGAGAACTGCCCCATGGGGTTTCCAAGGAGCAGCTGGTGCATTCCAACTGCTGACCTTCGGGTAAGCAGACAGAGCGCTTAACCACAAGGTTACTTTGCCAGGAATGTCTGTTCTGCGGATCAGTTCTCAAGGACAGCTATCTTATGTGAAAAGCTATGACTCTGTAGAGAAAAGACACCTAAACGCTACTGGAATAGAATGTCCTGGTTATTAGGATAGAGGTATTCATGAAATGCCATGGTATGCAGGGGAAAGAGTTGCTGAGATGCTTCGGGGACGCTCCAGAAAGCCCCCTGGAGAAGTCCTGCAGCGACAGGACACTGCCCATGAGGCCGGCCATTCAGTCTTCAGAGAGCAAGTTTTAAAAAGCCATCCTTTCATGGGAGAGCCAGAAAGTTTCCAGATACTTCCAGAAATTGTTGGGGCTGCTTCTTGAAACTGCCATGACTAAGTTTACAGTTTTCCTCGATGTTACTTATTTGTTAAAATACAGTGGACACTGTGCAGTAGGGCTTTGTTTCAATTAAAAAAACCTGTGTTTGTCGGATCCGACTCGACGGCACTTGGCTTGGCTTTGGCTTGTCATAGAACATTTCAAAAATACTAGAAAATGAGGAGGGAGTGGGGAAATCGCTCAGTTTCTCCACTCTTGAAAAAAAGTTTTTTTTTACTCTGGTTAAAAAATACATATATTCCTTGAATCAGTGGCTGTCAGCCTGACAGCACATTACAGTTATCTGGACAGCTGTTTTTTGTTTGTGTATCAGATTTTTCTTTTTGTGTGTGTGTGTGTCTACTATTGGGCATGAAATATGTAAAATCTCTCCAAGGGATTCTGAATTGTAGCTGGCTCTCATGAGCCATCTGATCGGTTCTTTGCATTTCTCTTCCCACGCTCACTGTCGCTCAACTGTGTCCTCTGATCACTTTTAAAAGGCTGCCGGGTAGTGCGTTAGATGGAAGAAATCTTCCCTTAATTAACCCTTGTCGCGAACTGCCATTTTTCCTGAATCAAGAAACCAGGACACCTCTTGCGCACACAGGCGCGGTCTGGCCCCTTTTCAGGCGCGTTTCTCGGGAGTGCACATTAAAACCCGAGGCGCAGACAGCGAACCCGCCCTCCGCACACGCCGACCCCGGCCCGGGCGCCGCCGACCGCACCCCGACTTCCCGCCGCCGGGGTCCCGGGGTGGCCGCCCACACGCGCAGGCGCGGAAAGCGGGCGCGCGCCCCCGCGAGGGGATGGGACAGCAGCGCCCCCTGCCGCCCGAGTCGGGCGTTGCCAGAGTCCCCTCGGAGTCCCGCCCCCTGGAGGGGAACTCTCCTCCCAGGCTCCGCCCTCCTTCCGCTCTACTCTTCTTGCCATTGGCTGACAGCGCCTATATAATTACGTCATTTCCTCCCAGCAGCCTTTTCCGCGCTGCCTGGAGAAGGGTCCATACGGCGTTGTCTTGGGTAAGTGCCCTGTGGGGTCCGCGGCGTCCCCCGGACTACCAGGAGGAGCGTCCTGCGCGGATGAGGGGCGCTGCGACTGAGAGGGGGCGCCGGTCGGCAGAGCGGTGCTGGTTCCGCGCGTTGGGCCGCAGGCCCGCGGCTCGCACGTGGCCAGGCGCGTGGGCCGCGGCTCCCTGGGAGCGGGCCCGGGGCGCGCGCGCCGGTCTGGAGGACGGGTTTGGGACGCGGGGCCCCGCAGTGCGCGCGGAGGCTCAGAGCTGGGGCTCAGGGCGCGGGGCCCCACAATGCCCGCGGAGGCTCAATGCTGCAGTTCAGGACGCCGGTCTTCACAGTGCCTCCGGAGGCTCAGGGCTGAGGTTCGGGGCGCGGTGTGCAGAAAGTGGGCTTTACTGCGGACTGACACTGGAAGTGACTTCAGGTCGAAACCAAAATCTGTTGCCGTCCAGGGGGTTCCGACCCGTAGTGACTGTATATGACAGAATGGAGCTGCCCGATCGGGTTTCCAAGGAGCACCTGATGGGTTCGAACTGCCCACTTTTTAGTTTGCAGCTGAGTTCTAAACAACTGTGCCACTGGAGCACAAGCGCCTCTTTTACAGCCAGCACTTGGCTGGTTTGTCAGTGGCTTAGACAGTTACTAGGTTCTTGGCGGGGAGGAAAATTAGCCCACAGTGGTGCGCTTTCTCAGGACTTAACTCTACAATAACGGGACACCCCTTGCATTTCCTCTTAGGGGGCTGCTCTGTTAAGATCTTTTACTAGGGTTTCTCTGTGCTCTCCAGAATGGTTCCAAGTCTCAATTCCCTGTTTCCATCCAGTCGTGTTTGGGTCTAAGGACAGGCATGCCACACTCAGGAAGGTTTGTGGACGTGAAGCGTCTCACCAGGTCAGCAGGCAGTCAACACGAGAATAGCTTAGTCAGACCGTCCCCAGCCCTTCGTAACTGGGCTGCAGTCTGAAGGCTGGATTGTCAACCTTTGCCTTTCAGGTTCCCGTCGTAACTTAAAGGGGAAGCTGTCACAATGTCCGGAGCCCTCGATGTCCTGCAGATGAAGGAGGAGGATGTCCTCAAATTCCTTGCAGCAGGAACCCACTTGGGTGGCACCAACCTTGACTTCCAGATGGAACAGTACATCTACAAGAGGAAGAGCGACGGTGAGTCGTCCTTTAACGTTGCACTCTGCCCTTCCCAGGAGCAGGGCATCTAAGGTAGATGTCACACAGAGGTCTGCTCAACAGAGGTATCAGGCCTCTAGACTGGAAATGAATTTAAAAGGTAAGTGGAGGCATTCTGGTGGGGGCTGGGTAGGATTCCTGGGCTCCCCTGGGAAGTGTGACAGTGGCTTGGCCGTGGAATTTGGGTTGAGCTCTGGAGGAGGTGGGCATCTCAGGCTAGGTTCCCTTGAAGTGAAGCGTATACATGTTAAGTATGTATGCATTAGAGGAGCCACTTTAAGGAAACAGTCACGCAGTGGTAGAGGCTGGTAAGTCTCAAGTCTGTTGTGGCTCCTGATCAGGAGGTGTAGGGGGCAACAGACGAAAGATCCAAAGTTCAGGAGGCCAGCTGCAGGCCCAGGCCCAGCGCACTGGAGGCAGATGCTTACAAGCAGAAAGGGTGCCAGGCCAAAGCCAGCGAGCTTTGCCAGGAAGTCCATGTACATAGATGCAGGCCGTGTCCCTGAGGAAGCTCCCTGTCGCCAGGTTGGCTGCTCATGGCGCATCTCATCATGGAGCTGTTGGCATCATTCAGTAACGAGTGAGACTCACGGCCCTGCCAAGTTGCGACATAACTGTAACGTCGCAGTCAAGAAGCTCGTTTAGTTCCTGATTTTCATTCTGTCGTTAATCTCCCATAGAGAGTTTTGCTTGTAGGTCCTGATTATAGTTTTGTTGGACAGAATTCTGACAGGAGGCAGGGCAAGCGTGGAATAAACGTCATGTGGCTTGGCAGGGCTGGGAAGGAAGTGCAGACCCAGGAGCGAGAGGAGGTCTGGGAGCGGCCTTCTGTAAAGGGGCTGCAGGTGGCATCTCATGGGTGGGGTGGGGCAGTGGCCAGGAACTGGTGTGCGTCCCGGGGACGGGGGTGAGGGTGCACACCATTAAAGCTCAGGGTGCGGCCGGTCTTGGCCAGTGCCTCACTGGGTGTCGGAGGTGTGCGACAGCAGCTGCAGGGATTTCGCTACCACCAGGAGAGCTTGGCTCTATGACTGGGGCTTGATAGTGTCCGCTGCCACAGACGCTTGGCTGTTGAGAGGCGTCGGCTGGCACAGCCGGGCTCGGTGTGAGTGCCTTCTGTCCACACGCAGGCATCTACATCATAAACCTGAAGAGGACCTGGGAGAAGCTGCTGCTGGCAGCGCGGGCCATTGTTGCCATAGAAAACCCGGCCGATGTCAGCGTCATCTCCTCCAGGAATACAGGCCAGGTCGGTGGGACCGCACTCGGCTTGTGGGTGGTTTTCTTATTTTAGAAGAGGACTCCTGCGTGTTTTAGGAGGTGTTCACAGATCAGTTTCTTGTGCTTCAGCCTAATAGAAGTTGACATGGTGACAACATGTTGAGGTGTGGCGGGACCGTCACAGTGAGGAAAGCCTGGGCCAGAGCAGTTGGCAGCTGAAAATGGTTTCAGAATCTTGCCTGATCCAGATCTGGTTAAGGGGAGGGGATTTTATTTATGTATTTTTTTAAAAGAATCTTTGCCAGCTTAAATGTGCGGTTAGCTGAGGGGAAGTCAGTGTGCCCCGTTCCTTCCTGACAGTGGTTTTTCTGTTCAGGTCTTAGTGGGTGTCTGAAAACCGACTTGTAACAGCTCTAACAGGGATGTTGGTTCAGCCCGTTCTGACTGTAAATGTGTACAGATAGTTAGCCACGTCTCTGATGGAGACCTACAGGCCACGTAACGAGCCTGGTTCCGCTGTGGTGGTCCATTTGGCAGTAAAGCATTCTCATGGGTTTAGCACGGGGTTACAAGGGCTGGGATCCGGGACCTCACAGTTGTGTGCCTCGTAGAGGAAGGACAGTCAGAAGGGACAGGGACTGCTCAGCAATCTGAGCCAGACGTTTAGTGGGCAGGGTAGTGTGACCAGGTGCTTGAAGGGACGGGTTAAATTGGCCTCTGGCGAGACGGGGAAGCTTGGGCACACAGCGTGCTTTACACAGGGTGACTGGTGGCATTTGACCAGAGGCCTTAAGTGTGTGCTCGGCGCCCTGGACTCTTCAGGGCTGGCCATAACTCTTGCAACCCTGTGAGGAACTTGAAGGCAGTGAAGAGCTTTTCCATGTCACACAGTGGCCTGCTGGGTGCTTCAAACCAGGCAGTGTGGCTCTGGAGCTCTGAGAATTGAAGAAGTAGGGACATGGGGAGAGGGGACAGCCCTTGTGGGGGTCCTGGAGCTGAGGAGTGGGTGCTTAGCTGGATGCGTGCATTTCTAAGGAAGAGAGAAGTTTGGGGGTTCCTAATAGGCAGGCTGCTTCAGGGCACCCCAGAGCTGGGGTGTGCTGTCGTGTGGGAGGCCCTGTGACACCACGCAGAACTCTGCAGAACTCTGCCAACACGTGCTGCTTGTCCTCACAGAGGGCTGTGCTCAAGTTCGCGGCTGCCACCGGCGCCACCCCCATCGCTGGGCGGTTCACTCCCGGGACCTTCACCAACCAGATCCAGGCGGCCTTCCGGGAGCCACGGCTCCTGGTGGTGACCGACCCGCGGGCCGACCACCAGCCGCTGACCGAGGCGTCCTACGTGAACCTGCCCACCATCGCGCTGTGCAACACGGACTCGCCGCTGCGCTACGTGGACATCGCCATCCCCTGTAACAACAAGGTGACAGCTGCGGGGCAGCGCGGGCGGGGCGTGCACGCTGTTAGAGCCTGGGGCTAGGCCGCTGGCCCGGAGCTCCAGGTGTAGGTGGTGTGCGACAGGACGGCGGGCCTCCGCGGCACCACGAGGGCCTGTGCCCAGTGAGTGGGGTGCTGCGGGGATCCTGCGACAAACTGAGCTTGCGGAGCGTGCGTGTGGGGTTTCAAGGAGAAGTGAGGGCGTGGGAGACAGCCTTTCTCCTGCGCTTCTGATCTTCTGGGGTGAGGGAGGGGAGGGAGCTGTGCGGCTGTAACTGGTCTCAGGACCCTGGGACATGGGGTTGCTGACAGGGAAATCAGTGTGTAGGTTGGAATGCTGCTGTCCCTCCCCGTCACCACCTCATCTTCCCAAGGGGTTCACTTGGTTGCCTGAAGTGGAGCTTTGATGTGAGAGTATCATCTTAAAAATTCAATTCCAGTGTGCCGTCAAGGTTGAGAACCCCTGGTTTGTCGAATGCTCTCTTCTTACAAGCACTTTGAAACTGAGACCTGACTCTTGGGGGACAAGTTAGGCCTGTGGGGAGATGCTGGCTGCTGGCCAGGAGTCCCTGGTAACCTGGCGCCCTTGCAGGGGGCCCACTCCGTGGGTCTGATGTGGTGGATGCTGGCCCGGGAGGTTCTCCGCATGCGAGGCACCATCTCCCGCGAGCACCCCTGGGAGGTCATGCCTGACCTCTACTTCTACAGAGACCCCGAAGAGGTGAGCGTGGGGGGCGGGCCTGTGGCCACAGGAACTGTGGAAGGCCTTGGCCCACTGGCTACTTGGAAGTAACGTGGCCGTAAGCTTTTTCTTCTTGAACAAACCAGATTGAAAAGGAGGAGCAGGCAGCTGCTGAGAAGGCAGTGACCAAGGAGGAGTTTCAGGGAGAGTGGACCGCTCCTGCCCCAGAGTTCACCGCTGCCCAGCCGGAGGTGGCTGACTGGTCTGAGGGTGTGCAGGTCCCCTCGGTGCCCATCCAGCAGTTCCCTACGGGTGAGTCGTCTGGGGGGGGGGGCGGTGTGTGTGCGCGCGCTTGCACACACACGTGCATGTGTGTACTTCCCAGCTGGGGTGTGATCTGTGCAGTGACCTACTAGTGTGTTCTGTCTTGTTTGCTGCTGGTACAGATCAGGATTCAGGTGCAGTGAGCTGGTAACTTTCTAGCTTTGAGATCCCCAAGGCCTTAGATACTAATGTGTCATGGCCGTAGTGATACAGGTGAGATTGGCCACGGGCTGGCCGTCATGTGCCTTAGTCTTTGAAGCATGTGTCTGGTGAGAAACACAAGGCAGGTGCTTCTGGGGGATAGGAGGGGCAAACTGGCTGGGAAGAGAGAGAGAGAGAGAGAGAGTGTGTGCATGTGTATGTGCACTGACAGCCCTCGTTTGGTTTTCCCCAACAGAAGACTGGAGTGCCCAGCCTGCCACTGAAGACTGGTCAGCAGCCCCCACTGCTCAGGCCACCGAGTGGGTGGGGACCACCACTGAGTGGTCTTAAGCTGCTGCAAGTTTCCTAAGAACAGAACGGAAATAGGTTGACGGAAAATAAACGTTGGTTTCCTAGGTTGTGCGCTGTGTTGGTTTCTTGTTCTGGAGGTTGCTGTGGGTGCTGCCAGCATTCTCCTGAGGCTCACTGCCAGGTCCACTGGGGTCTTCCCGGGGCTCCTGCTTTCTCGGTACAGAGCCTTCCTGTTCTGAGTGGGGCCACAGGAATGGTCTGCTGAAGTTGAGAATCTTTGACACCGTTCTATAGGCCCCCGCCTCCCACACCCCTGGTGCTGACGTTACTTCATCTCTTGACAGGCTTCATTGGGTGTGAGTTTCTGAGTTTTCCCCAACCCAGACCTGAGGTAGAAATAGGTCGTTAATTGTAAGAAACAGGAGGATTCACCTTTTCACAGAGCAGTGGGTTACCGTACACATGGTGTGCAAGGCTGGTTGGGAGGGGCTTGCTGTGGGGGGCTGCTGCTTCAGAATGGTCTGTGATGAGTGTCCCGATGACGTGTTTGTCACCTGCATTGGCAGGCTCGGTATGGTCTGCGTTGCGAACGGGTGGGTTTGAGCACCAGCCCATTGTTGGTGGTCCTGTGGTGTGCTAGACCCCAGGAGTGTGGGGTCCCTTTTCAAAGCCCCTGTGCCTGTGCAGGTTGCACCCTAGAGCCCCACCTGGCAGTGCTGGACTCAAGGACCAGGTTCTGTGGCATGTTCTGCCTGTACCTGGAGGCTCATGTGGGGCTGCTGTGGTCCCTGTGCCCCAGGTGCAGACTGCAGATGGGGTCTGCTGGGGGGACGGCTGTGTGGGAAGGACTGCACAGCTTGGGGGTGCTGGAGTGTCTGAGCAGGCTGGGGAATGGAAGAGGCCCTGGGGGAGCAGGCCAGGAAACGAGGCCCCCAGCAGAAGCATCTTGGCCTGTGGGCGCTCCTTCCACCTGGCACCAGCAGGCTGCTTCAGGGCCACCCAGCCCATCCCCTGCCCAAGCTGCGGCGGCTCCCTGGCCCGCATTCTGTCAACGCCTATTGTGAGGTGCTGTCCACATGGTTCCAACTCCTGGTGCTTGTGTACAGCTGCCCAGTCCTGTGCCAATCCAGCTGGTGGAGTTTTTCCCTGACCATCTACCAAGCAGGATACCCTGCAGGGATTGGTCTTGATGACATGTCCAAAGCAGTGTGTCCATCCTTGCCTCTAAGCAGCATTCTGGTGGTTACTGACAAAATTCTGATGGCCAACTGTGCTGCTTGTCACTACTAAGCCAATGTTGCAGAGATGGGGATTGAATTTTTGAAAGTGCTTCAGAGGGCTGGCAACCCGAGAAGAGGATGGGTTAGTGCTCTAAAAGCCATCTTCATGTCTCAGTCCAGGCCTGCAAGTGTCAGAGAGGGTTTGGGGGAGGGGAGGGAGGACAGGCAGGGGTCCAGGAGTCTAGGAGGCGAGGTAGCAGGGCACACAGCTTTGTCTCCAGGCGAGTTGTCCGTGATGTCTGCAGGCCAGTTACTTTTCTCAGAGACGGGTATGCAAATAGGCATCACTCTGGTTATGTTGGTTGCTTCTATCCTGGAAAAACATCTTCAGAGTACCAGTCAGGGGGGAGGTTAACTTTTTATGTGTTAGCATCCCAAGGGGGAAAGGGTTTAACTGTTAAGAAAGAAAGTAGCTAGGAAGTTTTCTACAGCTATTAAACCCTGTCAGCTGTACTTCTGACACGACGGCTGTTACTGGATCCCACAATGAACCCACAAACAGTATCACTTTCCTAGTCTAAATTTGAAGAGGTGCTCTCCCCTTTTCAGCGTAGTGGAAACCGGGGACAGGAGGTTGGGAGTTCCACAGATCCACTCTCCACCTCACCTGGGTTCACCTGCCCAGGGCTTCACCCTTGATAGCCCTGTCCCTTTGGGAATCGAGTCCCCTGCAGTCTGCTGAGATCCTGCCCCAGACCGGAGTCACCTGATGCTGTGGGACAAGTCCCTGCTCTAGGACAGCGGCCAGCCACTACCATCTAGTGGCACAAACTGGAACAGCCACCCCTGAGTGTCCTTGGCCTGCCGACCTGGCAAAATCTTAAGTGACGGCTGATCTCTGTGGCTGGGGGCTCCCCACCGGCTGTCTGCCACTGGTTATCCCCATGTGCCCCTACTGACATTAAAAAAAAAAAGTCTGTTGCCTTTGAGTTGATTCCAAATCCAAGGGACCCCGTTGACCTGAGTGTCCAAGTTGTCCCACGGATTGTCCTGTGGCTGGCACAGGCCGCTGCTGGGACCCCCAGAAGCCCTCTTTCCCCTCTCCCCTGCTGCCTATTGACCGGCCCAGGGGAGTCGCCTCCCGTCTTTCCCCAGCGCCTCTCCCGGGTCTCTCTTGCAAGAGCAGGCTTCCTGGAACCGTAACTCATTCAGTTCTTCCTGTCCTGCCCGATCTTGGGGACGCAGGTTGATGTGTCACGTGACACGAAGACCAAGCCCCCGTGATGGTTTCCTGCTCTTGATGTGCTTCTCGAGACTTTGTCTTTTAAACCTGTGAAACACACCCAACCTGCTGCTGTCAGTCCCGACGCCGTGGAACTGTGCTGGTGTAGTGGTGAGGTGCGGCGCCTGCTAACCAAACGGCCAGCAGTTTGAATCTACCACGTGGTCCTTGGAAACTATGGGGCGGTTGGACTCTGTCCTACAGTGTTGCTATGAGTTGGCAGGTGTTCAACGGCAGCGGATTAGGGTTCCGTGACCCTATAAATGGAAGCCTCGGTGGCGTAGTGGCTAAGTGCTGTGTCTAACCAAGTCTGCCAGGAGCTCCTTGGAAACTCTCTGGGGCAGTGCTACTCTGTCCTGTAGGATTGCTGGGTTGGAGTCTATTTGAGGGCAGTGGCTTTTGCCTAGTGACCCTATGGGACAAGGTAGACGAGCCCCATAGGGTTTCCAAGGCTGTAAATCTTTACAGAAGTGGATAACGCATCTGTCTCCCATGGAGCAGCTAGTGGGTTCAAACCGCTGTTGTTTCAGCTAGCAGTTGAGTACTTAACCACTGCATCACCAGGACTGCTTCTACACACAGAGAGACTCTGAATCTCACACAGAACTTAGTAGAATTCCCTCTTTCTTTCCTGGTTTGCCATTCATTTAGGGGCCTCGCCTTTCCTAAGATTCTGGAAGGAGAACCATGCGTTTTTCTAAGCTGTGGCAAACACAAGGGCAAATCCGAGCATCGCCACCGAAATCAGCCATGCAGGACCTGTCACTTGGTCGGGTTCCTTGCTGCGCAGAGGTTAAATCCTTGGCTGGTGGCACCCACCCAGCCGCCCGGCGGGAGAAAGGCCTGGCAGTCGGCTTAGTAGGGAGAAGGGAGGCTGCCTTCCCAGAGTCACTCCGTGCTTGGGGGCAGGGTGGGACCGGTGTCACCTGACCCTACGAACGCCAGGAACTCGGCGTTGGGCCTTAACAGAGCTCCAGCAGAGTTGGGGTGCAGGCACAGAAGGCCCAGCTGTGACACCAGCTGACCTCGCTGGACCGGGCAGCAACCGGCAAGGCGGACGACCGCTGTGGCCCGGAGCACGCGGTCAGACGAGAACGACGTCACTTCCTGTTTCCGGGGTGGGGCTCCCGGCATTTCCCTCCCAGTGCGCCGGCGCGGCGGCCATCTTGCCCTGCAGATGGCATATAAGGCCGGCTCCCGGCGGCTCGGCCTGGCGGGTCGGTGGCGCTTGCTGGCGGTGGCTGCCGCGTGTGGTGACAGACTTACCTTCTCAGAGGCCGGTGTCCCCAGGGTCCGCGGGTCTGAGGGAGCGGGCCAGGACCCACCTTCCCGGGGCGGGTCTCACTTGGTCCCTGGGCCTGTGGACGCCAGGGCCCAGCTTTCTGTGTGTCGCACGCCGGGCCCGGGTGGCCTGAGGGAAGGTGAGTCCCCGCTGCCTCCGCCGTGGCTGCCGGTGGCGGCCGTGGAACACGGGGAAGGGCTCCGAGAAGCCCCGGGCGTCAGGCTGCGGGCTGAGAGCGGAGCGGGCGAGGCCTGAGAAACCCCCGGCGACCCGTGCCGGCTGTCCCTGCGGCTGGGCCCAGGGGACGCCGGCGTGGTGGCGGCCCGTCCCGGGCCCTGGGCGCCCTGCCTTTCCCGGTGCCCGCCCCCACCTGCCTGCTGGGCTCGTGTGGGATCCTGGGGCTGATCGTCCGGAGGAGAGAGCCAGGAGTGCAAGTGAACACCCGTCGGTTATGCACCGGGGGCACAGCAGTCAGAATTCGGCGGTTTCGGGGAAATAAGGGGCCTTTGTTCAGCCTGGGAACCGCACCCGCCGTGTGACCAGCGGAGACGTCGGTCTGCGGCCGGTCACCCGCCTGCTCGCTTCCCTGTCCGCCTGCAGTTGCTGCGTCCGCGCACGGCCCCGAGGGGTCCTCTTCTTGCTCCCCCTAGCCCATCAGCCTCCTGGCACCTCTGTGGCTCCTGCATCCCCGTCTTCTGTTGTCAGCACGTGGCGGCTCTTCGTGCTTCTCTTTGCAGAGGGCAGGAACCTATTTTTGATTATTTAGATACACATTTCACCCAAAGGTTGGCTGTTGAGACCTCCCTAGCGGCAGCTCAGAAGAGAGGCCTGGTGACTGACTTCCGAAGGTCACGGCCGTGGGAATCCCATGGAGCAGTCCTCAGCACAGGCGAGGTCACTGTGAGTTAGTGTGACTCAGCAGCTGCGAAACGCAGCAGTCTTAGTTCAGCTAATGCGTTAATGATTGTGGCTGCATCACTAATTCAAACGGGCATTATGGGAAAGCTCTACTGATAATTGATTTGCTGTTTGAAATTATGGATTACCATTGGACTTGCTTCACTTTCCAGTTTAGAAATACCCAAGGAGAGGATAAGCAAAAAGGAAGTCTCTTCTGCCCCTGACTTAAAAATGGTTTTGCTCTGTTGTGTGAATTCTTGAACAGCATTTGGCCTTCTGTGAGCGCGTGCTCGCGGGTTTTCCTGGAGCCTCAGGCAGAGGGTCTGCAAGCTTCGGGACTCCAGGGCTGGGTTCTCACGCGAAGCCCAGGTCCTAGGGGAGCCGGGCTTCTTCTGTACTGAAACGAAAAGATACATTGTGTAGTAAAATGTCACAGCTTTGAAGAGCCAAAGCCGAAGTGCCTTTCTTTCTAGGCTGCTTTCCCGGAACCCGAGCCCTGGGCAGTGCGGTGGTGTCGCTTCCTGTGGTGGAAGGGAGAGTGGTCTTCGCTGGCGGAGCCTGTGAGGACCACGGCATGCAAGGAGGAAAGCAGCCACCGTCTGGGGGCATCCTGCTAGCCAGTGGGTCACGCTGTGTTCTCAGGTGAAAAACTGTCTTAGGGTGACGACACTGTGGCAGCCTGGCAGGTGCATTCTGTCTGCAGAACCAGAGTCTTGATCCCGTTGTCGTTGCTGGCTGCCGTGAAGTCGATTCTGACTCAGCGACTCTATAGGACGGAGTAGAGCTGCCTCCCAAGGCTTTCTCTGCTGTGATTTCTCTTGGAGCAGATGGCCAGGTCTTGTCTCCAAGGACCAGCCGGTGGGTTCCAGCTGCTGGCCTTTGGGCTCCCAGCAGAGTGCTTAACTGCTGCGCCACAAAGGTTCTACCTTTATTACGTAAACCGAAATAAATAATTACAAAATCCAGCAGTCCAGAAGTTTGTCGTTGTTGTTAGTTGCGTTCAAGTCAGTTCCAACACATAGCGACCTTGTGAACAACAGAACAAAACACTGCCCGGTCTTGTGCCATGCCCACAGTTGGTTTTATGTTTAAGGCCATTGTTGGGGCCACTGTGTCAGTCCATCTCGTCGGAGGTCTTCCTCTTTTTCGCTGACCCTCCACTCTACCAGGCGTGATGTCCTTCTCCAGGGACTGATCCTTGACAACATGGCCAAAGTATGTAAGACACAGTCTTGCCATCTTTGCTTCTAACGACTCCTGTGGTTGTACTTCTAGGACAGATCTGTGTGTTCTGTCAGCGGTCCATGGTACATTTGACATTATTCTCCAACACCATGCTTCAAAGGCGTGAATTCTTGTTCCGTTTTTTTGTTCATTGTCTAGCTTTTGCATGCATACAATGCGATTGAAAATACCATGGCTTGGGTCAGAAGCATCTTAGTCTTCAGGGTGGCATTCCTCACTTTTGAATACTTTAAAGAGGTCCTTTACAGCAGATTTTCCCAGTGGAGTGTTTTTTTTTTCCTTGACTGCTGCTTCCGTGGGCATTGATGGTAGCTGCGAGTAAAACGAGATCCCAGACCACCTCAGTCTTCTCTCCATTTATGACAGGCATTATCTGCCTGTCGCTTTATCATACTGTGGTGGCTTGTGTGTAGTCATGATGCTGGTATTTCAAATACCAGCAGAGTCTTCAAAAGGAAGGGGTTTTAGTGCAGCGTCCAGACTGCAACAGGAGGAAGAAAGGCCTGGTGATCGACTTCCAGAAATTAACCAGTGAAAACCATATGGACTGGAAGAGAATGTTATTCAGTATAGTGCCGGTAGGTGAACCGTCTAGGTTGAGAGGCCCTCACAGGGCACAGTGGCTACAAGAGTAGACTGGGGCATGTCAGTGGTCAGGAAGGTGACCTGGGACCAGGCAGCATTTTGTTCTGTTGTCCACGGGATCACAGCCCACTCACCAGCATCGGACAGCAATAACCCATCCACTTGTTGCCGTCAAGTGGATCTCCACTCAAATGGTCCTCCTAGGACAGGGCAGAACCACCCCACAGGGCTGTCCAGGCTGGTAAATCTTTTTTTCTTTTTCTTTATTGTGCTAATTGGAAGTTTACAACTCAGATCACACTGTGACAGCATGCTCCTTTCCACCCTCTATTTCTTGTGTCCATTCAGCCTGCGCCTGTCCATCCCCCCCCCCCCGCTCTCTCACCTTGCCTCTGGATGGGAGCTGCCTGGTGAGTCTCATGTGTCCTCTGGGGCCGAGAAGCATGCCCCTCACGAGTATCATTTTATGTTTATAGCCGAGTCTCATCTTTGCACGAAGAGTTGGCATCAAGAATGGTCTTAGCTCTTGCAGTGAGAGAGAGTCCAGGGACCGTGTCTTCTGGGGTCCTTGCAGTCTAGTCAAGACCATCAAGTCTGGTCTTTTTACTAGAGTTTGAGCTGTGCACCCCACTTTCCCCCAGTATCTTGAGGACTCTGTCGTGTCCCCTGTCAGGGCAGTCATGTGCTAGTCGATCGTGACAGAAGCAGACTGCCACATTTTAGGGAGAAGTTGGTGGGTTGAAATTGCCAACCTTTGTGTTAACAGCTAAGTGCTTTAACCACTGTGTTACCAAGGTTCCTCCAACCACAGCGACGATCTGTGTCGAGGACTGAGTCCTTCACAGTCTCTGGCAGGTCACCTGTATGCGCATCATTGGGTTTAATGCTTATTCAAACAAAAACCCTGGACCATTTCCTGTCTCTTCTTCCCTTGCAGAGGGTTTTCTGGGCTGGCAGGGATGCTGTTTGTCGCTGCTCTTCTGCAGCATGAGGGCTGACTTTTTCCAGGTACTTCATGTGTGCTGTGAGTCCCCACTCTCAAGTATTCTGGCATGAACACGTGGAGCACAAGGGCTGATTGACAGGAATCGGCAAGGTTCCAGAAGACAAATCAGTGGGCAGAATGTCTCCAGCACTTGGAGTTCAAGCAGTGATTTGTAGGGTTGGGCTAGAAAAATTCTAAGAAGCTCTGGGAGCTGTGAGTTGTTAAGTGATGGTTTTCAAATCTGAGCATTCAACGCCTGCTTCTATGCCCTCCCTTGCAAAATACATTACAGATTATAATGCCTTCTTTGTACAGATTTTATGGCACTGAAGACTCTTTCTTGACTCGTTTAATGTCCTGATTTCTTTCTCATCAAGGGAGTCAAGACTTTGTAGAATGGGATAGAAATTTTCCTTCAGTGTTTGTTTTTACAGAAGTTTGATGATAGAACATCTATGTAGAGCATGCCCTCTGCACAGTGGGCTTCAACAGTGACTTAGGTGTCACCCAGCCCTTAACTAGAGAACACGATGTACATTATTGTCACCACTGGCCAGAAGACAATTGTGACTGAGCCCTGGTGTAGCAGAGAGAGAGAGAGATGCTTGGAGCTTGGGAACACACAGATGCTTTGTCTGAGTGGCTGGCAGCTCAGCTGGTGTCACAGTCCTCTGTTGACCATAAAAAACCCTGTAGACCAAGGTCAGAATCGTGAAGGAGACATGTTTTCTCTGAAACAGAGGACTGAGGGACATGCGGTGAACCATCTAGGTTTCTTTCCCTCAGATTTGGTCAATCAATTCACTATAATTTACTTGCAGTGATTAAATTATTTATAAAACAAAAGATTCTTTTTTAGATTTTTATGGGAAAAATGTCAGTCGTTTCTATGTCTGAGCTCATTATTGCAGTCACTGTGTCAGTCCATCTCTTGAAGGTCTTCTTTTTCGTTGACCCTCTATTGAGCATGACGTCCTTCTCCAGGGACTTGTCCCTCCTGATAACGTGTACCAAGTATGTGAGACACATTGTCACCATCCTCACTTGCAGGGGCAACCTGGCCGTACTGCTTCGCAGACAGAGTCGTCCGTCCTCTGGCCGCCTGTGGGGTCGTCAGCATTCCCTGCCAGCAGCGCTGCCTTCTCATCCTGAGCTGTACCACATCAGTGCCTGGAAGAGGAGTGATCACTAAATAGAGAAATGAGAGCAAAACCGGACAATTACTAACTCCCGGAGAAACAAAGTTGTACAGAGAAAGGAAACTAAAGCTGTTCATTGCAGAGTTCTGTAGGAAATTCTACATAAGTATTCATAGAAATACAAATGCTGACAAGTGTAACTCCGTTCACTGGATGAGGGAAGTGGAGAAAAGGCGCAGAGTGTAGGCGGCTGAAATGTTCACAGGAGATTGATAACTAAGTGTATGAACGTACTGAGCGATCTGGAAGCAGATACAGAAGAAACAGCCAGACAAGCAAGTTACAGTGGTCACCTCCGCCCCGTGAGAGGGAGTCTGGGGTCTGAGGGGCTGCTGTGTTTCATCGTAAGCCTTTTAATATGTCTAAAGCTTTCTACAAATATTTCAATAATTATTTAAAAAATGAGTACTTCGAGGAGCTGTGGGCGTCTGTTGGCTGTAGTCTGAGTTTCTGTGGGGAGGCGCTCAATAGTGTCAGCAAGCTGTTTATTTCGAGTCCCTTTGAAGTCCTGGGGGTCTTCTGCTTTGTGGCACAACACTTCCATTCAAGAGGACGGACAGCTGACTCAAGTGTGACCTCTTCACCAGCCTTTCTGGGACTGTGAGCACCAACCACCAAACAAAGGGAGTTAGAAGAGACGGTTTCATGAATATTTTGTGGGACTTCCATGTTTTCAGTGTATAAATTGCGTGTTGCTCCATATGGTATAGAGACAAAAATCTCATGCAAGACCTCACCAGAATTTGCCCTTAAAGACCTTTGTTGAAAGGGTTTGGGAAGCAGCAGTGTTGTTGGGTGCCATGTGGTCGGCTTACTGGTTGACTCAGTGACCCGTGTGCAGCAGGGTGCAGCACTGCCCGTCCTGCACCATGCCCATAGTGGTGGGTATACGTAGCCCACTGCTGTCGCCACTGTGTCGGTCCCTCTTGTTGAGGGCCTTTGCCACTGACCCTCTGCTTGACCGAGCATGGTTTCCTTCTCCAGGAGTTGGTCCCTCCTGATGACATGTCCAAAGTATGTGAGACAAAGTCTCACCATCCTTGCTTGTAAGGAGCATTCTGGGTAGTTGGAAGGCAGATCTGTTCGTTCTTCTTGGCAGTTCCTGGTACCGGGGTGCACAGGTAGTTTATGGAGCTACCCTAGGAGAAGTGCCCCCTGCCTTGTTGCTGAGTCTGACTGTGGTCATCTTCAGAGTACTCCCCATGGGAAACTGCACTGGTGCTAGTACCCTACAGAGCAGTTTGGGCTGGAATGTGCTGCAGAGCTGAGGTCAGACAAGGCCTGACAATTAAGTTCATGAACTCATCCTAGAAAAAGTACTTTGATGGGTGGAGCAGGTGCTGGTGTTGGGGCACAGCTTCCCAAGGTGGGTACTTGGAGGGGGACGATAGTGGTAGTCAGCAGGGAGGGGTGCAGCACTTCTTCTAGGACCAGTTCGTGACCCTTACTGCCTGGCCTTGGGTGTTAGGTATTCTCCAGCACCACAGTTCTTTGAGTTTTCTTCAGATATGTTGATATCCCACGGTTTATCTTCACTGTCACTAATTTGGCCTTCCATGGCCTCAGTTCTCCGTTAAGTTGTCGGCTTCTCTAATTTTATTATTAATTTTCTGCACTTCTCATTCTTGCCGCAGTGTGCCTTCTTGCAGCCTTTCCAGTTTGTCATCGTGCTCTGCTGCATTTTGCCTCATTTTCCTGATCTCTTGAAGAATTCTAAAATTGATCTTGTGTATTTACCTCTGATAATTTCAGGATGTTCTCCTCCCCTGGGAAATTTCTTGATTCTTTGTTTTGGAAGCTTCCTGAAGCCCTTGTGGTCTGCCTGTTGAAGTGATTTGATTTGGACTGTAGCCGCCAAGCCATTAGTAAGTTGTTAGATTTATTTTCTGTTTGCATATTGTGTTCTAGCTGCTGCTTTTGTGTTGTTTTGAAATGTTGAGATAGGCTGGTTGTATGTGCTAGTTTGGTTATTAGTCCCTTTGAAGCTCTCATGTCCTGTCACCAAGTGGCTAGAGCTCTTGTTAGACATGTGAGCCCAGGAGTCTACTTAACATTTCCTGTATGTATTCAGCTCACGTGTCCGGGTAGTCAGTTACCAAGTGTGTGATGCAGGCTCTCCCCTGCTGTCCTAGATGGGCAGGGGTGCTTGGTGTAGGCACACGTATCTCGCTGCAGGTACTGAGAAAGGCAGGGGCCTTTCTGTGAAGACAGTGTACCCCCTTATGTCTGATTGTGGGTGGAGGACTGTGTCTGCCCTCAATGTCTGGCTTGAGTGAGTTGACAGATTTTTTTGCCCCTTCCTCTAATGTGTTAAGTGATTCCTTCTCTGAGTCTCAAAGCATGGCACAGCAGGTTGACAGAATCCTACTTTGGGCTCTGTTAATGGCACAGACTCCAGAGCTGGGTGCACTGCAGAGAGGGGAAGGGGAAGCACTGGGAAAAGGGAGAGAAGCTTATCCCAAAGGAAAAATTTAGATCCACCCATGACAGGTGACCCCAGTTACTTAGCTTTGACAGGCAAGTGATACTTTTCAGTGGTGCTGGAGGCTGGAGTGTACTTTCTGCCACTCTTTGCTGCTGAGGAGGACACCCTCCAAACACCATCACTCCGCTCCCCACGATGGCTGCAGCGATTCCTGACAGGTCAGGTCTGGCCAGTCCTGTCTGCTTCGGGGCCTGTTCTCCCCTGTTGCTCCTTCAGGTTTCTCAGCTTTCCCTTTTATGCTCAGGGCTCTTAGGATGTCATAGGTAGTCAATTCATCTGTTCTTTTGGGTGTTTATTATTAGAGGGATCATGGGAATTTATCTGATGACTCTGCCATTTTGGTGCTGCCTCCTTCCAACACCACAATTCAAAGATGTCAGTCCCTCTGTCTTCCTTATTCATTGTCCAGCTTTTACACGCGTATGATGTGATTGAAAACACCATGGCTTGGGTCAGGTGCGCCGTAGTCTTCAAGGTAACATCTTGACTTCTCAGCACTTTGGAGAGGTCCTTTGCAGCAGATTTTCCCAATGCAATGCATCTTTTGATTTCTTGACTGCCGCCGCTTCCATGCGTATTGATTGTGGGTCCAGGTACAAAGAAATCCTTGACAACCTCTGTCTTTTCTTCGTTTATCATGATGTTGCTTACTGGTCCAGTTAGTTATGAGAGTTTTTGTTTTCTTGACGTTGAGGTGCAATCCGTACTGAAGGCTGTGGTCTTCCATCTTCTTCAGGAAGTGTTTCACCAGGTAAGGTGCTGTCATCTGTGTGATGCAGACTGTCAGTGAATCGTCTTGTCCTGATGCATGGTTCTTCTTCACTTAGTCCAGCTGTTGGGATCATTTGTTTGGTATGCAGATTGAGTAGGTATGGTGAAAAGACACAACCTTGACACACACCTTTCCTGACTTGAAATTATGCAGTGTCCCCTTTTGGAAAGCAGAGGGGTCCTATAATAAAGACAAGCCATTGAAACCCACCTGTTGTGTCGTGTACTTTCCCCATAGTCTAACATAGTTGCCAGTTGTGTTGTGAATTGGGAATGTGTCCTCAGAACTGCTGCTTACCTTTTTAAAAAAATATTTTATTGAGTTTTAGTGAAAGTTTAGATAGAAAATTAAATTCTAATTTAACAATTACTGCACAGATTCTTTAGAGATGCTGACTACGTTTTTAAGTGTAAACATTATCATTAATTGCCTCCTACGTGTTTAGCTTTCAGTCATCTGGTTTTCCTGTCCTGTTACCCTTTCTCTTTGATTTTTAGCAGTTGTTGACCATTTTGTCTCTTCTAAATGATTTTTTAGATGTGATTAATACTCACTGGTAATATTCCTTATATTGTGAACCAATCTGTTACTTAGCTGAAAGGTGACCTGAGTGGATAGTTTTGGTTGCAGGGCTCTTAATTATCTAGTGTTGCCGTAAACAGAAACACTACAAAGTAGGTGGCTCTAACAAACAGAAATTTTAAAAAAATACCAGAGGTCTGAATCCAGGGCATCGGCTCTAGGGGAACACTTTCTCTCCTGTCAGCTCTGGGCGAAGTTCTTTGTCTCTTCAGTTTCTCTTTCCTGGTTCTTTGGAGATGTCCATATGGCTTGGCATCTATCTTCCCTGGTCTCAGTTTGCTGAATCTGCTGCTTTTCTCTCTTGCAAGAGAATGACTGAAAACACACCCCACTTGATCTTCCATCATTGACGTAACAAAGATGCCTCGTTTCCAAATGGGATTATAACCACAGGCATAGAGATTAGGATTTACAGATTGATTTTCTTTCAGTCTGTAACCAGGTTCATGTAGTGTCTCAGGGCAGTAGTCTTGGGGAGTTCTTTAGTCTGAATCAGTCTAGTATACTCACCCTGCTTTTTTCTGCAGGGTTCTGTAGAGTCAGGGCCGTGGCACCTAACTTTGCTATGATACCCACTCTGCCAAGTACTGTTGCAAGCACTGTACATGTCTTAACTGACTTAGTCTTCACCATGATCTTATGAGATGGGTGCTGTGATTATCCCATGTGACAGGGGTCGCAGAGTTCGTGCTCTGAGCTGCCATGGTCTACACCTGCATCCCTCTGCCATGGTCTTGATGGCAGAGACGGAGTGCTAGCTCATGGTGAGAGCAGGGGCAACCAGCAAACGTTTACATATATGTGTATCAGAGAAAGCCAGTAAGTTAGTGTACAGTGAGACTGCTGGATGTTTTCAGTTTTGTTAGATTGCCTTTTCAGGGCTTTCTTGGCTGATATTTTTTACATAAACCAAGACAGTAATCTAAAGAAGACTTGATGACAGTGTCAGCATATGTATTTGGCCATCATGCAAGAAGCACTGGAATTGGGGCAGAGCAGCTGTGGATTAAGTTGGTTCTAGAAATACCCTCGAATCCTTCCAATCATTAGTGTGTAGTTATCCATGTTTAAAGTAAAATTTAACAGAAACCTCGTTATAGGATCTAATAGGGTGACTCCCAGGCTTTTGGGAAATGATAAGAAAATGTCAGTGATAAAGGCCAAAGTCAGTATCATGCTATTGACTTATCATTTACAGAAATAATCCAGCATAAGAGATAGTGAGGTATGATACATTGGTTTTATATGGCCTTTCTTCCCATGAACTTGTAATTCTCACCAAATGGCCGGATGGAACTATGCAAATGAAGTGCTGTGACCATGATGGGGACTGGATAGCTTGCTAATAATGCAGATAACATGCATGGCACCTTTGTCTGGTGGGACCATGCAAATAAGGTACCTGCAACCCTAGTGAGAGGACTGGTCAGTTTTAGCATCCCTCTGGGTTTAAAATGGGCCATCCCCGAGGCCTGCAGGGGTCACCTCACTATTGAGAAAGAAGGGCTAGGAAGAGAGCATGCTGTTTGGACCCAAGATCCCTATGCTGAGAATCTGCTGGACCCACAGGACCTGGAGAGAGAGACACGGACAAAGAGATATGTACCCGCAGGACATGGAGGAAGAGGCAGAGACAAAGGCAGAGACCTATAAAAAGAAGATAAATCATCCAATTAAGTGATGGGCAAAGGAGATGGACAGACATTTCACTACAGAGGAGATCCAGGCAGCCAAAAAACACATGTGGACATGATCTTTAGTTATTAAAGAAATTCAAGACGACAATGAGATACCATCTTACCCCAACAAGATTGGCCATGATCCAAAACACACAAAACAACAAATGCTGGAGAGGCTGTGGAGAAAGCGGAACCCTGCTACACTGTTGTTGGGGTTGCAAAATGGTCCAGCCTCTTTGGAAAGCAATCTGGCGCTTCCTTAAAAAAATGGATATTGATATACCATTTGACCCACTCATTCCACTACTTGGAATATATCCTACAGAATCAAGGCCTTTCACACCAACGGACACATGCACCAGAATGTTTATCGCAGCACAGTCCATGATAGCAAAAAGATGGAATCAACCCAGATGCCCAACAACAGAAGAATGGATAGGTAAACTATGGTATATATACTCAATGGAGCACTACACAATGATAAAGAATAACGATGACTCCAGGAAACATCTCCTAACCTGGTTTCAAGTGGAAGACATTATGTTGAGTGAAAGCAGTCAGCGACAAAAGGACAAATATTGTATGAGACCTCTACGATAAGATCTCAAAAACAGACTTGTGTATGGAAGAAAAGACTCTTTGACAGCTGCAAGGGAGGGGAGGGAGGGAGGGTGAGGGGGGAGGGTTTAGTTTAGATAGTTGCTAGAAATCTGGTTGAGAGAAAGCGGTGGTAGCACACATTAGAAACAAGAACAACATGAAGTGGACTTCAGTGTAACTTGAGTACACCTTCCATCTTAACCCAATATTGCAAGGATAGAGTAGCTGGGGCAGGGGGCAGGGGACCATGCTCTTAGGTGAAATCGAGGCCAATTGGCACAACTAGTGTTTTGCTAAGAGGGCTCTCTGCACCCCACATTGGTGAGTGACGTCTGGGGTCTTAAAAGCTGCCAAGCTGCCATCCGAGGGCACAGCAAATGGTCCCAACTCAGCAGGAGTGGATGCCCACCGAGGACCAAAACGACATGGGGTAAAGACAACCCAGAAGGTAGAGAAACCCACATGAGTGGGTGCCTACATCGACTTGGGACCGGAAGAACTGGATGGTGCCCAGCCACCACCAGTGATAGGCGCGATGGAGCTCACTAGGTTGAGTCTCACTGGCAACACAAGAATAAAAAGGGGTGCATCCTGAGATTTCCACTAAAAGACCTCAGTTGATGGTCCAGTGGTTTCGGGGTTCCCCTGAGAGCATGGCCCCTGGCCCTGATGCTGCCCTTGCCTATAAATCATAACGAAGGTCCACTCTTTGGACACGAGTGGATCGGACTTGGTGATGCAGAGTGAACATATATTGGATGCACTTTATGGTTCTGAACATCTATAGGATATCATCCTGCTGACCTCTGGCAGGAGGAAGGAGAGTGGGTGGAGAGGAGGGGAAAGAAGGCTGTTGGGAGGATGAGACATGTGTGGAGCAGAGAGGAATAGTGTGCTGTCACCGGACAGGGAGAGCAGTGGAAGCTGCATAGAGGTGGGCATGTAAATTTATACGGGAATGTACATTTTCACTCAGTTATATTAAATAATAAAAAAAAGGCAGAGACCTGTACCCACAGGACATGGAGAGAGAGACAGAGATGAGGACAGAAAGCTGTAACACCAGATACGGCAACAAGCTGCTGTCAGCAGCCACAGCAGCAGAGGTGGCAGAACTGGGACATGGTGCAGTGGGCTTCCTGGCTCATGGATGAGAAAGCCAAGCCCTTCTGGCAGGATGCCAGCTGGTGCAGTGGGGTGTCTCTGGGTGCGTGTGGGCAGAGCTGCAGAACTTTGTACCACGTGCTTCATTGGGGCAGATTACAGGCTGGCTGGAGAGGGCCACCATCTGAGAGGCAGAGGTAAGGGAGAGGCTGGCCTGTGACAGGCCACAGCTGAGAAACTGTCCTGACCAGGAAGCTGTATTCTGAGTTGTTACTGATCCTGAGTTGTAACCTGTTAGTGCCTCCATAAACTCCACAATCATGGTTATTGTCTGTGAGTTTGGTGTGGCTGTTGCAATGAGTTCTTGAACCCAGCGGAGAAATAGAGAGTGCCATGGGAGGTCTAGTTGGCGGCAGACATGGTAAGAGTTTGGATAGAAGGAGTCTGTCTGACATCTGCCTCACAGGAATCAGCCTTTGGCTGATACTGATACAGTTCTCTCCCCTCCTGTGAAGTTAGACGAGGTAAGACATTTCTGCCACGCCATTTTTATAGTTTACACAAGTTCCCATAAATTTTACTGCACATGGTGACTGTCATAGAATCGTGCAAATTCATTTCAGTTGTGTTTAGACTAAGCTACTCTTCTTAAAATGAAGTGTTCAAGGACATGCGTGAGTGTGCATTTAGTCTTGGGCTGTTTTCGTGTTTATGTGTGTGTTAAGGAAGGGAGTGTGGAGGGATATTTAATCTGCGTGGAGCACGGAAAGTGGAGCCTACCAATAGTAATTTGTCACCGTGGCACCAGCTTTGTTCAAGGTTTGTGGCATGTGTGTTTAGGCGTGGTGTATGAGGTGGGATGAATACCGGCTGGCTTAGGATATGGTAGAAGTGTGTGTGGTTTGGTGGGGTGAGCTGGTGAGTGGTGTGGTTGGAGCTGGCGTGGGGATTGACATGAAGTGGAGTTGGTGAGTTGGGACATTGGTGTGGGGTGTGGATTATGTGGGAAGTGGAAGGCGGGAGGCTGGAACATGTCAGTAGCATGGACATGGTGTGTGTGTGTGAGATTTGCTATGTAATTCAGCTTTTGTTTAGGTTTTCTTTTGCCCTTTGTTTTTGTCTTTGTTTGGCCTTTGTTTTTGTCTTTGTTTCGTTCTTTGTTTAGACTTTCTTTGGCTGTTGTTTGCCTTTCTTTGGCTTTTTGTTTAGACATTGTATGGCCTCTTTGTAGCCTTTGTGTAGCTTTTGTTTGTAAGTGGATCTTGGCTGAGGACTCACTGAAAACACCTTGTGTAGTGAAAAACCCGCGTATATAACCTCTCCCTATATATTGTGTATGCACCGAGGTAGCCTCAGCCCATCAGGGACCTGGTACCGCCACAGAGTGATTTCGCGGCAGCCACCGTTGGAAGGTAAGGGGGTCCCCTTGATTTTCACTTTATCTCCCAAGTACTTCATCTTTAAGTGTGAGGTGCAAGCTTGTGTAGCGACCATTTCACTGTTTCCCAGGGGACACTTGCTTCAATAACGAGGCATGAACAAGTGAAGATAAGTCAGAAGACACCAGGCTGCTTCTGGTGAGGGCCAGGGGCCTTCCTGAGGTGTTTTGCTGGTGTCTGAGAGTTGCCTGAGCTTGGGGGAGGCTCGGTCCTCTGCCTCGGTGTCAGAGGCCCGTGCTCCTGCAGCTGGGTCAGTGGTGCGATCGGCTGCCTGTTTCTCTTCGTTGTGTTGGTTTGAAGGGAGTTTTTCCTACTGTGCCAGGACGGCTTCTTCCCTCTCACAGCTGGGTTTGTGTACTAGGGATGCTACGGAAACACAAAACTCGCACCCTCTTAGGACTTGGCTCCCTACAGAGCAGCGGTCTTGAGGGGGAGAACATTAGTGCTTTGTCTCACACAGTCTCTGAGAAATCACAGACGGTTTTCAGTTGTGTGACTGATAGACGAAAGATAACACGGCAGGGGACACGGCAGTGAAGTTGTCTGGGTCGTAGGGGAAGATTTTGACTGGTTTGTCAGTGAAACAGGGAGGCAGAAACAGACTGCAGAGCTGCACAGATACGCTGCCGTGTGTTCATCAGGACTGCTGGGGAACGCCCTCTGTGGTGAGAGAACTTCAGGGATTGTTTCAGACTTACGGACAAGGTGCAGTAACAGTCGAGACACTGGCGGGTACACCCCGATTCCCAAAAGGGTCACACCGGGCTGCACTTGCTGTGTTCTCTCTCTGTGTGCAGGTACGCATCCACATCCGTGTGTATGCGCAAGTATTTGTTTTTCTGAACAGTTTGAGGTTAAATAAAGCAGACATAATTAAAAAAGGGAACACTGAGAAAAAATTCCTTCGTTGAATCCAAAGATGTCTAGATCCCACCAGTCGCCCTGGGCAGCAAGCCTGGGTCATGCCTAGCATTCCGTTGTCCTGTCCCATCAGCCTCCTTCCGTCTGGGACAGGGCTCAGACAGTCCTCCTCCTGACCTGCACATCACTGAAGATGACAGGTCCTGTCTTCATCTGATGTCTTTTTCGTGACCAGGCCCCAGTGATGCACTTTTGGAAGGGACACACTTGCACTTTAGATCCCACGCCTCCAAATTCATACTGGAATCTGGTTATGCAAACTTTTAATTCAACCCATAAACCCACTGTCGTTGAGCCGGTTCCAGCTCGTAGTGACCCTGTAGGTCAGAGTAGAACTGCCCCTGGGGAGTTTCCAACGAGTGCCTGGGGCATTTGAACGCCCACCTTTTGGTGAGCAGCTGTGACCTTGAACCATTCTGCAACCAGGGCTTCCTTTTAGTTCAAATCTCATGTAATAGTAACTAGGTATTTAAATAAGCACCCAAAATCTTAACAAAGTAGGAACAGAAAAAATCTAGAGCGTTTACAGATAGTTCCCGAGTATTCAGTTACCGACAGTGTGTGAGTGTTGTCCTCTCATTACAGATGCTAAGGCTTGCACTGAGATAGTTAACTGAGGTTCCTGGTGTGTGCCGGTTCTCTGTGTCTGCCGCCGTGTGAAGAACTGTGTCACAAACAAGATCACTCCTTTCTGAGCATGACCATCTGCTGGAAGCGGAGACAGCTCAGTGAGGAGCTGCCCCAGAGAGCCGCTCCAGTTTTGCAGGCACCCCTCTGCATGGTGACAGGAAGTCTGCATTAGCAGAGGAGGCATGCCTGCCAGCCTTGGGAAAAGGCTCTTGATCAGTTGTTTCCTACATGGCTGAGGGCTGGATCCCAGCCCAGAGCTCTCCTGCCGTGGGGTGTGAGCCAAGACCTGTGAGATCCTTGAGATGCACCAGATGTGTTTAAAACAAGGCTTCTCAGTGAAATCTGTGCAGTACAGAATGTTATCCACAAGCTGTAGACAAGGCCACTGAGATTCAGAGACTTGCTCCTGATCACAGTGAGGGAAGGGCTGAGCTCTGAGCTCCAGGTGGGCCCTGGGTCTCCTGACTTCTTATGGGTGACATGTGTGTTTGTCTGTATTACAGTTACATACTTTGAATTCACAAACATTAACATTAAAAAAATAAACTGAAGATATGATCAACCATGTTTGAAGCATAATTTTTAGTTATTAGTAGTGCGAAACATTTTGTTCTCACTGAAATTATGACCAGGTAGCATTAATGAGAGAATCTGGGCTCAGTATTTCGAATCTGGTTATATCATCTCAGATTTTTCCTTCTTGTCTGTTAATGGGCCTAACAAACTTCCTGGGAGTAGAGATGGGATCAGCTCTGCCCATTTTCTTTGGATTCGTTTGGGATGATGTTATTAATATATTCTTAGATATTTTTAGATGACTGGCAAAGCTGGGTCATGGGGGCAGCATGCCCCTGAATCAGGCGCAGGCAGCGGTGTTCTGTGACGTGCTGCGATCAAGGGAGTGAGTGACGTCAGCAGTGCCTGGGTGGGGACAGGTGGCTGGCTGTGCAGCGTGAGGGTGGCGGGGTCAGTACTGACATTAAACACTGAAAGTGACAGTCTCATTTTTGTAGATAGCAGTAAATATAAAAGGCAAGTTTCCTCCTGGGGTGCAACCTCGTGAGACCACCCACTGCGGTGGGCACCTTGTTTGGGGGGCTGAGGTCTGTCTCCACCACTCTGCAGTTTAGTCACAGCAGACCACAGTAGACGGACACCAGCTTCTGTTGATGTCTCAGTCTTCAGCCACCCCAAGCCTGGGATGTCACCGTTCTGGGAACACTCCTGGTACCTTCTCGGGGGTGAGACAGAAAGCAGGCAGGCACACGCTTCCTGCAGACATGGTTCTCTCAGCTCTGCACCGCTGGCCGTGGCTGCCCAGTGAGACCCACATCCAGGCAGGTGCAGTTACACGGAGCTGGCGGTGCCAGCCTGCCCTGAGGACTGGCCTCCGGAGCTCTGCAGAGAAGCCGCAGGAGGTGCTGAGCTGTATCCAGCCAGCAGGGCTCTCTGCAGCAGCAGAGCGGAGGTCACTCTGTGGGACACCGGTATTCAGAGGAGGGTCGGGCCACAAGCCTGCTGGGATTTCTGTAACTGGAGAACTGCAGCACGTTCTGTAAAAGGACCTTTGTAGTGGCTTCCTGGAACCAGGAGACAGTCTCTTCAAGGTCAAGTTCAAGCCCTGTACTTGAAGCATCATAGCAGAGAGTCTGGAGAAAACAGAACACTCATTTGTTTGTAAGTGGCAGAACTTCTGTGTGAAGGCAGCTGGCTGTTTTACCATTCTGGTGGTGGAGACTGACTTCCTAGCACATTTTTTGTGTTTTAGAAAAACTGCCACATGGAGCTCTTCAGATGTGCAAATACAAAGCATTCAATTTTTTTTTCAGAGAACGCTTGAGAAGCTCCCATCAGTCTGAAGGCAGAGGTGGTCAGCGGGCTCATGAGGTTTTTACCGTAGATGGGGTGCACTGTGTGGGTGACAGGCCTGATCCTTGAGGGGGGAGATGGATGCTTGCTTATTTTCCTAAATATGGAATTAGACCAGAGTTTTGGGGTTCTTCCCTAGTCCTGTTGAATGTTGAGGAAACTGGCGTTTGGGAGAATGTGGTGTTAGGGGCTATGAGTGCCTTCTCTTGGCCTTGGAAATCACCCTGGGGTAGAGAACACAGCACCATGTGTTCCCATGATGCACCAGCTTGGGCTGGAAAGTGAGGGCCTTCTCTTCACTCTGGGTGGAAAGAACTGCAGGCCAGGCCCTGGCAGAGTTCTGGGACTGGGAGAGGCTCATAGCAGGGATGCTCTCCCAGTTCTGGAAGAGTCCACGGGAGCTGGGCTGGGACTGGGGGGTTGGCGGGCTCCGGCAGTCTGCATGGGTTACCCTGGGCTATGTGTCTGTCACCCCTGAAGCATTAGGTTAAAACCTGGTGTCAACTGCTCTAAGTGATTGTGGGGCTGACCATTGTCTGTATTTGGGGTGAATGGGCCAGGAGAGAGGAGAGAGGGTGTAAACCCTGGGGCGGCAGCAGTTGGCAGCCAAACAGACTACAGAACATGGATGTATTTCTTACAGGATTCCAGAAATTAATTAAGAGAGACAACTGGCTTTCCAGTGGTCCACAGAGGTGGCTGTGTAGCCAGTTACCAGAAATTAGTGACTCCAAATACTGCCCATTTATTATCTCCAAGTGCAGTTGGTCAGAAGTCCAGCAGGTTCAGCTGAGCCCTCCCAGGCTGAAACCAAGGTGTCGGACAGCTAGGCTCTCATCTGGGGGAAGAATCTGCTCAGGGCGCCACCAGGCTGTGGGGAGAATCCAGTTCCTCGTGGTTGTAGGACTGAAGTCCCTGGTACCCACTGTCTTGTGTGAGCAGTGGTGTGATCAAGCTCTCCATGCATGGACATTCTCTTCTGTTGTAGCTCTCTGACTCCAGGTGGGACATTGTGGCTATTAAGGGCTCATGTGATCAGATGGGACCCACTCAGATGCTCAAGGATAAGGGCCTGTGACCTTAATTACATGAGCAGCGTGTCTCTTTGTCACACACTGTAACATACAGATTTCAATGATTAGGGTATGGAAATTTATCGGGGTGGGGCATTATGCTTGTCGCAGGGGGTTATGGTCAATGGGTATGTGATACTAAAGTAATTATGACCACAGTTTCTCTTTTTAATTACAGTTAGGTCGAAGTATTCAATCCCAGTTAGTTTTGCATGCTGGCCTCTGCAGCGCTGTCTGCTCTCCCTGCCCTGTGACAGCACACTCCTCCTTTTCACTCTTTCCTTGTGGTGTCCTCTGAACAAACACCTGTCCCCTCCTCACCACCCTCTCCTCACCCCTCTAGAAAGAAACCAGTAGGACGGCCTCCTATAAATGTGTAAGACCATGAAGGAAACATACAACATGCTCCCTCTGTGTCCCCAAGTCCAGAACACCCTTAGTCTGAAGTGGTGACGTCAGTACTGGTTTCAAGTCTCAGGCAGCAGCAGGTCGACGGGCTGTGTTCCCAGAGGACCCTCCAGGCTATCGGGCCATCTGTTCTGGTCTTGTAGTGGAGTTCTCGATCTGTGCACTTCTGTTTCTCATGTTACATCAGGGACTCTACATCGTGTCCCCTATCAAGGCTGCCAGTGGTGGTGGCTGGGCACTACCTGGTTCTTCTGGGATGACCATGTTTCCTGTTTCTGCAAACCCTGGGGTCCTGGTGGTTACGAGCTACAGTTGCTCTTAACCAGCAATTCCAACCTACCAGGCGCTCCTTGGAAGCAGTGGGTCCGTTCTACTGTGTCCTGTAGGGTCTTGGTGAGTCAAAATTGATCTCATGGCATTGGGTCTTCTGTTTTTGGGCTGGTGAGAAAAATGCGACAAGGAGTTGAGGAAAGGCAACTAAAGGCCACCCGAGGCACCGTCACTCCCTTGAAGGGTGAGGGCGCGCCGCTGAACACTCACCATTCGCCAGGCTCAGTCACCCCCACCCTGTGACCCCGCCTATCACCCGCCTTAACCATAGCTGTTGGGAGAGCCAGTGGTCTTGGGGTGAGTTGTCCGTATGGCTGTTTCTGCCACCCCCATTTCCTGGATTCTCACCTGGAAGCTACAGGCAGATAAATGTTTACTATTTCTTTCGTCTGCTGTTTTCCTTCTGCTGTGAGTGGAAAGCCTTCCTGCGTTTGCCTGCCTCTCAGGTAGAAACCACCCACTGTCCTGCCTTCTTCCCCACGCTCTCCCTAGCTCTCTTCCCTGGAATTGCAGTATGCAGTGGTTGTCGGGGGGCATGGTTCTGTGCAAGGGGGCACACTAGTGGGATACGTTAGAAATGCTGTTTCTTAAAAAAAAATTAGAAAGCTCTTCCTTTTATAAACGTGTTGAGAATTTAAGTTTCAGAAGGCAGCACGGGATGGCAGGAATACACGGTCCAAGGGTTAGGTTCCAGGATGACACCTGCGGCTTTGAAGTGAGATGACTTTCGACATGTTAATGTATCTCTTTGGACATCATTCTCCCCAAATGTTGGCCATAGGTGTGGAGGACAGCCACACTTAACCCGTAGTTGTGTTGTGTTAGACATATGGAAATTCCATAACTCGTTCCTTGGCCAGAATGAGTGGAAGTTGGGATTAATTTAGGGTGAAAACTCCCTGGCCAAACATTAGAAGATTGACCACTTTCCTAGCATGTCCCCCGTCACTTTCCCGCTCCGCATGTGTCCCCCGCCTCCACCTCCGCGTGTGCACTCCAGTCTCCTGTCCAGCTGAGCTACTGAACTGCTGGTGTTCGTCCCCGGGGTGAACCTTCCTCCCATGCAGGCTTTGTACTAGTGATTTCCAATCCCTGCTGTCCACACCTCTGTAACCCCAACCCCGTTGTGCAGCTCTCAGTCCGCTTGTCCCTTTCCCTGAGTTGGCCTCCTTGATTCCTTTGGTCAGGACTGAAGCGGGGTCCCAGCCCCTTGTCCCGTGTTCACGCGCACCCTGGATGTGCCCACACTGCATCCTGGTGTGCTGTCCTCTGTCTGTCCTGCTCGGCGGTGAGCTGCTCGAGTACACAGGCTCCGCGCGGTCGTGGTTTTGTTGCCAGTGCTCAGCCCTGTGCCGGACAGCCTGGCGGCTTAGCCGTTCAGTGTGCACCTGCTAACAGAAAGGTTGCTCTTGAAATCCACCAGGCACTCCGTGGAAACTCGATGGGGCAGTTCTCTTCTGGCCTTTGGGGTCACCGTGAGTCAGAATTGACTCCACAGCAGTGGGTCTGGTTTCATCACTGTGCCTGGCACAGAGAAGGTGCTGACCCGTATCTTTTAGAAGAACAGACTTCTACACAGTCATTCTAGGATGCCAGCCCAGGCCAGCACTTGTGACGTGTGTCGTGACAGTCAAGGCGTTCTGTCCTGGTTCATGGACTGAGAAGATCACTTCTGTCTGCTCACGTGGGAACTTTCTCCTAAGATTCTGGTGTTGAGAAAAAGGTTTTAAAAATTCTTATCACTGGCATGCAGGGAAGCAGAGATTATGTAAGTCCACTATGTACATGTGATTGTCACCTTCTTAAAGTGCACATTTCATCAAGATAACTGTCTTTTAGTAAAGCTATTGTGTTCTCAGTAATGTATCAGACATACTAATACATAGATGTTGACCTAAGTGGAAACTCAGGATAATAGAGTCACTGTCCTGTGGGAGTAGAAAAGGAGGTATTTGTCCTGGTTGCCCAGTGTCCTCTGCTCTGTGACAGTTCCTCAGTCTTTCCTTGTCGCCCAGGACTGGAGGCTTGTGAAGAATACCTGTCAGTCCTCCTGCGGCATGCCTTTTGGTGAGAAGTTTTCTGATGATTTCTCATAAATCGGTTGAGGCTCCCTGTTACTGGAAACCCTTCTTAGTGCTTTGTGTCAGGGAGGGTGTGGTATCAGCCTGTCTATTACTGGTGATACCAATGGGATCCTTTGGTTACGGTGATGTCTTAGTTGTCTGGGGCTGCTGTGATAGAAAGGCCACAAGTAGCTGTCTTTGACACACAGAAATCTTGTTAAATTTAGGAGGCTGGAAGGCCAAATTCCAGATTGCAGCTTTAGGCAGAGGCTTTGTTTCTCTGTTGGCTGTGGGGGGAAGGTCCTGCCTTCCCAGGTCAGGGAGCTTCTCGGTGCTGGAACCTCAGGTCCGAAGGACGCACTCTGCTCCCAGCGCTGCTTGCTTGGTGGTATGACGTCACCGTGTCACTCTGCGTTTCACTTTTACATCTCAAAAAAGATTGAAGTAAGATACAATTTCTTATTGTCGATTGAGTCCTGCCTAATTAATGTAACTGTCCCCAGTCCCACCTCAGTAAAGTCCCGGAGGGAGAGGACCTGCCACGTACGGGACAGTCACGTCCGATGACAGAGTGGTGGACAGCCAACACAGTAGTGGCAGTCAGGTGCTGCGACGTTGACATGTGCCCTGGAGGCCACAGTCCAATCAGTGACAGGTGACGTCTGCCAGGTGTGCTCACTTGAAAGTTAGTATTTCCCCTTGTAATGAATGAACATTTGAGGGGAGGTATTTTGAGATTATGCGAATACCGTGTTTCTCTTTAAACTTGCAGGGGCTTGTTCAAGCCTGCACTGGTGAATCTGGCCTGCAGAAATCAGTTCTGTGGTGTTGAAATGCTGACTTGATGTTTCCCTCCTCTCCTGTATTTCCTACCTGAAATCGCTCTGTGAGGGAGAAAGTCTGTCCTCTTCTGTCCTCTGTCCACCTGTCTCTATCGTTAGAGACCTCTGGGGGCGTATCTGTGTTATCCCTCATAATCTCCTCGTGTGGTTCCTTGTCTCTTTGTCCAGCGACTTGGGTCCTCAGGAGCTCCCCAAGCCACCTGCTGGGCTGTTTGGGCGTGGCCCCACCCTGTTAAAGCACCTTCTGAAACCAGGGATTGCCCCGGGCTCTGCTGGCATTTTCTTTGCATCAGCTGCAAAGGAACTGCTTTCTCAGTGAGTTCATGGCTTCAGTTCCTGCCCTTTGATGCTCCATGGTGAGGAGCTGCGTTTTTGCAGTCATACTCTGGAATTCTGTTCGTTAGAGTTACAGGCAAAAGTCGGAGCTCAGATTTACTCTGGCAAATGGAGCAGGGCCTGAGGGCTGTTTTAGCTGACAGCAGCGAGCTGAACACGGAGCACCCTCTCCTGTGTTGTGAGGGAGACTGCAGGGTGTGAGGGTGACTTCGCCCTTTCGTCCTCCTCCTGCATCTCGGCTGGGAGTGGCGTCTAGACCAGACCCCGTGGTCCTTTGCAGGATGGTGGGGGCAGAACCCCTGAAGAAATCACTAAAATTACCTACACCCCAATCACTGTGTTAACCACAACATGTTTTACTCTGTCACTTTCAGGAGAAAAGAAGCAAATGACACCAAGACAAGCTTATAACAGAAACCGAGTCACCGGGTGTGTGCGGATGAAAATACAGGTACGGACGAATCTCTTCTACCCTTCTGCACCTAAATTAGTGTATAATAGTTACCAGTATTCAGAATATCACAGCAGAAAGCATCCTCAATCCAGAGACTCAGTGTGCTGAAACTGTTGCCCTGAGATAATCTTTAAAACTTAGACTGAAAAAATCCCCTGCAGTCATCTTAAAACCCAGCAGTAGTTGAGCTGCTCTGGTAACGAACAGCTGCCCAAGTGCTGTGCTCTCTCCAGATCTGTCTGTCTGAGCTGAGACTGGAGGCAGCAGCTCGGTGGCCTCTGTGCTGTACTGAGCACAGGAGCCAGGTCGAACTGCATGAGTCCCCACTCGGGAAGGCATTAGTCTGTGGCCTGAGAAGGGTCAGTAAGGGTCTAGAAGTGACTGAAGGGGGGTTCCAAGGAGGTGGTGACCAGGGGACAGATTTCCTCTGTGGGAAAAGCGGCCCTTTCTCCGTAGCAGAGAGGTTGCAGCTGAGTGGGCTTCGGAAGGCTGTGTGAGGACGCCATGAGCCTCTGGCTGGTATCCCAGAAACAGCATCCGGGTCTCTGCTCACCTGCAGGGAATCATGGGTGTCCTTCCCCCTAAAGAACATGAGTCTGTTGTGACTCACGGTGGCCCCACTTTGTTGGGGAGGAGAACTGCTACACGGGGTTTCCTGGCTGTCATCGGTAGGGGAGCAGGGGTCCAGGCTCTTCCTGGTGGCTTGCCGAGTCAGCCGGAACCGCCACCCATTTGGCTACCAGCCCAGTGTGAACTGCCGCCCAGGGACCTTCTGCGGGAGCCCAGTTTAGATGGAGGAGCTCCCCTCCCCGCTGGCGCCCCCGGCTCCTCTGAGTGGCTGCTCGTGGTCTTTGGTTTCCTGTGTTTTCAAGGCAGTGGGGGTGGAAAGGAAATGGAAGTCACTTGCTGGGCGGCTTTCCTTTCCCAGAGGGCTGTGACACTCAGCGTGTTCGTGTGTGACGTCTGACGCTGAGAGTCCCCTTTTCTCTTATTGCCTGAGATTTCTCCCTCTCTCTCTCTCTCTTTTTTAACATTCCAATTACTAAAACTTTGTGTTTTGTATGTTAGGGTATTCTGTCTAACTTGAGGTATCATTTAGCTATAAAGTGATCCTTGTGATTTGCACCTCTCTTCACATTTGCTGTGTTACAGGAAGCGTTAAGTCGGGGTTAAGAAGACAGATAGTTTACTTGATGTCACAGACTGAATTGGGTCTCCCCAAAATGTGTGTCAGCTGGCTAGGCCGTGATACCCAGTACTGCGCAGTTGTCCTCCGATTTGAGATCTGATATGTTTCCCATGTGTCGTAAACCCTAAATCTCTGCCTGTAGTTAGTGAGGTAGATCTCATATTTCTCCCATCAGAGTGATTTCTCTGTAGGTCCCCTGCGGTTCTGTGGTGAACATGAATGGCTGTCTTCACATCGTGGTGTTTTCTAGTTGGATCGTTCTCACCTGCAGAGATGGTTTTGATTTGTGTGTTGGTCTTGTGTTCAGCAATCTTGTTGAACGTTTTAGTTCTAGTAGTTCGTAGAGCGTCACAGAACTTCTTGTTTGGGGTCTTGACCAGGGTCGTCAGTGCCACAGGGAGTAGTAGGAGCCTGGTGGTGCAGTGGGTAAGAGCGCAGCTGCTAACCGGGAGGTCGGGGGTTCCAGTCCACTCACTGCTCTCCAGAAGCCTGTGGAACAGTTCTGGTCTGTCCTACAGGGTCGTTGTGAGATGGCAGTGGGTTTGGTTTTGTTTCTGTTTGGGGTTGAACAGTAGTAATGATCGGTGGTGTCTCTGTTAGAGTGTCTGATCTAGATGAAAACGTTTCTGAGGTTTCACCAGCAATAGGTTTTGCTGCAGATTTTTTGGTAGCTAACTTTTCATTGCTTTAAGAATGTTCCTTCCCCTTGCACTATGCGGAGAGTATCATGAGTGGGTAGTAACTTTTGCTGGCTGTTTTCTTGGCATCCTCTTCTGCTGATAATCTTTGACCATTTGCCCCCCCTTCCATCTGGTCATCTGGTAGATTGCACTCAGTCTTTCCCAAGGGGAACCATCCTGACATTCGCTCTCTCTAGTTTGCATTGTGAAAACATTCCATGTGTCAGACTGGCAAAGATTTGGGGGTCTGATAACACCCACAGCTGTTGGCGCCATGGGGAGATGACTTCACCATGCACGACTTGTGCAGTGATCATTTGTACACACTCTGTGGAGGACAGCTGGGCACATCTATCAGAGTCGGCATCCACTCTCTGACACAGTGAGCCCCCTTCCAGGAGTCACTGATGTGTGTGTGACATGAGGTATGTGGACGTCTGTTCACCATGGTGTCCATGTAACAGCAGATGGGACCCAATCGGATGTCACCTGCAGGAGGCTGGCAGAGGAAAGGACAGAGTCCCCTTCCAGCAGAGTCTCAGGCAGCACTGGAAGTGGGGCAGCGCCTGGCGTTCCATACGGAAAGGTCAGAAGGTCCCGGGTGAGCTGAAAGCCGCGAGGTGTGCATGTGCTGCTTTAGTGTAAAAAATAGGGGTCCAGAGCACACACGTACAGAAGAAGCACTGATGTTTATGAAGGCCTTCCTGCCTGCCGAGGATCCGGACCCTGAGGACAGAAGGGAGACAGAGCGCCTGCACTCATGAAGCTTGGGCTTTGGTGAGCCGAGGCTAAAAGTCACAATGAATGCGTGGCAGGGCTCTCCGCGGCAAGTTAGACGTCAGCGATGACGTGTCGACACAGTCTCTGTTTTATGCTCATTTTTTCAACTTCTGTTTTTCTTTCAAAACTATGTTTTCTGAGAGGTCCGTGTCTAGAGATCTAACTGTCACAGACTATGGTACGTGGTTCCGTTGTGTGCACGTAGTGCACTTATCAGTGTATCTTGTGCTATGCACACAGTTTATGCTTTGCATTTCTCTTGCTCCTCTCGTAAGGCCACCGTGGGCGTCACTGTGTAAGCCTCCGTCTGCACGTGTCCTGCGGTTTCGCTGAAACACACTCTCAGGCGTGGAATCCCTGAGTGTCCCGACACACACTGGGAGCTGGCGTCTCTGAGTGTCCCCACGCACACTAAGATGGAATCCCTGAGTGTCCCCATGCATACTTGGGGTTCCACGACACACCCCAGACGGCTCTTTCAGGTTACCTGAGCCCCACTCCCACAGCCCCACTCCCACAGCTGGGTGTAGGCTCCTCTTGGCCTGCGTTCCTGTGTCACTTGATGTCAGGTAGTTGTGCCTGTATCAATTGGACGCTTGTAGGAGGGCATCTAATTATTGTTTTCATGTTTATCTTCTGGAGAACTGATGACCTGGGAAGCATTCTCAGATAAATTACTTAGGGGTCACCTACTGCGTTCTCTTTTGTAAACCGCCTTTGACATTGTTTGCTCACTTATCTGTTGGGTTTGTTTTTTAAAACTGATTTGTAGAAGCAAAGGTTCCAGGTAGAAATTCTTTGTCACATGTGTCTGGTTTCCTTGTATTGCTTGTCTTTTGACTGGGTTTGTGATGTCCTTCGATTTACCCAAACCAACACCCTGGTTCTTAATTTTGATGCAGTCAGTTTATATGCTCTGACAGTGAGCACTACTGGGTGAGAGATACACCTTTTCCCTACTGAATTGTGAAAACATCTCTGTCCTGTGTCAGGTTTTCTTGTACACAAGAACTTATTTCCGGGCTTCATTTTCAGTCCCACAGTTCCACTTGTCTGCTTATGGGCCAGTGCCACACTGTTTTAATTACTGTCTCTTAGTAACATACTTTGGTATCTAGTATAGAAAGTCTTGTTATCCTTTTCTGAATTTTTGTGGCAGTTCTTGTTCTTTGCTTTTTCATCAGGTTACATTGCCAAGTTCCACAACAGATCTTCAGTGGTTTTAACAATGTGTGTATGGATGTATGAATTAGTTTTGGAAAAGTTTGTTCATTATGGTAGATTTTGTTCCCATCTATGAGCAATTTTTCTTTTGTTTACGTGTCCTGTTATACTTTTCACTGAAGTTCTGAGATTGTTCCCTGTAAGGTTTAGATGTTTCAATTTTCACCTTGTCTCTAGGTACTTCAGGACTCTCCTTGCTGTTGTGAATAGGATTTTTTTTCCTGTTGATCTTCTTTTGGCACCCTCCCTGCTGGGTTTTGACAAGTGTTCTCCTGGCTGTAAATCATACTTGTGCAGTCGTACAGGAGCAGGCGGCCGGGACCCTCCTCCCCAGAGCCACCAGGGGACCTGAGCGGCCAGCCTCCCAGGTGGCAGCTGGCCTCTTGCCCTGTATGCCACCAGGGCTCCATCCTGGCACGTGAGCAGGAGGACTCACCTCTGTGGTCTTTCCCTTCTCCCCGCTCCTCAGGTCCTGTCTCAGCCCCGCCGTCCCTCCAGCTGGAGGCCCCCATCTCCATCTCTCTGTTGCAGCCGTGTCCCTCCTCTGGCTCCATGCACACGTCAGCCTCAGGGCCCGTGTCTGGGACCCTCTGCCCCCCATACCTGCACGGCCCCACCTGCTCTGCAGATGTCACGTAAGATGTCGCTGCTGCAGAGGATCCTTCCCCCCCTCACTCTGTCTTGTCCTCTCCTGGAGCCCAAGTCCTTTCCGTGGGAGCGCTGGTCCCGTGTTAACTGGGTAGCTGTTGCGAGATGAGCTGCTAGTGTGTCCTTGGCTCTCTCTGAGTGCCCTGGGTGCCGGAACCGCTGCGGGCTGGTTCCCTGCTAGCTGTGGAAGCAGCTCGTTAGTAAACACAGCATCTGGCTGTATTCACCATCACTGTTTTTATCCAGGTAGCTTGGTGTGACTTGGCCATGGTCTTTGTCATGTGGTTTCCTCACGGACAACTGCAGTTCTCAGTGTCCTCTCCAGCCAGGAAATCAGCCCCAAGAATGGTTAGTGTCTCACCAGTTCAAGGCAGGGTCTGCTGTGAGGCCCCCCACCACTGCAGAGAGCTCCCTGCCCCTCCCCACCCCTGCTGAGAGTTACCCTGGAGCCCCCTGAGGGATCCGAAAGCTGTCCTGATGAGGACTGCTGCGGGACTGTCAGCTGGCTTCAGCTGGGACAGGTGCCACCCTGAGTCACTGCCTCGTGATAAATCTCCTTTCCTGCTCCTTTCACTTGGCGTTACAGACCTTGGTGTCCACATCATCTCTTCATAAACATTTTTTTTAAAATAACCACCTACTGTTTAGTTTTCGAATGGCAAGCTAATTCTTCTATAATTAATTATAAAAGTATTAATAAGAAAATGAAAATTTAATTCTTACCCATTTACATTGTATTTTTACAAAAATCAGTGCATCTCCCCACTCTCCGTTAATAAGCTATCCTGGTTTTAGGAAAAACACGGACTAACAAATAGTCTATGTTTCCTGTTCTGGGAATTCCTTCTCCGCCTTTGTTTCCAGAGAATAAGTAGAAATGAGGTATGGGGTCCTCTTTTCATGGCCCCACTTTCCCAGTCGGTAAAACTCCCTTCATTGTTCTTTGCCCATATTCCTACATTGCTGAGCTGAAGATACGTTTTATGTCTGTCTCCTATAACAGAATGAGAAGTTACAAGATTCTGTTCCTCTCAAAGGCTTTGATTTTTGGAGTAAATATTGAGTTGTGCAATAGAAGCAAGGTTAAAAGAAGTTCTTTCAAGATTTATAAATATTTTAAGCAGCTGAAATTAATTCTCTGTGCTTCAAAGTCATTCATCTTGTTCTTAAAGCCAGTCTCCGGAAACTGTCATTCCTGGTTACCACAGTCTGTTCCTTGGTTTATCTGTGCGTTTGGAGAGGGTAAGTGTGGGTTTCAGTGGGAACTCCCAGCCACGTGTCCAAGGGAGTTAGGGCAGAGGAGGAGCAAGCCCTCACTGGCTGAGACTTGCATACCTTTTGAATTTAGGGAGGGATCTTACGTCCTATAGAGCTTCAGGGAACAGGCAGTGACAGGCTAAGGGCTCCTGCGATGTTGTGAGAGACCCTCTTTGTTCATGCTCTTTTTAAGTTATTGCTATTATTTTTATTGTGATTGAGTGAAAGTGTACAATCCAGTTTAAATTTGCATGCCCACCTATCTGCAGCTCCTTCTGCTCTCCCTGCCCAGTGACAGCACACTCCTCCTTTCTCTTCTGTGTATGTCGTATCCTCTTAACAATCTCCAACAATCTCCAGTGTCTCCACTTCCCTCCAGTAAGAGGCCAGTAGGACGACATCCTGTAGATACATAGAACCATGAAGTGCATACACTATACAGTCACTCTGTGTCCCCGAGTCCAATCCATTCCTGTTTCAAGAGTTGACCTCAGCAATGGTTTATGGTAAGAGGCAGCATCAGGTCGAGGGGCGGTGCTCTCAGAGGAACCCCCAGGCCTTTGGACCATCAGTTAGGGTCTTCTAGTAGAGTTCTCAGTTCTTAGGGTCTTCTCAGTAGAATTCTTGTGTTGCCAGTGGGACTCAACATTGTGAGCCCTGTCACGGCTGTCACTGGTGGTGGCCGGACACCATGTGGTTCTTCTGGTCACATGTTGATGTAGTCACCCCTTAACATGGGTCTTTCTGTCTTCTGGGTTCTCTTTCCCCCGTGTTGTTGTTGTCCTTGGTGGTCGTCTGTTCCAGCCGAGTTGGGACATTTGGTGTACCTCATATGGCACTTGCTGGCTTTTAAGACCCCAGGTGCCACTCACCAATATAAGGTGCAGAAGACTCTCTGAGCAATAGGCTAGTTATGTCAGTTTTCCTTGATGTCCCCTGAGTCATGCTCTTATTTTTGATGTCCGACTTCAGGTGCTCAGCAAAGCCCCAAAGGACAGACAATTTAAGAAGCCAATGGAACAGTAAGGAGAATACCTGAGTTTCCAGATGGTCTCCTGGGATTCCGTCCAGGACACGGTATAAGGGTGGGAGTGTGCTCTCTAGCCTGTGGGAGAGTGTGGAAAGCTCCGGAAGGATACCACACCTATAACTGGGCTCTGAGTAGGGCCTCAAGGTAGTAGATGTGTTTGCTGTGGAAATGCTAGGTCTTCTTCCCATGGGTTTCTGTCTGTTCTTCACTGGCCAGAATATGGTCATGTTGAGAGTTACGGATATTGAACTGGACATATTGTTCTGCCAAACCAAATGGTTCATTGCTGAAGAGGAGAGTAAATACTGGGTAGTCAGCTCATCAGAGTGAACATTATTAGTGTGCTGTGTTTTTGTTGAGTGATTTTGGAGAGTTAACTTCTTCCAGTCTGAATTTCTTCGTCTGTAATGGAAGTGGGAGGGATCGTGGTGGCCGGTGTGTTGCTGTCATGCCAGGACCTCTGCCGCCGGTGTTTCAGGTACCAGCAGGGTCACCCTCGGCGGACAGACTAGACAGAATGTGTGTAAAAGATAGAGGCCGAGCTTCTGGACCAAGACAGACTAGGAAGCAGGACCTGGAGGTTCCCATCTGCAATGAACTGGTCTCAGAGCGCTGTCTGATGTGGCGCTGGAAGGTGCTGGAAGGTGAGCCTCTTCACTGGGAAGCCACTCAAGGTGCAATTGGGGAAGAGCTGCCTCCTCCGGTTAGAGCGGCCCTTGGTGATGTGAACAGAGTCAGGCTTTCAGGACCTTCGTTTGCTGGCGTGGCGTGGCTCACGGTAGAAACACCTGTAGACATCCGTTAATGATGCAAGCATGGGATGTATGAAATATGAATCTAGAAAATTTGGAAACTGTCAGAATTGGAATGGAATGTGTAAAAGATCAATACCCTAAGCGTTAGTGGGTTGAAATGGATGGGTGTCGGCCACTTGGAATTGGACAGTCGTCGTTTACTGAGCCAGCAGTGACAGACTGTAGAGGAGTGGGGTCGCGTGCATCATGAAAAAGAACATTTCAAGATCAGCCTGAAGTACAACTGTCAGTGACAGAATGACATCCGTAGGCCTGCCAGGAAGACTGATTAGTGTGAGTTAAATTTATGTACCAACTACTGATGTTACCCAGGGTCACTGAAGACCCTCAGGGGTCTTTGTCAGACCTACCAGGAAAGATTTCCTGGGGACACCTGGCCGGCCTTCTAGAGAAATCAGTATTGGAAAAGGACAGCGCTGTGAAGTAGGGCAGCTGCCGAGTGCTCACCCCTCCTGCAGGCTGCACCACTGAGCAAGTTTGGGTAGAGCTGGGGACAACAAATCTGTGATGGGGACAGGAGGGGTTTCCACTTTTTGACAGGCAGCTCCTTGTCCCTTGGTTGTATCCGTATGCAGACTTCAGGACAGTGCCTGCCACGGGGGCTCCTGGGACAGGCAGCAGGACTTACCATGACTATGGAGTGTTAATGCATCTGCAGCTTCTTGCTCCTTTGGTTTGTGTCATGGACTGAACTGTGTTCCCCCAAAAATGTGTCTAGCCATGTGGCTGGGCTATGGTTCCCCGGGTTTTATGAGTGCCCTCGACTCTGTGATTTTCCTATGCTGCATGGTAGAAGGTTAGGGTGGGACATAAATCCCTTCATAGGATCACCTCCCTGCTCCACTGTAAAGGGAGTTTTCCTGGAGAGTGTCTTGCCCCACCCTTTATGCTTTCATCCTAGAAGAGATAAAAGGAAAGGGGAGCGAGCAGAGAATTGGGAACTTCACACCATCAAGAAAGCAGCACCGGGAGAAGAGCGTGTCCTTCAGACCTGACGTTCCTGTGCCGAGATGCTCCCTGAACAAAGACGGAGGCCTCAGAAGGGCTTCCCCCTAGAGCCGATGGAGGGAAAGCCTTCCCCTGGAGCAGACACCCTGCGTGTGGACTTGTAACCTACCAGCCTGTGTGAGAAGCAGCTTGCCTTGGTTAGAGCCGTCCACTCTGGGGTGTTTCTGTTAGGGCATCACCAGCTGGCAGAGACAGTGAATTCCCTGGTCCTGATGACAGCTCTCTGGTGCCCCCACTGGGAGGACGTGTAGCAGTCGAAGTGGGACCTGCTCTGCATGTGAGTGGTGTTGGTCCCGTCTGGCCCCTCCTGGAGAACGCCTTTGAGGAAGGGTGCCCCGTTGTTTGGGGACTCAGTGTCTCAGGGTGTTCTTAATCGTCAGCTCTTTTCATCTCTTTTGCCTGTTGGTAGTTCCGGTCACTGTCTACGGAGACCCTCAGGACCCCGGTCTTAACTACCGGCTGTTGACACCAAAGAGAGGCTGTGTTTTCCACAGGGTTTCCGTTAGATGTTTCCCCACAGACTGTTCTGCCTACCTCGCTAGGAGCAGAGATGAAGAAATTGAAGACTTTTACACATGGTCAGGATACAGGCCCCTCCTGACTCCCACAGCTGCGGGTCCCGAGAACGGGAGGTCAGATGAACGCGATCCAGCTGCAGGGTCCCCACAGCGAGCAAACCCACAAGCCTTCCTAGCTTATATTTGCTTCTGTGTCCGCTTATGTTCGATCTAGACCGCACATCCAAGGAGACGACCTTTCATGGGCTGCTCAGGGCAGAGCCGATCCTGAGAGCGAGCCCGTCTCCGCTCTCAGCAGGGGCATGATCACCACACCACTGCTAGAACACTGAGAATCGGGGCCCAGCCGGGTGGACACACAGTCTTCGCCATCACCACCGTGGACCGTCAGAAAAACAGACAAATCCGTCTGGGAAGAGGTACAGCCAGGATGGTTCTCAGGAGTGAGGATGGGAAACTTCGTCTTACAGACTTGGCATGTGGTATCAGGAGGCACCAGTCCCTGGAGAAGGGCATCGTGCTTGCCAGAGGGTCAGTGGAAGAGAGCAGGACCCGCATCCGTCAGTGAGACAAATGGCCACTGGGTCTGCAGCGACGGAGCCCAAGCCCAGCAGTGATTCTGAGGACTTTGCAGGACAGGGAAGGGTTTGGTCTGTTGTGCTTGGGGGTCCCATCAGTCAGAACTGACTGGACAGCTCTGAGCAACAGCAAGTGAACTTCTTCTGTCTGGATTTGCTCGTCTGTACAATGGGGACAGAAACTGGAAATGGCACGGAGGTCCGAGAGGGTGGACGCTCAGTTATGAACATGGAGCTTGTCAGTTTGACCCCCCAGAAGCCCCGCAGAAGAGAGGCGTGGCACAGCCCGGTAATGCAGGGAGTTCTGAGTGGGTGGCTGGAGGCAGGCCCAGAAGCACCTAGAGCCTTCTGAGATGCTGTGAATACCAACAGGGGCATTTTGTATGAAGCATATAGGCCCATAGGAGACACTGAGGGGGAAGGGTCAGGGTGGCGGCAGAAAGCCAGGGGACTGCGGCCTCACAAGAGGGGGTGAAGTGAGAAGACGGCTGGGTTAGCATCGCAGGGGCCCAGGGTGCTGTGGAGACTGAGCTGTCCTGGAAAGGGGAGCAGGAGGAGGGTTGGTGTTCACTGGAGAAGGCTGGGGGGCAGAGAGTGGAGAGAAGAGGACCGGCGCTCCTCAGGAGGTGTGCCCGATGTTGAAACCAGCTAGCATCAGGGGCCTCATGTGGCTTGGGACTCAGAGCGACCCGCGTGTGGCAGGACAGATGCGGCCTGGTCCGGCGCCGCCCACCGTCATTGACACGTCTGAGCCCATTGTCACAGCCGCTGTGTCAGTCCGTCGTGTTGAGGGTTGTCGTGGGTTGGATTGTGTCCCCCGCCAAGTGTGTAGCCATCTGGCTAGGCCGTGACCCGCAGTGTTGTGTGATGTTCCTCTGCGCTGTAAACCCTGCCTCTCTGATGCAGTGAGGAGGGCGGGTGAAAGCTGTGTTGGTGGGCAGGACTCGTGTGTCACACTGTGTTGTTCCCTGAGGCAGTCTCTTGAGATACAAAGGAGAGAAGCTAGCAGAGCGATCGGGGGGACCTCCTACCACCAGGAAGCAGTGCTGGGGACAGTGTGCCTGTTGCTGAACTCAAGCAAGTTCGTTCCGCCTGTCACTGACAGCCAGAATTCAGAGACAGGAAGAAAGGGTCAGTGCTCTCCTAGCAGACAAGCAGGCCAGGTGGGAGACAGTGAGAATCACTTCTCCAAAAGCTGTCCCACTTGGGTTACATTTCCAGTGGCTTTATAGCCAGAATTCAGAGCGGTTGGTGTTTGTCACAGAATAATCACAGTGTGATTCACCCCAGATTGCAGTACCTCTCCCTGAGGTCTCAGTCAGTTCTGTTTCCTCAGAGACAGGGAGAGGATGCAGACCTGCTAGTCTAGTCTGAGGGTGAGGACCCTTGCGTGGACTGCAGTCTGGCTAGAGGGCAAGGGCCCTCATGTGTACCACCATCCAGAAGGCGAGGACCCTCACGTGGACTGCCATCCGGCTGGAACCCAAGGACCGTCTCGTGTGCTGCTGTCCGGTCAGAGGGCGAGAATTGGAAGCAGAGGCTGGAGTGCAGCTTGATAACCTAAGTGACCTTTGCTAGGTTCTTACATTTGCCACCAAATCCTTTGGAAAGGACTGGGGTCCTTCCTCTCAGAAGCTCCCAGTCCAGGGGAAGGTTGACAACAAGGATCTTCCTCCAGAGCCAGCAGAGAAAGCCACCCCTGGAGCTGACACCCTGAGTTTGGACTTGTAGCCTGCTGATCTGGGACCGAATATAATTTCTCTTTTTGAGGCAGTCCGCTGGTGATATCTGTGTTATGGCAGCACCACATGACCGCGATAAGGGTCCTCCTCTCTTTCCCTGACCCTCTGCTCTACCAAGCATGGTGGCCTCCAGGGACTGATCCCTCTGGGTGACGTATTCAAAGTGGGTGACATACGACCTGAAGTGTCAGACCTCGTCGTCTTGCCAGCCTCGCTTCTAAGGAGCACTCGGGCTGTGCTGCTTCCCGGACAGGCTGGTTCTCTCTCTGGCCGTCCACGGTGAGTTCCATGGCCAGCACCACAGTTCAGAGACATGAGTTTGCTGCCTTCCTTGTTCCTTGTCCTGCTCTCCCATGCGTGTGAGATGATTGAAGACATCATGGCTTGAATCAGGGGCATCGTAGGCTTTAAATTAGCATTTTTGCTTTTGGACACCTTGAAGAGGTCTCCTGTAGCAGGTTGGCCGAATGCAGCGCGTCCTTTAGTTTCTTGGCTGCTGTGAGGGATGGCTGTGGACCCGGGTCTGGTGAGGTCCTTGACAGCTGAAACCAAGGGAGTGAGTTAGACGGCGGCAGACAGACAGGCAAGTGGGGTCCCGAGAGGGCTGTCCTCTGAGGTGGGACACGCTTGCCTTGGTTTAGAAGTTGGTGGGGTAAGGAAGACCCTTCTAGGGAACGTAGGACAGTGTGAGTCAAGACTGAGAATTGAGTCACATCCAGTTCAGTCATTTTGTGTGATAAAAGTGGGTGAAGCAGCGGGGAGGGGCACCTGTGACACGTGTGTACCTGAGCGTGCTGATAGCGGGAATGTTCTCAGTGTCTGGGGTGTGCCCACGAGTCAGCACATATACAGAGCACGTGTGTGTCTGTGTCTGTGTGTCTGTATGTGTGTCTGTGTGTGTATGTCTGTCTGTGTCTGTGTGTCTGTGTTTCTCTCTGTGTGTGTGTCTGTCTGTGTGTCTGTGTGTGTCTCTCTGTGTGTGTGTCTGTATGTGCTGGTGCAGTGGCTGCTGCAGTAGGTCCCCGCACAACAGCAGTTGTGAAGCTGGCTGGGACCCAGGCCCGGAGGTGTCTCCTCCTGCTGTGCACACTGGAGCTGAGTGTGGGTGCGGAGGGCGCACTGTGACAGCCGTGGGTGTCTGTGCTGCCTTCTGTTGCTGAGTTGTCCCTGAAGTCCCCTTGGGCCTTGGTGTTTGGGACGTAGGTTGTAGGAACAGCGCTGCATTTGTCCCGTTTCTAGAGGGTGCGCCAGGGAATTAGATTTTTTAAACACCCCCCCTCCACTTTTTGGAGTTTTTTGTCTCTTTAGTTCCTTCTTTTTCTTTTTTCTTCTCTTCCTGAGGTAAAGCCTTAGTGAGGTAAGTTAAAAAAAAGTTTTTTAAAAAATTGTACTTTAGATAAAAGTTTGCAGAGCGAACTGGTTTCTCACTAAATAATTAATATACATCATTTTGTGACATTGGTTGGCATCCCCACGACACCTCGTGTCCGTCCCCTTGTGACCTTGGGTTCCCTGTTACCTGCTGTCCTGTCCTTGACTGAGGGAAAATTTACATCCAATAAAATGCACAGAAATTGGGTCTCTTGTTGAGTTTCCCTATCCGTGTACACCTTTGTGCACCTCTCAGATCAAGATCTGGAACGTGGTCGGCTTCAGCATCCCTCTCCAGCCCCGCCACACTCAGACCCCCACCTCAGGCAGAACCACAGTCTAATTTCTGTCTGCACAGATGAATTTTGTCAGATTTTTTATTTTCACCTAAACAGATTTGTGCAGTTGGTTTTGTGTCCAGCTCCTGTTGCTCAGCTACGTTTGTAAGATGCAGACGCGTTGACGTGTCTGTTGGTAATTTGTTCTTTTTGATGGTGTAGCATTTTATTGCATGAAGAGTGATCATGGTTTTAATAAAAAAAGATCCTTTGTTTTTTAGAGAAGAGGGCTTAAATCTAAAATACTGTTTTCCCATGTTTGTATTGGTTCTGTAATGTTTTGCTGACTCCAAATTGGTCTCTTGAAGCACAAGGGAGAAAGAATCTGTCTGAGAAAATATGATTTAAAGAATACTCACAAATAAATAAAGCCGGTTAGTTGACCTTCCAGACTGGTGTTTTGTAGGAGACGAGCCTCTGGACTGGGGAGTAGCAGGGAGGGGACCCCTCGAGGAGGAGGCCCGTCGCCTGACGGCTGTGTGTGTCTCGCCCTCTCCCCTCGCGACTCTCACAGTGAGATGAGTCAGAGGACGGGCAAGGACGGCCCCCGGCTCTCCAAGAACCAGAAGTTCACCGAGCACTTCGTGATCCGCTGCTGCCCGCCCTTCACCTTCCTCAACTCCAAGCGCGAGATCGTGGACCGGAAGTACAGCATCTGCAAGAGCGGCTGCTTCTACCAGAAGAAGGAGGAGGACGTGGTCTGCTGCGCCTGCCAGAGGACCAGGTAGGCGCGCACGGCCGCTCGGCCCTCGCCCTGCGTGCACACGCCACCCGGTGGTGCTGGGACCGAAAGCAAACTCACTGCCGTCTCACAGGGACCCTGCAGACAGAGCAGAGCGACCCCACAGAGCTGCCAGGGAGCGTCTGGTGGATTCAAACTGCCCACCTTTGGGTTAGCAGCCATAACACTTAACCACTAGGCCACCAGGGTTTCCATGCCAGGACCAGGACTCTGCAGAGCATGCTTCCCCAGGCCCCTGACAGTGGCGTGCTGCTGAGCTCTGTGGTTGGAAGGCCCTGGAGGGGGACCAGATGGGGGTGGGGAGGGGGAGCAGGCCTTCCGTCCTGTGTCCAGCTTCCGTCAGCGTCCCTTAAGCAGCAGAGAGCCACGGCTCCCGGCTCCAGCTTCTTTTGGCCCTCTCAGCACCAGCCGCCGCCGTGCAGCGTCCCCTAAGAGGCCCAAGCCCCAGCCAGCTGCTCCGCCTGCGGTGGTCAGAGCTCCAGCCAAGCCACGGTCCCCTCCGAAGTCTGAGCGTCAGCCACGTCCCCGCCCAGAAGTCCGACCACCGCCAGCCAAGCAGCGGCCCCCCCAGAAGCCCAAGCAGCCGCCGCGGCGCAGCTCCCCCCTCAGAGGCCCAGGCACCAGCCGGGGGGCGTCCCCCGCCAAAGCACCTAGGTTCTCCTAACAGCGTCTCTTCCCTTTTGCCCCCAGTCTTAAGGTCAGTAGCTGCTTCCTGTCGTTCATTAACGTCTGAGGTGTCTCTGAGGTCCTCTTTGTGCATCACCAGACCTGTGTAGCCTGTTCCTGCATTAAACCCCGTCTATCTGAAAATGTAGTGTGGTTTCTGATTTCCTGCACGGGGTGGTGCAGGACAGGAGCCTTACCTGAGGGTAACAGGCTGTGTAAGTGAGGACCCACCCCCCCGAGGTGCTCAGAGACGAGGCACGGTGACTCCAGGGAAGTCTGCATGTGTGACAAGAAAGCTTGAGTCACTTCGGGGATCCATCTCTCCCTCCTCTGCGTCTGACGCTCTTCTCAGTGGCAGGATGGTTTATCCGTCCACTCGGTCGGTCACTCAGCAGACCTTGCTGCACGCCCTTAGAGTTCTGTGTATTCTGTGTGTCAGGCTGGGAGAGAGAATGTGGCAGGGAGCAAGCCAGGTTTGGTGTGACCCAGGAGGACTGTACAAGAAAATAGTTGGTCACAGTGGGGCGTGTGCATGCCCTGACGGTGTCACAGTCAGTGTGCCCATCAGCCGTGGGGCCCCTCAGTAAGGAGTTAATCGGCTTGGCCCCAGGAGTTCTGGGCTTTGTGGAGGAGGTTAGGCTGGGCTGAGCAGAGGTGAGAGAAGGGTGCCCGTCGGGGGGGAAGGCAGAGGCACCGCTCATCTGCTCCGTCTGAGGCAGGCCAACCTTGGGGTCCTTTTTGTGATGGCACTGGACCTGTTTCGTGAGTCAGCAGTGGGCACCGTTGGGATTGGGGGTGCTCTCTGGACAGCAGGCAGCTGCATGGCCCCTTACCGTGTGTGGTGTTACTGACAGCGGGCGTTGGTAGGCGTGAGAATTCCCGTGTAGAGGGCGTTAAAGGTGCTTTCAGAGGCTCTGATTGATTAGGTCACTGGAGAGGCCTGGGGACCTGGGTTGTCACCAGGCACACCCCTCTGTCCCCAGAGAGGTGATGGCACAGGTAGCATGTGGGCCACACTGTGACCTCATTGTTCATCCTCCTCATTCGTAAATAAAGGGTCCCAGTAGCTGTGATGTCAAAGCTTTGAAAGTGTGAGCGAAGAGTGTGAGGTGAGCTGAATTTCGCTTGTGAAGGTGTAGCAGACCACCAACCACTAAACGTGCAGAGGAAATCAAACACCAGGTTACCTGCTCCTTAACTGAAAAACCCATTGCTGTGAGTCGGTTCCGACCCCTAGCAACCCTATAGGACAGAGGTTTGCAAGTACGTAAATATTTACAGATGTGGGGCCAACTGCTGCATCTTTCTCTTGTGGAGCTCCTGGTGGGCTCACGTCCCCTCCGGGTGGTCAGTAGCCAAGCACTTAAACCACTGTGCTACCAGGGCTCTTTAGTCATGATCTGGGACTTCCTCAGTGGCCTGAGTAAAGAGGGCCCAGGATGGGGGAGTTGTGCATACGGGAGTGTGCTGGGTAGAAGAGAGCATAGTTATACAAGGGGTAGGTCATGTGTGGCTGTGGCTTCAAGCCACCACCTACACGGAGTTGAGTGCTGGCTCTTTGGTGGTTGGGATTCCAGCAGGGTGTCAAGAGGACATGGATGGGAATGAGAACAAGCTTCACAGATTTGAGCCCCAGATCTGCTGGGACCTGGCACTTCTTGCTGCCGTTGTCTGAACTCAACAGCAGGGGTGTCTGCATATTGAGGTGCCTGGACTCCCCCACCTCTATGTTCACAGGCTGTCAAGAGGAGGGACCCCATGGTTGTCACTGCTGCCTCAGCCATTGTCCTTTATGGGAGCAGAGGGTCTGGAAGGCTCTGTTTGTAACTCAGCGTAGCACACAAGGTCCCGTGCTGTACTGCATCTGCGCTGTCTGTGCCCACCCAAGACCCTCCTTTCCCTCCCGAGATCCTCAGGGGTCCCAGGGTGGTGTGTCAGAGCCTCTGCTGCCCCATGCAATCTGTCCCTCTGCTCCTGCTGATGGATCCTCTGAGATCACAGCCCGGAAGGCAGGTTTATGGGAACAAGTTCATTCTTAGCTTGATTATAATATGTCTTGGAGTCTTTCTATTGAGATCTATATTGAGTGGTGTTCAGTATATATCTTCGATATCTATATTCTCTTCTTTCATAATTTCTGGGAAGGTTTCTGTCAGCAGCTCAGCAACAATACTCTGTGTTCTCAGGTGTCTCACCCGGTTCAGGAACTCCAATTAATCGTAGATTGTTCTTCTTAATAGAGTCCCACATGCTTCTTAATGCTTCTTCATTTTTCTTGTTTCTTTTTTCTAATTTCTCCTCATAGATGCTGCAGTCAGTAGTTCTGTCTTCCAGATCAGAAATTCTCTTTTCCATTTGTTCCATTCTGTTTTCTTGGGTTTGAATGGAAGTTTCTGTGTCTTTGATTTTATTCTTGATCTGTTGGACTTCCGATTACTGATGTTCCATCAGATCGAACAGCTTGCTTAGTTTTTCCTTTTGCTCTGCTGCATTTTGTGTAAGGTCTAGGAGGGCTCTCTATATAATCCTTTTGTATTCACCTTCTGATAGTTTCCGAAGAGCTTCTTCATCTGAGGTGGTTTCTTTTGGGGGCTTTCTGATGCCATAGGTGATTGCCAGGTTACCATCTTCTCCAATGTTTGTTGCTTTTTGGGCTTCATGTGGGTCAGTAGAGGCTGGGAGAGATGCTGTGAAGGTGGACCACAGTTGTTTCTCTAGGCTGTCTTAAGATGAGAAGTAAAAAGTATTTGCCATCTTCCAAAGTCACTCAGGTTTTTAGGTGTATATGTTCCTCTTCCCAGCTGGCAAAGTAAGCACTTCTATAGTGAACCCCAGATGTTATAAACTAGCTCAAAATACAGAAGGGCTACTGGCCTGCTGGCCTCTGATGTCTGGCCCCAGCTTTAGGTGATACTGTGTAGAATTCTGCTTTTCTGCTGGAAAAGCAATCTGTTCTAGGTAGGAACTGCCTCCCAGCCCAGGAATTAGGTCCACTTGAGGCTTCCGTTTGGATGACCCCACCTCCTAGCAAAACAAGATGGCATCCTACATAAGCTCGCCAGCTGGCTGGGACCAGGCTTCCGGCAGAAAGAGAGGCCAAGAGTGCCGAAATGCCCAGAGTCCACAGCCTCCATCGCTGGGCCCCGGCTCCAGGGTACACTGTGCAGAACACCTCCTCCCTGCTAGAAAAGTGCTCTCCCCCTGGCAGGCGCCACCTCCCAGCCCAGGAACCAAGTCCAGCCGGGGCCTCTGCCTGGGCTTCACCGTTTCCTGATAGGCCAGAGGAGCCAAGGTGTGTAGAGTCCAAAGCCAGGCTCTCAGAACCTGGTGGTTATGCTTGCCAGTCCCACCAGCAGTGTGTCTGAGACCAGCAGCTAGTCAAGTCCCAGCTCTGCTCGCTGGCCAAGACAGAGGAAAAGGAAAATGGAAATGGTGAGTTCCCTTTCGTCTGTGCAGATCTGTGCTCCCCAAGAGTGGGGTTGGTGAGAGAGAGGTGGTTTTGCATTCAGTGGTATGAAGTCCAAATTAACAGCCTTATGCTGCATCCCAGGGCTTACTAGGTGTCTAGAAAGCTCCATTTAATTGTCATTTCAGGTCTTGGTTTCCAGAGGGATTTAGGGAGATGTGCGTTTACTCTGCCATCTTAACTCCGCCTCCCAAGTTCATTCTTAGGCAGAGCCACCCCGTCACACGGGAAGACAACCACAAACGTCTTCCGAGGTCCACCTGGTGCTGAAATGGTGCTTGTCCTGAGGTCTTATGTTAGAGGTTAAACAGTTTTGACAAAGGCCTTTTGGGCCCTTAGTGACTTCTTGGAAGGGTCTTCTCAAAAACCGGGATGTGATTTAACCTCAAAAGCAGTTGGTACAGTTCTCTCCTTCCGTACAGCATGTGTAGCGGCCTCATACTTGATACAGAGAAATCTTGACACTGTCCTCCTAATTAATTCTGCTCTTCCAATTCAAGATTTTAGGATTCCACAAGGTGATCATTGATTTATGGGTTCGCAGAGGTGTGTGCTGGGTTCAGTAGTGGAAATGAGGAGTCTGTGGCCGTGAGTGGTTGATTTGGTGAGTTAGTGGCACGTACTTGGGCAGGACTTACAAGCCTGGCTGGTGACCAGATGGTCAGCAGTTCGAGTCCACAGGCCATTCCTCGGAAGCCCTGTGGGGCAGTTCTGCTGTGTCCCACGGGGTTGCCGTGAGTTGGCATGGACCTGACAGTGACAGGCTTGGTTGGGGACACCTTTGACACGTTCCTTCATGGTGTTTCCTGTTGTGCCCCCACTGAGCCCTGTGTGCTGCAGGGGCCAGTCCGTCCTGCAGGATGCATCGTCGCCCCTGAGGACTGTGGGCGTAGCCTGCGCCAGGCACCTGGTGGCCAGCAGGAGTGGTGGGTGCGACTGCTTGGACGGCGTTCACGAGTGGTCCCTTCCTCGGTGGGGCTGCCTCTCCCCCAAGGGGCAGTCAGGTTGGCTGTCCCCACTGCTAGCCCGTGCCCACTGCTTTCGGGGTCCCTGATGCTGCTCCTCCTTCAGCCGCCAACTTACTCCTTTGTTTCATTTCAGCAGAGGATGAAAAGCAGAGCCCAGGAAAGGAGACTGTTAGGGCGTAAAGGTGCCGATGGGCTGTAGGTCCTTTGTACAGTTGGTCTCCAGCAGGGCACACTAACTGGGACCCTCAAGTCGAAGCACACCCTGGTCTGGGGGTGTAAGGACCACCCACCGTGCAGCGCTGGGACCATGACCCCCAGCTAGAGGCATGGCTGCCTGCAGGTTACCTCTGTAAGGGCAGAAACCATCCTACGCCCTGACAGAACTGCTGAAGAAAAGCTCGTGTTTGTAGGTTGTTCAAGGTTTGTTTGGGATCATCCGGCTCTCCGTGGAAGAGTGCAGCTGTAAATCCTTATGTAACTGATGCGCTTGAATTTCACTCCCTGAGGGCACTAACCCCTGAGACATTACCGTGGAGTTCAGAAGTGTGCCCTGCTGTTCCGGGTCTGCCAGCCAGCCGCTCAGGTGCTGTCCCCTGGTGAGAGATGGCAGGCCTGCCTCTCAGGTGCAGGTGGAGGCTTCACTCCAGATACCGCCTGGGACAGGAGACATGTCCCCTTTTGCTCTCCCTGACCAGTTTCTCCTCTTCTTCAGGTGGGGTTGGGTGAGCTGGGCTTTCTAGTCCCTTTTCTGAGTCTTGCAGTTTCCCTGGGGGACAGACAGTGACTTCATCATCTTAGAACTCGCTGTAGTGCATTGGTGGAGAAATCTCCCCGGTGTAGATTGTTCTGCGTGCCCGTGGTGGTCATGCCCTGGCCGTCTAGTTTTGTCCTGTTCAGTCCACCCATGTCGGAAATGGAGCCGCTGCTTTCCAGGTAGCTGCAGAGCTGGGGACGGGGGGTGGGGGGTGGCTCTTATCCCGGCCTCTCACAGGTGGCATCGATGCTTTGTGATTTCTGGGGACTGAACCCGCGAATCTCGCCCTGCTCAGTGACTGGTGCCGCTGGGCGTCTTCTCATGAGGCTACACACCACCTAGGTGTCTTGTTGGGTCAAGCGTTTGCTCATCTTTTGCCATTAAGAAAAATCAAGTTGTTGTTTTCTTGTTATTTAGTTTTGAGACTTTTAATAATACATTCTTGCCTTTTTATTTTCTTAACAGTGTCCTTTGAACAATAGAATTTTAAACAGTTGATGAGGTCCAATTCGTCAACTCTGTTATGAATCTTGCTTTTCATATTGTAGATGAGAAACCTTTACTTAACCTGAGATCTCAAGGTTTTCTTCTGGAAAATTTTAAAGTTTCACATTTAGGTCTATTGATCCATTTAGAGTGGTATTTTATCAATGGTGTGGGATACAGGTTGAAGCTGATTTTTTTTGCATATGAATGTCTAATTGTTCCAGCGCAGTTTGTTGAAATGGCTGTGTTTTGTCCAACAGACTACCTCAGCATCTTTACTGAAAATCAGTTAGCTGTATGTGTGTGACTATGTTTCTGGACTTCTTGCTATGTTCCACTAACCTGTGTGTCTGTCTGCCTATTGCTGTCGCACTTGTCTTGATGATTGCTGCTGTACAGCAAGTATTGAGACCAGTTATTGTGACCCCATCTGCGTTTTCTTCGTTTGTGATGTTCCTTCAGTGCCTAGTTCCTTTACTTTCTCATGTGAATGATAGAGTGAGTGCGTCACCTTCTATGACATCGTCCTGGTGGCGTTGTGTCGTGTCTGCGGATCACTGTGGGTGAACTGCAGCCATACTCGGTCGGCCGTCCCGGGAACGTGGGTTATCTCTCCGTTCATTTAGATCTTTTTTGCTTTATAGTTTTCAGCTGTGATTTCCTTTGTATTTTTCTGTTTCAAATTTATCAACAGTGATTAATCAGGAAAAGTAATAATTATTATGTTTTGTTCATTGTATACGTAAGTAATGCTTTTGTTTGTGCTATTATTGAAGTACTTTTAAAAAATTTAGTTTACAGTTGTTTACTGCTAGCATTATCAAGTAGGGTTGACTTTTGTATATTGACCGGGTATCCTGTAATCTTGCTAAACTCACATATTAATTCTAGTAACTTTTTTTCAGACTCTTTGGGGTTTTCTCCACTGACAGTCATGTCTATGGAGACGTCTCCTTAATTGTGTGTGACTAGTTTTTCTGTGTTCTGTATTGCTTTTCACTGAACACCACATATGAATTTTACTCCTCAGATGACAAGGAAAGCTGCGGTTCTCATAAACTCCACCTCTAGTGGAAAATGATGCTTGCACCTGGGTGCTTTTTGTGTGTGTGTTCATTCATATTCTAAATCAAGAGTTTGGATGACATTCTGAGGCCATTCAAGAAGGTCTCATTGCAGACATGATCCTATGGAGTCTCATCAACCAAACTGCAGTTAGCATAATACAAGGCCTCAGCTAGGTGACCCTGCCCGCTTGTCTGCAGCCGCGGGTTTGCAGTGTCTTTACCGGGTGTCGTTGCCCTCCTTCTTGATTGCAGTTTTCCTCCTCACCCCAGTGGGGACAGTCCAGTGTGGTCTCAGTTTTATACGTGGGCACATGGCGTTCATCTGTATGTGTGTATGTGTGCGTCTGCACAGTCTAACCTTTACATGTATAATAGTAAAACTGGTTTTCTCTAGGAGTGGAGGGTGCTTTGATTTCCTTTGTGTTTTTCTGTTTCAAATTTATCAGCATTGATTAATCAGGAAAATTAATCATTATTATTCACAAAGATAGGAGAAGTCTCAGACCAGGAAAAAATATGATCATGTTTTGTCCAGAGACTCCCCAAATTTGGAAAGTTAAAGAGAGGGAGATGGAGGCTCAATTTCCAAGGGGAAAAACCAGCTACATAGTGAGTGTGCAAATTCACAACTGTGTGAACTGTACACAGAGACGGTGCGCACCATTCATTGGGGTCATGGGTTTTTTCTTTTTCTCTCTTGTCTACCAGATTGAAAAGGAAGATCAAGCCACCTGCAAAGAAGAAGTGACCAGAGAGGAATCACAGGCAAATGAATGACCTCAGGTTCTGGACTCAGCCCTTCCCAACTCATGTGCCTGTGGACAAGTGATCTGGCTTTGAAAATGACGCAGGGGCGGACACCTGCTGATGTGGCAGCTGCAGGTGCCGACAGTCCCCGCGGTATGGAGGCAGTAGGGCAGCCTGCCCGGAGGTGAGAAGGGTGTCTCCCGTCAGTGGGTCCCCAGCAGTACTCTGGAGCTTAGTGACACAGCCCTCTGGTTCCATCTGAGGACCCCAGATCTTTGATCAGGAGGGGTTCCAATGCCAGCCCACTGTTGTCCTCCAGACCGTTGCTTCCTTCTGCTTCTGGCACCTGTGGTCACGTCTGACTTTGTATCCCTGGTCCTCTACCTTTGTAATGAGTTCTTTTCAGGGTCTCTCTCTTCCTGGTGCTTTTTGGTTTCCATTGGCCTCCTTAGCCAGTTTCCTGTACCAACCCCCACCAGCAGCCAAGCCTGCTGCCACTGGGTCAACACTGACCCGCAGCAACCCTACAAGACAGAGTGGCATGACCCTATAGAGTTTCCAAGGAGTGCCTGGTAGATTGGAACTGCTGACCATTTGATTAGCCGCCGCAGCACTTAGCTGCTACACCACCAGGGTGCCAGCCCACAGTCAGAGCCATAACTGTGGGAAAGATTCAGGTTCTTCCTAAGACAGCAGACTGCCATGAAACCTGGACATGCGCAGAGGTACCCAGGAGGTTGGGTGGGGTAGCCAGTGAGTGTCAGCAGCAGAGAACAAAGGCACCAGGAGCATGTCCCTCCCACTCCCCCTTCTCAGGTGTCACCAATCTCAGACGGGGCTGTGTGCACACCTCCTCCTGGTCCCAGCCGCCGTGAGGGCAGACATTCTAGGGCACTGCCTGTGATCCTTGCCAAGTCCCCCTGGATGGCCCGTCCCCAGAAGTAACTGCTTTGTACACTGAGTAACTTTGGGCAGGTGCTCTAGCTTTGGACGCAAGGTCCTACCCCTTCTCCTCTTCTGAGGGACTGTGGAGGTGGGGGTGCTGGGTGGGACCCCCACTCCTCCCCACCTTGGGACCCAGGCAGATGGCCTTGGGACCGTCTCATGGGGTCAGAAGGGGTACCCAGTGGGCTGCCATTTCTGGACTGTGGCCCGCTGTATGCAGCTCTGGGGAGGGCTGAGGCCTAGTCCCACGGGGTCCTCCTGCAGTCCCAGTCTCATGGTGGTGTGGGACCAGCAGTCCAGGAGTGGAGCTTAGCCCCGGCTGACAGGATGAGTTTGGTGGCTGAGGGGCGCTTTGGGCAGTTGAGCAGTCCAGGACTTCTCCCCTGTGTAGATGGCCGGCCCGTGTTGTTTGGGGTCTGAAATCAGTGATCATGTGATGGGCTTCGGGGTGACCTCCCCTCTCTTCTCCCTGTGTTGCTCCCACTTTCTGCAGCCCCGTCCACTGGGAAGGACTTCTGTCTCTATAAACAGTAGCTCCTGGGCGCTCAGATCTCCAGAAAGGTCACAGGTTCCCTCTGGTCAGGGCCAAATGAGTCAACAGCTACTACCACCATGCCCCTTGTACAGACACACACACACACACACACACACACACACACATGCTCTGTGGGAAGTGAGTGGCCCCCTCCACCTCCGAGTCCTAAGAGTGCTTGGATCATCTTGTGTTACTGCAGACTGAAGTGAGTGAGTATGTGTGTGTGTGTGTGTGTGAGTGTATGTGAATTGTGTGTATGTGTGAGGCGTGTGTGCATGTATGTGTGTGTATGTGTATACATGTCAGTGTAGATGCGCCCATGTGTAAGCTGTATGTGTAGGTGAGTTGTGTGAGTGTGTATGGGCGTGACTGTGAGCTGTGTGTCTCACGGTGGGGGAGCTGAGCTCGGGGAGACCAGCCCCGGGCGGTGGTTCTGCGTCTGGGGCCCAGTGGCTGCAGGGCACCCCCGCCCCGTCTGCCTGGTTTCCTGCTCACGGACATGTGACACGAGACAAGACTGCCTTCGGAGAGCCCACTGCTGTCAGGGGCCTGGCCGTGACGTAGGGTTCCACCGTAGGCCCGGCCCAGCCCAGAGCTGAGGGTGGACAGAGCGGGGCTGGCGTGGCTCCCTCTTTGGGGCTCCGTCCAAGTTCACTCCAGAAACTGTCCCAGCTCATTTCAGGGCTGAACTTGGCTGCTCTGTTTTTGGCCCTGAAAGTGGGGTGGAAGGTGAAGGCTGCAGGCTACAGGTCCTTCCCTGACCCCTCCTCAAGCCCCCCGACACTTTTCTGCTTAGAAGACCAATGGGTGGGAGGGGGCGTCATGCCCCATGCCACAAGGCTGCCAGGGTCACGGTTCTTCAGGCTGGTCCACTTCCCCGGGGCGCAGACGGCCTGCCCTGTCCAGGAAGGCCACCCTTTCGGGCTACTTCCTACCCTCTCCTTTTGTGGGTGTGAACAGCATGTTGGCACACATCCGTGGTGCTTGTCCCCTTCTCAGGGCTCTGTCCTGTCACCTGCTGTGATGTTCGGCTCCCAGGCGTCGTCTTCTCAGAGACGCCTCCTTTTTTCATTCAGTGCTGTGTCCCTCTTTCTCATTATTTGATCACGGCTTCTGGGTGTCCTCGCAGGACTTCTGACCTTCTGGAATGACCTTGATGTCTGTCCTTGGCTCTCTTTCCCCTTTGATGGAAACTCCACCTCTGCCGAGACTGTCGATTGCTGGCTCCTCAGTCCTCGGCGCTCAATAAATACTGACTGACTGAACGGATGTTTGCTGGTTGCTTTTTTTATAAGAAAAAATTTTAAAACAGTTTCTGCACTTTTGACAAGTGCAAGATGGCCAGTCTGTTTGCAACAACAAACTGTGGGTGGCCTTGAGGGAACCGTAGTGAGGAGAGAAGGGAGCGGTGAGCGGAGACACAGTTCCCCCAGCTGACCGGGCTGTGCAGGTGGCCGAGAGGAGTGTCCCCGACCCAGGAGACAGCTGAGCAGGTTCAGATGCTGACGGGGGGGCGGGGAGCAGCAGAGCGAGGCTGTCGAGGAGGCAGAAAGGGAGAGATGGAGGGCACAAGGTGAGGGGGCCTGGGGTGCCACAGGGCCCCTTCTCGTTGGAAAGGATGGGAGGAGCACATCAGTTCTGGGGGTCTCACAGGGCCGGCGCCCATGGTTGTGATTTTCTCTGTGAGGCAGGAGGCCAGGCGGTCTTTTCTCAGTGGGGGATGGGAGTGGTGGAGGTGGGAGACGCGAGAACAGTGGAGAGGGTTCTGGAGAAGCGATTGCATCATGATCTCTGAGATCCTGGGACACTTACTGCAGATGAATTTACGTCATGTATATATACATAGGGAGAGCCTGATGGCGCAGTGGTTAAGTGCTACGGCTGTTAACCAAAAGGCTGGCAGTTCAAATCCACCCGGTACTCCTCGGAAACTTGATGGGGCAGTTCTGTTCTGTCCTGTAGGGTCACTGTGCCTTGGTGTTGACTTGATGGCCGTGGGTTTGGTTTTGTTTATGTACGATTTATGATTAAGGGCAACATTTTCCTGCTAAGTCTTTGCCTACAACTTCGTATTTAGATCTTAAGGGTCAATATTCAGTTTTAAAATTCTAGGTCTCCATTTGAGGCCCATGTGGTCTTTCATGGAAGGTGAAGTACTTGAGGAAGGATGGAGTCTGTGGCCCTGCCCCTAGGCAGTGTTTCACTGGGTCGGACACAGGGTCACTCAGAGTCCTAACTGGCTCCACCGTACCCGGCAGGACAGCGCCCCCCACAGAAACATGGACTGTGGGAGCCGCCCTCAGGCCCCCAGATGGCCGCCGTGTGCTGAGAGCACACTGTGATAAACGTCCACTGGGGCTGCTCTTCCGCCGGTGGGCGCGGAGACCAGGCAGGTCCAGTCTCACTAATGACACCATTAATGGGCACTTGTCCCCCCCCTTTAAGTAAGTAGTGTCCTTGATGGACAAAGGTGGTCATCTTGGCCCAACAACCGTAAGGTGCACTGTTGGAGAGGGTTTGCAAGTCACTTGTGGTTTTAGTGACACGGGGACGTACCCATAGCCCTGGATGGTTGGTTAAAATCCTCCTCACTGAGCATTGAGGATGCATCCATTCCACACCACGGAGCGCTGTGTGTCTGTAAAGGGGAGAGGCTGGTCGTGACCCCCAGGGCCCCTGAGACCATGGTCATGGCCTCCTCACCACTGTGCCTCAAACTGGGGTGTCTGAGCTGAGCAGATGGAGCTCTAGGTGCCTTAGAGGTGTCACCTTCTGTGGAGAGGAGGTGAGGCCAGCGGGGTTCCAGCCACGGCTCCCCATCGGCCAAAGCAGCTTTAGGGTCTAGGATGAGTTCTGATTTATGTCATTGAAGGGCTCAGTGGGCCAAGGGCTCTGGCAGTCTGACTCTCACCCTGAAAGCAAGTAGAGACTCCGTATGTTCCAGACGATTTACTGAGATGAACAGAGTGCTGTTTGGTGTCACATTGTAGGTTTGGGTTTAGTTAGCTGGAATTTCGGGGATTGTTTCCTGTCAGGGAATAATTCGATTGCTACCAAGGTCAGTGTTGTTACTTTTGATCAACTGGTTAGG